>JAWZYU010000021.1:5327500-7757500 GCA_038380435.1 Ryuthela nishihirai
AGAATGAATTCTCTTCACCATTTAGCTTCTTGATGCTGATGGCAGTTCAGTTGTTTTATCTCTGAGCGGCGGTTTTATGCGCACAATGGGCTAAATGTAAAATCATAAAGATCAGAGAATTTAAGGATGGTGATCTACTGGATATACAGGGTATTTCAAAACTCTCTGTACAAATTTCAATGCGAGATAGGGAACACCAAGACAAACCTTTTTCGTCTATGATATGTCTGCTGATGTAACTCTTCGTGTTAGAGGGCGCTGTTTGGCGGCGTTGCAATTGGCTAGAGGGGCGAAGTGGGAACGGAGAACAGATTTGTGTTTGCCATCAGCATTCGTAAATCAGACACATTACATGTAACATGGAGTGTTTCACGACTGCTGAGATGGCTAACATGTTTCTGGCGTATAGGGTTGCCAATGGAAATGGAACAGCTGCTGTAAGGTTGTAAAGACAGCGCTTCCCAAACAGACGTGTGCCAAACCACCAAACATTTGCGCGTTTGCACCGGCAACTGCGATGAACTGGAACATTCCATGCAAACACGCATGAGAATTGTCGGGAGAGAACCATGCGCACTCCTGACATGGAAGAAGAGACCCTACGGCGGATTGAGGACAATCCAGGCACAAGCACGCGAGCTGTTGCACATAGCCTCGGTATGAACCACGCACTCGTGTGGAGAGTGCTGCATGAGCAGTAGTTACACCCGTTTCATCGTCAGAGAATACAGACATTGCAACCTCAGGATTACCCTCTTTGTGTGAAATTCGTGCACTGGTTTCTGCAGCAGACCTTGGTGCAGCCTGATTTTCTGGCTCATGCACTCTTCTCAGATGAGGCCTCTTTCACACGTGAGGGTGTGTTTAATATGCAGAATTCTCACGTTTGGGCGCACTAAAATCCTCATGCCACAATGTCGCATGGTCATCAACAACGGTTCGCCGTCAATGTTTGGGCGGGTATCGTCCATACAGTTTGATTGGGCCATACCTGCTGCCTCCCCGACTCAACGGGCAGGTTTATCGAGTATTTCTTGAAGAAACTTGCCGGGACTACTGGAAGATGTTCCCGTGGCACAGAAGCTGCACACCATCTATAGAGGTAATGGCATGTTTACTTCTATCCCCTTCCGGCTTGGTAGTACTATAGAAGTAGAGCCCGCCTTCGGCAAAACCTGGTATCTGCTCTTTGTCCTGTGTCGCTACAAGCATAGATATGTAGATCTAAGCTGACTCAGAACCTGTGACGGCATTCGCAGACGAATGTGGTTTCAACTCGACGGGGCACCAGCACACTTCAGCATTGATGTGCGGGTTATCTGAACTCTACTTTTGGGGGCCGAAGATAGGTCGGGGTGGAACCATCGCCTGGCCACCAAGATCGCCCGATTTAACATGCATCGATTTCTTTCTCTGGTGACCAAGAACCTCGTGTACGAGATTCCCATTGACTCAGAAGAACTCATCGTAAGAATCGCTGTCGCCGCTGCAACTGTTCGCGAAATTCAGGGAAACTTTCAACATGTACGGCAATCAATGCTTTGACGTTGTCATGCGCGCAACTTTGAGCACCTTCTTTAAATAAACATGTTGTTCACACTTGCTTCCATTTATTTATGTACCAGCTCCCCGACATTTCTGTCAGCTTCCTCTAGCACCGAAGGTTTCAGTCAGCGGACAATTCATAGACGAAAAATGATTCATCGATGTCCCCTTTCTCACATTTAACAGAGTGAAATCTCAATGCTGGCACAGATGGACTCGCATTTGGAAACTACATATTATCAGCCTGGTGCGCTGCCAAATGAGCTAACCACCGAGCAGAAACTTATCCCGTTATCTCCTACGAGAAAGAAGAAACTACCATTCAGCAACTTAAAAATGCGCGAGATGTGTCTCATATGCTAGAACCTGGTCGTTTTCTTAATGCTTGTGGAATAAGGAATACAACTTCAGTTATATTTTCTACCTCAGTCTTTCCCTAACCAATGAGCTATCGGCTGCAACGACCTGCATTGCAATATTTATATTATTCCATCTCATTTCAAATCCTTCACTCTCTAACTCAAAATGAGCGAAATTAACTAGAGAGCTGAGACCATCATGCTCATGACACTCCATTAAGTGTGAACAATATCACATTAGCTGCTAGTGTAACTCCAATATTTCACTCTGCGGAATAGACTCTTCCAGGTCCCCTATCATATGCGAAGTGGCCGAATTAGCATTCTGCGAAAGGTATTGCAACGCGCAGAGCTTGTCAGCGAGCTTTCGATCTAAGCTCCTTGGGAGAAGACGAACGTTTGCCATTACCCCATGCACTCGTCCTCGAGAGTTATTTCCGGGAATCGTTTGTTTGTGAAACAAATTCTGCCCTCCATTTTCACCATCTCAAAATAACCAAAGATTACGGAGACCCAATTAGAATGTGAAATTTGTTTCCCTATTTGTGTTTCTCTTGATCGCGAAGTGTTGAGTCCCGGTACTTCTCTTCCCATAACCTCTTCTTATTTCATTTGCCCACTTAGGATCCTCGCTTTCTTCTGCCTTCGTTCTGTTGCAGTCTCCACAACACATTTTTGTCTACTACATTAATTATTTTAATTGATATTAAGATTAAGTAGAAAAATAGACTAGATATTTCAGGTTACAGTTACATTAACAGCCAAAGAGGCAGAATTCCTAAACATTCATTTATAATGTCAAGAAAGTTCTCGAACCATTTCACAATTAATCATTAAAGTAAAACTATGTAAACAATTTATCACGATAAATAAATACACTGCAACAATCCTCTATAAACATCCCCTCAAGCAGCTGCTTGCCATAGAGGTCTGAAAGTTCAATATAGAGAAGATCTGTGGGAATGGCCGGACATCAGCAGAAAGACAATATACACATCCATACCTTACCCGGGGCTCGAACCCAGGTCCGTTTGATCAGTAGCGAAGAGCGGTAACCACTCGGCCACCGGGATGGTTCAGAGGATAATTTCTATGGTATATGACTTGCGAGTCCGCTCACCGAACTTTTATATAAATCCCCATGCACAGATTTAATCAGTTAGAGCACTCCTAAATTAATATTAATTTGTACTTCTTGTTTCTACAACTTATCATGAACGGACTTCTGCTCCTCACGAATCCCAAGCAAACAATTACTTTAATTTTTGCTGTCTTGAGAAAAAAAGTTTACTTTTATTTTAAATAAATCAACTTTTGAGCTTTTGTTAATTAAATGTTCGAAATACTTCACTCAGTGATATATGTTTTTGAAGAATGATTCTGCTCCAGTAGTTTAATATGTCGCTCTGTTTTTTAAAATATCGTGATTGTATATTCAAATCAACCGATATCTATGCAGTTTACCAATCAACCAATAATATTCAAGCTCTAGTGCTGCAAGAATAAAGCATAATTTGTCTTTTGTTACTTTCCATTTATGTATCACGATGTTTCACATTTTTAATGATTAATGAAATATAAGTTAATTTTACATTATGTAAATTTTTTGCACTAAAGCCACAACTGTATTTTTTTGTTTTAGAAATTCGTTTCTTAATTTTGCATTACTACCTTTAGGAATTCTAGTATTAACTAAAATTTCAGTTAAAACTTCTCACAGGCATTGTTAGCCAATACTAGTTCAGACATGCTCATATATGTTCAATAGGTAATTAGAATATTCACGTTGTTTGTAGTATTCCTGAAATTGATGCAGAAGGAGCCTACGGCGCAAAGTTCTCTGTGTAAGATGGAATAACGGATCAAAAAATCATATCTGACAGAAAATTTGCAAGTCATAAATCGAAAATGCAGTCAAATCGAAAGAAAAAAAAAGTGAAGAATCTCACTCTACTTCTAAAATCGGGAAAAACGTTGCTATCTCAATTCCAGATGTTGACAAAGCGAAAGGTGCTCTAAGAAGGGTAATTGGTGCTATTTTAAGAAGACTGAAGATGAGTTGTAAAAGATTGCAGCAAGAGATGGAGTACTCATAAAGCTTTACAGTCAATCCGAATTTGATGTTTGCAAGCAGATATTTTTATCCTTGAATAATGTACCTACAGGCAAATAACTGTCCTTATTAGCAGTATCAACAAAAGCAATTATAACGACAGGTCAGGCATTTGTCCGATGTAATTGTAGAAGAAACTATTCTACTAATAAGTGCATGTGTTAAAGAAAGAACATTCCACGTAACTCAAAATGCCATTTATCGTGCAAAGATAAATCGCCAAAAATACTTATTAATTCTTTGAATAGTTTTTGAAATATAAAATATTGCTTTCTGAAATAATTAACATAAAATAATTATTATAACAAAATGTTATTTCTGTTATAATTTTTGTAATAATCATAGGCCGAATGTTATTTCTGTTATAATTCTTGTAAGCCTTTTTTGTAAGCTTCATTAATAAAATCAGAATATATTTCTCAATCCATTTTTATTCCAGTTTAAATTAGTATTGACAAATAATGGCTGTGAGAACACCAGTTTTAATTGAAATTGTAATAAATGCTACAATTCCTAAGGAGAATTCAGGTTTTCCGAAATAGCTTTCGTTATTACTAGATTGACTAGGTATAACTATAATTAATTGAAATCTGCTTTTAACTGTAACCTTGTTTATTGAAATTTACTTGTTATGATAAGTGAAACATATATGACAAGTGACATGTATTTTCGCTGCTACATTCCTATAAATATTGATTTCGGTTTAGTGCCAAAAATTTGTAAGGATAAAATATTCGTATTTAAAATTTTGCATGATAATTATTATTTAGAACATCAGATTATTGATGTTCTAAACAATGTGGTTAGTTCTACTCCCATTGTTTGCAATGATGATAGATGCATTGGTGGCTTTAATGTTGGCCCTATAACACAATCTGAAGTTATTTTGGCTATTTCTAAACTTAATTTCATAAATCCCCAGGGGTAGATGAAATTACTATGGAAATGCTTAGAGCTGGGAATGTTTTGGTTACCACTTGGATGACTGAAATTCTGAATATCTTTTATGATAAGGGCATCATGGTTCCTAAGGATTTTACCAGAGCTATTGTTATCCCTATTTTTAAAAAAGGTGATCGCAGTTCTTGTGATAACTATAGGAGTATCAGCCTAGTCTCTATTCCAGGTATTCCATGAATGTGCTTAATAGAATTAAGAATCTGATTGACAGTCAATTGCGTGATGAGCAATGTGGATTCAGAAGTGGTAGGGGATGTGTGGATCAAATATTTTCACTTAGGCAGATTCTTGAGAAATGTTTAGAGTTTCAGAAACCTTTGGTTGCTAGCTTTTGTTGATTTCAAAAAGGCTTTCGACTCTGTTGATCGTCATGATTTGTGGTTGATTGTGAGAACATATGGTATACCTGACAAGTTAGTTAACATAATGAAAGCTCTCTATAATAACACTGAGTCGTCTGTGAGAGTTGCTAAGGCTTGTAGCAATTGGTTTAACATTTCTTCTGATATTCGACAAGCTGCATTTTGTCTCCTTTTCTCTTTAGTTTAGTTATTGATTATGTTATGATAAATTCTTAGCAAGGGAAAGATTTTGGCCTTAAATGGTCTAAAGATTGCAAAATTACTAATTTAGATTATGGAGATGATTTGGCCTTGTTGGCTAATGATGTTGATGAGATGAATTCTTTCATTAGGGCTGTTGAGGAGACTGGTAATAGAGTTGGTTTGGTGATAAACAGAGATAAAACTAAGTGATGAAAATTGGTCAGGCAGGTTATGCTTCATTCGCTCTGAATGGTTTCGCTCTTGAGCAAGTGTCTCAGTTTAATTATCTTGGAAGTTATGTAATAGATACTGGTGAATATAGGCGTATACACCTAAACACTAAAATTATACTGAATAATAGTTTGGTTCTTTCCAGGGTTAGTTATCGTAGTGAAACTTGGACACTTTGTAAACAAGATAACAGGAAACTAGATGCTTTGATTCCAGATGCTTAAGCAGTATCTTGGGCATTAGGTGGTTCAACTTTGTAACTAATGATGAGGTTAGGCAAAGAAGTTTGCAACCTCCTTTAAGCAGCATATTGTGCAGAGAGAGACTCCGTTGGTTTGGCCATATTGCCCGTGTGAATAATTATAGATTGGCGAATAGGGTTATGAACAGTGTGCCTAAAGGCCTCAGAAAGAGGGGGAGACCAAGGATGCGCTGGGCAGACAATGTCAAACAGGACCTTGTTGGAATTGGTGTGCAGTAGCCAGATGCAGCAGATGTAGCTCAGGACAGACTTGCTTGGAGAACTAAATTGCACGGTCTTTTGCCCATGGCTGCTTGAGGATGATGAAAATGATGATGATGATAATTATATTTGATATTTTTAAGAAAAGAAAAATATTTTTACTGTTAGTGAATTATGGCACAATACAAGACTGCTGTTTAAAAAAAAACAAAAAAACTTGGACCTAAATTTTAATAATACCAAAAGTATACATGTAAGATATCAAAGCAAACATCTAACTGTTTAAATATCAATATTTACCATAGTGTAGGCATATATTCATATTATTCAGTACAAATACATCTTAAACGTTTTCGACATTCTGAAATTTCACAAGATGTTATTTCAAGTCCAAAATCATGGAAGGAAAACAAATGCATTGATTCAAATTCGAAAATTTAACATGCTTAGTTAGAGAGATGCCAGAAGAAATGTTTCAAGACTGATTGAAAATTTCCCAAACATCAATAATAAATATCTTTTCACTAAACCTTGAGTGGCAGTTCGCAAAGCTGAAGAAGATTGAAAAGTTAATTGCTTGGGAATGTAGCAGCCAAAATACATGAGTACATATTAAAGCAATTCAGTTCCTCACCAGTGAGATATTAAAAGTCAGACTTAAATGTATTTTAAGTATAAATGCCAAATTTAAAGCAAAATGACAACATAAATGTTGCTTATTAATGAACTGTAGATAGTCTAGTCCAGTTGTGCACAAATATTTGGTATCAGGCCGAATAGAAAAATGCTATGTTTGCTGTGGGCCAATAGTTGGGAGGATGTGGATGCAATAAAAGGACAAGAAAGTTGACCTTTATTGAATTTTACTTGTTATGACAAATGACATGTATTTTGGTTGATACATTCCCAAGCAGTTATCTTTTCAATATTCTTCAGCTTTGCGAACTGCCACTCACGGTTTAGTAGAAAAATATTCATGATCGAGTTTCGTAGATCTTCAATCAGTCTTGAAACATTTCTCCCATAGGTACAAAATGATAAGAAAAAAATTTAATATTAAGAAAACTAGAAACGTCAAAACTGAAGTTGTCGAATCAGTATGTGAAAGATTGTACTGGATCCTAGAAAGAAGCTGCTGAACATTTGGTTTCAATGACTTCGTAGCTAGTTGTAAGATGTTATTCAAATTCATTAAAAACTAGTTGTAAGATGTTATTCAAATTCATTAAAAACTAGTTGTAAGATGTTATTCAAATTCAAAGTTAGTTGTAAGATGTTATTCAAATTTTCGTCTTCTTATTAAAAGAACATTTACTGTAATAGAGCCAGATCAAAAGTATATTTTGTATAATCCAATATTCACGCGTGCCGGATGAAATTGTTAAATGTGATGTATCTCTAAATGTCTCCCTCTCCTAGGCAGAAGTTTATCCACGCCTGGTGTAATCGATGATAGACTGAAAGCCATTTCCTCCGCCTCTGACGCTTTAGTTAGTCAGAACTAACAGTATTCATATTTTCCCCATTTTTAAGAGCGACTATCACATGTTTGGATCGCAGTCCCACTCTCTCCCTCAAATGGGACTGTATAACAAAAATCCACTCCTGGGACTATCAACATGCTAAGAGAAGTTGGATCTTCTGTTATGAGGTAAAGTTTCCAAATTGTCACAAAGCCTTATGTAACTTTTCCAAAATAGATGTTCCGGTTCCGTTAGCTGTGTATTTTATTGCTCCCCATGAGTAAGGCCTTCCGTCACTCCCCCATTCGTAGCGAAGATTCTTCTCGTAGCCACGAGACGTGTTAGTCACGTCGTCAGTCGCCCTTACAGTTTAGCCTACGTTGCGGTGAGCCAGAGGCTCTCAAAATAACTTTCGGTCTCTACACGTGTTTATTGCTTCACACGCCATAGGTAAGCGACTACCTTGATCTAATTCGACGAAACGAAAGCCAAAGGTCGCAATTGTTCTTCCCGCCAATTGACCGTGGCCCTGTAAAGCCACGTGTCCACTTTTCCACCTCGGATTTTCAAGTGATTTGTTGCACTTTCCTTCAGAGAGGATGGAAGACGAAAGCAAAGAAAGGGAAAGATGAATGGGATCAATATATCATCGCCTTTGAGATGGAAAAGATGACACCAAACGTCAGTTGAAGGGATACCAGATGGCTTAAGACCTCCACTTTACTTCTTCGATGTAGTTTTGAAAATAGAGTCAAAGTATCGATTATTCTTAAAGGTTAAAGTAGATAAATGGACAAACTAGTGTTGTAACGAAATATGTCAACTGTTGGCTGAATAAAATATCCTCATTAGACTCTTAATCATAATCGTTGCAAACAAGCGAATGATCGCATCAGAGTGAAAAAATAGTTTCGTCCTGGGAGGGAACATTGGCGCAGAACTAATAAACGAAAGTTATAGACCGGAATGTTAAATAAGCATTCCTGAAGGAATACCTCAAGGTTTTATCGTACGAACTTATTTCAACCCTCTAGACCAATTACTTTTGAAAAAGTCATTTCAGAAAGTCAATTATAAATCAAATGCAGAATTCTTTTAACTTTTTTTACCAAATATTTTGTTGGAATGATAATTTATTTAAATAAAAACTGCTTTATACTAAGTGTAGCTTATGAATATGGTTGAAGTTTATTCAGAACTTTCACATTTCATAAAAAAAATATTTGCTTTCGTAAAAAGAACACTTCCTGTAAAAAGCCAATTCTTAAAAAGAAATTGGCTTTAATTCTTGCTCATCTATGTGAGAGATTTTCTAAAGTACACATTCCTTCTTAACGGAAATAAAAAAGCACAGAGCTCCTTTCTTTCGGAACAAACCTTTGGCTTTTTCTCTATCCAGATCGAGCTCTTGAGATCCAGAGGTTATTCTTAGCTGACCCAGTGGCGAAAGAGAGCTTCTTCTCGTTTGCTGACGTGCCTTTCGAGAATTAAGATCACGTGCCATAAAAATAAACATTTTTAAGCAAAGGTTTGTAACGAGGGTGAAAAATATGTCACCTTTGTTCACCACTACGAAAGAGATTTCTGATTGATGGAGAGAAATAGGTAAGTTTTATTGCTATGATGAGTGTTCGACCACAATCAAAGATCTACAATACGCTCAAATTCAAATGTATATTGCAGATGAGGAAATATGATAGTCTAATAAACGTTTAGAACAAAGAAAATATTTTAAAAATTAGGAAATTTTACGTTTTTTAAATATTAAAATACGCTAAAACCATTGGAATCAATTTTATTTTCATTTCCAATGCTAACGCTTTTTTCACAGGGGGTATTTATTTTATTTTTATTTTATTATAGTTGGTTGATACCCTAGCGCATAAAACACTTGTGCAGAGACATTTTTTGCTTATTAACATTGGAAACATATTATATAAACATGGGAAGATAATTCTATAGCTACCCTGAGCTATTAAATACACATTCACCATCAAATGACTAGAGCCCTGCGTGGATGCGGATATCCGTGGTTCTCTCTGCGGATAAAAGATTAACCTTATCGCGGTAGCTGCTTAAACCGCTGATAAAAAAGTGATGTTAACGCGGATGGTGAATAAAGTCTCATACTTGATAAGATAGGCAGAAACCTGAGCAAAGATTATTGCATCATCGAGGCTGACATGAGTGAAATAATTATTTGGGATAATGTTAAAAGAAACCTGATTTGAAAATACAATGATATTCACTCTAAGAAAGAAATCCATCCACTAGCTGAAAAATGTATCCTTTGTGAGAGAAGAGATCTTTTTGCTGCCAAAGCAGAATATAAATTCAAACAAATTACTAAATAAATTAAATATATATATATCTTTGCAAAATAATAATACTTAAATTTTTAAAACCATTTTGAACAAATAATGGAAATAAATGTACTGAGGAAGCTGTAGAACTGAACTAAATTCTAAACCTTTCTCAAGAAAAATGTTTAAATTTTAAATATTTTAGCTGTCAAATTAAATGACCTGAGTTTATTTGCGTACCTTCATGTTATCAGAAATTAAACATACATAACTGATTAAATAAATGACCCGCAGCATGTCAACTTTATCATCTGTAAAAAAGAAGTTTAAAATGGAGAGCTCATTAACTATCCATTTATTATCATTAGCTATCCATTATTAAGAAGATAGTTCAAGAATAAGGCCCACAGAAGATTCAAAATGATTAACAAAATCTGCGTCGTTGATAACTGGCATTTGTCAAATTTATTGAGCTTGACATCGTCCTTGTGATCAAGTGGTTTACACGCTTCGCTTCAAGATTATGGGACCTGGATTCGAGACCCTATAAGTATGGTTATTTTCTTTCTGCTGAAATCTCGCCTTCAGTAGGTCATCTGACGTCTTAAATCGATAGGCTCTTATCAGACCAGAGATAAACAGCTGTTTGAGAAGGGCAGAAAAATTACCAACTAAGAATTTAATTCTCTAATGCTTTTTCAACATTTTTATTCCTTGGAATTTAACTTTCAGTATCAGAATTTACAGTATTTGTATAGATACTAGATATGTCGAGACGTTTCAGATCCCCAAATATCAGAATCATTATAATAAAAAGTAATTATGATTACAACAAACTTATACTTATGATAAAGATGTTTTTCCTTAGAAACATTTATAAAATTATTATAAACTTTTTAATTACACCAAACAATAATTTTGATATAAAATGATGCTATAGCATGATTTGAATTCTTCTTTAACGAACAATGCTGTGGAACTGAAATAAAAAAAACCCAGCTGTTTTGCATTATACAAAAGCGAGGTTACTTGGAGCCTTTTATCAGAGTGGATTAAGATTAGGAGAGAACAGAAAGAATTCTGCCAGGTCCACTAGAAGAGTGGCGTTGCAGTTTACAATTAGGATCTACCTCTTAAAATGGAAAGGAAGCAAGCATGAGAGATGAGAAGAGTTTGGGATGCAATGGTCTTCTGCATATCGGGCTGCGATGGTATCCAAATGGCAAAAACATGCACAGAAAGTTGCCATTTTTAATGTGTGGTATTAGCGTTGCTGAATCGCTAAACATTTCTCATTAGGTGAAAACAGAATTCAATTGTATTTATTCTTATGGAAGATGAAGTAATAGACTATGTTTTCTTTTCTTGTAATTTCACTTGGACTCTAATTAAGTTATAAAAGCTCATAACACTTCATTTATTTTGTATAGTGTTTCAATCAGTGTGTGTAGATATCATTTCGATTTTCCTAATTTCTCGACATAATTTCCACTTTCTTTCTTATTACAAATGTTAGAAAACAATTTATTATTACAAATATTCAAATATATAAATTTTTGTCAATATATCTCAATAAGCTGCATTCTATTTTTTTATTATTTTATATCGGTCTATAAATGGTAGCTAGGTAGTCACTGGAAGGAGAGCTATGCACCAATCCCCTGTGATGATGCATAGAACCGGCCAGGCCTAGCACCTAATGTCCGACCCCACCTTCTCGTGGTGCGGACCGTTAGTAACTTTCAAAAGATTTACTCTCTTGTGGAAGTGAACGGAAGGGGAGGGTTGCCAGATTAGTGTGGCCTACTGATCTGGACAACTATGGCTACTTTTCTTTTCTTTTCTACCCTGCTGAGGGGTGGTCAACCACACAGGGTCCTGGTGCTGACCATATAAATCTACTGCACTGGACAGATATATGGCTCTGAGCTTGATTATGGATCCTGATTTTGCTGCACTGGTGGGCTTCTGTGGAGGGAAAATCTTCCGCTGTGTTTTCTGTTTGTTTGTGGGTTGACAGCCCCAAGTGAATAGATTCACAGGATATGTTTATCAGCTGGTGGATAATCCTGAGCAGAAGTCATCGCAGGCACCTGAACTCTTTGCTTCTATTGGCATCGTCAAATTCTATATTGGAGGAAGTCTTCCAGTGTAGATGGCTTCAGCCTTTAGTAGTGGGGGAACGGGTCTTTGCCCCATGTCTGCGATTAGGGGGCTGTTTGATATTGTCGGCATTCCCTCTCTCAATAAACATAGTTTCTTTAAACATCCTACTAACCATTTTCTCTCCATAAGGTAGTTGGAATGTGAGGACTCTGCACAGAGATTTTTTTCTTGATGTCCTCACACAAGAATTCCACCATTATAATTTAGATATTCTCGGCTTGCAAGAGACCAGATGGACAGATAAAGGTCAGATTCTTAAAAATAATCTTAAATTTCTCTTTTCAGGGAGGGACGACAATAAGCATCACCAAGGCGTGGGTCTGCTTCTCAGCAGACACGCTAGCGATGCTCTTCTAGGATATGAGTGCATTAATGAAAGGTTTCTTACAGCAAAATTTCAGACAAGCGTTAAAGACTTGAATGTTATCTGCTGTTATGCCCCCACTGAGGATGCCGATGAGGATCAGAAGGATATTTTGAATTCTGTCAAGAAAGGAGATATTACCCTTGTTCTTGGTGACTTCAATGCCAAAGTTGGTACTGACTCTGCCCTTTGGGGAGGAGTAATAGGCCCTTTTGGTATTGGTAGCTGCAATGGCAATGGGCAACGTCTCCTGCAGGTAAGTAAACTCAATGGATTCAGAATAACTAACACTTATTACAAACACCGCGACATACATAAGTACACATGGGTTTCACCTGATGGGCTGCATAAGAATATGATTGATTACATATTAATTAACAGCAAATGGGCTAGTTCTGTTAGGAATACCAGGGCATATAGGGGAGCTGAAATTGGATCTGACCATTACCTTGTTAAAAGTGTGTTGCAACTTAAACTTAAAAAGTGTTGTGCTAGGGTTAAAAAAATTTACTTTTAATACTGAAGCTCTGAAAGATCCAGTTATAGCCAAAGCTTACCATGATAGGTTACTTAGTCATTATGACAGTCATGGTATGCTTACTACTGAAGTTGAGGAAGAATGGGATCATTTTAAACAGGCTTTTTTGGACACTAACAGTACTCTTTTAGGAAAAAAGGAGCAGAAGAGGCAAAATTATCTGAGTGATAAGGCACTTGAGCTTATTTCGGAAAGAAAGAACTGCAGGAATGCCCTTAATCAATACCCTACTAGTCCTAATAGAAAGCATTACAGAGACCTTAATAAACTTGTAAAGGATCAGTTAGCTGCTGATAAGAATCTTTGGCTTGATGGTTTGGCTGACAAAGCCGAGGAAGCAGTTAGACAGCACAACAGTGGAGAGCTGTACCAGATAGTTAATGTTTTGTATGGTAGAAAACGGACAGGCATACAAGGATTGAAGGATAAACAAGGTAAGGTTATAGAAGGGGAGGATTCTGTCATGGCTAGGTGGGCTGAGCATTTCAGTGATGTTCTAAACAATGTAGTTAGTTCTACTCCCATTGTTTGCAATGATGATAGATGCATTGGTGGATTTAATGTTGGCCCTATAACACAATCTGAAGTTATTTTGGCTGTTTCTAAACTTAAACTTTATAAATCCCCAGGGGTAGATGAAATTACTACGGAAATGCTTAGAGCTGGGAATGTTTCGGTTACCACTTGGATGACTGAAATTCTGAATATCTTTTATGATAAAGGCATGGTTCCTAAGGATTTTACCAGAGCTATTGTTATCCCTATTTTCAAAAAAGGTGATCGCAGTTCTTGTGATAACTATAGGGGTATCAGCCTACTCTCTGTTCCAGGTAAAGTTCTTTCCATGATTGTGCTTAATAGAATTAAGAATCTGGTTGACAGTCAATTGCGTGATGAGCAATGTGGATTCAGAAGTGGTAGGGGATGTGTGGATCAGATATTTTCACTTAGGCAGATTCTTGAGAAATGTTTAGAGTTTCAGAAACCTTTGGTTGCTAGCTTTGTTGATTTCAAAAAGGCTTTCGACTCTGTTGATCGTCATAATTTGTGGTTGATTGTGAGATCATATGGTATACCAGACAAGTTAGTTAACATTATGAAAGCTCTCTATAATAACACCGAGTCGTGTGTGAGAGTTGGTAAGGCTTGTAGCAATTGGTTTAGCATTACTTCTGGTGTTCGACAAGGGTGCATTTTGTCTCCTTTTCTCTTTAGCTTGGTTATTGATTATGTTATGCGAAATTCACTTCAAGGGAAAGATTTTGGCCTTAAATGGGCTGGAGATACGAAAATTTC
Organism: Ryuthela nishihirai; assembly: GCA_038380435.1. NCBI lineage: Eukaryota > Metazoa > Arthropoda > Arachnida > Araneae > Heptathelidae > Ryuthela > Ryuthela nishihirai. The sequence goes on from JAWZYU010000021.1 coordinate 5,341,847, forward strand.
TGATTTAGATTATGCTGATGATTTAGCCCTTTTGGCAAATGATGTTGATGAGATGAACTCTTTCATTCGAGCTGTTGATGAGACTGGCAGTAGAGTAGGTTTGGTTATAAACAGAGAGAAAACTAAAGTGATGAAAATTGGTCAGGCAGGCTGTGATTCAGTTAATCTGAATGGTTGCAGTCTTGAGCAGGTGTCACAGTTTAATTATCTTGGGAGCTATGTAACAGATACTGGTGATGTGCGGCATGAGATTAACAGACGAATAGGGATTGCTGCCGGGACTTTTAAGAACCTATGGAGAGTGTGGAGAAATAGGCGTATACACCTAAAGACTAAAATTAGACTGTATAATAGTTTGGTTCTTTCTAGGGTTAGTTATGGTAGTGAAACTTGGACACTTTGTAAACAAGATAACAGGAAACTAGATGCTTTTGATTCCAGATGCTTACGCAGTATCTTGGGCATTAGGTGGTTCAACTTTGTAACTATTGATGAGATTAGGCAAAGGAGTTTGCAACCTCCTTTAAGCAGCATATTGTGCAGAGAGAGACTCCGTTGGTTTGGCCATGTTGCCCATATGAATAATTATAGATTGGCGAATAGGGTTATGAACAGTGTGCCTAAAGGCCTCAGAAAGAAGGGGAGACCTAGGATGCGGTGGGCAGACAATGTCAAACAAAACCTTGTTAGAGTTGGTGTGCAGTGGCCAGATGCAGTAGATGTAGCTCAGGATAGACTTGCTTGGAGAACTAAATTGCACGGTCTGGTTGGAGCTCCGTAGCCCATGGCTGCTTGAGGATGATGATGATGATTTTTTATCTCATTATGAATTAGGATTTCTAGGAATGTATGTCAAAAGTCCCAAAGGAAAACTGTGCAATTCTTTATCAAAGTTATTTTAACTAAAGTGTTCGTTTTCAACCTATTTGAAGAAGCTCGTGCTGGAATTTTCCGGTTTTCAGCGTCCACCTCCATTAATAAGGTGTGTAATATTGATAAGTTCAGTTACGAGGTTCCTATTGAGCGAAAGAGCTCTAGGGTAGATTGGGTTGAAGAAGGATAAATAGAGAAAATGAGATTTTTCCAGTCGAGTGTTCTGAACAAATGGTTAAATTTGTAAATTAGAAGAGGGGCCGCATTTCAGTGCATGCGAGTAGAACGTAGGTGTTATGGAATTAATCATGAATGTGTGCTGAAAGACGATGATGCGCTGCTACCAAGGTGACGCACCAAGACAAAATTGGACCATGTAGAGAATGATGACGTGTTCAGGAGTGGAGATAATGCGCCGCAACTGGAAGCATAGAAACAAAACACACGAAGATCATTAGGTTATGTTGAAAAGATTAATGTGGTGAAGATGTTTTGGAAATTGGGAAAGAAATCAAGACTTCGCTTTGAACAAATGAAGCTGAAGACCTTCTGAAAGTGAAAAGATTACTAAAGTGAACCGAAAGAGGGAGCTGCGTGTATCAGCAGATGCTGTGGTAGAAGCTGATATTCTCTAATACGAGGTGAGGCAACTCGAAAGTTTGATTCAAAATATGTTTCATTATCAAGAGTTAGTGTTTATTATGTTATTTATGTGATTTACTTATCTTTCGTTTTTTTTCACTCTTTAAATCCAAAAACCTCCCAGCAATTGGCAAAATGCAACCTGATGATGGGTGGCTTATTAGCGATGGCTAAGAAGACAAAATCTTAATTTCTTTTGCAGGGAAATTCTTCATACATAGTTATATACATGTTAGTCTATATTGGTAATATATTTTAGAGATTCTGTCTGTGTATCAAGTTGGTTGTTTGGGGTTTAATGGCGCAACAGCAACGAAGGCTATATCGGTCAACACAAAAAATCCCAGCCATTATGGTGTGTAAAAAGCAATGCAAGCAGAATCATTTTGCTTTTGCCAAAGCTTCTAACACTAATTCTAATATAAGGTAATAGAGACAAGAATTCTAAACGAAATTACTCAGAGAGAACTCTACTATGTACAATAAATATCAAAATATTTGAACGATTTGAAAATCATATATGAGGTCAAAAGGCTTGTTTTACCAAATAGTCTCACCTTAAGGCATTTAAAGGTTGATAATGAATGATTGATATTATTTGGGTATTTAATTAACTGTACAAATTGCACTGTAGCTCTCCGAATAGAGCGGGAATCCGCATTTTTTTTTCACAATAAATTAGGAAATGCTCGGGCATGTAGGCCGAGTGTGAAGATCGACTAAATGAAACTCCCTTAGCAAAATATAAAGATAAATATATATTTAATCAAAACAGTTAAATATATATAGCCCTGAGAAAAATATTGCTAATATATTTAAGAGATCATATCTGTGTGTCACGTTGGTTGTTTGGGATTTTATGGCGCATGTGAACTGATATTCCAATCCGTTCATAACTTTATAAAATATTCCAAACTCTACGTCTCATTAGTGCTTTGTGTGTCCTTGGCGGGTCTGCATTTTCGTTCCTAAAGAGGTGAGACCATGGGAATGCGAAAGTTTTCTTTCTCCGAGAGGAAGCGGGAGATGACCCCGGGATGGGCCACCGTCCACCTAACACGTCGTTGAGTGAATCCGCCTTTTCCACAGGAGCAATAAAAAGAGCCGTAAAACTCTCGGCACAACCGTGCTTCAACAGAGCCCGCCACTGCATCAAGAGATGGTTCACATTACACAAGCCCCTCTATAAAATAGCACCTGCAGAAACATCCCCAATTAATGAAGTGGAGAGGCAAATGTCAACCGCTCCTGCTTGTTTTATGGACAGTTTATGGCCCCTTGCACCATTTCTAAGAACTATAAATGCACAAAATAATAAAACTTTTTAGATTCCAAGACCACGTGGGTCTATGCAAATTTTTGTGAGCCCTCCATTGGTCCCAGTGTAAGAGGTTTAAAACAACGGACCAGGGGGTGACCAATGAAGAAGAGGAGGGAGATAGGACTAACAAAGAATTCGACATTGAACAGACTTTTTCTTTGTCGGTAGATGAGGAGTCAGATTTGAAGCAAGTTCGAAGGGAGTCGATGTTTCTTCTTCGGAGAGCGTGCCTGTGCTCTCTTCAAGATTACGTTTCTAAGATGCTGAATAGCTACTCTGAACTATGGTGGTCGTGTTCTCGATATGATGACGGACGCTGGACGGTCGACACCCTGACTCAGGACTCTCTCTGATGACCTACGAGGCCTACCGACTACACGGTCGTCCTGCTGCTAAAGTCAAAGCGGTCATCCGTTTCTGCTGCTGTTTGATGCTCCGCGCTACCTCTTCAAAGTGCCGTCCCATGGGACAACGTAATAATAATGTGTGACAATCCCGGTGCACCGCAGTACGAGGACTGCATATCATCATATGGGAGTTGCCACTGAAATACCCATCGACTAACCAGGTTCCTATCAGTTAAGCTTGCCTTACATTGAACCTCCTACAGCGGGAGAATACCTTTTGTGAAGAGAAAAGCACTGCTTAGGATTTTATAGCCTGCCTGTAGAAATAATCATTGAGGTGCAGTGAGAGTGGGATCTTTTAAAATTTTTGAGTAATGCCAGGAATATGCCCATCACTCGCTGGATTTTGTCCAAATATCTGCCGAATAATCAGATGGTATTTTTAGAATTTTGAGCCAAAAACATATGTAGAAGTCCTTTTTGAGTCCTCCGCAGCAGAGACTCTTAGGCACTTCCATCGATAGGCCATACCTAATCGGGTGACAAAGCCTTTCAGCATGACCTTCAACTTCGTCCTCTCCATCGAGCTGGGCAACCACGGGCCGAGACGGCGAGCGGGCCGTGGTTGCCCAGCTCGATAATTAACCACTCCGAGGCCGCGTCGGGGAACACTTGACCGGGCCCACCCAAGCCAATCAGCGGCCCTCCAACGACCCCGACAAAGCCGTTAGCCTACCGGGCTTACGTGACCGCAGCACCCGGACCCCACTTCGCAGAGGAACTAAAGTTCCTCCACTGCGACTGCTATATATGGCCAAAACTAATTCTGTAGGACTCTTAGTTTGGCTGTTCCATCGATAAGTCCGTCAACCAGGGTAGCTACTCCCGGTCGAGAGCCTCCAACTTCTACCTCTCCATTGTGAACGGACCGAAGCCTCCCAGTGAACAATCTTCCGACCTCGGTATCATCGAGACCGCATCGAAGAGCCCATAGACGAGTGTACGAAGAGGTGCACAACTCAGTCCGTGGTACTCCCCGATGAGCCCACAGAAGACAGGGTACTCCAAGTCCCTTAGAACGGCCCCTCAACCGGGGCTGCAACCCCCAGCTTCGCTGGGGACAAGTGAATAAGCTGACTGGACCCCCCCCCCCAAGGCAGTCCGCCAACCCTCAACAGGCCCCCTCCACCGGGGGCCACAAGATATCATGAACTCCAGAGTGCCAGCGATCCGAGCCCAACTTCTCAGAGGCACCTAAGCCCTCCCCCCTCGTCAAGGAGGTCTCACTCCGGGGGGGGGGGGGGCGTCCCATGGGAAAATGATATTTCAATCCACATGTGCAAAGTGCCAGCTAAGGACTTCTCCAGCCCTCCGTCCCCTGCTTCCGTGATGTCAAAAATCGCCAAGGACGAGATGACAACAAGAGGTACGAAATGATCATGTTTTTCCTATGAATAAAAAAGTTTTCATAAATGTTTAGCTCAGCTCCACACTTAAATAACAGACAACAACAGTAATTGTAGATCGCGGGACCGTCTGTAAATGGCTAGAGAGAAGCCCTGAACGATTTTAATCGATTTTTAGGAGAATAATTCATTTAATTTGTAAGAGTAAACATTAGCTCTACTAACTCAAGAGAGGAAGGTTATATTCATTGTTTCAACGCCCTCTCCTCGGTTTCATATCAAATCATTAAACAATTTTTGTTTATGTGATAAAAAAGGATCGGCTCTATTTTTGCGAAATTGCATTATTACATAAAGCATAAACATTCTCGGCCAAAAAGTAATTAAACAACGCAGACGTACGATTAAAGAAAACAAAATTTTTGAGCCCCCCCCCCCCGTTAACAATGGTGCCGTGAGAAGGATCTTTGTTATTGCCACCTGGAGTGCCAAATTATTAAAGCGATAATTTTAAGAAAATGTTGCTATCTTATGGAAGCATTTGACCTGATTGACATGCTTGTAGTACAACGGTCAAAGAATGTTATTAAACAGCCTATTCTATCCATTTGATCAAATTTCATAAAATGCAATATGAATAGTAAATTTTGAGTGGTTGTTTATGTTTTTATGCCTGAAATATTTTTCCTCATCATGCTACTTAAAGTTGAAAGTGTTGATATTACAGTTGTATCATCTTGGCCTGCCATATGTAAATTAATATAACCTTGTCATGTTGCATTAATTTAATAGTGTTGATAATTCTATGTTCATTTTGGTGGTTTAACATTGCAGTTATTATACGTGCTATTGCTAAGTGTTTTTGGGTTTTTCGAGCGATAATTATAGAATAAGGTAAAGAGAAATGTTATAGGTGTGTTAGCAGATTGGTTTTGAGGCCTCTGTGTTTGCCCTCTGAGAATTTAAGGCCAGAGGCCAAAAATAAATCTTTTGTCCTCTCGCCTTACTGAATCAGAGGCCTATTTGTTTGATTCAGAAACACGAGATGGCTTCTCGCCTTACTGAATCAGAGGCCTATTTGTTTGATTCAGAAACACGAGATGGCTTCTCGCCTTACTGAATCAGAGGCCTATTTGTTTGATTCAGTAACACGAGATGACCTCTCGCCTTACTGAATCAGAGGCCTATTTGTTTGATTCAGTAACACGAGATTGTCTCTCGCCTTACTGAATCAGAGGCTTATTTGTTTGATTCAGTAACACGAGATTGTCTCTCGCCTTACTGAATCAGAGGCTTATTTGTGTGATTCAGTAACACGAGATTGTCTCTCGCCTTACTGAATCAGAGACCTATTTGTTTGATTCAGTAACACGAGATGGCCTCTCGCCTTACTGAATCAGAGGCCTATTTGTTTGATTCAGTAACACTAGATTGTCTCTCGCCTTACTGAATCAGAGGCTTATTTGTTTGATTCAGTAACACGAGATGGCCTCTCTCCTTACTGAATCAGAGGCTTATTTGTTTGATTCAGTAACACGAGATGGCCTTTCGCCTTACTGAATCAGAGGCCTATTTGTTTGATTCAGTAACACGAGATGGTCTCTCGCCTTACTGAATCAGAGGCCTATTTGTTTGATTCAGTAACACGAGATGGCCTCTCGCCTTACTGAATCAGAGGCCTATTTGTTTGATTCAGTAACACGAGAATGTCTCTCGCCTTACTGAATCAGAGGCTTATTTGTTTGATTCAGTAACACGAGATGGCCTCTCTCCTTACTGAATCAGAGGTCTATTTGTTTGATTCAGTAACACGAGATGGCCTTTCGCCTTACTGAATCAGAGGCCTATTTGTTTGATTCAGTAACACGAGATGACCTCTCGCCTTACTGAATCAGAGGCCTATTTGTTTGATTCAGTAACACGAGATTGTCTCTCGCCTTACTGAATCAGAGGCCTATTTGTTTGATTCAGTAACACGAGATTGTCTCTCGCCTTACTGAATCAGAGGCTTATTTGTTTGATTCAGTAACACGAGATGGCCTCTCTCCTTACTGAATCAGAGGCCTATTTGTTTGATTCAGTAACACGAGATGGCCTTTCGCCTTACTGAATCAGAGGCTTATTTGTGTGATTCAGTAACACGAGATGACCTCTCTCCTTACTGAATCAGAGGCCTATTTGTTTGATTCAGTAACACGAGATGGCCTTTCTCCTTACTGAATCAGAGGCCTATTTGTTTGATTCAGTAACACGAGATTGTCTCTCGCCTTACTGAATCAGAGGCTTATTTGTTTGATTCAGTAGCACGAGATTTTCTCTCGCCTTACTGAATCAGAGGCTTATTTGTTTGATTCAGTAACACGAGATGACCTCTCTCCTTACTGAATCAGAGGCCTATTTGTTTGATTCAGTAACACGAGATGGCCTTTCGCCTTACTGAATCAGAGGCCTATTTGTTTGATTCAGTAACACGAGATGGCCTTTCGCCTTACTGAATCAGAGGCTTATTTGTTTGATTCAGTAACACGAGATGGCCTTTCGCCTTACTGAATCAGAGGCCTATTTGTTTGATTCAGTAACACGAGATGGTCTCTCGCCTTACTGAATCAGAGGCCTATTTGTTTGATTCAGTAACACGAGATGGCCTCTCGCCTTACTGAATCAGAGGCCTATTTGTTTGATTCAGTAACACGAGAATGTCTCTCGCCTTACTGAATCAGAGGCTTATTTGTTTGATTCAGTAACACGAGAATGTCTCTCGCCTTACTGAATCAGAGGCTTATTTGTTTGATTCAGTAACACGAGATGGCCTCTCTCCTTACTGAATCAGAGGCCTATTTGTTTGATTCAGTAACACGAGATGGCCTTTCGCCTTACTGAATCAGAGGCCTATTTGTTTGATTCAGTAACACGAGATGACCTCTCGCCTTACTGAATCAGAGGCCTATTTGTTTGATTCAGTAACACGATTTTGTCTCTCGCCTTACTGAATCAGAGGCCTATTTGTTTGATTCAGTAACACGAGATGGCCTCTCTCCTTACTGAATCAGAGGCCTATTTGTTTGATTCAGTAACACGAGATGGCCTTTCGCCTTACTGAATCAGAGGCTTATTTGTGTGATTCAGTAACACGAGATGACCTCTCTCCTTACTGAATCAGAGGCCTATTTGTTTGATTCAGTAACACGAGATTGCCTTTCGCCTTACTGAATCAGAGGCCTATTTGTTTGATTCAGTAACACGAGATGGCCTTTCGCCTTACTGAATCAGAGGCTTATTTGTTTGATTCAGTAACACGAGATGGCCTTTCGCCTTACTGAATCAGAGGCCTATTTGTTTGATTCAGTAACACGAGATGGTCTCTCGCCTTACTGAATCAGAGGCCTATTTGTTTGATTCAGTAACACGAGATGGCCTCTCGCCTTACTGAATCAGAGGCCTATTTGTTTGATTCAGTAACACGAGAATGTCTCTCGCCTTACTGAATCAGAGGCTTATTTGTTTGATTCAGTAACACGAGAATGTCTCTCGCCTTACTGAATCAGAGGCTTATTTGTTTGATTCAGTAACACGAGATGGCCTCTCTCCTTACTGAATCAGAGGCCTATTTGTTTGATTCAGTAACACGAGATGGCCTTTCGCCTTACTGAATCAGAGGCCTATTTGTTTGATTCAGTAACACGAGATGACCTCTCGCCTTACTGAATCAGAGGCCTATTTGTTTGATTCAGTAACACGATTTTGTCTCTCGCCTTACTGAATCAGAGGCCTATTTGTTTGATTCAGTAACACGAGATGGCCTCTCTCCTTACTGAATCAGAGGCCTATTTGTTTGATTCAGTAACACGAGATGGCCTTTCGCCTTACTGAATCAGAGGCTTATTTGTGTGATTCAGTAACACGAGATGACCTCTCTCCTTACTGAATCAGAGGCCTATTTGTTTGATTCAGTAACACGAGATGGCCTTTCTCCTTACTGAATCAGAGGCCTATTTGTTTGATTCAGTAACACGAGATTGTCTCTCGCCTTACTGAATCAGAGGCTTATTTGTTTGATTCAGTAGCACGAGATTTTCTCTCGCCTTACTGAATCAGAGGCTTATTTGTTTGATTCAGTAACACGAGATGGCCTCTCTCCTTACTGAATCAGAGGCCTATTTGTTTGATTCAGTAACACGAGATGGCCTTTCGCCTTACTGAATCAGAGGCCTATTTGTTTGATTCAGTAACACGAGATGGCCTTTCGCCTTACTGAATCAGAGGCTTATTTGTTTGATTCAGTAACACGAGATGGCCTCTCTCCTTACTGAATCAGAGGCCTATTTGTTTGATTCAGTAACACGAGATGGCCTCTCGCCTTACTGAATCAGAGGCCTATTTGTTTGATTCAGTAACACGAGATGGCCTCTCGCCTTACTGAATCAGAGGCCTATTTGTTTGATTCAGTAACACGAGATTGTCTCTCGCCTTACTGAATCAGAGGCCTATTTGTTTGATTCAGTAACACGAGATTGTCTCTCGCCTTACATGAATCAGAGGCCTATTTGTTTGATTCGGTAAGACGAGAGGCCGGAAAATTATATCTTTTATTCAAAAGTAGAAAATGTTTATTCCCAGCTTCATTTTGCAAATCACTTTGATGGCATTAAAGATGCTACTTGTGCCACTTTCTTTGTGCAAAATGTATTTAAAATGGAGTTCCAATTATTAATTTTAAGGCTTAAGATATTTCAAAAGAAAATAGTTTTGTTTTCTCTCACATGTGCTTAAGAATATTACTAAAGTTATAAGCTTAGGGATAGGGGTTTAGCATATTTTGAGAAAAATGTTACTTTTATTGTGTGGAATTGCTTATGGGTGTCATAAGAGATGTTAAGTTCAGATATTTTGAAAACATGTTTGATGTGGAATTATAGTAATTGAAGAACTCTTCAAAATACGCTCTAAATAATTGGGATGTTTCAGTAGGATAAATGTAGAGAGGTAATGATCAAAGTGTTTTAGTAGAGAATGATTTTATTTCATAACAGAGTTAGAGAATGATCACTGTCCAGTATCTCAAATAGAGAGAGCAGCTGTTAGTTAGCCAGGGGATGTGGGTTAGAACCCCCACCTGGGTTAAATCAGTTTTCTCAACTTGCTATTTGCTATGGTAAAGCGCTGTTAATATGTCATTGTGAATTTTTTAAGAATTTCGCAGATGTGAATAAGTTGTTTAGAAATAAGGAGAAGAGTTTTTGTATGTTTAAGATAGTTTGTTAAGCTAGTTAAGGCGACGATTAATTAGTTAAGATTGATAAAATTCGATAAGTTATTGAACAGAGAAAGCAAAGCAAATGAGATAAGAAATAAGCTCTAGAGAGTAGTGTATAGATTATTGTATGTGCATATACATCTGTCGACATTGATTAGGAATTTTCAGGAAAATTCAGGAAGACATTATTTTGATCGAAGAGCAAAAATGTGGGAATGCAAAGATAGCAGATGAGGAAGTGGGCATGGGAGATGCACGACAGTCTTTAGAGTTGGCAGAGTTAAAAGCACTTACCGAAACTGAAAAATCAGAATTTCTCAAGTCTGAGAATAGGTCTCCGGCGCAGAGCGACACAGAGGAAGCGAAATTAGCAATGGGAAGCGATAGAGAGGATAGGGCAATGCTTAGTGGCAGTTCACAAAGTGTAATAAAAGAAGAGAGTCAGGAACGCTCACTAGTAGAGTATTTGATCCCTCAGAAAGGCCACAAAGATACGTTGGACACGAAACATGGGATTGATGTAGAAGAAACGAAAGCATTAAATGAAAGCAATTCGGTAATGAGTGGGATAAATTATGCCACTTCTAAGCACAGGATTGTAGCATCGCGCTTAAAACAAAAATCTTTATTGTGCAGGAGAGAAAATATTTTGCCTCAGTCTGAAAAGAAAGCAAAGGGAATAACCAAACATAAACTGATGGAGCCCCAAGTTAGAGAGAAATCGAAGTGTCTTGGTTTGCGATGGAAAATTAAAGGTAGCCTTTGCAATAAAGATTTCTATATTCATTCGCACAGGGTTAACTCGACAGTTAGAAAGCTCAGATTCATCCAAGCATCGACATTAGTCCAATAATAATAATAATAATAATTTATTTCATGCAGGGGGTTAGAGTAAAGCCAAGATACAGGAAATTTTGGATATTAATTTAAACGTTCAAGTGGCTTGATGCCCCAGTACATTTCAGAAATTAAAAAGAAATATTGATGATAGCACAAAGCGACAAACATATTTATCATAATTATTTGATACATATAAACAAAAAGACAAGTTACACAGACGAAGACAAACATATAATATGAAATATGATGAAAAATAACATGGAAAACTTAGGGGGAAGAAAAGGAAGGTTTAAGACAACAGAGAGTAATATTAAATGAATGAATAGGGAAAAGAAAAAAGATTGCGGATAATCCAAAGGGCAAAGATGGGAAGTGGGAAAAGGGGTGAGGAGATGTTGTTGGTCAAACGTTTCAATATTCTAATAGGAGTGGAGTAATATAGTTCTTGAATTTTCTTTTAGCTCGGTAGAGAGTTCCAAGTTGAGGTTGGTTCAAAGCAAAAGAAATTTCACCGTACATAGCTTTGTAAATTTTGGGAGTAGAAAACATTTTATTATCAGAGCGAAGGATGTGACGATGTCGTAATCGAATATAGGGTGTAAGAATCGAATGAAGAGGATGAGACTTGTTATAAATAGTGTCATGAATAAGGGAAATAAATCACAGCTTTCTTCTAGATTCAAGAATGGGAATTTGGTAGTTGCAACGAATATCAGTAAGTGTTAGACATTCTCGTTTGTTAAAATAGATTTTGCTGATAATTTTGAGAGCTTCATTTTGAACTTTTTCTAGTTCTTTTTATTAATACCAAAAAGAGTGGAAGCACAATATTCGAGTTTCGGTCAGATGTAAATTTTGTAGAACAATGGGGCATAGGAGGATCTATAGTTTCGAATGTACCTCAATATATAAGTTCTTTTAGAAGCTGAAGCGATGGTTCTGTTAATGTGGGTTCCAAAGTCAAGATTATTATCTATCGTCATACCTAAATGCTTCATGGAAGTGGAAACTGTAATATGGGGGTTATTAATTTTAATATTTGTGTCAGGCGGGGGAGAATTTGAAGTTGAAATAGGAACAACATTATTTATTTTTATATTGACAGTGAATCCATTTTTAGTATACCAATGAAGCATATCATGAATATTTTTTTCTATTTCTTGTTTTAGAGAAGTGAAAGAACTTGATGTAAAAGAAAGAAGACAATCGTCTGCATACATAAAAATATTGTAGTTGGTGGAGGATTCTAGATCATTAACAAAGAGGTTGAAGAGAAGTGGGCTAGGAATGGTACCTCGAGGTACTCCCTGATTGATTTTAAGAGGGGTAGAGTGTCTGTAAATGGTAGCTAGGTAGTCACTGGAAGGAGAGCTATGCACCAATCCCCTGTGATGATGCATAGAACCGGCCAGGCCTAGCACCTAATGTCCGACACCGCCTTCTCGTGGTGCAGACCATTAGTACCTTTCAAAAGAGATACTCTCTTGTGGAAGTGAACGGAAGGGGAGGGCTGCCAGATTAGTGTGGCCTACTGATCTGGACCACTATGGCTATTTTTTTTTTCTACCCTGCTGAGGAGTGGTCAACTACACAGGGTCCTGGTGCTGACCATATAAACCCACTGGACTGGACAGATATATGGCTCTGAGCTTGATTATGGATACTGATTTTGGTGCACTGGTGGGCTTCTGTGGAGGGAAAATCTTCCGCTGTGTTTTCTGTTTTGTTTGTGGGTTAACAGCCTCAAGTGAAAAGATTCACAGGATATGTTTATCAGCTGGTAGATAATCCTGAGCAGAGATCATCGCAGGCACCTGAACTCTTTGCTTCTATTGGCATCGTCAAATTCTACATTGGAGGAAGTCTTCCAGTGTAGATAGCTTCAGCCTTTAGCGGTGGGGGAACGGGTCTTTGCCCCATGTCTGCGATTAGGGGGCTGTTTGATATTGTCGGCATTCCCTCTCTCAATAAACATCCCATTAACCATTTTCTCTCCATAGGTAGTTGGAATGTGAGGACTCTGCACAGAGATTTTTCTCTTGATGTCCTCACACAAGAATTCCACCATTATAATTTAGATATTCTCGGCTTGCAAGAGACCAGATGGACAGATAAGGACAGGTTTTATGGACAACTTCAGGATATTTTGAATTCTGTCAAGAAAGGAGATATTAGCCTTGTTCTTGGTGACTTCAATGTCAAAGTTGGTACTGACTCTGCCCTTTGGGGAGGAGTAATAGGCCCTTTTGGTATTGGTAGCTCCTACAGGTAAGTAAACTCAATGGATTCAGAATAACCAACACTTATTACAAACACCGCGACATACATAAGTACACACGGGTTTCACCCGATGGGCTGCATAAGAATATGATTGATTACATATTAATTAACAGCAAATGGGCTAGTTCTGTTAGGAATACCAGGGCATATAAAATAAAAAATAAATAAATATCCCCTCAAGCAGCTGCTTGCCACAGAGGTCTGACAGGAGCCTGTCAGTTTATATGCCACAGTAGAAGGTCTGAGAGGATGGCAGGACCTCAGCAGAAAAACAACACGAACATACGTGCCTTACCCGGGACTCGAACCCAGGTCCCTTAGATCAGTAGCCAAGCGCGCTAACCACTCGGCCATAGGGGAGCTGAAATTGGATCTGACCATTACCTTGTTAAAAGTGTGTTGCAACTTAAACTTAAAAAGTGTTGTGCTAGGGTTAAAAAATTTACTTTTAATACTGAAGCTCTGAAAGATTCAGTTATAGCCAAAGCTTGCCATGATAGGTTACTTAGTCATTATGACAGTCATGGTATGCTTACTAATGAAGTTGAGGAAGAATGGCATCATTTTAAATAGGCTTTTTTGGACACTAACAGTACTATTTTAGGAAAAAAGGAGCAGAAGAGACAGAATTATCTGAGTGATAAGGCACTTGAGCTTATTTCGGAAAGAAAGAACTGCAGGAATGTCCTTAATCAATACCCTACTAGTCCTAATAGAAAATATTACAGAGAACTTAATAAACATGTAAAAGATCAGTTAGCTGCTGATAAGAATCTTTGGCTTAATGGTTTGGGTGATAAAGCCGAGGAAGCAGTTAGACAGCAAAACAGCAGAGAGCTATATCAGATAGTTAACGTTTTGTGTGGTAGAAAACGGACCGGCATACAGGGATTGAAGGATAAACAAGGTAAGGTTATAGAAGGGAAGGATTCTGTCATGGCTAAGTGGGCTGAGCATTTCAGTGATGTTCTAAACAATGTAGTTAGCTCTACTCCCATTGTTTGCAATGATGATAGATGCATTGGTGACTTTAATGTTGGCCCTATAACACAATCTGAAGTTATTTTGGCTGTTTCTAAACTTAAACTTCATAAATCCCCAGGGGTAGATGAAATTACTACGGAAATGCTTAGAACTGGGAATGTTTCTGTTACCACTTGGATGATTGAAATTCTGAATATCTTTTATGATAAAGGCATGGTTCCTAAGGATTTTACCAGAGCTATTGTTATCCCTATTTTCAAAAAAGGTGATCGCAGTTCTTGTAATAACTATAGGGGTATCAGCCTACTCTCTGTTCCAGGTAAAGTTCTTTCCATGATTGTGCTTAATAGAATTAAGAATCTGGTTAACAGTCAATTGCGTGATGAGCAATATGGATTCAGTAGTGGTAGGGGATGTGTGGATCAGATATTTTCACTTAGGCAGATTCTTGAGAAATGTTTAGAGTTTCAGAAACCTCTGGTTGCTAGCTTTGTTGATTTCAAAAAGGCTTTCGACTCTGTTGATCGGCATAATTTGTGGTTGATTGTGAGATCATATGGTATACCTGACAAGTTAGTTAACATAATGAAAGCTCTCTATAATAACACTGAGTCGTGTGTGAGAGTTGGTACGGCTTGTAGCAATTGGTTTAGCATTACTTCTGGTGTTCGACAAGGGTGCATTTTGTCTCCTTTTCTCTATAGCTTGGTTATTGATTATGTTATGCGAAATTCACTTCAAGGGAAAGATTTTGGCCTTAAATGGGCTGGGGATACGAAAATTCTGATTTAGATTATGCTGATGATTTAGCCCTTCTGGCAAATGATGTTGATGAGATGAACTCTTTCATTCGAGCCGTTGATGAGACTGGTAGTAGAGTAGGTTTGGTTATAAACAGAGAGAAAACTAAAGTGATGAAAATTGGTCAGGCAGGCTGTGATTCAGTTAATCTGAATGGTTGCAGTCTTGAGCAGGTGTCACAGTTTAATTATCTTGGGAGCTATGTAACAGATAATGGTGATGTGCGGCATGAGATTAACAGACGAATAGGGATTGCTGCCGGGACTTTTAAGAATCTATGGAGAGTGTGGAGAAATAGGCGTATACACCTAAAGACTAAAATTAGATTGTATAATAGTTTGGTTCTTTCTCTGGTTAGTTATGGTAGTGAAACATGGACACTTTGTAAACAAGATAACAGGAAACTAGATGCTTTTGATTCCAGATGCTTACGCAGTATCTTGGGCATTAGGTGGTTCAACTTTGTAACTAATGATGAGGTTAGGCAAAGGAGTTTGCAACCTCCTTTAAGCAGCATATTGTGCAGAGAGAGACTCCATTGGTTTGGCCATGTTGCCCGTATGAATAATTATAGATTGGCGAATAGGGTTATGAACAGTGTGCCTAAAGGTCTCAGAAAGAAGGGGAGACCTAGGATGCGGTGGGCAGACAATGTCAAACAGGACCTTGTTAGAATTGGTGTGCAGTGGCCAGATGCAGTAGATGTAGCTCAGGATAGACTTGCTTGGAGAACTAAATTGCACGGTCTGGTTGGACCTCCGTAGCCCATGGCTGCTTGATGATGATGATGATGATGATGATGATGATGATGATGATGATGATGATGATGATGATGATGATGATGATGATGATGATGATGATGATGATGATGATGATGATGATGGTGGTGGTGGTGGTGGTGGATCTCATTAGTGCTTAATTTAGTTCGGCTAACACGGTCGTTGAGGTAATTTTTAAACCGGGAAAGTGAGGGCGATAGATTAAGATTATAGCAGAGTTTCCGCAAGATAAGTTTGTGTTCAACTGAATCAAATGCCTTTGAGATGTCAAGGGAAACCAGTCCCACAATCATTTTCACTTTGCTGTCTAAAGCCAATCTCCATTGATTAAGAATTGTCATGAGAGTTTCAGTTGACCGATTTTTCCTAAACCCGAATTGTCTGCACGAAAATAAATTTAATTTTTCAACAAAAGTCAATAATTTTCTTTCGACGGCTTTTTCTAAAATTTTGCTTAAAGCACATGTAACTGAAATAGGTCGATAGTCCAGAGGGTTAGAAGGATTTGAAATTTTAAGTATAGGTGAGATGATGGCTTCTTTCCATGGAACTGGGAATTTATTAGTGTTAAATGAACAATTAATTATATCACAATGGGGTGCAGAAATTAATGGGGAAATAATTTTTAGAATAATGACAGGGATTCCATCTAGTCGGGCACTGCGAGTGTTTTTTAGCGAATTTATGAGTTTAAGAACTTCGATTTCGGTAACATTTTGGAATTTAATGGTTTCCAGATTATTAAATGATTTACTGGAATAGGATAATGACTCATTTGCGTTTGCATAATTTTTTGTAGAAGTGCAGGATTTACAGAATACATTATTTAAAACATTAGCAATGTCTTTAGGATCATAGAAGGAGTTGTCATTGTAAACGATCTTATTAATTTTGGTTTGGTTTCTTAAGTTACCAGTAACAGAATCGAAAATTCGAAATACTACATTACCATTTGGATTAATAACGGAAAGTCGATTAAGAAAATATAGACCGCTTGGCATTTTTAATGCTACTGTTGACCAGATTACGAAAAGTTTTATAGTTCTCCCATGTGTATGAGTGATTAGGGTTAATAGCATTCTTTAAGTGTTTAATGTGATCATTTTTAGAAGCTCTTTTGTAATCCAAGGCTTTCGAGAAGGGCGAACTCTGAAAGTTTTATAAGGTGCCTAGGTGTCAAGTGCAAAATTGTTTAAACAGGAGAGATGTGCTTTTGAGGTAGGAGTTGGGCATTCGGAAATACTCTGGTGGAAAGGGAGATATTTTGCAAACTCAAAAAACTCATCTTTGTTGAAATTTTTAAAGGATCTTTTTGAAATTGAAACTTTAGGTGCACGAGGTGAATAATACAATACATATGTGCTAATAATAAAATGATCACTAATGTCTTCGAAGAGAATAAGTGTATATTTGTGAAGTGTAGGTCTATTGGAGAAAATCATATCACTGTGATCAGTAATGCCAGTTGGCAATTTGTTTAAACGAATATGTCCGAATGTTTTTAGGCTGATTTCAAGCTTGGAATACGCAGAATTATGTTTTAGAGCATCGATATTGAAAACTCCCGTAAGAATGGAAGTAATGTTGCAAGGGAAGCTTTCAAGGACTGAGTACAATGAATTAATAAAATCTTCAATATTGCTGTTCGGAGGTCGGTAAAGTGTGCCGAAAATAAGAGTAGGGTTTTGTTTATTGATAGGGATGATTTTGACCCAGAGACCTTCGAAACAATCGAGTTCAAAAAGATCATCTGGAAGGGAGATATTGAGCCATGTCTCTGTAAGAGCAATTACATCAAATTTCAAAATGTCAGAACTCAATAGATAGGAGTGTTTAGATTTAAGAGAACGAATATTGAGATGACAAAGATTTAACCAACAGTGATGTTGGGGAAGAGATATATCTGAGAGAGTTAGATATAAGTTAAGAAGAAAATTTTTGTTAGCGGTAGATAGGGACATGAAGTTATATAAATGTACAAATGAAAAACGAATACAGAATAAGAATAGATAAATAAAAAGACTAATGGGTTTCAAAAAGTGGTAAAATGTACTCGTAGTAGAAGAGTTTTTACTAAAAACGACAAACTATGTGCAGTTTAGCAACAATAGAATTAATGAAGCAATGGAAGAATAGGTAAAAGAATACTGAGCTTAGTTGTGTGGGTGAAATGGTCATACCACAATTGCAGAGTGGTGATCAGAAGTTTCATTTTTGAGCATAGATGTGAATAACACCTTAATATTGGAAGGCACTCACAGTTGTAAAACTATGCACGTAAAATTGTTAATGATAGAATATTTCTTTGATATTGATGTTTCAGAAATTGTAAACTTAGTTTATATACCCATGTGCAATAATATTTCCAATGATAATGTCAACAGTATTAATCAACGAAGTTCGTTTTGTGAGATTTAAAACTGATGGTTAGTCTTATGAATTTTTTTTACATTTTATGTTTATGGGTTTTTCAAATTCAACTGTTAAAGCACTGAAATCTTGAAATTAAGGCTGAAGTTTTGCCAAACCAGGCATGCATTTTCATTACTAATATTCAAATTTATGGCGAATCAAATTTGGGTGGCAGCCGCCACGACCCGGAAGTGATTCTTCATTTGAAAATGCGTATTAAGCACAATCGAGGGGATTGAGTGAAGATAAGAGGTTGAAATATCCATGTTTGTTTATGTGAGGAAAAATGAAATAATGTTGAGCATTTTATGCAATCATTGACTTTCTGATAAAAGCCACGGTTGGTCTATCACAATTAGACCGTTTAAAGGAGTGCCGCTGGCTGAATCCCGATGGCCTGACCCGGGACGAATGGGGTCAAGTGACCGCAAAAGGAAGAAGCCGCATCGTGGTCGGAGGCCCTGTCACAGTCAGGGGTGGGAAGATAGTTGCCCACGTTGCGCTGGGCGCTAATGAAGTCTCCCCTTTCCCCTTTTAAGCACGAATGCTGCTTAGGCGAGAAACCGCAAACTACAACTGTTGTTTCTTGTTTATTTTGACTATGGGAAGAGAGGTATCAGGGGCGAGATTCCCACCAATATAATTGGCACAGTATTTGTATCGGCTGAAATGGTTAGCCAGAGTAATTATGTTAGCAAATGCAATTATCGAATTGGCGCTTGCCTGTTAATATAAATCAGCAGACTTAAGCGATTGCCTAGATATAAGAGATTTTCTAGATGCAAAAAAAACTTCAAAGGGAGTCTCAATAATTCACCTTCGATAGTGAAGAGAACTCCGTTCTTAGGTATGCAATGTGGCTGAGCACACTGATGCATCATTTTAATCATGCAAGTATAATATTATTAGACCAACTTTTTTATCCAAGTACGTTATGTATTAAATTTATAGTGCTATGGTAAGCACCAGTCTAACGACAGTTAATATCTTATAATGTTGTGTTGTAACTTACTTCGAAAAGTTTTCTTTTTATATGAAATAACGATAAGTTGTTTCTCACTCGGGTAACAGCACATTGTGTAATTATGAATTTTTTTCTGTGAGAAGATATATTTCATACAAATACTCATACGTCTTTTTTTATATTTCTTGTTACGGCGAATGAAAACTGTCGACCATTAGGTTCAACTTCAGTGCATAGTGCAGATACAATGAACAACATCACACTTTTATTGGGTAGGACAATATGTTTCTCATAACAGATAGTTTCTCAGATCTTCAAGGACTTTCAAGTACTGAAAAGAACACCTGGATTCCAGGACTTTTCAGACTATCAAATAATCGTGGGTATATCAGTTCACTTTCACAATAGCGTTCGAATTAAATGCTTTTGAAATGTGTAAACAAGAAATGAAGGAAAACATTTCCCTCCCGCGGCGGTAAGGTATGTTATGATTGAGATTCCAATCCGTTCACACTAAGTTTAAAAAATATTCCAAACTGCACGTCTCATTAGTGCTTTGTGTGTCCTTGGCGGGTCTGCTTTTTCGATCCTAAGGAGGGAGGCCGTGGGAATGCGAAAGTTTCCTTTCTACGAAAGGAAGCGGGAGATGACCATAGGAGTGGTCTTCGTACACCACGTACGCAGTTGAGCGCATCACCCGTGTCCAAAGTAGAAATAAAAAGTGGGCCATAAAGCCTATGTCGCACCAGTGCTTCAACAGAACCCGCCACCGCATCAAGAGATGGTTCACATTACACAAGCCCTCATATAAAACGCCACCTGCAGAAACATCCCCAATTAGTGGACAGGAGAGGCAAATGCCAACCGCTACGTCTTGTTTGATTGGAATGTTTCGGTTGCCACATGGATGACTGGTTTTGAATATCTTTTATGATAAAGGAATGGTTCCTAAGGATTTTACCAGAACTATTATTATCCCTATTTTAAAAAAGGTGATTGCAGTTCTTGTGCTAACTATAGGGGTATCAGACTACTTTCTGTTCCAGGTAAAGTTCTTTGCATGGTTCTGCTTAATAAAATTACGAATCTGGTTACAGTCAATTGCGTGATGAGCAATGCGAATTCAAAAAGTGGTAGGGGATGTGCAGATCAGATATTTTCACTTAGGAAGATTCTTGAGAAATATTTAGAGTTTCAGAAACCTTTGGTTGCTAGCTTTGTTGATTTCAAAAAAGCTTTCGACTCTGTTGATCGTCATAATTTGTGGTTGATTGTGAGAACATATGGTATACCTGACAAGTTAGTTAACATAATGAATGCTCTCTATAATAACACTGAGTCGTGTGTGAGAGCTGGTAAGGCTTGTAGCAATTGGTTTAACATTTCTTGTGATATTCGACAAGGGTGCATTTTGTCTCCTTTCCTCTTTAGTTTAGCTATTGATTATGTTATGCGAAATTCTTTGCAAGGGAAAGATTTTGGCCTTAAATGGTCTAAAGATTGCAAAATTTTTAATTTAGATTATGGAGATGATTTGGCCTTGTTGGCTAATGATGTTGATGAGATGAATTATTTCATTAGGGCTGTTGAGGAGACTGGTAATAGAGTTGGTTTGGTGATAAACAGAGATAAAACTAAGTGATGAAAATTGGTCAGGCAGGTTGTGCTTCAGTCGCTCTGAATGGTTTCGAGCAAGTGTCTCAGTTTAATTATCTTGGAAGTTATGTAACAGATACTGGTGATGTGCAGCATGAAATCAATAGAAGAATGGGCATTACCACTGGGACTTTTAAGAATCCATGGAGAGTGTGGAGAAATAGGCGCATACACCTAAAGACTAAAATTAGACTGTACAATAGTTTGGTTCTTTCTAGTGTTAGTTATTGTAGTGAAACTTGGATGCTTTTTTAACAAGATAACAGGAAACTTGGTGCTTTTGATTCTAGACGCTTACGCAGTATTTTGGACATTTGGTGGTTCAACTTTTAAGTAATGAAGAGGTTAGGCAAAGGAGTCGGCAACCTCCTCTGAGCAGTATATTGTGCAGAGAGAGACTCCGTTGTTTTGGCCATATTGCCCGTATGGATAATTATAGATTAGCAAATAGGGTTTTGAACAGTGTGCCTAAAGGCCTCAGAAAGAGGGGGAGACATAGGATGTGGTGGGTAGACAATGTCAAAGCGTACCTTGTTAGAATTGGTGTGCAGTGGCTAGATGCAGCAGATATAGATCAAGATAGATATGCTTGAAGAACTAAATTGCGTGGTCTGGTTGGACCTCTGTAGCCCATGGCTGCTTGAGCATGATGATGATGATGAGCAATAATAACTCTCAATGTAACATTATTTTGCAATTTATTTGCAGTAATTCAGGTAATCTCAGATTAATATCTCTCACATTTCTTTTTGGTCACGAAAAATACTCATCGTTAATGTAGACGTACACTATGGAATTTGAAGATGAAATTTTGAAAAAAAGCATATTTTTATGAACTAAGTATAAATTTAGAAATTAAGCATATGTACTAACTTAGTGTTTCTGTTTTGTAAAATTAGTATTTATATGTTAATATCTATACTACGAAGCGTATGCTACGAAGTCTATGTAGTTCTACGAAGTTAAAAGTTGTTGTTAAAAATGAGAGAAACACGGTTTTTACTACTCGAAACAATTCAGTCTACAAAAGTCAGATATCGCTCCCGATTCCAAACAGGCTTGATTGCATTACTATGGCAAAACCATAAGTTTAGCTAAAGAATGTAAATATAACTTGTTACAGATGACGATTTGGTTAATATAGGAATTTAAGATTATCTATTTATTCCTGAAAATTAATGATATCAGTTAAACCATTAAGTTGATTTGTACTTTGGGAAAACAATCTAATAATCTCCCTTGACGCTTATATTACTGCTACTTCGTAATATGTATCATATCAACATATATAATAATAATAACTTTATTTATGCCTTAGTACGGATATATATATATACATAGATTACATGCTAAGTATTATGGCTTGTCAGCAGGATTCCTTTCAATCTCATGACTTGTTAATTAAAGAATAAGATGTGTATAATTGAAAATAAACACATAATTAAAAACAGAAAATAAAACAATAACAACAACAAAAAGAAAAATACGAATTAAAACACAAGCATGAAAAATTAAACACATTTATAAAATAAACCTATAAAATTGCGGAACACGCAATGAACAAAAATATCACCGATTGTACAAGTCATCATTTCACACTAATATTGCAGTCGCTTAAAACGATACCAGATACAGAATATGACTTTTTAAATATTACTTTTCAAATATTTACATCTAATAACCATTTACAAACTTTAGTTTTAATTTCTGAATAAGTGCTCAGGCATTGCAGATGTATCGGTAGAGAATTGAAAACTTTGGTTATTTGATAAGATATCCGCACTTTACCAGTATTATTCTGAAAAACTGGTTCGACAAAATAATTTTCACACTTCCGTCTTGTATTGATCACATGCAATATTTATTCCTTCTGTTCATTTTTAAAGTAATTTCTAATGATAGTTGAATAAATATATAACAAGTCAACTGGTAAAATGTTCAGGTAATGAAAACTATTGCCCAGGTTATCTTAATTAATTACATATTTATTGAATTTAAGAATATCATTTAGAGTACTTTTTGTATTCGTTTAATTTTATTTAAAACAGATTTATATGTGCATCCATATATACTGATACCATACCTAATGATTGATTCACAGACAACTTTATATATCATTGTTATGACATCCAATGGAATAAGTGTATTCAACTTGAACACTTTGTAAGTTGCATACCTTAGTTTATCCCAAGTACATTTTATGTGCGATTTCCATTTAAAATCTTGGTCAATTTAAATCCCCAAATATTGAATTTTATTAACCCCTTCCACAATTAGGTAGATACATTTATTTTGGTAAATGTTAAATTTATATTGACAGTTGAAATTATGTGCTTTAATGCAGAAGTTATTTAACTTGTGCCTAACTCTGAATGATCATATATTTCGTTTTTTCTTCATTTAAAAAGAATTTGTTTTTCTGAAACCAAGATTTTGCTACATTACAGTCGTTTTGTGCACATCTAACTATCACTTCTACCTGTGTCGTGCTCACCTTTGTTTCAAAATGTTGACACGACTGCAGCCTCGAGAAAGAACACCGCCGCCAGGAATGAGACTCTGCATCATGGTCTGGTGGGCCCCAGGTGGCAGGGTACATATGTGACCTGTTGTTGTAAACAGCCCACGTCAGATGGGTCAAGGATTCGCACCTCGACCGGTGCGGGCCACTGAACAGCGTTCACACACAGCCGGTGGGTGACCCTTTTTGCCAGGAGTCGAGAGAAGGTGAAGCTGGAAAGGTGCGGAAAAGTTGAATTTCGTCTCCGAACAGTGAGGAGGAAGACGTGTGTGGCAACTTCTTCCTGCGAGTTGAAAGAGAGGAGCAGGACGAGGGCATGTAAGTGAAGTGTAGCTGAGGACTGCGCAGCAAGGATGCCCAACTACCTGCGGCACACGAACTGAGGCAGCAGTATGGCCAACGAAAATGCATCTTCTTTTGGCCCACCTGAGTTGAACGAGGTAAGGGTCGAATTTATTCTGATCTGGTTTTCTCACGTGAGTTAGTGAAAATTGTTGTCGTCACACCGCTCCTACACGAGCTGAGAAACTGTTTGCTTCCACCAGCCTCTAAAGCGTATTCTCGGACTCACGGGTTTGGAGGAACTGTTTTATTGCATGCCACTTGCTAAGTTTCCCTCAAAAGAAAGGGCCAGCGCTAAGGGCGTCTGTTTAAGTGAATGTTGACTTTAATTGAAAAGTATGTTAAATAAATGTTGATTTTTATATGTAATTGCTCTTGGCTAAATATCTGTACATGTATATCATTCTAATGTTTGTTCTGGGAACCAGTCACAGGCAGACTGCAGGGAAGGAAGTCGGTCACTGATGCTGTACAGCCTCTAAGATACTCAGGGATGGTGACAACAAATTGGTTTTTGTTCCTAGGATTTTCGGACCTGTGGTTTATTGCGGCCAAAAAAGAGAGAAAATATAGCATGTGTTGGAAAAAAAATATATTGAGATTAAATTATAAGGTTTGCTATTTGTTGTTCTTGTTAAAATGTGTAAACTCGTTAAAATTTGGAATGGAATAGAAAGTCTGACGAATTCGAAAATATATGTATTACAATCACGGTTAAACAGAGGCAGCGGCGGAAAAGTTATGTATTGTTAGAAGTCTCAGAGTAAAATGTTATGATATGTGAAGAAATGTGTATGTTAAATAAGTCAAGTTTCTTGTGGTAGCTAGGCCCCCTCGACAGAGAACCACTTTGACGTGGTGGTGGTGGAGGCTTGTGGTCCAGTATGATAGAAGGCTCTGCTGACCGGTTTGGGTCCAGTTGGACAGAGTTAAGATCATTTGAGGTCGAAGACACTGCTGACCGGTTTGGGCCCCGGTTGGACAGTGCTAAGACCTCCATCAGGTGCTCAGTGGAGCAGTTCGGGCCCTGCTGAACGACTTGGTCCCTCTAGTAGGCTAGGGCCCTTTTCAAATCTGAGTCCAACTAAGAGTTTCCACCCCGGTAGCCGAGTCAACTTGGATCTATATATCCTTGTTGTGGCTAACCGGGGAACAGATTAAATTTAGGTTTTGACCAATGGATGAGCTTTCCTTCTATAGGACTACTCGCCATTAGGTAATCGGGGATGAGCTGTATCTATATGGTACAGTCTTGCCCCCGACCGTAGTTAGTGGCGAAAATAGCATTTCCTTATACTGGTAGTGCCTTTTGGCGGAACTAGTGGGACTTGTCTTATATATACCGTATTTCTTCGATTCTAAGACGCCATCGATTCTAAGACGCACCTTAATTTCAGCACCACCAACAGACAAAAAGCTTTGATTCTAAGAAGAAAAAAAATAAAATAAATTGCTAAAATATATCTAATAAATATTTTTATTATGATAGAATTCAATTTACTAACAACAATAGTACTTATTCATCAGTAAGTATGCTATTCATCACTTCCTTCTGAATCAATATCAGAGTCTGATTCTTCTGAGCCGTCTTTTTCTGCGTTTCTAAGACGCCATCGATTCTAAGACGCACCCCGTTTTTAGAGACGTTTATGGGGGAAAAAAAGTGCGTCTTAGAATCGAAGAAATACGGTATATTTCCTGTGGTAGCTAGGATTGTGGTTTATGTTTTTAGAAAGGATTTTCACGTGCATCTGTTTGAAACAAATTTTACTTTTATTTTAAGTACAGTGATATGAATTATGTATTATGAATTATGTGTATTTGGTGATAATAGTTTAAGGAATAGCTAGGTCCAGGTGTAGACTGTATGAGGAGAAATTAGAGAGTCAACTAGGGAATCACTACAACCTTATTTTAGCTAGGAGTGTTTTTATTTTATGTCTGTTGCATTTCTGTGACATACCTCCCTGCACTTTCAGATGATACAAAGAAAACAAACATCACACCAACACTCAGTACACTAGGGGTGGATGGACAAAATCATGGAGAACCAAGCAGAGGTAGATGTCCCAATGGAGGAATAAAACCACCAGGGAGGTTCAGTGTTGGCGAGATATGTGAACCTGGTTAATAAATTTTATCGGAATGTTAGCTGGTCGGCCACAGCATTCTTTATACAACTGGAGAACGTGGCCAGTTTGGCTAGGTAGAGATGGCGGTCATTGCCTACTTTAAGAGAGGTGTGGCCGAGAATTCGTAAACACTGAGGCGACACCACTGAAGACGTGCTTGCATGAGAGCAGATGTGAGGGGCAAACGCATTGCCGCACGATAGGCTCGAAATGAAAACTGTAAAAGTCTCTTGTTTATGTTGTAGTCGCGAATTTGTCACGCAATGCCATGCCTCGCAAATGGCGGTCCTGTCGCTTCGTGGCCATACGTCGTCTTCCTGATCTTTGTCGGCGTGTGCTGGATCCTTCTTGAATCGACTGGCGCCATATGTGTACGATGTGCTGGAAGTACGGCCAACAAGTTTGGCCACATCTCTGTACGACAAACCAGCTTCTCTAAGACCGATGATTCTTCCACGCTCAAAGTCTGTTAACTGCTGGAGCCACTGTCAACGTCTGCGTAAGGGCATCTTTAGCGGTTTAGAACAATTTCCACAACGTTTTGTCAACCAGGAAGCTTTGGTTGCCTTTATCTGTGTTTGACTGCTCCGCACCTATGACGTTAACTCGCGCCCGTCCAATTGTTTCGATCGTCGTGCAAACCTAATAATTTCCATGCATTTCCATATACTACTGCCTCTCTAAATTTCGTCACATTTGCATAACTTCTTGCAAGGGTTGCAATTTTTATTTCCTTTAGTGTAACTGAAACGAGAATGGCTTATCTGTAACAATATTTATTTTTATTTTTCAATTTCCTATATATTGTTTAATGATCAATAGAGGCTGAGAATTCAGATGATTTCAGAGAAGAAAAATATCTTTAAAGGTCAGTCTCAAACAAAAAAATGCATTTGCTTTTTAACTTGTGCAGAACTAACAAGAGCACGATTGTAGCAAAAAATAATATAATAGCATCTTTCGTTTGTAACCTAAAAATTCATAGGAAGCAAATTTCTATTATATATGACTGAGACTTCTTATAGGTGTCCTTAAGAATTGATTTAGGTTATACATATATCTAATTTAAACTTAGTTTTTTTTTTAACTTTTGCTTCTATTCAAAGAATTGCCTTTTTTGGAAAACGAAAAGAAAGTTGTTTTCTACGAAACACGTGATTTTATTTTCGTATTGTTCCGGTGACCGCATGTTTAGCGGTCACCGGAATCGAACTCCAGATAAGAACGAATGTTTCTCGTGCTCTCTTTCTGCTGCGGTCTCCTCCGGCTCCCAATCTTCTCTGCGAAGTAGATTAATACTAACATGCTCCTATAAGACTTCTGTGGCAAACATCTAAATGAGACGTAATTTTTAATTTATTTTATCGTTCCAATTAAACAGTTATAAACGATGAGTTACCTGATGTTTCCACCGTCAAATAGCAGGAGGTCGTTTTGCATCCCGCAATGTTTGTTGCTGTGCAAGAATACTTCCCGCTGTCTTCGGAATAGGACTCTGGAATGGAGAGCGTGCATCTGCCATCGTCGTACAATAATTGGAAGTCGGCGGAAGCGATGATTTGCTTATTATCTCGGAACCATCGGATGACAGGGGTGGGTGTGCCTTCCACGTGGCACTCCATAGTAACATCCTCACGTTCTTCCACTTTCGTATCAGTCAGAGGCTGAAAGGATCAGATAATGCTCTTTATTTGCTCGTAGATATTCGTCTTAAAACATTTCAAAATACGAAAATGCAGGTAGAAAAATGATATCTTTTCATCTGTAATCTGATATATAAATCAATCAAGTATGCAGTCAGTAGGTTGAATTAAAAAGACTCAAAAATCAGTGATTATAAGCACAAACGTCGTCTTCAGGCTTCAACAAAAATAAAAAAAAAATGAATAATAGGATCTCAAGACAAAACAAATGAAAGGGTCATTTCCGCAAATAAAAGGAGGATTACATAATAATTCCATTTAATTCAATGGAGAGTCGTAACTTTTCAGAATTACAAAAGTATCATTTTATATTTGTTTTATGCTTAATGCTGGAAACGTGCAAAAAACGTTTCGCTAAATTCGAGCTGATAAAAAAATCCAGGTAAATTTGAAGGGTGAACAGCCTGTTTTAGAGTGTCTGAAAATGATTTTTAAACGCAGATTAGCTCAGATTTTTAACTGAGAAAATCTTCCCTGAATGTTTTTCTGAATGCGGATATAAGCTAACTAAAGTCATGGTTCGGTTGTTTTAATTTAAGGGGCACGTTTTTGCATACATTGGGCTGAATGGCCAGATCACAAGGACCTCAGAGAAGGTTGCGGAAGGCAATCAGCTGAACAGCTATTAGGAGACAGATAGTTGCTCCCGTCAAGGCCATCTAGAGTGTTCTTTATCATGCACAAGATTATGGCTTTCATACACATGGGACATGGCTTAATGTCCCATCCGACGGATGGTGACCTTTCCAAGTCCAAGAGTGTTCCCTTTCTCGCCTAGGGTAGAACGATAATCACTGGAGAAAATTCTCCATAGAAGCACAGTTAATACTTGAATCTGAAAAACTGCAGATTACGAACTAAAGTCATGGTAATTAGAGTTTTAGTCAAAGTAATTATAACTAGAATGCTTATCATCTTTGGTGAATGCGGAATACTCGTTTTCAAAGAGAATAAAAATTGCAATTATCCGAAATTTTGCCCTCTAAAGGTGGAAATTTGAACTAAATGATGATTCATAAAATGCAAAAGTAATATTTCATTAGTACCTGTGAAATCGAAAAAGAATTTTCATTTATCTCTTGAAGCACAACCTTGGCGTTTTCGCACCTTTAAAAAGTTGCCTGGTAAAAGGAAAAATCGCTGCTGCCAATGCAAGTCCATTGGTCATCTCTCTCTACCATTCACATTTGAGATCTCCGACATGAAGGAAAAGTTCATGACAGTAATTTCGAATTTTGCCATTTTGCAACTTTAGTGCCTTCTAACGGTGTAAACTAAAACTATTGGAAAGTGAAAAAAGCGAATACCGCCATTTCATTAGCAATTAGCCCAACACAAAAAGTCATTGTTTTTGAAAACAAAACAAAAGACAAAAAGTATGAAAAGTAGAATGTCCTATTGCCTGCGGAGAAAAGGAAATGATCGTTTTAATAGAGAAAGAGTTTTGTCATTTTCCAGCTTTAGCTCTCTTTAATGGTGAAAATTAAAACTGACGAAGGATAAGGAAAATGTGTGATAATGTTTAATTAGCACCCGTCCAACGGAAAAAAGAATTTTTTGTTTATCTTTTGAAACAAGAAAGAAGTTGAATGTGTGCAGACGAACAGCCCGAAAACAACAGCTCGTATTTTGGAATTGGGTATCATATGGTATTTCAGTCCATAAGAGATTTGGGGCACTCAGCAAATATCCAAATGTCCGAAACATATCTAAGATGACCAGTGGATAACCGCTGGCCATCGTAGATATGTTCTGAATATATTCTGGATATTGTGGTTGTATAGGTAACTGCTTATTTGATGTTGCAATATCCAAGAAAGAAAATTTCTGATCACTTCAGCTAAAAATATAAATATTATTTATCGTATAGAATTTTTTATTAATTTTCTTCTCGAAAAGTTCATATTGTACTGTATTTTTATATTAACTATAGAATTATTCTTTGCCTTATATGAAACATTATAACACTAAGTATAGGAATGGGAGATTATATTTTTAGTGTAATTCCTTTACCATACGTTTCCTGACACTGATTATGTGTGAAGCACGCGCATACTCTGTTCTAGCAGCCAGGATGACATTCAAAAATCACGAACACTCACGACAGAGGGTGGATGATTCAAATTTCATGCACCAAATGAAGAGTTAATAAATCGATGAAGCATTCTTCGTTCTATCACAAAATGTAGATATCTGTCGTTTTGTGATTTATATTTAATCGGTTCAACTCCTGATAGTTTGTAGACTTGTTCAGAATGATTTACTTTTTATTTTGTCCATATTTTAACCCGTTTTTAGAAAACGAAAAATTATTGAGAAAAAAATTAAGTTTAATTTAAAAAAAAAACTAAAATTTTAAAATAATTTCCATTTTTTCTAGATGACGTTTCATCTCTAAATACTAAATTTAAAAATTAGTTTGATTTCCTCTTTTTTTTGAATTTTAAAATTATATATACTAAAGAAATAAAGTTTACATTTTATTTTCACCCGCAACCAAAATTGGCATCCCCTAAATTTTGTCTCCCTAGTCTTCAGCCTATTTAGCCCAAATGTGGGTTCGAATGCCAAACTCCAATCTATTGACTGCTTTATTCATTGTCCAGCAGAAGTATTCGACTCACATCCGAGAATTTTCGTTAACACTAAAATTGGAATTCAATTTTTTTTCTTATTATTATATTTTTAAACAATTCCTATTACTAAGCGAAAACTGTATGTTGTATCATGTGTATAACCTTCTAGATTTTGCTATTATTATATATAAACTTATATTATATATAAACCATCTAGATTTAAGCGAAAACGCCCTTCTGTCCGCATAAAAGTGTTATGATGGAATTCAGTGTCCTTTTCCTTAGGATTTTTTGATTAGCATTTTCAGAATTATGAAACTGAAATTTCGAGAAATTGAACAAATACAAATGTAAAAATCAATTTTAAGATGCATTAATTATTATTTAAACATTTTACTTCATTGTAGATCTTGTTTTGTTAAATTGAATCTTAAATGTAATCCACGGTATTGGTTTTCATAGACACATCAGGTTTTGTGAGCAAGACACGTGCACGTTACCGTAGCACGATATAATTTAAAACACATATGCAACACCCCTAATGGTTCTAATGGAACGGGCTTGACTGAATCACTTGAGCCAGGACGGTAATGTGTCATTCTCAGATTTCAGTGCCAACTGTTCCTGCTTTGCAAATAGTGGGTAAAAAACCTAAACAAAAAGTTAAATATCTTTAAACGGAAAATTAAAATTATATCCGCAAAATGATAATTATCAAGAAGGTGAATAACTTATCACCTCCAGCGAATGCATTTTGATCAGTTTCAAAGAGAATAAAATTCGATATTTTCGGGCTTTTTCATCCTCTGAAAGTTTAAATTCGAACAAATGGATGATTCGGAAAATGAAAATGATTATATTCCGTTAGTAGCTATCCAACCCTAAAAGAATTTTTCTTTATCTCTTAAGACAAGAATTATCTTGCTAAAAAAGGCAGACAGTTTGAACTTCGTTTATGAATCCAACACTTCTTTTTTGTTGCAAACATTTTTTTTTTGATTGCAATAAAAAAACGCCATTGTTGAATGTTTTTGGATTGAGAGGCAAACCTGTTTGTGAACTTGAAGTTCTTAAAGACAAGAATGCCAAATTCCTAATACTGCTTCTTTATGATTTCTGGAGTCACCATCTGTAATCGCCGTATTCTTCCTTCCTGTTCTAATTTCTTTCTTTTATACCAGACTCCTCCAACCGAAACTTAATGAAGAGCCACAAGGAAGAAAAAGCATATATGCTGAAAGAGGCGGGAAGAAACATTCTCTACTTGAAAACAAAAACAAAAATTGGTTAAAAACCAAATTTATGCTTTCTAATGAGTACTTTGATTTCGCAAAATCGTTTAGCTATGCACCTAAAAATGTTTCATCAAAAAAAATGAAAGGAATGAGCCAGATTCGACATTTTGATTATTTGCTTTATGAGCAGCAAGTTCTTTTGCAACGAGCCGTGGGTTGGAAGGACCTTTTTGTACATTTGAATGCTGGACAAAGTCATTGCTCCTTTTTGCATTCTGTTGTGCATTTGTTTTCGATTGTAGGAAAGAATTTCTTACTTTGAGTGCCATAAAAAGGAAACTGGGATGGTGTATGGAGGACTTTTTGAGATTCAGTTAACCCTATAAAAGTAATATATTTTCCACCATTAAATCCTTGAAGTAATATTTTTGTGGTACCTAATTTCTAATTCACGTCATATTCTCTGTGCAATATTTCATTCAGCATTTAGTCTTCAACAACTGCATCTAGACTGAAGGAATTTTTCCCCCATAATAAATACAGTATATGCCTGTAGTTAAATCAACATTGGCTTTAGATTAACAAATTTTTAAAAAAATATTGTTCGAGATAAGAAATAAAATGTAACAGACAACTTAGTAATATACAAAATTCTGCTGTTTAAAAATTTCAGGACCCCAAAAAATGTCCTTCCCCTGGCACGTGGCCTACTAGTTCCTCCCCTGATTGTTTCCTTTAGTTTTAATCTTTTCATCATAAAGTAATTCTTACGAAATAATTGACGTACAATTTCTTCTTCAGGAGACGAGAATGGACTTAGATATTTCGAATATTTAATGTTGCCTACTGCCAAAATAAAGAAAACGCAACAAAAATCATTTCACAAAACAATTCTTATATTATAACAACTGTAATAGAATAGTTATTTTTGAAAATATTAAAAATTAAATTAAAGCAAATGGGCGCAAATTGATTCAGATGAAAAAAAAAGAACAATGAAGAATCAGATAGGAATATATTGACACTTCTTATAAAAACAATTAGCTCCAAAAAATTAACAAATTGATTTCTGTTTTAAAAATATTTTAAATCTTGTTGATGTCTTGTGGCCCATTAATCTGGACTAGTCAAGTGTGTGGAAAAATTGGCGTTTACATCTGAAGACTAAGATTAGACTGCTAATTATGGCAATAAAACGTGTACCTTTTCTAAATAAGATAAGAGGAAACTTGATGCCTTTGATTAAATATTTACGCAGTATCTTGGGCATCAGTCCGCTTCTCCTGTTGAGGTTAAGCGAGGGAGTGGGAAACCACTTCTGAGTGGTAGATTGTGCAGGGAAAACTGCGTTGGTTTACCTGTGCTGCCCATATTCATAATTATAAATTGGCCAATAGGGTTATGAACAGAGCACCTAAAGACCTCGAAAGAGAGGCAGACATAGAATGCGGTGGGCAGACAATGCTAAACAGAACCTTGCTCTGTATGCATGTATGTATGCATGCATCGTTAAAATTTTTTGGTGTGTGTATGTATGTGTATCGCTGTATGTACGCATATATACATGCATGCACGCATGTATGTGAATGTATGTAATGTACGTATTAGTGACGTCATGTGACCAAAATTTCACCGACGCTAATGTTTTTAAAAATCCTATTTTAGGTCTTTTCAACTAGCAGAATAACTTGTTACACCATTTGTGTTAAACAAATATTGGTAGTAACTGACTAACGACTTTTGGGCAACAAAAATAAATAAATATCATTGGGATTAAAACATTAAAAAAGTTTCTATTATTTTATTTTCATTAAAAAGACAAAGACTAAGTTTTGTACCTCTGAATTACTGAAATATTTGCGTGGCGTGCAGTGGCAGTCCCCCCCTCCCCATTAAAAAACTGTTCGAAAAATTAATCTATGACGAATAATATAAATGTACCAAAATTTAATATCTTTTTTCAGTAACGGAATTTAATTTTTTTACGTTTTCTTTGTTTTCAGAAGTATACAATTTATTTTTATTTAGTAATAGAAAATAATTTTTACGTGTATTTTCAATAACACGTTTTCTTTTTTTTTTCGTTTTGTGTTCGGCTCTTCTTAGTTGTATTATGGTTATGATAGATGCACGATCGTAACTCCGCTCTTTATAAGGAATGGCAGATGACTTTAAGCAGTTTTATCTTGAAGCATCGGTTTTACTTTTTGTTCATCCGAAAAAAAAAAAATCTGCCAACTCTTGGTGGCTTGACTCCTAAAAGCTTCACCGCAGTTTTTTCTGATCGCTTAACCAAGTGGTTCACAAGTTGTGGGTCGTGAAGAGCTTGGAAAGCGATCCGCAACTCTCGGGGTTTACTGATGGCTGGCTGCCTTCGAATCACCAGCCCCAATACCACGTGAGCGTTTCCAACATCTGGTAGAGGTTCATGCCACGACGTGTTGCTGCCCTTATGAGGATGAAAGGTAGACTCGTATGTTTTAGGTGGGTGTGCATAATAAATTGCCCTTTCACTGTATTTTTATCACAAATAACTGTGTGGGGAAGAGGTTGCATAATTTTTCTACGATTCTAGGGGACTACATAAATGGGTTACAATTATAGGGCGTTGTAATATCAAAACGTTAGAGAACCTCTAGTAATCTATTAAATGGGTGTTCTAAAAATAAGTTAACTTTATTCATTATTCAAATTATAAGTATATAAAAGAAATATACACAGTCGTATCAGAATAATATGACCACCTACCATACATACACAATGGTAGGTGGTCATATTATTCTGATACGACTGTATATGTAAATAATGTATTGGTGAAAAAAAGTATGAAATAGAACTTTACCACAAAACAAAACAGAACTTTCAACTGTACATTTAACACGATTGGTACATTTAACACGCTGGCATTAACTACGATTGGCTAACACGATAGCCACATCAGGTTTTGTGAGCAGAACTCATACATGTGTGGGATAACTGGCTTTTACCTAGTAAGGCTCCTCTCAGACCTCTATGGCAAGCAGCTGCTTGAGGGAGTATTTTTTAAGTTACACCTCCCTTCCGCCCTCCTTCCCCAGGTGTTCCCTCCCCCACCACTGTTTCTTCTGAAAACTAAAGAGAGCATTGTCAAACGAAAAGATGAGATTGGACAACGGGCTAGCAGAGGGAATACCCTTTCATGCTTCTGTGACTGATGAAAGCAGCCACAAAGTCAAGCGAAAGAGAATGACTGGTGTGGGCTACTCAAAATTTCCCGATCGTAAGGGCTAATTGGAATTAGCCCTGAATGATATCCCATTTCCCTCTAACACTGGAAATCAAGAGCAAAACGTGAATAGAAAGTAGCTATGTCTTGAGTTTTTCCGCTTAGAATATTAGCTCAGACATTAAAATTTTGTTTCCTATCAAAATTTTAACTTAGCTTTTGTTTTCTCCAAATGAAAAGGTAACTTTAGGAATTTCATGCGGGGCCGAGCCCTGGTTGCCCCCAATGACCCAATGGCACTGGTGTGTGTGTATTGAAACGGCCTATGAACGTGCAGCGATGAAAGCTCGGTTGCTTACTGCGAGACAATAGGATATGACACGTACTGCAATTTCGACAAACAGATTAGAACACGACGCATTTGCAAAGGAGACGAATTCAGTGAAAGAAAAGAGTTTTTGACATGTGTAAAAAAAGAGACGTTTTAGTTTTGTATTGTGCGCCGTGATGAACTATTTATATTTAGAGTGGTCTTTAGTACAAGATTATATCATTATTTTTGATAGAAATGGTAATTCTTTCACAACTGAAGTTTAACGAGAGAAATGAAATTGGTAAGATTTCTGCCTATGCCTTAAACCCGAATTCAGTTTTCGAAAGTTGTATTCGGTTATCAATTGGTATTTCTAATAACTAATTGAACATTTATAGCTAAAAGTTTATTGCCTTGGTTTTTAAATCAGTTGAATTACTGTCTGTTTGTTTATTATGAGTCCAAGCTCGGTTGTGAAATATTCGAATACAACGAAAAATCACCAACAATATATACACAGTCGTATATATTGTTGTATATACAGTCGTATAATATAACCAATCATACATATACTATGGTAGGTGGTCATATTATTCTGATACGGCTGTGTATGTAGGTATGTATGTGTATATGCATATAGATAGCTAGGTATGTATAAGCATGTATGCATGTATGTAGCCTCAGCTCATTTTTACACCATTGGCAGGCTTTGTGCTAGATTTTGAAACAGAGAAATCGGAAATTACAAGGATTGTAATAGACGACATAGACCCGAGCAGTAACGAACAAGAGGAAATTTTGTCCCTCGTTATATTTTGAAAAAACATTTCATTATAAAAATATTTCGTTCTAGAACTCGTATTTCAACAATTACATTAAAGATTCTTTAAAGGGGATTATTTTTGTCGCTATACACACGCATGAGTTTTTGTTTTAATAATGCCATAATAGTGCTCTAAAGTTGGTCTCTCACATACATCATACACGTATTGTGTCTCCCATGGAAAACTTTCTGCAGTATTAATGACAGACAATATATCCTGTTTTAAAGTAAATAAATCCATGATTAATATTCGTGGTATTTGATTTTCATAACTTTGGTTTGATTCCAGAATAATTATTTTACCAATATGTTTTTTAATTGAGTGCACTCTCGAAACCTGTTTTTATTAATCAAAAATGTATTTGCTAAATCTCTAGTGTCAGGTAAGAATTTGAAACATCTTTTCTATATTATTTCATTTTTGTGGTTCAGTTTGTTCTTCCTTTTATACCATCGAGTGCATTTAGGAGATGTAGGTGATGTTAAATGTATTATTTTTTGTTGAATGGTGTACGATATTCCCCACTCTTCTCTGTTAGAAATTTATCACTACAATCTATAAGTTGGTATACGTATATGTATATTTGTTTTATAAAGAACTCCTCCAAAGATATTAACCACTTAATTCAGTATATAAAGCTCCCCTTATCATAACTTAAAGCAACGTCCTCACCCCAATTTAAAAAGAAAAGAAAAATGCCTAAGCCATTACTGAACAGGGCAAATTATATCTCAAATGAGGAATCAACCATCCGCCTTCGGCAACTCTTCCTTTTCCGACCATCATCCCAACCCTCATTTGACCTTGGAATTTTTGATAGAATCTAAGATTTGTTAACGTTTCTCAGATGTGAGACTCAAAGTTGAGGCACCAGGTTTCGCCTTTCTAGCATATGTAGGTCAAAATTTGACCTCTGACCCCGGGAAACGTAAGGGATCCAAAAATTTCCACGTTCTACGACCGGAAATATCGCGATGCAGCAATTTTCACGTTTGTATCCTACGTAGACCAAGACCTGACAAAATTTTAACCTCTATTTTAACCTTGAATGACATGTCAGATCCTAAATGTATTGTGTTCCTGAGATATACGACCAGAAATATACAAATACGCCAATTTTCACCTTTCTAGCACAACTCAAACTCAATTTGTCCTCTGATCCCGAAGAACGCACGGGATCTGAAATTTCATATCGTTTCTAAAATCTACAATCCGAAATAGCTCCAACTGTCATAGTTCGAGGATGTGTAGATCACAGTTTAACCCATTTCGACCTCTGTTTCACCTTGAAGAACACATCGGATCTAAAATGTCGGGTGTTTCTCGAGATTAACACTTAAGTCCAAATTTCAAGAGTTCTACCACTTTATCAGCTTAGTTAAAATCCGAGTACTTCCCATCTCACTCACACACCCAGTCCCAATCAGCTATATATTGCACTCAATCATTTATGTTAGATTGAAAGCTTGTGACCTGGGTACTTATCATCTACTGCATATTTTAAGGAGTTTAATTTTATTCAGTTAAGGACCTTAAAAACGCCCAGTAAATTTTTCAGTTTCATTACATTTGAAAAGTATTAAAACCTATCTTGTTGAAGCAATATTTAATATTATACAAATTACAAAATAACCGTCCCTACAGCAGCGTGCTTGGCTGCGAATCAGAGAGACTTAGATCAGGTCTTCCTAGACAAGATTAGGCCTCGACAGAGTTCGAACGAAAGGAGGAAAATTTAAAAATATCTAAAATTTTAAGCGATTTGACGTCTAAAACTTATCTTAATCTGAAATCTTAATTATATTTATTTTAATATATGAATCTTAAATTGTACGTTTCAATTCAATTTTTGCTATCAAAATTCGACTATTTGTTTTTAAAAAAGTTGGTAATTACGATAACTTATTCTTTGATATATTAATACAGTCCTTAAATAATTAACAATAAATTATTTTAATTGGATATTTTTAAACTGAAACAGTTAATGAAATTAAAAAAAAAACTAAATCACTTAATA
The DNA here is from genome assembly GCA_038380435.1 of Ryuthela nishihirai. Classification (NCBI taxonomy): domain Eukaryota; kingdom Metazoa; phylum Arthropoda; class Arachnida; order Araneae; family Heptathelidae; genus Ryuthela; species Ryuthela nishihirai. The sequence goes on from JAWZYU010000021.1 coordinate 5,379,274, forward strand.
TTTTACACATTGTCAAATTACCCTGCTTTTGTAGAAAGCTGTCCACGCTCAGTTTCATCTACTCTACCTATATGGCGAAAAAATTAGAAGATTATTTCAATATCGTGTAGGACCTCTACTCGTATATGCATTCAGAAGAGCTTGAATTCTTCGTGGCATACATCTTCATGATGATGAATGCTTCAAAAGTGCCTGGCGCCATCTGAAATGATAAGAGTGTTCGATGTGGATAGTAGTTCCTTTAGCGTCAAGGTCTGTGCCTGTGTATGCCCTCCATTTTTGTTCTCAGAGCCAGATTTCTCACGATGAAATGTACCATTTATCATCCTGAAATTGTCCATTTCCAACAGGGAAGAAGTGAACACAGATCATATGAACATTCCCCATAAAATGACTCCCCTTCCAGTTGCTTGTACAGTGGATGTGACACTTAAGAGGTTCGTGTCTCACGTGGTTGGCGTCAGTTTTCATCTCTGCTATCTGTTTCTACAAAAGTACTAAATCGGGATCCATTTGAACACAGAATCTTTTTCCAGTTATCAAAAGTCCCCTCACGATTCTTCCGACATTACTGAAGCCTCGCTTGGGGGTGTTTACTTGTCAACACTAAAGTTTTCTTAATGGACAACCAACTATCGAGAAGCAAATATCTGAGTTCCTTCAGTTCATTTGTTTGAGCTGATATAGGTTAACTTCTGCTTATGTTGAAAGCAGTGAGTCATTTGCAGCAGAGTCTCACTTCCATTTCTGTCCACATGCATCTGTAACGATATCCATCAGGTACAAAATGTAAATATCCCATTGAATGGCGTGGATATGCAAATTTCTTCGCACCAATTTATTGTGAGTTGATGTGTAGAGCTGTTTTAAGGCCTTTGTGTTGCTCCTCATGCTGGAATTTGAATGTCTGCCTTCATTATGGCTTAGGTTTCGTATCGTTCGTCATTACATCCCTCGCCCCTGTTCTCCGGGACTATGGTTCAAATTGCAACGTGCCAGCGTAATTTCGCTTCCTTTTACCGTAAGGAATCGAATTTCGCTTCCTTTTACCGTAAGGAATCGAATTTCGCGCTCCGTGTGCCGGTGGTAGGAAACATCCTGTGTACGTATTAGACATAGTTGGTTGTGAGTGAGTGAGACCAGGGGATAGCGTTTAATACGAATTACGCTCTGTGACATTGAAATTGCACTACACAGAGCGAGTGGACAGATCTGTATGCCAATCAGCACGTGAGTGCAGGGCAGTGATATATCCAAATGATTGTTTTCGCTACAAATGCATGGTACCTGTGGAAGATCACAGAATATAAGCTACGAAAGAGTGTTGATAGTAGATATTGAGGATGAAGTATAGAAGATATCAGAAATACATTCTCGATAACCATATCAGAGCTGGAAGCGTTCCAGCATAGCCGGATTGTAGGGCTATATGAATCCGGTCGGTTTACTCACCATCTTGATGCAATGTGGGTCGCAATGCAATGGCGAAACCTCCACATTCCACACAGGCCAAGCCGAATATGATAGTAGCACACAGTCAGAGTCAGTCTATGAAATGGATGCATAGACCCGTAGTTTCCTGGCAATTGTCCTAGTGATGATGGAAACTTGTATGGCAGAAGTTGCAGTTCACCAAATTGTAGCCATGGCTGCTAATACCTGCCAAAAGGTGTTACAGACTCAACTACAACCACAGGTACCATATAATTCACCCGTGCTGTTCTGAATCTAACACCACTTGATCTCGTATTATGAACTGACTCTGACTACCTTCTTAAGATCTATTGTACCTACAACATCCAACCAACTTTGTATCATGGTCCACATGTACGTTCATATGGTTGATAGGCTAACCGGCCTCACACAACCCTAGATTCCGATCATATTGAAACGTATCCAATTGCTAATATAGTTGGCGAGAGTCTCCCTGGTATCGTTTACGTTTCATCCTCGTACTTTGATGTAGACATCTACAATGTCTGAAGCATTTGGCTTAGCCACTCAGTTTCTGTCCTGTGATTGCGCATAGATACGACGTATTTATCCTGGAAACGTGATCATTTGCATGCATCACTGTACTACTCGCCCATGCGTATTTTCAAGCAAATCCTTCCATTTGCTTAAGAGTGGTGTGATTTCACTGACTCATAGTGTATGATGTGGAAGTGGTAGAGCGGATTAGGGACGTAGGTCTCATAAAAATTGTCAAATCTGAGATTCTAAGTGACGACAGATCAAGGTCAAGTAGATTGCAATCTAAGTATGATCCATATGTGCTCTAACTGTGAACATTGATCCCCAGCCAGTTTATCCATCACCTAGATCTAACCAAACGACGAAATGAAATTTCTAAAACATTTCAAAATCAAATATGGATCATATTCAAATGAATTATGAAGACAATGAGCTAGGAATCTAAAACATTCTCCTGCGAATAATATTGTTTGTCTGTGAAAACACAAAAACTTTGATTTGTGGTTAGTTTTTCAAAGCCAACTTCTCAGATATTCGGCAGTTGAGGAATCAAAAGGCGGATAGGCGACGATTGATTTCTCGTAATATAGCAAGTCAAAAGAGTTTAAAATAGTAGAATTCCAGCAAGGTTCAATGATAGTTCTGAACAAAGCTACTCCTGGAAGCCCGACTCTTTAGAAAGTAGATTCTAAGTAATTAAAATTATATTTGAAGCAGTGATGTTATAAGATGAGCAGAAGCAATAGTTTGAGCAAAACAGTCGTTTTCATCTTGACGATGTAGCGGCAGTTTTTAGATATTTACTTGAACTAGCCCTTACCATTCTCCATTATTGATTCAGTTTTGGGAAGTGTGCACGATGCTAATCAAGTACCTACTCCTGAAGAATTTGGTTATCATCTCTAATGCGAATGACCTCTGATTGCCAATATAGCTCTCTAGTGTGAAAGATGATAGGTACTGTCACCTGGTGCTAAACTGGACATTGCTGTGTAATGTATTTTGGTTGTGTATTCACCAAAACTGTGATGGAGTGACTACACAATCAAATGGTTATGGTTCCGAAAGAAATAAATCCAATTACCTTAAATCAGGTGATCTAGTTGGCTATTGGTTGAGACATCTTGTGTTAAACTTATTTCATATATTTGTTACCTAAAACTTTTTGTGCCAACATCATATGCCATGGAAATACTTGAAAGGAGTAGATTATCTAGATGCTCATGCTCCATTACTGTTTCCCCCCCCCCCCTGAATATAGAACTCGCCAGTGATCAAAAAGTTCTAAGACTTTATACATTACAAAAGAAGCACCGAAAGATAGTGGACCAAGACGATAAGCAAACGAAAGGGAGCGGTCACCACATTCCTGTATCGAATCGCTTGTACCTCCACCAAACCAGTACTGAGCAGCACGTGTTCAGTAATGGTTTGGAGTAAACAGTTCAGACACATCTTGGGCTCCGTTGAAGTCATAATGGACTCTCCTGCTCACATGGCCCTCTCCATCCCAGAATTTGTGGCCCAAAAGATTTTTATAATATCCCACCCTCCATGTAACCTGACAGTGCCACATGCGACTTTCCCCTCTTCCCAAAATTAAAAAGAAGCTGAAAGTTCAAAGATTTGATGACATTCCAACTATTCAACAGAATACGAATGCCGAACTTGGATCACAGAGGAAGACTCTGCGGAAAAGCTTCCAGAAGTGGACTTGTGTACCATCGGGAAGAGTCTACATTCAAGTCAGCCGTATAAAAAAAAATGTTGTATATACCCTATTGTTTAAGAATAATGAGTCGTATGGTGTTTTAACCAGATCTCGTACTTCTGTATATCTTTACACTTGATGCTTTGAGCTCTGATGTCAGAAAGGATTTTATGATCTCAGCTATGAGCATTGTGACTGTCTACCACAATTTCTATGCTCCAGTTAACCATTCGCAAGGAATTGCTTGCAGCATCGTTCTAAATCAACATCCTGTTGAATTAAATATCATGATGCTGAAAGTCTGAAACTTCCAGGACTTCTTGCACATGTCAGTGCATCAGATGATAGTGTTTATCGATGCATTTCTCTTCCTACGTTCGCAGCATGTCATTACATTATACATTGTTTTACGCATACATTGTTTGCCCATCGTACACTGTCGATCTGGTAAGCAAGAAAATTACCTATGACGTTCATATTATAAACCCAGCAATCTTACTCCAGCAGTAAGTGCATCCACGTGTTAGTCATCATCCAATGTAGTTTTGAAGTACAGCATCAGTGATTTCGTGTTCACTGCTAGTGTGGGAACATCAAACATTATTCATCGACGATTGGGTAATGCTGTGCTGATTCGATAAATTGCTTCACTTTTACACCATGAAGATGGATAGCCATACATACGGAGAGAGCAACATGAAGTTGCATTGTACAAACAGTGCAACAGATAAACAGTGGGCGTCATGATCTGTGAATGTTCTATTTGGGATGCATTGCATCCTCTGTTACAGGTACAACAGCATATAAATGGTATGGACTACTACTACATCATTGACATTGTTGCAGATCAACCATAAATGTAATTTTATTTCCTAATGGTGACGACATCTTTCAACAAGACAATACACCATGCCATCCGATCGTATTGTACAGGAATGGTTTACAATCATTCGGACGATTTAAACCTCCTCAGGTAGGGACCCAACTCCCCAGATTTCAACCACAGAGATCATCTGTACGATATTGTGGAGAGACAATACGGTGGGATGCCTACATCAGTGCTCACCGCTATTCAACTGGGAGCTGCTTTATAGTCAGTTGGCTGATCATTTATCCACAGATGAATTATCACCTGACTTCATCCATTAGATATCTTATTCAACCAGTTATTCGTGCCCATGCGATATTGGGTGATAATCTTAATGCCACAGACTCGATGAATAAATTTAATCTATCGAAAAAAATGTCGTAGAATTTCACGTATGAAATATATTTTAGAAATTAAATGAAACAAATGTTACGTGTATAAATTTCATTTAAACTGAAGTCTACTACAAAAGTTTATAATTTTTGCACAGAAATATTTCCCCTGAGCGGAATACTCAAAACCAGGAAGAAACGGAGGACATCGTGGACGAGGACGAATTTCGAAGGATGGAAATATTTTAAGAAACTATCGCAGAGAAAAAAAAAACGGGACTGAATAAAGGAATAGCAAATATGATGTCATGCCATTATAAAAGAGACAGAACAAATCGCGTTTTGCATGTCGTAAGCCTGCACATTAAATTAGATAAACAAAATATGACAGGATCAATATTTAAAATATCGTAATATTCTTAGTGCATGCATTTTTTTATGTTTTTAATAGCCTTTAGCTTATTTATTTACAATTCTTCATCCCTTTCTTTCTTTGAATCGAATCAAATTCAAAAATAATCTTTAAATTGGTCCTATTTGAAATTTTTTTAAGAATACCATAGGTGTCACTAGATTAGATATTTTAAGTATGAACGACTTTCGAGATTCGTGAGAAAACTGAACCACTGAGAGACTGAAATTAAACGAAAGCCAAATGCTTAAAGTGTAGCATCAATATGAATTACTATTGTCGACTAGGATACAGCATTTGTTAGCAATTGCTGAAATATTATGCTGATATTCATACCGAAAATATATAAAAAAATTCTGAAATGATTTTAAAGTACCACATGGAAAAAAAATAAATGGGCATACGTAAGAAAATTTTGACTTACAAAAAGCTTTTAAGAAACGCTTTTCATGATATTTTAATAATTAATAGGAAATAAGTTGCTGAAGGACAAAACTTGATTATGAGAATTCTGTTATTGAAAAATAAATTCACTTTATTGTTTTCTATATATAAAACTTTCACATATGCTCCGTGAATCTGCCACTTGAAACTGCTGTTAGAAAAGAACCTTTCAAATAAGAGAGGCTCTTAGTTGAGTTAAAAGCTCCCAAATGAATGTAATGGAATTGTGTAATCCTGGGTTCAGTTATTTCATTCGATTTATTTAGGAGATCTTGGGATATCTTTAAGTTGATTGTGGACTTCAAAAAGGTTCCCGTTAAAAGAAAAGAAATTTCCTTCGAGAGATGATGACAATGGAAGCATAAAACATGACGAATGGATGCCAAGACATTTTATGTCTTTCGTTTGGTAAGGAGTTGAATAAAATTATCAGTATTTAAAATTCATCTCATTCAACGATTTCCATCTTCCTTGCCTTCGTTCCCTAGGATGCATTTGAATTATGTTCTATTCTTTATGTAAATTTCTGGCAGCGAAACCTGATAATGAAATATTAGTTTTCATTGAGTGTTACTTTTGGGTATCAAAGCTGAAAGCAGAATGATATGCATCTTCATGTCATATACGAACAATTCAGTTAATTTAAAAGATTAATTCTCGGAGTCTCTACCTAAGACTTACATACACTTCTTTCGTTTTCAGGTTTTTCTGCCCTTCAGTTGGCATTTTATTGATTGCTTTCAGCATCATCAACCATTTCATTGATTGCTTTCACACCATCGCCAATTTCATTGTCTGTTTTCAGCATCATCACCGATTTTGTTCATTGTTTTCAGGAGTATCACCAATTTCAGTAATTAATTTCAGCATCATCAGCAATTTCTCTAGCAGCGTCTTCTCCAATCAACGAAGATGTGAAAAACACGTCTCGCGCTAGTCATTTGAGAGACTCCAACCACTTCAGATTTCATTCTTTTCACCGCCAATATTGAAAAAGTGGGCGATGAACAGCTTACAAAGAGCTAGGTTCTTGCATTCGAACACCCAGTAATGGTCCCATGTTCAGAAGTGGCAGATTCTGAGCATGTTAAGAAAACACGGATCGACTTTGATGACAAGAATTCCCCTGTTATTTTTTCTGTTGAACTAATACACTGGTGGACAAAAGCAAAGTTACAAACATGAAACTTTATATATCAACCTAACTACTGATAAGAATTTAACGAAATTCGGTAGAGAGGTATATTAGACGGTGACCAAGAGCATATGCAAAAAGTAATGCCACATAAACAGTGCTTGCGCAGGTACATGCAAAACGTCACTCACATAAGGCAGGCTATAAAAGAGAGTGCATAAAAGACACTCGTCATATCGTACCTCGCACGCTCCAAAGCTCTTCAGCTTGCAAGGGATGTTGGAGAACTTGCAGAAGAACACCTAGAGTTGCTTGGAGGATAGCCATTAGTATGATGTTGGCAGACAGACCCAATCTCAGTAGCCAGAACTCATAATGTCTCTCAGATAATCATCTCTAGGCTATGACGCCAACATCAGAAATCCTGGAATGTATCTCAGCGACCCGTTCCAGACCTATCAAGAGTCACAATGTCCTAGGAGGACAGATATCTGGCTTTAACAGCGAGAACGCATAAGTAGGTAGATGAGAGCTAGACAACTAGCTGTCGGGTTCATCTGTGCTTCAGGTACGATGATGTCAATGAGAAGTGTTTCAAGACGACTTCGTGAAATGGGTCTGTATGCTAGGAGTCCAATGATTTGCCTCTTCTTAACATTCTTTCACAGAAGAGCTCGAAGGAATTGAACAACCCCTGGACAAAACAACATTGGGCTCATGTGCTTTTCACGAATGAGTCCCATTTCCGACTGACTAGATTCCCAACGTGAGCTCATTTAGAGAAAATGTGAATGCGCAACTATCCCTTTGACATCCGGGAACGAGACCACTATGGAGGAGGGATCTTCTGGTATGGGGAGGCATAATGCTGGATGGTCGTACGCCACTCAATAAGTTTGAGGGTAGTACTGTAAATTCCTTGTGTAAGGCTTTTCAGGGTTACTGTTGGTCCAGAGTTAATTTTTATGGACGATAACATTTGTTCTCAGAGGTCTCGGCTGGTTGTCGATTACCTCGAGAGTGAAGATAGTTACAGGATGGAGTTGACAGACAGGTCCCCGGATATTAATCCTATTCAGCATGTCTGGGACGCTCTGGGAGACGCATTGATGCTCGTCATCCCCATTCTCAGAAGCGTCCTAGAGCTGAACAATGGCGTTCATTGCCATGCAACCGCATCCGCCATCTTGTCACCAACATGTATTATCGTTGGGCAAGATGCATGCAGGTCAAGGGCGACTCCCTATTGATCATCAGAACAACGCCTTTCTGCTACCACCAGTAAAGAACAATTTTTTGACGCATGAGTATTATTCCTAGCCATCCATTTTTATGAATCTCATTTTTGCATATTTGCTTCCTCATGGTCTGATGTATTTCTCACCTGAATTTCATAAAATTCTCCCAATTCGTTATCAACTTTTATGTTTGTAACTTTACTCTTGTCCGCCAGTGTACATCATCTTTTCTATTTCATTTTTCCCACTTTTTACAGCTTTTCTCAAAACGTGAATTCCTAGTCTTTGTGTCCTGGGCTGTTTAGTTCTTTACATGGATAAAATGCTCCAGCCAGGCATAAAGAACATCCAAAAATAAAAGGCACTCAACTATTCTATTTTTTTTACGAAGTTTCATATTTTTAAATTACTTAATTAGAGCTGGAATTTTAAGGAGTTTCTGGAGTGTGCGAAAAATTAGGTGGAAGCACCGATGAATAAATTTAGGGTGCACAAAAGCTTGAATTTTTCGAAATTTGTTATAACCAAAGAAACTTAATTTGTAAGTAGAAGAGGCATTTCTTATACTTTTCACTCGAAATGTTGATATGGCATCTTGAATATAGATGGCTTGATTACGTAAATAACGGTGAGGTTAGATGAAGGAGTCAGCAAACACTTTTAAATAGCATTTTTGTGAAGAGAGCGACATTGCGTTTTTTTTGTCCATGCAGCAGTAAAGATTGGCGAATGGAGTTATGAACAGCGTGCGAAAAGTCTTTAGGAGAAGTGGAAAATCTTGGATGGGATGACAGAAAATGTTAAAGTGGTCAACAATTATTCTTCTGAAAGAAATTACTGCTGACATGAATCGAACCCGCAGCTTTCCAGATACATGTCAGAACGCTCTACCAGTTAAACCACGCATCAGAAGATAATAATCTTCCAGGATACGACCTATAAATCTTTCACTGAAATGTTTTTGCCATCTATACTGCAGGAGAGGCAACTTTTTTCCAACTGTTGCAAATGATTTAGATGTTAATGAGGAGGTCACACTTAAGCGTTATTATGAAAAATTCATCCATAGCAAATACACAGATTACCTGTAGATGTAGCATTCAGATGATGATGAATTTTCAGAAGAATAATTGTTGAAGTCTATTTCTGCAGGTAATCTGTGTATTTGCTATGGATGGATTTTTCATAATAACGCTAAAGCGTGAGCGGCCTCCTCATTAACATCTAAATCATTTGCAGCAACTGGAAAATAAGTTGCCTCTCCTGAAGTATAGATGGGGCAAACATTTCAGTGAAAGATTTATAGATCGTATCCTGGAAGATCATTATCGTCTGATGCGTGGTTTAACTGGTAAAGCGCTCTGGCATATATCTAGAGAGCTGCGGTTCGATTCACATCAGCAGTAATTTTTTTCTAGATTCTTGGTATCTATATATTTCCTATGGATGAATATTAAAGTGGATTTTATTAAAGTTGTCTTTCTGTAGCTAAATTCATCGTCTAGTGCACTAAGGAGTTTGGAAAACAAAACAGTACAATATGATTAGTCCTTCGTAGGCCATGGCTGCTGAAAATATTGCATGCAAATGTGCTATGTGCTAAACCTTGCAAATTACAAAGATACAATGAAATGGTAGAGAAATATGCAACAAGTAGAACTGCTGTAAAATAAACATCTCTACAGAATGAAATGCATTACAGTAATGTGTAATTCAAAAGAGCGAATTATTTTATCATTATCCTAAATAGCAATAAATCTGATAAACTTTTCCTTACACAACATAATAAAGAGCGGGAATTGTACTGTAACCAATTAACAATTGCAGTGTTAGCTGAAAAAAAAATCAAGTATCGCCTTCCGTGGGATTCGAATCCACGACCTCCAGAAAATGTGGGGACCTGGAAATGGGAATAGCTGACTTGTTTTCAAGAAGTCTTGGATTCCAAAAAAAACTTTTTTTTTCAGCTAACAATTCAATTTTTCTTACAATTCATGTTCAACTTGACTCACATCAATAGTTTCCTCGAAAAGAACGCAAAATCTGTTTTCGATACAAACAATGGCGCACCCAAGAGGATGGTGGTGTTGTGTGTTATGGGGTTATAGTACAAACACACTTGAGAGCTTGAATAACATATTTTCTAGGTAGTCCATAAATCAAATGCTACATTAGAACTTTCTGGGTATGCCGTTAGAATAGATGCCCGTAAAAACCGGGTTGAAATCGATACCATTTTGATCGGATTTCATGCAATAATATTAACGGATTTCAAATTACGTTAGCTGAAAAAAAGACGTTTAGACAACATTTTTAATATTTTGCACTACCTAAAATTTTTTCAGTTACTTTTTTTGTGTGTGTTCACTCTAGAACATTGAATAGAAAACTCAGAATTTGAGTATGATCTCAAAATCACTACACTCATATCATTGTGCAGTTATCAGCGACAAAGAAAATCAGTGAAATGAAATCCAAATAGGAAACCGAAGATTCTTACATTTCTCAGCCGTGAGTTTCCGCTGAAATCGTCTCCCAACCACGTTGAAAGGGTCAAAATAAATGCAAATTCAAACTCGTCACTCGACAGTGTTATCTCCTGTTTGTAGGTATTTGGTTTATTATTTGCGCACTTTGTCATTAAATTTATTATTAATGTTTGGTCTCAAATTTTGACGTATACTTGACTTTCATTTGGCAATAATGTTTTTATTTATCGTGTTATTTTACAATTTTGAGTAAGAAAAGCTTTTTGTATGCCCTATAATTTAAATCTGATTATCAATTTTTTTTTCTACAAACTCAGTTTTTATAATTCTGTTATCCCAAACTTACTTAACCAAAATTTCATACTGCTCTTAACTATTTCTAATCCATAAAAATATTGTTCTCCTTAACCAAATACTTTCCCACTGTGCACATACGTGAAGTGAGGAAGCTGTGCGTTAGTTATCCGTATTATTTAGGTAAAGGAGCAAACTGTGCAAAAGCATGATAAAACCATTTAATAGTATTATCATATTTTGCATCGCATATCATTGTCAATTGTGGAATTGAGAAAGAATTTTTTTTTGATATTGCTTCGAATGAATGCTGCGAAAGAACAGATGATCTAATAACTTATAAAGTTTTCCTTATTAGAAAAACTGAATATGAAATGCGCGGGGGTGGTGAATAGTCAAAATTGTAAAAAAGAGAAGAGGAAGAAATATTCCAGATATCTGATTAAAATTTGTGTTTCAGTTCACTTATTTCAGAGATTTTAATAGAGAAGATAAATACTATAAATCGCGAAATGAAATTGATCTAGTATTAGATAGAAAATAAAGGCGAAGCTAATACACATTTGAGTCCTGTTGTAACGAAAAAAACAGAAAATGAACATTTTGAATGCAAAAATTACTACTTTAATCAAGTTCAAAATCATAAGCAATATAAAAACTTTCCATCAACTATAATATTTATTAAGCATATGCAATACTTGAGAAACGTTTAACTGATTTGGTACCCATTCATTTTCCGTACATCCTGTCTTCTTTAAGAGCAGAAATTGGTTTCTATTCCTGTGATACAAGAGAATGGTTTTCCTGAATCTGCTGTATATCACTCTGTTTCGTTTCATTTAAATCAGTGAAACGTTACTTACTCTCATTTATTCATTAGAATAAACAGATCAAAAGAATAGGAAATATTCTATGTATTGGGATTTATTGACAACTTTGAAAAGGCAAAAATTATGATTTATTTTTAGCAGTCTAAATATATTTTATGGTTTTACAAGTATGGCATTATTTCTTTCCTAATTAATTATTTTAAATACGCTTAAAGGAAAACGATGCCGAACTGAAAGGAGAAACTAAAATTCCCTCACCTGCGCTGAGGAGAATCAGGATGCATTGGGAATAAATGGGAGCGAACTGAAAGGAGGAGAATCTTTCGAAACATTAAGAGAGTGGGAGGTATTTCAATTGAAGCACATGATGTTTGGCAGGTTGCTCAATTATACGAAACGGAAGATAATATATTTCTTTTTGCACGATATTTTGGCATTCTTTGTCACTGCAACTCCACACAAAGTAACTTGAAAATTGCTATTAATTAAAGCGGTTTTGTTTTCTGTTGTAAATCTCTACGGTTTTGTATAGTCGTAAAATTACATTTTTGATTCACGTAATCAATTGGAACATGGTTTTGGTGGATTGTCGTGGTCGTTTTATTGTTCATAGTCAAAAACTGTGAAAACGGTAACGACGACAGAGTTTCGAAACAACCGTACATCATAGAATCTGTTAAGGAAAGTTAACAGAAGGGACTGAATTAATGCTAATCTTGCTTCTTCCACTTAAAACTGCTTTGAATTATTTCACCTGTTTCAAAACCGAAAACAATGAATTTCATTGCGCATGTTTTACCGTGCTTGAGTGAAATAATGCGTTGTTGAAACTTTAAGCGATGAAAATGATGCAAAAACTGTTAATGGATCTGAAAGGTCAGACCGAAAATGTATCTTAGTTAAATATAGATGCAGTAGATCAAAAAGAAATAACTCAGGAAAGCGACTGTTGATTCTTAATTATTTCCCCTGAAATTTGTCGACTAACTTTCAAATTGAAGCAATTGAAGTCTGATTTTTAAGGACCTAATAAATCCTTCTGTGCCAAGGTATATAACACCTGAAAAGCATTCAATGAACATTGAATGTGCGATGAATCTGAAGAAAAATGCTTTGAAAGATGTGCGATGAATCTGCTTTGAAAGAGGATTTTTTTTTAATTTTGAGAGGATCTTCATATTTTTGGTTTCTTTATATTTATTATTGATTTTTTTTTCTTTGCTTGATTTCAAAAAATGATACATTTTGTTCCTTATTATCGCTTCTTCTTATTATCGTTCAGAAAACCATAACGATTCCTTAATCTGAGAATATAAAGAAAGATATTGCACATTTTTACGATATGAAGGTAAACAACGTCAGACTTTTTTAATCCTTCGCAAAACTAATTGAAAATGAGAAAACAGGAGAAATATTTGTAATGCAGGGTTATGGTCCGATTGTGTACCAGAAACTACTTCTACACTCTTGAAACGATAAGTTTTTGTAATGTTCAAAATAATCCAGAAATTAATAATCAATGCATAATATTAAGCATCTTTTCACATTTCATTTTAAAACAACTTTTTTTCGTTTTTTTTCCCCTCGAGTATTTACCTACTAAATAAATTTGAATAAGTACTGCTACTATAAACCGTCCTTTTAAACTCGCTTAAAGGTAATTGACTTCCTTTAGGAGTAAATTGAAGAGATTTAGAAAAAAGTCAAACTAAATGATGCATCGAATTGTAACAGAAGCTCAATTTAAATTGCGAAGAGGAAACGAATACATGATAAAAGAGAAAGAAACATCGAATTTCTTTTTCTCTTTCTCTGGAATTCTGAAAGCCTTTTAGTTTTAGAACGGATAGGTTGAGCATCGGGTTTTAAAATGGGAGATATCCAAGAGGGATTTCTCAATCTGAACAACATTATTTTCTTTTGGTTTGGTTAGGGAAAAGCTAAATTTCGAGCGATATTTTATACGGTAATGAATTAAAAGTTACTTTTACACTCTTGGCATTTTTTGTAATGTTACCATTGTGGCCTGTTTCTTTATATTATTCGCGCTTTGGAAAATATAAATGGAATGATTTGTTTTGAGATCGAAATCTAACAGAGTGATATAGCTATCGCGAAATTCTGAGTTATCTAACAGTAGAGTGGCAACTCAAACAATCTTCCTCAATGACTCTGCTCCCCTCACCTTTGAGAAGAGTGGAGGCCTCACTTCTGCACCCACAACTGGTTCTTCTTCAATGACCACTTCCTTTTTCGTTTTTGGCACAGGGGATGCGCTCTTAGCGGGGATGTCTTTCTTGATGATTGACTTCGGTCTCCCCTTTGAGATTACTGTGGTATCCGCAGATGACGACTGCGACGAAAATTCGTACTTCTTAGTGAAGGTCATCTGTTCTGAATGGATATGTGTCTGAGTGGATGTTACAACGGACTTAGGAATTTCAGTAGTTTCAAGAGACTGAAAGTCCTTTCTAGAGATGCCTTGGAAGGATTTAGATTCCGATACTGGGGGTGCTATTCTATCAGCTGTTGATGGAGGTTGAACTGGTCTCCATGAAGGTTTTTCTTCAACTTCGCCACCAGGTTTCCAAACTGGGGGCACAATGAGCGGCTCATCGTGTTCTACAAACGATGAAGATCCTATTTTGGGAATGAATTTCGTTGGAACTGCAACTGCTGCATCTGCTTTTGACACTAAGGATGTCTGATACGTTTTCACGTACTGAGAACTTTGCGATACTAAAGTACTTTGCTTCGTCATAGAAGATTGTGTTGTATTTGTGGATTCGAATTTCTGGAATTCACTCCGTTCTTGACTTTTCTGGGACTCAGTTTCAAACTTCGGTTGAATTATCAGCTCTACAATCTTATCGTCACTCGGTTTTTCTTTTTCCACTGGTTTAATGGTTGCTATTGCAGAAACAGGTTTCTGAGTACAGAGTTTCGTGTCCTCAGGAGGCAAGGAAGGAGCACTAATTGTTTCAATGGGTTGGCCGATTTTGTCCGGAGGTTTACAAACAATTTTCGGAAATAATTCGGTGGTTACGATTTTCGGTTCTTGTTCTTGTTGAACAGTTGGTTTCATAAACACTGGCAATGGAACGGGTTCAGGTGGCGGAATTTCAACAACTTCCGGTGCTGGAAACAGCTCTGGTTTCGATTGCGTCCACACTTTCGAAACAACAGCTGGGATCGGGGGAGGCGAGGGAACCTTCGGCTGCGAAAGGACTTCAGAAACAGACTTGATGGTGCAATCAGACGGAACTGTTGGCTGATAAGGTTCGACACTGCCACTCTTCGTAAGAGAAATCTTCGTAAAGAGCTGAAAAGCAAGAACAGAAATTGTAATAAAATTCTGTCAGAATGTTAGAATTACAACAAAAGATCTAATTTTTTATCAGTTGATCAAGTCATAACTATTTTGAAAAAATGTATAAATATTTACCGGTATCAGAAATTAAAGCAACGAAACTAAATTTATTGCTTAATTCTGAATGCCAGTTTAAAAGAGTAGTCATAGAAGTGTGAAAGTGAACCAAGAGCATTGTGAGTCTCCGACATATACACAGGAAACATAGACCAGTAACATATAGCTATTCCATTTTTAACCTATTGCTTTTCGCTCGTCCATTTGTCGGTTTCCCTGTTTGTCGATTTATCTGTTTGTCAGTTTGTAACTTGGTTGGTTTGTATGTTTATTAAAACAGCTGTTCCACCATGTTTCGAACGCAATGGAGAAATTTAAAGATTTATGTGTCAAATGAAAACTGAAATAATGAAAAATGAGGGTCATAGACGATAAAAATTGACCCCCCATGCTTTCTTCCCCTCCAAAAAAGGGGTAATATTCAAACGATTGTTCCTCTATATCTCCAGAACACGAGTGCCGAAAGTAACAAGCTATACTTCAAATTAAAGCTTGTGACGCGGGCAGTGCATAGTGTATAAAACACTGACTTCCGCATGCTTTCTTCTCCCTAGAAGCGGAGAAATATGAAAACGATTTTTCAGCTACATCTTCGTAACACGAATGAGGAAAGTAACCAGAAATGCGCCAAATGAACGCTTGTGACGTGGGGAGTATCATAGACTATATAAAAAATTACCCTCGATGTTTTCTTCCTACGTAAAAAAGGGCAACCATGAAAACTATTGTTCCGCTATATCTTCCGAACTACAATTACGAATTAGGTGTGAAATGAAAGCCTCGTAGTCAAATGAGGACCGTCGTAGATTGTTTCAAAATTTTCCTCCACTGTTCTCCCTACCGCCTCAAAGAAAGAGGCGGGTTTTTACGGAGGTCGACCTTAATGAGTTATATCTCAAACTAAAGATTTAAAGCTTGTGACGTCTCTTGTGACGCTACCTTAAAAACGACTCGAAATGCAGGAGGAGGGAAAATGTGGTCGATGTTTATGAGTCTTATATTAAATGAAGGTAGGTGTTTTTAGTGCAAAAGAAAAAAATATAAATAAATTAAAAAATACCTATCTTTTTATAATGCGCCCTAAAAAGTAGGAAATAAAACTAAAACATATCAATGTTGCAATCAGTCATTGAATTCGTATTCACTTCAAAGGGAGATAGGGCGCCGATTTGCCTACTCAGCAATGTTTCCGGCTGTCTATCTTCTTCACGTTTCAGTATTGCATTTATCCGAAGATAAATTATTAGTAGTTACTATGGCACTACTTGTATTATGGCAAAACATGTTGGACATAATTTAAAAAAATACTCTGCCACTGAAGATAAAACCCTTTCATTGCCATT
The DNA here is from genome assembly GCA_038380435.1 of Ryuthela nishihirai. Taxonomy (NCBI): domain Eukaryota; kingdom Metazoa; phylum Arthropoda; class Arachnida; order Araneae; family Heptathelidae; genus Ryuthela; species Ryuthela nishihirai. The sequence goes on from JAWZYU010000021.1 coordinate 5,395,771, forward strand.
TACGACGACTGCTTCATCGGTAGATGTAGCGACGTAAACAAATACCTTAACTTTAGTATACATTAGACTCTCTCTTATCCGGTCTCGGCTCAACCGACCTCCGCTTTCACCGGTCGTTCCAAGAAGCGGAAGTAAGTCACCCCTTTTTTTGTTTATTTGCTTCAGTTCCAAGAAGCGGAAGTAAGTCGCAGCGTGTTTTGTTTATAGTACAGTATATATTTGCTTCAGTTCCTCTTTGTGAACATTGCAGTGTACAGTGTACTGTGCGTATACAGGAGTCGGTATTGTGATCTATTAATTATTGTGTGGTACAAAATGAGTGGGTGCAAACGTAAGCGTAATATCGTTACGATGGAGATGAAATTAAAAGCGTTAGAACGTATTGACAAAGGTGATCCAGTAAAGCATATTTGTGATGAACTAGGTGTTGGTAAAAGCACGGTAAATGTCTGGAGAAGGAATTTAAAATATTTACAAGATTTTTGCACTCAAATCAAGAAAAAACGCTTTCTTCTCGGTGCACTCTTAAAAAGCCGAAAAATGGAACTGTACATGATGCACTTTAGTTATGACTCATGCAAGAGCGTCGAAAAGGAGCGCCAATCAGTGGGCCAATCTTGAATAAAAAAAGCATTAATCCTTCATTCTAAAATCGTTAATGGGAGAGATTTTTCAGCAATCGAGGGATGTCTTTATCGCTGGAAAAAATGGGATAGTGTTCATTACTTTGGTGTTTATGGTGAGAAATTGTCAGCTGATCCTTTAGCAGCAAAGGAATTTTCAGGAAAACTTTTAGTGCTTATTGAAGAAGAAGGCCTATGCGCAGAACAAATCTACAATGTAGATAAGACTGGGTTAAATTTAAACTTCTTCCAATGACAACGTTTGTGACAGCGCAAGAAACCTCAGCATCAGGATTTAAAACAAACAAAGAAAGAATTGCTGTGGCTGTGTGTACAAATGCTGCAGGTACTCACAAACTTCCTCTTTTTGTAGTTGGGAAATCAGTAAAACCTCGAGCATTCAAATTTAGCTGCTCTGCCAGTTTACTACAAAGCTCAAAAGTCTGCTTAGATAGACTCGTATTTGTTTAAAGAGTGGTTCTTTACAGAATTTGTTCCAAAAGTAAAAAATTACTTGACAAGTCTTAAAATGCCTGTAAAGGCCATACTCATTCTCGACAATGCCCCAACACACCCAAGCGAACTCATTTCTGACAACATAAAAGCCATGTTTTTGCCACCTAATGTAACATCTTTAATGCAACCAATGGATCAAGGCGTGCTTGTAAGTTTAAAAAGGCGATACGGGAGAAAGCTTCTTTCAGAAATTCTACAGCGAATCGAAAATGACGGAATAGGACTTTTAAATACTTTGAAAACAATAAATATTAAGGATGTTATCTACATTTTGGCAAGAGCTTTTAAAGAAATGCCTCGTACAACGTTTGTGAAGTCATGGAGAAAACTTTGGCCCGAAGTTGGAAACTGTGCAGAAAGTACCACAGACGACAACACGAAAGTATCGAATGAGCCTGCGCCTGCCGAAGATATGACGGATAATGACAATATTTCTCTGCTTAATGACTTTAAACTGCTGCCTGGATGTTACACATTTGATGAAGATGACGTTGAAAAATGGTTAAAAGGTGATGAACAGTTGGAAAATGAAACACTGAATGATGACCAAATTATGAATGCAATCTGCCAAGAAGGAAACGGAGAAAAACGGAGAATGAAGAAGAAGAGAAAGAAGGGAAAGTTAGCCATATTGAAGGAAATGAAGCTTTTGATGTTGCAGTAAGATACATTGAACAACAACAGGCCTCATCTGCGACTGATGTGATGTTTATTAAAAAATGGCAAGACTTTGCAGGTAAAAGAGTGTTAAGTTCAAAGAAACAAAAGAAAATCACGGACATTTTCAGCGAGTGTGAATAAATTGTTAATATTGTACAACAAATTATTAATTAAAATACAATATAGTTAGAATTTTTGTCATTTGCCGTTTTCATTTATTTTCTGACACGATTTTCGGATTAACCGGCCTTTCGTTCATCCAGCCAGGGATCTGGTCCTGTAAGGGCTGGATAAGAGGGAGTCTACTGTATTGTGACTCTCTGATAATTCCTAAAATTTAATTAATACCAATTGACACTTTTCCTTAATATCATATCATCATATTTCAAATGAAACAAAATATATTTGAAATCATAAAATTGGCACCTTGTAAAACATAAAAGGAATCAAGATCAAATTATGAAGTAGCATGGTAGAAATTGTTTCAGAGATAACCACTGTTATTGCCCAGTTACAACTGGGGTATCAAACTCCCGCAAATATGCGGACAAAAATCATCGAGATCCAAGGGACCGAAGGTCAAATCATCTCCCCCATAGGGACTATGGGCTAGATTGTTCTTAAAACAATTTCCTGTTGGTTTCATAAAATCAAAAAAAGAGAAGGAAAAATAAACCCAAAAAACGCATCGAATGAAAATTGCTTTTATATCCATATTAGAAAACAATTATTTTTTCAAGTAAAAATTAAAAGGAAACTTTTTTTGAAACAAGTACATCAGTAAGTAAACATGTTTATAGTATTCAAAACAAAAATATGTGGAACAAAATATTTTTATATACCTGAAATTTTTTTAATTCGTGCTTAAATTCAGTTTCGTAGCATAAAACGTTTTAGAGTTCTAATTACAAATTTTAGTGCAGCTGGTTTTAAGCAAACATTGTAGAACTTCATCTTCTTTGCTTTTAGAGAAAAATGAAAATTTCCCTTTTTTGTGCGTGAAAATGAAACATTAAGTTTCGAAAATTTTCTTCACCGTTAGACGGCGCCAAAGTTGAAAACAACAATTTTTTAAATGCTTATCATAAACGAACCTGCTGGAAATGTTAAATTTTGGGGAGTGTAAATACCAGGGGGGTTACATTGATAATACCTCGAGGAAGTGCGAAAAAGCATTTCTTTATTTTAAGAGATAAGTTAAAAAAAAATTGGGGAGAAGCGTTTAATAGATGTTATTTAAATATTATTATTTTGCATTTCCCGAGTCATCGGTGAGTTCGAATTTTCACCTTCTGCAGGTGATAATGTCAGAAAACGACAAACATCATTCTCTTGGAAAACGAATGTTCCAAATTCGCCAGGGGTGATATTAACTATTACTGTATTATATTTTTCTACTATTTAATTTTAAATCTGGCAAGATGCATAGTTTATTCATATATCCGTTTATTCCGAAAAGAAAAAAAGAAATAAAATTCAGTTTTACATAGATAGCCATAAAATGCATAAAATATTTTATTGCATGTTTGAAGAGTTCTCGAAATCGCAAATACTCTTGTAGCCAGAAATCTATTAATAATGATTTCTTTATTTTCACATTTTCCTTTTTTTGTAGCTCCCCCTGCAACGCTCTCGGGTGCCACAGTTGACGAACCACCGACGTAAAGTTTTGCGTTCCTTCCCTTGAATGGAAATAAACCATTCTGTTTCAAGAGCAAAGAATATTCTTTTGCTGCCATTGCAAATTCAGTAACATTACGTGCAAGCAATAAAGCTCAAAAATCTTGAGACATTTAAAACTTCCCACAAGGTCATGCAGTCATAGAAATTAAGCATAATACGAAGTTTTTTTTAACAAATGTTTTGTAAATCTACAAGATATAATTTACTTTTGCAGAATTAAAGCTAAAATAATGAATAATATATTAGAAATATTCATTATTATAGTTATTATCGAAATTAACTTGAGGAAATTTCAGTGAACCATAGCTTCACTTCGAATATATGTGGGCTTAAAATCACAGAAAAAACTGTTAACGTCATACATATGAAATTAATGTATTTTTCATTTCCGATGTTAAAAGTGGACTTTTATATCATGGTCACTAAAAACAAGAATTATTTTGTTAAATTAATTTCCTTTTTTAAAAGTGTTAGCTTCGATTTCATATCAAAAATATCGCAAAAAGTAAGTTTCTTCCATTATATTTTAAACAGTAATACCTACTTCTTTCTTTTTCTCTACAGAAGAAATTTCTTGGTAGGTTATCACTTTTTCTTCTTCGGGAGTTTTTTCTTCGTCGACAATGAGATCGACGATGCACCTTGCCTCTCCTGCAGGATTTGTGGCGATCACCATGAAGGTTCCCGAGTCATCAGGGAATGCCTCGGGAATCGTTAAACTATGACTCGCATTGCTGCATGTGATACGGAAGTCTGGAGAATTCTGAAGAACGACGCCATTTCTGTACCACTTGACTTCAGGATTGGGGATACCAGAGACTTCGACTTCTAACTCCACTGGAGCTCCAGACTTAATCACACCACCTTGGAGACGCTTTGTGAATTTAGGAGCCACACGTAAAGCTGTACGGAGAAAAAAAGATCAGATATGAAATGAAAAAAAAGAGAGAACATTGTATTTCAGCAGTTGCAAAAGAGACAAATCAACCTGCTTCCCACAAAACAAAATTTTCTAGATTTAAATTACAAAATTTATTTATTTTAAGGCAGAACGGATCAATTTCCCACTCTCTCTTAGTAAATTCTTAAGTGAACAGTTCAGTATTTTTGCTGTTTTTTTCTTTCGTGCTCAGCTTAACTTCAAATATTTTAATTTTAGTTTAGCTGTAAACATGGGAATCTGTAACTAACATTCCAACAAAGGTAAAGCACCCATTTTACACGTTTCGAAGCAATTAGAGTCCCAGGTCCCATTTCATATATTATTGCAAGATACCAAGAGGTACAAAAATGCTCCAGATACATGCTTGACTTGACTTGTAGACTCATGTGACTCTAAGTGTCTTTGTTGTTTAAATATGAAACCTTACGTTATCATTAGAATCGAAACATTTCGGAATCTACTTTCTCTAGTAACAGAATACTTTTATTGCATCTGGAATGATTTTATCTGATAATAAAAAGAATGAAATTTTCACCCTAAAATAAACCACTTATTGATTGTAAAGGTGCTATTATTAATTACTTAAAATACTAATCCATTTTAAAGCTGCATTTCGTTTACTGAGTAAATAGTAATAAAAGAAATTAACACAATTTAATGAAATATCGAATAATTCAGGAATTTTGCACTGAAATTATGTTTCTGTCTCATAAAATGGCAATAATATTTTGCAAAAATAAATGCAGCTTAGGTCTCATTTAGAATGCAGTATTAGCGTATTAATTTTTGATTGCTGAATGAATTATTGAAACTATCATTTGGCAAACGATTCTACATTGAATAGTTACAAATGTTTAGGTACAGAGGAAAAAAAGGAACAGAGAAAATCAAGTTTTAAAAAGTCACACATTCATTTTTAGACCGAAGGCCGTTGAGTCACAAGAAAGAACAGCGAAAGTGCTTCTCCAAACTTTGCTTGCATAATAGGAGTTAACGTATTAGCATTTTATCATATCTAATACAACTTTGTAAAAGTTTCATATTGATATTGCTTCTTAATGATATATAATGCGCAATCTCAAGTGTAAAATTAAAAGGTTCTAAAAATTAGAAAGTTACTAAATCGATAATAATTCTGTTTTCCTTTTCCTATTTTTGCGCTTCACGGTATATCGACACAGAGTAGCTTTTCCTGAAGAAATGAAAATTTCAAACTAATTGGGGTTTCCAATAGCCTATTTTTTTAGAAACATACTACAGTCATTTAAAAGGCTTTATTAATTAATTAATTATTACTGTGAGGAAGTGAAAAACTTTATATATTAACAGCATTCTCCATAGGAGCCGAATTACACCCGATTCTTCTTCAATTCTGAATAATTTTGAGAACAGGATTTTGGAACGCATCCATCAACATTCACTTTTTCTTAGCACATGCGCACTTGTGCTCCGGTGCATGTCATATAACTACAGCCAACTTTCTGTCATGTGATTCTTCTCGTTTCATAAATTGTAGTAAATGTTGATGTCTGCTTAAAAATGCACTAAAAATTAGAGGTTTCTGTTCATCTTCGGTCTTAGTATAGCATGTCCTTATATGAGACCTATATGGCATGTCCTTATATGAGACCTATACGGCATGTCCTTATATGAGACCTATACGGCATGTCCTTATATGAGACCTATACGGCATGTCCTGATACGAAACCTATACGGAATGTCCTTATATGAGACCTATACGGCATGTCCTTATATGAGACCCATACGGCATGTCCTTATATGAGACCTATATGGCATGTCCTTATATGAGACCTATACGGCATGTCCTTATATGAGACCTATACGGCATGTCCTTATATGAGACATATACGGCATGTCCTTATATGAGACCTATACGGCATGTCCATATATGAGACCTATACGGCATGTCCTTATACCTCTTGTACAAAAGGAGTAGTTTCTAAGACCCTTCTCTGTCCTATATGCTGCAATTCATTCAATATTACAAGTGGGGATAAATTGGTTTAAAGATCGGAAATGAAAAACGTTTTCCTTTCAATTCAGCACTTACGTTTCACTCTGACATCGGCTATGCTGATAGCTTTTCCTGCTACGTTGGTTGCCACGCAACTGTATTTGCCGCTGTTCGCCTCCAATGAGTTCATGATGAAGAGTGAAGCTCTTCCGCCGCTGAACGAAATGGTCATGCCTGGCTTATTCACCAGTTCCGTTTCCTCTTTGAACCACTTCACACATGGCTCTGGCAAACCTGAAAGCAAAATATACTGCTGTTAAACAAAATATTGATTTCATAAAATAGTTTAGATTATAACGACATCGATAAAGTTCATTTCACCGTATGCAACAATAAATAATTTTGGATTCAGGATAATTTAGGTGATATAATACACTTGAACGCCTTTAGTCCGAGAACTTCGAAATATGAACAGTGGTGTCGTTTCAATCCATTAACAACCGGTTCTCTTTTATTGTAATTTTACTTTCCTTTTTGGCATAGATCAATATGAAACGCATGTAGGGAAGTACCTTTAAGAGTCAGTAAAAGAAAGAGTAACCACAAGGGGCTATTTACATGCAACCATTGTTTATTGGCTATAAATGTTCTTCTCATTGGCTTTTTTTATTATTTTTCTAATTTTTTAAAGTAAATTGTTCGATCCAACCTTTTCAAACCTGCTGGACGACATCAATGAATATGGGGTGTGTACGACTGTGAGGGGTACATTAGCATTATGAAATTAAAAACTTTATGCAAGAAATTGAATTCTTTCATCACACACATAAGTAAAGAGTGGCAATATACTATGAGTTGACGTTAACAATAATATCACCATCGGGAGCTATAGGATTATTCTAATGATTATAATAATTATAATAATAACTTTAAGATACTGCGTCTTTCAACTGGTATCATTTTCGAAACTGGATAGTATTAAACTCATTGCCATCGGTTACGTAGCATTGGACACAGAGCGATGCAGGTGATATCCGGTATGTTGCTTACTTCCTCTTGTAGTCGGTGAAGTTAGTCCTTTCTAAACGCACGGAGCAGACATATCGAAATCACCATTTCTTGACATGTCTCGAGTAATAACATCGTCATCGAAAATTGAGAGCTCTCTTTCGGAGATTATGGTCGCGGGACCAGAATTTAAGAAAGAACTTACTTCACCAACTACAGGAGAAAGATAACAATATACCAGCCATCGTAAGGCAACGCTCCGTGCTTCGAATGTTCCAGAATGAACTGCAATGAAACAACTACATCTAACACATGAAATAATAAGCTTAAAAAAATAGGTTTTGCCATGAGTGGGATTCGAACCCACATCTCCCAGCATACTGGCCGGTTACTGAGAGATGTAGGTTCAAATCCCACTCATGACAAAACCATTTTTAATGCTTATATTATTTAATGTGTTCTATGTCTACAGGACCTCTCCTTTGATACTTTATCACTCAGCTACATCTAGTTTCGAGAATGACAACCTTTCTTATAATGTCTGATCAGAATTATGTTTTCCGAATTGTAGGAAGAATCTTATAATTCTTATACATAATCATATTCTTGTTAATATAATTCAACTATGTTAAATAGGTAATATTTAAGGGTTAATGTGTTTAATAAGCATTTGAAAGTAAAAATGCTGTATTTTTTGGTGTTAAATGTATTTAGCATTGGTTCTCGAGAGGTATTTTTCTTGGCCTCGTTACTGGTCAAGATTATTATTATTAAGTTGGATAATTTGTATGATAAATACGAATAAATAATAAAAAATAATAAAAAGCAGCTGCTTGCCACAGAGGCTGACAGGAGTCTGTCAGTTTATATGTCATATTAGAAGGTCTGTGAAGATGGCAGGACCTCAGCAGAAAAACATCACGAACATCTATACCTTACCCAGGGATCGAACCCAGGTTCCTTAGGTCAGTAGCCAAGCGCGAATTTTCTGTTTGCTGCATGTATATTATCTGGCGCTCTCTTGAGACCACGGTGGCCTCACTTGAGAATCACTCTAAGAGTTAACATGAAATACCGATCATAGGACCAATATTATATAAATAATATTATGTTAAAGTATCATATAGACCAATATTATATGAGACCTATATGGCGTTTTTACCAACTCCTGTACAAACTAATACGAAGCAAATTAACTCTTTTATGGTAGATACACGTAGGTAAAACAGATAGAAATCTAAATGATAAATTAATTTTTCTACAAGGATTATTTGAAGCAACAGATAACAAACTTAACTCTGCGAGATACAAGAGCAACGACTGCTGGAAAAGAAGAAGCGGCGGTTTCGGTAATTGAGCAATGTCCAGGATAATTCGTTTTATAGTCTTCCCGAACCACGGACATTCCAGGACCAGATCATGTAAAGCTGGACTAGAGAGTTTAATTTGCAAAGTTAAAATAAAAAAATAGTTTATTTACTCGCGGATTAAAACGATGAATGCTATGAGCTTAGGTGATTTCAATGTTCTTCCAAATTACTGAGTAAGATATTTACAACAGTGAGCTATACTAATAAGTATAATATCGTGTATACATTCTAAAAATATTTTTTTAAGAATAAAAATTTTAATTTAATGTAATAAGAACAAAATAACAATACAATACAAAGACTTGCTTATGCAAACAGAAAACAATATTAGCGCAAATCAAAAAAAGAATGAAATATAAACAAAATAAATGAAATAAAAATTACATATTAGCAGACCTTTAAGCAATTTGTTCATTTAAGGATGCCAAAACGAATTATTACATTCAGAGAAATGCCTTTAGTGACAAAAATATATCATTATGTTAAAAACAAAATATTATTGTATAACTTTAAAGTGATAATCAATATTTGAAGAAGTAAAAATGACATTTTTCGCTTTCAATTTAAGAACACTATATGAACGTTCATTTTTAATTTCTTTAGGTAAGGAATTAAATACAGTGGACCCCCGATATAACGCGCATGTCGGGCGGGAAACAACACCCGCGTTATAAGGTGAACCGCGTTATACCCAGCAGCGCGGTGGCGACACAATAAATTTCACACTGTAAGCTTTTCTTTTACTCATCATGCATACAATAATTAAACACTATTCAAAATACATGTAGGAACTCAATACATACACAATTACTCAATACGCAGTAACAATAAAATGCGATATTCACTAACGCCGCACGGACCTGTATAAACATGTTTGAACTTATCGCGAACATCGCCCGCGCTATAACCGAGTGCGCGGTATAGCGAGCAGCGCTATAACGAAGGTCCACTGTATTCTAGGAGCTAAAAATAAAAAGTGCTTATGAGCTATTTTTTTCTTTACTTTAGGGATTACAAATAAAAGACCATATTGATGAGTACCATACTCTTTATATTTAACTTGTAAAAGTGTTGGATTTTTAAAAATAAAAACAGCTGTAGTAAGTGCATAGTGATCTCAAACTAAGAATTTTATAATCACTAATAACTTTAGTAATATACATTTTATTATGAAATGTCATAACTTTTAAGAATTTATATTGTATTTTACTAACGCATTCAATACCTCCCCAGCAAGTTAAAGCATATTTTATAAGAAACTGTATCCAAACAAAATAAAGAGTAATTAAAAATCTTCCAGAGACAATTTTTCTTAAATGGCACAATCTGACTAAGTAAAATCGTATTTTATTTACTAGCATATTAACATGTGATTTCCATTTCAAATTGCTGTCTATTAAAACTTTCAAATATTTTGTAATCGTAATTTGTTTGACTTCAGGGCATTCACAAGACATTTTGTTAACACAATGCATACTATGAAATTGTAATTTATTAAAAAATGTTGTCGAGGTGAATGAAAAATGCATAAAGCATGTTTTATCAGAGTTAATTTTTAATCCATTTTTGTTAAACCAAGTTGCAATAACATGTAAATCATTATAAATATCAAGAAAAAAATCATGTTGATTTCCTTTTCTGTAAACAAGCACTGTATCATCAGCATATAAAATTGATTTTCCTTTTAAATTTTGATAAAAAAAAATCGTTTATGTAAATTAAAAATAAAATAGGTCCTAATATAGATCCTTGTGAAACTCCTTTATTAATCAGTATTTTAGTACTTTCAATATTATGAATAGAAACTATTTGATAGTGTACAGATAAATAATATTTAAACCATTTTCATAAATTTCCTCTAATTCCTAAGAAATGTAATTTCTTTATAAAATGTCATGTCTAACTGCATCAAAAGCTTTAGATATGTCAAGAAACAGCGCTAGTGTTTTTTCAGAATTATATATTCCTTGATAAATACTGGTAGTATGCTCTAAGATAGCATGTTCGGTACTTAAATCTTCCCTAAAATCAAACTGAAACTTGTATAAAAAGAAAACTTTTTCTAAATAATTATTAAGTCTTATTTTCATGATGGTTTCAATAACTTTTGAAAAGGCGGGAAGAATGGAAATTGGTCTATAATTATTAAAATATTTTTTGTCTCCAGTTTTGTAAATAGGTTTTACAATTGCAATTTTTAAGTCTGAGAAGAAAAATGCCTTTTTGAAAGCTGCTGTTTATTAATTCAACTAAAAACTTAGAATCATATTTTACTATTATTTTAATTATTTTTAAATTTATACTATTATATCCTGCTGCTTTATTATTTTTAAGACTATCTATAATACGACTAATTTCTTCTTCTGTTGTCTCTATCATTAACATTGAGTTTTGTTGAATTAAATCCATTAGGATATCCATAATCTAAGTTATAAGAACATAAATTTGAACTGTTTACATTTATGAAATTTTCCCACCAGTTTTTCAAAATTACTATCATTGGGCAATATAAGTTTATTATTCATATTATTATTTAAAATACTATCAACAATTTTGCCACTGTTGTCTATTATTCCCATCACATGTATTAAATTTATTAACATAAAATTTATTTGTTGTTCTTTTTATAGTTGCAAGGGTCAATTTTCTAATTCTGTGATATTCTTCTTCATAAATCAATTTTAAAGGATATTTTCTATGTAATTTATATGCTTTTTCTCTTTCCTTAATTAATGACAAAATTTCCAAATTTATCCATGTCTTATGTCTCTTTGAATTAGAATACTTTATATTATGATTCCACGTGAATATATACCACCTGATCTATTTTTACTCCTACAGTTATACATCATTTTCGTAGTAGTTTTTACTCCTACAGTTATACTTATTTTCTTAGTAGTATTTTGTCGAATGCATGACTTAATTTGATCTATATAACTGTCATACATTGTATCTATTTGAATATTTTCATCATATATAAAGATCAAATTTTTAATTACACCTTCAAATTTGTTAAAATTCATGTAAGAATAGCAAATTTCTTTGCTGATTTTTTGTTTTGAATTAACTGTATTCTTAATAATTTTTAATAAAATGGGATAATGATCAGTAATATTATTTAGGTAAACAGCCAAATTGAAATTTAAACTATTTTCAGTTGATCTAATAAATATGTAATCCAAACAACTGTAAGAAGCATTGGTCACTCTTGTATATGAATTTATGTACGAAAGAAATCCAAATGAAGCAAGAAAATTTAAACATGCATTTACATCATTATTGATTAAGTTAACATCAATATTTATATCACCTACTAAAATAACATGATTATATTTAAGTTTGGATATTATTAATTTTAATTCAGTCACAAACCCTTTTATGGAATACTCATGAGCTCTATAAATTGCTAATATACATAAGTCATTTTTGTTATCATAGGCTAAAACACATTCTGCATTTCTGTCAAAAAATCCATTGTGTTAAGTTTATAATACATTATAACACCACCTGATCTATTTTTACTCCTACAGTTATACATCATTTCGTAGCCATCTATATTATATAAACTTAATTCATTTTCTTGTGTCCAAATTTCATTTAAAATAATGATATCAAGATTATGTTTTATACATTCTATCATATTTAAAAATTCATCATAATGACAACGTAAACTATGTATATTTAAATGTATCATAGTAATAGCTGAACTATCATTAAAGAAATTGAAGAGCTCATCAGAATTATTAATATAAGTTGAATGGTTACACTTATTAACGGTTATTATTAAATATATTTATTATTAATTATAAAATTATTATTAACGGTTGCATTCTATTATATACACACAGGGCCGAATCTAGGGGGATTGGTAAGGGAGCCATACCCCCTTTCAAAATGCTAGTAACAGTAATAGAGGTAAAAAATTATTAAACTTTATTTCATTCATTTTTCAAGACATCATTTAAAGATCTGTAAAACGAAGGGGGAATGTTCGCATTCGAAATCCAGTCTCTTCCCCCCTCCCAAGGCTTTGAAAATTTTCAGTAGCCAAATAAAAAACAAGCAAAGATCTAAATAATACAGATAGGTTTGCTTCTATAATTAATTATAAATTATTAAATGAAAAATTAGATGAATGCTCCTCGAAAAATGTTATGATCCAAGAGGATATCAATATTGCATGTAGGGAAGTTTATGAAAGTGTTTGATCAAATAATCCGCGAATGAACAGTAAAAATTAATGAAAAAAAAGTTAAAATAAACTTTCAAAAACCTTGCATTTCTATGGAGTTGGTTAATATGTTACTGTTAAGAGATAAATTGTACAGTCGCTCAAAAAATATCCGAACGCTATGGTTGATTACAGAATTCAGAAGAAATATCTGGCAACGATTTTTTTAGAAGTTAGTGATCTGGCAACCTTCGTGTACAGTACACGAAGGCTGCCAGATCACTAATTTCTAAAAAAATCGCTGCCAGATATTTTTTCTAAATTCTGCAATCAACCATAGCGTTCAGATATTTTTTTGAGCGACTATATAAGAAATATAAAAAAAATCCACATAGTTAGCTACATGAAAATAACTTCAAAAATCTAAGAAATTCATTAATTCCGAGATTCGTCATATGAAAAATAATTATTTTAAATCTGAATTCCTTAAATGTTCTAATGAGAGCAGAAACCAATGGAAATTTGTCAATATTTTCATTGATAATTCAAGGAAAAAGAATATGGAACTTGTTAGCTTTGATCCACGTAATAATTTTAGAAATGAAATAGTTAAAAATACAGCTAATAATTTTAATCTATTTTTCGCCAATGTGGCAGAAATTATAAGTGAGAGGAATGAAAAAGATGTCTGAAAAAATCATGATATTATTTGGAATAACAGTACTATTCTTTTACTTCCCACATCTAGTACATAAATTGAAAGTATTATATCCGGTTTGAAGCTCGATAGTTCTCCTGGTTTTGATGGGATTGGTGCTAATACAATTAAGCAGTCTCAGGACTATATACTTGAACCGCTGGTTTATATTATTAATTTATCTTTCGAACATTGGCATCTTTCCCAAAGATTTTAAACCAGGGATGTCCAACCTTTTGACTTCCCTGGGCCACATTGAGTGAAGATGAATTGTTTTGGGCCGCACATAAAATATATAATATAGTTAATGTATATGAATAATAAAACTTCATTTATTTTCTTATGTTTTCTATTATAAAATTAAAAAAAAGGGCAACATGAAACTAGTGGAATATCAAAAACTCTCTGAAAATCACATAATCATGTTGAAAGCTTATGTCGTAAACACGTAAACTTTACGATTTTGTGGGTGGCATTACTAGCTGTCCAGGGCCGCAGGTTAGACAAGCCTGTTTTAAACAACTGTCATAATTCCAATTTATAGAAAAATAGACAGGAATAATTTTGCAAATTACAGGCTAATTTATCTTCTTGCACTTTTCTGTAAAATATTAAAAAAAAGTTGTTTAATCTAGATTGCTAAATTGTTTAAATAACAGTAACTTTTCTTTTCTGAAAAACAATTGGTTTTAGGTAGGTCATAATACTGAGAAAGCTCTAGTGAGTTATATTGATGAAGTTGTCCATTCTATAGTTAAGAATCAACCATCACTATCTGTATTTCTTGATCTCGAAAAAGCATTTGATATGATACATCACAACATATTGCAAAAACTGAAATATATTGGGCTTAGAGGTATTGTTTTGGATGTATTTAGAGATTCAAAAAGAACACAAGCGGTAAAATCATGTAATATTATAGGTGATCCTATATCAGTTAAAAATGGTGTTCTTCAAGGATCTGTTTTAGGTCCGATATTGCTTCTCACATATGTTAATGATTTTTGTAACAAAAATCTAAATTGTTATTTTAATGCCTATGCTGATGATACAGTTTTGATCTTTAATGCTATACTTTTAAAGAATTACAATTTTTGATAAATTCAGAATTAGAAAAAAAATTGCGAAAGGGTTCTATGATAATCAACTATGTATAAAATGTGCCCAAACCTAAATATATACTGTTCCGCTTAAAAAATTTAAAAAATTGCAAATTTTGATAAGTTCGAATTTTGAACTATGCTATTACAGATACATAAACCAAAATGTAAAAATAAAAAATTGTCCTTGTCCTAAAATTGAGAAAGTCTGTAATTTTTGATATCTCGGTGTTTCAATTGGTCCTAGTTTAGCATGGAAACCGCGCATAAAACATCTTACTGATGAGCTAAGATTAATGTTAAAAAAGGTTTTATTGCTTGAAAAGTATTACATAATGATATGTGTAAAATATTTACTTTTCATGGGTACAGTCTGTTAAGGTATTTAACGTTACCTGAAAACAGAATCATTAATGTTATAATAAAGAGTAACGACAGAAATTTAGTGCAATTTGAAAAATTATTATAATTCAGGGATATTTCCGCTTAGAAATTTATAGATTTTTAGAATGCTAATTTGTTTTTTGCTCTAACATTTCATGGGCAACTGCAGGAGAATTATGTTATAATGGCAAAGTTAGTGGCTTAAGATATGTAATTCCAGTCGTGAAAAAATAAATTACGCATCAACACTTCTGCTTTCTTGGACCAAGAATTTTTAATTCATTCCCTTCACATATTCGAAATGAATGAAATGGCTATCTTTTCAAGTGTCTACTGAAGAATTATCTTTAAAATACTAGCAATGTAGAACCTCTCTTGCTATTTGAGAATGATTTAAAATCACCTAGTTACTTTTTGTCTCAGAAAATTAAACCGATATGTATATATTCATTGTCACTTTAAAAATAAAACTTAACACTCACACTATTTTACCTAGATGAGCTATTTTTCTTGGGTTATAAATATCACTTCACAGGCAAATATATGAATACTTTGTTCATTTGCATAAATGTACAAATATATATATATATGTGTGTGCATTCTTTGTTCATACACATAAATGCACAAATATATATGTTAATGTAATAAACTTTGATTTATTCTACGAGGGGTGTATTCTACAACTTATTCTACGAGACAATTTATTCTTAAATTGGTAGTGTTTTGCTTTTCGCACCATTCTCAGTAAACCCTCGAAATGATTGTGAGTGAAAAGCCCAGGAGGGCGGCCGTTTGGGAGATGATAGAACCGTACGCCGGTTAGCACCAACTATCAGGCTGCGTTCAAAGTCGCTCAAGTCGATCTTTTGCCCATTCTGATGGCAAGGCTGACGTTCAATGCAACTCTAACTGACGCTAGGAGACCTGGTCTATCTGATTCATACCGCATACCGCGGTCACGTGACGTATTACATGTTGGAATGAATCATTTACGTGACGAGGGGTGGTCTACCTAATTTACTGGCATCTCAGTGTATATATTAATGATTTCGGTCCATTTGATTTACTATTTAATGGAATAAGTACATAATTTCTTACTATATATCTTCCTAATTTAGGTATGAATTGATGGCCAAAAGACTCCTTGACTTTCCACACCTTAATACAGGAGCATACAGAATCCTAGCAGATGTTATAGAATGTCTATCGTTATTTCAATGGGAAATAGTTTCAGAGATTTATAACTTCCAAACTGAATTTCTCCATTCTTTCAGTTGCCATGTACCAAATGGGAATTCTAACCGTAAAACTATTTTCGATTAATATGAATTTGTTAATGTATTTTTTGAAAATTGTTTCCCTTATGAGATCATGTAATACATTTCCTATTAATATCGGAAATTTGCATTTTATTTTTTTTATCTATTACATTTTGAATATCCATTAATTTTGACTGATTTGGCAAAAGACGTTAATTTGGGATTAAGAAACAGTAATATACTTCAAATTAATTCGGGCTGAAGGATTAAGGGAAAAGGTGACTTAAGAGATATTAACAATCTCAATCAAATCCAGCTGCATTTATATTTTCAACAATATTCGTTCAATATTTAAACATTTTTGCAAGCTTGAGTATTACAAAAATAGCAAAATCAGTTATGAGAGTTTACTTAAGGACCTAAGTGATAATTCATAGGTGTTCATAGGTACTCCAAACCATTGACTAAAATAAGTTTATAACTTAAAAGTTTGTATAAGCAATTCTTTAAATATTCGTCAACTTATTGGTGCTGTTAAACCGGAGTCTAAATCCATCAACTCCAAGTTTTGTATATTTTCTTTCTTGGTTGTGAGAATGCCTCAGAACCTATGATGCATTTTCAAATTTTTAGAGAATATTTATTTGAAAGAATACAAACACGATAATACAAAACCAGATCCAACCATGGGCTAAAGATATTCAATCAGACTGTGTAATTTAGTCCTTCAAACACTTCTGTCCTATGCCTTGTCTGCCCACCGCATCCTCTGTCTCCCCCTTTTCCTGAGCCCTGTAGACACACTCTTCATAACCATATTCGCTAGACTATAGTTATCCTTATGGGCAACATGACCAAATTAACAATAGCTTTTCTCTGCACAATACACTACTCAAAGGAGGTTACAGCAGATATTGCGCTCATCCTAATGCCTGACCTCATGATTGCTTACAAAGTTGAACCACCTAATGCAAAAGATACTACTATACTCTATATATATATATACAAAATATACATCTATACTGAAGGGATCAAGTTTATTGTTATCTTGTTCACAAAGAGTATAAGTTTCACTACCATAACTAGCCCTGAAGAGAACAAAAGTATCATTTTAATCTAATATTATAGTCTTTAGGTCTATACGCCTATTTTTCCACACTCTCCACAGAGTCGTAAAGGTCCCTGCAGCAATCCCTATTTGCTATGTTTATCTCGTGTCACACATCGCCGGTATCGGTTAAACAGTTCCTGAGAAAATGAAACTGAAACCCTTGTTCAGAGCAGATACAGCCCAACTGCCTTATCAGTTTTCATCACTTTAGTTTTCCCTCTGTTTATCACCAAACCTACTTTATTACTAGTCTTATCAACAGCTCTAATGAAAGAATTCATCGCATCAATATCATAGCCAACAGATTCAACGCATCTGCATAATCTACATAAAATAGAAAAGGAGACAAAATGCATCTTGTCGAACTCCACCTGCAATGCTAAAGCAATTCTTATAACCTTTACCGACTCTCACACATGACTCAGTTATTATAGAGAGCAAAAATAATGCTAATTAGTCAGGTATGCCATACGATCTCACAACAATCGCATATTTTGATGATCAATAGAGTCAAAAGAGGTTTTGAAATCTTTGCAGATATTTAGAGCCCTGCGCGGATGCAGTTATCCGCATTAAAAGCTCTCGGTGGATAAAAGATTAACCTTAATGCGGATAAAACCGCGGATAGAAAAAAATGATGTTAATGCCGATAACAGATACAGTCTCGCATTTGATAAGCTATGCAGAAAAGTGAGCAAATACTTACTGCACTGTTGATGGCTGGCATAATTGAAAACATTACTTGAGATTATGTTAAAAGGAACCTGATTTTTAAAGTTCAATTTATTCACTCTGAAGAAAAAAAGTCCATTGGGATAAAAAAAAAATAAATAAATACCCCCTCAAGCAGCTGCTTGCCACAGAGGTCTGACAGGAGCCTGTCAGTTTATATGCCACAGTAGAAGATCTGAGAGGATGGCAGGACCTCAGCAGAAAAACAACACGAACATCCATGCCTTACCCGGGCCACAAATTTAAAAAACTTATCCTATATGAAAGAAGTAATATTTTTGCTGGAAAATCAGAATATAAATTTAAAATAAAACTGTGTTACGTAGAAAATGGGAATTAAATATCAGTAGAATGAAAATTTTAATCGGAGAAAGAACTAAGTTTTAGAGGAGAGTTACTGGGTAATAAAAAGAAGTGTCTTCCCACAATCGGCGATGACTGCATTTAAAAGCTTAAAAAGCTGCTTTAAAAAAAACGAATTCCAAAGAGTTTTCAAAATTGGAATTAAATTTTTTTTGTCTAAATTGTAAAGCGTATTTTTACAAATGACTTTTCATTTTTCATAGTATATTTTTTCACTTTTTAATAAGTCATTAACAAATCATTAAAATGATATCTTTTACTCGCAACCATACAAAGGACTTCAAGCATTTTCAAAATCTCGAAGGTTATTTCGTAGGCAATATGCACAGGTGCTGATAAAGTTTTGTGGATGCGGATGTGGATAAGACCTTGCGGATGCGCATAGAACTTTTGCTATCCGCGCAGGGCTCTACAGTTAGTAACCATAGGTTTCTAAAAACTCGGAACATTTCTCAAGATTCAGCCTAAGTGAAAAAATCTGATCTATACATCTTCTAGCACTTCTGAATTCACACTATTCATCACGAAGTTGGGCCTCAACCAAATTTTCAAGGCTATTAAATTCAATCATGCAAACGATTTTACCTGAAACAGAAAGTAGTCTGATACCCATATAGTTAACACAAGAATTGAAATCCCATTTTGTTAAACACATGAACAATAATAGCTATGGTAAAATTAAAGAAGGTACCACCCTGAATTTAACGTCGATCAATTTTAGAAGAAAAATTGTCTTGAGCCGGGTGGGATACGAACCCACGACTTCCTGATAACATGTCAGGTGCTCTGGACCACTGAGCTACCAGTCGCCGATCAAGATCTCCCCTAATTGATGATATGAACTTTCTACCAGCAGTAAACAATTCTCCGTGTCTCATGCAGGTATTTGTCCCAGTTGCTCTCAGCCTCAAGAAACAATGACAATCACGTCATGAAGATGGTAAGTACATTCTGAGTGTACAATTGTTAAAATGAAGAGATATTTTTCGACGTATTTAATGAAGAGTAAGGAAGATATAACTCTGAAGTTAACGTCGATCAATTTTAGAGGAAAAATTGTTTTGAGTCGGTTGGGATACGAACCAATTACCTTCTCATAACTTGTCAGGTGCTCTGTACCACTGAGCTACTGGCCGCCAATCAAAATCTCCTGTAATTGAAGCTATGAACTTTGTACCAACAGTACACAATTCTCCGTGTTCATGAAAGTATTGTCCCAGCTGCTCTCAGCCTTAAGAAACAATGACAATCATGTCATGATGATGGGAAGTATATTCTGATATTGTATTCAGATTTCGTACTGTTGGTAGAAAGTTCATAGCATCAATTAGAGGAGATCTTGATCGACTGCAGGTAGCTAGTGGTCAAGAGTGCCTGACATGTTATCAGGAGGTCGTCGGTCTGTATCCCGTCCGGCGACAGAAAATTTTTCCTCCGAAATTGATCGACGTTAAATTCAGAATGGTATTTTCCTTAATATTTAAGAAACACGTAGAAAAAATCTGTTCAATCTAAGCTATGATAAAATCCTTAGGAATTCACGTTTATCATGTGAGATATAAAAAATTTCAATCAGATATGAGACAACATAAAAATTCCCAGATCTAAACATTTCAGTAGTAATTTCATTTACCCCTGAAGGTTTATGTAGTTAAGTTTATATATAGCCAAAATAACTTCAATTGTTATTTAGTGTCAATATTAAAGGCAGTATTGCATCTATCCTCATTACAAACAATGGGAGTAGAAATAATCACATTATTTAGATTCTCAGCCTTGACAGAATCCCCACTGTAAATAGCCTTGACAGAATCCCCACTGTAAATAGTCTTGACAGAATCCCCACTGTAAATAACCTTGACAGAATCCCCACTGTAAATAGCCTTGACAGAATCCCCACTGTAAATAGCCTTGACAGAATCCCCACTGTAAATAGCCTTGACAGAATCCCCACTGTAAATAACCTTGCCATGTATATCTTTCATTCCCCGCATGCCAATCTGTTCCTCCTCACGCAAAATATTATCTATCTGTTATAAATCTCTGCTGTTGTATAGTCCAGTTGCTTCCTATGATTTGTGAACTAAGTTATCAAGACAAAGATGCATATTAACTATTAACTTACAGGTTTAGTAAGCTCTTGTTAATGCTGTCTGTTAGGACTAACAGAGTATCGATTCAGGTTATTCCTTCAATTGTTTGAAATAATGTATTGGTTAATTAAACTCTCAAAGACATTTTTAAGTAAAAATTCTTTCGGGCATATTTTTCAAAGACAAAATGCTTTGCAGAATTTTCTTGTAGAGTTAATCAGCTTAGCTTCTGAGAAGCCCAATTATTCAAGCTTTTATAACTCTTTAACTTTTGAATTAACATAATTTAAAATTGATAATTAGGTATATTTCAATGAGCTCCTTATTTTTTATTCTGTGATGTTTTCCATAAAATATTTATTTTATAAGTTAACGAGCTTCGAAGTTAGTTTCTTATTGAGATAACGTGGAAGTATCTTACAATTCTGTTGGAATAACATTTTTATACTACTGCAACAATATTATGTATTAAAATATTAAAACGTGGCTGTTTATTAGAGGTATATTTTAATCATTTTAAAAGTATATTGAAGAAACAAATAATCGCTTTATTTGTTTCTTTCAGTTATTAGTAATTAGAATTTCAGTTACTATTAATATAATTAAAATTAATAGTAACTGAAATTTCAGTAAAGGAAGATGAAACATGTATTTATATATAATTTAAATGGCTATAAAAGTTTTATAAATATAGATTATATAATAAATCAGAAGGTACAATGATTTTTCTCCAAAATAATTTGAACTTTACAGTAAATGAGGATACAGGATTAATTACAACAGAATCTCTTTGCCTGATTTGGGAAAGTTTTGCCGTATGCATTCAGACAACTCGTTCTTTCGGGACATTATAAATTGACTTGCACCTGAAACTGACTTTCGGTCGACGTCCTCTGTCTTACGGAAATCAACGAACGAACTCTGTGAGTCACACCGGATGTCTTGCACAAATTCTTGGGCGAGATAAAGGAATCGTCGCTGAAGGGCTGCTGGAAACAGAGTTAAATTTTTGAAGTTTTTGAAAAGAACCTGAAACTGTCATAAAGAAAATTGCTCAGCTTATGATTGAATAGGACTTGGAAATCAGCATTGAAGATCTGGATGAACTGGGTGCAAGAGGCACATAATGCGCCACCTGAGGACCAAGATGACTAAGAAATCATTCAAAGTCCTCCAAGAAAGGTTTTGAATGTGAAGAACTCCAATGAAGTCTTCACTTACCTTGAGGAGATTTTAAACATTATGAAAGAATTTGACCCCAATGCTGAAAGAAGTTTACTAGTCCCAGAGATGTAGGGAGAGTTACATTTTGCAATAGACTTTTTATCAGGAAACTATGGCACGTGTTCTATTTTCTCTTGAGAAAGTTTTCAATGAAGCTGATGAGTCACCATCAAAGTCTTCAGAATAGTCTTCAATATATAAGTCTCCTTCACAATCCTCTGTAAAATCATTATCAACCAGCCCTTCATCAGACCATTGAAATGTTTCGCTTCTGTCTAAGAAATGCCACTACCATTAAGCTGAGATCAGTTAAAGATGAAAAAAAAAAGCTTAAGGTAAAAAAGGAATATTTAAGAGTAATTTTCCTGACCCTTTGTTGTCAAATGTCGCTTTTAAATGTTTAAATATACTCTGTATAATTGAATAACACTCAGGGATAAAAAGATATTTAAAATTTATGCCATACTTAGGGATTTTGAAATATATTTCGGCTCTCCGGTAACAGAAACTCCATTATAATATCTATGTCTATCACGCAACTTTCGTACATGTTTTCAGGAACGTATTATATTCGAAAGTCGAAGTCACCCTCTGTACGAATTACATTCGTTTAACCCACAAGAATCCATTGTATAATAAACAATAACATTAATTAAATAAAGAACAAAAATGCTATCCTTACTGGAGATTTCAATAATTACGACTCTTCAATAATTACGAATAAGCAGGAGAATATTTAGAGATACTTCGTTACATGGTCTACAATCACATATAGAAATACTAAATATAGAACCATTTTCCAACAGGATAACGCACGGTTACATGCCATCCTACATGCGTCTCCCTGCAGTACCACTGTGATGTGGTTCTTCCTCCTTGGTTAACGATGATTTCCACAACATCTGTCGCCGAACTGACAGCAAAGTACACGAAGCAAGGCTGCATATCATACAGGATCACATTCGTCACCTGTTTGACTCCCCCCCCCCACCCCGACTTCTTGTTTCGTGCATTGCGTCTCATGGCGGCCATACTGCCTGAGACTGTACCTCTCGTTTTGTACGTTAAACATTGGTAGAACTGCCCTTCTCTGTAATCATTGCTGCTTCACATGTATAGCTACCACCACAACTAATTAGGTTCACCCACAAGCATTTCTTGTAAGCAGACAATTTCAATTAAGAGCAGTGTATTTGGATCAGAAACATTTTCTGTTATATATATATGTACTGTATAACTCATGGATACACTCTACTATATATTACCAGCTGCTCTGCTATGAAGGCACTTATATATCAGTCCTTAGAGCAAATTTAATACAAAAATATAAAATAACAAAAAAAAAGAAATAAAATGATAATAATAGATTTGAAGATACTTTTCATAATACATATATTAACCTTAACATATTTCCATGTAGACACTCGGACGCCAATAACTGTATAGTACAATGTGGTCACTACTACAAACTGAAAGATAACTATTGTTTGCGATAAATGAAAAGAAATAGGAAATTCCACTGCCAAAAAAAAGGAACTGATGCACAAATGCATCACTTATCAGCCTAAAAAATGTTTAATCACTTACTTGTTGAATCAAGAAATCGAGAGAGCAAAAAATGTTTTCCCGTAGAAAAAGATAAAGAGGTAGTTCTTAGATATAATAATATTCAACATGGGTTGCTGTTTTCAGATAATGAAATTTTGGTGAATATACATCGAATTCTTGTGAAGTTTCATATTAATTTGTATCAGATTTCCATCTTCTTACGTTGATCTTGGGTGGTCATTTAATTGATTAATTAATCATTTTTTTTTTATTTAAAAATTATTTTGAGTTTAAATATTTTATTCTTAATGTAATATGCACAATAGCAATATAGTCAAGCTTTGGTTTTGGGTTACTTCTATATGCTGATTAAATCTATCATAATACTTTTGAACGGTAATAAACTTGAACTTTAAAATAAATTTAATATATGGTTCATTGCAAATACATATTAACTTGATTAATTTGTATAAATAAATAAAAAAATATTACGTAAAGGTAATAAAAAATATTACGTAAAGACAACCCATTTTCCAGATGCATAAAAATTTTAATTATAATATTATATAAACCATTCAAAATGCTACAAAAAACTGCTTCTGACACAAAAAATATACTCTTATACTGATTCCTTAGATTGAGAGATTGAATACGATTTCGAAAGAGCACAATGTCCAAGGTAGAAATATTTTTTATTAAAATTATTCTGTAGAAGAACATTTGCATAACGGTTACTTTCAGAACAATAGAATAGATTCGTAGTTTCATCGTTTGTAATGCATCATTCATTGCTTAGCAACAAAAATTAATTTAACCGTCAAGTATTTTTTTCCTTTTTAAATTAAATTCAATTTTCCTACCATACATGCCAATTTACACTTGATGCAAAAATTCTGCATCATACTATAAAAATTTCTTTCTATTTTTTTTTAAATAATTATTAATACTCTAAATTCTGAACATTTGGGATCTTAAGCGTTTTGATTTTTTACACGTCATACATACAAAATGCATTCGTGTAGACATATTTCGAGCATTGGAATAATATATCATTATTAGTAGAAACTTATAGTTTGTTGTGGAAACAGAATTTGATTTCTAAGAATTGCACAGATGGAAAATTCATCCTTATTCTGTGATACATATTGCTCTGGGTATCAATCAGTTAGCATTTCCTGTGGGAAATTTTAATTCCGTTTAGTTATAAGTATGATTCATACTTTTCAGTATGTAGCGAAAATAATCAATAATAACAAAATCAACTAGCAACTCAATAAGTTGCATAACTGTTTTAATAAATCATAATAAAAAAATCTCTACTGATGATTTAAGGCTAAAATCCATGCCTGGTGTTTACTCTCCTGAACGAAATCCTTTGTAAGCAGTTGCCCTTTTTCACCTACCTTCGATTTGTCCTTCGAGGAGAAGTTTCTCCCCTTCCGTGACGACAGCAGTGGAGACTGGCTTCGTAAATCTTGGGGGTGCAGTCACGGGAACTTCAGGAGTCGTTTGAAGAGTTGTTATTTTGGTAACAGTGGTCGGTTGCCTAGCAATTAAACTCGCCCTCGATGCATCAATGGTAAAAGAAGAACTAATCGCAGGCAAAGAAGATGGCTGAACTTGATAAGTGGAATCACTCACCTGAAAAATGAAATATGTTGTTGACAAGTCGTCATATCAGTTGTAAACAAACAGATTTTCTTGTTTGGTGATACAAATAATAGACAAATACCTAGACACTCTGTTAGGGTGGGCGCACTTTTTTTCACACAATCCTCAATTTCATAGGCGTGATTCGAGCCAGGAATCAAGAACGCAACGCAGTGCGGAACCATATCACTAGGACTTGGAGGAGGCAATGACATAGAGCTGCTCGCTGGTGATATTTCGTTGGTTCGCAACGACACTGGAACTGTCATGACCGGTTTCGAATCCCGGGATGGTATGGTATGGTTCTTTGTCTGGGTGATGTTAGCTCTGACTGTGGCAGTGGTCAGCAGTGACTTTGTCCTTGTGATAGTGGGACATGTCCATGTGTAAGAAAGAATGATCAAACTAGGAATAGTTTCTAGGACCCTTAGCTGTCCTATATGCTAAAAACATTTTGGAAAAATTTTGGACTTACATTTCAAATTCACATTTCTCATCAAAATATCACTAGAGCATCCTTTTTTGTTGTGGCAGATTTTTAGTACAAATGCATGTTGCATTTCAAAATAGTTCTTTGTTACATTTGCATTTCTGACAATCTCTCAGAGAAAGAATTTTATTTTGGTTACTCAGACAAGAAGGAAAGAAAAAAAAAGTAATATAGATATGAGGGAGGGAAAACTATTCAAATTTATTCAGAAGAAGTGGGCTACACAAACTTTGAAGACAGTCACGGTAGAAACAGGTTGGGAAACCATAATATCGGGAAAAGGTGCTGCTAGGAACTGGACACTAAAGGAAATACAGAAATGATCAGATTCTACCACAGATTTATAAGATATGATGTTATTCAACTAAAATTCGATTAAAAAATACTCTTGAGCATCAAACTCACAATTACAGGAAAAATTGTCTTAAAGCGGGTAGGATACGAACTGATGACTTCCTCACAGCATCTCATATGATCACTGAGCAACTAGAAGCCGAGAGAATTAATAAAGGAGCTTTCGATCGACAGATAATAGCTCAGTGATCAGAGCACCTGACATGCTATCAGGAGGTCGTGGATTGGAATTCCACTCGTCTCAAGACATTTTTCCATCTAACTGTGAGATTGATATTCTGCACAGAAATTTCAGTCATTGCGTTTTTCGTACAATATAATAAAAACAAGCCGTTGCTCACTGTTGTACATATGATTCGTTAGTTATTTTTAATAAAATTAATGCTGTGGAGTATCGAAGTTATGCTGCAACCAGAGGCGCAGTGACGAAGCGAGGCGTTTATGGCAACTTTGAAAGTCATTCAGGGAATGACAACTTCCGATGCCACAGCCAGACAGTTGCATTTAACTCAATGACTTTCAAAGTGGCCATTAATGCTTCGGCACTGCACAAGTGATAAATAAAAAGTTTCTGAGGGCTACAGCAGAAGTAATGTGTACACTACTCGTCATTGAAATTGCTCCACCTACAAAGAATGCTGACTTTGAGCTCAAAATAAGCGGAGTGACAGATGGCAATGTAGACAAGAAGTGATTCCGTTTGTGTATAAAACCGGCAGTATTTGCTTACGAAAATGCAGTGTACATCAAATAGGAGTATGGTCTCCATGAATAGGGATACAAGTTTCCAAAAGGTGACGATGTCATCCTTGTTAACGTTGAGCCCTACTTCATTCACTGACTCGACTGGGCATGATATCACTTTCAGCTGGACAACAGTAGTAGAAGATTGATAGGCGTATCAATGAACATCCATCATATTCCAAACGTGTTCATCACATTGATGTTTATATCCATCATATTCCAAACGTGTTCAATGGACGACAGAGCTGGGGATGCCAAGGAAGCATATCCATATCACATCAGCATCTAAGGATATGAGAGCCATAGGAGGGGGATTTTCCTGCTTAAAAATACTATTGGGGATGAAGTGCGGAAAAGGCAGAATCAATGTTTCTCAGAATGGTTTCAACATAACGTCTTGCCGCCAAAAGACCACCAAAAAGGACTAAACGTTAACAGCTATTTTAAACATGGCTTCCCGTACCAAGATTCTTAGTATTGCTCCCTAATACAGGCTGGATTACATCTGCCCTGGTGTGTTGCCAGACATGGAGACTGAATAGATCACTGGATATCTAACATAAACTTGATTCGTCTCTAAGATGACACTTCTCTCCCTGCACCATGGTAGAGGCAGACAATGATGGGATGACATCAGGGATAAACAAGTCAACGAGAGTCCCGATTCTCGAAGTCATCTTACAATCATGTTACCTGATACAGATACAGACAGGGATGTCATTAAGATGTTGGAAATCTCGCTGAAATGAAAGTCGATCAGACTGTCATAAGTTACGAACCTATTCGATCCTACCATTCATTCCTTCTTCTGATGCCACCAGAGTGTTAACAATAGGTATGGGTACCTTTCTATACCCATTGTTGCCAACAGCATTCAAGCGTTTCAGCATCACGACCCTCACAAAAGTCGATTTGTAGATTTGTAGAAAAGTCGATTTTTACATCCAGGTTGTGACAACCTAATAATATGATCGTTAAATTCCATCAGCTGTACATAACATTATTCACAGATTATTCACTCATAATCTTGTTTCCCTGCTGACGTTACCTCCGCTTTTATAGCCTCCACCAGATTCCTACTGGTCAAGTTATAGGACGATCGACTTGACATGCAAATCGTTTACATCCATTTACATCATAACTTCGTGTATAAATCGTCATGTCAATCCATTCATTCTTTCAAGGTGTGGCAATTTCAATGATGAGCAGCGTATGTGAAATTAATATCGCATTTTGGTTGCATATTTGTAAAATGCATTTTAAACTTATTCATTTCCTGATTCCAGTGAAAACAAACTAACTGGTGTTTACCAAAGCTTTTTATGAACTACAATTTGTCAGAATTGCATACATTGGTGTTCTAATTTAATTAATTAAAAAACACTGCTGGCCATCAAAGGTACAACACCAGGAAGAACTCATCAGATTGTCCCGAATTATGCAAGATGGATAGCCCATGGGAGAACATGTAAAGGATTCAAAACGCAGCACATACTCATATCATGTGTTACAGTAACACCCCCTGAAAGTGGTAAAAGAGGAGATTACAAAAAACTGGTGTAAAGCACTAGAATTGTGTTTGCTCACAGTTCTTGCGCACTAAAGGATAAAGTATGCCCCGTCGAAGAACACGGCATCCATACGACCAGTTTTCCGACTTTGATCGAGGAAGAATTGTGGGATTACGGGAAGACGGATTATCGTACCGAGACATTGGTGCTCGTGTTGGACAGAATGCTGCCGCAGTGATTAGAATGGCATCAGTGGATACAGGAGGAACGAACTCACCGACGTGAGCGATCTCAACCGCCCTGTCACACAAACGAACTAGACGACAGACACCTCGTGCGCATGGTTATGAATGATCGTACAACCACATCAAACACCTTAGCTCAACAGTTAGGATGTGTTGCACATCAACCTGTGTAACCATGTAAATGGTGAGGCCTGTAAATGGTAGCTAGGCGTAAACTGGAAGGACAGCTGTGTACCAATCCCTAGTGATGATGCACAGAACCGGCCAGGTCTAGCATCTAATGTCCGACCCCGCCTTCTCGTGGTGCAGGCCGTTAGAACCTTTCAAAAGAAATATTCTCTTTTGGAAGGGAACGGAAGGGGAGGGCTGCCAGTTCAGTATGGCCTACTGATCTGGTCATCTATAGCCGCCTTTTTTCTTTTTTTTCAACCCTGCTGAGGAGTGATCAACTTCACAGGGTCCTGTTGCTGACCATTTATACCTACTAGACTGGACTTGTTTATGGATTTGAGCTTGATTATGGATCCTGGACTTGCTGCACTGGTGGGTCTCTGTTGAGGGACAGTCTGCTGCTGTGTTTTCTGTTTGCTTCTGGGTTGCCAGCTCTAAGTAAACAGAGGCATGGGATACCTTATATCAGCTGGTGGATAATCCTAATCAGAGGCCATCGCAGGTACCTGAACCTTACTTGCTAGTTGGGCATCGTCAAGCCTAAACTGGAGTAATGTGTTTCAGGCAGGCCATATGGCTCTTGAAAAAGTCCACTTGAAAAGGTGGTGCCTGAAGTTCCTACCAGCATTGGTGACTTCAGCCTTTAGCGGAGGAGGAACAGGTCTTTGCCCCATGCCTGCGATCAGGGGGCTGTTTGATATTGTTGGCCCTACCAATCTCAATAAACCTAATTTCTTTAAAAATCCTACTAATCATTTTCTTTCTGCAGGAACGTGGAACGTGAGGACATTACATAGAGATTATTCTCTTGATGTCCTCATGCAGGAATTCCAGCGCTATAACCTAGATATTCTAGGCTTGCAAGAGACCAGATGGACAGGTAAAGGTGAGATACTTAAAAATAACTTTAAATTTCTCTTTACAGGGAGGGAGGATGGAAAGCATCACCAAGGCGTGGGTCTGCTGCTCAGCAGACATGCTAGTGATGCTCTTCTAGGATATGAGTGAATTAATGAAAGGTTTCTTACAGCAAAATTTCAGACAAGCATTAAAGACTTGAATGCAATCTGCTGTTATGCCCCCACTGAGGATTCTGATGAGGATGAGAAGGATAGGTTTTATAGACAACTTCAGGATATTTTGAATTCTGTCAAGAAAGGAAGTCCTACAAGTAAGTAAACTCAATGGTTTCAGAATAACTAACACATATTACAAACACCGCGACATACATAAATACACATGGGTTTCACCTGATGGGCTGCATAGAAATATGATTGATTATATGTTAATTAACAGCAAATGGGCTAGTTCTGTTAGAAATACCAGGGCATATAGGGGAGCTGAAATTGGATCTGACCATTACCTTGTTAAAAGTGTCTTGCAACTTAAACTTAAAAAGTGTTGTGCTAGGGTTAAAAAATTTACCTTTAATACTGAAGCTCTGAAAGACCCAGTTATAGCTAAAGCTTACCATGATAGGTTACTTAGTCATTATGACAGTCATGGCTTGCTTAATACTGAAGTTGAGGAAGAATGGGGCCATTTTAAACAGGCTTTTTTGGAAACTAAGAGTACACTTTTAGGGAAAAAGGAGCAGAGGAGACAGAATTATTTAAGTGATAAGGCACTTGAGCTTATTTCTGAAAGAAGGAACTGCAGGAATGTCCTTAATCAGTACCCTACTAGTCCTAATAGAAAGCATTACAAAGAACTTAATAAACGTGTAAAGGATCAGTTAGCTACTGATAACAATCTTTGGCTTGATGGCCTGGCTGATAAAGCTGAGGAAGCAGTTAGACAGCACAACAGCAGAGAGCTGTACCAGATAGTTAATGTTTTCTGTGGTAGAAAACGAACAGGTATACAGGGATTGAAGGATAAACAAGGTAAGGTTATAAAAGGTGAGGATTCTGTCATGGCTTGGTGCGCTGAGCATTTCAGTGATGTTCTAAACAATGTGGTTAATTCTACTCCCATTGTTTGCAATGATGATAGATGCATTGTTGGCTTTAATTTTGGCCCTATAACACAATCTGAAGTTAGTTTGCCTATTTCTAAACTTAAACTTCATAAATCCCCAGCGGTGGATGAAATTACTACGGAAATGCTTAGAGCTGGGAATGTTTCAGTTACCACTTGAATGACTGAAATTTTGAATAACCTTTATGATAAAGGCATGGTTCCTAAGAATTTTACCAGAGCTATTATTATCCCTATTTTCAAAAAAGTTGATCGCAGTTCTTGTGATAACTATAGGGCCTACTCTCTGTTCCAGGTAAAGTTCTTTCCATGATTGTGCTTAATAGAATTAAGAATCTGGTTGACAGGCAATTGTGTGATGAGCAATGTGGATTCAGAAGTGGTAGGGGATGTGTAGATCAGATATTTTCACTTAGGCAAATTCTTGAGAAATGTTTAGAGTTTCAGAAACCTTTGGTTGCTAGCTTTGTTGATTTAAAAAAGGCTTTCGACTCTGTTGATCGTCATAATTTGTGGTTGATTGTGAAATCATATGGTGTACCAGACAAGTTAGTTAACATAATGAAAGCTCTCTATAATAACACTGAGTCATGTGTGAGAGTTGGTAAGTCTTGTAGCAATTGGTTTAGTATTACCTCTGGTGTTCGACAAGGGTGCATTTTGTCTCCTTTTCTCTTTAGTTTGGTTGTTGATTATGTTATGCGAAATTCACTTCAAGGGAAAGCTTTTGGCCTTAAATGGGCTGGAGATACGAAAATGTCTGATCTAGATTATGCTGATGATTTAGCCCTTTTGGCAAATGATGTTGATGAGATGAGCTCTTTCATTCGAGCTGTTGATGAGACTGGTAGTAGACATGGTTCCTAAGAAGGTTTGGTTATAAACAGAGAGAAAACTAAAGTGATGAAAATTGGTCAGGCAGGTTGTGATTCAGTTAATCTGAATGGTTGCAGTCTTGAGCAGGTGTCACAGTTTAATTACCTTGGAAGCTACGTAACAGATACTGGTGATGTGCGGCATGAGATTAACAGACGAATATGAATTGCTGCCGGCACTTTTAAGAATCTATGGAGATTGTGGAGAAATAAGCGTATACACTTAAAGACAAAAATTAGACTGTATAATAGTTTGGTTCTTTCTAAGGTTAGTTATGGTAGTGAAACTTGGACGCTGTGTAAACAAGATAACAGGAAACTAGATGCTTTTGATTCCAGATGCTTACGCAGTATCTTGGGCATTAGGTGGTTCAACTTTGTAGCTAATGATGAGGTTAGGCAAAGGAGTCTGCAACCTCCTTTAAGCAGCATATTGTGCAGAGAGAGACTCCGTTGGTTTGGCCATGTTGCCCGTATGGATAATTATAGATTGGCGAATAGGGTTATGAACAGTGTGCCTAGAGGCCTCAGAAGGAGGGGGAGACCTAGGATGCGGTGGGCAGACAATGTCAAACAGGACCTTGTTAGAATTGGTATACAGTGGCTGGATGCAGCAGATGTAGCTCAGGACAGATATGCTTGGAGAATTAAACTGCACGGTCTGGTTGGACCTCCGTAGTCCATGGCTGCTTGAGGATGATGATGATGATGATGATGAAGCATGTACGGTTCGACCTCGTCTGCAGCATTGGGGTATCTTTGCTAGGCGGCCATTGCTTCGACTATCATTGACTCTATAACACAGGCGTATGCGACTGCAATGGTGCCAATAGCGTCGTGCATGGACGTGCGAATGACATCGCATCGTCTTTTTAGACAAATCCCGCTTCAGTATGCAGCACCATGATGGACGAATCGATATCTGACAGTACCGTGGTTACAGGCTCAGTGAGGCATGCATTGTGCAGCGCCATACAGGTCCAGCCCCTGGTGTTATGGGTTGGGTGCCATTGGACTCCACTCACGCACGCGCCTCGCGTGCACTACCAGTATTTTGAACAGCCAGCCTTCCATTACTGAGGTGTTGCAGCCTGTGGTCGTACCTTATCTTCAGAGTCAACATGCGACGAAGTATGCTTCTTGATCTCTCTGACCCCTAACTGATTATTTGACTTCCACCAGAGGGTGAAGATCACGAGATCAAGTTGATCTCTAGTGCATGGCTAAACTCAGTCTTTGAAAATTAAGAGCAGGAAGCTGCGTGAGGAGGCTTATTTTAAAGTCAGACGAAAGAGATATGGGCCAAAGATAATTTTTTGTCTTACAAAATCAACAATTTGGGTAGGCCCTGTGTTGAACATATCACTTCATTATCCGAAATAGTTTTTTTTTTTAGAGTCCATGAAGTTATTTCAAGAGGTAGTTTGATAGGCGAACTTTTTTTTTATTTCAGGACTTATAGCGAGATGTCATATTTTATATTTATTCAGGGCCTGTAGCGAGGTCAAAGGTTTAGGTACCAATAGGGCAAAAAAATTAACAAATGATTCTTTTACTGTTTTTTTTTTATTATTGAAGTCACGCTAAGGATTAAAGGTTGAAATTTAATGCAGACTAATATTTATTAATTAGAATTTAAATGCTAAAATGTTTAATTTAGTTTATATTGCATTTACAAATACTTTATGGACAGGAGCAAAAGTCTCTTACGACCATGTTTAGTCTGCTGATCGTAGTTTGCCCATCACTGGGTTATTTCAATAGTTGAGACACATTTGGCATTACGTTTTTCATGGCAGTTCTCCGAAGTTCTGTGGGGATATTTTCATCGAGGGGTTTTGGTGTCTTCTTGCCTTTGATGGATAGTTCTTTGGTGAAGGTTTTGGTGAATATTTGACGTCTTTAATTCTTTGAAAGAAATTTGCTATAAATTTTTTGAATGACTAGGAAGTTCATTTTTGGAATATTGTACTTGGTTTTACACTTACGTCTCCTATAGTCTATTAAAATACATAGGGGGATTCGTAAGCTGGGCTCTCCAGGGATGCTTTGTTCATTAGGCTAACTTTTATTACAAATCATTTCAAATATTTTAATCCACTGAGCTTTGAAAACTTTTCAGTTAAGCATTTGTCTAAACAATATTTATATTGATTATTTATAAAATAAGCTGCACTGAATGGACAAATTATTATATATTATTATATTATTATTATATATACCCAATAACAACATGTAAGCATGTAAGGCAGAAGTATATCGTGTCCAGTCATGTGGGACATTGAAACTGATAATGCCTATAAACAGAGCAGGTGTCTATGCATTGGAAACCAGTCATAGAAAAGTAATCATGGGTAAAGGCGGCGACGTAAGTGAGTTTGACCATGGCCAGGTAGTTGGTGCGAGGAAGGCCGGTGGTTCAATCACCGCAACAGCTGAATTGTTGGGATTTCCACGTCACACCATTTCCAAGTCAAACCATCCTCACCAAGACTACGTGAAATACGGCAAAACTTCCAAGAAACGAGAGAAATGTGGATGTAAAAGTGCAATTGAATCTCGAGATGAGCACAGACTCAAACTGTTCCACATCGTTACAAGGAATTGAACAGCTACTGTGGAGCAGATAGTATTGGAATTGAATGAGAGAGCATTCACAAGCTTATACACAAAGACTATCTGTCGTACCATGGAAAAAATAGGCTATTGCAGTTGTCGTTCACATCGTGTCCCCTTGTTGACTGCAAGGCACCTAAATCTTAGGCTGCAGTTTGCAAAGGCTTATTGCTACTAGTGTGCAGAGAACTGGAAACACGTCTTCTGGTCTTACGAATCACGGTTTCAACTCTATCACGCCGATGGGACGGTGCGTGTGTGGCGTAAACCACACGAAGCATTGGACCCAGATTGTCATGTTGGGGTTATACGCAGGCGGAAAAGGTGTAACAGTTTGGGGTGCGTTTACCTGGGCTTCCTTTGCGCCCCTCGTACCCGTCGAGACTTCCGTCAGCGGCATAAGATATATGAACATCCTCCCCGACCATCTAGATCCTTTCGTAACGATTCTCTTTCTGAACCATGATACCATCTTTCAACAGGACAACGCCACACAGCATACTTCTGAGTGGCGACCAATTGGCTCCAGGAACATTGAAGTGAGTTTACCACAGTCGAATGGTCCCTCATCGCAGGACCTCAACCCCATTGAAAATTTGTGGGACGAATTGGAAAGATCTGTTCGAGTCCGCCAACCCCCACCGGCAACTATGGATGCTCTACGACAGGCGATCCTCGCTTCATGGGCGGCAATACCATCTCCGTGTTTCCAACACCTCATTGAGTCCTTACCAAGATGTTTGACTTCTGTTGCGACTGTTGGGCAAAAGGTGGAGCAACAGATTGTTAGGAGTACATAATAATTTGTCCATTCAATGCAAAAGTAATATATTTTTGAAAAACTTCTACTTCACCAAAAATAATTTTTAACTTTAGCTACTTCAAAAGTACTTTGAATTGAACATCATCTGGCAACTTT
Organism: Ryuthela nishihirai; assembly: GCA_038380435.1. Taxonomy (NCBI): domain Eukaryota; kingdom Metazoa; phylum Arthropoda; class Arachnida; order Araneae; family Heptathelidae; genus Ryuthela; species Ryuthela nishihirai. The sequence continues at coordinate 5,430,786 of JAWZYU010000021.1, forward strand.
TCGAAATACTTTATAAATAGGAGCAGACAGACATGCACTACTAGGGGCAGACGAATATTATGAAATTTCATCCTTTATATGATTAAATTAGCTTATTAATTTCATTCAAAAATATAATTTATAATATATGATGTATCTAATTCATTATAAAAACTAACTTGCTTTTCTAAACGTAAGGATTAAACCTTTCTCCGTGGTATTTTACCATTTAACACCGAAAATTTACCAGTTGATTTGCTTGTACCAGGTAAGGTACATAACCAAATAAGACCCACAGATGAATCAACATATGAACAAGAACCAGCTCTAACGATAGAAGTCTGTATTCAAAGTCATTCTAAATATGCCTAATTCTAGTTCTGAGGACGCACCCTTGTGGAGCAAATGGACATCACCTACATTAATATACTTAAATAACTTTAAATAACCGTTTGTTACTAACAGACAACTCCATAAAGACCTGGGCATCGATCATATATATATATACACATATAAAACGCACCACAAAAAGATTTTTTTAGGCTGTAAGCAATAATCCCAATGAGATTATTTTTCTCTGATTCTTTACGATCATACTGTTTTGAACAAGTACAAGAGGCCTAAAACGGTGGCGTTCTCTGAAGAGACCTACCCGTTTTAGGTTTCTTATACAATTTTATTGCTATTTTTAGCTTTTCTTATGTTTGCCCTTAGGGGTTCACCTAAGGGTGGTTTACTTATATATTTTGTTCTTACTCATGCCAAATAGGCATATCTTTCTGCTGGAGTTGATTAGGGGTAAAATTATTACCCGGTACATCGAATATGACAGAAATCGTAACACCAGAAAAACCGAACAATTGTTAATTTCGATGTTAGAATTAATAAAAGTGGGACTCACGTCTGTTGTGCTGCTGATGGTGCTCTTCTGTATTATTGCTGTTTTCTTTGTCATGATCATCGACTGAGCTCTGAATTCAAAAGAAAATAAAATTCAATGAATTTTCATTCAGGCACACTGCAGGCAAATTAAGTATATTTTCTGGCAAGTATTAAGTAACTCAAAGAAGGTTTTCATAATCTAACAACAAACAAAGTTTTAATAATCTAACAACAAAGTTTTAATAATCTAAATCAGTGGTGCCAAATCTTTTAACTAATTAATTAATTCCAAAACTCATGCATTCCACCTTTTCGTGGATCATTGCAGCGGGAAAACTTCATAAAAGGATTTCGCCGGAACTTGTTAAAAACTGCTAAGACTACGAGATGCTTGCGGGCTATCTTTTGGATATCACTGATCTAAATTAAATTCGTTAGTGCGTTTCTGCTGAAACACGAAACACCAGCAGCCTAATCCCACAGTTTCCAATTCCCCCTCCATTTTCAAGAAAATGATCTTTATATGCAGCAGAGGCTTTTTCGACTTAGGTTTAAAGGATTCAATTTTTGGACTTTAAGAAGTTCATGTCGATTGAAAAAGAAATGTTATTTGACAGTATCATATTCTGCAGCAGCATGCGATCAAACAAAGGGTACAAAAAGTCGCCAACCCTTTGAATAAAATTATTATTTTTCTTTTCGTTAATCTCATTTGAATGTTTCTCTTATTTCGTTTCTAATATATTATTTGATTTATATTCATATTTTAATATTCCATGCAAGTTTGAAGGGCTTGATGGCTTTGTTTCAAATTGAGTCGTTAGAGATTTTCGCGGTGTTTAGCCACCTCATCCTAAGAAAAGGCTCAGCAATCAATATCAGCATTTTCTAACAGAAAGCAGAAAACAACATAATTCTTTTCAAATATGACATTACCCACAATAAAGTAATTCCGAAATGGAAATAAGTTTTTGTCTATTCTTCAACAATCGTATATTTATCTAATATATAATTCTACTGACTCAGCAAGCATCATGTCTGAATATGAGACTCTATGATAGATTTGATATTCCTTAGAAATGATGACAGGTGTAACTGACGGACACCACATTCAGATATGAGACCTGACGACAAATATCAATCAAAATACAAGGCGTTAAAACAATTTTCAGACAATCTCAGGCACCAATTTTGAATATGAAACATGATGAAAGTCTTAAAAACCAACGCAAACCACCTTAAATAGGATAGTCCTGACTTTTGATACTCCTCAGGCACCACATGCTCAATGCCACAATGGCTGTCGACTCCACTTAAAGCGTTCAACTGGTAATCTAATCAGCTACTTAGCAATTTAGAGAAAATCCTAACTTACGACTACTTTTAGTACACTTAAGAGATATTTGGACTGGGCATTGCTCTCTTTATGGATATTACCCACAATAAGTTGGTTGTAATTCATGTACACCGACTAATGTCAGCGTTTATCAAGTGCTATAGTGCAAAGTGTAAGGTCCATATCCCCACCCCTCATACATGCACTGCATACACTATTTTTTTCGCTTCGATGATAAGCAAGTACGAACAGTTAGCTAATTGAAATATTCCTTAAAATGCATGTGTGCTGTAATATTCTCGAAACATCGTTGAAAATCCAGCTGTCTCAGCATGGAGCTAACAAAATATTTTATTCTTTTTTTCCTTCACTGTTGAGAAATGTTCCAGTTCACAAGCTGACCATTGATATACATCTGACTGTCTAATGACTTTGAATACGACACAGATCCTAAGATGCCTTCACTGGTTCACTTTCATTGGAGTAAAATCGATCGCTGTGTTTTCTATTTATTTTGGATTGCCAGTCTCAAGTGAATATATGCACAGGATAACAGCTGGTGCTAACCGGATGATATAAGGTAATCCTGAATAGAGGCTGTTGCAGTATAATTGAAACTTTGCTTCTAAAGGTATCACTAACCCTAAACTGCAGTAATGTGTCTCAATAACATCTGTTTCTCTCTTAATTCAAGCTCTTGAAAAATCGTAAGGATGGGAACTCAAATTCCTCCAGAATGCATCGCTCAAGCCTTTAACTGTAAAGGGATTGTACTTTTCACCATGTCTGCGATTAAAAAGCTGTCTTATATTGTTTACCTTTCCTCTCTCAATAAGCCTGATTACTTTAAAAATTCTACTAACCAATTCCTCTGCATGGCACCTGGAATGTGAGGATGTGAATTCAGATTATTCTCCTGATGTCCTCGCACAGGAATTCCAGCGTTATGACTAAATATTTTCAGTTTGTAAGAGGATATAGGCAGATATGGGTAAATATTGCAGATATAGGTAAGATATTTTAAAATATAATCTTAAATTTCCCCTTTTGAAAAGAGAGTTTATAAATCATCTACAGGCTGTAAGTTTGCTTCTTAGCAGAAATGCCAGCGATGCTCTTCTACAATGCAATTGTGTTAATAGAAGATTTCTTACAGTTAAATTTGAAATAAAAATGAAGGTATTGAATGTTATCTGTTCCTATTGTCCTACTGAAATCCCTTATGAAAACAAAAAACACAATTTTATGGAAAATTTCAAGATATTTTTAATTTTGTTAAGAAAAGGATTATTAATCTTGTGACTGGCATTTTACCCTATTGCTCTCCATATCAAAGAACGATTTAAACTGTTTCTTTTCTGACACTAGGAAAATGATGATTCGATATGCAAAGAGGTATCAAAGCGATATATTTTCATTGTCTGATTCAGATATTTGACGACGTTTTAGGTAAATTTGCTTAGAACATCAGACAGAACTTGTTCCATACTTGGTCTAATGTTCTGCATGAATTTGCATAATTCATGTAGAACGGTTTAGAGTTCCAGACTTCAATTTCCTTTCTGTCAGAGTGACGCCATGAAGAGAATTATCGTAGAAGACAAGTCCACTAAGTCTGCATCCTAGGCAAACCAGTCCGTTTGAGGCACCGCCTAGCAGGGTGAAGCACTTACCTGTCGCCGGCCAGCGGTAATCCGCACAGTGGTTACAAAGGGAGGAGCCCTCTCATGTGTGGAAAAGCTTCTGCCAGAATGATGCTTGGCACCATGTCTGAGATTAAACCTGACAACACCGGACGCCTGAAGGAATTCCCCTGAACCACCACTCAACAGTTCCCACAGAGGGACAGTCATGCTGTTGCGGGACAAGGACGTCGCATCGAGAATGCTCCATTTTTCGTCCATCACCCTATCCCCGCTTGGCAGAGAGTTGAGAGAACCAATCAGACTCTTAGGATGTCTTCTTTATTTTGTGTGTGAGAGAGAGCAAAGAACCTTTTTCGTCACTTGTCTTCTGAGACTTGGACTTGACACTTGTGCTCCAAACGGTGGGCTTGACACTTGGCCCTCCTGCACTTGGGCCTCTGTTTTAGCAATCGACATGTAGTAGTCGATTTCAGTTATATTTTTTCGGAGAGAGAAGTCTTATCTCTCAGTTGGCGATGTGAGCGACAGTAATAGAGCAATATAATGTAAGTGAGATGGAAAAATGTAATGGACTGTGTTAGTGTTACAAAAAAAAGGTTTTTGTATTTGTCGAAAAACCATACCTGTCTTTGGTTATTTCTTTTGTGTGGGAGAATGACTTTGTTTCCCAGTTGGATACTGGGTTACTGATTGTTTTAATGTGGCAACAATGCATGCCTTTAAAATATACGATCACGGCTAAAATAATTACCTTTTGTGGGGGAGGATTATATATAGTATTAATTAATATTGGAAGGATGAATAATAATCACTAATACGTTATTACCCCCCCCCCCGGTAAAATACTAAATTTAGTTCAATTATTTTAATTCGTTAAAATTTTATTCAAGTTCTTGTATTTGGTGCTTAGCTTTTCAGCACCAGTGTCCATTAATAATATTTTTTCATCTCTTATTGTGGCAGACAAAGCTGTTTTAGCTCACATTCGAAATATAAATGAAAACGAGCTCTGAATTATTTGGATATTCTTATTCGTAAAGCAATCCACAGGCACTGTATGGCTCTAACTCTACAAGCGAAGCAAATGTATGTATTAAATGTATTAAATCATCATTTTCTTCGGACTTAATAAAGCCTGAAGTGCAGAAAGAGGACAAATAACTTTTACTCTCAGACATGCTGCATATTATATATACCAATGGGTTATGAAAGCTGCTAACATCATAAGTTCTGTTCAAAAAGGACATTTTCACTCCGAGGAGCTGACCTTAATTACATGTCTGTGAATAGCGAAAAGTTTCCTCTTTCGTTTCACAACAGATCCGAAATAAACCCGTTAGAATTCTGTAAATGCATAAAACAAATTTATTTCCTCGTGTTTGATGATTTTGATTGCATCAAGCTTATTTAATTAAACAAAAACTTATTTTCCTCACAGACAAGGAGATAGTTATTTATCAATTTCAAATTAATTAATTAACTGAAGCAGTGATTGTTGTGTGACGAATGAAATATCGAACAAGAGAAACTAATGGAATGAAAATTCAACAAATGGCCTGCTTACTTCTGCTCTTGCATAGAACTCCAGACTCCGGGTTGACTGAAAGGTTCTGAAACGAAGAAGAAGAGTAAGCTCATTTTAGTTAAAAAATTACCTCCATATAGTCTAAATTATTTTATTTTACATGTTAGTGTAACAGAGATTAAAACTCACATCACAATAAAAAGAAATTTAATTAATTTATTATTAATTTTAACTGAAATGCAGGTTTTAATACTCTCTTATACTACTACCGTATAAATTACCTTTTAAATATAAAATATTATAGAAACTAAGAAAGCAGGAAAATGATACGAAAGGGTTGGTAAATGTAAAATATATCATGATTTGGTAAATATCAAAAAATAATTATTGATATTTACTCTGTGATCAGGACTGAGATGATCAATTTTCTTTTGTAATAAAAGCTTCAGAAACTTATTCAAGTCGCAAGATTCGAAACGTCGTTGGTTGAATGGTCGAATGTATTTAGAATCCAAATTGTTCATGTTCGATAATATTTTTGTTAATAATGAAATTTTCAATCCTGCTCAGAATTACAAATTCGTAGAATATTTTTGTAATCAAAAAATGAAGACTGACGGGCCAATAAATTTAAGGAAAAGTTTTGTCTTACCTAGCTCTAAGTACAACTAAGACTGTATTAAGCTAAAATTGTAGCAAGATAAGTCATTCACACGGTATCGTAGCTCAAATCTTCATCAAATAGTCGCCGTCTCCCTTAGATTATGTCTTCATTTTTATCCAGACCCTTAATCAATTCTTCTATTATTTTTCTATCGCTCAATTGGTGTCCAAACGTTAAGCATAGTTGACAAAATGGACTGTATTAAACAAATAATCGGCGAAAAAGTAATAGCAAGGTACGTGGAGATAACGGCGGGCACATGCAAATGTGAGAGTAATGATGCAATGACCTGTGACACATATAATTTGTATAAGAGACAAGAACTGCAAACCTGTAATAATAAATAGCGGGATAGATGTGGAAAAGTCTCATTTTTTGTGCCAGCTCATTCTGTTGGGTTCGAACAGATTTCTATCTGTAATAATATGTCATACAGACAGTATATGGATCTCCTGACACTTTAGCGGGCTATCAGGATGTTGAATTCAGGCCGAACACAGAGTGACGCTTCTAGGGCAATAGGTGTTCACCAATCCGTAGTGTGAAGGCTGTGGAGAAAGTACCAAGAGACAGGAAACCTTAGACGTCCACGTGTGCAAGGTCCACAATGACTTACAACTGCTCAGGATGACTGCTATGTGGCACTAACTGCGAGTCGTAAGAGGCACGTGTCAGCGAGAGAGCTCGCTGTAGAGCAGTCTGCGGTTCTTAGAATAAAGTTTCGAGGCAAATGATATACAGAAGGCTTGATGAACATGGACTTCATCTTCATGAATACATGAATATACAGAAGGCTTGATGAACATGGACTTGATTTATCAGAAGGTTTGATGAACATAGATTTTATTTATCAGAAGGCTTGATGAACATGGACTTTATTTATCAGAAGACTTGATGAACATGGACTTTAGATACAAGGGCTGGACCACAAACCAATGAGCCAATGTTCTCTTCTGTGACGAATTCAGATTCAGTTTTCAGATTGATAGTCGTTGTGTTGTTTTCTGGAGGGAACCGTGAATATGTTTTCACCCCTCAAATATCATAAAAATGAACCATTAGAGAGTGGTGTTTTACTGGTCTGTAGTGGCATTACATCACATGGCTGCATGCCTCTCCATGCCTTTTCACGAGGAACTTTAACAGACTCAAATATTGAAACGAAATCCTCAAATCGTATGTCAGGTTTTCTTGGGGGTGCTGTTGGCCCACAATTCCTGTTTATGGGTGGTAACGCACGTCCTCTTAGGGCTACTTTAGTGGATGATTTCCTTGAAAATTAAAACATCCAGGGTATGCCATGGCCAGCATATTCGCAAGACTTCAACCCTCTAGAGCATGTGTGGGATGCATTGTGGAGATGGATTTCAGCTCGTCAACCACCTTCCAGAACTCTCCTGCAGCTCCGATCTGCTCTTGTACAGAAGTGGGATTTAATGCCACAGGACTTTCTTACTTCCCTCGTCAACAGCATCCAACGTTGATGTGACACTTGTATCGCTGTAAGGGATTATCATCCACCTTACTGAAGGCTCGTGTACGAGCGAATGTGTCTCCAGGTAACTTCGAATTTACACCCTATTGAACTACAGTGCATTGCTCCAGTTTATCCTGTATTTTATGTCAGCTGTATCGCGCATTTGTTTCTTCCATATTCCGTTTGCAGTACAGCTCTCTGGTATGTTTCGTCTTATCCATTTTGTAAACTATGCTTAACTTTTGGATACCAGTGTATGACCACCTGCCTATACGTGTGGTCGTTTGCTTGTATATTTGTCTGAACACACTTGTGATGTATGCTACTAAGTTATGATATACTACTGGAGATACGTTCAGCCAAGCTGACTGTAAAGTAAGTAACCCACAGTTGATCAACAGTAACCACTGATGGATCATATCAGCAGATTGCCTCTTCCACATCTCCCAGATATTCAATTGGTTTGAAATCTGTGGATTTGTTTCGCCATACACTCAGCTGTCCATCTGCTACTTCAAAAAGAAAAGAAACGATTTATCGAGCCACCAGATTCTTTTAAAAATTTTCCACGACACACACTTAATGTTCCTGGCTCCATGAAAGTTCCCGTTTTCAATGCTGATGGGTTATGAGCAAATATCACTATGTGCCTCTACTCTGATATTTCAAACGATGGAAAATTCAACTCATTGTCCTACGGGAAATCTGTTGTGACTCTCCAGCATTGTATTCATAGTGAGTGTCTCAATGATTTGCTTTCCCTGCAAAAGACGTTGGATGCGTCTCTCATCTCTTGCACCGCCATCACACCACAATTCTTGGGCTAACTGGGTCTTTCTTCCTTCACTTTTAAAGCATCTCATCTGGAACAACCCACACCACCTGCAGACAACAATCTTTTAGATTCTTATCACTTTCGCCGTTCGTCTATTACACTGGTCTTCAAAAAAAAAAATGTTTTCCCTCCCTTCCAAAATTTTGTCTACTTTTTATGTTTCAGAGAGTGCTGAATCCGAATCTGACGGCCAATTTGTTCATCACCTACAATTTTCTAGAGATATGAGTTTAACAAAAAAACATTTTACTCAGAGAAGATAAATATATTTTACCAAATATTTATTTACATTATAAAAAGTTAATACTGACACTAATAAATCTTGATACATGTAAATATGTACACAAAAATTATTTTGTTGCTTTTATTTTATCTTTGGAGCTTCTCGGTGACCCAACAGCAGTCTGCCAACATACTCTCGTTCCATTTGCCGCTATTTCGTTTTTATTTTTTGGATATGTCTTAATGGAATCTTTCTTCATGCTCATCCGAATAAAACTGAGGATTCCAGTAGTTTGAAAGTGAATAAAATCATATATATTCATAAAAAACGTTATTTTCTCCAAAAAGCCCTCCCACGAAAATAGTGCCTAATATAAATATACTGCTCACAAAAAATAGGGGATATTTTTATCGCTTCATATTCATTTTGAAATATCCCCTAATTTTTGTGAGCAGTATATTTCGATGCCAGATTCGGATTCAGCACCCTCAAATCTAGAAAGCACATCTATTTGTTTTCGAGGGTGGATTTTCACGCAGACCAGTGCTATTTGTGTTACTTTTTAATTCACACCTCATAAATTTCGCAAGAAACTGAACGACCCTTTTTGACGTATACGATATTTTATTTTCTCGCGCAAATCATTCTTCAACATAGTGTGGTGTGGTTAGAAGTCAACGGCCACTGAGTGTACCTTAAAGTTGCTTGTAAGCGATATATAAGTATGAAGTGAAATATCTTTCATGCGAATGAAGATAAATGCGATTTAGTGTATTCGCCAGGAAAAATAAGCTAAAGGAAACGGACTGTCGCAAGTAAGCATAATTTTTAAATATTTTTCAATGATTGAAATTTGTAGAAAAGTTTATTTCTCTTACGGTATGCTATTAATGTTTCGTTTGAATTAAAAAATATCACATAATAATAAAATTCTTAAAATAATAGTTACAAGCTTAATGGAAATTAAATTGCAGAAGAAAAGCAATAAGATATAAAAACAATCTGATGAATGATTCATCGATTTCGCCTTCAATTATTCTGAAAGAGAATTAACTTCATTTCCGCCCTTACCTTCCATGGTGAGCAGAGCAGATGAAGTAGCAATGCCAGCATTATTCTCTGCAATCACTGCATATCTTCCGACGTGTTCATTTGAGACAGCAGGAATCACCAGAGAATAGCGTTCTCCATCTTCTTCGATTTTGTAGCCCTTTTCCTTCTTAACTGGAATACCCTGAAATGTCCACTTCACCTAAGAAGGTAAAATAAGGATGGCATAAATCCATATATAAAGGTTAGCAAACATTGTGTTATAAATGATATATCAACAGGAATAGAAAAATTCGGAGAAATGTGACCAGACAACAAGTTTTACCGCAAACCAGGGCAAATTATATTCTAACTAGGGAGGGGAAGTCAAAACATTTTCCCGTTTTCATTTGCATTGAACAACACTCGATGAAATTAACGTTACTGCATTCAAAAGGTGAAAGTTTTTCTTTCCCTTGGAAATATTTTACTTTTGTAATATTTCCTATCTTTGAAAGTAACAGGCCAAACCAGGAAATTATAAAAAATTGGACGAGTGGATTTCCCCAACCTTGCATATCAATATGCTAATTTTAACATTTTTTTGTGAGTAATGTGATTAATCTTCTTTCTATCAGTTTTCTGCTTTTCATTTTTTTCAATTATCGTTAATTTTCACCATACCAGATTAATTTATATATATATAGCAAAACCGTCCTTGGTTGAGGTAGCTAGTGTGCTTGGTGGTCAGACAGACTCGGGTTCGAGCACCGGATAAAAAAATATTGTTTCCTTTCTTATATTGTCCTTCTGCTAAGGCCTTCCCTTCCTTACAGATCTTATCTATGTCATATCATTCTAAAAGTCTCCTGTCAGACTTCTGTGGCAAGCAGCTGCTTGAGGGGAAATTTATTTCAGGTGTTGGCTTATTATTCAAAAGACCGGATTCAGACCATCTGTTTTCATTTCAATTTCATTAAGATCCATTCGCAACCAAATTTTGTTTTCAGGGGTAATTTTGGGAGACAAATATTACAAAACATGGTTAACTTTTAAAAACATTTGTTTCGTTACGCATGGACCTAGGTTCATTTTACTAAGCGTTAACTTCAACATATTCTCAATGCTCGAATGTTTTCAGAGCTACTTAATCAACAAAATGTAGAAAATTTTTAAAAAAGCGAGTACTTACATTAGGTTTTGGAGAGGCAGAGACAATGCTTTCGAACTTTGCAGCTTTCCCTCTAAGAACTCTATTATCTTCAATATACTTGAGGAAAGTAGGAGGACTTTCGATGACTGATGTCTGCGTGGCCACTTGCACGGTGGGCTGAGGCACTGAGAGGGTGCAGAAGCATTGTGCTTCCCCAGCGCGATTCGTGGCTGTGACGGAGTAAGTGCCACCGTGGCTCAAGTGCACTTCTGGAAGAAATAGAGATGATACTCCCGAGTCCTTATCGTACGTTATCTGAAACAAAAGAAGAAAAACATGCATGACAATTATTCTAAGCATTAATGTGGTGTATATAGACAAATTCTAACGATGTCCTGTTTGACATCGTCTGCACGTCGCACTTCTAGGTCTCTCTCAAAACCCTATTCGTTAATCTACAGTTACGATTACGGGCAACATGGCCAAATTAACATAGTCGCTCTCTGCACAATAACCTGCATAAAGGAGGTCACCGACTCGTTCGACTAACCTCATCATTTCCTACAAAGTCAAACATCTAGAAACAAAGTTTTAAAGTTCCTGTTATTTTATTTACAAGGGGTTGATGTTTCACTCCCGTAACTAATTTTAGAAAAGACCAAATTATTCTTTAGCCTAATTTTAGTCTTTAGAACTAAACTTAGGTATATACGACTATTTCTGCACTCTCTCCACAGATTCTAAAATCCCAGCAGCAATCCCTATTCCTTTGCTTATCACATGCCGGACGTCACAAGTATCTATAAACATAGCTCCCAAGATAATCAAATTTAGACACTTAATCAAGACTGCAACCATTCGGTTAACTTAATCACAACCTTCCTGACCAAATTTTATCACTTTAGTTTTCTCTTTATTTATAACCAAACCTACTTTACTCTCAGTCTCATCAACAGCTCGAATGGAAGAGTTCATCTCATCAACATCATTTGCTGAAAGGACTAAATCATCAGCATAATCTAAATAGTAATTTTCAAATCTCTAGACCACTTAAGGCCAAATTCTTCCACTTGGAAAGAATTCCATATAGCATAATCATTAACCAAACTAAGGAGCAAAGCAGACAAAATGCACCATTGTGTAACTCTACTAAACCAAATCGCTACATGCCTTACCAACTCTCACACATGACTCACTGTTATTATAGAGAGCTTTCATTGCTATTATCATTAATGATGCCGTGCCGTGCCGGGGGATAGAATAAAGCCAACGTACAGGTCATTTTAGGTATCAATTTAAATGTTCAAGTGGCTTGATGCCCCAGTACGTTTGGAAAATTGAAAACAAATATCAAGAACAGTAGAAAAATGGAAGCACGTGAACAGAAATTGCATAACTGTTAGATGTATAAATAAAATGAGAGAAGCTGCCTAGACGAAGAAAAATATATATTTGATATGAAAAATGACAGTAAACAAAGGAAAATCAGGGATATATATACTATATATATCAGGGGGAAAGAAAATTCAAGGACAACAGAGAGTAATATTAGATGTTCGAACAGGGAAAAAAAGATTGTGATTAATGCAGAAAAGTAGCAAAGATGGGGAGTGGGAAGAGTGGTGAGGAGATGTTGTTGGTCAAAGGTTGCAATATTCTAATAGAAGTGGCGTAATGTAGTTTTTGAATTTTGTTTTAGAATTTAAAGAAGTGATATCGCTCGGTAGAGAGCTCCACGTTGAGGTTGTCTAAAAAGCAAAAGAAAATTCCCCATAATAAGCTTTGAAAATCTTGGGAACAAAAAACAGTTTATTATCAGAGCGAAGGATGTGGCGATGTGGTAATCGAATATAGGGTTAGTGTTATACAGTATTTCATACTTCATGTAATCTATTGTACGTAAAACTGTTATGCTATATTTGGAAGCTTTCCTTTTATGTTATCTGAATTAATTATTGATAATTATTGCTGATTTTCGACATTTTATTTCTCCGAAAGGAATGGCCTCAAGTTGTGGGCAATGCCAGCAGCCCGTGAATTGTAATCGGTTAAGTTACATTTACTTGACTTAGAGAAAGTTGGGTTGTTTTACCTCTGAGCGGCACTTTTTTGCACACCATGGGCTAAATGGCCAGGTCGCAAGGACCCCGAAGGCTCAGCGAAGGTTGGAGGAGGGGAACCACTGGAACAGCTGTTGGGAGACAGATGGTAGCCTCCCGTCAAGGCCATCCAGCGTGTTCTTTAACGTGCACAGGGTATGGTTCTCCCGCACACGGGGCCACGGCTTAACGTCCCCTGAGACGGACGGCTGTCTTTTCAAGCCCATCGGCATCTCCTACTGACCCTGGGCAGGGCGGGGAATTTTGCAGAGATAAATCTCAACGCTGACCCAGCTGGGATTCGAACCTGAGAACTGCCGATTACGAGCCTGGCGCGCTACCGACTGAGCCGCCCCTGAGAGTAGGTTGAACTTGGCCCAACAAAGGAAAGTTCAAATTCAAAAGTTCGCAGAAATTAATAGCAATTGAACACTACACTTAAGAGAAAAAAAATTCTTACTATTTTATAGTCCTAATATTGTTTGTTTAGATCATGTACAAGTTAGAGACTGAACTCACTGAAGTTAAATGTAAGAGGTAAACTCTTTCTCCGAGCAGAACCGCAGTTTATCTAACACCTTTCCAAAGCGATAAAACGACAGATATTGACTGGATCTGTTCTGCTGTTGCTTGCGACCGTATCACAACGTCGTTCAACTTGCCCACACTGCTCCTTGCTCATGAAAAGTTGCTGTGTTGCCACATATCATGCAGTATTTCGTAAGAAGAGATGCTAATTGTTGGCAACGATTTAAATGATCCACATACTAGAGCTTTCACTCTACTGTCGGCCTCCGAAATTGTTTGATAAGTAGTGAGTGATATTATCGTGGAAAGACTCGTGTGCAATACCTAGTTGATCCCCCATTTCATTAATTTTCATCGCGGAAATAATAATTCTTCATCAACTTTGGTCTAATAAATTAAATTGATCAAATTAATAAGGTCTTAATCCTTTAATTCAGCTTTTGCTCGATCGTTGGCAGCATCGATGAGAAATGAGACATCTTTACAACTCACCTGAAACTCAGCAGATGACTGAATCTCGTGTCCATCCCTGAACCATTTCAGAGAAAGATCTGGCTCTCCAATCACTTGGCACTCGAGTTTCGCAAAGCGCCCCACTCGACCAATCGTATCACTCAAAGTTCTTAAGAAATTCGGTGGCGTTGGCCTCTCCACTGTCAGGATTATGTCTTTCTGGCTGTACTGGCTGTAAAAGAAACAGGTGTTACTCAAATACACAATGGGGCTAAACAGCATTTCAAAATATGTACTTGCAAGAAAAAAAAGCATGCATTAACTAACAATATCTCAGGGAAATTTGATTTTGGACAGACCGTGAGTTTCCAGTTTTGAAATGTTTTGCATATGCTTACAAGAAAATCATGGATAACTCAAGGTTGTCCATCAAACAAATGTTATTACATAATTATAAATAACTGTTTTTTTTTTCATTTAAAATTTAAAATAAAATTTAACATAAAATCCTAATGAAGTATAAATTTACATTTATAAACACAATAAATATGATCAGTTCACCCAAATCAATTAAATAGAAAAAAAAAATTAATTTCTCTCTTTTGTACAAACATTCTAAAAATATCTTACCTTTTATCCTCTGCTTCACTCAGTGCTGAAAATAAAATAATAATATGAAAATTAGAATCAGCAGAATTGTAAATTTATGGGACGAAACATATTTCAAAGATCACTTCGAAAGTTGCAATAATATTTCTCTTTCAAATAGGGGACTTTTCGGAGTCAAATGAACACACTAAACGGCAATTTTCGAATCATACTTTCCAGTTTAGATACATTTGGCATAGACATTATTATCCACTGGAAAATTATTCCAATGTTTCAGATTTTTACTATTTTTAGGCAAATTATATTTCATGGATTTCTCTCAAGATTCAGAATTAAAAAAACTTGTAGAAACGCTCTTGAAAATAGCTTTACTTAGACCAATGGTTCCAACCTTTTTGAACCCAGCGCCCCTTTTACTCTTTTTAACGCCCCCTCCCCTTCGTGGAATTCAGAATATTTTATCAGGTACAAAAATGGTTGAAACAATATTTACCATGAATACAAACATGCATTAACTAACAACGTATCAGGGAAATTTGATTTTTGACAGACAATGGGTTTTCAAAATACAAGAATGTTTAACGTGAATATACGAAACATACGTCTTATATTAATCTAAGAACTTCTCGGTGTTCTGTTTACTTCTACCGAAAAACTCAAGAATTCCTTTGGTAATTACTAGAGGCCCTCTATAGGTAGAGGCTGGCTATCTCAAAACTGGGCGCCATGTTTTGTCGTCTCTTGGATTATTTCGCGTGCAAAACTGATTGGTATTGTAAACCGGAATCCATAAGTATTTATGGATTTCGGAAAAGGGTAGCGTAATATTTGATACAGATTTCAGTGCTCACGATTGGAAGCACTTTAGAATACGGTTAAAAAGGAAAAATAAATTTTAAGGCTTTTTTCTTTTTGAAAAAAAAAATAATAATAATAATATCACTTTGTTGTCTGTCCGTATGTAGACAATGAACTTTTTTTGCTTATATAGAAAAATAAAAAAATTCTTTTTGTTAGAAATTTGAAATTTTGATGTTCAAATGTAAAGGTTACGAAATTACCGGTGGAAACAATCACTTGACCCTTTAGACCCGAGGGGGGGGGGGGAGAATGCAACTTTTTTTGTTTTAACAGAAAATATTACGTTTTTAGAAATAATTAAAAATCCTTTTTGGGTTGAACACGTATTAATCAAATATTACAATTTGCATTTTTATGAATCTCCCAATAATAATAATATAGTATAAAATATGGATAGATAAAACTATAGTTATAGTATAATAATGTCACCCTAACGACTTTGTTACTAGATCTAGCGACTTTTGTGGTCTCACGGCGTACCCCAAAAATTTTTACCCCGTATCCCACGTTGAGAACCCCTGGCATAGAGCATAAGCGTTCACGGCCAAAAAGTAATTGAACAACGCAGATGCACGATTGAAAAACACTATAGAGAGGGCAAACAAAAGTTTTGACCCCTCCCCCCCAACAAACTTTCCCGAAAATTATTTGATTCGCTAGTAGCAATATCTCATAGGTGGGGCTTTGGCGCCACGAGCGAATGAAATAATATTCGTAAAAGCATACTGTATGAGTCACATTAGATGGAGAAAGGCTCACCCACTGACGGTATAATGATTAGCACGCGTGACATGTTACTGGGAGATGTGGGTTCGGATTTCACTCAGGGAGAAACTAAAATTATTTCATGAACTCATGTCTACAGGATATCTCTTGTGATACTTTATGCTGATATGTGAACTTTGTCTAGAAAATATCCTTAACCCAAATAAGCAAGCTATATTCTCTTATTATATATATGTACATAGCAGTTTTCCAAATACCTAGATAAGACTTAACTAAATAATTCTAAAGTTCGAAATATAACAGATGCTTCTATTACACAAGAAGAACTTCATTTCCTTCAGTAGTAATCTTTTGATTGTTTCTTATTTTCACATTTACCTACTTCACTTTATTAGCATATTTCAACCATCAGTTGAAATATGCTAATAAAAATGATAAATGGAAAATAGGAATCAGCTCAGAATATAAATGCAAAACTCCTTTTTAATAATAGGACAAAGCAGGAAAGAACGAAGCATAGGAGCAAAAAAGAGCCGTGCATTGGGATATCCGTGTTTCGTTATTGTCAACCCGTGTCTTTCCCAGGCAGTGATGCCAGGTCTGCATATTTACCTCGAAAATTCGAGACTGGTGTTCTCAACGAAACCAATGTCGGCAAACGTTATCGTTTTCTCGCTTCGAAGCTATGAGTTTTACATTACTTTTTTTAGCTTACTAGCTTACCAATTAGCTTACTAGCTTACCAATATATTGATATCTCTCTGTGAAGATTAATCGGTCGCTTTATATTTCCCAAACGAAAATGTTCCACGTGTCACGAAAATCTTCTCTTGTGCTATTCATTCTGCGAACTTTTTATGTAAGCAGCAGGCCTAGCCAAGAAGAGTAGAAATGTGTTATGGCATCGCGTTGACTCGTGACGAAACTGAAATTACTTTGGTCTCTGTTCGAGTTCGAGGATGGAATTGATCGTTTGTATATCACGTGCGTTGTGTTTGTCATCCATTCTCTATTTTTTTAATTCTTGTATATGCCAAAAATCTCATGTTCTGACTTTGGGACATAAAACAAGCATTGGCTATATGTCCTATCAACTCATAAAAAAAATGTAACAAATCATTAGCCTGAAATGTGAGACGTGCGTACATGTGTATGCCGAGTGGTTAGCGCGCTTGGCTACTGATCTAAGGGACCTAGGTTCGAGCCCCGGATAAGGCATGGAGGTTTGTGTTGTTTTTCTGCTGAGGTTCCGCCATCCTCACAGACCTTCTACTATGGCATATAAACTGACAGGCTCCTGTCAGACCTCTGTGGCAAGCAGTTACTCGAGGGGATAATTATGTATATATATACTTTAAGAAAGTTGGTAAGATTGCAAATAAAGCTGAGCGTTTGATACGATTTTGAAAGACGGTGCTAGGATATAAGCAAATACATCCGTTCTAATGAATAGTTTATCACTAGTTCGTTTTCGTGTTGCAATGTAAGATTTCAAAGTTAAATTTGAAGGAATTAAGTTTATTTCAGGGACTTAATTTATTGTGGCATATTCTAATCTATTCTATATACATATATGTACATTTTAATCCATTTTATTGTTGTGATTTATTTATTTTTGCTACATATAGGACAGAGAAGAATCCTAGAAGCTACTCCTAGCTTTTACAGGCATTCACATACAAGGACAGCCCTACTAAGATCGAAGTTAGTGCTGACCACTGCCTCAGTTATAGCTAACACAGCACACAAAGGTTGCCTTGCTGGAACAGTCGCCAGTTTTCTAATCACTATGCCAGTTAAGGGTGCATAATTTAGTTCTACTTATTTCAATTTATTCTATTTTTCTGAAATATCTACTTGTTTTAGTCAAAATTATGTATTGAAAATAAAGTTGACTTTTATTCATCAGTGACCATCTTTTTTAACAGTTGTTAAATATGTAGTTTTTTTTTCCTTTTTACCTAAGACACCAAACTAGAATTTTACATGTATCAAATCTCATAAAAAATAGACATGCATGTTAAATGTTTCTGTACTTTGTTATCATTCTTTAACTCATACCGCAGTTAGGAAATTGTGATTTCATTTAACAGTGTATATAACGGAATCAATTAGGGGTTCCCTAACTCATGGGCGCTATTCGAGCTTGGGTTGCGAAAGGCTTTTCGGGCAGACCATTTAGCCTGTAGGTACCGCTATTATTTGTTCACAAGAAAACTGGGAGTTTAAATTTTCAGTCGAAGGGAAATAGGTATTGAATTATGGGTCATGACCAAAAAACGGTTTGGCAAACACTAGTATATACGTAGATGCAAATCTTTTAATTTAAATCTGTTTCTACTGACCCTCGACAGTGAGATGACACTGGCTGGAAGCTTCTCCTCCAGAATTAATTGCAACGCATTTGTAAACTCCTGCATCTTCGAGGTAAGCGACTTTAATGATGAGGGTGCAACGGTCTCCTTCGAACAGCAGCTGAAAGTCATCCGATTCCTTTACTGGCTTCCCATTGTGATACCATATTACCTAGATGGGAGAAAAGGCAGGTAAAAGAAAGGGTATAAATAATAAATAGAAAAAGCAAGTAACGGTTGTATGAATAGTTTAGTTTTAGTTAAGTCTTATCTGAGTCTGATATTTACATGCATGCATCCATGTTACATATATATACATGTATACATACATACATACCTACACATACATACATACATACATACATTGAACGCATACATACATTGAAAAAGGTTCTCACCTCTGGTTCTGGTTGACCAACAATGATGCAATCCATTCGCACTCTGCTGCCCTCTGCAGTTGTTTGATCGTCCAAGTGTTGTTTTACTTGTGGCTTGGCTGGTTCGATATCAGAAGCCATTTCAGAGTCCCTGAGAAAAGGAAAAGTCGTTCAAACTGATTGAAGCTTTATAAATATAATAAACTAATTTTAGCAGTTTGTGTTTAGTCCTAACTTATACATTAATGAAACACAAAAAATATTAAACTTTTCAGTCACGAATTAATTTTGTTAATCTAGCAATGCCTGGAAAATGTTATCATTGTTATTAAGAATCCCAATACACATCCTTTGGAAATGAAAAATATGAAATGGAAAATAATTTTCTTTATTGTAAATATATTACACGTCTCATTACACAAAAGATTATCATCATTAACTCTTATATATTAATTGAAATTGCCCTTCAGTTAAGGATCACCTGTGTTACGAAAGAGACTGAATAGAGGATTAAGCTAACGTGCATTAAACCTTCAGTTATATATTCTATAGGTTGAGAAACAAAATAATAACGGAATAAAATACAATTAAAGCTAAATATTTAATATTTTTCCTGGTTAAATTCAGTTGATTTCTGTTTCTGAGCTACATGATAATGAAGTAAATAAAATGCGTTTTCTCTTCGAGTCCTGTCCTGTATTTTTCCGCTGTACGAAAAGATGAAATTAATAAACTTTTATGAAACTGAAACTGAATGTATCATCCTCGATGTGTTCTGAATCTCTATTTCCTTGTCAGCCATTGTTTCAAAGTAATTTCTTGTGTCAGGAAGGGAATTAAAAAAATAAATCATCTCAGTTAGTGAACCTAAGGATTGGCCTTGACGAAAGAAAAACCCAAATCTGTTAAGGACAGATTTCAGATTTCCATGAAAGCCAATGCCCCTTCACTACTACGGAAGGGATCGGATGTCGAGGACACAGCGGCCAGTCGTGGTAAGTGACATGAAAGTATCCAGATGGACTTTCGCAACTATTAAATTTCCAATGTTTATGTCATTCGCATATTTTATGGCATGCATATTCGTCAGTTGAAAATGAAGAAAAGATTTCGTCTATAGTAAATCAGAACTGCTAAAGCTGATTCCAATTAATTGCAAAAGAAATAACAGTGAATATTTCAATGAATCATTTTTAATGTTTAATACAGAATGCGTATTATTTCCATGAAATCATTTTCCAGACGCGACCAATTCAATTTGCAATAGCAGGTAGTTTTTGTGTGCATATAGCAGGTAGTTTTGTGTAGTTACCTCAGTGCACGTGAAATGGACAACGTAATTGAATTACTAACTTAATTAATTGACACCTCAGTGCACGTGAAATGGACAACGTAATTGAATTCATTCTATTTGATATTCTATTATGAATTAATTCAAGCGAATCGATATATGTAAAGAGCTGAAGAAAATGAGTGTTGTGACAGAAAATGTGCAATGTGTGGCATTCAGGTTTTTAAATTTCCCTCATTGACATAACAGGGATACAACATTTTTATTTTATTCACTTAGATTAGTTTCCATTGTTGTTACTACTTACGACGTTTCCAAGGGAAGACGTCCTTTAACGGACACATTACAAGTCGACATTGCTTCACCAGCTTGGTTCTTGGCCATTACTGTGTACGTGCCTGCATCTTTTGGGAAGGCTTCTGTTATCACTAGAGTGGCTTTATAACCGTCAAAATGTAACTGAAAAGGAAACAAGAAAAGTATATTTCATAAGAGGTTATGGTGGTCTCAGTTGGATGCATTTTGCGGGATCAGTCGAAAAATGATTAAACGTTGGATTGAAATAATTCAAATCTGACGCCGCCATATTTAATATTTCAAATTGACAACTCTCTTGAAGTTCAAAGGATTTTTGAAATTATCACTAACGGTGCTCCAAACACTTAGGGACACAGGTATTACTATTTACACGTTTTTACTATGTACATCTATATACATCTATTAACATAATATTAGCTATAATACATCTACCAGCATAATACAATACATAATACAGTTCTACTCTGCACACACAGAATCACAACACTGACTTTAATCAGCAGCTATACACTACTACAAATAATACTAGCTGGCCTTATGTCCTAGGCTTAGCTAGCATGTCGTTCGCATTCAAACTGCTCTCTTTTCAGTTCCGACTCAAGCGTATCTTCCCACAGAAACTCTTTTAGCCTTGTTCTTTACATCAGTCGGTGGGAAAAAACATCACACAGAGACATCAACCCTCGTCCCTTTCCACAATGACGCTAAGCGTGGCGCAATAGCTCACGCTGACACCAACGACCTTCCTTTAGTGGGGGGGAGACAAGGAGAAGCTGACCGCCGTCTGCTTCTTGAACCTTCATAAAGCTGTCAGCTCTCCCACTTGTGAACGGAGCATGCGTTTCAGCTCGGAAAGAGTTCGGAACATCCTCTCTCCGTCGCCCAGAATCAGCAGTCTATAAAATGGGAAGGGAGAAGAGGATTACGTCAGAAGAGTTCGACCATGACAGGTCTTCAACTCGAATTCGGAATTTATCAGAGGTGTGACTCGGTTACTTTAAGCAACAAAGGAAAACCCACAGGATAAATCTGGACTAAGTGGTCACGTGTTTGGGTATAAGAGGAAGGGATTTGAAGAAGGAAAAATTTCTGTCAGTGAAATACTGAAATGGGGGGAGAAGATTTTCGAAGTTTTGAACAGGATTCTGTTGTAGGCAGAGTATCGTGGAATCGAGTGTTTCCCATTCATAGCACTTGCAAGCTCATAAAGTGATATTATTGCCGTATTTCCTTCAATATCTATAAAAATGTTTTTAAAGCAATAATAAAATTACCTTTATTTTGAATAATTTTATTGATTGCAAATTTCATAAATATATCTTGAGTTATATGCAATGTTTCAGAAAGTAATGCTTATAATACACACAAAAAGGTCAATATCATTGAAACTCAAATCGCAAAATTTCAGTGTAAGTAGAATATGACAACCAGCACTACAATTCCACATTAAACTAAGAATACGGATGTAAACTCGCAAATAACCATTAATATTTAATGGGGGTAAACTTTTATTTTGAATAAGCATTGCACACCTCTTAGGAAAACTGTCAACAAAGTTTCTCAGTTCATTATCAGTAACAATCTGGTGTTTTTTATATGAGATTGATATCAAATGATTGTGTAGACCAGTCAAAATGTTGAATTCCATTTTCTAAAATAAATGAGGCATCTCTTCACACTCCTAAACGATAGCATGAAGCGTTAACATCTTAGAATAGGGGTTCTCAACGTAGGATATGCGGTAAAATATTTTGGGGTACGCCGTGAGAGCTCAAAAGTCGCCATGATTAAAAAAATTCTCTCTGGAAAAACGGAATTAAAAAGAACAGCTGTGACCACTTTCAGCGACTAGATTCATTTCTTAAAAAAAATGAACAAAGGATTTAAGACTTTGAAGACAGCAGACAACAAATAGTCGTTCACTTAAGCACTCTTAAAACTCTTATAAGGCAATATTTTCTACCCCTGATGAAACGCAAAAGTGGATTCGAGACCCCTTCATATTTGATTTGGAAAAATGTAAGCTTCCATTGTCCAATAAAGAAGAGTTGATTGAGATATCTTGTGACAATAATTTAAAAAGCATTCATTCCAAAAAAAGCCATTGATTAATTTTTAGATTGGAGTGGAGAAGAAATATCCGACTTTGTCAAGAATTGCAGTCAGATATTTGTTACCTTTCACAACAACTTATTTATGTGAAACTGATTTTTCATCTTTAACTGCTTTAAAAAATAAATATGGGAACAGGCTGGATGTTGAAGATGACTAGCGACTCTACCTTAGCAAGATAACTCCAACCATTGATGAACTGTGCAAGCGTAAAACAAGCGCAACCATTTCACTGATTACCCAGTAAAATGTTTATAATTTTATAAGATTTGTTAAATTGTTTATGTCTTTTTTTGTGTTTATCGATATATGTAATTTATGAACACAAAATTTAATGTGTATATATATATATGTTTTATTTTATTCCCATTGTTATACTATAACTATAGTTTTATATATCTATACAAGGGGTACGCCAGTTACATACACATTTCAGGGGTACGTGAAGCATAAAAGGTTGAGAACCACTGTCTTAGAATATAAACTGTCTAACTGGAAAAAGGCATTAATCGAAGGAAGCATATATCTATCACTATCACAAACAATATGCAGGCGTCCAAATCCATTAGAATATCCATATTATAATCCCCGTGCTCTATTTCACATTATGAAACAGCCAGTAACGTTTCAAATTTTCTATAATACAAAGTCTCACAACAGAGTAACGATATCTAAGAGAGAGGCAGACAGTATTTTCGCCAATCCAGAGAGATTTGTTCCAGTGACAGTGTATTCTGTCGTACCTGAACCTCACAAGTCTGTGTTTGTCGTTTAGCAGCTTTGAAAGATGGTAAATGAAATTATTTAAACCTACTGGAAATGACTGCTCCACCGCCGTCATCCCATTTCTTTTGCAATGGTGGCGAGGACCGTCCTCTTTTACCCATTGGAAGACGATTCAGTGTTCTGTGCTGCTGATATATAATATAGATTTTCGTGGTCATCCGTTTCTTAGTCAAAATCGCCACCGACATCTGCTCCTATTTGCTTCTCATCAAAAATATTTCATTTTAATGGTAGCCACACATGACAGCTATTTTTCTGAAACTTAGTCCATTGCATAAATAAAACTAATTAAACAAGTTCATTTCAAAAGAATAAAACAATTTCTCAGTCAGAAAAGGAGGGCATTTTCCATTGCTGATGAAGAATGTTCTGAAATAATTCGTTTAGATCGATGGTTCGGAAAGGGTGTGCCGCGAAATTTTGGATGGTATTGCAGATGGAAGGAAATTTGTAAACCATTTTGTTGCTATGTTCTGACTCTGATTTTTTATTTAACTTTTCCCGTTTGATCATAAACCATATTAAATCCATATTAAATCCATATTAAATCTTAATGGTAAAACCAAAATTAACACAAAACATATCCATAACACATACGGTGTACGCACTGACCTCGATATATGTCAGAAACTGAACAGAATAGCTCTGCACCCCATAAAAATAGCTATTATTGAAGGCAAACTGCTCATGCGCGGGTCTCCCTTAATGTTGCCAACTTACATATTTGGTGTGTCGCCAGTATTCCCGGCGTAAAATAGTGTGCCGTGAGCAAAAAGAGTTTGAGAGTTTTTCACTGCTTTAGATGTCTCCTTTAAATAGGAAACAATTATAAACTTGGACCCTGGTTACAGTGAAGACGACAATTCAAAAACTTTGCCTAAAAATCAGTAAAACGATATCGAGAAGTCAGAAAATCTTCAAGATGACTGGTGTGTAGCTGAAACGAATTCATGGATCTCCCACTAATTTGCTCCCAAGCACTATACATGTGTCATGAACGAATTCTTGACATGTTTTACAGCTCTCCAAAATGGAAACGTTTTACGAAATGGGTCGCCACTTTTCCCCTCATCCCCCGACTTTCGCTGTGTTCTTCTCAGTTCGGAAAGAACGATGCCAGAGGCTTCTTCTCGGTCAGCAGACTGACGGTTGAAACCGCTTTTGGTTTTCTCGGAACACCAACCTTCCAACCTTGCATCATCACACGAAATGAACACATTCACGTGAAACAGCCCACCATCCACGTTTCGACTCTGAATCGCGTTACCTACCAGTGGGCAGACACCTCCTCGCGTCAGCCCAGTGTAGCACCAGGCCTTTGTGTGGCAATGCCTTCTTGTCATCAGCTTTGTCTCGACAAGTTAGGTGATACCGAGAGCGAGAGATCATTCGGATGGCAATGGGACCAAGCTAAACCCTGAAGGAAAGGATTGGCGGGCAACGCGCCACGGTTTTGCAGCGGTGTGATTAAAAGATCGGGAGCCAAAATCTTTTCCTATGTTTTTACCTCTCCCCATCCGTGTCCTCTCTTTATCTCGTTTGGCTTCCAAAGAGCAGACTCCCTGTAAAGACAGACTGCCGTGTTTGATGATAATAGTGAATAGAATTCAAGAAATACTACATTTCTAGAATTCTATGACAACAGATAATCTGTGAATTTTCTAACGAATAATTATTACACTCTACTGTCCTTATTTTTGCAATGTGCAATTGAAAGTTTGTTCAGTTTTCTCCTGAGTCATCAATCGCACAAGAATAAAAGCAAACAAATTGTCATAAAATCACTGTACACTGCGATACCTATGTTGAAGCAGTCCACTTGCTCCGCTTCTGACAATTGGCATTCACTTGGGTCGGGCAGCTTGAGGATTACAATCGACGATGGAGTTTTTATCACTTTTTATGCAATTAATTCCATGAACCATTGTGTAGACGCGTTTAAACGCTGTGACATCAATTTCAAAACACTCTTCTCTCAGTCATGTGAACGGAGTTTATATATGACTGGTGAAGTGACCTGGTGTTCAGGCTGCTCTTCTTGTGGTTGAGCAATTGTTGGAGAGTCCGTTACTATTGCGGGGACTTCGTTTTCTTGCGCTCTGCGGGAACCGAGCACGTGGAACGCCTGAATAATAAGTATTGCACTGCACAGGGATTTTAGGATTATTTGTTCGCTTGGATTATTTCGATTGACGAAATTTCGGATCCGGAGGCTCCTTCGAGGTCAAAGGTCAAATTCAATCTATCAATGTTATTGATGACTCCGATCTCAATTGAGCAATCAAACTATCAATTCCACGCATAGCAACAGTTGCTAAATAGAAGGATATCACAGTGTAATTATATATTTATCTATCTTCCAATTGTGAAACATGCTGTTGGAATTTGATTTCTAAATATAAATGTCTAACATATAAAAATATGTATATTTGATATATCCTAATCGTCTTCACAAATGAGTCGAGTTTAATCTTTCTTCGTATATTTGTCTCAATTGAATCTTTCTGCTGCTGACAAAAATTTAACTAAATAAAATTATACCAAAAGATAATTTAATGAAATTAGACCGAGCTTGAACTACCAATGAATATTCATTCACATTGCAAAAAACATCATTTTTAAATATCACAATGAAGTTTCAAAATGTTTAAAATACGAGGAATCTCTAAATAATGTAGGTTGCAATGCCCACTACATTTCATTACTTTTGATTACCTTTTTATTTCTTTTAATTACCTTTATGTCTCTCATACCTTGATTATTAAAATTACCTTGATGTCTCTCGTTTCTTTGATCGGTTTCGAATTATGCAACCAAATCAGTTGAGGCTCAGGTTGTCCTTTCACAGCGCATTCCAAACGCAGTTTCTGACCTGCACGAGCCATCACATTGGACAAGGGAACCGTAAATGCTGGTCCTTCTGAAGGGAGAAGTGCTGCAAAGGGAATGGAAATCAATTTGCATAGGAACACTTCAAACATCCATTTTCACTAAATCGCTCTTAAAAAAAAAAGTAAAAATCAAGTCTTTGCAAAACTTCACAAGTTACCTCATCGTTTTCCTCTTTTACACATACATCCAATGTATATAGACGATTCTGATTGATTGACTGACGGCTGACAGGGGATTACGCTGATGCTGAAATAGTAGAGCTCTGAAAATTCATACCTAGGGGTAATCCGGGTCGTAGATCTCCGGAAAAATCCGAAATTTTGACCTTAGACGTGTTCTTTGAGGTCAAATGGAGGTCATTTAGAAGTCAATCATGATTTGCGAGTGCTAGAAACGTGAAAATTGGTGTTTTTGGGTATTTCCGGTTGTAGATGATGGAAACGTTACGAAATTTTGGATCCGGAGGGTTTTTCGAGGTCAAAGGTCAAATTCAATCTATTAATGCTAGAGAGCAAAAAATTGGTTCTTGAGGGTAGTTTGAGCCGTAGACATCAAATATGATGGGTCCTTCGAGGTCAAAGGTTAACTACAGATCTACCTCCTTAAGAGAGCTAAACATTGGTGGGTGGGGATATCTTGAGTTATAGATCTCGGAAATATACCGAATTGTGGATGCGATGGGTCCTTAGAAGTCAAAGGTCAAATTCGATATACTGGTGCTGAAGAGATAATCATTGATGAATCGGATAGCAGAACTCAGAAATGAGATGAATTTTCAGATCCTGTGTCGCAGTTAAGTTGAAATAGGATCGGAATGTGCGGATAGAAATCAAGAGGTTCCGACTGATTTCTAGTGCATGCATACATACATATGCACTCACTCGCTCAATAGCCAGTTGCTGCGGAGTGCAATTTAGTTCTCCATCCAAAGCCAGTGTTGCATTTGGCTATACATGCTGATTCTAACAAGGTCCGGTCTGACATTGTCAATAGAGACGAACTCAGGGGATGGGAGGGGAAGTAGTTCCAGACCCTCCCCCAGAAAATCCTGTCGTCTTATACGAAATCTCAAACTTATCGACCTGCTCTGAAATCCATAATATATATATGACACTAAATATAGATCTAGAAAACAACTATAAAGTTTCATGCCATATATGTAGAATATCATTCTTCCCTTTCCTGTCCAGTGGAATATTTTGGTATTTCGGAAATCCTTCTCAAGTCATATTATCAGACCTCTTCCTCCCCCAACCTCCGCACCCCGAAACTAAATCCTGCGTACGTGCCTGATTGTCCACTCACTACCCTCTATGATTCTTTGTGCCATTCCATTTTCTGATGCGTTTAGGTAAACTGTTCATAAACTCGTAAATCTGTAGTTACGGATATAGAGAACGAAGAAAAAGAAGGAAATCTCTCTGTACACAAGATGCTGCTCAAAGATTGTTGTTCCCTCGCTTGTCTAATCTCATCACATTACTTACATAGTCAAAATCTCCTCTCCAAGATAATGCGTAACTATCTATGCTCCCTTTCAGGTAAAGAATGGAGAGGCAAAATCTGAAGAACAAAGAATGCAACAACCAATGAATAGATGAGCTCTAGCAAGTTTGAGCAAGATGAGCACTACAATACGAAATACTGCTGTTTCTTATGTGAATAGGACAGCCGAGCAAAGACTTTGCACTACGTGAAGAGAAACTGATCTCAGAGGAAATCTCTGGAAGTCGGAGAGAAGAATGTGGAACATCCAGCACTGGCAGAAACGCACAAAATCCTTCTACCGTCCCTACAACATCAAACTCGGTGTGATGAAAAACTTCGTAAAAGCCATGAATTGGACTGCATCAGCTTTCAAGTACTTGGCTGACAAATTCCCTCGACTCAGCGAAGCGAAAATTAAAGAGGGAATTTTTAGGGGTCCTCAGATCCGTGAGCTGTTCAGAGACCAGATATTCGACGTCAACTAAATTCCTCGGGAATGTCAGGGCAGATAACTATAAAAAACTGGTTAAGGACATGTTGTCTCTGTATCCCAAACTTGGCTGCAATGTGTCCTTAAAGAGTTACTTTCTTCATTCCCACTTAGATTTCTTTCCCAACAACTGCGGCATGGTTAGAGATGAGCACGGTGAACGTTTTCACGAGGACATTGCAACGATGGAGAAACGATACCAGGGAAACTGGTCCACTTCAATGTTGGTTGACTACTGTTGGACGCTCGCCAGAGATGATCCTGAGCAGCTGTACAAGCGACGGGCAAAGCGACGTCGGAAGTAAAAGTGGAGATTTACCGATACATGTCATATATATGTATTACTCTATTATATAAGGAACTATTGAGGATTTCTCAGAAATCGTAACCAATTTTGCAGTTTCATTCTCATCATTGAGCATCTCGAAATCTTTAAGAACTTATATCTTATATCTACTTTTATCTCAGAGGCATGACTTTTACGAAAATTTGTTGCCCCGTGTAATGTTGGAATTTCCATCTTTTGAGATCGCTAAGTTCGGATAAATAAGAAAGATATTTGAAAAGCACATTCGCCAGCAACGATGGTACTTTCTTGTTACCATTATGTTTTAAATGTGGATGATTTTAAAAGAAAACAAATAATATTTTAAAATAAAAATTCAGTGCAAATAGAAATTCAGTGATGCTGAAATAGCAGAGCTCTGAAAATTCGTACCTAGGGGTAATCCGAGTCGTAGATCTCCGGAAAAAGACGAAATTTTGACCTCAGACGTTAATTTTTTTTTTTAATTGACGAAAAAGAACTACGAAAACTAAAAAATACTTAAATGTTTTAATGTTGGAACCGCGTTCTAGTTTATGCTCATAACTACCTTCATTAATTACTTCTCCGTTCAAAACGCCGTGTTTAGCTACTAATATACTGCAATATTTAGGGGATAGACTTATTAGCTCAAGAAATGTAAAAAGTTTACAAATTTGACAATTCCTTAGCACTTACAGAGAACCTGCAGTTTCGCACTGCAAGCCACTTGTCCAGCTTGATTGGCAGCCCTGCAGGTGTATCTTCCCTCGTGATCTGCTCCAGCCTCTTCGATGCGCAAGGTGCACAATCCATTGTTGTATGTAATCGAGTAATCCGTAGAATTATCGACACAGAGGTCATTTTTGAACCACGAAACGAGGGGCAATGGATTTCCAGCAACCTGACAGTCGAACTGGTGAACGGAACCTTCTTCAACTGTTGCTGCTACCAATTCCTTGATGAAATGAGGTGGAATGAGTCCATCAGGAGATCGTGATTCTGAAAGAACAAAAGATCTGAATCGATGAGTACATGTGACTGTTGTTTACTTTAAATATTATTTGGTGACATTGGTTAATAAAAGATGAAGAGAATTTCATCGCAATCTCACAAATATGTTCAATTATAACTCGAATAAATAAAACGAATGAAATAAATGAATTATGAGACGAATTGCACGTTGTTTAAATGAAATGAAATATTTCACGTTTTAATTAATTTTAATAATGAACACATTTAATAAAAACACACAGGCTTTCCATTATGTTTCCAGGTGGTCGAGTGGATAGCATACGTGGCTGCTGATCAAAGGGATCAGGATTCCAGTCCCTGATAAAGAAATTTCTTGTGTTATTTTCTGCTAAGGTCTCGCCTTACAGACGTTGTCTATAGCTTATGATGCCGTCAGGCCTCTGTTTCAGAGGTAATATAGGAATTATTTCTAAATTATCAATAATGCATAACATAGTTCTTAGTTCATGAAAGGCAGCTGAAAAATTGCGTTTCGCCCAGAGTAAAATGCGAACTTTTAATAGCACATGCCATGTGCTCTGACTCTGAGATATCGAAGCTAATTCTTTTTCAGTTAATTGTGACTATAAGCTTTCGTAGTGCAGTCGCTTTCTCAGTCAAGCAGCTGCGTGATGTTGAAATAAATATTTGTTCTTGTATGGTCAGCATGCCTTATTAGCCTCGCCCAAAGTAAGTTTTAATAATAAAGTAAAATCACAGGTAATTTATCCTCTAAACATGGAACTTATGATAATTAGCTGAAAACTTGCTTTTATCAGCTAACTTTTATGAGTGTCATGTTTACAGGGAAAATTACGTGCGATTATTCCCTACTAGTCCTTAGTTATTTCTTTGCGATAAATTTCTTATTTAAAAAACCATAAAAATTATGTTCATGACATTTTTTAAAAATATATCTAAAGAAATAAGTTTGTCATTTGGGAGGTAATTGAACTGATGCAGAAAAGAGATCTCATTAAAGGGATTATGCGATGAAAATGCCGATGGAAGGAGATGGGTATTAATATTTATTACTCTAAATGATGCTTGCTTTCTAATTTTGCTTAAAAAGATAATTTTTTTATAGACACTGATGTCGTTCAGAGTTGAACTATAGAAATAAAAACGATCATTAAATCTTAAAACTTCATGAAAAATACTTCGAAAAAATCTTCTGCTTATTATTTACTTCTTTGAAACTGTCTATAAGTAGAGTCGCATTAAATTGTATAATAATTAATTAAAGCAAATATTTCCACCAGGGATTTAAAATTATGAAAAATGGTTTGCGATGAAAATCAGATAGCTATATTTCATTATTCTTCAAACTGCTATCGTTCCTCAAGAATTAAATCTCTCAAATTATATCGCTTTAAATCCTCCACAGTTAAACGTAATGGAGGAAAATAGAGCAAGATAGCAATAATATGAAACGTACAAAGGCAGTTATGCATGTGCAGTAGTACGTAAAACATTCAGCAATAATTTTTACATAATCACATAATTGTTAAAAAAAGTTTCATAACGAGTATCGTGAAATTTTACTAAATTAAAAAATATTATTTAAAATTCTACCTTGTTTTTGGATTCCACTGACATTGTTAATTCATAACCTAAATAATCTACCCATTAATAAGTGGCACAAGAGAAAAACTTCCACTCTGAGAGAAATCACGGTTCACCTTTGACAGTCAGCTGACCATGTGTTTCTGCAATACCAGCTGAGTTGATTGCTTTGCAAGTGAACTTGGCTGTGTCTTCGGAAAAGGTCTCCTCGATAGTCAATGTTGCCATTCCATCTGCAAATGTCGTTTGATAATCGGGATTGTTTTGCACTAAAATTCCGTCTTTGAACCATTGCACCTGTAGGGCAATAGGAAATGGTTTATCATTATTCATTATTCTGAACAACTCAGCAGTTTGCACAGCTAAAACATCTATTTACGAAATCAAATTACAATAGCATATATCTGATTCCCACAAAAATTAAGCAATTCGAGAAATAGTTTTAATGGATACATGAGTTTTCCAATTCGCGGGACAGGAACCAACGGTCTCTTCATATTCATCCCGCGAATTTGCAAATTTCATTTTTCTACAAAAACTATTTATTGATTTATGGATTTCTGTGTCAACAGTAAACTCTCTGTATTTACTCTTGGTTAAGTAATTTCACTTTTTTAAGCTGCTTACCAAGCTATCCTTGAATTTTTTTATTCACATAAGTTTTGGAGGAATAAATCAGTTATCACCGAATTAGGAAAATATCTTCGAATAGAAATAGTGGTGGCATCACTATTACAGGAGTATGAATTTCTTTTCTTTTAAAACACTTAAGGCATAGAAAAATCCTAGAAGCCACTACTAACTTTTATAGGCCTTTCCAAACAACGACATGCCCTACTAAGACCAAAGTCAGATTTATCTGACCATTACCTCAGAACTAATGCTGGAACAGAGGATAGCTGTCTAACCACTTTGCCAATTAAGGTTAAACGTTTGGAGTAAAACATGTCTCGCAAGATACATTACTGCGCTCCCATCGAACCTTGACCAGGTGGGTGACAAACATGGCTAAACGTTTCATCAGAATATACGAAAGATGGGCAAAGTGAAAAATGGGAATGGCATCCACTCATCTCAGTCGAATATTTTTGGTTGGTCATCCAGAAAGAAATAAAACCTACATCCAACTGTGAATTATTCGTCAAAAAAAAAGCAAGCATAAATAGAACAAAAGTTTATTATTATATTTCATAATACGGTAATTTTTTCTTTCGGTTTTCCTCAAAAATAGTGCATACTACAAAAACTGAATCATGTTCGGAATCAGCATTAAAAATCCTCTAAGAAACATCTAGTTTAAGCAAATGCCTAATTTTGATTATATTGGTTGGTTGGGGTTTTATAGCGAAAGGGCAGTGAGATTAAATGAACGTAATGAAGCACTGTGAATAACATGTGAAAACATTAAAAAGTAAATAATTCGGCTTTTCCGAATTGAAATCCTGATCAGTGTTTCACTTCTATAGTTGTCAAAAATTCAACGAAACAAAAATATTACGTATCATTATTATGCCTTTTAAGTCAGCACTTTAACATTTTTCGCCATCCCTTGATTAAGCCAAAGTAGTTTTTTCATACTGAAGGATAATTTGCAGGTGGTTGATGATTCCATCCTCTAAGCGTTCATTATTTGAGAAATCAAATACTTCTAAACCGAGATATGACGCAAACATCTGGAGTCAAAAATATTAAGTCTTCTTGGAATCTGTTTACACAGAGTTCACATTTAGTCACTATAGCAATCTTTGAAAGATTCAAACCACTTTAAACCTTTTATATCAGAACGTTCAACCGGTGACTCATTGCAAAAGAATTTGCGGCTCATAAAAAGAAATCATCAACATAATGAATATAGTTCATTTCTTCCAATATTTTAGTCTAAACCTTTTTAGGTGCATACCTAAATGATTTTTTTTTATCTCATAGCGCTCATTAAAAGAGAGTATATCTTTATTTTTAACTTTATTTAATTCCTTAAAAACGTTTTCAATTGGCTACTCTTGCTTTTGATGTATCTGCCTACTTCCCGCACTCATCACATATTCTTAGACGTTCTAGAAGTAATTCTCTTTGTTGGAACTCACACATCCCAATTATTTGTTGCGCTAATATCAGCGTAATTAATTTGAAACGCGTTCTTCACATCATACCATGCAAAAAATTAAATCGTTGCCCACTTGACAAGTTTTGATCCTCACAAGTTTTCTCAAATAACTTGTCCTTCCTCATTACCAGCTTCATCAACAGCACTAAGAACAGTTCATTTCACCAATATCATTTCCTAAAGGGACAAAATCGTAAGCACACAGCTATTTCAATCTATAACTTCAATAATTATCAGAGCCTTTCGCATAATACAATCACTCACCATCATAAAAAAATCACCAAAGGCAACGTTGTCAAATCACTGTTCTGAAGCTGAAAGAGTTACTTCAGCCTTAATGAACTCTTGTATACGACTCAGTGTTACGACAGAAATGCATCATTATGTTCACTAACTTTTCTGGTATTTCGAAACTGTCCATAAGGTCAGGATAAACCACAAATTATGATAATATAATCCGTCTAGCAACAGAATGAAAAGCCTTATTAAAAACCACATGGTAACTCAAACTTTTGAAAAGGTTTTTCCAATAAACATAAGTAAAGTAATACAAATCCAAATATTCCTGAATCACACTCTTCTACGAAATCAACAAATCTTCAATTATGTTCAGCATAAATTATGTAACTCAAATATATTCTCATACAATAGCTTCTTTAGATCTTTGGTAGTGGATGAGTGAAGGGCTTCTTTTTCATGCATATAAGGTTTGTTGATCGTCACAATTTGTGGTTGATTGTGAGATCATATGGTATAACTGACAAGTTAGTTAACATAATGAAAGCTCTCTATAATAACACTGAGTCGTGTGTGAGAGTTGGTAAGGCTTGTAGCAATTGGTTTAGCATTACTTCTGCTGTTCGACAAGGGGCGGGGGTGGCTCAGTCGGTAGCGCGCCAGGCTCGTAATCTGTAGTTCCCAGGTTCGAGTCCCAGCTGGGTCAGCGTTGAGATTTATCTCCGCAAAATTCCCTGCCCTGTCCACGGTCAGCAGGGGACACCGATGGGCTTGGAAAGGCCGCCGTCCGTCGGATGGGGCGTTAAGCCGTGGCCCCGTGTGTGGCAGAGCCATACCCTGTGCACGTTAAAGAACACGCTGGATGGTCTTGACGGGAGGCTACCATCTGTCTCCCAACAGCTGTTCCAGTGGGTCCCCTCCCCCAACATTCTCTGAGCCTTCGGGGTCTATGTGACCTGGCCATTTAGCCCATGGTGTGCAAAAAAGTGCCGCTCAGAGGTAAAACAACCGAACTGTTCGACAAGGGTGCATTTTGTCACCTTTTCTCTTTAGTTTGGTTATTGATTATGTTATGCGAAATTCACTTCAAGGGAAAGATTTTGGCCTTAAATGGGCTGGAGATAAGAAAATTTCCGATTTAGATTACGCTGATGCGAGCAAATATTTATTGGAATTCTGTAAAAGTAAATTAACAATTATTTGGATAGCATTATCCGATGGTTCCACAGTTGATCAATGAAAATTTTATTTCGCTATATTATATTTAAGTACTGTAACAAATTCAAAAATGTTTACTAAACCCAGAAGGGTGCAACTAATTTTCGTTGCACTCTCATATGGGTATTTTTAAATGCATTACACTCAGAACAGGATTAAAAGTCCCTTGTTCCTATTACTCCTGCAGAAATGGACAGCAGAAAGTAAAAACTATATTTATGTTATTATTGATGCTATAAAGACATTAATGTAACATTTCATTATTTTATCAAAGATTGAAACCAATAACAGAATATATATTTTTTAAATTTATTTTTAACTCAATCAGTTCAAATTGGCATACATTTGTCTGCGGTCTCTAGGAAGATTCCTTTATTTCACTTCCTAATTCATCCCTAATTACAGAAAAGTTGTTTTCTTTAATCTTTTAAAAGTATTAGTGCAGGAACGTACCCTGTCTTTCAAAGTCATCTTATTATCTGCCAGAAATGTTATTTGAAACAACCAAGTTCCCACAATAGCGTTTGAACAACATCCTTCTTCTTTTATAATGGAAAAAAAATTTTTTTTAAATAAAAGAAAGTTTTTTTTTTACATATCATTTATTGTACCTAGTAAGTAACTACTGATTTACTTGCGATTGCGCTGTTGACATGCTCACCGGTACAAAATAAAAAAATGAAAATTTTCATAAAACAATGGGTGTTTTCTTTCTTTACCAACACATGTGGAAATTCAGTCTTTGCCAAACCATGTCCTTTGCTACAATTATTTAATTACCTGCCAAAGAAATATTTCCACCTGGAAGAATATTATCGTGCCAACATTTCTCGAAATGTGGACCCGACGTATTTGTCAGAGCTAGATCCCATTCGCCATATTGTTATTTTCATCATTGGATCTTAGCCTTCCCCATTTTTTCGAGCTTTGCTCTCAAACTCTCGTGCTGGAGAAGGCAGCCCACAGGACTCTGGATGCTGAAATTAGTACAAGCTGGAGACCCCATGTGAGAAGGAGACTCCAGCGAAAGCGAAAACAAGTTCGACATCATGACCCCACAGACGACCGAAAGGCCACCTTTAGATACCGGCGAACCAATCACCAAGACAAACAGATGGCTTCTCAAGCCTCTGGCGAGAGTTGGCAAAATGCAGACAGAAGCGCGCGCTATCTCTCTTGCTACGAAGCTCTTGCTTTTTTTTTCGTCGGAGAGATTTGCGAATGTGACTGAAAACGTTTCCATTTCGACGGGAGAATGGCCCAGGATGATTCGATAATAAGCCTTAACCTCCGAGATGACAACGAGAACAAAGGTATAAAAGTGAAGGACAATTTCTCTGATGAGCAGCGGATCCTGAGACCAATGAGACAGCAGCGGCACGAGTTGGATGAGAGTCTCCTCGCTTCCCTCGTGTCAAAAGAGGTATTGTCATTTTTTTCCTGCTCTGGTCTCCCTATCGTAGTTACGTAATGATTGTCACTAGAAAAAAAATTAGTCTCTGCCATAATGCCTTAGACCTCTTGAATGGTTAACCCAGCGAGTTCCCTGCACCTGACTTGTGTACAGGAATATCAGATTTTGTGTAAATAAATGAATTGAACTGGAAACGTCGTTAGTGATGCACTAATTCCTCAGTTCCTTTTACCTTCCTTTGACTTGCGTCTGCACTAGAAATTGCGGGACGAGACAGCCCACGAAGCGAAGTGGCTCACTGCCAGTTTCAAATCTAATATTGCGGCCCCAGGTCCACTTTCCAAGGAATGCTGAGTCTAGAGGAAAGCGACGTTTTGTTTATCCCTTACTGACCTTCTTTTCCATTAGTTTGTCCCCGATGTCGTCCTGCTCCAAATCTCATAGGGGTGGTAACGACAATATTATTATATTGTAGTAGGCGACACGGGAAATAAACGACAATATTTATAGACCGACATATGTGACATCTATTGCAAAAAACGTTGTCAAAATTAGTATTCGGTATGGCTTTTATGGTAACGGAAAACATGCCATCATTACTCGCGATCAAATGAGTTGGGTTCAATATTGTTTCAGCTGCTTTACAACCATCAAGCCAGAGGTTCTACATTGGTTCAGTAAATTTACAGACATCAAGTCAGTTGAAATTGATCAATGAACTGATTGGTCTCAATTGTTTTACAGACATCAAGTCAATTGAAAGGTTGCCTGAGGAATTCCAGTTTATCTAGCAATCACGGATGGTCCAGACATGCCTGCAAGTGATCATTCCATCAAGTCCAAGACGATTCAGTATGGCACGTTACGTGGGAGATAGGCGTCACTTAACGGAGGTGACGTTACCTGAATCTGAAAGAACATATAAATTTTTGAAATTAGGATTTTTTTCTTTTCAATTTCCTGATGACCAAAAACCTAATTCATTTCATTCTCACTGATTCTTTTATGCTGATTATCATACAAAAATGAAGACCCTTATGAAAAGAAATGTGTTGTGTGCAGCGAGGGGAGAGAGGGATGGTTCCAAGAAAGCGTAAGTGACGTTATGTAGGAGGGGAATTGGATTTTGACTGAAACAGCGTTTCATAATTTATGGGCAATCTCTAACGTTTTCCTTCAATCCGTTCAATTAGTTCGTTTCTTCATTTTGCACATTTCGTGGGAAAAGGAGACTCTAAGAACAGAGGGTCAATCGATGTCACTGCACATTAATACTATAATTCACTGATGATTCACAGTGTTGCGATGTTTAACCCACATTGCCTACAGCAATATTGCATTAATACGAAAATCGCACTTTAGTGTCTTCGTATGCTGACTGATCTCTGAGGTTTGTTCTATTTTCAGAATGCGATTGAATAACTTTTCATAAAAGCTTGCAGTATGTTTCGAGTATTGAAACTGAATGGTGCGCAAAAAAAGAAATCAAATAACATTTCCGAAATAGAAACTCACCTGAGGAACCGGAAATCCGTCCACTCTACACTCAAATGTGAATTTCGTTCCCTCTGGCACCTCAGCATCGATTAGAGGAACGATGAAAACAGGAGGCTTCGGCTGAGGCATCGGAGTCTGTCTCTGAATCATCTGTGGAGAAGGAGGAATTGGCACAGCCTCTTCTGTCCTTGCAACTGCCCTCTTCTCGGCTAAGACGACAGGAATCGCCTTGGCCGCTGCTTCGGCTGCCTTCGCTGCTTCTTGTGCTGCTGTGGCAGCTGCTTTCGCTGCTTCGGCCTCAGCTTGGGCAGCTTGCAAAGCAGCGTCCATTTCTTCCTGTTTAAAATAGAGAGAATGGGTCGTTGCAAATAAATTTAATGTTGCTGAAATGTTTTAATTGCGTTTTAGATCGAAGACTCTGAGACTTTTAATTTTCTTAGTCTTAATAATGTAGAATTTTAATATTATTTGGGAAATTTTTGATTTAATTTATAATATTGCTTATTAAACTATTTTATAAAATTTTTGAATGACATATTTCATCTGCTGTTAATGACAAGTTTATTAACCTTTTAAGTGGTTCTTGAGAATAATAATAGAAAGGAAACTTGATTTGGGTTGTTGCATTTGCTTTCTCCTGAGAGATAATATTTTAACTCATTTATTCTATTGAGAGGAAGGCAAAAAATATAAATGCTAATGCCACTCAAGACATATCAAAGCATGAAATGCAAATTGCCAAGTGTGTAAGCAAACATGTTCAGTAATTGCTTAACGATACATGTAATATTTACGATTGGATAAAAAATAGCAAGAAAGAGATATACACTCGAAATGCCTCTAAATTTAAAGCTGAAAAAATGGTTTGATACAATTATGAAGCTGAAATAAAAACGACTTTGGCAACATATACATGAGATCTCCATTTTCCGTGGTTAACCGGAGAATTTCCACCCATAAAAAATAATGTAAACAGGGTTTAATAAAGACCAGGCCATCTGATTAAACATTTGAATGTAGATTGTTTAAAGAATTTACCTTGATTTATTACAAATCTATTTATTACTTGATTATTAGCAATCGATCTATTTATCTTAAAAAGAAGGCTCAGATGTTATGCTCTGTGTGTTTGTATGTGCGCGTGACTAGTGTTTGTGAGTGCGTCAGTATTTTTTTTCACAAAGAAACGTTAATTAGACGTGATTTTCATATCAGTGATTTTCATTACCTTCCAAAAATGGAGATATTGAGTTTGATTGAACGGATGGAGGACGGTGGGGAGAATCAGGCGGTGGCTGGAGATGCAGGACCATTGGTGGGGCGATCATCTGTAGCTATCGCTTGATCCCCTCCACAGGGATGTCGGATAAAAACTGGAATGACCTTGAAATAAAAATACTACTCCTACCTTCCTAAGGTTCAGATTCCTCCGTAACAGGTTTATGTTTTACAAAGGTCGAGTCTGAAGCTATTTCAGTTCCAGTTGCCCATTTCCTTGTAGAATTGATTTGACAAAACAAAGCGTAGCTCACGTCCAACTTTGGCATAACTGTCATAAAGAGTATAATGGTCTCTAAAATAATCCATAGCTTCATCAGTTTTGCTGAAGACTCTCTTAAACCTGTAATTGTTAAGGTCTTCTGAAATGATGTTGTCGTCGTCATTTGTGGTCTATGGATTGGATCCTCGGAAGTGTAGGAAGATTTTAAGTAGAGTTCCTCTATTTGTCCCCATATATGCGCGGAAATGGATAAAGGCGACCTCCTGTACGTATTATACATGACATATAGATCAGAACCTAAATATTTTAGTAATCTGGATGGCTCGACTTGATTTAGTCGCTCGTTAAGAGCGTACAAAGTTAAGGAAACACACAGCAGCAGGAAATAGGGCGCTCCTAACACGACCAACTCAGCATATGAAAGCATTTTGTTTAGGATTGATTCTGGTAGGAGGAATATGAACACATAGTGGATGTGCCTTGTACTGCTAGAGTGCAAAATACGAATTGAAGATCGGCTGCATTTAAACAGACAAGGTTGTTAACTATTTTATAACAGATTTTTAGTTACCGAAACTTCTCCATTCCAAAGAGTGAATGTTGAGAACTTTCAATTGTTCCTCGTAGCTCTAATTGGGAATCGTTAGCTTGAATCCAGGAAGTCGCTTACTAAACCATCTGAGTCCAACTAGAGGGAAGTCAGAGATCATGTGAAGAGACCATTCAGGAGATGCATATTCAAGAAAAGACAAATCAAAAGTAGAGAATGATTTTAAAAATGTGGTGCTTTTTTTATAACAGCGCATAATCAGGAAGGTAACTCCTTTGGCTTTCGTGATAATGTTGTGACAGTATATGGCAAATGAAAGGTGAAGAGAAATTGTAACATCCAAATCTAATTCAGATGCTAATGATTGAGGAGTCATTGACCAGATAATTTTGTTTCTGATTGCAACCACTCAAATGCATGATAGTTGCTTTCTCTCCAGATAGTGGTAATCAGTCTTCAATGTTGCTTTGTCTCCAGATATTGGTAACCAGTCTTCAATGTTGCTTTGTCTCCAGATATTGGTAACCAGTCTTCAATGTTGCTTTGTCTCCAGATATTGGTAACCAGTCTTCAATGTTGCTTTGTCTCCAGATATTGGTAATCAGTCTTCAATGTTGCTTTGTCTCCAGATATTGGTAACCAGTCTTCAATGTTGCTTTGTCTCCAGATATTGGTAATCAGTCTTCAATGTTGCTTTGTCTCCAGATAGTGATAATCAGTCTTCAATGTTGCTTTCTCTCCAGATAGTGGTAATCAGTCTTCAATGTTGCTTTGTCTCCAGATATTGGTAACCAGTCTTTAATGTTGCTTTGTCTCCAGATATTGGTAATCAGTTTTCAATGTTGCTTTGTCTCCAGATATTGGTAACCAGTCTTCAATGTTGCTTTGTCTCCAGATATTGGTAATCAGTCTTCAATGTTGCTTTGTCTCCAGATAGTGGTAATCAGTCTTCAATGTTGCTTTGCTGCCAGATATTGGTAACCAGTCTTCAATGTTGCTTTGTCTCCAGATATTGGTAATCAGTCTTCAATGTGCTTTGTCTCCAGATATTGGTAACCAGTCTTCAATGTTGCTTTGTCTCCAGATATTGGTAATCAGTCTTCAATGTTGCTTTGTCTCCAGATAGTGGTAATCAGTCTTCAATGTTGCTTTGCCTCCAGATATTGGTAACCAGTCTTCAATGTTGCTTTGTCTCCAGATATTAGTAATCAGTCTTCAATGTTGCTTTGTCTCCAGATAGTGGTAATCAGTCTTCAATGTTGCTTTTCCTCCAGATATTGGTAACCAGTCTTCAATGTTGCTTTGTCTCCAGATAGTGGTAACCAGTCTTCAATGTTGCTTCGTCTCCAGATATTGGTAACCAGTCTTCAATATTGTTTTGTCTCCAGATATTGGTAACCAGTCTTCAATGCTGCTTTGTCTCCAGATATTGGTAACCAGTCTTCAATGTTGCTTTGTCTCCAGATATTGGTAACCAGTCTTCAATGTTGCTTTGTCTCCAGATATTGGTAACCAGTCTTCAATGTTGCTTTGTCTCCAGATATTGGTAACCAGTCTTCAATGTTGTTTTGTCTCCAGATATTGGCAACCAGTCTTCAATGTTGCTTCGTCTCCAGATATTGGTAACCAGTCTTCAATGTTGTTTTGTCTCCAGATATTGGTAACCAGTCTTCAATGTTGCTTTGTCTCCAGATATTGGTAACCAGTCTTCAATGTTGCTTTGTCTCCAGATATTGGTAATCAGTCTTCAATGTTGCTTTGTCTCCAGATATTGGTAACCAGTCTTCAATGTTGCTTTGTCTCCAGATATTGGTAATCAGTCTTCAATGTTGCTTTGTCTCCAGATATTGGTAACCAGTCTTCAATGTTGCTTTGTCTCCAGATAGTGGTAATCAGTCTTCAATGTTGCTTTCTCTCCAGATAGTGGTAATCAGTCTTCAATGTTGCTTTGTCTCCAGATATTGGTAACCAGTCTTCAATGTTGCTTTGTCTCTAGATATTGGTAATCAGTCTTCAATGTTGCTTTGTCTCCAGATATTGGTAACCAGTCTTCAATGTTGCTTTGTCTCCAGATAGTGGTAATCAGTCTTCAATGTTGCTTTGTCTCCAGATAGTGGTAATCAGTCTTCAATGTTGCTTTTCCTCCAGATATTGGTAACCAGTCTTCAATGTTGCTTTGTCTCCAGATAGTGGTAACCAGTCTTCAATGTTGCTTCGTCTCCAGATATTGGTAACCAGTCTTCAATATCGTTTTGTCTCCAGATATTGGTAACCAGTCTTCAATGCTGCTTTGTCTCCAGATATTGGTAACCAGTCTTCAATGTTGCTTTGTCTCCAGATATTGGTAACCAGTCTTCAATGTTGCTTTGTCTCCAGATATTGGTAACCAGTCTTCAATGTTGCTTTGTCTCCAGATATTGGTAACCAGTCTTCAATGTTGTTTTGTCTCCAGATATTGGTAACCAGTCTTCAATGTTGCTTCGTCTCCAGATATTGGTAACCAGTCTTCAATGTTGTTTTGTCTCCAGATATTGGTAACCAGTCTTCAATGTTGCTTTGTCTCCAGATATTGGTAACCAGTCTTCAATGCTGCTTTGTCTCCAGATATTGGTAACCAGTCTTCAATGTTGCTTTGTCTCCAGATATTGGTAACCAGTCTTCAATGTTGCTTTGTCTCCAGATATTGGTAACCAGTCTTCAATGTTGCTTTGTCTCCAGATATTGGTAACCAGTCTTCAATGTTGTTTTGTCTCCAGATATTGGTAACCAGTCTTCAATGTTGCTTCGTCTCCAGATATTGGTAACTAGTCTTCAATGTTGTTTTGTCTCCAGATATTGGTAACCAGTCTTCAATGTTGCTTTGTCTCCAGATATTGGTAACCAGTCTTCAATGTTGCTTTGTCTCCAGATATTGGTAACCAGTCTTCAATGTTGCTTTGTCTCCAGATATTGGTAATCAGTCTTCAATGTTGCTTTGTCTCCAGATATTGGTAACCAGTCTTCAATGTTGCTTTGTCTCCAGATATTGGTAATCAGTCTTCAATGTTGCTTTGTCTCCAGATAGTGGTAATCAGTCTTCAATGTTGCTTTGCCGCCAGATATTGGTAACCAGTCTTCAATGTTGCTTTGTCTCCAGATATTGGTAATCAGTCTTCAATGCTGCTTTGTCTCCAGATATTGGTAACCAGTCTTCAATGTTGCTTTGTCTCCAGATATTGGTAACCAGTCTTCAATGTTGCTTTGTCTCCAGATATTGGTAACCAGTCTTCAATGTTTCTTTGTCTCCAGATATTGGTAACCAGTCTTCAATGTTGCTTTGTCTCCAGATATTGGTAATCAGTCTTCAATGTGCTTTGTCTCCAGATATTGGTAACCAGTCTTCAATGTTGCTTTGTCTCCAGATATTGGTAATCAGTCTTCAATGTTGCTTTGTCTCCAGATAGTGGTAATCAGTCTTCAATGTTGCTTTGCCTCCAGATATTGGTAACCAGTCTTCAATGTTGCTTTGTCTCCAGATATTGGTAACCAGTCTTCAATATTGTTTTGTCTCCAGATATTGGTAACCAGTCTTCAATGCTGCTTTGTCTCCAGATATTGGTAACCAGTCTTCAATGTTGCTTTGTCTCCAGATATTGGTAACCAGTCTTCAATGTTGCTTTGTCTCCAGATATTGGTAACCAGTCTTCAATGTTGCTTTGTCTCCAGATATTGGTAACCAGTCTTCAATGTTGTTTTGTCTCCAGATATTGGTAACCAGTCTTCAATGTTGCTTCGTCTCCAGATATTGGTAACCAGTCTTCAATGTTGTTTTGTCTCCAGATATTGGTAACCAGTCTTCAATGTTGCTTTGTCTCCAGATATTGGTAACCAGTCTTCAATGTTGCTTTGTCTCCAGATATTGGTAATCAGTCTTCAATGTTGCTTTGTCTCCAGATATTGGTAACCAGTCTTCAATGTTGCTTTGTCTCCAGATAGTAGTAATCAGTCTTCAATGTTGCTTTCTCTCCAGATAGTGGTAATCAGTCTTCAATGTTGCTTTGTCTCCAGATATTGGTAACCAGTCTTCAATGTTGCTTTGTCTCTAGATATTGGTAATCAGTCTTCAATGTTGCTTTGTCTCCAGATATTGGTAACCAGTCTTCAATGTTGCTTTGTCTCCAGATATTGGTAATCAGTCTTCAATGTTGCTTTGTCTCCAGATAGTGGTAATCAGTCTTCAATGTTGCTTTGCCTCCAGATATTGGTAACCAGTCTTCAATGTTGCTTTCTCTCCAGATAGTGGTAATCAGTCTTCAATGTTGCTTTGTCTCCAGATATTGGTAACCAGTCTTCAATGTTGCTTTGTCTCTAGATATTGGTAATCAGTCTTCAATGTTGCTTTGTCTCCAGATATTGGTAACCAGTCTTCAATGTTGCTTTGTCTCCAGATATTGGTAATCAGTCTTCAATGTTGCTTTGTCTCCAGATAGTGGTAATCAGTCTTCAATGTTGCTTTGCCTCCAGATATTGGTAACCAGTCTTCAATGTTGCTTTGTCTCCAGATAGTGGTAATCAGTCTTCAATGTTGCTTTTCCTCCAGATATTGGTAACCAGTCTTCAATGTTGCTTTGTCTCCAGATAGTGGTAATCAGTCTTCAATGTTGCTTTGCCTCCAGATATTGGTAACCAGTCTTCAATGTTGCTTTGTCTCCAGATATTGGTAATCAGTCTTCAATGTTGCTTTGTCTCCAGATATTGGTAACCAGTCTTCAATGTTGCTTTGTCTCCAGATAGTGGTAATCAGTCTTCAATGTTGCTTTGCCTCCAGATATTGGTAACCAGTCTTCAATGTTGCTTTGTCTCCAGATATTGGTAATCAGTCTTCAATGTTGCTTTGCCTCCAGATATTGGTAACCAGTCTTCAATGTTGCTTTGTCTCCAGATATTGGTAATCAGTCTTCAATGTTGCTTTGTCTCCAGATAGTGGTAATCAGTCTTCAATGTTGCTTTTCCTCCAGATATTGGTAACCAGTCTTCAATGTTGCTTTGTCTCCAGATAGTGGTAATCAGTCTTCAATGTTGCTTTGCCTCCAGATATTGGTAACCAGTCTTCAATGTTGCTTTGTCTCCAGATATTGGTAATCAGTCTTCAATGTTGCTTTGTCTCCAGATAGTGGTAATCAGTCTTCAATGTTGCTTTTCCTCCAGATATTGGTAACCAGTCTTCAATGTTGCTTTGTCTCCAGATAGTGGTAACCAGTCTTCAATGTTGCTTCGTCTCCAGATATTGGTAACCAGTCTTCAATGT
The DNA here is from genome assembly GCA_038380435.1 of Ryuthela nishihirai. NCBI lineage: Eukaryota > Metazoa > Arthropoda > Arachnida > Araneae > Heptathelidae > Ryuthela > Ryuthela nishihirai. The sequence goes on from JAWZYU010000021.1 coordinate 5,475,611, forward strand.
TGCTTTGTCTCCAGATATTGGTAACCAGTCTTCAATGTTGCTTTGTCTCCAGATATTGGTAACCAGTCTTCAATGTTGCTTTGTCTCCAGATATTGGTAACCAGTCTTCAATGTTGCTTTGTCTCCAGATATTGGTAACCAGTCTTCAATGTTGTTTTGTCTCCAGATATTGGTAACCAGTCTTCAATGTTGCTTCGTCTCCAGATATTGGTAACCAGTCTTCAATGTTGTTTTGTCTCCAGATATTGGTAACCAGTCTTCAATGTTGCTTTGTCTCCAGATATTGGTAACCAGTCTTCAATGTTGCTTTGTCTCCAGATATTGGTAACCAGTCTTCAATGTTGCTTTGTCTCCAGATATTGGTAACCAGTCTTCAATGTTGCTTTGTCTCCAGATATTGGTAACCAGTCTTCAATGCTGCTTTGTCTCCAGATATTGGTAACCAGTCTTCAATGTTGCTTTGTCTCCAGATATTGGTAACCAGTCTTCAATGTTGCTTTGTCTCCAGATATTGGTAAACAGTCTTCAATGTTGCTTTGTCTCCAGATATTGGTAACCAGTCTTCAATGTTGCTTTGTCTCCAGATATTGGTAACCAGTCTTCAATGTTGCTTTGTCTCCAGATATTGGTAACCAGTCTTCAATGTTGCTGCATGAAAGCTGAATGGAAAGCCAGTTGTTCTTGTTTTGAATTCAGATAGCGTCAAATTTCCGTCTCTCTTGTCCGCGCTTTAGGGTTTGCTAATGTCGTTGTCAATGCCTCCTGCCAAAGGAGCACAGAGAAACCGATCATACTGGAACGCTATTATAGCAATCGTACCAAACGACTGAACTCGGAACGGAATCTTTTGCTTTGTCTTACGGACGGGAGTCTTTTGCTTTGTCTTACAACCATGTGTTACGTTTGCAAACGATAATGGTTCGTTGGCTCAATGGTGCTCACGAAAACACTTCTCTGCAGGTGAACAGGTCTCATTCCCATAATGTGCATCTGCGTCTCTTGAGGAACATTCAATCTTTATTCTAAGCTTGTCATCATTCTTTGTGTCAGAAGTATAGGAAAGGTCACAGAGGCCATGTCTCAACATCGTTGGTTGAGAAAAATATACATCTTATCATAAGGGTAGAAAGAAAATTGCCTTGATCCCAACGGAATAATTGTTTTTCTCACTACAGATGTTCACTTGTGATTCCTTAGCTGAAAAACACCAAAAATTGTTCTTTGTATTGCAAAGAATGAAAAGGGTTAGAAGGGATTGGCTTTACGAAATCTGAAACATGTTTCCACTAAAAAAAACCACTATTCAGATATGTGATTATAATATGAAAGAGAAATACCCCTCAGTAACAGTTTACAACAGAGGTCTAACAGGAACCTGTCAATTTAACACCAGTAGAGGACACCTGTGAGCAATACAACACCTCAGCAGAAAGACAACAAAGAAAGAAATATCTGTATCTTATCCGGAACATGAGTCCAGGCCACTTTGATCAGTAGCCAATCACTCAGCAACCAGGACGGTTTAACACAACAATATATGAAGAATTATACATATTTATGCTAAAATATTTCAAATGGATTTTTTTACATCCTTTTTGCAGTTTTTTCTTTAAGTTTTATCTTTTCTTTCTGAGGAAAATTCTTGACCTGAACAGCAATTTAAGATCGTGTATTTAGACAAGATAACATTAATTTAACATTTTAACACGATAACATTAATTTATCATTTTAATAAAATATCATTGATTTATCATTTTAACAAGATAACATTAATTTATCATTTCAATAAAATAACATTAATTTAACATTTTAACAAGATAACATTAATTTATCATTTTAATAAAATATCATTAATTTAGCATTTTAACAAGATGATATCAATTTAATATTTGAATAAAATAAGTATAATTTAATATTTTAACAAGATAGTTAATATAATATTTTAATGAGGTAAAATAAATTTAACTAGATATAATATTAATTCAAAAATTTAATAAGATAAGAATAATTTAAAATTTTAACAGGATAAATAATTTAAAATTTTAACAGGATAATTAATTTAACAATTTAACAAGATAACTGTAACAATTTTAATAAGATAAAATTAATTTAACATCTTAAAAAGACAAGTTAATTTAACATTTTAACAAGATAACTTGAACAATTTCAATAACATAACATTAACAATTTTAAAAAAATAACTATTTTAAAATTTTTACAATATAATATTAATTTAACATTTTAACAAGATAACTTGAACAATTTTGAAGAAGAAAACTTAACTATTTTAAAAAGATAACATAATATAACATTTTAACAAGATAACATTAATTCAATATTTTGACAAAACATTAATTTAAGTTTTAACAAGCTAACATTTATATAATATTTTAGCAAGATAACATTAATTTAACATTTTCATGCATTTTTACTTTACAACAACAATTCAAAATTAACATTTAAAATATATATGTACTCTACATTTTTCTCAACTAACGATGTTGAGATATATAGCCTCTAAGACGTTTGGTGTCAGTGTAACAAAGTTGGTGTAGATATGCTTAAAATAAAAATTAGGCTGAATTTATTTCCTGTTCCAGTAGGGTAAACTTTGTGCATTGTGTTTGCTTTACCTGCGGCAGTGGTCAGCAGTGACTTCGGTCTTAATGGGACAACAATTAACACCTCTACAACCTAGGAGTAGCTTCTAGGGTCCTTCTCTGTATTACATTGAAGTGCCATTGAATTAGGGATAGCAACCTAGTAACGTGTTGGACCCCCTCTGGCTCTGATAACTGCCGCCACACGACGAGGTAAGGACTCCACAAGCTTGCGTAAATGTTCCACAGGTATGGCGACCCATGCATCCTCCAGATCTTCCACAATTCTCTCAAGGTCGTCGTTGATGGGACATGAGCCCAAATACTCTGTTCAGCGGTATCCCAAAGATTTTCGATGGGATTTAAATCTGGGCTTCTAGGTGGCAAATTCAATGTTTCAAAGTCAGCAGAATGCTCCTGCAACCATGCAGTAACCAACCTGGACCTGTGAGATGAACAGTTAGTTGTCTTTCTGGTAGACTCCATCTCCATTGGGATGCATGATGGCCATAAATGGGTGTAAATGTTCAGCCATGAGTTCTACATACCGGGATACATTGAGAGTCGTCGGTACATGTACCAAAGGTTTCCACAGACGTCCAACTGAAGACACCCCGGGCCATCACTGAGCCACCACTAGCTTGTCCTGTTCCGACCTCAGATGCAGGATCCATGGATTCATGGGGTTGGCACCATACCTTCAGTCTTCCATCGGCGTGATGAAGTTTAAACGGGATTCATTACTCTAGGCTATCCGTTGCAATATTCGATAGTCCAGTTTCGATGTTCTTTAGCCCAAGCAAGGCTTTGAGCCCATTATCGTGCCGTTAGAAGAGCGACTCTCGTAGGTTGGTGGCTCCTGAAGCTGAGATGATGAAGTAAGCGTTGCACAGTTCGTGCACTGACTTCTCGGTTGGAACCTGCATTCAGATGGTAGGTGATTTCAGATAAAGTCTGACCCCTATCGGAAGACATTATCTGAAATCTTATCTTCGCCGTCTGACCCCGCCCGTACAATGTGGGTCAGACAGCGAAGCCCACGATCATTCAAGGTTGGTTGTCCATTGCAGTTTGTCCGAGTGCTTGTTTTTTTGCCGGAATTTTCATTTTCCTGGAACACTCTTGAAACTATCGTACGAGAAAATCCATATTCGCAGACAATTTCAGAGATCGAATGTCCAATCTGTCGGGCCTAAATCCCGCGCCTTTCCCATTACGCTTCTCATGACGAATGCTTAGGAAAGCCAAAGCTGACAGCTATATATATGACCAGAGTTTCAGCCACGCATGCACGCAAATACGGGACTTGTGGTACTGAATTTGGATAACGTCTCTTATCCCTAATTCAATGGCACTTCAGTGTATATGTTGCCAATAAAAAATTCAGACTGAAAGCCAAATTTTTGCTTGAGGATATAACAGTGAGATATTAGGTTACTCAAAAAGGTTCAAAGTTAACAGAAAAGACTGAATACTGCTTACTCCGACCACTGCATTTCTAGTTTTACCTCCTTCTGCTACCAAGATCATAATGCATTTTCTACATAAAACTTCAGGAAAAAAATCATTTGCGGTAAAGATCAACCAGATATAGGAAGGAAGCATTTGACGACCTTAAGGCAGTCGTTTCTAAACTTGAACTTATGCTCTTCAGGTGCTTCATTAAAAACGTGCAACTATATTCTCGAGAATCCTCAATCTCTAAAAAGGGAGCTTTTCTGAGTGGTAGCCTAAATTCACGAGCTCATATAGTCTCACCAATTTCATCTGTTACCGTACAACTGCATAACAAACATGTCTGTGAATATCTGTTAATTAATTAAAGTGTCTGTTAAATTAAATTAGTATATGTTAATAAATTAGTTAATTAAAGTACTTTTAAAATTATTTAATTAAAATATCTGCTAAATCTTTAATTTTTATTACAGTGTTACCTATCAACAACAATGGACTTTGGTTCAGATGAAAAAGCGCCTAATATGTATATAAAAAATAAAAGCATAACTTCTTGTGCGAAGTGAAATTGAAGTCTATGAATACAAAACGTACTGTTGATTAGCTAAGATTCTTCCTCACCCACTCTCCGAAAACATAGTGGATGGCTCATAGTTTGGAAATCATTAACACGTCAGTAATTATGTCATCAGTCAATGAAACGATAATTTTATCATTCTAAAAATGAACTGATGTTTTCAAATTTTTTGTAACATCCTCTACAAAATATGAATATTATTATAGCAAATAATTTTCAGAATATTTAATATTGACCTGTTGTAGTTAATGACTATATATATTATGCATGAAAATTTAAAGGAGAAAAACTACTGTTTTAAATGTTTACTTTTTCTTTTCTTTCTCTTATTTTCTCTTGTGCAGAAGTTTTCAGATTTTCCGTTAAAGTGTTCAGTTCGCTGCTGATGACGGTAAATGAATCCAGCATGTCCTTATTCTTCTTAGTCACTTGTTGCATGCTCGGATGGCTTCGGTTGCCTAAATGATCAACATAAAAGAAACATATGAAGGTTTTGTGCAACAACTTTCATAGAAGCATCTATTCAGATAGAACAATTGGAAGTACTATAGAATGAGAGGAATATTACCATATAATTGCACAGCCAAAGTAGATATCTTTCTGATCCTTTCTTCTTGCTCGTCTTTTCCACGTCTCAAAAAGTTTTGCACTTCATTATGCAAGGCGCCTGCGTCGTCAGCGCTTCTGCAACTGGTCGACTTTCGTGCAACTGCAATCAGTATCCTGCTGCCTTCTTTCAGCCATTCTTCCGACTGCGAAGGAAGCAAACAGATAAAGTCATTCATTAAAAAGCAATGAGAAAATTATTACCGTTTCTTACTTCAATATATATAAGTACAGACTATACGTTTTCAAATTCAGTAACATGGATTTCACGTGAACCTTTCATCAATATCTGTACAAATCACCTACGGCAGGATGGGGGTTAGTGGAGATAAACTTTAACAAAGAACATGAGGTGAAATATTGATTTTTTTTTTTCTCCTTAGTTAGTTGATGTATTTTAATATCGTTTTTTATTCATAAAATATTTCAGTAGCTATAAGAACTACTGCAGTAATTATATTCTCTATCAGACAATAAGGAAAGATAGAAAAAAAAATCCTAAAAGGGAAAGAACTTTCTAAACATTAAATCCAACCTTTTTTCGCTACGTTGTAAAAATTACTAATTAGGATGTAAATATCTGTCCATAGCAGTAATCGTGAAATATTAAAATTAAAAAAATATAATATACTCAAACTTTTTTGTAATGAAGAAAAAAAAACAATTACACGAGAAAATGAACAAATGTTTCTCGAGATTTGTGTTTGTGTTGAGCTCAACAAACCCTTTTCTTCAACAAAAAACTTTACGCATTGCATTTGTTGTCTCCTTAGTGTAAATTAAAAAGTTTCACTTCTACGTTTAGAATATTATTTAGTATCGCGAAGAGACAATCATTCATAATATTTGCATTCTTCTAAGCATTTGGGGTCGGTAAATCTCCACATCCTCAATACAAACTCCTACTATGTCTATTAAATAGCATACATGCATATAAAATCCTCAAGCAACCATGGACTACGAAGGTTCAACCACAATGTGTAATTTACTTCTGCAAACATTTCTGTCCTGAGCTAAAGCTGCTGTCTTTGGCCACTATACGCCAGTTCTAAGAAGTTCCTGTTTGACATTGTCTACCCACAGTATCCTAAGTCTCCCCCTTTTTCGGTGGCCTTTAGGCACGCTGTTCATAACCCTATTTGCTAAACTGTAGTCACGCATATCTGTAACATGGCGAAACCAGTGCGATCTCTCTCTGCAGAATATGCTGCACAAAGGAGACTGATGACTCCTTCGCCAAACCTCATCATTACTTACAAAGTCAAACTTCCTAATGCCCAATTAACTGCACATACATCTAGAATCAAAGGCATTAAGGTTCATGTTATCTAGTTTACAAAGGTTTCAAATTATCCTGTAATTATCACAAGAACTTCCGTCACCTTTTTAAAAAAATAGGGATAATAATAGCTCTGGTAAAATCCTTACGAACAATGCCTTTATCATAAAAGATATTCAAAACTTCAGTCAGCCATTAATCATAAAACGTAATAACATTTCCGTAGTACATAATTTCGTCTGCCCCTGGGGATTTATGTCGTTTAAGTTTAGAAATAGCCGAAATAACTTCAGCCTGTGATACAGGGCCAACATTAAAGCCAATAATACATCTATCGCCGTTGCAAACAATGGGAGTAGAACTAACCACTTTGTTTAGAACATCACTGAAATGCTCAGCCCACCTAGCCATGACAGAATCCTTACATTCAATATCCTTATCATGTTTATCCTTCAATCTCTGTATACCTATCCGTTTTCTATCACATAAAACATTGACTATCTGGTACAGCTCTCTGCTGTTACGCTGTCTACCAGCTTCCTCTGCTTTGTCAATCAAGCATCAAACCAAAGATTCTTATCAGTGTTAACTGATTCTTTACATGTTTATTACGTTTCTTGTAATGCTTGCTGTTAGGACTAGTAGGATATTGATTAAGGATATTCCTACAGTTTTTTCCTTCCAAAAAGAAGCTGCAGTGCCATTTCACTCAAACATTTTTGCCTCCTCTGCTCCTTTTAACCCGCAAAAAATAGTGTTAGCTTCATGATCTAGCTTTAGTTCATTCATATGCTTATCGCACTGCAACCCATCCTCAGCCTTGTTATTCAAAAGGAATCATTAGCCTATTTGAGCACCGCAACTATATATATTGTAATAAATTTAATAGATGAAAACTGAGCGTGAGTTCAAAATCATGCTTACCAAACATAAATAAAAGTGAAATAATTTATTACATGGGTATAAAACTATACAAATAAAACAGTCTCATCGAAAGAAATTTTTTTACCTTCATCAGTTTGAAGTTAAACCATAAAAAGAATTTTTTTATGCTTAACTAATTTTCAAATGTTTATACTATAGTGATTTCAATATTTACTCCTACTAAAAAATAGAAATTTTTAACGACGCAAATATCTGTTGAAATTCCTTTATGATACATGGTTACCTTAACACTTCCTTACACCTTATTCATGCGAAGCATCAGACGATGATCTCCCCTTAAAGAGGACATAAAACAAACTTTTCCTGTTGGCTTCTTTTCACCAGCGGAACTAGGCTTCAAACTTTTCCTGTTGGCTTCTTTCACCAGCGGAACTAGGCTTCAAACTTTTCCTGTTGGCTTCTTTACACCAGCGGAACTAGGCTTCTTTTCACCAGCGGAACAAGGAACTTACCTTAACACTTCCATACACCTTATTCATGCGAAGCATCAGACGATGATCTCCCCTTAAAGAGGACATAAAACAAACTTTTCCTGTTGGCTTCTTTTCACCAGCGGAACTAGGCTTCAAACTTTTCCTGTTGGTTTCTTTTCACCAGCGGAACTAGGCTTCAAACTTTTCCTGTTGGCTTCTTTACACCAGCGGAACTAAGCTTCTTTTCACCAGCGGAACAAGAACTTACCTTAACACTTCCTTACACCTTATTCATGCGAGGCATCAGACGATGATCTCCCCTTAAAGGGGACATAAAACAAACTTTTCCTATTGGCTTCTTTTCACCAGCGGAACTAGGCTTCAAACTTTTCCTGTTGGCTTCTTTACACCAGCGGAACTAGGCTTCTTTTCACCAGCGGAACAAGGAAGTTACCTTAACACTTCCTTACACCTTATTCATGCGAGGCATCAGACGATGATCTCCTCTTAAAGAGGAGATAAAACAAACTTTTCCTGTTGGCTTCTTTTCACCAGCGGAACTAGGCTTCATGTTTCAACGAAATATAAACAACCTTTTCATTCTAAATCACATAACATTAACCTAACTCCATCAACACAATACGTCCTTTTTACTACCAAACAAAAACTTATCCGTTCTCCTCAATTCTCATTATTAAAAGTCTCTATTCTAATCAGTTGATGACGTAATTGTCACGCTAAAGCATACGCGAGCGTCAATGACACATCTATCATTAGTTCATTGTAGCACTCATCATGGGTTCATTGTAGCACTTATCATGGGTTCATTTTAGCACTTCCAATATATATTGGTAGCAGGGTAATTTTTTTAGGGAGAAAATGTGTCTTTTAAGGCATAAAATATATGATGCTTAATAAATTTCTCGATGTATCTTCAGTTGAAAGGGTGTGAAGTCGCACTTAATATTGATATCAAATCTCTAGTAAGAGAAAATTTCTTGAGCTCAGCGGGATATGAACTCACGACCTACTGATAACATGTTAGGTGCGCTGACCGCTGAGCTACTGACGATCGAGATCTTCTCGATTTAATGTTAGGAACTGTTCTACCTGAAATCAACAACTCAAATATCTGTGTCACTTGAAGGCAATGTCTTCCCGACTCTTATTTGCTATCAATGTTAAGGGTGACTTCATACCTTTTCTTACAGAACGGTTGACTAATACGCCTTGAAAGAATATTTCTCTCTTACTCTATATGTTTTACTTCAATGTTATTTTTCACTTTAAGCTGATTATTAAAATTGAAGAAATTTAACTATATTGCTTCCTCGTACTTATGTTAAGCTCTTCTTAGCGTTTATGTATGAATGAACCAGCTATGGAGTGAAAAAGTAATCTGCTTATTGGCTAAAATAATTTAGACAGAAGAACTATTTTCACACTCTTTCTCTCAAGTTCATTGAATTTTAATAATTATCCTTAAGTTCTTCTCATTTTAATAGTTTTCCTTAAGATCATTACATTTTAACCGTCATCCTTAAGGTTAGTATATTTTAACAGTCATCCTTAAGCTCATTCCATTTCTGACATCCCATGGGCAGGGAGAAAAATACCCCAAAAATAGAAATTTTCATCTTGTACATTTGGTCATCATAGAACAGGTATAAAACCAAAACCTTTGAGTTCACATTCACTTGAAAATCGACATCCACGCACAAATTTCTTCGATTTCTGAAAAGGAAAGAAACGCTGGTGATCAGATCTGGATTAAAGGATAGAGACTATAACTCCCCAGTCCCTAACTCTTAGACTCGCAGTATCTAATGGCAGCCATCGTTTCCTTGTGGCTTGTTGTGCAGAAAAGAATTGTAGTGCAGAAACAGGACATCATTCGGCAGTTCCCCTTGTTTTTGGCTTTCTTCCAATTCCCCAGCACAGCAGAATAAGCATTTTCAATGACTGTTATCTTCTTTAGCAAATTAGCCCGTCAACATAATTCTTTCCGAAACTGAAAACTAGAAGAATAACAACACATCGCCTCTGGCTAATATGGTATGCTCGTTTCTAAAGATTATTACTTTTTTTTTTTATTTTGCATCATTAGCCAATAGTAATTTGAACTAATGTGTGATTGGAAAATAATAAATAAAAATCTGTTATTAGCTCTATGCATCGCAAAAAGAATTTCTCATTTATCCTATGACACGAAAAAGTTGCGTTTTATCATCCCCTAAGGTTCAAAGGGCAAACAGTCAGTGTACATAAAAAAAAATATTTATTTATTATTACTATATTAGCATTCGGCACCCGGCACTGCTCCTGTCTCACTTTTAATCTGCATATTTCTGTTTTTAATGCAATAAAGCTAAGTTTTATAAGTTCACACCCCCCCCCCACCTCGACGGACACTTTAGCACAGATTCAACACGAAGAATTTTCCGTCGTTGCTCAGATCGTTGTTAATGTCACTAATGCACTTCGTAAAGGATGATAAAACGATCTGACGGTCAAAGATTGGGAAATGATTTTTGCACAGGATCTGCAACATTGGTGCTGTTCGTCTGCTTTCAAGAAGTAGGATTTAGGAAGATCCTCTTTCTATTTTTTCAAAAATTATATTGCTCTCTTGTAGGCTTCGCTCTCAGTGAATCTAAGCAAGATAATGTGATGGAAGCATTTCTGCCGCGTGTCATAAATCATCATTAAATGAATAAAGTAATATATGAACAGCAGTTAAGCACTACTAAATAACATATTATTAATGAGATTATGAAAGGTGATTTTCAGTTTGTCAAATTGTAAATATTCAAACAAAATTCAAAATTCCATCTTAATAAAGATAACAAGGCACTGACCTCTTCTTCCAGTTTGAAGTAATCAACAGCCAAGTCAATCATCTGACGATTCTGATTCACCTGAGTTTGGAACGTTGACCACTTGTTTTGCATGTTTTTAATTTGCTGTTGCACGTGAGAGGATTCAACGCGATGCTCGTGCATCATCCTTTCAGCAGTGCTCACGAAGTGTGAAATACGAATCTGCAGGATCTAGTAAAAGAAAGGTAATATTTATTATCTAGTTTTTCACAAATATCGTGAGCATAAAATGAATTTTAAGAAAAAATATGATTTTAAAATATAGCAGCATGAACAAGTTTTTCGCACTGCGCTAAACAGAGGGTGTTTCTTGTTAAAAAAAACTTTATTTAATTATTGTATTAGATCAAGGCATCTTTCATTAGTAAATCAGAAATGGAAGCAAAGTCCAAAAATTAAAATGCATATATTTTTACTATTATGCTAAATTGAAACAAGAGAAATATATGCTAAATAAACTACAGTATGATGTAAAATGTTTTTTTTTTCAAATATTTTTATCTTAAACAATGACGAAATGTTTATTCAGATATCGTACCGATTACCAACAGATGTAAACTTATGCCTCTACTAGACTCAAAATAAGCTGAAACCTTTTAATCGTGCATTTAAAAAAAATAAAAAATATAACTGAATAAGAGTTCCTGATACTTTGGGAGACAACACATTTAATTTTGGCCTTTTTAGAGTCAGTTTCAATAAATCATTCATCACAATATTTGGAGAATTCATTCGTCAATTATCTTAACTCTTTCAGATTTAGAAGTGAAACAGAAAACTTAAAACTTCCATTTTATGTATAATCATCATTTTTAGATGAGCTAGGTCACAATAACGAACTTTTCTTTGCCTAAATGCTAAAGTGAAACAGCTAATCATGCTAAATGAAAACAGCTAATCATAAATAGTACAAAAGGTACCTCACATGGAAAAAGTAATCAACTTAGTAGCATTATTAATTACTAGATGAATTGTACCTGGCGTTGTCGGGGTGTCATTTTTCAGATGCAATCCGTATACAATATTCTGATTTTCACTTCAATAAAGATTAGTTTTATGAGTCCCATCCCCTGCCCACTCACCTAACCCCTTAGCACGCATTCAACAGATGTACAAGCTGGTGTTGTAATGAGGAAAAACGATTAAATGTAGTGTTGCCAACTCCGAAAGATGAAATCCCCCCCAAAATGAGTCACAGAAAAATCCTTAAATCGGTTGACCAGTTCATGAAACACACGAAATTAATCTCTTATGCAAGATGTTAAAGATAGAACATTATATCTTTAAACTCTTGCATATAGCTGAGAAAGATCTTGCATATAGCTATATGATAAAGATTGAACAGTTCATTAAACACACGAAATTAATATCTTATGCAAGATGTTACAGATATCTTTAACACCTTGCATATAGCTGAGAAAGAAATTATTTTTTCCAAATTGCTTTTCAACATGCTACATAATATGGACATACGAAACAAACGGAAAATGGAGAAGAAAGATTTGAACTTAATCTTCAGAAAAACGAATTATGGATTTGGCAGTAATTACCCTTTCCCGTAGTAATAGCATGAAAAATATGTATTGTTTCTAGCAAGACCTCCTTTTGGAATTTCGACTTAAAATTAGCCACTGTAACTTGCGTCTACCACGATATCCCAATTAATTACAGCTACCACAACCAGATATACAGAAGGACATCTTTTATTATTTACGGACTAGCTGAACTGTGCCTGGGTGTCACTTTTAAATATTTATATTCCGATTTTCATTGCACAAAAGGTTAGTTTTGTGCAGGCCAGGATCTAGAAAAAATGCAAGGGGGAGAGGGGGGCAAAAAACTCAATCGAGCTAGAAAAAGGTAAAAGAAAATGATATATTATCCAGAAAATTCGAAAATTGCAGTATATCATTTTCCCCTCTGTTCAGAAGTCTTTAAAAATTTTCTTGGAAAATGCATGAAATATATACACAAGTTGAGCAGTTTCTGTCTCTGTTACTTCCCCACTGCCGGTTCCATACCTGGACTTCCGGCAGCGTTTTTCCATCGAGCTCCGGGCACATGGCAGAGATCGTGGTCTGAACAGGTTGCTAACAAGCTTTTCGAGCTCAAGCCCATTCTGAAACCGTGGCAGTCTTGTTTCCGCAGGAATCGCAAGGAGGAAGTTGAACTTGTTCGACACCGCTTAGGTCATTCGTTTCGTACACATTCATTTCTTCTTAAGGCGGACGACGAACCTAAGTGCGAGTTTTGTGACACCATTTTAACTCTTAAACATATTTTACTTCATTGCCCCGCTTTTAACTTTGAACGTAAATTGTATTTTAATTTTCACTACACATTTTGTCCCTTACACTCGGACACCTTTTATCAGATCATTGCATTTTATCGTCAGTTTTTTCCTTTTAAAACATTGTGGTTATTTTACTAGAATTTGATTTTTACCTTGCATTTTCTATATATCACCCAGGTCTTTTACACCTGGGATTATTTTATTCTGTGTTTATCCTGTTGTTTTAAATTATACTTATACACTTGTTTGTTTTACTATTTTATATTGTAGTGTTCTGATTTTAACTTTGGTTGCGGGTATGCACGACTTTTTATCTATTATATTATCATTTGTTTGGCGCATTATGGACTAGTTGCCCATGCGCCATAAAACCCAAAACAACCAACCAACCACAGCCTCTGTTACTCTTACTAACATTCTCAAAGGATCTAGGGGGAAGCAAGGGGGTAATGAATCCCTTGTCCCCTCGCCAAATTTTGTGAGTACCTCTCTTCGTTTCGATTACTCATCTCCCTGGTTTTGTGAGCATCTCCCTTGTCCCTCCTCAATTCTTCGGCGCAAATTCAAGAGGAAAAATTATCCGGCGTTTTTCAGGTCGTTTCTGACGTCATCATGCGCTCTCATAACTCGTCACTTCGTTTCTACGCAAACTATCGCGATTTTTACTTCCGTTTCGACAGATTTTGGTTCCCTGTGGTTCCCGAGATAAACGACAGAATGCTCCCAAATATTGTAAGCGTGTTTCTCTGTGTGGTCTAGCGTAGTGTTAAGAAATAGGGTTCTTATCTGTAATGGAACACCTTATTATAATAATGCCTTTGGGAATGTGGAGGATCTGGCACAACGACAGCAGTTTTATACTTTGATGTGACTGTTACGTTCACAGTTAGACAGCAGTGAATGGCAACAACGGATTTGTCAGCGACTTCGGTTTCCCACAGAAATAACAAGGTAAATAATTTTGCTTGTTGCAATCCCCCTTTTGGAATTTCGACCTGAAATTTTGTACTACAACTGAGATGAAAAGCAGAAACATTTTGCGAAATTTTGAATGTTCTACCACGATTTCCCGGAGAGTTACAGTTGCCACAGAAACACAGGCATGCATCTTTTTTTCATTATCATTATTGTAATAAATGAATACAGCCTTCCTTTTAAATTAGCTTTTGAATCCACTACTTTAGTGGTTTTATAATCAAAAAACGCTAACACTGCTAATCGGTAACTGTCACAAGCATCCATTGCAAAATATTACTTAGAGCTTTCTTACGTAAAAATAAATGAAATAAAAACAGCTGAAACTTCCTCTGCTGCTGAAAATTAAAAAATATTATTTGCCGTGTAGAAATTATGTTTTAAATTTTATTATGTTTACTCCTCAATTATTTCTGCATATAGATCTAGAATTATTTAACAGTACTTTTCCTCTTTTATATGAATGTCTCTACAAAATGCAATGAAAAAAACTCATCTTACTTCTATCGTTTTTTCAAATTGTATAAAAGCCTCGGAAGTAGACACAGCAGATTGCAACGACTCTCCGTAATTGTCTTTCATGGCGCACAACTGAAAGTTCAAATCTTCGATCTGTTTGTAGATCTGAAAAAAAGAAAAAGAAGACAGGCTCAGTGATTTTAAAATATTCATTTGCAATAAAATGCTTCTCACGCATTGTTTGCTGTAAAAATAGTTCTTTGATATATAAACTGATCACTGATAAACAAATTAAAAGGGTTGTTGAAATCCGCTGTTATTTACATCTACTCCACACAACCTGAGATTTCCTCTACATCAACTAAACACACAGATGGGGAAACCAATTTTACTCTGTAAAGACATATATATTTTTAATCAAATGAAATATTATACGCACATTTCATAGTTATATTATTTATTTCCAGCATTGTAGTCAATGCCATATATTAGTACCTCTCAATCGAAGATACATATACCACAAGTTGAAAATTAAATCACAGTTGATTAAGTGCATCTGAAGATAAATCATCACAGTTGTATTAGTTACCTTTAATGAAAGGTTTATGGCAAATTCGCTAATAAATTGAGAAAAGTTCATTAATAGTCCTTTCTCTAACTTATAAGTGAAATGTTTTTCCGACTTCAGATGATTATTAGAGGAAGATGCGGATTTCAACTTTAATAAGGATCGCTTGGAATCATTTCACACTTGCAATATAATGTTCTATACACTTGCAATATAATGTTCTATACAATTGCAATATAGTCCTCTACGCACACTTGCAATACAGTTGTGCATAGAGGATAGGTCGCGAATACATTTCAGGCAGAAGGCAAGGGGAAATCCAACTTTTTCTATCAAAATGTATGCTATTGACAGCAAGCACACTGGTGGAACGGCAGCAAGATTTGTCATCAAAGGCAATGAGGATGCCAGCAGTTTGAACAGGTTAAATGTTTGGACGGATTTGAACTTTTTCAAATAGAGTTTTTTATTCGATTTACATTTGTCATCCATGAGAAACTGTCGATCTTGCAATATTCACTATTTTTTTTGTTTAAAAATATTCTTCAGCTATCGGCTTATTCCAATAACATATCTGTGTGGCACATTTGTTTTGAACAGGTTAAATGTTTGGACGGATTTGAACTTTTTCAAATAGAGTTTTTTATTCGATTTACATTTGTCATCCATGAGAAACTGTCGATCTTGCAATATTCACTATTTTTTTTTGTTTAAAAATATTCTTCAGCTATCGGCTTATTCCAATAACATATCTGTGTGGCACATTTGTATATGTTACCGGCAAAGTGTAAAAAGCAGGCATCGTATAGAATGCGTGACGTTTTTAGGCAAACTATGAAATGTCTGTTTTATTTTAATATTTTACATACTTCCCCTAGACATTATATAGAATTACAAATACTATTTCGGCAAAGTATGAAAAAGGCTTTTATTGAAAAGATGCATGTGAAAATGTAAGATACGGGATTTTTCTACAAAAAGAGAAAAAGCCAGTGCTGAACTACCGCCAGCAGATTGCGCGAATCACCCCGTCCCTTGTCGACGTCTGGGATAGGAACTCGCGCAGTGGCCCCCAAAGGTGCAGGAGGAAATTTTTTGTCGGACTCCATTTTCTTTTTTTTGGCCTGTATTTCCAGTTTCAATTTAGACCGAATTTTACCTTCGACAGCAATCTCAATATTGAAACAAAGAGTACACAAAATATTAATATCATAACCTGTAATGAATCTGTCTTCCACATTATAAAAAACGCCCCAAATGAGGTGAAGCCAAGTGAGAAAGAATCAGTAAAGTGTTGAATATTCCAAGTTTGCAATTCGAGTTAGGATACTAGTATTTCACTTTACTACTTGTCAAATCTATATCAGTGGAGTTCCGAGATGCTTGTGATATGTCGTTTTTTGATGACTTTTTTGAATCTGTTTTTTGACCTGAACTCTCTTTCTATGGCAGTTAGGGTTGCGGTTTAGTTTTGCGGCAACCCTCTTTTACACTCTTCCAACGTTAGGGGGCGCTTTTCCAACTGGAAGGATGTCGTTTTGGTGTCCAAAATGACCAACTACGGCGCTACCGAAACTAGGGACTGGCAGATCTGGCAATCGGGGTGGGCCTATAAGGGACCCAGGGGGACATCCAATGGTCACTTCGGGATGGACTGAGTGCTCTGGCTCTCTGTTTGAGGCGAGCGTTGAAAGTCACGTGACTCGCCTTACGACATTAAACGTCACTGCCGGGAGTATTTTATACTTTGCCGATTTGCCTTTTGGTATTCTATAGAATGCCTAGGAAATGTGTTAAAATCTAAGCGTTTCATTCTTTGACGTCCCACTTTCGTCATTCTGTACAATGCCTAATTTCACACTTGGCGGGTTAACATATACATCCTTCATTAAATACATCCTTCGCTCCTATTATTTGGATTCTGTTCAAAGGATTGAATCAGATTTTTAGAGTTACACGGAATATTTCTTCTAATACACTTATTAGAAAAAAGTAAAAATTCTCTTGAATGAAAGTTATATTTAAATATATGACCAATAACATTAAATTATTATTGGCAATCCTAAAAAAAATTCATAAACTCACTAGTTCCATATCGCGGTTAAATATGCAGAATTGAAGATGTTGCTCCAATCTCTTCCTCTGTTCGTCCCAAAACTTTTCAAAATTTTTCTCCTTCAGTTCCATTAGAAAAACGATTTTTTCTCTATCCTGAGCTGCTGCCTCTGGTGGCTCCTGGGGGATAAAACAAATAGTTTTCATTATCTTGATTAGGGAAAATGAAACAATCAATATATAGAAACTTATGAATATTTGGCTACTTCATTTGTCTACTATGGGTCATGGTGAGTGAGCTCACACTAATATCAGTGCCATAATTAATTCAAGAGATTTTTTTTTTAATTTATGTAGCTTTAAATCATAAAAGCTACTAGTTGAAATATTTATAAAGATGAATGTTTACAAAAATAACACTCTCAGTTTTGTAAACTGAGCGAGAAAATAATTTTAAAAGCCTCAGTTTTTGAGCTTAAAATTGCATCAAAATTATCCGTCTTTTACTTTCCGTGAAGCAGGAAGCATCCTTAGTGGTTTCCAAAATTAGCGAGAGAGGACAACAAAGGCAATACTTGAAAGAGTAGTGGACGATAGTCATATAACTTGCCATGATGAAAATTAGCAATCATCAACCGTTACTATTAAAGATACAACTGATCTAACTAGTAATTTCACAAATCGATTAATTGCTGTAATGTCAAAATGCACATTAGGATACAGGAGAGGAAAAAAATTTTCAGTTAGATTTAACGATAGTACAGAAAATTTGCTAAGGTACTAAAGAAGCACATATTTTTTTTTAATTTGAAATAAAAAGTGCCTCAGCGTTTCACCACCAGCCCTACATTCTTTTCATCATTAGTACAATGGTAGAAAAGTTCGCCTTTTTGCTTTTCCGGATTCATTTCTTTCCTTGTTCAAAAAAACTGACTGAAACAAGCGAAGAGCTGAATCAGGAAAGCAAATAATGAGAACAAATTTATCTATAAATTATATTTGATAAAATAAAATCACAAAATGCAGTGAGTTGTTCACAAATTTCATACCATTACAAAAGGTCATGCACTATTGTCACTATTCATAAGGCATTCGTTTGAGATTTAGGCTTCTTCTCAACCCTTTTAATGGGTGTAATCTGCCAAAGAACTAAATAAAAAACGCAGAATACGTCGAAAATGATTTCAAACTGTTATTACCAGCCTATGCTGCGTTTTCCTTTAGCCCTTTGACAGATTACACCCATTATTAAGGGTCGATGAGAATCCTTTTTGCCGAACTTCAATGGCAATGAAAGACTAGAATATCGCCTCTGCCGAATGTGGATGGGAATGTCGTTTTCAAACAGAATAAAGTTTTCCGTTTATCGAAGTTTACCTTATTCTACCATGACCTTGAAAATCAGGTTAACGAAGCCTGTCTATATGACCATAAACTGAGTCTTTAGTAGCATAACGAAATGAATTTATTTCTTTTTAATACTGAAGTTTGAACTAACTGTTTTATTTAGGTATATGTGCAATATAGACATTTCCGAGCTCCTAAAAATGTTAATTTTTCCAATTTATTCCTCAGTTCGATGTGTCAGAAAACAAGAAACCCTTTCTCCTGCGCAAACAACTCTTAACAGAATCCATCTTACGCCTGCCCCGTAGCTGCTGTTTCATGTTTAGAACATTCCCACAACTTCTTATTTGAGAATTCCGGCAAGTTAATTGACTTGTTGATTGAAATTATAGCGCTCTGTGTTCCCAATGAAACGAAGTCAGATGCCAATGGAATATTTGTGTTGGAGGTTTTCAGTGAATTATACGAAAATACAGCCACATACTTTTTCCCCCATCGTTTTAGTATATTTTAGGATTAAAAATTATTTTATGTTTCTAAATTATTTTTCCTGTTATCGGATAACTTTTACGAATGGAATACGAAGAGAAAAAACGATATTTTTTTAATCATGTAACCGGCAAGGACATAGGAGCATGATGTCTAATGGAAAACTGGTTTTTATTGGAAACTAAGTGCGAATGTTAGGCTGTTTTACTTACAAACAACAACTTGCAAACTTACATGATTAGTGAGAATGTTAGGCTGTTAGTTCAGAAAGTACCGAAGTGTTTTTTCGTTTTCTTTTGCTGACGAAATATAGTTTAAAATATAGTGATGGACAAATACTTATAACATATAGATGTTAATCATATGCATATTAGTTGAACAGAAAAATTGCGAGTTTTTTTTTAAATTAAAATATTTCATTTACTCTTAGAGCGATTCAGATGAATTCTGACTTCTTAGATTCTGAATTGGTTTTCAATTTGAACTATTTCTAGAATTACTTATATTTCTTCTCAAATATAGACTGCAATTAGAAAGAATAATTATTTGAAGCTTGGCCCAAAATTAAATCATTAGGTATTCATGACTTAAAATGGTGGCTACTTTTGGAGACATCTGATTTGGTCTTATTATAACAAAATATTTAATTTTTAAATGATAGAACTTTTAAGTACTATTTTTAATTAAATTGAAGTAATTTCGTGACGAGCATTCGGAATTTTTAATATCTAAAGTGAAGTTTTTGCCGTTTTCGTAAAGTGCCGTCAGTATGTAAAAGAAGGGATCTGGAAGGGTCCGATCTGAAATTTCAGAAATTAAAATAAACTATATATGATTTGAAATATTTCATTTAATTTCTTCAAATCTTTTTTTTCCTTTTTTTCCTATTTATTTCTCAGTTTTATTTAAAAAAACTTGTTTAAAAGCAATATTAATTTTTGTCATACTGATACCGTATCCATAGTAAATTCACAGGCTATCTGTAGAAATAGACTTCAACAATTGTTAAAATATCTGGAAAAAAAATATCGCTGACGGGAATCGAACCCGCAATTCTCCATATACGTGCCAGAGTGCTCAACCCTTAAACCACGCATCAAATGGTAAAATCTTCCAGAATAAGACCTATAAATCTTTCACTGAAATATGGCGGACCTTGCGCTATCTATACTTCAGATGTTTTAACAATTGTTGAAGTATATTTCTACAGATGATCTGTGCATTTATTCTGGATGGATTTTTAATAATAAATGCTTAAGCATGATTCACCTTTCACCTCCTCATTAACATCTAAATCATTACCAACAGTTGGAAAAGTTGCCTCTCCTGTAGTATAGAAGGTGCAAGGTCCGCCACATTTCAGTGAACGATTTATAGGTCTTATTCTGGAAGATTTTAGCATCTGATGCGTGGTTTAATAGTTAGAACGCTCTGGCATGTATCTAGGGGGTTCGATTCCCGCCGCATCAGCGATAATTTTTTCCAGATGTTTTAACAACTGAGCTTGCCGACTGGGACAAAATCGGAATCGTGTGTTGTTTGCATAAATGATCAAATAATTTTGTAAGCATCAAATAAGTTGAAGATTTTGGTAACTATTGAAATATTGTGAATTATATGGTATATTAAAGTTTGGAAATGCTTCATGAAAACAGCTGGTGAAAAACCTGGAATTTTCTCAAAATAGAGTACCGTGAAAAAAAATTGAAAATGAGAGTAATTTTGTTCATTAGAAAAAATTATTATTCTCTTATACAAAAACAAATAGCTTTTCTATTGATATGCGTTATGGTCATTTTTGTTGTGCTTTTTAAAATTTTTTATTTGCATTGCCAGATACATTTTTTTACTTCGTGTCTCTATAAAAGCCCTATTAAAACAAAACTAGCTACCCTTTTTTAGTAATCATTTTAATTTCAGAGACTTCAGAATTCAAAGTTGATTAATTTGTCATATAACATTCCATAATTCCTTTCACTAGTCATTCGGCGAAAAGGTCTAAAGCTCCCTTTTTTTTGGCAAAACAACGGTTGAATGAAAGCCTGGCTACAGGGTACAATTCAGGTTTTCAGGCCGCTCATGGTAAGGGTTAAAACGAACATGATAGGTAAAATTAAACTAGTACTGTTTCATTAGCACTTATACAACATAAAAAGTATTTCACTTTTATTCCTTAAAATTAACAAGTTGCTTTTCTCACTCCCTCTGAGCAAAGGGGGCAGATGGTTGCTGTCAGTGGAATCTCTCTTGACTTTTACCACAAATTTTAATTTCAAAAATTTCTGCCATAAATAAATTATTTGCAATATTCATTAAAAGTTCAGCCTTTTCCATACTTAATGCATCTGAAGATTTATATGAAACTACTTAAGGATTTGAAAAATTGCGAATTATTATATATTTTATTAGCACCAATCCAACTAAAAGAGAATATTCGAGTCATCTCTTAAAACAACTGCATTTCTCACCATTTCCCACCACCCTGAGAGAGCAAGTTATTGCTGGAAATTCAAAGCCCGTGACATTAACATTCGAAGATTAAAATTTCAGATTTCTGCCATAAATTCATCGCTTGCAATATTCGTTTTAAATTTTCAATATTTTAAAAATTTCCACCGTTAGATAATGCAGTTATAGCTTTGGGGAGGTTCGGAAAGGGAGAATTGTAATTATTCATCAATACCTATCCAACACAAAAAGATTTTTTAATTTATCTCTTCGGTGACTTCAGCCTTTAGCGGAGGAGTGACAGGTCTTTGTCCCATGTCTGCGATCAGGGGACTGTTTGATATTGTCTGGCCTGTCTCAAAGCCATCTCTACGGAGAAGGCCAGATATCACGTGACTGTGATGTTCGAAAGAGAGTCTCAGCGGTCCTGTGAGCCTTTCGTCTCACTTGTTCTCGCTGGCAACGGTGTAGTGCTGTGGCGGCATTTTTGAATTTTTTAACTTTTGTGGTAGATATATATTACACGTTTTTGAGGTGAATGCAACGTGAATTGTTATTTTTTTAGAAGGTTTAACATCCTCAGTTGTAATCAGTGAAGTGATTTATAGAAAGTTTGTGCACGTATTTTTTGTGTGATCCACTTTGTAATAGTTCTTTGTTAGGCCTAACCACCACGACTCGACTCGTGGTCTACTGCTTGGTTGCAACTATCTCTCGGCTATGGAAAACATTCTTTTGTTCGAAGTGATGTCTTATAAAAATCATTTCGATCAGAAATTCATCGTCGCTTTCGAGAACTCCCAAGGTAAATGGAATTTTGAAAATTTTAATAAGTAAGTGATTTGGTTTTACAGTTGAAATCTCAGTGATATCTGAATGATAAAATTATTTGGTTTATAGTTGACATTGCCGATATTCAGTGGTAAATGATTTGGTTTTTAGCTCTGTTTCACTAATATTTTAATGGTTATATGATTTTGGTTTATAGTTGATCTTTCGCTGATATTTCAGTGGTAAGTAGTAAAGTTTAAAATTGATGTTCGCTGAGATTTTAGTATTAAATTGATTTGGTTTATATCTGAAATTAAGTTAATACTTAAATGATAAAATGGTTCGGTTTATAGTTTACATTTCGCTGATATTTTACTGGTAAAATGATTTGGTTTATAGTTCACATTTCACTGATATTTAATTGGTAAAATGATTGGTTTATAGTTCATATTTCGGTGATATTTAAATGATAAAATGACTTAAATTTGCTGATATTTTAATGCTAAATTTCGTTGATATTTTAATGCTAAACTGATTTAGATTAGAGTTGACACAACACTGATATTTCAGTGGAAAAAAATAGCCTTTATAGTCGTTACGTTTGAACTGATATGTCATTGCAAGTTTGAATGTAAAATGATTTCGTTTAAGCTGGCATTTCATTAATAAATAGAGTGAGAATGTATATGCCATTAAATGTGATTGAAATATTGTGAATAGTTGGTTTTTTTTAGTTTAATGTGATAAGTGTTACTAAAAACGTAAATTTATATAAGGGATATGCAGTCTAATTATGACAAATGTAAAGATGTCAATTGCTGACATGTTTAATGTGATAGGTTAATATTTTAATGTGATAAGTGTTACTAAAATTTAAATTTATATGAGTGATAAGCAGTCTAATTACGACAAAGGCAAAGATGTCAATTGCTGACATGTTTTGCGTCACAGTGACACAAAACGTTTTAGGTTGTGTGGGGTTTCCCATTCAGATTAAATAGAAGGATCTCATGCATGTATTATATACATTACTAAACAATTCAACTTTTAATTAATTTAATTTGAATTGTTTTAATACTAAAACAATTCAACTTTTAATAAAACCTTTAAGGCTATTTTAAATCATTTGCATAATTAAAATTTAAATGCTGTAGAAAAGGATTCTTCATTTATGCTGAGCGTGATAATCAATCAATATATGATAACGATTTGTTACATATGATAATGGTTGCTCACTTTTACTTCAGTAATTCCATTTAATTGCTAAATTAATTTCTGATTTTTTTTTATTTATTTTCTAGCTGATCATGTGTATCACACGCCTTGTTACTCTGTGAATAACAATAAAATTTTACCTGGATATAAAATCCTAATCCATATTAAATTAATTACACTCCTCTATTGTAATATATGCATAATGTGATAGGTAAATACAGAAGCTAAATAGAGTATTACTGAATCTAAGTTAAGGATTAACATTGCAGTACAAATCTAAGGAAATAGTTCCCATATTTTTTTAGGACAAACAATGATAAATATGCTAAGAAAACATATTCTCCTTAGAAGACGATATATTGCACTCTAAAAAAATATTACTGATGTAGACTAAATTTTATAAAATTTTGTATTGTGCAAAAAATTGTTTAATGCAGATTTGAAAAGGATGTGCTAATATTACTTGAACAATTTAGGATGCAATAATGACATATGTCTTTCAAGAGAACGTTTTAATTTAATATCCTTTTTTATTGCAATGATCCTGAATCGTTAATTGCTTGAAAAGTTTTCGATTATAAATATTCTTTAGCGATTCTTGAAAATAACGAAATCACATATTTTCAAATATCGCAACATGTGCTAATTGGGTAATAGAGGAAAAAAAATTTCCCATCATTTTAGTAAAAGACCACGAAGGGAAGAAATATTTTTCCCATTAATTATCTTCTATTTTTTTTGAGTTGATGTCAAAAGTTCTAGAAAGCGTTTTGTACGAAGCAAAGTATGAAAGCTGAATGGATTTTTTTCTTGTAGACTACTTAACTGGTTGTGATTTTTCGTGAATAAAAATATGCAAGGTTTAATTATTCAATAATTAATCATTCTGGAAAAAATAAAAAAAGTTAATTTTTTGAATTGCTATAGCTAAAGAAATTATAAATGACATATTGTTTTTGGCATATCGGTAAACTGCCTTACACTTATAACATTAGATTGGCTTTAGATATTGAAGTGTTTAACAAAATATAACGGTGAAAAATGCTAATATACAGTATTATTCAGTTCTGATCAGCCCATGTATTGTTTGGAAAATTATATACAGTAATTAAGTTCAACACTATTGTAAATTTCCAAAAACAAAATTGCAATCACCGTATTTCGTTTCCGAAACCGCGAGCCTCTTTTTACTACGTCACACACTGTCGTTATCACGTGACATATGGCCTTCTCTGTAGAGAGGGCTTTGCCTGTCTCCATGATCAACTTTGATCGAATCCTGTGCACTCATGGTTGAACCTCGTCACGAAATGAGGTACATAACACGTACACCAGATATATACAGACCTTGTGACGTATGCCATGTGACACTGGACAACACCAATCTGCTGGAGGGGTCGACATGTCCACCCGCTAGTAGCGGACATTTCATCTGCACTATCCTAATATAAACACTGTCAGTGGACTAAACATAAGTATTAAATTCAAATGGTTACTTTGATGTTTGTGAACCAATTTCGTTTATAAAATTGTGCCCTATGGTGAAAATTAATCCTTCTTTAAAGATCCGTTCCTTAATGTCACGTTTTTTAAGAATTAATTATTGGCATTAAGAAACTAACTCTCGTGAAATCACCCTTTCAAAATAACAATGATACTTTACTCACTGCTTCATTTATCTTGCGAATCAGTTCCTCAGCTTCTGTATTAGTATATTTGAATAACTCCATAACTGTTGGTTTACTCGACTCGTGCTCATGAATTAGAATTTCGATTTTCGACGCATCGTTAGGCAACGTTGAAATTCTGTACTGACTTTCTTGCATGTCCACCAATTTTTCCAGCTGAAAAAGACATAAAACAATTTTTTTCAAAAATATAATGCACTGGCGAAAATTGAAAAAAAAAAAAGAACACCATTAACAATTGAAGCATAATCTATGAGATTTATTTAGTCGAAACAACTTGTTGAGAAAGGAAAGTGATCACACGTGTGAAGTGTTTCAATGTTTATTTTACCTTTTAATGGATATTACATTTTACAGAAGACACATTTCAATAAGGTGTTGAACCTCCTCGAGCAGCAATACAAGCTTCCAATCTGACATGCAAACCACGGTCCGTGGAAGAGTCCAGTCCCAGACATGCTCGATTGGAGACAAATCCGGAGAGTGTGCTGGCCAAGGGAAATGATGCACTGCCTGAAGAACACGTTGAGTTGCCTGGGCGGAGTGTGGGCGGGCGATATCCTGCTGGAATATCCGCATTTGGGATAACACTCAAATATGGCAGGACGACCGGCTGTATGATGTCGCTGGCGTACGTAATGTTATTCAATTTACCCTGTACAAACACCAGACACGTACGAGAGTGATAGCTAATCGCTCCCCACACCATGATGCCCAGTGTGGGCCCTGTGTGTTGCTGGCGGATGCACGATGCAAGATACCTCGCACCTTGTCGTCTTCGAACACCATCAGGTGCTCCTAAGCAGAATCGGCTTTCATCACTGAAGACCACACACTGCCATTCTTCCCTCCAATGAAATCGTTCTTGACACACCGCTGCAAACGTGCTCGACAGTGATGAGGTGACAGAGGTAACCGAGCCAGAGGCACGCATGCCCATAGCCCAGCTTCCAAAAGACGATTGCTTATCGTTCTTGTAGACATCCTTGGTAAGACAGAGGATCGAATATGTGACGTCATAGCCGTCCGCTCTGCCACTGCCATCCTCCTGACACGCCGATTCTCTCGTGCATCTGTAACACTGTGTTGCCCAGAACCACTTCTGCGAGTGTGCGAATGCTCTTTTGACCATCGACACCACCATCGTACCACTGCCGATACCTCTCGTCCAACATGATGTGCAATTTGACGAAAAGAACCTTGACTTAAGACCCACTATAGGACCTCGCTCAAACTCCGCTAACTGAACAAATGTTGTCAAGAATCACTGAACAACGCGACACAAGACGAATAACTTCTTTCTTCATGCCCTAGTCCTTAAACACATACTATGTTTAATACCTAATACCTAATACGCGTACATTAATACGTAATACATAATTACTTAAATGCATAATACCCGTACATTTGCAAGTTGTCGTCCTCAGTGACGTCATTATTTCACCCAATGACTTTCAATCTTGAATCACGGTTTCTGCTGCCCTTAACTATCAACATGTTATAATAATATGACGTACATACAAATACTACACGATGTTGTTATCTTTCACCATAAAGCTGAAAATATCATGCTTTTTGGAAAGGTCAGTAGAATCTATTGACTGGAGACGGCATAAATTATATGTCTATGCAAATTTCTGTATATTTTAGGTAGATGGTTTCAATGCAAAATGCACTTGAGAAAACTAAAGTTTTGATCATATTTTTTTTCATTGAGAAGCATATTAATAACATTTCATTCTAATTACTAGATTTTGCATCAATTTTAAATTTTCCTTAAAAATGCGAAATATGCTACAATTTTTCCTTTGGCATAATTTTGTATATAAATTAAGAAAAATTAAGAAATATGTATATTTGCATGGTGTTTTAAAAAGGACGCAACCCTCTAATGTATTTTTCTATTTAAACTTGACAATAGACACAAATTTCAAAAGATGCAAATTAGACATATATCTATCTTTACAACAGATGCTGAAAGTGATTTCGTGCAACCTGCATGCAGGTTCGTACCATTTGCAGACACCTTTCGTAATGTTTGTTTTCTAATGTTTAAAATCTCTCTTTAAATGTTAGCCTTCAAGTCTTCAAGTGTATGAGGATTGTTTTGAAACATTACACATTTGAGATATCCCCAAAGGAAAAAATCTGGTGAAGTAAGATCTGGGGATATTGGGGGCCACAATTTTTTTGAAATAAAATGATCACCAAAAAATTCCTGCAACATGACCACTGTGTCATTTGCAGTATGGGCGGTCGCGCCATCTTGTTGAAACCAACACTCTCGTTCATTCACATCCAATAGTGCAATAAACTGTTGGATGAGATCACGATAAACTTCACCAGTTACAGCTGAGTCAAAAAATAAAGGCCCTATCATACGACGAAGGGAAATTGCACACCAAACACCAATTTTCCGTGCGTGTAATGGTCGTTCGTGAAAAGTGTGAGGATTTTCACTGCTCCATATTCGATTGTTTTGACTTTTCACATACCCATCCAAGTGAAACCAAGCCTCGTCACTGAAATAAACACGGTCCAACACCTAAATTCCATTTTCATCAACGAAAGAACGAAACCAACGACAGTACCGTAAACGTTTTTCATGGTCTGGTTCTTTCAGTTCATGAACGACACCAATGCGGTAGGCATGAAATTTTAACTTCTCTGTAGCCCTGAAAACAGTAGCTGGTGACACTGCAACCTGTAAAGATAACTTTCAGAGATTTTCTGAGTGAGCGAGTTAAACGCTGAGACACATCATCAAGAACTTCGACTGTTAACAGTGATGGCCGGCCTGGGCTCTTTAGATCCTCCTGTACAGAGCCAGTGTCACGAAATTTATCAGTCAAACGAGATATTGTCGACTTGTTGGGAACTGCAGACTGAGGAAACTTCAACTCAAACTCCTCTCTAACACGTTTATAAGATCTGTACGCTCAATAAATCTCAACAATAAATGCACGTTCGTTTTTGGAAAACGACATAGCTGACACAACACAAAGGAATGAATGCTTGAGTGAGACTAGCGCGTGACAAGGTCATTTCTACTGCTAAAGGCTGTTAACCTTGAGTACAGTAATGTCAACTGACTAATACTATGACATAAAATACACATGCGCGTAAGTTCTACTCTCTTTTATTTAGGGTTGCGTCCTTTTTGAAACACCCGTATAAGCGCCTTGAGACATATAAAATGGACCTAAAACGTATCGATGCTGCAATCAGTCACTGAATCCGTATTCACTTAAAATGATAATTTAATAACTCTAATGTAAATATATAGTTTGAAAAAGTAATTTATGTATATCTTCTTTAAATCTTGAGAGTTAAGAAAAATATTTCAGCGACTTTGAAATACTTCTGTATTGCAAAAAAAAATTAAATGAACACTTTTATTCAGTTTCAGAACATTCATTATTTTGCCTCTGCTTAGCTCTCGTATTGTATGAATTTAAAATTAGAAAATTAATCCAAAGGTTTCTCTTAGCCTGAGATGGCGTCTTCTTTTATATTTAGAAACTTGTAAATTAAAACAAATCGTTTACTATATAAGCATCACTATTTAATACGGAGGAGAATTATCCGGTTTTTCAGAATGAGAATCTTAAAACGTTTGCTTCCTACTCTAAACAACAGTACTATAGACGGCAGAAAGAGAAGCCTTTAGAAACCTAACGAAATACATAAATTAAAAAACACGTAAGTTCTTGCATGCGCCCTAAAAGGTAATCCGGCGAAATTTCACTTCCCCCATTTTGTTATTTGTTAGGTTTGCTGTGATAAGATGAGTAAATTACATGGGGAGGAAAGGAGAAAACATTCAATTTGCGAAAAAAAATGGCTCTCCCCCTCTAGCTGCATGTCGCCGTCACTATCACGCGATTTATTATTCTTTCTTGATCTAATGAAAGTCTTGATTGAGTTTTTCTCAGCGAGAGAGAAGGGAAAGTCAGTATTTTCACTATATGCTTTTGGATTACTGTCGTAACTGTATATTTATTGTTAAAAATAAAATCGTTATTTGTTAAAAAAAAATATTCATTAATGTTATATTTCGGTCATATTATGTAAGAGTAAGAAGCTTTGTTTTAAGTAATAGCCACAACTGTAAAATATGGGAATTCAGAATTTAACTGCGGAATTTTCTCAATTGCAACAAAAAAATCAGCTTACTTGGTCTAGTGTATCTGATTACTAAACCACTGGGCATGTCCTTCTGCATGTGTTTGCATCTTGTATGAGAAACCAATACAAGCCGAAGAGAACTTCTAGTATTCTCTCCTTGTATTTTAAGTTTTAAAAAATCTCTTGCCGAGAATGGTTGTTGTATAGTTATTTGCTATGATTTAATTTCCTTTGTTATAAATTACCTGTTCATAATTTTTAAAGTAAGATATCATCATCGATATGACGACTTGGTAGTTGTCTACTCTCTTCTGCAAAGCTTGATGCATCTCTTGCAATTGCTTAACCATTTGAATGCCTTCTGGTTGGGGATCTTGTTTCGGCCTCAAACTCTCAGATTTCCTCAGGAAGTTTTCCATGTCCGTCTGTACTGACTAAACAAAAAAAATCACTTGTGAGCTTCGCTTGAAATATCTGTTTTACATTTACACAAGTAACAATATAAATTTGACACGGCACAGACCATGCTGTAATGATAGGCGATTGCTACGAGTCATAATTCTAGTATATTGGTATCTCGTTCAGATTGTTTATACTTTGGTCCTTCTCATTCAGTTAGTGTCGTCAACAGAATCTACGAGCTCACGTTTCATCAGCTTCAACTTTCATCGCAACGGATTCCACCTGAACTGAGTTTATATCTACTTTCATTCACAGCCACAGAATTAAAAAAATATAAATACCTATCTTCCAATATGCGCCCTAAAAATAGAAAATAAACCAAAATCATAGATGGCGCAATCAGTCACTGAGTTTGTATTCACTTCAAAGAAAGATAGCGCTCCGTCAATCTTGTCGAGGACGTAAATCGGCGCCCTATCTTCCTTTGAAGCGAATACGAACTCAATGACTTTTTGCGCCATCTATGGATTTTAGATTTATTTTCTACTCTTAGGGACAATACAGGAAGATAGCTCTTTTTCAAATCTCTTAATTTAATTAATATTATAATTACTAATTATAATATTAATATTATATTATTAAATATTGAACTAACGAAAACAGTCGTGAATATATTTGTTAACAAAATGATGATTTTAATACTCGACTGTCTTGCTCAGGAGATGTCGATCACCAATTGTCTATCATTCGCGACTAATACCTAAAATAATAACTATGGGAATTATTTCTTTTTGGGGAAGTTTTCAGTTTCTCTCACTTTTTTTTCTCTAATATAACTAATAAGCAATCATATTAGTTTGCAATTAATCGCAATGTTGATCCATTTTTGTTTAACATATTTCGGTTTACCGTTTTCTAAAAAGCTTCCGATGTTCCCAAGGTGCAAGTTTCCAAGGTGAAAAGTTTCTAATTTTCGGCATCTCTGTGGCTGTTTTTATTATTACCAAGGTCGTAATGAAGTGTAAATAAATAAAATATTCTGAGAAAAAATAATAAGGAAAACAGTTTTGCAATACAGAAAACAAATCAGATGGAAAATTTAGAAATTTAAGTCGTTGTCCTTTTACTTTTTTTGGTGTTTGCTAAATTAATAGTTGAAGTGATACTTATTAAATGTAACTAATGTCATCAGTGTAAATGATAAAAAATTGAACTTACAATAATTGATAGTTATTGACCGAAATGTAAAAAGTTTAAAACCTGAAATTTAGCCACAGAAGTCTAAAATATTAAACAAATGGGATTATTATGTAAAATTATAAAAAGAAATTATATCTCCAAGCTGAAAGATAACTTTGCTCAAAGTTATTTTTCGTACTGTGCGTTGGCAATGAAAGAAAATCTTAAAATTGAATAAACTCTTCTTTACATTGATGAGAGGTAATTTTAATTACTTAATAAAATTAACTCTACTTCTTGCCTCGATGAATTGGTTCAAACAATGCATTGGCTGTCCTATGATACGGAGTAAGGTTAAACTGAAACTTGACCCAAATGTTCAAACAACTTTAATGCTCGAAAGTTTTCGATGATAAATGTATACGATTGCACAAAAGCATAACATGAGCAATCATTGTTTTCATGTCCTCGGTTATCGTTTTAAAGTGCAGCAGAATGTTCTAAAGTTACCTCTCGTAGTGTTCTGTCACGTGAAGAATCGGTATCTTGTTAATCGCGCCTGTGCTTTCTATTTATTATGTTAGAGGCAGAGACGATATTATTTTAATTACATATTAAATTGTATATTCTATTTCTTCTTTGATTAGTAAATTGCTTGACAAAGCGCACAGGAATTCTTGTTGCAGCATAGTTCTTTTTTATGAAGATAAAATATGAATTCTGAAATTGGAAATTTATTTTTAGTTTTTGTTGTTAGGAACTTTATTATAAGTGGCTGTGACATTTTGCTCTATGATAATGAAGATGAACCCGGATATAGAAACAAATCGAGGGAGCTGCTAAGAAACACAATCGAAGCAAAAAAAAATGCCAGAGGGAAAGAGACTGAATTTCCAATGCAGTAGAACATTTCCTCCTCCGTTTTAGAGCTCTTTAAAATTTCTTTAAGATGAATGAAATATAAATAAGTCTCATACTTTTTGCCTCTTTTACCATTATTAGCATTCTGAAGGGGTGCATGACCCCTTGCTCCCCCCCTAGATTCGGCCCTAATGAAGGATAATACGGTTTGCTAATAAGGTCAGCTGATATCTTATTAGCATTCTTTTAAGCGTTTCCATATTTATCCCAAAGGTTTGGGAGAATCACTAATATACAGTCACAAGAAAATGTTAATATCTTCAATCACATGTATGTTCTGTTTGTCTGATTAATAATTCTAATGTTTGTCTGATTAAATGATGATGTAATGTTTGTCTGATTAATAATTTATATCACATTCCTTAAGAGTTTTTTGTGGTACTGTATATTGATAATTTTGCATTGTATTTTTGAAAATACTATGCATTGCACAATAATTTTGACGATAGTCGTTTTTTTGTGTTAATATAAGTTCTCCCTATTTTATTGCATTTGGATGTATCAGTCGTTTCACATTTATTTTGGCTTTTCGTTAATAGTAATTTGAAAAAATTTGGTGGATAATCTGTCTCAAATGCAAATCACTTAATATTACTTTAATTATCATAAAATTTTGATTATCGTGTAAAGAAGCGTTTCTTCAACTTATGTATATACACTGGTTTCCATAAATTAAGAAAAACGCAGAAAAATTATGATAAACCAAAAACTATATGAACGATTTTAATGAAACATGATGGAAACATGAATTACAATGCTAGTTTCAGAATGGCATGAAATATTTTACACTAGAAATATTTTTCGTCAAAAAATAACAGTTAAAGGAACTTGTCCAAAAATGAGGTGTCAGAATGTAATGGGCAAAGTTCATTAATAAGGAGTGTGGTCACCCCTTACAGTAATGCAGGCACGACAGAGATGTTCCATGCTGTTTATGATATCAGTAGGGACCAACGACCATTGTTTCTTTAAAACAGTAATAAGCTCTCCCTTTGTTTCAGGTGGCGGGTTGAGGGCAGCAACACGTCTCCCTAGAGCATCCCACACATGCTCAATCGGATTTAAATCGAGAGATCGAGCTGGCCACTCCATGCGCATAATGAGTGAAGTATTGTTCCATTAATCGAGCTCTGTGTGGACGAGCGTTATCGTCTTGTAAGATGAATGCTTCACCTATTGCACCAGCGTAAGGACGTACATAAGGGTCAAGGATGTCATCTCTTTACCTTTGAGCATTGAGATTCCCACTCGTCAACACACATGCTATCTCCGCCGTAACTGTCTCTTTGACGGATGTAACTGGGATGACAGCGAGTACTTCGTTCTCTCCATATCAAACAATGTCCGGAATCACTCTGCAAGCAATATCTGGACTCATCTGTGAAGAGTACGGACCTCCATTGATCTTCTGTCCAGTTAACATGAGTGCGTACCCAATTCAACCACTCTCTCCTTCTAACGTACTGACCTCCCTCATGAAGCCTTCTACGCACAGTAGAAGCTGATCAAACGTTCCCAGTGGCTGCTGCAAGAGAGGATCGTAGATGAGAGTAGACGTCCTGCTCGTTCGTGCTCTTAATCGCAGATATCAATCTTGTACAGCGGTCGTAACTCTAGCCTTTCATCGGCTAAACCTCCGAGATGCGGAATCCGTGCTATGAGATTGATTCCACAGTCTATGGACCACACAAGGACTCACATTCAGCCATCGTGCCACGTCTGATTGACTTTAGCCTGCTTCGAACGGACAATAGCTTAGAACCGCAGTTCATTTGGCAAATGTTGTCTCGAGGTCATTCCTACAGAATGGCTATTTGGAATTTCTTTACTCACATTCGCAACACAAAATAACGATCTACTCCAAAATAACCGTTTTTATGCCGCTATCCGATTGCGCAAATTGACGTAACCTTGATTGGTCTGTAAATGGTACCTAGGTAGTCACTGGAAGGAGAGATATGCATCAGTCTTCTGTGATGATGCATAGAACCGGCCAGGCCTAGCACCTAATGTTCGACCCCGCCTTCTCGGGGTGCAGACCGTTAGTACCTTTCAAATGAATTACTCCCTTGTGGAAGTGAACGGAAGGGGAGGGCTGCCAGATTAGTGTGGCCTACTGATCTGGACAACTATGGCTACTTTTCTTTTTTTTCTACCCTGCTGAGGAGTGGTCAACCACACAGGGTCCTGGTGCTGACCATACATATATACCAACCTGAACGGAATTATGGCTCTGAGCTTGATTATGGATCCTGATTTTGTTGCACTGGTATGAATCTGTGGAGGGAAAATCTTCCGCTATGTTTTCTGTTTGTTTGTGGGTTGATAGCCCCAAGTGAATAGATTCACAGGATATGTTTATCAGCTGGTGGATAATCCTGAGCAGAGGTCATCGCAGGTACCTGAACTCTTTGCTTCTATTGGCATCGTCAAATTCTACATTGGAGGAAGTCTTCCAGTGTAGATGGCTTCAGACTTTATTGCAGGGGAAATGGGTCTTTGCCCCATGTCTGCGATTAGGGGGCTGTTTGATATTGTCGGCATTCCCTCTCTCAATAAACATAGTCTCTTTAAACATCCCACTAACCATTTTCTCTCCATAGGTAGTTGGAATGTGAGGACTCTGCACAGAACTTTTCTCTTGATGTCCTCACACAAGAATTCCACAGTTATAATTTAGATATTCTCGGCTTGCAAGAGACCAGATGGACAGATAAAGGTCAGATTCTTAAAAAATAATCTTAAATTTCTCTTTTCAGGGAAGGACGACAATAAGCATCACCAAGGCGTGGGTCTGCTTCTTAGCAGACACGTTAGTGATGCTCTTCTAGGATATGAGTGCATTAATGAAAGGTTTCTTACAGCAAAATTTCAGACACGCGTTAAAGATTTAAATGTTATCTGCTGTTATGCCCCCACTGAGGATGCCGATGAGGATGAGAAGGATAGGCTTTATGGACAACTTCAGGATATTTTGAATTCTGTCAAGAAAGGAGATATTACCCTTGTTCTAGGTGACTTCAATGCCAAAGTTGGTACTGACTCTGATCTTTGGGGAGGGGTGATAGGCCCTTTTGGTATTGGTAACTACAATGGTAATGGGCAACGTCTCCTACAGGTAAGTAAACTCAATGGATTCAGAATAACTAACACTTATTACAAACACTGCGACATACATAAGTACACATGGGTTTCACCTGATGGGCTGCATAAGAATATGATTGATTATATATTAATTAACAGCAAATGGGCTGGTTCTGTTAGAAATACCAGGTCATATAGGGGAGCTGAAATTGGATCTGACCATTACCTTGTTAAAAGTGTCTTGCAACTTACACTTAAAAAGTGTTGTGCTAGGGTTAAAAATTTTACCTTTAATACTGAAGCTCTGAAAGACCCAGTTATAGCTAAAGATTACCATGATAGGTTACTTAGTCATTATGACAGTCATGGTTTGCTTACTACTGAAGTTGAGGAAGAATGGGATCATTTTAAACAGGCTTTTTTGGACACTAACAGTACTCTTTTAGGAAAAAAGAAGCAGAAGAGACAGAATTATCTGAGTGATAAGGCACTTGAGCTTATTTCAGAAAGAAATAACTGTAGGAATGTCCTTAATCAATACCCTACTAGTCCTAATAGAAAGCATTACAGAGAACGTAATAAACGTGTAAAAGATCAGTTAGCTGCTAATAAGAATCTTTGGCTTGATGGTTTGGCTGACAAAGCGGAAAAAGCAGTTCGACAGCACAACAGCAGAGAGTTGTACCAGATAGTTAACGTTTTGTTTGGTAGAACACGGACAGGTATTCAGGGATTGAAGGATAAACAAGGTAAGATGAGGATTCTGTCATGGCTAGGTGGGGTGAGCATTTCAGTGATGTTCTAAAGAATGTGGGTAGTTCTACTCCCATTGTTTGCAATGATGATAGATGCATTGGTGGCTTTAATGTTGGTCCTATAACACAATCTGAAGTTATTTTGGCTGTTTCTAAACTTAAACTTCATAAATCCCCAGGTGTAGATGAAATTACTACGGAAATGCTTAGAGCTGGGAATGTTTCGGTTACCACTTGGATGACTGAAATTCTGAATATCTTTTATGATAAAGGCATGGTTCCTAAGGATTTTACCAGAGCTATTGTTATCCCTATTTGCAAAAAAGGTGATCCCAGTTCTTGTGATAACTATAGGGGTATCAGCCTACTCTCTGTTCCAGGTATTCTTTCCATGATTGTGCTTAATAGAATTAAGAATCTGGTTGACAGTCAATTGCGTGATGAGCAATGTGGATTCAGAAGTGGTAGGGGTGTGTGGATCAGATATTTTCACTTAGGCAGATTCTTGAGAAATGTTTAGAGTTTCAGAAACCTTTGGTTGCTAGCTGTGTTGATTTCAAAAAGGCTTTTGACTCTGTTGATC
This sequence comes from Ryuthela nishihirai, assembly GCA_038380435.1. Taxonomy (NCBI): domain Eukaryota; kingdom Metazoa; phylum Arthropoda; class Arachnida; order Araneae; family Heptathelidae; genus Ryuthela; species Ryuthela nishihirai. Next base: position 5,511,725 of record JAWZYU010000021.1, read on the forward strand.
GTTATAATTTGTGGTTGATTGTGAGATCATATGGTATAGCAGACAAGTTAGTTAACATAATGAAAGCTCTATATAATAACACTTAGTCGTGTGTGAGAGTTGGTAAGTCTTGTAGCAATTGGTTTAGCATTACTTCTGGTGTTCGACAAAGGTAAATATTTTCTCCTTTTCTTTTTAGCTTGGTTATTGATTATGTTATGCGAAATTCACTTCAAGGGAAAGATTTTGGCAATAAATGGGCTGGAGATACGAAAATGACTGATTTAGATTATGCTGATGATTTAGCCCTTTTGGCAAATGATGTTGATGAGATGAACTCTTTTATTCGAGCTGTTGATGAGACTGGTAGTAGATTAGGTTTGGTTATAAACAGAGAGAAAACTAAAGTGATGAAAATTGGTCAGTCAGGCTGTGATTCAGTTAATCTGAATGGTTGCAGTCTTGAGCAGGTGTCACAGTTTAATTGCCCTGGGAGCTATGTAACAGATACTGGTGATGTGCGGCATGAGATTAACAGACGAATTTGAATTGCTGCCGGCACTTTTAAGAATCTATGGAGAGTGTGGAGAAATAGGCGTATACACCTAAAGACTAAAGTTAGGCTGTATAATAGTTTGGTTCTTTCTAGGGTTAGTTATGGTAGTGAAACTTGGACACTTTGTAAACTAGATAACAGGAAACTAGATGCTTTTGATTTTAGATGCTTACGTACTATCTTGGGTATTAGGTGGTTTAACTTTGTAATTAATGATGAGGTTAGGCAAAGGAGTAGGCAACCTCCTTTAAGCAGCATATTGTGCAGAGAGAGACTCCGCTGGTTTGGCCATGTTGCCCTTATGGATAATTATAGATTGGCGAATAGGGTTATGGACAGTGTGCCTAGAGGTCTCAGAAGGAGTGGGAGACCTAGGACGCGGTGGGTAGACAATGTCAAACAGGACCTTTTTAGAATTGGTGTGCTGTGGCAGATGCAGTAGATGTAACTCAGGACAGACTTGCTTGGAGAACTAAAGTGCACGGTCTGGTTGGACCTTCGTAGCCCTTGGCTGCTTGATGATGATGATGATGATGATGAGACTAATTTACATACGATATGCTCACTCGGCATTACTTTACTGGTTACATGACGAGTTTGGTGAGGATCACACAAATTTTTGGCGAATTATCGCGGTTTTTCTTATTTTTCCTTAATTTATGGAAACCAGTGTATATATATTATCAATTATATTATATTATGTATACATAATACATATTTATATATATATGATGATTCAACTTATGTCTATTGCACCGAATTTTACCAACCTTTACTAACTAAAAGGGAATCTGACTGAAATAACTACAATGAGCAAACAAAGATTTAATTTAAAGCATGCAACTTCGCAACAGATGTAGGCTCCCGTCGAAATAGGAAATATTGAATCTTTTATCAAATTATAAATTATTTCTTAAAATATAAGTAGAGAAAAGATTATCTGAATATTTTTATGCCATTCCGACTTCGCGCTCAGCTGCTAAATGAAGTCAAGCAAGATAAAAGGAACACTCTTGTAATAAAATCGCTAAGCCAAGGAATATGCTGCATCAGTTATAAATAATTGAACAAAATTGATACAGGAAGATAAACGGAATTTGTAAATCTACACACCTTAATTTGAGGTAATAATGTCACCATGCGATTCTCCAAAAAGGTAATTATGGATTCCACTCTGTTGAAATCTCTTGGAATGACAGGAAACATTTTGGTTTCCAGTTCTGCTGTGCATTTAATTATCTGAAAGAAACAATGATCTTTTTTATTTAATTTATAATAATACTCCATTAAACTTTTCATCATCATAACCAGAGTACAATCCTCTGTTCGAGATAACCGAACTTACGTATTGGTAAATTTAGATGGTTTTAACAGGGTGTCCGTCTAATTTAGGAAGAAAGTAACTACCAGTTTCCTTTTTTTTCAAAGATTATTTCATAAAAATGTAAAATTAATTTAGCTTAGTTTAATTTTCTTTATCTTTGCTCAGAGGAATATTATATATCATATGCATTTAATCAATTACCGAAACAAATGGTAAATTTAAATGTAATCCCACAACTTAAAAGACTATTAGAATGGTTGCTATATGCAAAAGCAAAGCCCACTAAATAAGCAATGATAAATGCCACCTTTTTTATTTATGAACTGTATTGGTTAATTAATGTCAGAGAAAGAAAAAAGAAGAACTCGGTGATAATATTTAGTAAAAATACTCTGCTTGGCTTACAAGGAATTACGATGTGCTGCATCAATGCAATGCAGAAAGAGTGGAAAACATTCATTGAAAAATTCTTAAGTTATTTTAATGGTGATAAATGAAATTGATAGCAAAAATGAAAATTGCAAAATTTTCATTTTTGCAATTTTCATTTTTGAAGCAAAAATGAAAAAATGAAATTGATAGAATGCAGGAAAAATGAAATTGATAGGATGCAGCAAAAATAAAATTGATAGGATGCAGGGAAAAAAATCAATGTTTGGTTTCCTTTTAACGAATAGGTACGAATGACATGTGTCAAAGAACTCATTTTCACAGCGCCTTCGTTAAGGAAAAGTTATATCATTTTACAATAACCTGTGAACAGCTCTTTTAAACTACTGTTGCTTTTTTCTTGTTTCAGTTTATTTACCATTAACTAATTTTTTCGATTTAAAATAACAAATGGCTTTACTTGGTGCAAGCTTTAGCAAGCTTCGTCTGTTAGTGTGAGAGTGCTAAATTTTAAAATATTTTTAATCGGATTATGATTTATCACAAATTATTCAATCTCTTAAGCCCAATTCAGGAATATTTTTGTTAATCATATTCTTTTTCGTTGTATCATGTCTTTAAGATATCAGCTAGTTTATGAATAATTTTTATTTGACGTCTGCAGTGTTACTTTTGGAAGATCATATCTCAGATTTTTCAGTACTGATAACAAGAGAAGGTTCATGATGTGGGAGAGAAACCGAGGCGTTTCGGCGTTTTACTTTTATTGCGAGTCCCTTATAAGATTGTTTCCCGATTTCTAAAATTTATATGGTATAAGCATATATATATATACATTAGCATGGATCAGGATAACCGAATGCTCATCACGATGCTCATCACAAGTATCTCTGAATGGAAGTTCGGCAATTGATTCACTGAAATGTTTGCTTCTTCATAGGTGGCTGCGATGCGGAATTTCCGTTTTCGAACATTTTCAAAATATAAAATGAATTTAAAATGCAACAATTCATCTAGATTTTTAAAATTTTAAAAATTAGGTAGAGCAGTTAATAAAAATATTCTTATATATATAAATATTTAATTCCCTAAGCTTGAGGCCACAATTTGGTCGCCTCTCTCTTTACTTAGAAATTAACTTCACATTTCGAAATTTAACAATTTTGCACGAAACTCTTAAACTTCGACTTACTCTGTAAGAATCCTTCAATAAATTCTCCCATTGAATTCTCGTCTCTTTGGTGGTACTGATTTGATTTTGCCAGTTTGTCCATTGGGTAGTCAATGTGAATTTCCGTGTCTGAAATTGCTCCAAGATTTTTTCCACAGTTGCAATTGCTTGCTCTTTGTTCAGATATACATCTTGAACCTGTGAATAAATATGGTGTCTGATAAATACATGTATTTCTCTATTAGCTTACATTTTATTACAAACTACTGAAAATAAATAATAATTATTGTACTAGAGTGGCACAGGAAGTACTCTGTACACATGGGACTCAAAATAGTTAGCTCAATCGAGTTTCGCCGCGAGTGGAATTCGAGCCCACGACCTTCTGATAACATGCCAGTTTATTCTGGCATATTATCCTGGCATATTATCAGGAAGTCATAGTTTCATATCCCACATGCGGCAAACCTTAAATGTTTCTAAATCTTAATATAATGATAATCAAATGTTTTTCTCGTAGCTTACACTTTCGTAACTTTAACAATTCCCAGATTTATTTTTATCTCGCTTTAAAAAAAAGATAATGTTTTCACTTTGCTGTCCCGTCTGACTGTAGATATCCATCCTTTACGTTTTTACAGATTGTTTAAATTTCTTTTTGTGCTGAATGTAATATATAAAATATTACATTTCGCATTTTCCTGAATCTCCCAACAGTCTAAATATCCCATTCTAATGTAACTAACTTTCTAATGTATATGTGTAAAATGGTAAAAATTTAAATGAATATTGCAAGAGATAAATTTGTTCTAGAGTTTGAAATTTTGATGGTAAAATATGAATGTTAAGAAGTTTCCATTTGCAACAATAAGTTCGCCTCCCTCTTACACCCAGGGGGAGGGGGGGAGAAACGTAATTATTTTGCTTTAAGAGATAATTGGAGTATTCTACTTTTAGTTGCATTGATACTAAAGATCTATAATTCGCATTTTTCAGATCCTTAGGAAGATCCTGTTTAAGAATATTCCAAGTGATTTATTTATGGTGGAAATCTGAAATAATAACACAGGTCTGCAAATTAAAACTTTTAGAGAGCTGTTTTAGATTTGATAGCTGATTTTATATAAATAAAGGATGTTGATTATAGAAATAACATTCGTTTTTCGCTATCAGGTAAGGGATTTTTTACAAATCAGAAAGAAAATAATAAAAATACACAACAAAAATATTTTGTAATTTTTTTATTTACAATACATAGGATAGAGAAGATTCCTTATGCTGAGGAGTGGTCAACTTCACAGGGTCCTGTTGCTGACCATTTATACCCACTAGGCTTATGAATTTGAACTTGATTCTGGATCCGAGACTTGCTGCAAGGTGAGCCTCTGTCGAGAGAGAAATTGTCGCTGTGTTTTCTGTTTACTTGTGGGTTGCCAGCCCTAAGTGAGCAGAGGAAGAGAACCTTATATCAGCTGGTAGATAATACTGATCAGAGGCCATCGCAGGTACCTGAACCCTCACTTAGCTATTTGGGCATCGTCAATCCTAAATTGGAGTAATGTGTCTCAGGCACTCCATATGGCTCTTGAAAAGGTGGTGCCTGAAGTTTATAACCAGCATCGATGACTTCAGTCTTTAACGGAGGAGGGACAGGTCTTTGCACCATGCCTGCGATCATGGGGGCTGTTTGATATTGTTGGCCTTACCTCTCTCAATAAACCTAGTTTCTTTAAAAATGTTACTAATCATTTTCTCCCTGCAGGCACGCGTAACATGATGATATTATATACAGATTATTCTATTGATGTCCTCTCGCAGGAATTCTAGCGTTATATCCTAGATATTCTAGGCTTGCAATAGACCAGATGGACAGGTAAATGTGAGATACTTAAAAATAACTTTTACTTTCTCTTTTCAGGCAGGGAGGATGGAAAGTATCTCAAGGGTGTAGATTTGCTTCTCAGCCGACACGCCAGTGATGTTCTTCTTGGATATGACTGCATTAGTAAAAGATTTATTTCTTACAGCAAAATTTCAAACAAAAATTACTTGAATGTCATTTATTGTTATGCCCCCACAAAGGACTGTGATGAGAACGAGAAGTAGCTTCAGGCAGAAGCTTTTACAGCCAGCTTCAGGATTAATATGAATCAATACCCTACTAGTCCTAACAGAAGGCATTACAATGAGCTTAATAGACGTGTAAAAGGATCAGTTAACAGCTGATAAGAATCTTTGGCTTGGTAGCTTGTCCGACAAAGCAGAGGAAGCAGTTAGACAGCACAACAGCAGGGGGTTGTACCAGATTATTAATGTTTTATGCGGGAAGAAACAGACAGGTACACAGGAATTAAGGGATAAACATGGCTAGATGGTTGAAGGTGAGGATTCTGTAATGGCTAGGTGAGCTTAGCATTTCAGAGAAGTTCTAATAATGTGATTATTTCTATTCTCATTGTTTGTAATAAGGAAAGATGCATTATTGGCTTTAATGATGGCCCTAAATCACATTCCGAAGTCACGTTGGCTATCTTTAAATTAAAACTGCATAAATTAAACTGCCTAGGATTGGATGAAATCATCACTGAAATGCTTAGAGTTGGAAACATTGTTTTGTCACATGACTGAGTGAATGTTTTAATAATAAAGGTATTGTTCCTAAGAGTTTTACTAGAGCTATTATTGTACCAATTTTTAAAAAAGGTGATTGCACTTCTTGTGATAATTATAGGGGAATTAGTTTACCTTCTGTTCCAGGTGAAGTTCTTTGCATGATTATATTTAATAGAATTAAGAATTTGGTTGATGGACAACTGCGTGATGAGATGTATGGATTCAGAATTGGTAGGGGATGTACTGATCAAGTATTTTCATTTAGGAAATTTCATTTAATTTCATTTATTTTCATTCTTCAGAAATGCTTAGAGTTTCAGAACCCTGTGGTTGTTAGCTTTATAGATTTCAAAAAGAATTTTTGACTCTGTTGATCGACATAATCTGTTGGTTGATTGTTGGATCATATGGAATACCTGAAAAGTTAGTTAAGTGTAATGAAAGCTCTCTATAATAACACTGAGTCGTGTGTGAGAGTTGGTACGTCTTTCAGCGATTGGTTTAGCATTGCTAGTGGAGTTAGACAAGGATGCATTTTGTCTCCTTTTCTCTTTAGTTTTGTTATTGATTATGTTACGCGAAATTCTTTGCAAGGGAAAGATTTTGGCCTTAAATTGCTTAGAAACACTCAATGTGGTCCAGGGAAGTCAAAAGGTTAGAGAGTCTAGAGATTTCGAAATTTCTGATTTAGATTATTTGGCCCTGTTGGCTAATGATGTTGATCAGATGAGTTCTTTCATTAGGATGATAATAGAGTATTTTCATTAGGATAGTAATAGAGTATTTCATGATAATGGTAATAGAGTAGGTGTGGTGATAAACGGAGAAAAAACTAAAATGATGGAAATTGGTCAGGCAGATGGTGCTTCAGTTGCTTTGAATGGCTGCACTCTTGAGCAAGTAACTGAGTTTAATTATCTTGAGAACTATATAACAGATGCCGGTGATATGCGGCATGAAATAAATAGAAAAATTGCGATTGCCACTGAATAGAGAAAAGGAAATGCACTTTGAGACTCATGTTACATCCTAGAAACTTATACCTTTCTAACATATCGATTGCAATTTGCTTGTAGTTCTTATCTTTGTTATTTCCCAAAATCTTCTCAGCCACATCTTTGAATTTAGTCTATGCATCTTTTTTCAGCAGCAATCAGGGATTTATAAATTGTGCATTCATATTTATGACCCTATAAGCTTCCTTCCTTTTAGTCCAGCTCTTTCCGAAGTTTGGCTTCGGAAAGAGCTGGAAATTTGTTACATGAGTATTTAAAATAGTTTGAATTTTTTTAAACTCCTTACAAATTATTTGATAACCCAGTATTATATAGAGAATAGCATAATTTTTCAGTAGATTTTTTTTTATGCCACTTTCTGCCACTAATGCCACTAAGCTGATTCTCTGCATATTCTTGGTGGCTGGAATGAGGATGGTTCTTCGAGGCCTTTGTGTCCAGTGTCTATCTCTTGCTCGACTATCTCCTTCACAGATGTTAACACGAAAATCTTGTGTATCCTGTTGTTGTCCAAGCGGCATACTGAGCACCTTTAAATCTCCACACAGTGCCCATTTGTATTACTTGTACTTTATTTTCTCTAAACGCAATTGAAGATTTTGATAGGTTTCCCTTTAATGTATGGAATAGGCAACGGGAACTGAGCCAAGATTGTTAACATTATGCAGTTGAACACATTTCACACTTCTCTTACTGGAATCAATTAACAGTCTTCATTCATTTGCTTCATATTTGACAGCTCCTAATTATGTTTTAACGTTTCGAATATCATTGCAATATACCTGAGATTTTTCTTGAGTAAAATATTTAATAAAGTCCTTTTTGACGATGTCTAAAGAAAGATGATAATTTCCTGGAGCTAATAGGTTCTTTTCTGAAAGCCTTGATCCAAGAAATTGTGAAGCATCTTTGGGTAGGTTCAGATCTCTTCCTAAATCATTCAATTCACTCTGAGTGAAAAGTTCAGGTTTATTTTCTATTTCTGGGTTAAACTCTGCCACTCAATTCAATGCTAAAGTGAGTCAGATTCTAATATTTGAAGTTGTTTTGGAGGGATAGTACTGGTAGCTCAGGGCCATGAGACTCAGATCTTAGGGCAAATGAAGATTAGGATAAACATTCCCTTTCTTCTTTTTTGCCTTAAAGCCTTTCATATCACATGAACAGAAATAACAATCATCTCCGTGACTTTTTACGTTCTCGCCAAACGATTGGTACCGCAAATCTTAATGATTTCTTTTCTCTTTTCGTCCAATTTCTTAAATCTTCCACACAAACACTGCACATTGTATGAGGTGCCCGTATTCTACAATATGCCAAGTATGAACTTTTTACAAAAGAGGTCATCTTTTGTCTTTGCTTCTTTACAACAAAATTGACACAGATATAACAGAAAACGTTTGGAGTATTGAAACAGCTTCATATTTCCATTGTTTGTTCACTAATTGTGTGCAAAACAATTCACAACAAATGGCTAACTAAGCCACTAGCATGAAGACTGCTGCCATTAGCATTGACTCGTGTGATTCTCATGCAGTGCTGCCACCTATGTGTACGGACAGTGTTGAGACTTTATGTGCAAATGGGCACATTATTGCCACTTGCCTCGTATGTCCTAAAACAAGAAATGATACGCGCTGCAATAAGCAACAAGTTATACAAGGACAACAAAACAACACTAAGCCAATTTTGCCAATGTCAATTTCTGACAAATCTGTGTGTGATATAACAAAAGTAACGATATTTTTTGAAATCGGTAAACAGAAATCTTTACGAAATAGGTAGAAAATTCAAAACAGCAATTTCATTGCAGACCTGTGTAATTTGTGATAGATTGTCAAGAGAGGTTCCACTGACAGCAACTTTCTGCCCCCTTTTCTCAGAGAGTGTAAAAAAAAGTAACTTGTTAATTTTAAGAACTAAAAGTGAAATACTTTTTATGTTGCATAAGTACTATTTGCATTACATAAAATAGTACTATTTGCATAAAATAGTACTATTTGCATTTTCTCAATCATGGTGGAATCAACACTTTTGAAGAATGCAAAAATTGGTAAACGGATAAATTCATTCTCTTTGAATCGAGATTCCTATATTCTCCGGAGACAATATGCGTTCTGCCAGTTTCCAAATAAATCTGGATAATTCGATACTTCTACGTGCTTCGAATGAAATGAAATCTGCAGAATGACGTCACTCTTCAGAATCATATTTTTATTTTTATTTTCGGTGTCGAAGAGCTGAAGAATGAAATAAATTCCACCAGTCTCCACTGAAGTTGGTGCTAAAAAGTACCAACTTATGTAAATATTATTGGTCGCCGGGTAGCTTGGCTGATTGTCTTCACCGTTTTCAAGACAAAGATTAAGTCAATTTCCATATTATCTTTCAGTCAATAATTGAAGCATTAAAATATAACGGGTTTGTTCAAAAGTTATTTCAGAAAATTTGTTGAATTGTTTCACCTTCTAGTTTCACTCATTTTGTACACAATGGACTAAACGGCCAGGTGACAACTATCCCAAGGGTTCAGAGTTGGGTAAGGGTAGCCCATTCAGTAGACAGATGAAAACCTTCCGTAAAGCTCATTCAGCGTGTTCTTTAACGTTCAGAGGATGTGGATCTTATGGATCTTCTTTCTGCACACCGAGTTACGTCCTATCCGACGGATGGTGAACTTTTCAAACTTATCAGTAGTTTCCCAAAACAGATCACAGATAAACGAAGATATTATTTGAATGCCGGCAAAGTTTGAACTCCAGCCTAAGAACATGATTTAGCAGCCTGGCTGGCAATCGACTGGGCCGACCACCTTCTAGTTATGGATCCAACAAGAATTAAGCGAAACGGAGGCTATAACTGTGTGGGCAATTAGATTACTAATTACACACAGGTTTGATTACTAACTATAGATAGTGATAACATTACAGGTTGAACAGGTTAGATTACTAATTGTCAACACAGTCATATATAGTTACTGTATTTTTTTAGTAATCTACTTATATACAACACAGTTATATATAGGTAGATTACTAATTAGAACACACAACTGTTGGCAATTAGAGTACTAATTGCCAACAGTTGGGTTTCAGTTGTAAAAGTTATGAACAAGTTTTGACGCCTAGTTCCATTCACTTCATTTATTTCTCAATGGTGGTCTTCTCCATCACCAAGAGACCTACCCATCCTACCTTGTTATAATAGGCAGGGCTGAATCTTTGGGAGTTAAAATATTAAATTTATATTATCTGTATTTTTCAAGAAATTTGCTAAAATCACTAAAAAGACAGGGGAAAATTATACTGGAAAAGCGTCCGGCTCATTTCGTCTCGATCTCCCCCCCCTCCCCTTTATTTTCCCCTAAATTCAGGCCTGCTAACAGGTGTCTGTTGAATAAACACAGGATAGGAAAAAGAAAATGACTAACTTTAAGTATTTAAGCTTAATACCAACTTAAGTCAGTACGATCATCAACCGAGTTACACACCTGCCAGTTCATATACCCTATGTCCGGAAAGTTCCGAGACTGAATTTATTGCAGGCAAACCAGGAATAACCGGCCAGTTCTATTTCCACGGCAGTAAAGTACGATTATTCTTCTCCTGCTGCGCAAGTTTTGACATATTTAGACCAGAACCTCTACTCGCTGCAACGACTTTCGATTATGCTATGTGAGACGTTCCACGGTCAGTTTAGCCGCGTCAGTGGAGGAGCAGAGAGTGAACATTAAGTTTTAAGTTCGAAAACGAAATTAATGTATCCATAGCAAATTGACAGATTACCTGGAAAAATAGACTTCAACAATAGTTAAAAACATCTGAACATAATTTTTTTAGATGTTTTTAGCAAAAACAATGTTGTTTGATTTTTTTCGACTGCAGAGATCTATTGCACAAGGAATTTTTTCCGCAGGGTCAAATGACGCTATGCTAACATTCAGGCCATTCAGACAGCAGTGACAGAACAGCTCCGCAGCATTCAAGAAAGTGCTTTCATTGACTATTTGAAAATCGGTAAATTGATACAGGAGGAAACTATTTCGAAGGTGATCCTTAGCATCAGAGTGTAAGTACACCGTACTCATGTTTATACCGTCGGTCTCGGAACGTTTCGGGCATAGGTTATTTTTAACTCCTTCATTTCACATTTTATACATATTACTTTTTCCAAAGAAAAAAAGCTTTGTGTTTTGATTTTTTTTTTTTAATTTTTGTAGATTTTCTGCTTGTTCTAAGATTTTTTTAATGAGCTTGAAGTTATCCATGGATCGCCATTTGAATTAACCTAGTAATAAGTTAAGGATAAATGCTAATTTTTCCATTGGAAGTTTTTTTCTTTCATATCATATTATTAAACTTCAATTATGCATGTTATCAGTCTTAGTATTTAGCTATACCCTATACGTTAATTATATTGTCTATTTTATTTTGAGACAGATATAAATATCAATGCAAAAACCTTTCGGGCATCTTCAAGGAAGTTTCTACCGCTGTTATTGAGCTGCAAAATTTCCTGTTGCAGCGAAAGCAATTTCTCTTCCAACATCCTGACATTGAAGTCTGCCGATGATTCGACACTTCTCTTTACATCACATTCTATGTCATCCATTTCTTTGGTTAACTGAAAAAGAATCAACCAGTTACTTTCGCTAATTATTGCCTTAATATTTGTAAAATTCCAAGTTAGCTTATTTAACATCTAAACAGAACTGAATCGCAAGTACGTTTATTTTTTAGTTTCTTAATTATACAGCATTCATCGGAAATACGAAAATCCAAATCATTTCTACGTAACATTTCCTCTCTGAATGTGCAGTGATGTAGGTGGAAATTTTCGAGAAGGAAAGGGTAAAGGCTTTAAAGTTTAACTGATTATAAAAATGAGTTATTTTAATAGCCCTCAAAACATTTTAAAAGAGAAACTTGATCAATTCCTTTCAGCTAATATTGCCAAGAGAGATGCTAGTCAGTTTTTTTTTTTCATTCCTCTCTTCAATAAACGTTTGTTGGTAATATTTGCAATTTATTGTCGAGAGCTAAAAATGTAATATGAGAAAAGGAGAAATTGTTTTCATAGTCAAAATCTCCCCAAATTTATAGCAGAAAACATTTATTTGCCTTACCTCGCCTATACAGATAATATATTTTTCAAGTTTATTTTGATTTTTTCCGGCATTATCCAAATCAAAAACACTTTTTTGAATGAAAAATCAGTTTTTTGGATAAGACTTCTGAAAATAGACAACATTATCAGATTCAGGAAGATAATTAAGGTTCACTAAATAGAGAAGTTCTTCAGGAAGAGGGAAAAGCAGTATTTAAATAATTTCCAATCCAATTTCTAAACTTGAAAGAACCCAGAGTATAATGAAGATAAGAAATGCCAAAAATAAGCAAAAGACTAATAGGCAATGCAGTATTGAAAGTGTGTAATGTAAGGCTAATAACTACATAATATTCAACGAGAATTTCACTATTATTCGGGCAAAGGTTATTTTTAACTAGCTACATAACATTCAACGAGTTTTCACTATTATTCGGGCCCATAGTGATCTTGAAAATCAGATCACTATCGCATTGTCTTATTATATGAGTTGCAAATATTAATTATTGTTTTTATTCAAATCTTAGTAATTCACATTTTGTTACTTCTCGCTCAATTATAAGTGCATTAACCATTCTGAACCATTTTACTCCAAGAACTTTCGCAATTTTATTTTGTTAGCCTACAAATATCCATTTTCCTTCTCACAATATTATTAATTAATTAACAGATATTTGATTGGTGATAATGAATTGCGTTTTTACACTCTACCAAATACGAAATATAACATAAATATCAAAATGGCAAGAGGTCTAGTGGATAAATTGTTTTTGTTAAGCAATATATAACAGTTTATTGATGTACTAATATCTTTCAAAAACATATTGTTTATGATAATCGCATGCTATACATTTCATTCCTATACCACATAAAACTTTTTTAATGTATTGGAAAATAAATTAGACTCTATAAAGATTACTAATATGCTAATAGTAGGCAATATGAATATTAATAATTAATTTCAAAGGAAATGAGGCAAATAAATGTGGTTATTTACATTTAATTAAATCAAATGGATTTCATGTTTGTCATAAGGAAATTACCAGAAATGAATCAACACGTTGTCTCGACCATGTATTCTTAAGAAATTCAGTAATAAATAATTTAACTACATAAAAAATAAAGCATTGATATAAATTTTAAAGCTGATTTAAATAAAAGTGTAAAATGATTACAAAACAGTTATGAAATGAAAACAAAAAGCTAAAAGAATTGAAGGGAAATTGGAATTGAAATGATATTAATATGGAAAAGGATGTAAATATATCGTTTCAATTATTCTTAGAACAATTAAATAAACTAACTGAAATATCAAAACACACTTTCTAATATATGAAACGGATAAAATATTAAAACCATGGATAACTAAAGCACTTATAAATTCCATCCAAAAGCGAAACAAATTGTGTAATTTATTTTTAACAAAACTTTAAACATTAAAATAAAAAATCATTTTCATAAATATCGAAATTTATTATTAAAATCAATTTGGGAAGCAAAATCAGATTATAATGCAAAAATATTTTAAACACTACTGATAATATAAAATAGTATTGGGATACCATAAATTAATTAAGTGATAGGCGTCAAAAATATTTCAACATTTTTAAAGAAAACACAAATTGATTATGTTACTTTTTTCTTAAAATCAAAATCCGATGCTATTTGGTTGACAAATTTAATAAATACTTTACGGAAAAAATTGTAGTTTTAATAAGAGATATTCTCTATTATAATAAAGATGTAGATGATCAATTGCATACATCGTTTAATTCAATTTTCATTGACTAGATAACAGAAGTGGAAATTAATAATATAATTAAAATTTTACAACTGAATAAGACAAATAAAGATGATGATCATTCCACAAAAACTGCAAAATAAATAAATTTTCAAATTGTAAGGATACTTTGTAATCTTTTTAATTTCAAATTTCATACAGGTTTTTTTATAAGTAGTTTTTATAATTCAACTCTTATGCCTATTTATAAAAAAGGCACACATTCCGATGAAAGCAATTGTAGACCAATAACTTTATTATCAATATTCTCAGAAGTTTTTAAAAAAAAAATTACTGAAAATAAAATTCTAAATTTTGAAACAAAAATAACTTTTTTTTTCTAAAATTTAGTTCGGTTTTAGAAATGGTATAAGTATTGAAAATATTTTTCTAAGATTAACATCATTAATTAGTGTATATCATTGATAACTTAACAGCTGTCCTAATATTTTTAAATATAAAAATTTGATTTGGTATCATATAATTTACTGCTAATTAAGCTAGAAAATACTGGAATTTGAGACAATATGTTAAAATGGTTACAAACCTATTTAAAAAGGATAATTCCGAAAGTGAAAATAGCAGATTATTAAAGCAAAGAAATTAAAATTAAATACCGTGTACCACATAAAGTTCAGTATTAGGTCCCCTTTTATTCATTGTGTTTATTAATGATCCTTTCGATTTTGATATAAAAGGCAAAATAATTATATTTGCTGATGTAGGTATACATCTAAAAATAAAGGCATTTTAATAACTGACATAATGAAGATTTAAAGAAAATTAGACATTGTTTATAAAAAAATAGAATGTTTCAAAATATAGAAAAAATAAAATATTTATTGATTGTAATGTAACATTCCATATATATTTAAAAATAAATTATTCCATCATTGAATTAAATGTACCAGTTCTTAACGTTTATGCGAACCATATGAGGCTGTTGATAATTATAAATACTTCGGATTTCATAATGATAGTTGTTTAACTTAAATAAAAAATATTTGTTATGTATAAGCTCAAATTGAATGAAATGTAAATTGGAATAAATACTTGAGCTGAAATTATTGAATAAAATTTTATCTCACTCTGACCAACTGCTTCATCCATCGGCAAACAAACTTTTTTACCATTTATCACAGCAACAAAAAACACACTTTATTCACAGTTAGTTTGGTGATAAAAAGGGAAAAAAACTGAAATAATGAAAATTTGTGAGGCAGATAGTGTTTCACTTGTTTTGAATGGCTGCACTATGAAGCAAATCTCATAGTTTAATTATCTTGGGAGCTATGTAACAGATACTAGCGAAGTGCGACATAAGATAAATAGAAGAATAGGTATTGCCGCTGGGACTTTTAAGAATCTATGGAGTGTGTGGAAAAATAGGCGTGTATACCTAAAGACTAAAATTAGGCTGTATAATAGTTTGGTTCTTTCTAAGATTAGGATGGTAGTGAAACAAGGACCCTTTGTAAGCAGGATAACAGGAAACTTGATGCCTTTGATTCTTGATGCTACGCAGTATTTTGGGCATATCGAAGGCTACAGTGTCCAAATGCAGTAGATGTAGCTCAATCTAAGTAGTTTGACTTCGTAAGTAAAGATGAGGTTAGAAGAAGAAGTCAACAACCTCCTTTGAGCAGCATTTTGTGCAGAGAAAGACTGTGTTGATTTGGCCATGTTGTCCGTATGCATAGCTACAGATTGGCAAATAAGATTATGAGCAGTGTTCCCGAAGGCTTCAGGAAAAGGGGATACCTAGGATAGCCTACATTGACCAAATGCAGTAGCTGTAGCTCAGGTCATAGAGCTGTGGAGACCAAATTGAATTTACTGCTCACAAAAATTAGGGGATATTTCATCGCTTCATATTCATTTTGAAATATCCCCTAATTTTTGTGAGCAGTGTATTTTTAGGACCTCCGTAGCCCATGGCTGCATGTGGATTTTGCATATATAATATATGTATCTATTATTCCTTTAAATTTCAGAGTTCGTAGAGAAATGAGGAAATTATTCATTGGAAGATTTTTTGCCCTCTTATAAAAGTTGCCATGAATAATGCAATTTTTTCCTTTACCTTTGCTGCCAGTTTATGGAAAGCTAAATAACGTTGTGCAATTCCTATTCTCTTCTCTAATAAATTCCTCAGCTGACTCCACTGCTCTCGAAGGTTTTCGGCTCTCTCATGAACATCTTGAGCATTTTCACCTCCAACTCGAACTAAAGATGGAACCATACTGAGCAGAGCCTCCACTTCAATGCCTTTCATCTGTAAAAATAATAATTGCTTCACTTTTTACAGTAAACTATTACAAGAGAGTATGAGTAAGAAAGTAATTATCATCGATCTTAATTCCTAAAACTGATGATTTATTAACTGAACGCATTTTATTGAAGGTGTAAAGGAAGTCAGTGATAGTGTAAAGGTAAGTCAGCGATAGTGTCATAACGTGTCATTTAGAAAAGCGGGAGCAATTACCAAAAGCAGTATTAAAATTGAGCCAGAAAGAGATTCAGCTTGAGTTTCGGGAGTTCTATTTTTTAAAACAGAAGTTCTTGTCAGAAGTTGAAACACTACTGGCCATTAAAAGTGCAACACCAGGAAAGACAAGAGATATTAAAGCCATATTTAGTGAATACATAGCCTATGTTACAAGGATCAAATGATTACAAATACAACTCGGTGAGACAATTGGAATACAAAGAAATCAGTATCTTGTGTAGCCAACATGAGCGGCAATAACCGCTGCTACACGGTACACGGTCAGGCATTGAGAGAATGAGACGTCGGATGCGTATTTGGGGAATGTCAAGGCCATGCAGTTTTGATACGTAGCCGAAGTTCATCCGTTGTAGCAGCTGCTGGTGTCTGGTGTGCTAGTCGTCCTGAGATCATGCACCAGACATGTTCAATTGGGGACAGATCCGGTGAATGCCCAGGTCAAGGCAGAAGTGTTACATGGTGGCTATCCAGGAATTGTTGGACGATGCATGCCACATTTAATCAGGAAATGTCCTGTTGGTAAATGGCACCAGAGAACCTCTGAAGATAAGGTACAACCACAGGCACCAACACTCAGTGATGTAATGCTGGCTGTTCAAAGTACTGGAAATGCGTAGAGGTGCATGTGTGAGTAGAGTCCAAAGGCATCCTATACATAACACCAGGAGCCAGACCTGTATGGCGCTGCAATATGCATGTCTCACTGAGTCTGTCGCTGTGGTACTGCCAGATACGGATTCGTCCATCATGGTGCTGCATACTGAAATGGGATTCGTCTGAAAAGAAGATGCGATGCCATTTGCACATCTACGCGCGACGTTCTTGACACCATTGCAGTCGCATTCGCCTGGGTTATAGAGCCAATGGTAACCGAAGCAATGGGTGCCTAGCAAAGATGCCCGATGCTGCAAACGTCGTCGAACCGTACATGATGACACTGGTTGATGTATAACACACCCTAACTGTTAAGGTTAGGTGTTTGTTGTGGCTGTATGATTATTCAAAGTCATGCGCACGAGATGTCTGTCCTCTCGTTCGTTTGTGTGACTGGGCCGTTGAGATTCCTCACGTCGGTGAGTTCCTTCTCTACCTACTGACGCCATCTTCTCGTCATTGTGGCAGCATTCCATCCAACACGATGTCCCATTACGATAATCCGCCTTCCCGTATTCCCACAATTCTCCCTCGATCAAAGTCGGAAACTTGGTCTTATGGATGCCGCGTTCTTTGACGGGGCATACTTGATCCTTTAGTGTGTAAGAACTGCGAACAAACACAATTCCAGTGCTTTACACAGGCTCTTTGTAATCTCCACTTATGCCACTTCCACATTCTGTCACACGTGATGTGCACATTCGCATGCACTTTGAATCCTTTACATGTTCACCCATGGGCTACCCATCTTGCATATTTCGGGACAATCTGATGAATTCTTTTTGGTGTTGCACTTTTAATGGCCGGTAGTGTATTTAATATTATATTGTACAGTGAAATATTCATTACTCCGGCAGAGTCCTCGAGCTCATGATCCCCATTAGCCACATTTGATCATTACCATGGAACATAAAGTATTACTTTGTACAGTAATCAATATGAAACCCTCAGTCATTCAGGATTTAAATGATATAGTTTAATATGTTATTTGGAAAATAAGCGAAATAAAACCATAAAAATAAACTATAAGGAAAGTTGCCTGCTCACTATATACCTTATATCACAATACATCTGTAAGTTTAATTCACATAATACATAGGTAAATTTAATTACCATCATTCAATTCATTCATCATCAAACGAATTATTATACGTTTCAACTCTTTGTTCTGCTATTCCATGGTTCTAAAACTCCCTTGGTTAAATAAAATTCTCAAAATCGGTCATTCTAGGAAACTGTGATTCACTATTTTTACCGATACCGACGCTTTGGCTTCATAGAGTTTCAAGTTCAAACATTTGGTCAAGTGTCGGAAATAGATATTTTCGCAACCGGGTAAAAATTATGAAATATCAAATACCCCTCCCACTCTCTCTGATGATGGATTTATGGACTAATAAAATTGCACAATGATACATGTGCATTCCACAAAAATAACGTAAAGGCAAAGTATATAATATACACCAAAAATAATCACCCATATAATGAAAGTGAAATCGCAGAAAGAAAATTACGAATAATAATTATCAAATTTATTGAATATAATATGATTTTTATAGAGATTGTGAATATTTCTATATACATTTAGTTAGAAACAATTTTGAAATAATTCCAAACGTATTAGAGACATTTTGAAGAGTTTGAAAGAAATAATTTATAAGTAATTTAATATTTCATAAATAATAATACCGTGGTTGGTTCTCTCCTTTCCAGCTTTGTACTAAGGCAGGTGCCTCATTTACCACAATGCTGAATGTAATCTCCAAACCTTTACTTCAGGCATCTTCATAACTATATATATACCTTTTATCTGTAGCATCTTTGCAATTATCTAACTACTTTCCACATTTGTTGCAAAATGGAGTTTCCCTACTTTATTTCATATCAGTCCTTTAGGTACATTTAGCATACAAAGTTTTTTATTTATTTACAAATTAGAATTAAATATAAAAAGCTGTATTGCGTTGTTGTGCTTTACCTATATTTATATATGTCGTTAGCATCTTGCACAATGTTTTTAATTGTCAGAGGGCTTTTTCCCCTTATATTCCAAGGGTTAGATCCCATTGTCCAGCAATGTCCATATCCTTAGGCTACCGGACTAAACCAGTTCAACTATACCAATCTCTAATACGTATAAT
Source organism: Ryuthela nishihirai (assembly GCA_038380435.1). Lineage (NCBI taxonomy): Eukaryota > Metazoa > Arthropoda > Arachnida > Araneae > Heptathelidae > Ryuthela > Ryuthela nishihirai. The sequence continues at coordinate 5,530,961 of JAWZYU010000021.1, forward strand.
TTCTTTCTCATGCTATGCAAGAGTTTTATGTAATTGTCAATTTTTTTGTGCACCATAATGCAGGGATTATTATTCTTAAAAGATACAACACAATTCCTCAAATTTCACAATTTGTAAATCCTTATCTGTCTGAGGTGCCAAATTTTTCCATTAGCTTGTTCCACCAACATTGCTGCGAGGAATTACGAAGGCTCTTCTGATTACTCTTGATTCACAGGTCATGACAATATATCTCTAACATCAAAGACGCTGTCTTAAGTGTAAGCACGCGTTGTGAACGGAAAATTAAATTGGTCCGACGATTTGTTAAATTTCACGCTAGATTATTTTAGTCTCGAATTTAGTATATGGAACTACGGACTAAAAACACCGTAATGCAATTAATGTTGAAAAAACTTACATTGAAGATCCCAAACATTATGGCCACCTGTCTAATATGATGATGGTCCTCCACGTGCACCATAACAACTCTTACCCTGCGAGGCATGGACGCTATAAGATTCCAAAAGGTGTCTTGTGGTATCTACTGTACTGTGCGAATTAGTTAGGACAAGCACCATGAATCTACATAAGGAGACAGGGTCCATGGACATGTCCCGTAAAGGACATTGTGGAAGAAAAAGAAAAACCACCCCTAGAGATGATAGTCTAATTCGAAGAAAGCAGTAGCATAAATGACAGTTCTGGCACAGTAAAAGGGGCTCGAGAATTCTATGAAAATCCATGGGAAAAGTTATGGGGGATGAGGGAAAAAGTATGTTTCTTGTGGGTTTTGTGAAAAAATATGTGTGAAAAATTAGAAAAAATGGGGGTGATTTTTAGCATGTGAAAAACTAATTTAAGTTTTTTTTGGGAAGATGAGGTTTAAACTAATTTTATGAATTAGTTTAAATGGGTTGTTTTGAAGTGAGGTGTGTATGAGAGAAAAAAACGATGTGTTTCGTTGAGTTATCGTACATTTACTGGATTATTTGGTTGTAAAAGCGCCATGTAAATCGGTGTTTCTCGTGGTTTTTTCTGAAAATTGTGTGAAAATCAGGAAAAAACAGGGTGTTTCATGTGAAAAAAATAATTTAATTTTTTTGGGCAGACGAGAATCAATTTGTTTAACTAATTTTCAGAGAAAATGAGGTGTGTGTGAAAGAGATAAAAAACGATGTGGTTTGTTGAGTTATCATACACTTCACTGGATTATTTGGTTGTAAAATGCCAGGTAAATCGGAGAATTTGACAAAGTCAGACAGTTTTGCGAAATTTGTCTGAAACATATGACAAAATCAACAGGTAAAATGACGTTTTCGGGGGTTCTGATGAAAAAATAGACTTTGAATATCTGTGAATGTATGAAGAGAGGGTATTAGATGAAAAAAAAATTTTTTTTGAAGTAAAAAGTGATTTAGGTTAATTTTTTAAACAATTAGAACGAATTTGAAGTAAAAAGTGATGTGAGTTAAAATAATTTTGAGAATGTGTGAAGTTTGTAAAGAGAGAAGAGTTTTATCATGCTAAACGGAAATCAGTCTCCTCAAAGAACAACGGGCTCGAGATTTAATTTCATTGAACTAAATCTCTTATTCACTGAACCTCAGAATTAAAGCTGAAAAAATACTGGTTCGGGAACATAAATATTTTTTTAAACGTGCAAATAGATGTAGATTTCGTAATGATGGTATTTGAAATAGTTTACTTTATCCAACAACTAAACGTTTTCCCTCTAGTGGTTGCAAAGTTGCTTTTCGTTCTGAGACAATTACACAATATACGTGGTAAAATTCATTTGGCGGTCTATTTAATTTAAATCGTATTTCTATGTCAGCAGTTGCTGATAATTCATATAGATGTGATTTGTATTTGCCGACATCGAAGTGGAATATCGGATACAGTTTCATGAAATCTTGGTAACTGACTTGTGTACCCGAGTCGATATCATATTTTTTGCAGCTAAAAAGCTGTTGTAAACTCTCGCATAGTCTAAACTGTTGGGTTCAAAGTTGCACTCGAATTCTTGTTTGGGAAACTGTTTGCTATTCACTCTGATTTGAATCCGTTCTAGTAACATGTGGTCAAATACCATATTGTTTCTGGTTTGATTATTTAATCGGTTAGACTTTTGTAAGACGACATAAAGATGGAAGGGTTTATTTTGAGTTGTAGTAACCCGCCAACTGACATGAGAGTCAATTCGAGTATAAGATTTGTACAGTTTGCACGATTCCCAAAAGATTTCATGTGGATTGCCGCTTGCTAACTGAGATTCTAGTTTTGCAAGTACTTGTAGTGATGGTTCCACTTTTGGAATAAACCAAGATACGTGAGATATTTCAAATTCATACAACGTAACCCCAACTCTCTGAATAATGTCTTTGTCGTCACTTTTTACTAGTTTTATGGTAGGTTTTACACCGCGAAACACTTTATCCACGTCTCGGCAGAATCCAAACAGCCGATTAAGTGGTAAGAATAAACTTACATTTTGACTATTTTTTGTAATTTCATATCTGTCCGGTGATCCTTGATTGAATTCAGGATTTTTCTTCAACGCTTGTGCAAAAACCTTTATCTTATTATTCGGGTCCAGTTTATCTTCGCCTCCATCGTACAAATACTTATTCATTTTCGAACTGTCTGCAGTATCTTTGAATCACATCATACTTGTGGCAGCACTGTGTGAAAAGTCTTCGGTAAAATCAATTAAATTGTGAATCGTGGTTGTGACTCCCGGCAATTAAATGTCTTCCAGTTCTCTGTTTTCTATATAATATTGAGCTGTCTTAAAAATGTTGTACCCGTTATTGACCATCGTAACTACATCATTGCCGCCGATATCAGACCCATCTGATTTCAGTATTTTGCCTCTGACGTGTATATAACTGTTGTGCGGATGTAGGAAAACGTCCATATCTTTGGTAAATATTTCGTATTTTTCGAGATTTTTAACATTAACATTGGTTTCCCAATATTCTAAGTACTCATATTTTGTGGTGGAATTATCGGCTATTGAGATATTGGATAATTCCAGTAAGTAGTTTCAACGTTCATCCTATACTTACTTTATGATTTTTAGGCCATTTCCTTATATTAACCGATTAAAAATATTTCCGCTTTTAGGGGATATTTTCTCGTTTTTTCGAACGATAGGCGACGGATTTGTATAAAATATTTTAATTCGCTTTCTCAGTATCTTCATCTTTATTTGGGTCTGATGTGTAACATATAAGTCACGTTTTCCTTGTTTAAGTCAATTACTTTATTGTTCTGATCGGTTACTTTCATTCTAATGTTGTAAATGTAATCAGTTTTATTCAGTGGTAAGTATATGGAGAAGAATGGATGTGTGTCGATTAAACTGCCAGGCGGTGTTTGAGGCACGGAACTGTACAACACGTCGCTCTTCTGGTTATTGAGATAGGAAGATTCGACAATAGAACAGTGAATTAGAATGCAATCGACCCCTCTCGTTATGTTGGGTGGGAACTTACCTTCGTTTTTTGCTGCATCGATAATTTTCGATTCGAACCCTAGTATTTCTCGCAACTTTCCTTCAGAAAAATATATTTTATATTCTCTTGCCAAACGAAAAACAAATCTTAATGTGGGGAGGTTGCTTTCTAGTATTATAGGGCTAGGATCCCCAAAGACATTTTTCAAAACATCATTAAATCCGTCTATATTGTACATTCCATTCGGGAGAATTATTTTATTCTATTGCCTTCGATTGAAGTATTTCAGAATGTTATTGTTATATTTATCACTGATGTTGTACCAGGAATACCACATATTGCTACCGATCAGTGCTATCTCGTATTCACCATTGAGTGTGATCGGCGTTTCATAATTAATTTCCAAATCTTCGGGGTTGTATGCCGTAATAGTAGAGGATTGATAGTTATGAGTACCATCTTTATTAATATAGTGTAGTACTATGTAGTACTCATATGCTAGTTGTTACCAACAATTCATTCCTATCGTTAGGAGTTTGTTCAAACTGATACAATACATCATATGGGCTTATGTTATTATTCCTTCGTTTAATGTAATAGATGCAATAGTAACCGCATTTTACAGAGTAATTTGCTTGAATTTGCAAAGAGTTATACACGATCGGCTTTGAAGATGTAAGTAAATAGTGTTTTATTTCTTCTGGTGGCGATAAACCGAATGGATCAAAGTACTCGACGTAAGGTAACTTCGCATCATTGAAATAAGCTACCCAATGCTTTCCTGAACTACGGCAAACGTCAAAGTTCACTATACCATATTCGTTCCTGACTATTTTTGTTGGCAAAGAATCGATAGAGTATACACCACGGAATCCTTTTTCGTTTTCCATTATATTTTCGATATCTAAGATACTTAATGGCTCTTTTTTTTTTAAATCCCTGAGCTATTTGTTTCCCTGGAATATACAAACCTTTTCCGTGTCTTTTATTTTTAGATAAGCTACTGCTCTTTGCTTTTCGGGAATGTATAACTCTTTTGCTAGAACTTTTTGTGCACGCTTAGTACCAGCATATCCGCTCGCTTATATATTTTATATATGAAATTAAGCATGTATTGTGAAGTGTAAAATGAAAACTTTAACGGATAACGTCGAATATGTCACATCAAAGAATAAAAGAGTAATGATGAGAGGTAGATGTCGAACGTGTGGAAAAATGAAGTATAAATTTGTGAAACAGAAAGGAAAACTTGTAAAAGGTGGAGATATAGTAAGCTGGATTCAAGAAAAGTTTAATCCACCCGAAATGCACATTCCAGGTTACCAGTATTGTGGACCTTTTACGAAACTGGAGAAAAGGTTAATGCAAGGAGATCCTGGTATTAACCGTGTGGACAAAGTCTGCAAAAAGCACAACATTTCTTACAGCAAATCTACAGAAACTAAAAAGAGACACGAAGCCGACCAAGAATTATTAAATGATTTGGATGAAATTCAGAATCCAACTTTAGGAGAAAGAATTTCAAGAACGATAATCAAACCTATCATTAAAACAAAGAAACGGTTCGGTTTAGGAGACAAGAAATAAGATGCTTTCTTCCGTTTACTATGACCCATTAAAGGGATTTTCCGGTATAAAAGATCTAATGTGCAAAACTGGATTGACGGAAAAAGAAGTAAAAAATTTCTCCAACAACAAGATGTGTACACGTTATACAAACCCATTTATAAAAAATTCCAAACCAAACGGGTTTATGTCTTGAATGTAGACGACCAGTGGCAGAGTGATTTAATCGACATGCAAAATTTTACATTTCACAATAACCACACGAATTACATTTTAACCGTGATTGACATTTTCAGCAAATTCGCCTGGGCAATACCTATTAAAAAGAAAACGGGTAGCGAGATTATCAAAGCATTTGTAGAAATTTTTGAACAACGTAAGCCATCCAAGTTACAAACGGATAAGGGAACTGAGTTTATCAATAAAGAAACTCAAACATTGTTTATTGGCTTGCCACAGAAAATGAGACTAAAGTTCAAATTGTGGAACGATTTAATAGGACTCTAAAGACAAAAATGTGGAAATATTTCACTGCCAATAACATTAGAAAATGGATCGATGTCCTACCAAAACTCGTTAAGAATTACAATACTTCTTATCACAGATCAATAAGAATGACCCCAAAAGAGGCAAGCTTGCAGAAAAACAAAGATATTGTGTATTTTAATCTGTTTGGTAAAAAGAATTAAATCTATTACAGCACCAAAATTTAACATTGACGACAGAGTGAGAATCGCCAAGTACAAGACACCGTTTAAAAAAGGTTATCTGCCCAATTTTACAGAAGATATTTTTGAAATTGCTCAAGTTCTTAATACAGATCCCATAACCTATAAGATCAAGGATCTGAAAGGAGAACCAATCATTGGTAGTTTTTACACCCAAGAAATGGTGAAATACGAAAAGCAAGATGACATTTATAAAGATGAAACCATTCTGAAAACTAGAGTGAAGAATAATAAAAAAAGAGTATTATGTTAAATGGTTTGGTTATGATAATACATTTAATTCCTGGGTCAAAGAAGATGATCTTTTTAAATAAAGCAAATGGAGATTCAAAATTTTGACTTTGAAGAAGATGAGAAATTCTTGAACAGAAACATATTATCACCTCTCTGGTCTTTTAGACTTTTATTCTGTGGTCCATCGGGCTCAGGGAAGACGAACCATTTGTTGAACTTAATATTTAAACATCTATACTATAATAAAATATTTTTATATGCCAAAGATTTAACCGAGCCGAAATATCAGTTTATGCAAGAAATATTCGACGATTTGCACGAAATTTTGGAGAAAACATTTTGCGAAAAAATCTCAATTGCAACTTTCTCTGCCAGTAAAGAAGATATCGTCAAAGTCAACGAATTGGATCCCGACATGCAAATTTTAATTGTTTTCGACGCTTTCGTAACGGAAAAAGATCAAAAACTCATCGAAGAATTATTCGTCAGAGGAAGGAAATAGAATATATCATTGATTTACCTGACACAGAGTTATTTTTCGACTCCGAAAGACATTCGACTAAAATGTAATTATTTTATATTCTTTAATATGCAGAAAAAGAGAGAAATGTTGCAGATACTAATGGATCATGCAACAGAAATCAGGAAAGATATTTTTGGCAGTTTCAAAACCACACGATTTCGTATTAATCGATAAAAAAAACCAAGCACATGTCTCTCAAGTACAGAAAAAACTTTGGTAAATAAAGATGAATTACTTGACAAAGTTTGGCGTCATCAGCTCTGAGACCGGCTCCGAAAGAGGACCAGCGGGAATTCCAGATGTCGGTTTTAAATTGACACACGATGGGGACTACGACATGAGTAATAAAAAATTGAGAAATGTAGCCAATCCCGAAGAGGGTTCGGACTCTGTGATAAAACAATATCTGCAAAAAGAGTCTATAACACTGAATCACACAGGAAATTATGACACAAATACTAAAAGAATATCGAACGTAGGCAGACTATAGAAAATGGAGATGCCGCTACCATTCAATACGTTAATAATGTTTCTTTAATTTTTCGGAACAATCGCTACGATGCGCGAAATAAACAAATAATCAATGTTACTGAACCGGATGCAGATTCTGGAGTAGTTACAAAACGATATTTGGAAAAAAGAGCACTTTGCAATGACGATGATAATTACGATGCAACCAATAAACGCATTAAAAATCTTGCAGAACCGACCGATTCATCCAATGCCACTACGAAACACTATGTCGACAACTTGACCACTGTTCAAAATATCCAATGAATACATTGGTTAGAAATAAAGATGGGCTTTACGTTCCACGAAGCATTACATTCGACAGGCATAATTTCAATGGAGAAAAAAAACAAATCCTTGATATTGCCGATCCCGAGTGGGATTCTGCTGCTGTAACTAAGGGATATTTGGAAAAAGTCGCATTAACTGGAGAGGATGTCTTTAATGCGAACAATAAGAGAATAGGAAATCTCGGGGAACCGAGGCACAACAGAAATGCGACAACAAAAAGTTACGTTGATGGCTTGACAAAGTTAGATCCTAACCCATCCAATTCTCTATTGAGAAATGAAAATGGACATTTTGCATCAAGTGGAAGCAGTTTTAATGGCGATGCAAATGGAAAACGAATTACGAATGTTGGCACCCCAATTCTAAACAATGATGCTGCTACAAAACTATACGCTGATAAAAATACTGTAATTTGCCTTACCTATGGTGATAAAGAAGTGAAAAAAAGACATATTGCAGTCTCATCCCATTATACAGATAAACACAAAATTCGACCTACTAACGCCAACTATTTTCAAAGATAATTACCATCTATGCATTTCTAATGGATATATAAGCAAGGTAGTCTGCTGCACAACAAATCCCTCTTTTAGTATAAATTATAGTATCAACTGGGACGATCAAAAATTCATTGAAGTAGTAAGACCACAACTTCAGCAGTTTTTTTCTGTTATTCCAGTAAACAAGAAATTTGACAGGGATAGCAAGATTAGTATTTCACTTGCTAGACACTATCCAGATCCAAAGGAAAGAAGAAAAGTGCTTGGAGGTCTTGTTTCAGACTTTCATCACTAGGTATATGTCTTCATTATATATGAATAAAAATGAAAGGTCTTAAGCAATTACACAGTATTATAGATGAAATCTTGAAATCGCGAGCTACTACAAAATCGAAAATTGAAGACACTATTTTGGGAGAGGAACGAGTTAAGGAAACCCTCGAAAAATTTCACAAGCCAGTGGCCGAACGGTTAAAAGGTCTGGAAACTGTGCGTGGAGAAACCATGAAAAACATACAGGACGTAGTGAAAACTTTAGAGCCAGAAGAGCCCACTGAGATGCCAGAAAAAACGTTCGTTTATAATCCAGATTCCAACTTGCAAGATGAAATATTAAACCAATATAAACTAAAACTTCTGAGTGATATCCTACAGGCGATAAACCTTATTCTTGAGCTGAAAGAAATGATTTACCAAACAATCGGGCATCTTCAGAAACTGGGGGCTACAGAAACCAAACGCTCTGGTAGAACTACTGAGAAATATCGGATTATCGATAATCACATTGAGGCACTTAGAAAATATTTAAAGTCGATTAAAATGATGCGCACAGTAATAGAAAGTCAACTGTTTGGTTCTGGACTATAGAAGAGGTTTGACGACATATGCGAAAAATTATCAATCTTGGTTGCTAGTAAACGAGCTGGAAAAAATAGTACAGAAGTAGTAAATGAAATTGTCGAAATTTTGGATATTTTGCTAAAAAACGATATTATTGACAAAAAGGAACATAAGATTATGTTCAATAACATCGGTATTGTTTAGAAATTTACTCTTGGACACACACTATAGTCATGTCTATTTCAACTTCGGATTATGGAAAAAAATTCGATGTTTTGCATTATCGGACCATGATTTTTAGCTACTGTATATAATAAAGAGGGTATAACTGCTAACTCAAATATGAGCGCAACTATTCAATGTACCAAATGTGGGGTATTTATTCGCAAATCCAATATGAACCGTCATTTGAAAACTGCATGCACTTCTCGCACATTTGAAAAATGCGAATTTTGCAATTCCAGCTTTAACAGAAAAGACAATTACAGTCATCATCTGAATCAATATCATGTATATAAAAGCAGTGGTTTTCGAAAAACGTTTCGCAAATATAAAATTGATAACATAAATGTCAGAGAAGACATAAAAAGTTTTCTGGAGAAAAATTACAATAAATGGAAACAAATAATTGGCAAGAAACTCAGTCAGCCTCTAAAAGTTAGATTCATATTACAAATAAAATTTAAAAAGCAAACGGATCCTGAAGGACAGAAAAAAATACGTGCACATTTTTCGACATGTAAGGAAATAATCAGTTTGCCTACCTATCTCAATGAATTACTAAAAAATGCTTATGAGAAAATTGACAACGACTATGAAAATTTTATACAAAAGGGAAGTGGACGGGTGTTTGACAAAATACTTTCTACGGAAATTCAAATGTCTCAGTATAATGCAGTTGGAGCATCTGCTTTCGTAAATTTACCACAACGCCCATAATGTCTCCATAATTTCACTCGCGACGCTTTATTAAAGAATCACGTAGATATTTGCAAATCAAACACTTTACAAACTATCAAGTTTCCCGAAGCAAATACTACGAAATTCCATATGATTAAAAACGGTTTGAACCACCCATATGTGATTTATGCAGACTTCGAATGCTTTTCGAAATTTAGAAGAATTGAGAATAATCCATGTAGGGTCCGAACTAAGTATTTTGTACCGTCAGGATTTGCATATATTATAGTTGGACCGGAAGGTAAACTAATCAAAACCAGAATGTACAGAGGGAAAAACGTAACAGAACAATTTTTGAATGAAATGATCGAAGCCGAAACTTTGATCAATGATTTGAAGAAAAGAAATGTTAAGATGACTGATTTTGATTGGCAAATTTTTACTGGAGCAAAATATTGTAATAACTGTGGGAAAATTCTAGGAACTGATAGAGTAAGGGACCACGATCACTTAACTGGAAATTACAGAGTGTTCACAACAAATGTAATCTTAAATACAAATTCTCACTTGAAATACCAGTGTTGTTTCATAATCTCAAAGGATTTGATGGTCACTTTATAGTAAAAGATTTGTGGAAATTTAAAGATAAGAAGAAAATTTCTTGTATTCCACAAACTACAGAAAAATACATATGCATTAAATTCGGTCAAATTAAATTTATTGATTCATTCATGTTCCTCAGCTCTTCACTGGATTCACTGTCGAAAAATGTGGAAAATTTCTACATCCTAAGTCAATACTGCAGACAACATAATCTGAATGACTCACAGAAAGAACTTTTGAAAAGCAAAGGAAGTTTTCCATATGAGTACCTTCAACAGAGTGCTCAGTTTTTGCAAACGTCACTTCCATCCAAAGAGAATTTCCAAAACAATGAACAATACAAAAGAGCTCAAATTTTGTGGAAAGCCTTTTCTATTGCTATCTTTGGGGAATATCACGATCTGTATATGATCACTGATGTATTGCTGCTAGGAGATATATTTGAAAACTACAGAAATTCGTGTATGAATAACTACCAACTCGATCCTTGTCATTATTTTAGCTCTCCTAGCTTATCCTACGCTTCCTGTTCAAAAATGACAGAAATTGAGCTGGAACTTATAAAAGGTGATATGTATTTTTTCATAGAAAGAGCTCTGCGAGGAGGAATAGCTTTAGTGTCTAAGAGATTTGCACAGGCCGACAATCCTTTAGTAGATCCATATGAGAGAAGCAAACCACAAAACTATATCATGTACTTTGATGCAAACAATTTATATGGCTGGGCAATGTCTCAACCTCTTCCAACTGGTAATTTCAAATGGGTAAATGATATTGACTTGTTTAATATTCCAGACGACAGCAAAAAAGGTTATTTCTTCGAAGTTGATCTAGAATATTCTGCACATCTACACGATTCACACAATGATTTCCCCTTGGCTCCTGAAAAATTGAAACTCTCTGATAGTAATGTGTAATTCTTGATTCCAAATCTGTTCGACAAACAAAATTATGTCGTTCACTATAGGTTACTTAAACTTTATGTGGAACTGGGATTGAGGGTGAAACAGGTGCATAGAATCTTGGAATTTGATCAAAAACCACGGCTGAAACCTTACATAGATTTTAATACAACAAAACGAATTAATGCCATAAATAATCTTGAAAAAGACTTTTTCAAACTTCTGAACAATGCTATATGTGGCAAATGTTTAGAAAATAAGAGAAAGAGAATAAAATGCCCCATTGTGAATACTGAAGAAAAGCTTAAAAAATTGATTGCAAATCCTAGGTACGTTTCTTGTGTTAAACTTGCAGAAAATTTCGTAATTCTCCACATGAAAAAGAAAAATATTATATTAGATAAACCATATTACATTGGTGTAACGATTTTGGAGTTGAGTAAATTACACATGTATAATTTCTTCTACAATTTTCTGAAACCAAAATTTAATACAGAATTTTTATTTACCGATACTGATTCCTTCTGCGTCGACATTCAGACAGATGACATATATGAGAAATTTAATTCAGACTACTTTGATTTCTCAAATTACCCCACAAACCATGCATTAAACAGTGAATCAAATAAATTGGTTGAAGGAAAATTTAAAGACGTATTAAAAGATCTTCAAATTAAAGAGGTCCAAAATTATATTCTATAGATGCTCCAATTCCCAAAAAAGCAGCTAATGGAGTTACAAATGAATTTAATCACGAAGATTATCGGGAATATCTATTTGATGGAAAAATCGTATATACGCAACAAACGGAATTTCGATCGGAACAACATGATATACATGTATATCAAATAAAAAAAATTGCTTTATCCCAAGAATACACAAAACGACATATCAATGAATGTATCAAACTTATGTTTTTGGAAATTATAGAATCTCAGACGTGTATGCTAAAGCAGGCAATACCATTTACAAAACTTTGAACTGAAAACAAATGCAAAAAAAAAATCAAGTACTAATAAAACATCTTGAAAACTGTACCAATTTGTAATTCTTCAGAAATGCTAATAATCAGTGTTTATTCTCTCTCTCTCAATTAGAAGAGGAGACATAGGGATTTAAATTTAAGTGGTCTCGATTCAATTTCTGTAAAATCGTATGGTCTGAAACCCTTTGTAATAAAATTAAGAATAATAAACTGCTTAGAACAACTTTGTACAAGCGACAAAGGATTAAATATCCCAGCAGTTTATCTAGCTAAAGTCAAATATATTTTTTTTTTATTCGGCCAACACTAATTATCTTTTTGTCAGATTGGAGAACTTCATAAATCATAACTACCAATGTTAAAACCAAGCTTCTAGCTCGAATAGAACTAATTGTAACACAAAATCTAAAAGTATCGAACCTGCAAAACTTAAAATAATGGGTCGAGACCGCTTCCAATACAAAAAACGTATAGTATTTGCCGAATGGAACACAATGATATTAGTTTGAGTTCTGTAGCTCTATTAGAAGCAGAGTCATGAAGCAGCAAAGAGGGGTTCGACCCCAGTTTGTCGGCTGGAAAACGATTTCAGACCGATTATTCTTTCGTCAGATTATAGAACTTGATAAACCCCATCTATTACAATTGGAACCAAGATCCTAGCACAATTAGAATGGACGTTATAATTCGACAAAATCTTAAAGTGTCGAACCCAGAAAACAAAAAGTAAGAGGTCGAGACTGCTTCCAATACGTTAAACGTATAGTGCTTCCCGAATGTAATCTTCACACATTAGTTTGAGATGTGTGGCTCAATTAGAAGCAGAGTTATACGGATGCAAATTTAAGAGGGTTCGACCCAGCTTCTAGGCTAGGAAACGGGTCCAACACCGTTTCCAGTTGAATTAACGAAATGAGTTCCAGTACTAGAACGTGATGTTGGTGAAAAAACCGAAAACATTTCGAAATCTTAAATGAAAATCAGCAATGTGTAGTATGCAAAAGGTTTTGAACCCAGAAGTCCTTAAGTAACGGGGTCGAGACCAATACCCACGTGTTCAAAATGTAGTACACCCCGAATGAAATCCAATAATATTAGTTTCAAATCTGTGACTTGATTACAAGACAAGTTATGAGATCATAAATTTAAGAGAGTTCGACCCACTTTCTCGGTAGGGAAAGGATCGGAACCCGTTTCTGGTCATCTCAAAAAATAGTGTCTGCTTAGTATTATTGAACAACACCAGAATGAGCTCTGTAGCATAATTAGATCAAACAATTATTTCAACTTTTGTAAATTGCAAATAATTAACTCTCACTCCTCCTCGCCTCCCTTCTCCTCCCCTCTCCCACTCCTCCTCGCCTCTCTCCTCCTCCCCTCTCCCACTACTCCTCTCCTCCCTTCTCCTCCCCTCTCCCACTACTCCTCGCCTACCTCCTCCTCCCCTCTCCCACTCCTCCTAGCCTCCCTCCTCCTCCCCTCTCCCATAGAATCAATGTTATTTTAAATACTGATTAATATTACAAAGTAATTTAATCGCACTGGTTTAACTACACTATTAAACAAATAAATATTTTAGTTGTGTCTTTGTTACTGCATTTTCCTATTGTCCCAACTAATTTGCACAGTACTGTAGTACCAACACGTTACCAGCAGACCCTTTAACTTTTGTAAGTTATGTGGTTGAGCCACCGCAGATCAGATAGGCTGTTCCAACACAAACCACAGAAGCTCGATTCAATTGATGTCTAGGGAATTTGGAGGCCAGGGCAATACCTGAAAGTCTTTCTCGTGTTCTGCGAAACATTCGCATTATCCTGCTGAAAGGAGGCACTACTACAGAGGAATACCGTTGCCATGAAAGGATGTACTTGGTCTACAATGATATTTAGGTAGGTGATAGATGTCATAGTTTCATGGACATGAATGACCGGTCCTAGGGTTTCCCAGCAAAACATTGCCCAAAGCATTATACTTCGTCCACTGGCTTGTTTTTGCCCCACGTTGCATCCTGGTGCCAACACTTCCTCAGCTAAACGACGCACACGTATCCAGCCATCCACATGGTGCAACAGGAAATGAGATTCATCGGACCAGATGGCCTTCTTCCGATCATTTAAGGTCTAGTTTTGATGCTTGTGTACCCGTTGTAGGCGCTTTCAACTGTGAACCGAGGTTAACATGGGCACTAGGGGCGGCCTGCGGCTAGACAGCCCCATTTTCAGCAGGATTCGATGCCCTGTGTGTTGTGACACATTGCTCCCGTCACCATCATTCAAATTATGGGCGATTTGAGCCGCAGTATCCCTTCTACTGGCTCGTACCATACGGGATTGCCTTCGCTCACCTCTAGCATCGATGAGCCATGGTCGGCCCACACCTTGCCGGATGTTCGGGATTTTTTCCACCTTGGACCACTTTTTGAAGGTACTAACCACGGCTGATAGTAAGCATCCCACAAGCCTTGCCGTCTCGGAAATGTTCTGACCCAGTCGACAGGCCATTACAATTTGGCCCTTGTCAAACTCACTAAAGTCCGCTACCTTTCCCATCTGAAGAACAAGAATAACATTGACTAACAGAGCTCAGTATCAAATCTTATTTATTCAGTTTCATGACCTTCACATGCGCCGTCGTTTACCTGCAGTTGCTTCGATTTTCATAAAGACGTGCTGGTCATAATGTTTTGGCTCTTTGGTGTATATTATAAGTAAAACGTAAAAAAAGTCAAAATAGTTATGATTTAAGAGCAAAATCCAAAAATAATAATTACTTGTATCTTACGCATTTTACAATTTTTACACATTAGGTTCCCACAGTTATTTGTATGAAGCAAATTCCCTTCTTCTTCCATTTGTGTTTTTCCAAATACCCCGTAGGCCTCAAATCTGTTTCATGACCTGCTGGGTGATCCTGATACAAAGTAATGTTTCAAAATTAAAAATATACATTTTCGTCCACTATGCTCCATTGAACGTTTGATGCAAGACGTCAAAACTTATCTTCAATGATAACTCATTTATTGACTTGAAAACCTTACCAAATCAGCAACAAAAAACTACAAATAAAGAGCCTTACCCTGACGTCATTTTGAAGAGACTCGTGCTGGTCAACGAAAGACTTCGCACTCACGTGACTGGTGCCCATGTCCCTCTGTCTCTGAAGGAAAGCCTGACCGACATTCACGATCCAGTTCAGGAGCTGAAACAGAATCACTCATTAATTTCGGTGCTTTGAAAGATCTTCAATTTCACATGCGACATATCTACACGAACCCATTAAATGTTCTGAAATGTAAATTCATTTATGATTTATTATTAAGCTTCACAACAATTATGTCATTACTATTCTAGAAGTTTTTTTAATTCTATTTTTCGCCTTTTAATACTTTATGAAAGCTGTCTCAAATATATTTTTATTTTACATTTATTTCCTTTAATCTGATTAAAGTAAATTACATGACTACAAAGTTTTTAAAGTTAAAGATTTCTTGCATTTTACATTTTACTATTAAATTTTGATTAAAAAAATCTAAATTGCATGAATGAAAAAACTGATTAAATTTTAAGTTAAATACCTATATAAATAAAAAGAAATTATAAATTTCCTCTCTTCCTATAAAATTCCTAAAAGGGAAAAGGAAAATTAAAGCAATTCAGTGATAAAATCATTCACCCAATTCATGCTGACTTTAAAGGAAAATGAGCAGCCAGCATTTTCTTATTTTCAATTTATGTATGAAACTGTTTTTGGAGACCCTCATCTTCCTTTGAAATTAATATTTTAGTAAATGATTTCATCAACAGCATGCTTTAATTCCGTTTTTGATTTTTAATCATAATTATTTTTATATTTTACAATTAAATTATTTTTATATTTTACAATTAAATTATTTTATTTTCGAATTTTTTAGTGGTAGTAGGTTTGTATTGTTTGTTTTTTTTCACTAAAAACACATCTTTACACAGCTGAGGAGAAAATTGTTGTCTTCCCTATGTTATTTTTTACTTTATAAGCTTTTGGCGGAAAAGAGAGGCGATAATTTGAGGACTCTGAGTTGCTAAATTCAAGGGGATGTTTTCTCGTCAATTTTAAGTCAAATTCAAGGTCATTATTCAAGGTCAAATTTTCTCGTCAATAACCTTAAAATGTTAAAATGCTGGAAATTTAAAGTTAAACAGATCCCTTTGCAGTCGGAGAAAGGAGTTTTAAAATGAAACCAGTTTTACCTTCCTAAGTTAATTTCGAATATAAGATACTGCATTTCAAATAAGAGGAATTTTTCATTTTTGCGGTTCTTCAGCTGTCATTTCTCGGAATCATTAGTCATAAAAAAAAGAAGGAAATTTTGTGCTAAGGGATTTTCCGTTAAGTAGGAAAAACTAATCGAATTGCATAAAATCAAAAAATGATCTCATTGGAAATGGCCTTTTTTGGTGCCGATTGGCTTGGAACTTTTCAGGCTAAAGATGAAACAGATGCGACAAAGATGAAATTGAAAGCGATTTGCATCCCACTGACTAGATAACGAATGAATGCGACAACTTAAGAGTAAATACCTTATAAAATAAATAGCTACTTACCTTCTCGTATTTATCAAAAAAGTTTCGGAAAGCAGAAGTTATCTCAGCATTTTCCGCGTGGTGGGCAGAGCACAATTCGAGAAGGTGTTTTCGTTTGGCTTCGAGTTCAGCCACCTGCAAGGAAAACACAAAATTGACGGAATCAAAGGATCCAGCCACACTATAATGGAGTAAATCAAACCTCTTAATTTAACCTCTTACATTCAGAAGTATTTCGACATACTTTCCTATTTGGAGAAATCCACTGGGAAGAGAATTCTCCCGGTTCCCCAGTAAGCCCCGAAAACTTGAAGAACATAAACCAATGCCTACAATTAAACCTCGTTTATACCGAACACAAGAGACCCTAAAGAGACTCCAAGAGACCCATTCGGGTTACATTTTTTTCACTAAACGTCTTACAAATGTGTACATAGAAGACTTTACCCCTTTGCTTTGCACAGATTTGGTATCCCTCCTCTCCTCCTCACCAACTATGGACTATCCTCTCGATTTCATTACATCGGTTTCTTGTCTGCAATGTTCATTTGATGGAATCGAAAGAAATCGAGAGGAATCGATAAAAGTAGAAGGGCAGTGAAATGTCAGTGTAACGAAATCGAGCTGGTGATAAAAATATATTCCTTATGCTGAAATGCAATGAACAAAAGTGCTATAATAGTTATTTACTACAATGTAATCATTATGAAAGAAATTTACGTGTGTTAGAGTTATTAAAAAGAGTGGTAATCTTTTTAAAACTGTTCCAAACTCTGAATTTTTAAATGATGTTGAAACTCTGTAACACATTTTCCGGAATATCAATCCAATAACGAAACTAAACTGTTGAGTTTTGATGCTATTCTAATGTATAATTTTATCATTTTTATGTATATATTCGGCCTTGCTTTATTGCCCCTGATCCTTGGTGATCGTTTGCTTTGGGCAGTGGTCCTTTTCATCTTGGAGCGCAGGCGAAATTACCGTCCCATGGAAGCGGCAGGACGGCCCTTGCAAGAGGAACGCCGGATGTACGTCAGGCAGTTCTGGTGACACTGACTTGGGAAGCGGACTAACACTGTGGCAGCTCTGTGAATATTAGTTTTACAAGTCTCTAGGTTTTCCTCTGTTAGGTGCGTACAAGACGTAGCCTGTTAAACACCGTCTCATAGCTGTTTGTAAAAGAAGTCATAAGCCAGTAGCCAACGTCAGTTCTCACGCAGATCTTCATAATTAAACCATTGTTATTGTTATAACTTTGAGGCGAAATAACAGTCCCATTGGACCGGGAGAATGGCCCTTGCAAAAGGAGCAAAAATCCATCCGCTTCAATGCCGAAAGCCCAATATCAGAACTAACCGAAAGCATATTTTCTTATTTGAAGGCGCTATGGATACAGTCAATACGACAACCCTCAGTAACCGACATAAACTAATTAACGAGCTTAATAAAACAATAATAATAACGAACAAATATAACAATGACTTCATTAAACGAATGATGCAACGCAGTGATTGGAACTGCCTTGAAAGAACGAGAGCCTCGAAACGAGAACCTTGAAGTAACGAGAGCGCGAGCAAAAAGCTCGCGCTCTCGTTACTTGCAATGCAAAACAATCAGGATTACGTAATCTCCAAGTTTGAAAATCCCCATTTATGCTACGAATATGTGGCAACGCAGCTAAAAAGCATTATTCTGACCCATGTAGAGAGCATTGTGCCACGCAGTGAGATCGACAAAAATGCTCGCAGAGCGTTATACAATAGCAAGTGATTTCTTAGCGCTGTCGCTGGTTAGATATTTCAAAGCTTCGAAATCATTTCATCTTGTGAGATATTACAAATCAAAACACGCATAGAGAGAAAAATCCATTTTTTTTTTATATTATTTACAGATTGTCTTTTTTTTACAAATTTCATTATACAATGGACCTTCGTTATAGCGCTGCTCGCTATACCGCGCACTCGGTTATAGCGCTGCTCGCTATACCGCGCACTCGGTTACAGCGTGTGCGATGTTCGCGATAAGTTCAAACATATTTATACAGGTCCGTGCGGCGTTAGTGAGTATCGCATTTTTTTATTGTTAATGCGTATTGAGTAATTGTGTATGTATTGAGTTCCTACATGTATTTTGAATAGTGTTTAATTATTGTATGCATGATGAGTAAAAGAAAAGCTTACAGTGTGAAATTTATTGTATCGCCACCGCGCCACTCGGTATAACGGGGTTCACCTTATAACGCGGGTGTTGTTTCCCGCCCGACATGCGCGTTATATCGGGGGTCCACTGTACTCTTAATACCCCCCCAATAGGGGACCACCTTGTCGTGGTGGGGGGGCCTAGGGCCCAGCAACCCGGCTGAGGAGGCATTGCCGGTCGGGATGATCCCTAGCTGGAGCAGGCCAAAGGATTTGCCGGCTGTAGTGGGCACCAGCTAGAGCATTCCAAGGTTTTGCCGGTTGGGGTGGTCCCCGGCTGGAGCATTGCTGAAGCCAACCGAGGTTGAAGACGCTGCTGGCCGGCTTGATTGCCGGTCGGGTGGTGACGGCGTTGGAGACCTCACCTCTCAGGAGACCTGTGTGGTCTGTTCGACGGCTCTGCCGAAAGGCACGAGCTGTCAAAAAAGTCTGGGTCTTACTAAGAGTCTCCACCCCGGGTGCCGATCGAGCTTGGATCTTTATATCCTTGTACATTTGCAAACCGGGGAATAGATTAAAGTAAGGTTTCTTCCGGTGGTCAGCTTTCCTTCTATAGGACTGCTGCCATGTGAGGCTGGGGTTGAGGTGCGCCTATAGGGCGTATTCCTTGCCCCCGGCTCTAGATGGTCATGGCTTTTCATAACCAGGTAGTGCTGTACAAGCGGAACCGGGAAATGCCGTGGTTGCATAAGATCGCAACAAAGAGATTCATTGTACTCTTAATATTTTTTTACCGAGATATATCTCATTTGGTTAAACTGATATTTTCGTTTACTGGACATAGAGATACATAGTAAATTGGCCGGGGAGGGAAAAAAATCGTATTTTGAATATTTTTTTATTCTGGGGTTCGTTATACTGGCATTTCACTGTACTAGTTTTTCGCGCTACACGATGATAATGAAACTGTGTCAAATAAAATGAAAAATACAGCAAGACGGCGAAATATCACTCAATATATCCATAGTATGAATGAAATCATGCAAGCTATGAGCAAACTTGATTTTTTTAATGGAAATTATCAATATTGTCTCAGACCAGAGTATGTTGCTTGTCAATGGTATTTCAATATGTGACTTCGAGCACGAAATGGGCAAAGTTAAACTTTCTAAAGTGAAAATTTGCAGATATATTTTATTAAAAATAAAATGTCGGGTTAAAAGAAAAGTGATTGAAAAAATATATAACAGTAAAACAACTAACAAACGTAGGGAAGCTTTACTAAGAGTACACAATACTTTGGTATAATACATCATCATCATCATCATCCTCAAGCAGCCATGGGCTACGGAGGTCCAACCAGACCACGCAGTTTAATTCTCCAAGCATATCTGTCCTGAGCTACATCTGCTGCATCCGGCCACTGCACACCAATTCTAACAAGGTCCTGTTTGACATGTGCGACATGAGATTAACAGACGAATAGGTATTGCTGCCGGGACTTTTAAGAATCTATGGAGATTGTGGAGAAATAGGCGTATACACCTAAAGACTAAAATTAGACTGTATAATAGTTTGGTTCTTTCTAGGGTTAGTTATGGTAGTGAAACTTGGACGCTGTGTAAACAAGATAACAGGAAACTAGATGCTTTTGATTCTAGATGCTTACGCAGTATCTTAGGTATTAGGTGGTTTAACTTTGTAACTAATGATGAGGTTAGGCAAAGCAGTCTGCAACCTCATTTAAGCAGCATATTGTGCAGAGAGAGACTCCGCTGGTTTGGCCATGTTGCCCGTATGGATAATTATAGATTGGCGAATAGGGTTATGAACAGTGTGCCTAGAGGCGTCAGAAGGAGGGGGAAACCTTGGATGCGGGGTATAATACAATAGAATTATATTTTTTGTATTGCATTTTAGCAATTGCGATTGCTTGTAATTTATTTATCTGACGTGGAACCAACTATTGAATTATCTTTGAAAATAAATATTCTCTTTTCCAATTACTTGTTTCTTGGATTGGCTGGAATCACTTCATCTGCAATTGCATGGTGCAGGGATTTCAAACACCATTTCATCTTAATTAAAAAAATTTAAATTTATAATTCCTATATGTTATGTGGCAAGGATGAAGAATTATGCGTTTAGCAGTGCTTCCAAACCCTATGTAAAATGCACTTAACCAAAAAAGAGTAACATTAATGCAGGTTATGCCATAAATACAACGATAAACTTGTGAACAGAGCTCTTGAAGGCTTCAAATTGCAGACATCTTCGAAGGGAACAACAAATCTTCTCTCTGATAATTTCCATGGATTTTAGAAGAGGCAGGTCAACCATGGATTGTCTAATTCATCTTGTTGGAGAGGTTAAAAATGCTTTACACCGCAAAAAAGTAGTGGCTGCAATTTATTTTGACCTTACACGTCACTGCGTTTGACTCAATATGGATTACTGGTCTTTTATACAAACTTCAGCAAAATAGGAGTGTCTGGATATATGTACTCCTTTATCAAGTTTTACCTTACTAATAAGTGCTATCAAGTTGAACTTGATAATGTTTACTCAAATAAACTTAAAATGCATAGTGGAATTGCATAGGGTTGTATTTTATCACCCATACTTTTAAATATATATCTTTATGATCTACCTGAATCTATTAATAAAAATGTTAATTACTGAATTTTTTATGATGGCCTTACCCTATAGGCAATAGAAAAAGAATACAAAGATGTGGAAAAAGCACTTCAAAAAGCAGTTAAAAACTTTCATCTATACTGTGATAAATGGCACCTGAAAATAAGTACAGAGAAGTCATTGGTCATGCCTTTTGTTAGGACCAAAGGTATAATGCCTCAACTAAACGCTTACCTTAATCATGACTTGTTGCCTAATACTGATAACACAAGATTTTAGGAGTAGTCTTAGACTCCACACTCAAATGGAATAAACATTTACAAAAAGTTTGTACGACTGGAAATAAACTCTTTAATTTTGCCAAATGCTTAGCAACAACAAATTGGGGATGATCTCCAACAAATCTTCTTTATCTTTATAAACATATTGTTAGACCAAAGTTGAAGTATGGTATTGGTTTGTTGATGGGAATGCCAGGCTAAATATCTTTCAATGCCAGGCTAAATTTAACAAGCTAAATATCTTTCAAAATAAGTTTATTTAGACTTGTTTGGGCTTGCTGAAAGTCACCCCAAATCTTTCTCTTTTGGCAAAAGCATATCTATCAAGTTTTGAAATTAGAGCAAAATTTGGCTGATTAAAGATTGTACAAGTTACAGCTCATATATAAAGAGCATTTTTAATGACGAGGATTACAGAAAAAAATTGCGAATTTTCTGCTCTTAATATGCTAAAGACAGACTTATATTTTTGTCAAATTTTAGAAATTAAAAATAAAGGTGATTTATATACAAAAGTTCCTATTTGGACTTTGCATCCAAGTATTAAAGAAAGTATTCCTAATATAATAAAAAGTGACATGGATCAAAAAGTCTTAAAGATTATAATCCTTCATTGATAATGAATATGACAGTTATTTACAGATATTTACTGATGGGGCTTACTTCCTCAATGAAAGTATTGCTACAGCTGCTTTTGATATACCAGCCAAAAATGTTTTTCAACAATTTAAATTTTCAGCAGATGCTACTATTTTGCAGGCTGAATTGTTTGCAATATATAAGGCAATTATATGGGTTGAAACAAATTTACTTAGTGAAAACGAGGTGTTGTTAACAGACTGCAAAGCAGCCTTGTTGGCCTTGGAAAATGATATTTATAATAATAATCATTATAAGATCATACTAGGTATTTTCAAAATATACACTAAATCTGTTATAAAAGGTATTATCATATTATTCTTCAATGGTTGCCTAGCCACTGTGGAGTATCTTGATGAAAATACTTCATTTTTAAGCAATTTATTTTTAGTAGAAAAGATATTAGTAAAATCATGAGGCTGCGTGTAGGTACTGCTGCACAATTAACTAAAAAAAAAGTCTGATTTGTGTAACATCTGTCAAGTTAAAGAGATTGTTTCCCATGTATTGCTAAATTTTGAAAAGTATGATGAAGTCCGAAAAACCTTTTTTGAAACATTTCAGTACAAATGCAATCTAACTGATTGAATACACTAAAAAAATATTTTGAATCCCGACAATTCTTCTAAATTGGTTATCTACCAATTTTCGATTGGTTTCCTTCGAGAATCAATTGCTGTATAATAGGGTACAAACTTGGATTTCGATTTCTTATTTATGTCTAAAAGATCTAAATATTTGATTCAGCCAAAGAACATTCTCAAATTTTCTGTAATATATATAAGAATTTTCTTCCTTGGTATATCCAAAGAAGGTCTAAGGAGAAGAAGGCTAGCTTCGCACAAGCGTAAGTGGCGCCGTTCTGCGGAATTTTACCGAAGCTGAACGTGGCAAATTGATGTGCATGTACAAAAACAACTGTAAGGGGCGATCTACGCAATCATTTTTAGTCCACTGCAGCTATGGTTTGTCTTCCTATTGGTATATTTATTGCGATTTAATCAGTGTTTCAACCTGTCTCACATCCATGACTGTTTGGCATAGTGATAGCTGACCCTAAAGTTATTCAGTGAGTATTTTATCCCGTTAAGGAGTATATTTTACGATACCTGGAAAAGCCGTTGTATGTTTATTTTGAGTAATTTTGCAGAATTTTTAAAATTAATATGTAAATTAATACATTTAATCATCTTGCAAACATGTAAGTCAATGTATGTTACAGTTTTGTGTTCCCTGGAGCATATCGACATATATAGGTGTCTGCAGTTTGTTCCAATAGTAATTTTTTTTTTATGGTTGATACGAGACGTGCCTGCTGCCATCTATTCACAGTTTATACAAGTAAGAAACTCGATGTGACTTTAATTGAAAATATCCTAAATTCTATAAAATATAATTACACAAAACATGTTGTCTCGCATTAAGCCATAAATTTCAATTTATTATAATATATTAAATATAGTAGAATGTTCAAAATATAAAAATTTTTATGTTTAGCAAAGTAGTAGAATGTTCAAATTATTAAAATTTTTATGTTGAGCATAGCTACTACTTGTTTTACAAAATGGGATTTTATTAAGGAAAATAATTTTAACTATACTTTGTGATAAGAAAAACCATGATGGTGAAATTTAAGAAATGAACACTGTCAAAGTGTATGTAAAATTAGTGACGTGGTGTAACCCATTGAAAACCTTGCTGGGCGGTGAAAAAATAACGCAAGGAACTGGCTCCTCTCCCTGCCTAGGTGGCTTCACTGCAATACACGAATTTGCCATGTTTAGAGGGCGCTGCAATCGAAAAGTTTACATTACGTCTATGGAAGCTAGCTCTCTTCTCCCTTAGACACTCCTTGGTATATCTTTGCTATTTATACACATTTTTTTTACAAAGTGTTTACAGATTTTTTTTTAGATTGTGTATTTTTCTGAAGTGTATATGTAGTATTAATTCATTTTTAACACAAGTGAATTCAATTTAAAACAATTCCAGTTTTTTTAGCGTAGAGTTAGCCATCTCCATTGCCGAATGGTTAGTAGCTACTGATCAAAGTGATCTGGGTTAGATCCCCGGGTAAGGCATGAATGTTTGTGTTGTGTTTCTGCTGAGGTCTCACCTTCTTCACAGATCTGCTCTATGACGTATTAAACTGAGAATTCGCTGTCAGACCTCTGTGGCAAAACAGCTGTTTGAGGGAATATTTATTTATTTTTTATTAAGAGGGATTAAGAGAGAAGATTATTAAGAGTATATAAGCAGTGCAATAAGAATTATATACTCATAGCATAATTATAAAATTATATAACAATTATATATTATAAGCGTATTATAACCTACATAGTCTTGGGAGTGTGTAATGTTACTGGTCTGCTTTTTCACCATAGACCTTTAGTGTTGCAGATTTGCTGTTCGCTACAGCCTACGAAATGTAAACCCGCAATCGGCGAGGTGTAACTGGATTTGAAGAATTAAAGTCTAAAATTTGGAAATCATTGCACATATATATCCTATATGGATAAGATATTAAGTTTCAAGAGGTACTCGAGTATAAGTTTCACAAGTCTTCTTTGAACTAAAGTGAAATTCCATCTGGTACTGCTAATATATTCCTACCTGCTAATACCTGCTAATATATTGATTTCAGTAAACTTATTATTTATGGATATCAATATGAACAAACTAAAAAAAGCTCTTTTTGTGAATTTTTTAATAAATTTCTCAAGTGGAGGCAAATTTTTTCTTTGCAAGTCTTCGGTCAGAGAAATTGAATCATAACTGATAAATTTACTTTTACAACATTGGTAGTGAAATTCCATCGAAAAAATTTTCTTCCTATGCTATTAGTGCTATCATACATTTACAGAGTTCAATGAAAGAATCAGCAACGAATATCATAATATAACAAGGCATAATCTTAAAATACACCGTGTAATTTCCCTATTCCTAAAGCAGTATTACTAAACGCGATCCCCTTGTGCTATAAAACACCAAACAAACCAACAACTGAATGCGATACGTTAACGAATATGCTACAACATGCAATTGCAATTTATCTAGCATACAAAAACTACTTTATAAGCCACAAAATATTCAAGGTAATTAGAAAGCATCTTTTCCAGGTAATTACAAAGTATCTTTACACTTCAAATTTTATGACTGCTTTATTCGTCAAGCTAAAGAAAAACAAATTTTGATAGTCACTGATGACTTGTGATAATGACGGGTGATAAACTATAGCTTTGAAGAAACCTAACAGTAAGAAATCGATTTCGGATTAGGTCCAGTGAAGGGGGAGGAGCACTGGAAGCTGCTACGACCGATCCTACGACCTGAAGAATTGCTGATTTAGACAAACCCTTACTTATAGCAAGTCATAGCATTACGTTGCTGACTTTCTTTCCTCAAACAAAAACACATTTATATTTTATAGGCACCTATGTAATTTGTCATTTCTGCTTTACCCCCATCATTAATTCCCCTGATCACAGTTGCAAACCAATGGAAAACAAACTTGATACATTTTCTTTTGATTTCCATGTCATTTGTTTTTCTTTCATTGAGCAAATAAAATAGTTATATATATTTGAAGTTGTACATCTACTTTGTAATTACAAGGTGTGTGTACATATATATATATAAGAAAATATTTATCCATTAAAATTCAATTAAGAATTGCTGTTCTGTTGAATATCTGTTAAGGAAAGTGACTTGCCTTTCGTGCGACTCCGTGTGCTCCGGGTTCATGCGCTCCAACTCTTTCGATGAGTTGGTGTCCTTCTTGAATGACTGGAGAGGAGATCTCTTCAATTGCAGACACCAGCTGCGAGTGTTGGGAAACCAGCGAAGAGCCGCTGCGGGGAATGTCGCTCGTCGTCAGTTGAACTTCGATTTGATCCAGTTTATTTAGAGCCTGCAGCAAAGAAAATCCTTGAATTGAAGACACGGCGAAGATTCAAAGGAAAACATTAAACTAAAAGAATTTATTATACCTGAAGAAAATACTCTCATTCCCATCTCTCTTTAAGGAAAGCGAAAGCTCCTTCATCTCATGATTTGTGTATTCTCGATCTTGAGACCAGAACTGTCTGGCGCTAGCAAAGTTCACCATTGCTATCCTACCAAGAATCAAGCTTTCCGCAAAAAGCGTCAAAAAGTGAAGTATGATTGAAGAGGAAAGAAGAAGCCTTCTCACCATTTTGATTATGTCCATGATGGTGTATATGGGTGAAGAGAAAAGAAGGATCCTCACTCACCATTTGAATCATGTTCATGATGATACACATCAGTAAAGAGTAAAGAAG
This sequence comes from Ryuthela nishihirai, assembly GCA_038380435.1. Classification (NCBI taxonomy): domain Eukaryota; kingdom Metazoa; phylum Arthropoda; class Arachnida; order Araneae; family Heptathelidae; genus Ryuthela; species Ryuthela nishihirai. The sequence goes on from JAWZYU010000021.1 coordinate 5,557,544, forward strand.
AAGTCTCACTCACCAGTGATCATGGTGATATGAGTGAAGAGAGAAAAAACGGCTCATTCACCAATTGAGCCATATTTTTCATGGTGTAGATCAGTGATTCCCAACCTTTTCTGGACCATCGCCCCCTTTAGAAGAGAACAAAAATTTCAACGCCCCCCTAGTCCATAATAGTTAATTTTATATGAATTAAAATATTGTTGCATATTATCTGTACCTAATTTATCTGTTTATTTATCTATTAAAAATCATAATACCGCCCCCCAGTGGGCGCTGGAGCCTTCCATGGGGGCGGTAGCGGATCCAGAGGCAAATGGGGGGCGTTGAGGCAGTCAAGAGGGGCGGTCAAATAAATAAATAAATTTAATGGAATTTTCTGTGACAACCTTTTTATCTCTTCTATTCTGTGGTGTCTTCCTGGTGATTCTGGTCATCCACTACCTCATCCGTCATGTACAGCTTTTCAACTGCAGCTTGGACAATAAGTTCCCTGCTACCGCCTACTAGCGTACTGGTACGTCTGAAGTCGACTGAGATGTTCTCAAAAGTTCTCTTCAAGATCACAGTTTGGATATCAGCTTCAATATGTTTTCCCACTCCAAGTCGCTTTGAGTATGCTGTATGGTACGTAGTTACAATACCATCCACGTCAGAACAAAAGGTATAATATTAACATTACACTTGTGAATTAGGCTCAACTCATTAGCCAGCAGATCATACTTCCTCTTCTTTTCAACCTCTACTGTCTGCAGGTTATCCTGAGATGTTATTCCTACTTCATTAATTGTAATCTCATTCAATACCTTATAATGCACTACTATATCAGGCGTATTATGTTGGACATGTGTGTCCGTCCTGATAGGCAAATCAACCTTGATGCAATAATAATTTAATAATAATAAATTTATTATATTTAATATTTTTTTTATAATTTTTTTAATATAATAAAATACTTTGAAAATACCTGTTTTCATGAATAAATATTTTATCTAGCTATGTAAATTATCTTATTGTTTTCGGGTTAATAAGCATTTTTAAATTAGCATTAGGTATACCTCGACCTAATTTGTTTTAGTTTAGAATAGATTGAAGGTGACAAGTCCTTGCAAGTTGGTAGGCAAACACGCGGTTCATGCAATTTAACATGTTTCGACAAGAATATGGGAGCTTGAAATGACTTGTTTACGGAGCAAGTGCGCCGGCATCGCAACATACAAGTTAATGCATGTACAAAATCAAATCTATAAAAGCGATAGCTCTAGGAATGTTTTATTATTTTTATGTGCTTCGCCGTGATAAATAGTCGTGAGTAATAAGTGTTAGAAATCATTATAAACATTATTTTTATAACTATCTATAAATCTGTTGAGAAGTTAATTTGTATTTGAAAATGTCTGAATCTACATCTAAAAAGAAATGCCGGCAGTACAGTATTGAGTATTTGAAATATGGATTTACGTACTCTCCTACAAACCAATCATTACCTATGTGTTTAATTTGCTGAAACGTTTTTTCAAATGAAGCTATGTAACCTTCTAGGCTACAGAGCATTTAAATAAAATGCATGCTGATAAGAAGAACAAAGATTTATCCTATTTTCAAGAACTGGAAAAGCAATATTTAAAACAGCCCACTATGTCAAAACTTTTTGCGTCGTCTTCTAAACAAGATGACGATGGACTACGAGCCTCATATAACGTTTCATTGTTAATCGCAAAAGCAGGAAAACCACACACAATTGGCGAGAAATTGATTTTGCCGGCAGTCAAAGAGATATTAAAAACTGTTCTTCATCATAAGACACCGTCAGATATCATAAAAAAAAATCCCTCTCACTAATAATTCAGTGCAAAGAAGAATAGATGAAATGGCAAAAGACGTTGAAATATCATTATGTGATTACTTAAAGACTTGCAAATTTTCTATTCAACTCGATGAATCAACTCTACCAAATAACGAAGCTCTACTCTTATCATACGTACGATTTATAAAAGAAGAAAAAATTCATGAAGAGTTATTATTTGCTAAAAATTTGGAATCTGATACAAAGGGAGAATCTATATTTAATACCATGCAAAAGTTTTTTCAAGACAAAGAAATTCCTATTTGCAATATTTTGTCTGCTGCTACTGATGGTGCTCCAGCAATGACAGGTCGTCATAAGGGTTTCATAGCGCATTTGAAACAAGCAGTACCAAATGTACTCGCTGTACATTGTATTATTCATCGTCAGCATTTGGTTGCAAAAAATTTGAATGAATGTCTGCATACGTCGCTCCATTACGTTATGAAAGCAATCAATAAGATTAGAAGCAATTCATTGAATGACCGATTATTTGGTAAGCTTTGTAATGAAAATGATGAAGATTACAATCGCTTGCTGCTGCACAGAGAAGTACGTTGGCTCTCTAAAGGTGTTTGTCTGAATCGTTTTTTCAATCTATTTGACTCAGTACTGGACTTTCTTGAAGACAGAGATGAAAAATTGTGCGAAAAACTGATTACGTCAAAAAATGACATCGCTTATTTGACAGACCTGTTTGAAATATTTAATCAAGTTAATTTACAATTGCAAGGTGATGAGTCGAATTTAATTAAAACAAAAAACGTCATAGCTGCTTTTGCGGGAAAACTTCTTCTATTCAAACGAAATCTAGGTAGAGGTGAATACAACCACTTTCCCACATTATCAGCAGTCTCTGCAAAACCGGAAGATTTACTTACTTACTGCCAACACTTGGAAGTTCTTCATGTTGATTTTACGGAGCGTTTCCAAGATATTTTAAACATGAATATATCGAGTTGGGTTTTAGATCCTTTCGTAAGCACAGATACTGAAGAATCATCAAATTTGGAAGAGGAACTCTTAGAACTCACGACTAACGAAGTACTCAAAGTAAAATTCAAACATGGATACCAAGAGTTCTGGCTTCAAAAATCAATACCAGTTCTCTACACTGGATTGTGGGCAATAGTACAGTCGCTCAAAAAAGTATCCGAACACTATGGTTGATTACAGAATTCAGAAATAATATCTGGCAGCGATTTGTATAATTGATTGTTGATTACAGAATTCAGAATAATATCTGGCAGCGATCTGGCAACCTTCGTGTCACGTGACACGAAGGTTGCCAGATCACTAATTTCTAAACAAATCGCTGCCAGATATTATTTCTGAATTCTGTAATCAACCATAGTGTTCGGATATTTTTTTGAGCGACTGTACAGAAGTTTTTAATCGCATTTCCTTCGTCCTATATGGCTGAGCGTGGATTCAGTGCAATAGCTAATTTACTGTCAAAGAAGAGGAACAGACTACACATCACTGAACGTGGCGATCTGCGATTGATGTTAACGAAATTGGAACCCGACATTAACAAATTGTTAACACTCCACCAGCCTCAACCATCTCATTATTTTTTTTATTTATTATTAATTTTGTGTTTATCTCATTATTTTTTATTTCTTATTGATTCTGTGTTTATTTTTAAAATTTTAATAAACAATTTTATTGTACATTTGGTTGTCGTTTTATTAATTTCTGCTTTATGATTTTTAATAGACAAATAAACAGATAAATTAGGTATAGATAATATGCAACAATATTTTAATATTTCATATAAAATTAACTATTATGGACTAGGGGGGCGTTGAAATTTTTGTTCTCTTCTAAAGGGGGCGATGGTCCAGAAAAGGTTGGGAATCACTGGTGTAGATGATTGAAAACGAAACATGGAAACTTTCTCACCACATGAGCCATGTCCATCCAATTTCTTCTGAAGAGAAAGATTTGATTTTGAGTGAAGAGAAAAGAAGGAGCCTCACTCATCAAATGAGCCACGTTTATCATGGTATATATAAGAATGAAAACGAAACTAGGAGTCTACCATTTGAGCCATGGCCATCATGGCGTGTGTGAATGCAGAGTAAAGAAAGAACCTCACTCATACTTTTAGCCGTGTTCATGCTGGTGTGTATCAGTAAAGAGCAAAGAAGGAGCCCCTTTCACCATTTCAGATGTTCATGATGATGTGTATGATTGAAGAATGAAGACAAAGCCTCACTCACCGTTTGAGCCATGTTCATGATGGTGTGTATGAGTGAAGAGGAAAGAGTCTCCATTTCAGATGTTACGATAGTGTGTATGGGTGAAGAATAGAAACAAAATCGCTCACCTTTTGAGCCATGTTCATGATGGTGTGCATGAGTGAAGAGTAATAAAGAAAGAACCTCACTCACCGTTTGAAATGATGGTGTGTATGGGTGTAGAGGAAAAATGGAGCTTCCCTCACACTTTCAGCCGTGCTCATCATGGTGTGTATGAGTGCAAAGTAAAGAAAGAGCATCACTCACCGTTTGAGCCATGTTGAAGAAAGCAACGGAAATGGAGAGAAACAGTCGACGGCTTTCTAAAACACTCAGGAAATCGGAACATTCGGAAAGCACCTCGTATGCTTTTGCCTTCAATTCCTCTGCAGCATAGTTGTCAGAATGAGAAATCTGCTCAGCTGTTCTCACCAGCTTCAGAGCTTGATCTTGAATTTCCTGAAAATGAAAAGGAATTTCCAGATTAGAAATTTAATTATATATATATATACAGGGTGATTCAAAACTTATCGTTCAAATTTCGTGGGAAGGTAGGGAATACGTCAGGAAACCGATTTCACAAAGGAAAGTATGTCCGCAAACGTCATCTACATGAACAAAATGGACAAGTAAAGTGAACACAAGGAAACAGTACAGTTAAGTGGTAATGAATGTGACTTTTATTCCAACAAGGTAAAGATGCATATCCGCTAGCTCTTGATGCGTAAAACGATTCATCTTATCACTACTAAGTCAGCTCGTACACTGATGACAGCGGGAGTGGTCGGGCGAGCTGTACACTGGTTGGGTACACACAGCGCCCTCTACATACGCATGCGTACATTTGCGGACATACTTTCCTATGTGAAATCGGTTTCCTGACGTATTCCCTACCTCCCCACGAAATTTGAACGATAAGTTTTGAATCACCCAGTATACAGTAATTTTGTTGAAGCACATTCTTTCCTTTGAAAAGGTGACGGAGATTGTCTGAGCGCCATTCTCATAACTTTTTATTACACAGCGAGTTTCTCTGTGCTATCCCCCCCCCGCTTTTCCTTCGGTGACAGAAGGGTCTCCTGTGGTTTAGAAAGATCCCCGTCCGTCAGATGGCAGTGTGCACATTGCCTAGCAGAGTGCCTAGGCCATATCATTGTTGGGATACTATTCGCTATATCATAGATTCGTTGTGCTAGGATTACGACACAACGTTTTGGACTTGAAAATGCTCAATGCAGGTAATATAATGATAATAATAATAATTTATTTCATGCAGGGGGTTATAGTAAAGCCAAGGTACAGGAAATTTTGGATATTAATTTAAACGTTCAAGTGGCTTAATGTCCCAGGCAGTTCTTCGTTAAACGAAAAAAGTGTTGAAGCCCACTAGATAATGTATAAAACGTTAAGACTTGATAGCCGTGTCCATTCTTCAAATGGTAGAGTAAAAGCAATTCGTTGTGAAGTGATTCTGAGATGGAATACGAAAGATGACTGATTGAATTTTGTTCCCGTTCTCATTCTATGACAGCATCAAAATTATTAACAACTAGATTCGACATAAAAAATGTAATCCTAAGGTTATCATTAAAACCTTTATGTTGCCCTAAACATGCGATGTACATCATAAACTTCTCATTTTAAAACTTTATTTTCTAAACATTGCTTCCTTAGTATTTCAAATCATCTCAATCTATAATTATTGAGATATTTCTGATTGATGCAAAAGCTTTCTTTACTGTTTTACAGTAGTTTTATGTATAGTATGAAGAAAATGTTGATTACCTTCGATTCACTCTCAATCTTCAAATGTTCATGTTGCAAAATTTCTGAGCTGGCCGAAGAGTCACCGAGATTCTTTTGGTTCACGTATTCCGCTCCTTTGGTCCTTAACCAGTTCTGAACCTGGTGGAGAAAAAATACCGTCAAATTAATAATAACATAATGGTTTTTTTTTTTCATGTGTCAAGGGTAGAGTTACTGGTTTTTACAATATTACATGAATAATCGCCTATTAACCGTTACGCGAATGAAAATAAGTTTGAAATTAGTTACCCGAGAGTCACTCGTTATTTTCAGAATTTCTGTCAAGGAAGAATGAATTTGACAAAAAAAGTGATAAAAATATTTCCCTCGTTAATGATTATCTCGCTTCAAATTGGATGTGTTTCCCTCATCGAAATGCTCCTCGCTGCAACTTCTTATTGCCGTCTTCAGGTGATCAATCATCTGAAGATGAATTTACTTGACTGGGACAGAGCTGCAAGATGTCATAGAGTTTCAAATTCGTGTAAAGCCTTCAAAAGAGGCAAGCAAAAATCAACACAATGGGAGAGATCCCGCGAATCACAAAAACTAACCCTAACACCGGAGGACAGGGGCACACCCAAATTTGTTTTCTGTTAGTGGGATCCGAGTTTTTCAAAATTATGTCACCCAAAACACTAAAGTTTAATGCTTAAATGCATTAAAATTATTTTTACTAAATATTCTCTGCTGAAATAAATGAGAGAGTGTCTTATATGCCATCGCATGTGATAATGCATAAAATACGGTAATTAGTTCCTCTGATGGGGAGCTGTAAACCCATCCCTCCCTTTGGGTCCTCCTTTTCAGACCTCCCTTTCAGACGATAGCGATTGTAATGTTTTTGCGTATATTTTATAATTAATTTTGTTTCAGACTGAAATTTGTATGAAAGTTCCTGTCAAAGAATTTAATACCGACAAAGATATCCTTGATAAACTGCATTAACTTTATCGTCACTTATATTTTCATAACTTATTCAAGAAACAATTTTAACATACAAGACAAAAGCCCCATTTTAAAGGCATCATCAGTGTAAATGGTTACTGCTTCGAAGTGATATTCATAACTTTGTGATACAGTCTATGATGTATCGTTTCATTTATTATAACATAAAAAAATTATAAAAGCTGTGGAAATTTGATGGAAAGTGAAATGTCAGAAAGGTTGATCATTGAGTCTACACAAAATTATCGATCTGTCACAGACTTACAAATAGTAGATAATGCAAAAAGATTAAAAAATGACTGCAAAAATTAATTTAGTTTCCACTAGAAATATGTTAGTGTTTTACATGTCTTTTCAGAGTGCATATTCTAACAAACCTGGACTAGAAATTTAAGCTCAGAGGTTTTCCTCGTTAAGTTATTTTCTCCATTATGTGAGTCACAACGAAGGAGACTCCTTTGTGATACGAAGGGAGACTCTTTTACTGACTTTCCTTTATTGATGAACAAATCATCGCCTTTCTTCTCACCTGGCTCAACTCATCCAACAGCTGGCATCTCTTAAGACATTGCTCCAGTTTGATTTTCCTCTGACTCCACAGAGCATCGAGCTGTCTCCATCTGTCGTGCAGGGACTCCATGTACCTCTCTACGAATGCACTGGTCTGCTTCGCAGCGTGTTGCATGTGCAAGGGTCTCGAGTCTCCCATGCTGTGGGTGGCCACTTCGCACAGCCTCTCCGAAAGCTGCTGACCTTCATTCAAGGTATGCATCGAGGATGATAGCACAGCTAGGCAAAGGAAATAAATACAATTAGTTTTGCTACACTCATAAGACCTCTTTGGCCTGCTCACAATGAACATGGGCAAAATCAGCATTTGCAGTCATGATTTAATAATGAAGTGTTGCTGCGATGATATAAAAAAATAAATTGTACACTGCAATGGTTTCTTCAGGCAAAAATATAAATTTCAGTACAACAAAGATGGACGATCACTTAGAACTCAGTGTATTAAAATTATATGTTGGTTGCACTATCACCCTGTCAATTTTACCGTTGTATCATGTTTCATTGAATGGCAGTCACTTCTAGGCAAGTATATTCATTTAATATAATTATCTAAGAAGGTTTCATTTAATTCATAGAATGTTTGCATAAAAAATCTTCGGGTTGGGAAGGTACTTTATCCACTATGGCAATCCTTCTTGGTTCAGAATAAATAATTTTTTTCAATTCCATACATTAATGTAAACGTTAAAATATAAAATTGCTCTGCACAGACTGGTAAAGATCTGTTATCTGGTAAAGCTATTTTCCATATATATATATGGTAAAGATCTAGACTCAGTCTATATAAAGTAATGTTATAATCTAACTTTTATCTTAAAACTCACAACTATCGCTCTCTTCTAACACTTGTATAGAATTATAGAATAATTTATTTTCATATTCTGATCATTTGTTACAAAGTTTGACTTTGGAAATGTAAGTATTAGTTGAATAGTCTTTAAAAGATACTCGCTATTTTAAAATGCTAAAATTATAGAACACTCTGCTAGTGTTTTACACTTTAATTGGATTGATCACATAGTTTCATTAATCAACTAAACATCTCTTTTCGAGAATAAATGCATACTGTGGTTTCAAAAGATGTGAATTTCGTTATCGTAATAATTTATCTAAAAGCTGTTTTTTTTTTTCGAATTTCCAACTACTTTGAGTTTTAAAATAGGGCTAAAACCAACATAAGAATAATTTTATTCAAGGTTATAAATTTTTGAATTTATACTGATGACCATACAGCTGAGTTGCATTTGGTTAGTTTTCATCTTCATATTACAGATTCAAATGCTCAATCTTATCTTCCAATAGAATATTTCGAAAAGCACCAACCTTTTCTCTCCTCTTGATGCCTGCGTAGCATTGCGGTACAGGATTCTGTTGTGTCCGGGAAATAGCCCTCGGTCAAATTATTCTGCATTCTGTCCAAAACATCACCAAACTGAAAATGCAAAGTAGTATTTGAATTAATGTTACAAAGTATATAATCATGGAACAGAAATAATTTGTGGCAGTTTAATTGGAAAAAAATGGCATTACTATAGTGATTCATACGGATAAGGATGTACGTTTAATCATCTACTTAAGAAATGATTATTACAATAGAAATAGCGAACCTTACCCAGCGAAATATAATCCATCACTTTTAATTGTTCGTAATTGCCATCTGTCAGCAAATTGTTCATTCCTCTTCGTCCTTGGAGTTGAAAAACTCCGGACATCCGTTTTCAACTTTCGGAAATGTTTCAAAACAGTCTTCCTCGAAGAAAATGAGCCATGGAGCGAAAGAGGTGGCAATCGGAAGTAGCTAGGTCGGGGATCTAAACTGGATAAGGAAAGAGCTCAAATGTCAGTTCTCAAGGTTTTTCTTTGGTCCGAAGTGTGCTTGTGGTTTTGAGTTCTTATGTTGGAGGAGTACCTGATGTTTGTTTACCAATTCAGGGTAGCGCTGAGCATTACAGAGTGCACGCGCTTCAGTTGTGCTGAGTAGAGGTCGACATTAATGGCCGACTTCATCGAGAACCAGTTTGAAGTGGACTACACCCTCGAAATTCCACCAAACACACAACGTTGCTTTCGTTTCAAAACGTCCCCTCTTTGGGATAGGAAGTGCGGGCTGGCCTGATTGGTTCGGATTGTCGAAGAAGATACATTTTGATCGCATCATTTTTGATCGTGTGGATTAGCAAGGATTTTCCTTCTCGTTAGATAGTCAGCATGGAGAAAATTTCAGCAACTGTTTTCTTCCTCTTCCTTGTCGATGCGTGGCAGATGGTGCGAGTCTGCGAGTGTTTGTCGATGAATCGTTTCAAGAGAGTGACACAGAATGTTGAGATCTACTTTTGCTTGCTTTTGAGTGTCATGTCACCGCCACCTTTGAACTTCTTGAACTAGCCTGAGAATGACGAATGGAGAATGTCCCTCACCTTCTACTTCGCATATTTCTTGCGCTGCTTAGGCAGCTTTTAATCTTTTTTTTTCAATAATGGCGTAAAGGTGCACGAATTTCAGTACTCAACTCACTCATTGTACAACTTTTCTTATAATGGAAACCAAGACTCCAATACTTGTAATAGTTATGGACTGACGCGGAAAACTTTATACGTTTCCTTTTATTTAGTACTACGTTCAGAGATAGGCATATGCAAAAGAGTGATGTGTCACCACACATGTTTTGCATGGCGAAAAAAGAACAGATTTATGAATCATCCTAGTTTTACTTAGTCTACATTTTTCTTGTTTATTTGTCACAATACACACTTTTTCATTTCTTCATCTTTATACTGTTTTTAATACAGGAATTGTATACTTTTATATATGAATTTTATGTTAATATCAATTAATTAAGCCACAGGAGAGTTAAAAACAATTGTGGTTAGGAAACACCATATAATATTTTGCGCAATAATGATCGCAATAACTACGTAATTGAGTGTTTCCCAAACATTTTATCATCGCGACACACTTCTGAAGCAATTCAATTACCGCGACACACTTCTGAAATAGTCCATTTACCACGACACACCTAAAGTAAAACTCGACATTTTTGCTCATTATAACAACTGAAATTTCAATTTATTTAGGGGTGGGGATGGCGCAGTCGGTAGTACGCCAATGTCGTAACCTGCAGTTCCCAGGTTCGAGTCCCACCTGGCCAACGTTGAGATTTAGCTCTGCAAAACTTCCTGCCTTCGGCCAGAAGGGGACACTTATGGATTTTTAAATGCCTCCGTTCGTCGGATGGGACGTTAAGCCATGTTGCCGTGCGCAGGAGAACCATACCCTGTGCACGTTAAAGAACACGCTAGATGGTCTTAATGGAAGGCTACCATTCCCCCCAACATCTTCTGAGCCCTCGGGGTTCTTGTGACTGGTCATTTAGCCCATTGTGTGCCAAAAGGTGGCTCTCAGAGGTAAAACAAATCAATTTATTGAAACAGAAGTATATTAAATTCAATATTTGATTTAAAAAAATAGAAATATTTAAAAAATATTCAAGTACAAATTATTGTTTTTTGTAAATTTTTGCGAATCACCTGGACGACCTTAGACGCGACACATCGGTTGAGAATGAACAATTGCTTCTAGAGCACCAGTTGGATAAGTAATTCGGTTAAAATGAAAGCAGATACAACAAAAAAACAAACATGACTTTGATTTAGCCCCTAAGATTTTAATTCGTTTACTTGATTTTTGATCTGTGCCCTGTTCGAGGAAAGAGCAGAAAAGTAGAACCGAAGGTGTGGCTTGCCGACGCTTGGCATCTTTTAAGATACAGGAATATGCTGAACGAAATTTTAATATTCTATGAGGAATTTTTCAGATTAAGGTGATTAAAATTTGAAGTTGGTATCAAAATTACAGAAGGAGGACTAAGTTAAAATGGATTAAAAAGCACAGGAATTATTTGAAAAATTAATGGTGGAAGTATATGAAATAGTTGAAAAGAGAATCCTGGTTCCAGTATTGACGGGGATTCCGAAGATGAAGAATTTCGACGTTTGAGTCATTATTAACCTTGGTTCGGTATCGAGTGGCAAATTGCTGAGTGCCGGACAGAAACCAGTTGCAAATTCTTTCACTAAAATGAAATTACATTTCTTATAATATTTTTTCCATATATTTGAAAACCAATTGCCATTTATTTTTGCTTTTTGGGCATTCGAGATGGCAAAAAATTTCAAGAATCATGCCAAGAACCGGGATTTGTTGAAGTCAGTAGTTTTTCCTTGGCTGCTCAGGTACATAATTGTATTATTAAGAGACTGAAACAAAAGTTTAAGCATATCTTTAATTATGCTGAAAATTTTGTGCAATCAATAGAACATTATAGAAGCGTTGCTCTTTTATTATTATTATTGGTGAATGCCTCTTACTTGATGGTAAAAAGATCAATGCAAATCATGAGCTATGCTTTAATACTGGAAGAGCCACAAGAGTTAGACTCAATCACAAATCGAATTTTTAAAAAAACAAAACAAGTTAGCAACATTTCTATAGTGTATTAAATCGATCATTTGAAGTCATATATTGAAAATCAAAAACTATCGATATTATTTAAAACAGTTGTTCACATCGATATAAAGACGAATTTCCTTGATTGAACAATATCGATTTAGGTGATCACTGGTTAGATAAATGGGGGGCAGCATTGGGTGACGAAATGTCGCCACGTGAAGCAGGATTACCTAATGCAATGATGGTCTACGAAATGTGGCATACGTACAAATCTGTATTTATTATAAGGAAAAATTAAAACAAAATCCGTCTCATACATGAATTTAAAAAAAAATAGGTAATAAAATTTAGATTTATTTGTTTCCAAATGCCGGTAAACAAAAACCGATTTGTGTCTTGCAACGAAGTAGGCAGCTAATTAACACAGGAATTTGTGACTTTTATTTTGAATTGGAAATTGTTTGTTTCTCTCTCTTTTTTTTCTACCTTGTCGCTCAATGACTATTTTCATAACATTGTTTAAAAATAATTTTCATACATTCCAGTAAAAGCTCCAGAATATTCCTGGTGGTATGTTAAAAGAACTCAAGGCCACACGAAATCATCTTTGGGGCCGCATGCGAACCATAAAACATAGGTTGGGAGACACTGCAGTTTGTATTGATTATAAATAGGTATTATCAGCGGAATAATTTCAGAATCTGAATGTAAATATATCTTTCGCTGCATCTGTATCTTACTTGTCGTAAATCATATTATTGATTGTAATGCACTGCATCCGAATTACTGACTCCGAAAGTGCGAAATCTTTTCTTTGAAATATTTTCCCTAATAATACCCTCCTTGGGTCAGCCGATATAATAATATCCTCTTTACAATTTGATTTCCTCCTGATATATAAATTGATAACTCACATGTCGTAACAGTTAGAAACATCTATGTGCAAAATTTGGAGTGTGTTGGGTTACAACAAAAAAGCAATTAGAAACGAATTAAAAAGGCATCATTAATGCAGAACATTAATGCAAGAATTTTGGAGAACCAGGATGTGAATTACCCTTACAGAAAAGTTCATAGTTGTAGTAGATCAAATGTTTGCTTCTATTTGAACTTGTAGGAGTTGCCAAAATCTAAATTTGTCAAGTTCCCTGAGACCTGTGATAATGAATACGTCTTTGACGTTAAGTTTCTTTATTCTAGCACATCTGCATCACAATTATATGCAGAGGTGACATCTATTCACTCTCAAGGAATATACCTTTCATTTTATGTGATGTTTACTATGAATTTCACCAAAAAGGAAATATATATTCTATAATTTAAATGTCTAAAACGATCATATTAAATATCTGCTCAATGATTTAATTTATATTGCACATTGTTTGCGATTAATTATCGCGAGACATTAAATTCCCTAGATTTAACAAATATGCATCCTAGTTAGATTGAAAGGAAGCTGATCTTGAAGAATAGGCCGATTCTGAATTTCGCAATTTATTTCCAAGATTTACGACATGAATAATCTCTAGATGCAAAGTTTCAGACTTTTGTTGAGGAGATTGGCTTCACAGGTAGAGAGATAGGATCACGTTCTGTGTACAGAGGACTTTCGAGTTCCCACTCTGTCGAAAGGGAAGATTTTCTTCTGAAATTGAGAAAGGGGAATCCATCGGATCAGTGGATCAATGGAATGGATTCATCGGATGTTATATTTATAGTGGTCCCCATTTGTAAAAGAATTCCTTGAAGGGAGGATTCTGTCTTTCCAGTAGATCATCTTACCCTACCCAGCTTTGATATATTGGGAACCTTGTGACCAATCCATTTAGGAAAATTGTGTCCATAAAACCACCGATCAGATTTAAAAAACAGCAGCAACATTCAGACCTCTTTCTTTATAATTCTCAGAATAACTGTTATCAATCAATATGATATTTGCATAAGGTAGTGCATAAAATCCTTCTCCAGGGGCGATATAACTCGGAACTCGGATCAAGCGATCTTGTGAGTGTACAAGCGACGGATATTTATAAGAAAGTGGGGATATTATTCCCAGTGAGCGAGTGACGTGGTGTCCTTGGTGGTGAAGTGCGGAAAGTAGCAACATTAACTTCAGAACTATTGCAGAAGGTGCCAAAATTCCAAAAGCGAAGTTGAAGAGTAGCTCCGATTACTTACAAATACATCGTTGCCACCAGCGAAATCGGATTAATGGAGCCTGAGAACCTCAACGAAAGTCATCTGGAACTAACTGTTGATAACGCTTTTCCAGCCTGGTGTGTGGCAAGTGGTGTCGCATGCCTGCCAGGAAAGGTTATTTTGAACCTGAATGGTATTGATGTTGTACGTAACAATATGCAAATGGCCAGGCCGGTTACTTGGATGATGCAAATACATGTATCATGGAGTTGATTAAAAAAACCGCTACTGTTCCGACCTAAATGTCGGTTGTTGTTTCAACCGGAAATGAGCATCATTCCTGTGTAATCATACGATGAATACTGTGAGATCGTGATTTCCTATGGAAAGTGTCAACGGAACGCACATGCTGCTGAACAACTATTTGTGTGAGATATCCATAGGTTCATCATCCCATATATCAGACGATATTTCATGTGTGTGTATACTTAACATGCGATTACGTAGGAATGATGCTCGATATCGAAGTGTTTTATAGTCAACTGCACGACGCACACGATTACGCGATCTTAGCATTTACATCACTCAAATAACAGGCATAGTCATTTGCATACTGTTGCAGTGATCGCAGGTGCGTTCCTAGTAATGCGTGAGATACCGTTCAGTCGCAAAATAACCTTTCCTGGCAAACATATGACACCGCTTGCAGCACACCAGGTTATTGAAGCGTCATCATGGAATAGTTCTCTCTCACCCACCATTAATCCGATTGTGGCCGTTGGAATTTTGGCGCTACCTGCAATATAATTTCTCAAATTAATGCTGCCAGACTTCACAATGCGCCACCAGGGGGTACTGTCATCATGCTCCTTTATGAAGAGCTTCCGATAGCTTCCCATAATGCATCTGTCACTTCTACACTCATGAGGTCGCTTCTCCCGATTAATGTCCTAGAGAAGAGCTTGATCTTTGATATATTATGTATATTGACGAAAAATTTATGACTTTAAGATGTCGCATGTGCAGTAGCTAACTATCTCTTTTGACAGTTTAATTACTTTTATATAATATTACTTGTAAAACGATAATAATGATTCCATTTTCCATTACCTCTTTAGCCCTCCCAAAAAATGAAACGGCTTGTTCAAGAATCTGCCTCCGTTGCTCCAGTTGAGCATTCAGATCTTTCCAAGCCAAGCCAAGATTTTCGGCCATCGCAGAGTAAACCTCTGCTCTGGGCTTCTGGGTCGATATCAATTCATCAGCCTGCCTCAAGAGTTCTTCCACTGGACTCTGTTTCGTCTGTAAAGAAAATAACGCAAAATAATAATCTAAGCAAAAATTCAGTGTCAATAATTTAATTGAAAAGATGACACGTTAGATGTGTTCTTCAGAAAATTCGTATTAGTTGGATAATTTCTAATGAGAAATGATACAAATTGAAAATCTTAAAATGATCTTTAGAATTTCTTTAGAATCTTTAGAAAATCTTTAGAATTTCGATGAACTTCAACTTCCGAACATTCAAGTTGCGCAATTCGTATTTAAGAACATTCTGAGAGCTAAAAGAATTGTGACTCCCTGATCCATTCTCAGAGCTAAAAGAATTGTGACTTCCTGTTCCATTCTGAGAGCTAAAGAATTGTGAATCCGTGTTCAACTCTGAGGGATAAAGAATTGTGAATTCCTGTTCAATTCTGAGGGATAAAAAATTGTGAATACCTGTTCAATTTTGAGAGCTAAAGAATTATGAATTCCTGTTCAATTCTAAGGGCAAAAGAAATTGTGACTCCCTCATCAAGTTAATCCCTGTTCGATTCTGAGGGCTAAAGAATTGTGAATCCCTGTTCAATTCTGAGGGATAAGGAATTGTGAATCATTGTAAAATTCTGAGGGATAAGGAATTGTGAATCATTGTTCAATTCTGAGGGATAAAGAATTGTGAATCCCTGTTCAATTCTAAGGGCTAAAGAAATTGTTACTCCCTCTTCATTTCTGATTTCCGAAGAACTGTGACTCCCTGTTCAATCTGAGGGATAAAGAATTGTGAATCCCTGTTCAATTCTGAGGGATAAAGAATTGTGAATCCGTGTTCAATACTAAGGGCTAAAGAAATTGCTACTCCCTGTTCATTTCTGATTTCCGAAGAATTGTGACTCCCTGTCCAATCTGAGGGCTAAAGAATTGTGAATCTCTGTTCAATTCTGAGGGATAAAGAATTGTGAATCCGGTTCAATTCTGAGGGATAAGGAATTGTGAATCATTGTTCAATTCTGAGGGATAAGGAATTGTGAATCATTGTTCAATTCTGAGGGATAAAGAATTGTGAATCCCTGTTCAATTCTAAGGGCTAAAGAAATTGTTACTCCCTCTTCATTTCTGATTTCCGAAGAATTGTGACTCCCTGTTCAATCTGAGGGCTAAAGAATTGTGAATCCCTGTTCAATTCTGAGGGATAAAGAATTGTGAATCCCTGTTCAATTCTGAGGAATAAGGAATTGTGAATCATTGTTCAATTCTGAGGGATAAGGAATTGTGAATCCCTGTTCAATTCTGAGGGATAAAGAATTGTGAATCCCTGTTCAATTCTAAGGGCTAAAGAAAATGTTACTCCCTCTTCATTTCTGATTTCCGAAGAATTGTGACTCCCTGTTCAATCTGAGGGATAAAGAATTGTGAATCCCTGTTCAATTCTGAGGGATAAAGAATTGTGAATCCCTGTTCAATTCTGAGGTATAAAGAATTGTGAATTCCTGTTCAATACTAAGGGCTAAAGAAATTGTTACTCCCTGTTCATTTCTGATTTCCGAAGTATTGTGACACCCTGTTCAATCTGAGGGCTAAAGAATTGTGAATTCCTGTTCAATTCTGAGGGATAAAGAATTGTGAATCCCTGTTCAATTCTGAGGGATTAAGTATTGTGAAACCCTGTTCAGTTCTGAGGGATAAGGAATTGTGAATCCCTGTTCAATTCTGAGCAATATAGAATTGTGACTCCCTGTTCAATTCTGAGCAATATAGAATTGTGACTCCCTGTTCAATTCCAAAAGCGAAAGGAATTGTGACTCCCTCTTCAATTATGATTTCCAAAGAATTGCAACTCCCTGTTTATCTGAGGGCTAAAAAATTATTCTTTATTATTTAAAATTATTTAAATATTTATTATTTTTTTATTTAAAAATTATTCTTTAGAATTCACAATTCTAAAGAATTGTGAATCCCTGTTCAATTTTGAGGGATAAAGAATTGTGAATCCCTGTTCAATTCAGAGGGATAAGGAATTTTGAATCATTGTTCAGTTCTGACGGATAAAGAATATTGAATCCTTGTTCAATTCTGAGGTATAAAGAATTGTGAATCCCTGTTCATTTCTGAGGAATAAAGAATTGTGACTCCGTGTTCAATTCTAAGGGCTAAAGAAATTGTGACTCCCTCTTCAATTCTGATTTCCGAAGAATTGTGATTCCCTGTTCAATCTGAGGGCTAAAGAATTGTGAATTCCTGTTTAATTCTGAGGGATAAAGAATTGTGAATCCCTGTTCAATTCTGAGGGATAAGGAATTGTGAATCATTGTTCAATTCTGAGGTATAAGGAATTGTGAATCATTGTTCAATTCTGAGGGATAAAGAATTGTGAATCCCTGTTCAATTCTAAGGGCTAAAGAAATTGTGACTCCCTCTTCAATTCTGATTTCCGAAGAATTGTGACTCCCTGTTTATCTGAGGGCTAAAGAATATTGAATCCCTGTTGAATTTTGAGGGATAAAGGATTGTGAATCCCTGTTAAATTCTGAGGGATGAGGAATTGTGAATCATTGTTCAGTTCTGAGGGATAAAGAATTGTGAATCCTTTTTCAATTCTGAGGGATAAAGAATTGTGACTCCCTGTTCAATTCCGAGAGATAAAGAATTGTCAATCCCTTTTAAATTGTGTGGAATAAAGAATTGTGACTCCCTGTTCAATTGTAAGGGCTAAAGAAATTGTTACCCCCTCTTCATTTCTGAGGGATAAATAATTGTGAATCCCTGTTGAGTTCTGAGGAATAAAGATTTGGGAATCCCTGTTCAATTCTGAGGGATAAGGAATTGTGAGTCATTGTTCAATTCTGAGGGATAAAGAATTGTGAATACCTGTTCAATTCTGAGGGATAAAGAATTGTGAATTCTTGTTCAATTCTGAGGGATAAAGAATTGTGAATCCCTGTTCAATTCTCAGGAATAAAGAACTGTGAATCCCTGTTCAATTCTAAGGGCTAAAGAATTTGTTACTCCCTCTTCATTTCTGGTTTCCGAAGAATTGTGACTCCCTGTTCGATCTGAGGGCTAAAGAATTGTGAATACCTGTTCAATTCTGAGGGATAAAGAATTGGGAATCCCTGTTCAGTTCTGAGGGATAAAGAATTGTGACTCCCTCTTCAATCTGTGGGATAAATAATTGTGACTACCTGTTCAATTCTGAGGGATAAAGAATTGTGACTACCTATTCAATTCTGAGAGGTAAAGAATTGTGAATCCTTGTTGAATTCTGAGGGATAAAGAATTGTGAATCCCAGTTGAATTCTGAGGGATAAAGAATTGTGACCCCTGTTCAATTCTGAGGGCTAAAGAATTGTGAATCCCTGTTCAATTCTGAGGGCTAAAGATTTGTTAATCCCTGTTCAATTCTGAGGGCTAAAGAATTGTGAATCCCTGTTCAATTCTGAGGGTTAAGGAATTGTGAAACATTGTTCAATTCTGAGGAACAAAGAATTGTGAATCCTTGTTCAATTCTGAGGGATAAAGAATTGTGAATCCCTGTTCAATTCTGAGAAATAAAGAATTGTGACTCCCTGTTCAATACTAAGGGCTAAAGAAATTGTGACTCCTTCTTCAATTCCGATATCCGAAGAATTGTGACTCTCTGTTTATCTGAGGGCTAAAGAGTTGTGAATCCCTGTTCAATTGTGGGGGATAAATAATTGTGAATCCCTTTTGAATTCTGAGGAATAAAGAATTGTGACTCCCTGTTCAATTCTAAGGGAGAAATTAATTGTGACTCCGTCTTCAATTGGGATTTCCGAAGAATTCTGACTCCCTGTTCAATCTGAGGGCTAAAGAATTGTGAATCCCTGTTTAATTCTGAGGGATAAATAATTGTGAATCCGTGTTTAATTCTGAGGGATAAAAAATTGTGACACCCTGTTCAATTCTAAGGGCTGAAGAAATTGTGACTCCCTCTTCAATTCTGATTTCCGAAGAATTGTGACTCCCTGTTTATCTGAGGGCTAAAGAGTTGTGAATCCCTGTTCAATTTTGAGGAATAAAGAATTGTGAATCCTTGTTCAATTCTGAGGGATGAGGAATTGTGAATCATTGTTCAATTCTGAGGGATAAATAATTGTGAATCCCTGTTAAATTCTGAGGGATAAAGAATTGTGAATCCCTGTTCAGTTCTGAGGGATAAGGAATTGTGAATCATTGTTCAATCCTGAGGGATAAAGAATTGTTAATCCCTGTTCAATTCTGAGGAATAAAGAATTGTGACTCCCTGTTCAATTCTAAGGGCTAAAGAAATTGTGACTCCCTCTTCAATTCTGATTTCCGAAGAATTGTGATTCCCTCGTCATTTCTCAGGGATAAAGGATTGTGAATTCCTGTTGAGTTCTGAGGAATAATGATTTGTGAATCCCTGTTCAATTCTGAGGGATAAGGAATTGTGAATCATTGTTCAATTCTGAGGGATAAAGAATTGTGAATTCTTGTTCAATTCTGAGGGATAAAGAATTGTGAATCACTGTTCAACTCTGAGGAATAAATAATTGGGAATCCCTGTTCAATTCTAAAGGCTAAAGTAATTGTTACTCACACCTCATTTCTGATTTCCGAAGAATTGTGACTCCCTGTTCAATCTGAGGGCTAAAGAATTGTGAATCCCTGTTCAATTCTGAGGGATAAAGAATTGTGAATCCCTGTTCAATTCTGAGGGATAAAGAATTGTGACTTCCTGTTCAATTCTAAGGGCTAAAGAAATTGTGACTCCCTCTTCAGTTCTGTTTTCTGAAGAATTGTGATCCCCTATTCAATCTGAGGACTAAAGAATTGTGAATCACTGTTCAATTCTGTGGGATAAAGATTTGTGAATCCCTGTTCAATTCTGATGTATAAAGAATTGTGAATCCCTCTTCAATTCTGAGGGATTAAGTATTGTGAAACACTGTTCAGTTCTGAGGGATAAGGAATTGTGAATCCCTGTTCAATTCTGAGGAATAAAGAATTGTGACTCCCTGTTCAATTCTAAGGGCGAAAAGAATTGTGACTCCTTCTTCAGTTGTGATTTCCGAAGAATTGTGACTCCCTGTTCAATCTGAGGGCTAAAGAATTGTGAATCAATGTTTAATTCTGAGGGATAAATAATTGTTAATCGCTTTTCAATTCTGAGGGATAAGAAAATTGTGAATCATTGTACAATTCTGAGGGATAAAGAATTGTGAATCATTGTTCAATTCTGAAGGATAAAGAATTGTGAATCCTTGTTCAATTCTGAGGGATAAAGAATTGTGAATCCCTGTTCAATTCTAAGGGCTAAAGAAATTGTTACTCCCTGTTCATTTCTGATTTCCGAAGAATTGTGAATCCCTGTTCAATCTGAGGGCTAAAGAATTGTGAATCCCTGTTCAATTCTGAGGGATAAATAATTGTGAATCAATGTTTAATTCTGAGGGATAAAGAATTGTGAATCCCTGTTCAATTCTGAGGGATAAGGAATTGTGAATCATTGCTCAATTTTGAGGGATAAAGAATTGTGAATAATTGTTCAATTCTGAGGGATAAATAATTGTGAATCCTTGTTCAATTCTGAGGGATAAATAATTGTGAATCCCTGTTCAATTCTAAGGGCTAAAGAAATTGTTACTCCCTGTTCATTTCTGATTTCCGAAGAATTGTGAATCCCTGTTCAATCTGAGGGCTAAAGAATTGTGAATGCCTGTTTAATTCTGACGGATAAAGAATTGTGCATCCCTGTTCAATTCTGAGGGATAAGGAATTGTGAATCATTGTTGAATTCTGAGGGATAAAGAATTGTGAATCCTTGTTCATTTCTGAGGGATAAAGAATTGTGAATCCCTGTTCAATTCTAAGGGCTAAAGAAATTGTTACTCCCTGTTCATTTCTGATTTCCGAAGAATTGTGAATCCCTGTTCAATCTGAGGGCTAAAGAATTGTGAATCCCTGTTCAATTCTGAGGGATAAATAATTGTGAATCAATGTTTAATTCTGAGGGATAAAGAATTGTGAATCCCTGTTCAATTCTGAGGGATAAGGAATTGTGAATCATTGCTCAATTTTGAGGGATAAAGAATTGT
This sequence comes from Ryuthela nishihirai, assembly GCA_038380435.1. Classification (NCBI taxonomy): domain Eukaryota; kingdom Metazoa; phylum Arthropoda; class Arachnida; order Araneae; family Heptathelidae; genus Ryuthela; species Ryuthela nishihirai. The sequence continues at coordinate 5,578,882 of JAWZYU010000021.1, forward strand.
GAATAATTGTTCAATTCTGAGGGATAAATAATTGTGAATCCTTGTTCAATTCTGAGGGATAAATAATTGTGAATCCCTGTTCAATTCTAAGGGCTAAAGAAATTGTTACTCCCTGTTCATTTCTGATTTCCGAAGAATTGTGAATCCCTGTTCAATCTGAGGGCTAAAGAATTGTGAATGCCTGTTTAATTCTGACGGATAAAGAATTGTGCATCCCTGTTCAATTCTGAGGGATAAGGAATTGTGAATCATTGTTGAATTCTGAGGGATAAAGAATTGTGAATCCTTGTTCATTTCTGAGGGATAAAGAATTGTGAATCCCTGTTCAATTCTAAGGGCTAAAGAAATTGTTACTCCCTGTTCATTTCTGATTTCCGAAGAATTGTGAATCCCTGTTCAATCTGAGGGCTAAAGAATTGTGAATCCCTGTTCAATTCTGAGTGATAAAGACTTGTGAATCCGTGTTCAATTCTGAGGGGAAAAAAATTGTGAATCCCTGTTCAGTTCTGAGGGATAAGGTATTCTGAATCATTGTTCAATTCTGAGGGATAAAGAATTGTGTATCCCTGTTCAATTCTGAGGAATAAAGAATTGTGACTCCCTCTTCAATTCTAAGGGCTAAAGAAATTGTGACTCCCTCTTCAATTCTGATTTCCGAAGAATTGTGACTCCCTGTTTATCTGAGGGCTAAAGAATTGTGAATCCCTATTCAATTCTGAGGGATAAAGTATTGTGAATCCCTGTTGAATTCTGAGGGATGAGGAATTGTGAATCATTGTTCAATTCTGAGTGATAAAGAATTGTGAATCCTTTTTCAATTCTGAGGGATAAATAATTGTGAATCCCTGTTCAATTCTGAGGGATAAAGAATTGTGAATCCCTTTTAAATTGTGTGGAATAAAGAATTGTGACTCCCTGTTCAATTCTAAGCGCTAAAGAAATTGTTTCTCCCTCTTCATTTCTGAGGGATAAAGAATTGTGAATCCCTGTTGAGTTCTGAGGAATAAAGGTTTGTGAATCCTTGTTCAATTCTGAGGGATAAGAAATTGTGAATCATTGTTCAATTCTGAGGGATAAAGAATTGTGAATTCTTCTTCAATTCTGAGGGATAAAGAATTGTGAATCTTGTTCAATTCTGAGGGATAAAGAATTGTGAATCCCTGTTCAATTCTAAGGGCTAAAGAAATTATTACTCCCTCTTCATTTCTGATTTCTGGAGAATTGTGACTCCTTGTTCAATTTGAGGGCTAAAGAATTGTGAATCCCTGTTCAATTCTCAGGGATAAAGAATTGTGACTCTCTGTTCAATCTGAGGGATAAAGAATTGTGACTTCCTGTTCAATTCTGAGGGATAAAGAATTGTCACTGCCTGTTCAATTCTGAGGGCTAAAGAATTTTGAATCCCTGTTCAATTCCGAGGGATAAAGAATTGTGACTTCCTGTTCAATTCTAAGGGCTAAAGAAATTGTGACTCCCTCTTCAATTCTGATTTCTGAGGATTTCTGACTCCCTATTCAATCTGAGGACTAAAAAATTGTGAATCCCTGTTGAATTCTGAGGGATAAAGATTTGTGAATCCCTGTTCAATTCTGAGGGATAAAGAATTGTGAATCCCTGTTCAATTCTGAGGGATTACATATTGCGAAACCCTGTTCAGTTGTGAGGGTTAAGGAATTTTGAATCCCTGTTCAATTCTGAGGAATAAAGAATTGTGACTCCCTGTTCAATTCTAAGGGCGAAAGGAATTTTGACTCCCTCTTCAATTGTGATTTCCGAAGAATTGTGACTCCCTGTTCAATCTGAGGGTAAAGAATTGTGAATCCCTGTGTAATTCTGAGGGATAAAGAATTGTGAATCCCTGTTCAATTCTGAGGGATAAGGAATTGTGAATCATTGTTCAATTCTGAGGGATAAAGAATTGTGAATCATTGTTCAATTCTGAGGGATAAGGAATTGTGAATCATTGTTCAATTCTGAGGGATAAAGAATTGTGAATCATTGTTCAATTCTGAGGGATAAAGAATTGTGAATCCCTGTTCAATTCTGAGGAATAAAGAATTGTGACTCCCTTCAATTCTAAATGCTAAAGAAATATTTACTCCCTCTTCATTTCTGTTTTCCGAAGAATTGTGACTCCCTGTTCAATCTGAGGGCTAAAGAATTGTGAATCCCTGTTCAATTCTGAGGGATAAAGAATTGTGAATCCCTGTTCAATTCTGAGGGATAAAAAATTATGAATCATTGTTCAATTCTGAGGGATAAAGAATTGTGAATCCCTGTTTAATTCTGTGGAATACAGAATTGCGACTCCCTGTTCAATTCTGAGGGCTAAAGAGATTGTGTCTCCCTCTTCATTTCTGATTTCCGAAGAATTGTGACTCCCTGTTTAATCTGAGGGCTAAAGAATTTTGAATCCCTGTTCAATTCTGAGGGATAAAGAATTGTGAATCCCTGTTCAATTCTGAATGATAAAGAATTGTGACTCCCTGTTCAATTCTGAGGGATAAAGAATTGTGACTTCCTGTTCAATTCTGAAGGATAAAGAATTGTGACACCCTGTTCAATTCTGAGGGCTAAAGAATTTTGAATCCCTGTTCAATTCCGAGGGATAAAGAATTGTGACTTCCTGTTCAATTCTAAGGGCTAAAGAAATTGTGACTCCCTCTTCAATTCTGATTTCTGAGGAATTGAGACTCCCCATTCAATCTGAGGACTAAAGAATTGTGAATCCCTGTTCAATTCTGAGGGATAAAGATTTGTGAATCCCTGTTCAATTCTGAGGGATAAAGAATTGTGAATCCCTGTTCAATTCTGAGGGATTAAGTATTGTGCAACCCTGTTCAGTTCTGAGAGATAAGGAATTTTGACTCTTTGTTCAATTCTGAGGAATAAAGAATTGTGACTCCCTGTTCCATTCTAAGGGCGAAAAGGAATTGTGACTCCCTCGTCAATTGTGATTTCCGAAGAATTGTGACTCCCTATTCAGTCTGAGGGCTAAAGAATAGTGAATCCCTGTGTAATTCTGAGGGATAAAGAATTGTGAATCCCTGTTCAATTCTGAGGGATAAGGAATTGTGAATCATTGTTCAGTTGTGAGGGATAAAGAATTGTGAATCATTGTTCAATTCTGAGGGATAATTAATTGTGAATCCCTGTTCAATTCTGAGGGCTAAAGAATTGTGAATGCCTGTTTAATTCTGACGGATAAAGAATTGTGCATCCCTGTTCAATTCTGAGGGATAAGGAATTGTGAATCATTGTTGAATTCTGAGGGATAAAGAATTGTGAATCCTTGTTCATTTCTGAGGGATAAAGAATTGTGAATCCCTGTTCAATTCTAAGGGCTAAAGAAATTGTTACTCCCTGTTCATTTCTGATTTCCGAAGAATTGTGAATCCCTGTTCAATCTGAGGGCTAAAGAATTGTGAATCCCTGTTCAATTCTGAGTGATAAAGACTTGTGAATCCGTGTTCAATTCTGAGGGGAAAAAAATTGTGAATCCCTGTTCAGTTCTGAGGGATAAGGTATTCTGAATCATTGTTCAATTCTGAGGGATAAAGAATTGTGTATCCCTGTTCAATTCTGAGGAATAAAGAATTGTGACTCCCTCTTCAATTCTAAGGGCTAAAGAAATTGTGACTCCCTCTTCAATTCTGATTTCCGAAGAATTGTGACTCCCTGTTTATCTGAGGGCTAAAGAATTGTGAATCCCTATTCAATTCTGAGGGATAAAGTATTGTGAATCCCTGTTGAATTCTGAGGGATGAGGAATTGTGAATCATTGTTCAATTCTGAGTGATAAAGAATTGTGAATCCTTTTTCAATTCTGAGGGATAAATAATTGTGAATCCCTGTTCAATTCTGAGGGATAAAGAATTGTGAATCCCTTTTAAATTGTGTGGAATAAAGAATTGTGACTCCCTGTTCAATTCTAAGCGCTAAAGAAATTGTTTCTCCCTCTTCATTTCTGAGGGATAAAGAATTGTGAATCCCTGTTGAGTTCTGAGGAATAAAGGTTTGTGAATCCTTGTTCAATTCTGAGGGATAAGAAATTGTGAATCATTGTTCAATTCTGAGGGATAAAGAATTGTGAATTCTTCTTCAATTCTGAGGGATAAAGAATTGTGAATCTTGTTCAATTCTGAGGGATAAAGAATTGTGAATCCCTGTTCAATTCTAAGGGCTAAAGAAATTATTACTCCCTCTTCATTTCTGATTTCTGGAGAATTGTGACTCCTTGTTCAATTTGAGGGCTAAAGAATTGTGAATCCCTGTTCAATTCTCAGGGATAAAGAATTGTGACTCTCTGTTCAATCTGAGGGATAAAGAATTGTGACTTCCTGTTCAATTCTGAGGGATAAAGAATTGTCACTGCCTGTTCAATTCTGAGGGCTAAAGAATTTTGAATCCCTGTTCAATTCCGAGGGATAAAGAATTGTGACTTCCTGTTCAATTCTAAGGGCTAAAGAAATTGTGACTCCCTCTTCAATTCTGATTTCTGAGGATTTCTGACTCCCTATTCAATCTGAGGACTAAAAAATTGTGAATCCCTGTTGAATTCTGAGGGATAAAGATTTGTGAATCCCTGTTCAATTCTGAGGGATAAAGAATTGTGAATCCCTGTTCAATTCTGAGGGATTACATATTGCGAAACCCTGTTCAGTTGTGAGGGTTAAGGAATTTTGAATCCCTGTTCAATTCTGAGGAATAAAGAATTGTGACTCCCTGTTCAATTCTAAGGGCGAAAGGAATTTTGACTCCCTCTTCAATTGTGATTTCCGAAGAATTGTGACTCCCTGTTCAATCTGAGGGTAAAGAATTGTGAATCCCTGTGTAATTCTGAGGGATAAAGAATTGTGAATCCCTGTTCAATTCTGAGGGATAAGGAATTGTGAATCATTGTTCAATTCTGAGGGATAAAGAATTGTGAATCATTGTTCAATTCTGAGGGATAAGGAATTGTGAATCATTGTTCAATTCTGAGGGATAAAGAATTGTGAATCATTGTTCAATTCTGAGGGATAAAGAATTGTGAATCCCTGTTCAATTCTGAGGAATAAAGAATTGTGACTCCCTTCAATTCTAAATGCTAAAGAAATATTTACTCCCTCTTCATTTCTGTTTTCCGAAGAATTGTGACTCCCTGTTCAATCTGAGGGCTAAAGAATTGTGAATCCCTGTTCAATTCTGAGGGATAAAGAATTGTGAATCCCTGTTCAATTCTGAGGGATAAAAAATTATGAATCATTGTTCAATTCTGAGGGATAAAGAATTGTGAATCCCTGTTTAATTCTGTGGAATACAGAATTGCGACTCCCTGTTCAATTCTGAGGGCTAAAGAGATTGTGTCTCCCTCTTCATTTCTGATTTCCGAAGAATTGTGACTCCCTGTTTAATCTGAGGGCTAAAGAATTTTGAATCCCTGTTCAATTCTGAGGGATAAAGAATTGTGAATCCCTGTTCAATTCTGAATGATAAAGAATTGTGACTCCCTGTTCAATTCTGAGGGATAAAGAATTGTGACTTCCTGTTCAATTCTGAAGGATAAAGAATTGTGACACCCTGTTCAATTCTGAGGGCTAAAGAATTTTGAATCCCTGTTCAATTCCGAGGGATAAAGAATTGTGACTTCCTGTTCAATTCTAAGGGCTAAAGAAATTGTGACTCCCTCTTCAATTCTGATTTCTGAGGAATTGAGACTCCCCATTCAATCTGAGGACTAAAGAATTGTGAATCCCTGTTCAATTCTGAGGGATAAAGATTTGTGAATCCCTGTTCAATTCTGAGGGATAAAGAATTGTGAATCCCTGTTCAATTCTGAGGGATTAAGTATTGTGCAACCCTGTTCAGTTCTGAGAGATAAGGAATTTTGACTCTTTGTTCAATTCTGAGGAATAAAGAATTGTGACTCCCTGTTCCATTCTAAGGGCGAAAAGGAATTGTGACTCCCTCGTCAATTGTGATTTCCGAAGAATTGTGACTCCCTATTCAGTCTGAGGGCTAAAGAATAGTGAATCCCTGTGTAATTCTGAGGGATAAAGAATTGTGAATCCCTGTTCAATTCTGAGGGATAAGGAATTGTGAATCATTGTTCAGTTGTGAGGGATAAAGAATTGTGAATCATTGTTCAATTCTGAGGGATAATTAATTGTGAATCCCTGTTCAATTCTGAGGGATAAAGAATTGTGAATCCCTGTTTAATTCTGAGGAATAAAGAATTGTGACTCCGTTCAATTCTAAATGCTAAAGAAATATTTACTCCCTCTTCATTTCTGATTTCCGAAGAATTGTGACTCCCTGTTCAATCTGAGGGCTAAAGAATTGTGAATCCCTGTTCAATTCTGAGGGATAAAAAATTGTGAATCCCTGTTCAGTTCTACGGGATAAGGAGTTGTGAATCATTGTTCAATTCTGAGGGATAAAGAATTATGAGTCCCTGTTCAATTCTGAGGAATAAAGAATTGTGACTCCCTGTTCAATTCTGAGGAATAAAGAATTGTGACTCCCTGTTCAATTCTGAGGGTTAAAGAAATTGTGACTCCCTCTTCAATTCTGATTTCCGAAGAATTGTGACTCCCTGTTTATCTGAGGGCTAAAGAATTCTGAATCCCTGTTCAATTCTGAGGGATGAGGAATTGTGAATCCTTTTTCTATTCTGAGGGATAAAGGATTGTGAATCCCTTTTAAATTGTGTGGAATAAAGAATTTTGACTCCCTGTTCAATTCTAAGGGCTAAAGAAATTGTTACTCCCTCTTCATTTCTGAGGGATAAAGAATTGTGAATCCGTGTTGAGTTCTGAGGAATAAAGATTTGTGAATCCCTGTTCAATTCTGCGGGATAAGGAATTGTGAATCATTGTTCGATTCTGAGGGATAAATAATTGTGAATTCTTGTTCAATTCTGAGGGATAAAGAATTGTGAATCCCTGTTCAATTCTGAGGGATAAAGAATTGTGAATCCCTGTTCAATTCTAAGGGCTAAAGAAATTGTTACTCTCTCTTCATTTCTGATTTCCGAAGTATTGTGATTCCCTGTTCAATCTGAGAGCTAAAGAATTGTGAATCTCTGTTCAATTCTGAGGGATAAAGAATTGTGACTTCCTGTTCAATTCTGAGGGATAAAGAATTGTGACTCCCTGTTCAATTCTGAGGGCTAAAGAATTTTGAATCCCTGTTCAATTCTGAGGGATAAAGAATTGTGACTTCCTGTTCAATTCTAAGGGCTAAAGTAATTGTGACTCCCTCTTTAATTCTGATTTCTGAAGAATTGTGACTCCCTATTCAATCTGAGGACTAAAGAATTGTGAATCCCTGTTCAATTCTGAGGAATAAAGATTTGTGAATTCCTGTTCATTTCTGAGGGCTAAAGAATTGTGAATTCTTGTTTAATTCTGATGGCTAAAAATTGTGACTCCATGTTCAATTCTGAGTACTAAAGAATTGTGACTCTCACTTCAATTAATAAACATAGCTCCTGCACTTTCGAACGTCTGGATCTGGTCGATTTTGTGATCATACGCATGTATTTTTTCCTACTGGCCATGATTCGTGTGTAGCGTTATCAGTCATAGGGAAATTTGGATAGATACGGGGATTTTTATGTGTACTCCTGAATGTGTTTTTTAGATGCTCTAGACCAGTGGTTCTCAATTTGGGTGATATGCCACCCCCCTCCCACCAGGGGCCCACATGGAAAAAGCGGAACTCTAAGGGGTAACAATAAGTTCCCGAAGGGTCATCCAAACTTAACTACCAGAATAAGATATTATCAATATAGTGTAAAAACTCTGTTTATTATTTTCATGACAAACTTATGTTTAAATAAAGCTTCGTGGAACACTGAGTTCATGTTTTCATTTTCAGTAAACGTAAAAATAAAGCCGTTACTGAAAACTCAGCTGAATAGAATAGTTCGTAATGGCCTTGATTTTGTGAAGGGAGGTGATCTTCGTTTGTCACTAACAACGCTGCTGCCAGATATGGAACAAAGTGCAAGTTTGCATGAGCACAAGGAACACACTGAATAAAGTGCCAATTATCATATTTTTGTGAGCAGGTCATATGCTGCTACTATACATTTTATATCCTTAAGATTTTTCTTTTCTACTTAGAAATAAAGTACCGACTCTTAGAATATACGTGCTATAAAATTTATATTATAAATAAACCGTTCAGACGATAAAGTACCTTTTCCCAACTGACAGCGGCTACGAGGGGGGGGGGCACAGAGGGAAATGAAGCTCAGAAGGGAGCATGAGCTAAAAGAGGTGGAGTTGCAACCCGTAGCTCATTTGCAAAAGAATTTGCGGCTCATTAAACAAATAATCAATGTATTGAATCTGGCTCATTTCTTCCACTTTTTTCACTAAATAGTTTTATTAAACTAAACAAATCTGTATAATAACTGTACAATTTTTCCAATTAGCAATACTCATTAAAGCATTTTTGTTGTTTCTTAATCAAGATATTTTTGTGATTCCTTAAAAAACGTTTTTCCAATTCATTATTCATTAGAAATGTGTGTTTTCTTTTTTCAGTAGATAATTTTTACGCTGCCTTTAAGAATATAGTTTTCACCATAGTGGCTCTTCACTAAGTTTGAGTTGGATGGGTCTGCGCTATACCAACGCTTCTCAACTGTGGATCACAGCACCTATGAACTGTGAAGCTTACGACCAAGGAGGAAGGGATCACAGAATCGACAGAAGGTCTTATCAACGACTTATCAACGAAAGGTAAAGAAAGAAAACACATACCAAAAGGAAATATACAACATGGAAAAATTCAAAACTAATCTTGATCATTTAAACGGAAGCTCGCTATTGTGGATCACTACTCCCAAAGGAGTCGCGAGAACCTCAGGAGAGAACGTGAGCGGGTCGCAAAGCTCTAAAAAACTGCATCTAAAAAAATTAAATATTTCCACCGGAATGAAAAACCCATCCAACTGAAGGCAAGAGATGAACCCATGAGATGAACCCATCCACGAGAGGCAAGAACTGGTGGCTCCTTGCCTCTCGTGGAGAGCCACCTTATCACCACTTCTCGACTGTTCCTCAGTTTACGATAACTTTCTGGTGCTTAGCTGTATAATGATGTCTGGAACATTCTTTTATGACAATAGTCTTTCTCCATTTCTAGTTATTTTCGTCAATGGTAAAAGGATGTGTGGGTCGGATTCTGTCAATGTTGAAGGTGTGTGAGAAAAATTATTTTAATAAAAAAGTAGCTGCGGAAAATGCCATAAACGTACTGGAACATTTTGATAGCCACTGCTATAGACCACTAGAAAATCATGGAGCTTATTTCAATGTAAGCAAGAATTGCTAATTCTCCAAAGAAGGTCTCTCCCCTCCCCCGCCTCCAATTCATCTTTCAAAATCTATTTCATTTTCATTATTAACCCATTATTCATTTTAACTTAACATTTTTTAATTTCATTTTAACTTAACAGCCCTAAAATTGTTGTCGTCTTCCTCGATGTCGGACATAGTTGACCGAAAATCTAAACTTTATATCATCTGATTAAATTTCGAAACATTTTTTTAAATATTTGGAGAACGGTACCTGAATTCTTTAAATGAGAGAATTTTCCCCACTACTTTACCCACTCATTATCCCTGCATTTTATCAATACTCACTTGGTGCTCAGGTCGCTCTATGCAACAGCATCATTCATTCTGTATTCTATCTTCCTAAATATTTCGCCCAAAATTCAAACAACTCCCTATAAATTGGGTCACCCTCGCTTATTTTAATTCCTAACCTACTCGACACAATTTAAGTACACACGACACAATTTAAGTGATTTTAAAGGAATTTACATCATTCTGTTGTTTTGGAATGTTATTTCTTTCTAACTGAATCAAAAGATAGAATCGGCTTCATATCTACCTAAGCCAATACGAGATGCAAGTAATTTGTTTCCCAATCTCCGCAGATAGACTTTTGTTCTTGCATCTGGAATCCACAACTTTTCTCAGAGATCATACTTCTGATTTGCTTTAGAGAATAAGATAGAAATGGGGAAAATATTACATAGATGCTGTGTTTGAAAGGAAAAATAAGTTTATTTAATTATTGAAAAAAATTCCTAACTTTTACCAGATGATAATTTCGCGCCTGCCAATTATCAGTCCTCTCCTTGATTAGGATCCAATTATCAGTCCAGGAAACAGAATCGATAGCAAGAAAAGAACAGAACTAATGGCGGCCAAAAACTTTAAATCTTTAAATGGAGGAAAGGGTTCCGGTCACTGTTTTCAAAGCAGCTCTTATAATTTGATTTCCATATTTTAAAAGCTACCCCTCTCTATTGATATTAAATCAACTTTCCAATTCGTTAATAATATCTCAGTGTTAAAACTCATGACAATTTATTGCTGCCAAAACCTGCGACGAAACATTGATCAATAAATCAATAATAAAGCAACGGCAGAACACGCTTTCATATTCGGCAATCTTTGCATTATTTACCTGAAGCTTTTCTAAAACTTTCTCGTGTTGTTGGTGAAGTTCCACAGCTTCTTCGAAATTTGATCCTATTTCCGTCATAGCCGGATGCATTTCTTGAATTTTTAACTGAATCCATTCTTTACTCTGTCAAGGGGGAAATAAAAAATCAACATTCAATCAGTTCTTCCCTAGCAAAAGCTCAAAGCTGAATTTAAGAAACACATTTCAGACACTCGCTCGTCCAGTAGAAAAGCTTTCGGAGAAATATCCTCCGTGACTGAAACTATGGCAGATGCATTTAAACAAACAGAAAGAAATTGTAAGTTAGTCATTAAAACATCTTTTCGACACTTGCTAATGAAATTTATTACTTAGACTTATTACTTACATACACAAAAATATATATTTCTTACTCAATCCATTTCACTCATTGTTTCTCATTGAGTGTAACAAGAATGCATCCTGAAAAGTCATCCACGAATCCATTGAGGCGAGAGATTCAACCCCATCCAATGTATAATATTGAAATGCAGATGGAAACAGTGGATTTGTTTCATTCTACTTTCGAACGATTCATCACATCATTCACGCTTTGTATTATTTCTTATAACACAAAAATATTTAGGTATTAAAAGAAAATCATGAATCTTACAGTTCCTTTTCTTATCTAAAATGATAAATATTTAATAAGGTACTTTATTAATATTCGTTGGCACTTAAAACAAATCGATTCAACTACTTATGGGTATATATCCTAATATTTCGACCCCTGACTGGGGTCGTTATCCGAGGGGGGGGGGGGTTGAAGCTCTGTTGCAACTTTCTTCTTTTTCTTTTAGTTAATTTTATAAAAGTTAAGTTTTCAGGAAGTTTATTTACTCATGAATATTAATGAAATATATGCAACATTGACTAGTTCTACGATATAAAGATTCGAAACTATCAGTCCCTTATGCATAAAACATTCGATCCATAATATTTGAATTCAGATAACTCATTCCACGGCTTAAGACTTAAATGCCATTTTAGATAAATAGGTTATAATTTCGAATATTTGAATTTTAGTGTTTCTCTTTTGTGGGCGTCAACCATTTCAACTTTGAAAAAGACAACTTTTTAACCTGCTGTTGGGCATCGGTCGGAATTGAAACCAACTTCTGTTTAATGCTCAGTCAAATTAAAAACAAAGGAAATATTGAAGATGCTTGAGATTCAAACTTTGACATGATCAGTATTAAAGATGAGTTCGCGAACTAATTTTCGATCCCGAAACCGAAATTATTGAGCTCTTCTGGAGATTACTTACTGATCCAGAAGGACCTTATCTTATCTCTAGCACGGTCAAAAACTTTTCTCTCACAGCATCGTAAAGCATTTATACAGAAACGAATGCACTTAATCATTTTTTGTTTCTTCGTATCGTAATAGACTATTACAAACTTTAAATTAGCTATAGTTATTTGAGGACAAAAATAAAATCTTAATCTTTTTTGCAAGTAAATCTACTAGAAATAATTTGTAGAAAACATTTTTTGAACAACATTGTTATAAAGGCAAAGAGCGGTTATATAATAAAAACGAGAGAATAGCTAAAAAAAGAAAGATTAAATGGTGTTTATATTTCATTGCTACAGACTGATTTAAAGGCTGAAACAAGGAAATTAATTTTTTACTTAATTGTTTTTTTACAATTAAAAGAAAAGTTAGAAATTTAAGACTGAATCGGAACTCATCTCTAATCAGAATGAAGTACAATTCATGTGGAAAGAAAATCGTACTGCAAAATTACGGCATTAACGTGTAGGTGCTTTAGTACAGGAAAGCAGGATGCAATAAAAGCCTGATTCTACATTCTTGCATAGCACCTTGGCTCTTAGGTGGTTTGTTTATGTAAATAATGAAGATATTTGACGAAGGAGTCGTTCAAAGTAATGTTCAGTGATGTTTTTCCCATCTAGGAAGTTATTGAGTTGCTGTGAGATTAATAAATTTACGAACAGCGTGCCTAAAAGTTTGAAGAAAAGGGCAGATCTAGAATGAGGCGTGCGGATAATTTGAAATATTTTATCAGAATTGGAAATCAACAGTGGAAAAATGTAAGCATCTGTTCCTAGAAATAAATTACACAGAAAACTACTAGAAGAATGCAATCGCGTCTGGCGTATGTGTCGCTGTTTCTTCTTCATTTAATGTAAAGAACGGATTACAGATCATCAAATATGAATATCAAATCTTAAATCATCTTAACCCTCATTGTGAGTTAATGTAAAAAAGAAAAATATAGAAAAATGGACGAATGTTGGCGAAAAAAATGTGATATTGCATACAAAAACTTACAAACTGAAAACAAAGTATATAAATAATATTGGGAAAAACATTCATTTAACAAACATTACATGCATGCAGTCAAATTCGAAAACTTTGAAGATCTAAACTAAAATCCTGATAGATATGAAGTCGATCATTTTGTTTAATCCGAAAAGTTAAGACTGTCGTCAATGGCGTCAATGCCAGAAAGAGCTTAATTCTATTCTTCAGACTTCAGACAGACTCCTTAACTCTCTCTGAGAGAATGAACAAAAAGCAGAGGAGCTCCTCCTTCAGTGGTAAACACAGGAGCAGTTATTTTTGGCCATCACGAGCTCTGCTGCATGCGTCTGAACGGACTGCGCAGGCCAAAGGACCGACGGACTAAAATTGAACTTCTTGAAAACTCTCTTCTGCAGAGACAAGCAAAAATGCTATTGGCCCACACCGCGAACTGCCAAACGAAGGGATAAACATAGGAGACCCACTGATAGCAGTTTTCGCTATCAGAGAAAGAGCACTTCATGTAACTTTAGGATTTCCTGCACCATTTTCTTCACCTACGGCATATATGACTTCTCCATTTTTAGCTCAATGGGAAGGATAATGTATTAGAGGAACATCATTTATTGCAATGTGCAAAAATGGAACTACATTGCTTCTCATTAAAAATGTCTCACGCACAGGGAATCCTCTGATAATTTCGTTGGCGACTCCAAAGTATGCAGCGAAAATGTTGATTTTTAACTATACGGAAAAAAACCTTCTGTGAAATTGAAAAAAACAACGACGTATTTTAGTTCTCAAGGAGAAAGAGAGTTATTTATGAACTTAAAATCATGTATAAATGCATCTTAAGAGTTATACGTATTTCCCTAACATCATCCAACGTATATTATAAGTGTTATTACCGTTTGAGGTTGAATTTTATTTACAGAGGACCAATAGCTCAAAGAGCATAAGTCACAAAACTTGTTTTTCTCATTTTTAATCACTGGACAAGTGCGAAAGGAACGTTATCTTTTCAAGTAACTCCGTTGAACTGCGGTTCATAATTAAAGAGCGGACATGCAACATTTCAAAGATTTCCGACTGATTATCAACTATATCTTGATCCCCTAAAAGAATTCTATTTTTACATTTCATTTCAAATTAATCTTCAACAACTTGTGCTGTTTCGTTTATTAAATCTGAAACCGCTTCATAGTGATCCATCAATCGCAAAAGGGCACCGCAGCGCTGAGCCTGGGGGGTCCTTCTACTCCCTGCCTAGGCATAATGAATTGTGCTTCTCACCTTGAATATGATGTTCTCCGATTTCGCACACCCGCAGCATGTTGGTTACATCTCTAACTAACTATGACCCACTCGCCCTTTTGAACTGGCCATTTAGCCCTTTGTGGATGAAAAACGAGCTGCTCAGATAATACAAATTCTTAGTCTGATTTCCCCAAATGTTTAAATCTCTTAAAATGCAAACAATATTAAAAAAAAAAATCAAACGTCATTGAAAACAATGTCGTCTATGTACTGTCGATTCGTTTTCGCAATTTTAAATATTTGCAAAGTATATTTTTACGCTTTAATCATTTGCTCTACTAAGCGCACATTCATCTTCTACAGTATTTTCTAAAATCTAGCAAGAGGTCTTAAGACAGCTCACTTTCCATTTTGTAACCCTTCCAAAATATCCTAATTCGTTTAGTTCTACAATATTGGAAATATTCAGGACCACAAAAATTTGTCCTAATGAAATGCCAGTTCGAGACAGGAGATAAAAGTGCAGCGCCTGAATCGACCTTTGCTGCTTCCTCCCTTCAAGTCATCTCCTCGTCTATTAGTCAGCAGATGACGAAGCTCAGCGAGCTAATTGTACTACACAAATATTCCCACATCATTAAGAAGCAAGCCGACATTACTCAGCTCATGGTTAGTTACAGCTGCAACCAACAAACAGCAGATCTGCAAAAACCGAGAACATTGTATTCGAGGTCACGTCACAATTCATTATGTCCAGGCAGGAAGTAGAAGGACTCTCCAGGCCCAGCGCTGAGGTATCTTTTTTGGGATTGATGGATCACTGAGAAACGGATTCAGATTTAATAAACGCAACAGCAGAAGATGCTGCAGATAAATTTTAAATGGAATGCAATAATAGAATTTAAACCCTTTCAGAGATCAAAGTGCAGCATTTCAAATATTCTCTAATTATTCTGAATTTTCAAAGTAAAGAAATAGAAACAATTGCTGATTTTTTTTTCTTGGGAGTAGCCGTCCCATGGCCGAGTCGTTAGCGTGCTTGGCTACTGATCTAAGGGACCTGGGTTCGAGCCCCGGGTAAGGCGTGGATGTATGTGTCGTTTTTCTGCTGAGGTCCTGCCATCCTCTCAGACCTTCTACTATGGCATATGAACTGACAGGCTCCTGTCAGACCTCTGTGGCAAGCAGCTGCTTGAGGGGGTATTTATTTTTTTTTATCAAAATAAAACTGTAGTCACTTAAGGATTAGCAAAAAATCATAAACATATAAAGAAATTTTTTTCTGTGCTAATTTCTAAGAAATCTGAATTCAAATCTGAATATTTCTTTCTTAAAATTTACCAGGTCCTATGAAGTTTTATATCACAGATGTGTATAAATTACGAGCGGACTCTGGTGCAAAGTTCTTAAATTAATTAAAATAAAACAGTTAGCTTAATTAATGAACTGACGAAACTTTAGAATCATTGGAATGAATGTTCCTCCCAGTGCTCTCCCCTTAAAGCAACGCACTTTTACCATCAGCAATTTGACTTGCAATGGAACGAATAGCAAATGTAGCAGCAGAAAAAGCGCTTCTAACTGTTTCGGATACGGCGAATTGTCAAACGAAGCTGAACTTCATCATAGTTATTCAGTTGCTTTCATGGCGGGATCTCGTAAGCTTCGCTGAAGTAACTGCAGCACTTGAAAAGGAGCAAAAATGGATTGGCGTCGCTACTTGCTTTATCAACTCTCTCTCTGACTACGAACGAGAAGAAGGAGCACAACTCAATCTCTTCAATCAGCTATTTGGATCACAACGTGGAAGCAGTAAATCGAAACTCTTTAGAGGAGAAACAAGATTATAAAATAGCGCAACGTGAAAATTTGAAAATCAGTCCTGTTCCAGTCTCGCTTTCTCTATGGTGTATTTTACTGACAGATCTCTGTAAGAAGCAGAAATTTAAACAAAATATATAATTTACCCTTGAAACAACTGCTTAAAGTTTTTTATTTTCAATTTCGTTTTCTGTTTTCCAATTGGTAATAATGTTTAATAACATTTCCATGCCGGTTTTCAGTTAATCATTTCAACTGCTTCTCGAGACATATTAATTTTTTTCATGTTGCTAAAGTTTTAGAAGCCAGTGCATTTCTCAACTAATTTTCGATGGTTTTATGCATCATGTAATGTTAGTACACAAAGTACTTAATGCAAAATGTAGAAATGATTAGATCACAGTGCCTTGATGACAGATAACGAAAATAATATTAAATAATTTAAGAAAACGTTAAACACTATAGAAACTTGGAATAGTTCTCTAAACGTTACAGAAATTATTCCAAGCTTCTGTAACGTTTAACGTTTTCTTACGTTGGATGAAAAGGTTGGATGAACCAGGTTTTATTTTAATGTTGTTAAATTCAAGTCTGCTATAAAAGATACACATATATCTTAATTTCTGATAGATGCAGGACTGAATAGAAATTGATTTATAGCCTTATTAAGCACACGCATTAGATTCGTCTTATTCCTGCTCTATATTTATAAGGTTGAATAAAAAGTGAAATGATTTACTTTTGACCCAATGTTCGAAACCGTTTTTCAGTAGAACTTAATGCAACCAAGAATTATAAATGACACTCATATCAAAAAAACTTTATTTTTCTTTCTAAGTTCAACAAAAATATCTAATTCTATCAAGTATTTTAAGAATGTGTAGTTGTATATATTAGCGATTGTTTCAATTCTTTACGGTCAGTTTCAAACGAAAAACACTCAGTGAATATTAAATTAGATTCAGATTTCTGATGACCTCTGTCAGCACAATAATAGTATGAAACAAATTCTACCTCCTCCACGTCATTTTAATTTCAGTATTTTTTTATTTCTCGATTAAACTGAAGGTTACCAAAAACTGTTCAAAGGATGCACGCAACATACCTTTCTACTTGACAGCGACAGATGTCACAGTTACTTCTGACGTCATTAACTTACCCATTAATCACAATTCCTTGACACAGACTGAAATGCTTTAGATCATATCATGCTATTACTTGATAAGAACATTTCGGCCTATAAATGTTTAAAATATGTTTAATAATCCTTATCTCCTTATCGTACTTCATTTTTCATGCATTCAGAATTTCGTGGGTGAAAAATCGTTTTTGTTGCAGGCATGCTCTGTTCCTTTTGGGTTTGCACAAACCACTTTTCATCAAATGGTTTAAGGCGCCAATCCACGAGAACATTATTATTGGCTCAGGCTTAAAGTTATACACACTGGAAGTGATGAACTTGACGTCTTGAGCCTATAGTTGGGGAACGGGGGAAGCAGGGGGGGAAGCAAAGCAAATCATGCGAATCATAATATTACTCGGTTATTTACTGTTAAGCATTCAATAATTGATACTACGGTTAATAAGCAAACAATTGCTTTTCAAATATATTATTTCTATTTTATATATTTTTGAAAGATATAAAAAGGTAATAAAATAAAAAGAGGTAAAAATAAGATAAATAAAGTCTTGGCCATATACTATATATATATATCACAGGAATTAAATGTCTATTTCCAAAGGAACAACTGTAAATTTTGAATATTTTACCATGTCACTGATGAACCTTGATATTTTGAATTGTGAACCATTACAATTTTCCAGTGGAGTATTAAGAACCTTCTGATGGGTGACATTGGTATGTCTGAGTCTGATATTGGGAGAATGGCTTGAGTTCCTGATTCTCTGGGACTGCCTTACAAAATATATATAATGTATTCCAGCTATCAAGAGACGGTTATAACCCCCATAACCTTCCCCTTGAGATTTCCCAATAAAAGATTAATTTATCTTTTTTTTTTGTTGATGAAACTAGGAGATAATTCAAAAGGGAATTTCGACGCAAAGATGCCAGATGTCCTAATTGATTCTTTCCTTGATCAAGACGGTTTCTTGAAGAAGTATGTGTCTGTGCAGCCAAACTCGAGAGACGTCTTACAGCACGAATGCACGAAACATTGGATGCTGTAGATACACAACTGCGGACGACATCCTAAGAGGTCAACTCTTCAGCTGACAGTGGCGTTGGCAGAATCAGACGTCTATTCCACAAATATTTTCTCCTATTGTTATACAGAAGCAGATTGTTCAGATGCTCAGTTAGAAATCTTGCGCATTTTTTGTTGTTGGATTCTTGAACAGAAGCAGAAGATGAGAATTTCCTTAATTGCTTGTTAATATGAAATGAAGGACATTTTGACATCTCTGATGGTGTCCACAAACAACAGATTCTGGGCTTAGGAAAGAGTTACACGAAATAATCTTAAAAACGTCTTAAGCGTGGGGGAAAGGGTGTTCTATTTCATCAGGGTGTATCACTTTTGTACAGGATTTATGTATTTTTGAGAAAACGATGTCAATAATTATGCTGATGACTGACTTGGTCAATTAAAATGGTTTTAGCAAGAAAACGTCTTCCATTCATACACCACTTAAATTGGCAATAATGTGATTATAATAGCAAACACTGAGAGCCATTTGAATATGTCAGAAAGCTCTTAAATTCCTGGATTGCGGAGTACAAACATAATAAAAATAAATAAATACCCCCTCAAGCAGCTGCTTGCCACAGAGGTCTGACAGGAGCCTGTCAGTTTACATGCCATAGTAGAAGGTCTGAGAGGATGGCAGGACCTCAGCAGAAAAATTACACACACATCCATGCCTTATCCGGGGCTCGAACCCAGGTCCCTTATATCAGTAGCCAAGCGTGCTAACCACTCAGCCATGGGACGGCTCTAGTACAAACATACTGCTCAAAAACACCGTTTCAACAAAATTTTGCAACAGTTTCAAGCAGATGGTGCAACACCTCAGTACTGCTAGAAATATATATATATTATGGAATTTTGAGAGCATCAATTTGAGAAAACAAAGATCTCTCTGCTCAGTACTGTTTTTTTTGTCCAACTCAATTCCCAGATCTGTCAGCATCCAAAACTTTTTTTTCTCTGAGTATTTTTTACGAGCCAAGTTTCTGTTACTGAAACTATCGCTGCTACGATGAAGACAGTGATTAACAATGTTGTGATTCATTACAGATAATACATCAGCTGTAAAACATAACTTTTAAAAGAAGTGATTTTTAAGAAGTACACCTGTTTTAGTCTCACTTCAATGTAATACAACCTACTATTCTTTGTTGTTTTCATTTTATTACATAAAATTGATGAGCCAGAGATTAATAGCTCAACAATTATATAAAAGTATACATGATAGCAACGAAATTACAGAAACGTTTATAAACATGCATTTATTTTATAGACATAAGAAGGTTTTTGATTCAGTGCACAATAATATAATATATTATGAAGAGAAAAATATTCCTTAGATATCAAAAGGATTCTCTTTTGATTTCAAATGGGTGGAATGACAAGGTCACAAGGATCGCACACGCTTAGAGAAAGATCAAAGAAGTAGAACCAGGCAACAGATGTAAAGAACATTTTACAGCTTTTTCTCGATTCATCGAGCACGATCCTTCTGACTCTGAAACACGGCTTAAAGCATCGTCCAACGGAGGAGGACAAATGCATGATAATTCTACAATTCGAGTCTGCAAAAATCCACTGGGGTGTTTATTCATTAACACAACGCTTAATAGTTTAATGATTAACATTTATAGACCCTGAGTCTCCTGGATATTGTGATTTCCCAGCTCTGGATTCGAAATTCTACACATGGGTCTGAAGCAGATCTGATCCAGTTGAAATCTTTTTCCAAGAGAAACATATTCTTAAGGGTAACCAGAGAATGATGGGAACGAAGCCGGAAAGGTTTTCCATTCATAGCTTATTGATTATGCAGTTGGAAAATTATCTCTGAAGCCTTCAACTGAGGAATGATTGTAATGGGACGAAAAACAATAAACAACACAATTAATTGAAAAAAATATATATATTGCGATAAATTGAACACAAAAATTGGTTTTCATAAAGTGTCTAAATAAAATGCTAGACAAAATACATTATTATTGTTTGTTCAGATTGTATACTAAATGTTCAATATGCAATCAGATTGTAGTCAGATTGTATACTGATTGAAGTCAGTTTGGGGAATGGCAAATATGCTTGAGTCTGATGAATACTTCCCAAAACTGCACAATATAGATTCTATTTTTAATTCATTAATTGTGTTAATTTGTGTGGGGGGAGGGCTATCTAAGGATTGGAAAAAGGAACTATTGCACAACTGTTAGAGGTAGACGAAAGTCTCCTGTGAAAGAAATATTTCAAATTTTCCTCACTTGCCCTCGCTAAACCTCTCTGAGAAAGAAATCACCGTTGGATTCGAAAACGTCCTCGGATCATTCAGTTGCCACTTCGTGTGCAGCGAAAAATAGTATACGTTTGTTGAATATAATAGCTCACCAATTATATAAAAGTTGAAATGATCCCGTCTTAACAACTTCTAGTGTCACTTTCCAACAGTTGCTTTGGAATCTCAGAAAAAACACGTCATGAAACACTTAGAGGTCGAACCGTGCAGACGAACATTTCGAGACTCTGAGACTCTCTAAGGTTGAACGTTTTCCCTTACCTCAGAAAACATCCTTTCTCTCATAGAAGGCAAGATGGAAAAAATCTCGATTCTTGCAAATTTCGGGACCCAGTACTGCTGTTTCTTACTCGTTTGGTATGAACGAAAAACGGAAACAGATTTTATAGAAATGAATAACTGGGGAAAAGAAGACGTTTCCATGCTTGTTTTCGTTTATCAAAAGAAGGAAAAGGAATGGATTCGATTCATATTTAAGCGATGAAGAAATAAACAATAACTTAGAAACCACAATATATTAACCGTTATTATATATCAACGGTTCATGAGTCAAGAGTCAGAAAAAGATATAATTTCGGTAATGAAAAGCCAGCACTGCATATATACACTGAGAGGCCAAAAGTCATGGGATACGTGCCTAATAACGTGTTGGTCCTCCTCGAGCCATCAGAAGTGCAGCCACACGTCGAGGCATGGAGTCAAAGAGTTGCCGGTACCGTTCTGCAGGGATGGCAGCCCACACATCCTGCAGTGTAGACCACAAATGTGTTGCATTGGATGGTGCTGGATTCATGGATCGTAAGCTTGTTTCCATTGTGTCCCACAGAGGCTCCAAGGGGTTCGTATCGGGGGACCGTGGGGGCCAATTCATGGTTGTAGAGTGTTCCTCGATCCACCTCCTAGCAACCAAAGACTGGTGACACGTTGCATTATCTTGTTGGAATATTCCTTAACCATTAAGGTGCTCAAGAGTCATGAAGGGGTGCAGGTGATCTGCGAGAATGTCCATGTATCTCATACCTGTCAGCGATTGCTCCAAACACAGGAGAGAGCCTAATGTAGACCACGTGAACTCGCCCCACACCATCACAGAGTGCCTCCAACCTGAACAGTACCTAACAGACAGGAAGGGTCCATGGCTTCACGGGGTCTAAGCCATACTCTAACGCACCCGTCAGCGCAAAACAACTGGAACCTTGATTCATCGGACCATGCTACCCGTCGCCTACTGTCCAATTTCGATATTCAGTCGTTGAGCTCTGTGACAACATGTAAGCAATGGGACACAAGTGGGTCTTCGGCTACCAAATCCGATGGAGTTCAGGTGGCGACGGACAGTCCTTTCAGAAATGTTCATTCAAATTGGCAGTGATTTCATGCACTGTAGCCCATCTGTTGGTCGTTACCATTCGTGAAAACCGATGCGAGTTTTGTTCGTCAATTGCATGTGGCCGTCCCGTTCGCTGGTTTACGTGTGTGGAAATGCCATCAATTGAATACTTACGATAAACTCTTGACACCATAGACCTAGAAAAACCGAATTCCTGCACGATCTTCGCTATTGCATGATCCATCCTTCTGGTACCGACGATCAAGCCACATTCAAAATCAGACAACTCACGACGTGCAGCCATGCTGAATTAACAACTACTCCGAAATGAATGTTGGGTTTCTAGGATACTGCAGCGCCATTCTGCGGTTGATGTCCAATGCATCGGTTACGAGTCCAGCACGTTAGTTCTATTTTAACTGCTATTCCCGTGACTTTTTGCATCTCAGTGTACATTATGGGGTTTATGCAAGGTTCTGTATGCAGTTTCTCAAACCTTTTGGTATTGCGGAATCCTTACGAAGTCTCCCTCTTCTGCTGTATTTCTCCCCAATATTTTACATTTTAATTAAATAAAATATAAATCAACTAAAATATAAATACGGATAGATATAATTTTTTACAGTCTGTTTTTTTTTTACGCCAGTGTCGAAGTAAAAAAAAAGGATGATGAAAAATAGCTTAAAAGGTAACATTTAAATTTGCAATATTTAAAAATCAAATGGCATTTCATTTTTCAAAAACTTTTATTAAGTTAATGTAAAAAATTATTACAAAACAAATTCTAGTAATAATGACAATGAAACTAAGATGTTGTGCCCTTTTCTATTTTGCTGAGTAGAATCTGCTTAACTCACTGATCCCTTAGGCCAGGCCTAGGCAAACCTTTTAGCTGAAGGGCCACATAGAAAACTGAAATAGAATGGCGGGTCACATAGAACATCGAAATGGAATAGCGGACCAATGAAATGTATATGCAATCAATAGCGTATTTATAACTAACGTGGAAAAAAAGAAACCTAAAGTGAGACATAAAAAATACAATTTTATTAAAGTTAATTATTTTTAACGAGAATTCGCTTCGCCGAAGTTGGACTTCTTGTCGCCTATACGTCCTTTTCTATTTCATAAGTTTCATATATTTGTCATCAGTAGCTCGCAGGCCGCACAAAACGTTGTTGCTGGCCGTCGTTTGCCTATGATAGGGAATTTCTTCGTCTTGCCAGGGGAAAAACAATTTCGATCCTCCATATCTTCCAAAATAAACATTTTATGGAAAAACGTGACTGAAAATAAATCAAAGAGCCAGATCCAAGTCTGTCTAAATTCTGAATTTCAAAAACATTCATGCATTAAGGTGTTATCGAAGTCGAAAGATTTAACACCAGCAAAATCATCATTTCAGAGAAACTCGTATGAAATGTACGAATAGGGCCGTCGCCAGATGTCATCGCGCCCTGAGGCAAACAATTAAATATCGCCTCTCAAAAGGTCGGAGTTGCGGATGCGCAACTCCTACGCTTGGAACGAGGATTACAATGTCCACATAATGAAATAACTCCTCAAAATGATAAATATAACGTAAATTTAAGCAAAACTGGTTAAGGAAAAGCAAAAGTGAATGGGTGGACCATCCCAGGCGCCGTGAGGCAGGCTGCTGCCTCTATGCTGCACCCTGTCGACGGTACTGGCTACGAATATCAGAAGAATGACTCACAAACTTCTCAAACATACTTTATTTCATGAGATGGCAAAAGTTTTAACTAACTTTAAGATAAATTTTCGTTGCTGCTTTTAAATATTCAGTTTTCCATAACAATTAACAATTTAAACGCTGAACGAATATCGTTGAAAATCGAGATTTAAATAAGATTGAGATCGTTAATTTATCTTCAGTCCTATTTTTTCCTAAAATTCTTTTGCGTAGCATCGATTATGGCTTCCCAACGGCATAATATAGAAAGTTTCTATTTTTTTTTCTCTAGGCAATATACATTGCGATACTAACATATATTATTTGCAGATTAATGATGAAACTGGTAAGATCAATTTGTTTGAGTTCCATGAATGATTCAATTGGTGTCTGATTTCCTCTTCTGGGGTATAAGGGAGGGAAAGGCATTACAACATGCATTGTCAGTCGAATGTTGCTGAGACAGTATCTGTCGCTAGACGTCAATTTCAATTGTTACTTTTTTAAACCTTTTTCTGGGTTTTGATTGAATGCTAAATATTGCCAAGGTGACGCAAATGGGCGTTGCCAGAGCCGAAGATTCCCGATTCTTGGTCTAAATCAGTGGTTTACAAACTTTTTGATACCGTAACCTCCCCCTCCCAGATTTTAATAAATTTATGCGACCGCCTATAATTGTAGCTAAAAAGATGCGACCCCTTCCCTCTTCCACCTACAATCCCATGTAGTTAAATCTAATGATTTCATTACATTTAGATAGCATAAAATGAAATAAAAATATCTTTTTACATTTAATACAATACAATACATTTGTCACAACACACTTTTTTTTTATAAAATCTCAAGTAGTCTCATATAATATTGCCAAAAACATTTTCATTAAAATACTCGCGATTTACATTTTGAGAACATTACTCTAAGACAGTGGTTCTCAACCTTTTATTCTCCATATACCCTGGAATATGGATAAAACTATAGTTATAGTAAAACAATGGGAATAAAATAAAACATATATATATATACATTTAATTTTGTATTCATAAATTACATATATCGATAAACACAAAAAATGACATAAACAATTTAACAAGTCTTATAAAATTATAAACTTTTGCTTTGTTACTAGATCTAGCAACTTTTGAGCTCTCACGACGTACCCCAAAAATTTTTACTGAATACTTCACGTTGAGAATCCTAGTCTAAGGTATAACCAATGAGGATGGACAAAACGAATTTTCATATTCCTTTATTTGGAGGGAACGGAAAAACATTACAGCAGTTACAAGTTTTAATAAGAAAAATTTCAGACAGCTTAACAACCCCCTAGCAAGTAATAAATTATTAATATAACTTATTCTAATTAATTAATTATCATACTTTAATTAATTAACACTCATTATTAATGAACTTGTAACGCAGCCATGGTAAAGTCATCAGCGTCCCACTTTGTGGCACAGCCCATTAATAGCAATTCTTGTGCAATGGATAATCTACTGAATTTTCGTTGCATTTGTCGTTAGTTTTGCAGTTCATAAAAATATAATTCAGTCAATGATCTCCCTTTTATTGTTGATTGATCTAGAATAGTCAAATGAAATCAACGGGCGAAATCAAGCTATCAATTGCACACATCTCCTACCTTAGTTATAAAAGAGATCTATGTAAAATCGGTTTTGGGCAGTAAATGTTGCGTTCATTCCAATGGGAAGGGGGTACTCAGTCGCTAGCGCGTCAGGTTCACAATCTGCAATTCCCATATCCGAGTCCCACTTGGGCCATCTTTGAGATTTATCTCCACAAAACTCGCCGACCTGCACTCGGTGAGTAGGCGACACCGATGGGTTTGGAAAAGCTGCCGTCCGTTGGGCGGGAAGCCGTAACCCCCTTGTGCAGGAGAGCCATACCCTGTGCATGAACATGATGGATGACCTTGGCAGGAGGCTATCATCTGTTTCCTAACAGATGCCCAATAGATCTCCTCTCTCAAAAGTTCTCTGATCCCTCGGGGTCTTGTGACCTGGCCATTTAATCCATTGTATGCAAAAAAAAAAAATGCCGCCCAGAGGTAAAACAACAAAGTCCAGCACATTCATTCCAATACAAAACCGAGTTTAAACTCGTGTTCTGCTAAATAACGACTTAAATGCTTAACACTTTAACGGGGAGGATTTTTGAAACTCCACAAACTGCTTCTCGTAGGTCCCAACAGAATATCTAACAGGATCACGGTATACATTCATATACCTCGGTAAAGCCTGCATTACAGCCCGGATAATTTTATAACTCGTAACGGGCTCCAAGTGGCCGAATGGTTAACTCGTTGGCTACAGTTGAGGGGGACACCTGGTCCTCGAGCCTCACGTAAGGCATAAATATTGCTTTATTTGTGTTCTCATTCTGCTGAGCTCTCACCCTTCTCATAGACCTTTCCTCTTATCAGATTCTTTGTGGCAAGCAGCTGATTGAAAGAGGATTTAATTTCTCTTTCAACTCTTTCGTGACCCAACAGTCTGGTAATATACAACTCTATCTATACTTCCAGATGGGGAACTGGTCGCGTGACTAATATATATTCTAAACTTTGTGGTGAAGAAACAAAAAAGCCAATTTAACATAATTATATAAAATGTAATTCCCCGTCTTATGACAGGTCCGATAAGACTCTAATTAAACAAACCTTGTAATTAAATAAACTTTCTTGATTATTTAAATATTTAGGCATTATCTTCCTGAATATCAATTTAAATACAAAGAAGTTTACATAGCTTTCAGTGTACAAACTTCTCAGGTGGAGCTACCATTGAGCATTATGTACAGACGGAGATTTGACACTTATTAAGGAAGATTAGGATATTGAATTAATGATTAAGTCCATGTGGCTCCACTTTTATATTTCAAAATGCCAATTTAAAATTAGAGTTCTGTCACCACTATTGTGAAGAAAATGTTGGAAAACAATGAGAATGGCTGTTTTCATAGTTTGCTCGTAAAGTTGAAGCTTTGTGAAGGGAACAAAAAACGTTTTATTAGATTGTTCATCTTTTAAAAATTTATCAAGTGCTCAGTTTCAGGGAATTACTACACTCCATTTCCTTATTGTTTAATTTTCCCTGAAAGAGAGACTTGTAAAGTTTCGAAAATTGCAAATTTCTGCATTCATCAACTGAAATGCCTGTCAAAAATTATTCACTCTCTGTTCTGGTTTCAGTGTGAATTTTAATTTGGCCAGCATCTTAGAAAATTGTTAACTCTAAAGAATACTGGAATCAAAATCACAAATTGGTTTTCCGACCATTATTTTGTTCTTAGTTAATAAAATGATGTAGTTATTAAATATTTTATTAATTAATAAAATATTATTATTAATTAAATTAGTCTCATTAATAAATTGATGCAATTGAATATTTTTATACTAAACACATTTGTTTAGAAAACTGAAAGAAATAGAAACCATATAAATCGAATAATTAATTTATTTTATTTTTTTCATCGAAAAACTTTACAGTTGAAGTAATGCAAAAATAATAAAAAAAGTCGAAAAGGTAGTTGGCATGCTTCTCATTCTATAAATTCTCCCTTGAAGAGTGACTGTGCTAGAGCATCATCTGCTCTACTGGCCGACAGCCATCAGCAAGGGTTAGTGGCAGCGAGGCAGTGAATCATCAGAAGATGTCGTAGCCAACTACTTCTGAACAGAAGTTGCAGCACCTGAGAATGTCATCTCTGCATTGGCCTTTACCATACGCATTCGGTTCATGGAGGATCATTCAGAAAGAAACACTGTTCTTCGGCACACAGATAATCAGATTGAAAAATGTTAGGCCCATTTTACACTCTCTGTGTTTTTCTTTGGAAATTTGATGAAAAATGTTTATAATTTTCCATTGAAAGGAAGCGAGACCATTTTTGTTTTCTCTCAATTAACCACTTCCTAATTCATTCTACTCTTTAATGCTTTTATATTCCAATTTAAGCAGAAGAGCAGAGCGCCAGATTTTATGGAAAGATATCTCAAAACCAAAATAAATAAATGAAGAAAATCCCTTCTCCCCAAATAACAGGTAACCCGCTCATAATATTCCATGAGCTTATTGCATTTAGCTCTGGTTTCGAGATGATTTCAGCAGTTTTGATAAACGGTCGAAGCACTGGAAAACCTAATTTTGTTCCTTTCTTCTACTTTCGATGGGTCTGGCCTGAACAGACACTAATATATAAATTGAAAATAATCCATTTCCCACGGATAGAATGCTGTTTGTGAAACTCAGAAAGATACAATTGATTTAATTACAAATCATAGCAGCGAAGAAAGACGAAAATAAGAATATTCATTCTATACTTGGTCTATTGGTTAGCGTAGCTGACTACTAAGACCTGTGGGCATATCCTTGTGTAAATATTTGCATAATAGAAAGAAATAGAACAAACTACATAAAGCTTCTAGGTTATCTCTGTCGTTTGTGTAGAAGAATACATACTTCCCATTTTAAAAAATTAAAAATAAAATAAGTAATTCAGGTATTGAATTTCTCATTGAATGGATTCAGGTATGCAACATGCGTTGCATTCTAAGAAAATGATAAATCTCTAAAGCTTTTGTGCCTCGTAATGGATATTATTTTTCATTCATATTTTGTTGCATTATTGGCTACATTTTCCTCCCCCAATGGTGAAGTCCTAGTAAGTTTAATTCTTGATCATCCTTGCAACAACTGGAATTCATATTCAGATACCGAATAGTGGCATATGTGTCAGTTTCTGCCATTGCTGCTTCACAGTTGTTTTCGCTATGGCAAATCATTTTGAGAAGCTCCTGATAGATACCAAAGGGGTGGACATCACTCGAACAGAAGCATCGAAACATTTTGCCTCGTTATTTCAATGGTGGTTAGACGGCTGATCCCACAAGTTTTTATGATCATTTCCCGTCTAACGGTGATCAAAAGAAAATAGCAAAATAAATCAATCCTTACAGTTTTTAATGCTGATTGTTCCCAATAAGGTGATTTTTATTAGCGATTGCTTCGTCTTTCCAGTGTGGGTCGACTGAATGTTAGGCAAGAAGCTTTGTTTATCTGTTATGCTTATTTATCAGATCTATTACGAAAGAAAAAAACTAAAAAGTAAATAAGTGAACAATGCAAAACGATAAACCTAAATGGCATTTATTTTCAATTTAGTATGTGTATAGGGTGATTGTTACAAAAAAGGTTTACAAAAAAAAATGTAACATTAACCTAGAAGTTACCTCTACATGGCGGTATGGTCTACTTCTTGACATATGACCTTCCTTTAGTTGCTTTAAATGGGCACGGCTCTAGAATGCCCCAAAAGAAAGGGACGGTGATTGATGATGTGGGACGCGAAATTGCCTTAAAGGTCGCGCAGGTCTCGGAGGGCTGCAGCTTTCACTGTGTCAACTCTGCCTCGTGCGTTAATAAACACTGGCAACACTTCGAGGGAAGAGATGAGAGGTCTTTCGTTAATTGAGAGTGTTCGTTAATGAGAGCAATGATCGAGAGATGAAAATTCTCGACAGACATCCATTTGGTGGACATCTTGTTGTGGGAAATGAAGAGAGAAAAGCAGGACGATCTCTTTGGTTAAAGGAGAAGAATGGGATACAGTTGGAATGAAGGAGCCTTTGAAACAATCAAACGTTAATGAACAGCAAATTTTAAGATATTTCCATCATTCTCTGCTTGCTATACTCCTTAACTACAAAAGATAAACACTCATATGAATTATATTAAGAACTGACATATACAGAGCCTCGTAGAGCCAAACCGCTTTGGACGTTTTAAATGTTTGAAGCCCCCCTAATGATGGTGATTATCATAACTGACTAAAACCTGAGATTATTTTATACATGAAATTAAAAATAATAATAATTTGCTTATTTAGAAAAATATTTACACTTCATTTAGTAAATGCTTTCCTTGCTTCAATATTTGAAAATGCATTCATAATATTTGAAAATTTCGAGGCCCTCTAGATCTCAAGGCCCAAGACAAAACGCTTAGCTAGCATATCTTAGGGCCCGGACGTATAAACCACTGAGTGAGGATTTTAAAAATTTCGAAAAATTTACAATCCCTATCACATACGTTCATAAAATAAAGGGGTTTATCAAAATAATGGAAAAACGTACTGTTTTGTGGAGAATATTTTATTAATAAGCTGTAGGCCCATCTCGGGCCTTCAGAACAGACGCAATTGTGGAATAGACATACAAGTCATTCACATATGGTAATGGAATGTGGGGCCATTTTTGTGATCTGACCTTGTGTTCCAGATATTCCCACAAATGTTCAATAATATTGAGTTCTGGAGATTGAGGTGGCCTGAGTAGCTGCTGTATCTCATCCTCATCCTCTGCAAACCACAACTTGACACGTTTCGTACAATGCAGAGGTGCATTATCCGTTTGAAATCAGGGACTGTCATTAGGGAACAATGCCTGCAACATTGGATGCAGGAGGTCCCCGAGAATGGATTCGTACGTTGCAGAAGTGACACGACCCAGCAAAATAACTACTGGCCCTAAGAAATGCTGCGATATGGTACCCCACAGCATCAGGGATCCATCTCCATGCTTCACTATCGGTACCAAACAGTAGGGTGGTACGCTTCTGCAGGTTTTCGTACACTCTACCAGCGGTGGGAAACAATGCATAGAACGATTCATCAGACCAGATGACAGGTTTCCAGTCATTAGCATCCGAGTTTTTATGTGTTTTACACCACTTTACACGTTGACGTTGTTAATCAGAAGTTTGTGGATTTGCAGCACGGCCATAAATACTGGCACCATGAAGTTCCCGACGAACTATTATGACGGAAACGGGATCATTCCGACTGATGTTAAACTCTACTGCTATTTGCACTGCCGTGTCTTATGCTTCTGTTGTAGAATCTGTGCCAACGTTCGCCTATCCGTATCTGACAACTTCGCATGGCGTTCACGGTGGCAACGCCTTGTTCTTTTTGATAGGTAGTCATAATCTTCGATATAGTTCTTTGTGTTACACCTACTATTTCCGCCGTTCTGGTTACTGAAGCTTCTGCAAGACGCGCACCAATGATCATGCCTTTTTGTAGGTCACTGAGATCTGACATTGTCCATATTTACATCACAACAGCTGTTTCACCTGTGACTGTGGCATTACTACGTGATAGCCGACATCGTACTTCTCCCCTTTATGTACTTCACATCGCGGGTGACGTCATCCCTGTGATATGCATACAACGCATTGCGTGTACTCCAATCGCCATCTGTGTTTTCATTATTTTGATAAACCCCTGTGACATTCTCTACCTTGAATGCTAAAAAAAGATAGACTTAACATTGTCTTTCATCGAAAAAGAGTTGAATGCTGCACCACTTTATTTGATCTGCTTCTATCAGCCTTTCCATGCTCTGAAGAACCGAGAGTAGTGAAATTAAGTTCACTAGACGCCAATTGGAACTACCGTTGTATAGTCATTGTTTCATTCTGATTTATCATGCTCCTATAACATCGAAAAAAAATTCACCTTTTTTTTTCTTTTTCTTCGATAAAAGTTAATACTTCTTATATCGATTAAGAAATTAAATTTGAAAGTTTCATATTATCCGTGACTTTTGAGAAAATGTTTTACGTAATAATTTAAAAGCAAAAATGAATTTCTATTCAAGTAGTCCAAAGGAGAATGAAGTGAGTGCAAAAAAATCCGATCTCATGGCGAGATCTCATTTTGCCGAGAGAATGCCTAAAAATGACTTCCATACGTCATCTCTGACACAGAAAAATAAAATAATGTTATCTTGCGATTCAAAATTGTCTGACCAGACCTCCGAATTTAAAAAGGTCAAGGAAATATAGTTACTATTGGAAATCCTTTCACGTTTTTACTATCTACCACAGGCGGAAATTGAAAAAAAGAACACCATTAACAATTGAAGTGTAATCTATGAGATTTATTTAGTAGAAACAACTTGTTGAGAAAGGAAAGTGATCACATGTGTGAAGTGTTTCAATGTTTATTGTACCTTTTAATGGATATTACATTTTACAGAAGGCACATAAGGTGTTGAACCTCCTCGAGCAGCAATACAAGCTTCCAATCTGACATGCAAACCGCGGTCCGCGGAAGAGTCCAGTCCCAGACATGCTCGATTGGAGACAAATCCGGAGAGTGTGCTGGCCAAGGGAATTGGTGCACTGCCTGAAGAACACGTTGAGTTGCCCGGGCGGAGTGTGTGGCGGGCGTTATCCTGCTGGAATATCCGCATTTGGGATAACACTCAAATATGGCAGGACGAGCGGCTGTACGATGTCGCTGACGTACTTATTTCTGTTCAGTGTACCCTGTATAAACACCAGACACTAATCGTTCCCCACACCATGAGAGAGATAACTAATCGTTCCCCACACCATGATGCCTGGCGTGAGCCCTGTGTGCCACTGTCGGGTGCACGATGTAAGACGCCGCTCATCTTGTCGCCTTTCGACGCGTAAATGACCATCAGATACTCCTAAACAGAATCGGCTTTCATCGCTGAAGATCACAGACTACCACTCGTTCTGGACACCACTGCAAACGTGCTCGACAGTGACGAGGTGACGGTGGTAGCCGAGCCAGCGGCACACGTGCCGATAGCCCTGCTTCCAAAAGACGACTGTGTATAGTTCTTGTAGACACCCTTGGTACAAGAGAGGATCGAATTTGTGACGCCATAAGCCGTCTGTTTTGCCACTGCCATCCTCCTGAAACACCAATCCTCTCATGCGTCCGTAGCTCTGTGTTGCCCAGAACCTCATCTGCGAGCCTGCGAATGCTCTTCTGACCATCGACGCCATCATCGTCCCACTCCCAATGCTTTTCGTCCAACGAGGTGTGCATTTTGATGAAAAGACCAACCTGCTCCCGAAGACTCACTATATGACCTCGCTTAAACTCAGCTAACTGAACAAATGTTGCGCACCTGCGTCGTCCAGGCATGGTAGCTTCTTCAAAGAGCACTGAACAACACGACACAAAACGAATAATTTCTTTCTTCAAGTTCTTGTCCTAAAATACGCACCGCGTACATTTGCATGTTGTCATCTTCAGTGACGTCATTATTTAACCCAATGACTTTCAATCTTGGATCACGGCTTCTGCTTCCCTTAACTATTAACATATTATATATAATATGACGTTCTTAAAGGAATTACTTCTGGGTATTTTTTTTTCAATTTCCGCCAGTGTACATTATCACTTCGTGTTCCTGTTTTCTACCCCAACTCTTTTTACTGAAACTTCGCCATAGAAGTTCCTAACAGAATTTTTTTTTAGTGAGCGTGGTTTAATAATATATGTTATAAAGTGTTATCATATGATTTTTTTAAACTTTTTTAATTGCGAAAATAAAAATTTCTAGAAACAGTCAATTCACTTTAGACTGATAATTAACGCCATTAGGTATTAGTAATATATAAAGTGGTTCAGAATTTTCTTCTGTACTCGTGAACGAAAAACTTTTGCGCAGGGCTGTTACATAGGAAGATCTCAGAGAATGTCAAACCACTCAGCAGAAAGATAACTTAAAGAAGAAAGAAAACATCCAGTCACATAGGAAGATCTCAGAGAATGTCAAACCACTCAGCAGAAAGATAACTTAAAGAAGAAAGAAACCATCCAATGACATAGGAAGATCTCAGAGAATGTCAAACCACTCAGCAGAAAGATAACTTAAAGAAGAAAGAAAACATCCAATGACATAGGAAGATCTCAGAGAATGTCAAACCACTCAGCAGAAAGATAACTTAAAGAAGAAAGAAAACATCCAATGACATAGGAAGAGCTCAGAGAATGTCAAACCACTCAGCAAAAAGATAACTTAAAGAAGAAAGAAAACATCCAGTCACATAGGAAGATCTCAGAGAATGTCAAACCACTCAGCAGAAAGATAACTTAAAGAAGAAAGAAAACATCTAATGACATAGGAAGATCTCAGAGAATGTCAAACCACTCAGCAGAAAGATAACTTAAAGAAGAAAGAAAACATCCAATGACATAGGAAGATCTCAGAGAATGTCAAACCACTCAGCAGAAAGGTAACTTAAAGAAGAAAGAAAACATCCAATGACATAGGAAGATCTCAGAGAATGTCAAACCACTCAGCAGAAAGATAACTTAAAGAAGAAAGAAAACATCCAATGACATAGGAAGATCTCAGAGAATGTCAAACCACTCAGCAGAAAGATAACTTAAAGAAGAAAGAAACCATCCAATGACATAGGAAGATCTCAGAGAATGTCAAACCACTCAGCAGAAAGATAACTTAAAGAAGAAAGAAAACATCCAATGACATAGGAAGATCTCAGAGAATGTCAAACCACTCAGCAGAAAGATAACTTAAAGAAGAAAGAAAACATCCAATGACATAGGAAGATCTCAGAGAATGTCAAACCACTCAGCAAAAAGATAACTTAAAGAAGAAAGAAAACATCCAATCACATAGGAAGATCTCAGAGAATGTCAAACCACTCAGCAGAAAGATAACTTAAAGAAGAAAGAAAACATCCAATGACATAGGAAGATCTCAGAGAATGTCAAACCACTCAGCAGAAAGATAACTTAAAGAAGAAAGAAAACATCCAATGACATAGGAAGATCTCAGAGAATGTCAAACCACTCAGCAGAAAGGTAACTTAAAGAAGAAAGAAAACATCCAATGACATAGGAAGATCTCAGAGAATGTCAAACCACTCAGCAGAAAGATAACTTAAAGAAGAAAGAAAACATCCAATGACATAGGAAGATCTCAGAGAATGTCAAACCACTCAGCAGAAAGATAACTTAAAGAAGAAAGAAAACATCCAGTCACATAGGAAGATTTCAGAGAATGTCAAACCACTCAGCAGAAAGATAACTTAAAGAAGAAAGAAAACATCCAATGACATAGGAAGATCTCAGAGAATGTCAAACCACTCAGCAGAAAGATAACTTAAAGAAGAAAGAAAACATCCAATGACATAGGAAGATCTCAGAGAATGTCAAACCACTCAGCAGAAAGGTAACTTAAAGAAGAAAGAAAACATCCAATGACATAGGAAGATCTCAGAGAATGTCAAACCACTCAGCAGAAAGATAACTTAAAGAAGAAAGAAAACATCCAATGACATAGGAAGATCTCAGAGAATGTCAAACCACTCAGCAGAAAGATAACTTAAAGAAGAAAGAAAACATCCAATGACATAGGAAGATCTCAGAGAATGTCAAACCACTCAGCAGAAAGATAACTTAAAGAAGAAAGAAACATCCAATGACATAGGAAGATCTCAGAGAATGTCAAACCACTCAGCAGAAAGATAACTTAAAGAAGAAAGAAAACATCCAATGACATAGGAAGATCTCAGAGAATGTCAAACCACTCAGCAGAAAGATAACTTAAAGAAGAAAGAAAACATCCAATGACATAGGAAGATCTCAGAGAATGTCAAACCACTCAGCAGAAAGATAACTTAAAGAAGAAAGAAACCATCCAATGACATAGGAAGATCTCAGAGAATGTCAAACCACTCAGCAGAAAGATAACTTAAAGAAGAAAGAAAACATCCAATGACATAGGAAGATCTCAGAGAATGTCCAACCACTCAGCAGAAAGATAACTTAAAGAAGAAAGAAAACATCCAATGACATAGGAAGATCTCAGAGAATGTCAAACCACTCAGCAGAAAGATAACTTAAAGAAGAAAGAAAACATCCAATGACATAGGAAGATCTCAGAGAATGTCAAACCACTCAGCAGAAAGATAACTTAAAGAAGAAAGAAAACATCCAATGAAATAGGAAGATCTCAGAGAATGTCAAACCACTCAGCAGAAAGATAACTTAAAGAAGAAAGAAAACATCCAATGACATAGGAAGATCTC
The DNA here is from genome assembly GCA_038380435.1 of Ryuthela nishihirai. Taxonomy (NCBI): domain Eukaryota; kingdom Metazoa; phylum Arthropoda; class Arachnida; order Araneae; family Heptathelidae; genus Ryuthela; species Ryuthela nishihirai. The sequence continues at coordinate 5,614,148 of JAWZYU010000021.1, forward strand.
AGAGAATGTCAAACCACTCAGCAGAAAGATAACTTAAAGAAGAAAGAAAACATCCAATGACATAGGAAGATCTCAGAGAATGTCAAACCTCTCAGCAGAAAGATAACTTAAAGAAGAAAGAAAACATCCAATGACATAGGAAGATCTCAGAGAATGTCAAACCACTCAGCAGAAAGATAACTTAAAGAAGAAAGAAAACATCCAATGACATAGGAAGATCTCAGAGAATGTCAAACCACTCAGCAGAAAGATAACTTAAAGAAGAAAGAAAACATCCAATGACATAGGAAGATCTCAGAGAATGTCAAACCACTCAGCAGAAAGATAACTTAAAGAAGAGAGAAAACATCCAATGACTTTTCCGGCATTCGAACCAGGTTCCTTCGCTCCACGGACAAGCACGCTTTCCCCTCGGCAACTCCCATGATTATTATGTTATTAATATTTATATTCACTACCATCAATTTATTTATTTAAGCCGCTCTTTTTGCTACACTCTGCTAATGCTCGGTATAGGGAAAAAATTGTCCTGAGCCAAGTGAGATCCGAGAACTCACGACCTCCTAATAACGTGTTAAGTACTCTGACAATTGAGCTTCTGGCAGCTGATCAAGATTTCCTCTGTGGTTGTATTATATTACATTACAAAATTTTAACGTCATTATTATTATAAAAAGATTAAATCTCGCATAATATGTTTGTTGATGCCTGACCTTTATAGGAAGCATTCGGAGATTTCCTTATCACTTTCCAGCATTAGTCGGTTAGAACTTTGAGGCCCATGGTTTTTCCACGGCAGAAACCTTACGAACTAAATTTCTTTTATGATACAAATGTCAAAGCAACTAAGAAGAAGTACCTTTAGGAATGCCCTTTTCTTTTACCGTATTTTAGCTATTAGATACATAAAAATTTTCTATTAATATCATGTGAGCTACTTCTTACTGAGTTGATGTAAAATTTTCTTTTGCATATTTGACAATTATTAATATTACACTGAATTAGTCATGATCAAAGTAATTCATCACTATTTTCGTCTGCTTCGTCGTTAAGTTTCACTTCCCATAGTTTATAGTGGAAAGCAAATTTTATAAGTGTAAGTACATTAAAAAATTTATAAAATTACAGTTGCAATCATTTTCAACGTAGAAAACATTTCTGACATAAACTGTTCCAAGATTCATTGAGCTCATCTGAACATTTTTCACTTGAGCATTTAGTCATCTAAACACTGAATTCCGGTTCTTCAACTATTTTACTCTTCCCAAATTAAACTACCCTCAAATTCAGTCAATTTCATTCCGAAATTACTTAATGCAATCGAAGCATCACAGGATATTTCAGAAATTCTTCTGTTATTTTCGAATTGCAAGAAGTCAGAAAACCTTAATGCTAACCATAATTGCTGCTACAGTTATTAGAGAAAACTTAAAACTTGTGTGTTTTGGAACATCCGTGAATTTTCAAATTAAAAATATGATTTTTCGGTGGAGGCAAATACATGCTTCAAAGTATAAATGTTAAAATCGCATTTTCAATGCGATAATATTAGTGATCACGATGTTAGTTCTTTTCCTGACTCTTACAGTTTAACATTGAACCCGTTCAAGTGAGAACGAATTCGATAAACGACATCAAATTGCTTTTAGCTATGAAGTAATGAAGCTTCCACTTTAGTTGCGACCTGCATTACATCTGAAAGACTTTAGAAATCAGATTCAATAGTGACAAACCTCTTTGAAAAGATTTATTTGAAATGCAATAAATTCAGAAAACTCGGTGCTACAAATAATTACTCTAGTTGTATTTTCTTTCGAAGTTGCTATATTAGTTCATCCCATACTTTTTTCTTTTCGTCACTCTGAAGAATAATTTTGTGATGTGCTTCCTAATGCCATTTGAAGGATGACGGTCAAAAAATTACACTTTGGGAACAATGCACAATATTTCCCCATAACGTCACAAAACTTTTCTTATCAGCAATCTTGAAAATATCTGTCACATCGACAAGCTTATTTTTTTTTATTTTACAACAGTGTTCATGTTCCACATTATACTGTATTATTCGACATGCAAAGACTAAACAACACAAAAGAGACGATGCTGGTTTTTCGTAAATCTATTCTTGCTGAGTCAAAATGAAATTCCGAAGAATCGATTATACACATAACCAATGAAATAAAACAATATCTTTCAAAAATAAATGCCTATATACATAGTATCATGTCATTCCTGCATTTAAATGAAAATTATCTAGAATTACAACATCACCCTTCCAAGTCAGGAAGACACAATCCTCCGTTCATCATACCAAAAGCGAAAAAAAAACTCTTCTTCCACATCACTTTGCTTTCCTTGGTCAAAAAAGTTTCGAAATTACAAATGAAAAACGCTATGTCTTTTAAAAGAAAATTAAAGAGTTATAAATTGAAGATACGGAAATATGCTGTTTTTAAGTAAGTAATTTTTGATTTACAACACTTAGTACATGACAGAATATCATATAGGGATTCAGTAACAGAGTATCACAAGGAAACCTATTGTACACAAGAAACGCTTGAAATAATTAATATAATATTTTGTACCACTGGCGAATCAACAAAATTGCGAGAATGCTTATAGGTCACTTGTTGAAGAAATGGTTAGATTTTAGTCGTCTAGCGGTTACTGGAAAGAGAGCTATGCACGAATCCCCTGCGATGATGCATAGAACCGGCCAGGCCTAGCACCTAATGTCCGACCCCGCCTTCTCGTGGTGCGGACCGTTAGTAACTTTCAAAAGAGATACTCTCTTGTGGAAGTGAACGGAAGGGGAGGGCTGCCAGATTAGTGTGGCCTACTGATCTGGACAACTATGGCTACTTTTCTTTTTTTTCTACCCTGCTGAGGAGTAGTCAACCACACAGGGTCCTGGTCTGACCATATAAACCTACAGGACTGGACAGATATATGACTCTGAGCTTGATTATGGATCCTGATTTTGCTGCACTGGTGGGCTTCTGTGGAGGGAAAACCTTCCGCTGTGTTTTCTGTTTGTTTGTGGGTTGACAGCCCCAAGTGAATAGATTCACAGGATATGTTTATCAGCTGGTGGATAATCCTGAGCAGAAGTCATGGCAGGCACCTGAACTCTTTGCTTCTATTGGCATCGTCAAATTCTACATTGGAGGAAGTCTTCCAGTGTAGATGGCTTCAGCCTTTAGTGCTGGGGGAACGGGTCTTTCCCCCATGTCTGCGAATAGGGGGCTGTTTGATATTGTCAGCATTCCCTCTCTCAATAAACATAGTTTCTTTAAACATCCCACTAACCATTTTCTCTCCATAGGTAGTTGGAATGTGAGGACTCTGCACAGAGCTTTTTCTCTTGATGTCCTCACACAAGAATTCCACCATTATAATTTAGATATTCTCGGCTTGCAAGAGACCAGATGGACAGATAAAGGTCAGATTCTTAAAAATAATCTTAAATTTCTCTTTTCAGCGAGGGACGACAATAAGCATCACCAAGGCGAGGGTCTGCTTCTCAGCAGACATGCTAGCGATGCTCTTCTAGGATTTTTAGTCTTCTAGGATATGAGCCCTTTTGGTATTGGTAGCTCCTACAGGTAAGTAAACTCAATGGATTCAGAATAACCAACACTTTTTACAAACACCGCGACATACATAAGTACACATGGGTTTCACCTGATGGGCTGCATAAGAATATGATTGATTACATATTAATTAACAGCAAATGGGCTAGTTCTGTTAGGAATACCAGGGCATATAGGGGAGCTGAAATTGGATCTGACCATTACCTTGTTAAAAGTGTGTTGCAACTTAAACTTAAAAAGTGTTGTGCTAGGGTTAAAATATTTACTTTTAATACTGAAGCTCTGAAAGATCCAGTTATAGCCAAAGCTTACCATGATAGGTTACTTAGTCATTATGACAGTCATTGTTTGCTTACTACTGAAGTTGAGGAAGAATGGGGCCATTTTAAACAGGCTTTTTTGGACACTAACAGTACTCTTTTAGGAAAAAAGGAGCAGAGGAGGCAGAATTATTTGAGTGATAAGGCACCTGAGCTTATTTTAGAAAGAAAGAATTACAGGAATGTCGTTAATGAACACCCTACTAATCCTAATAGAAAGCATTACAGAGAGCTTAATAAACGTGTAAAGGATCTGTTAGCTGCTGATGAGTCTTTGGTTTGAAGGCTTGGCTGACAAAGCCGAGGACGCAGTTAGACAGCACAATAACAGAGAGCTGTACCAGATAGTTAATGTTTTCTGTGGTAGAAAACGGATAGGCATACGAGGATTGAAGGATAAACAAGGTAAGGTTATAGAAGGAGAGGATTCTGTCATGGCTAGGTGGGCTGAGCATTCCAGTGATGTTCTAAACAATGTAGTTAGTTCTACTCCCATTGTTTGCAATGATGATAGATGCATTGGTGGCTTTAATGTTGGCCCTATAACACAATCTGAAGTTATTTTGGCGGTTTCTAAACTTAAACTACCTAAATCCCCAGGGGTAATGAAATTACTACCGAAATGCTTAGAGCTAGGAATGTTTCGGTTACCACTGGGATGACTGAAATTCTCAATGTCTTTTATGATAAAGGCATGGTTCCTAAGGATTTTACCAGAGCTATTGTTATCCCTATTTTCAAAAAAGGTGATCGCAGTTCTTGTGATAACTATAGGGGTATCAGCCTACTCTCTGTTCCAGGTAAAGTTCTTTCCATGATTGTGCTTAATAGAATTAAGAATCTGGTTGACAGTCAATTGCGTGATGAGCAATGTGGATTCAGAAGTGGTAAGGGTGTGTGGATCAGATATTTTCACTTAGGCAGATTCTTGAGAAATGTTTAGAGTTTCAGAAACCTTTGGTTGCTAGCTTTGTTGATTTCAAAAAGGCTTTCGACTCTGTTGATCGTCATAATTTGTGGTTCATTGTGAGATCATATGGTATACCAGACAAGTTAGTTAACATAATGAAAGCTCTCTATAATAACACTGAGTCGTGTGTGAGAGTTGGTAAGGCTTGTAGCAATTGGTTTAGCATTACTTCTGGTGTTCGACAAGGGTGCATTTTGTCTCCTTTTCTCTTTAGCTTGGTTATTGATTATGTTATGCGAAATTCACTTCAAGGGAAAGATTTTGGCCTTACATGGGCTGGAGATACGAAAATTTCTGATTTAGATTATGCTGATGATTTAGCCCTTTTGCCAAATGATGTTGATGAGATGAACTCTTTCATTCGAGCTGTTGATGAGACTAGTAGTAGAGTAGGTTTGGTTATAAACAGAGAGAAAACTAAAGTGATGAAAATTGGTCAGGCAGGCTGTGATTCAGTTAATCTGAATGGTTGCAGTCTTGAGCAGGTGTCACAGTTTAATTATCTTGGGAGCTATGTAACAGATAATGGTTATGTGCGGCATGAGATTAGCAGACGAATAGGAATTGCTGCCGGGACTTTTAAGAATCTTTGGAGAGTGTGGAGAAATAGGCGTATACACCTAAAGACTAAAATTAGACTGTATAATAGTTTGGTTCTTTCTAGGGTTAGTTATGGTAGTGAAACTTGGACACTTTGTAAACAAGATAACAGGAAACTAGATGCTTTTGATTCCAGATGCTTACGCAGTATCTTGGGCATTAGGTGGTTCAACTTTGTAACTAATGATGAGGTTAGGCAAAGAAGTTTGAAACCTCCTTTAAGCAGTATATTGTGCAGAGAGAGACTCCGTTAGTTTGACCATGTTGCCCGTATGAATAATTATAGATTGGCGAATAGGGTTATGAACAGTGTGCCTAAAGGCCTCAGAAAGAAGGGGAGATCTAGGATGCGGTGGGCAGACAATGTCAAACAGGACCTTGTTAGAATTGGTGTGCAGTGACCAGATGCAGTAGATGTAGGTCAGGATAGACTTGCTTGGAGAACTAAATTGCACGATCTGGTTGGACCTCCGTAGCCCATGGCTGCTTGATGATGATGATGATGATGAGCGGTTAAGATGTCTGGCATCTTTCAGGGAGAAATAGGCTTGAATCCCACTCAGAACAACCAATATTTTTCAATTATCATATAGGATATTTAAAAAACATTTTTTTTCCTAATACATAGGGGTGGGGGTGGCTCAGTCGGTAGCGCGCCAGGCTCGTAATCTGCAGTTCCCAGGTTCGAGTCCCAGCTGGGTCAGCTTTGAAACTTATCTCCGCAAAACTCCACGGTAAATAGGGGATACCGATGGGCTTGGAAAGGCCGCCGTCCATAGGATGGGACGTTAATCCTTGGCCCCGTGTGATGGAGAGAGCCATGCCCTGTGCACTTTAATAATAATTTTACCTTGATGGAAGGCTACCATCACTGGTTAACACACTGCTGCAGTGGGAACATAGTTGCCTTCTCCAAACTAAATTAATTTACACAAAAAAAGTTTAAACGTTATGAATTTTTACAACAGCATTTAGAGAAAGAGATAATATATGAGAAGGTTATAATTTTTTGGAATAATGATTTACATTTGAAAAAATCTCTAATGAGCAGTAGGGTCGAAAATATACTTAGCATGGATGTTTTGCTTCAGTCATGAAACAAATAGATTATGCCAAAAGAAGAAGTAATGCGCCTCCTCCTCTCATCCGAATCCGAACCCCAGACGTTGCAGCATCACGTGACCAACAGTATAGTACTGGGGCACCGAAGATAAATTTGTTGCGCCACTAACATAGAGAGAAATTTCTTACCGAGGATTTATGCTTTTTGGATCAGGACTTTCAAATTCTTTTCTATTTAGCATAAGAAGATAAATTTAGTCGAAAGACTTTAATGAAAAGACTTTCATCACATAAAGGGACATAAAGACACATAAAGATCACTGGTTAGACATCTTCCACGATGGAAGACCTTCCATCTTCGAAGATGTCTAACCAGTGATGAGGCATCATGGCGCCAGAATTTAAATTCTTAATATTTTCTTGAAAGATATCTTTTCAATTAAATTTTATTTCCAAATCGGAGAAAACAGATTTTTAAAATGTTAAACTTATTTTAATTAATCATTCTGAATGTTAGTTTTCAAATGTACTTTATTTTCATAGCAATTTCAAAAATTAAACGCACATAATTACACAATTTATTCACAAAACATTTTTAATACTAATATTCCAGACAAAGTAATTTGCTAGGAATATTTCACTTTTCCATGCAAGCAAATCCTAGCCATGCGTCTTCATGATGCATTTGTTTTTCCCTTGCACGCAGCAGCAGATGCAAGTGCGGGGATTGCCAGCAGCTGTCATGGCGGATGGCCATCTGCCAAGGCCACTGCATTTGCGCATATGGCACCCCCTGGAAATTCTGGAAATTTAGGTACAAAATTGTTTTTAATCGCTACACATTCTCTAAAGTTCATAATTAGAGGAGTCGTTTGGCTGAGACGGCGAGCGGGTTGTGGTGCCCGGCTCGATGGAGAGGACGAAGTTGGGGGTCATGCCGAGAGGTTTGGAGTCCCTCGAGGTGTGGGTTTTCGACGGAAGTACCTTGGGCCTCTGCTGCAGAGGACCCTAAAAGTTAGGACTTCTGTTTATTTTTCTGGCTCAAAATTCAAAAGACAAGATCTTTTTATTTATATATTGGCAAGTTTCTGGACTAAATTCAGTGAGTGTTGGGCATTTCTTAGGCAGCACTCAAAATTATCAAAAGATCCCACTCTCACTGCACCTCAATGATTATATCTTCAAGCAGACTAAAAAAATCCCAAGTAGTGCTTTTCTCTTCACATAAGGTCTTCTCCCGCTGTAGGCAGGTACAATGTAAGGCAAGTTTAAAGGATAGGAGCCTTTTTAGTACATAGTGGTTTCTGTGACTTCTCCCACATGGTGATATGCAGCCAATGTGCTGCGGTCCACGATTTACTTCTTTGTTCCTTGAATATAATTAATAAAAAGAAAGGCGATGTTCATAAAAATAATAACTTTATAACAATTCCGATTTCGTTGACAATCAACTGAGATTTCTTTCAGAGCATTATAAACAAAGAGACCTACTTAACGTGAAAACTCAGTAAGGTCCATTACTAACCTCCTGGGCTGATTCTTTAGCTTGTTTTTTAATGCAACTAGTAATTATCTTTTAATCGAATTTGAAGTTCTTTGAATGCAAGTGCCATTTTAATGCACCATTAAATGATTTTAATTATCTAATTTCCTTAAATACAAGTGAAAGGCTGAGGACGAATGGAATCATTTTAAGTAGGGTAACTTCACCCCATCAACGATGTTTCGAGTAAAAAAGGGACAGAACAGACAATATCGCTTGAGTGTTTTCGTAATTCAGTTTATTTCTCACAGAAAGGAGAGCAGGGAAAAATTAAATGAATAAACTTGTAGTGTTAACCCTTCCAGTGTCCTGCCTGAAAAACTGGTTTACATCCAGAGGCCAAATTTAACTTTATAACTTTTTTGCCAAATAATTAGTGAAAGGGATTATGGCATGTTATATGCCAAATTAATCAACATTTAATTCTGGATTTTCTGAAAGTAAAATATTTAACAAAAAACACCATATGTTTCATTTTAATAGGACTTTTTTAGAGTAATGTAGTAAAAAATGATCTGGCAACAAATGAAATTTAAAAAAAAAGCTGATTCACAGAAATGATTATAATGCACATTAATAGAAAGGCTATTTATTTCTAAATAACAAAGAAAAAATTTATTGTTTAAAGTAAACATTTCTTCCATTTTGAATTTTTTTTCTCCATATTATACTTTGAAAAAAAGTCCAGGCTTGTTGCAGTCCAATAAACAAGTCACAATTAAAATATTTTTAATAAATAACTTATCAACAGAAATAGCTCATGTTATATGCCAAATTAAAAGAATTTAATTCTGAATTTTACTGTAGTAAAAAATTTGAACTCTGTAGTAACATATTAATTTTAATAACAATTTTTATAATGATATACCAAAAAAAAAGGTACACATTTCATAATTACTTCCAAAATCTTCCATTTTTAAAATGTAGCAGTTCTTTGTTAATTATCAGGAGATTTTAAAGACTTTAAGGAAAAATTTGTTGATAATAGTTGAAATCAAACTTCTGAAGTTAAATATGGGGATTGCTTCAGCACATAGTAATGTTAACAAACAAATTGGCAATACCTTATATAACTTCTAAGAAATGGCAAACAGATGGCTTTAACAAATTATTTATATCATAGTTTAATAAAATATGCATCAAATAAAAAAATAAATATTATTTATCAAGCTTAAATTGCATATTTTATAAGATATCTATTAAAAAATTTAAAATGGCAATTTTTATTTTTTTTTAAAATCGTTTTCTTTTATTGTACTAAAAACGGATATATACGTTCTGGACACTGGAAGGGTTAACAGGCAGTGTAAAAAGCTTATGAAACCAGTAGTAAAGAATCAGAGGATAAGTCCTGTAGACATGGAACTCATGAAATAATGAGCTGAAAAGTTTAAAAACGTTTAATAGTTAGTAAACTTTTAAAAGAGCCATTGACAGCTGATAAAACACTTTCGACTTGATAGTTTAGAAGAAATGCATAAAATAGAGGAACGTGCAGAGGGAGGAATGTGTGGAAGAAAACATTTTCAACAATGTTAATATTACTGCTAATTCCATTACCATTAATTACAGTTTATCAGATGCCACCGATGTCATTTGGCAATCATCCGTTGCACAAACTGCAGGGCATGTCTTCTGTTGCCATCTGAGAACAACTAGTTAAATAATTGTGCATCCTTAACTATGCCATTCGAGTTTCAAATGAATGCATTAAAACTGAGAAAATCGGATGCCGTTCTTCAGTGACGTAGTCAGAAACCTTCAGTAAAAATGGGATTTGACGGGGGTTATATTTCATTGGGTGAGATTTGAGTCTAATTTGCGGGAAATTAAAGAGAGTTCATTAAATCGAGGGTTCCCTGTATATTTGTCCTTTTTACTTTTTAAAAAAAAATCTGAGATTTCCATGCACTTTTTCTTCATAGCCAAATTTTCAAATATTTCACATTGGGCATGACTGATATCTCTTAGCCTGCCTGCAGGTTGTATATCTGAAGTATTTTGTAAACGGTGTAATTGTAAGAAAGAAATTTTTCTCCCTCATTCATTTACCTTGAGAAATAATGTTTAATGCTTTACTTCAAATATTTCCTCTGTTAAAATCCATTGATGTGTTCCTCTTGTCTTTTCTTCTTGAGTGATAGAAAGAAACTGACTTAAACTTTTAAGCAAATCACGTCATCTTAATTCTAATGAACGCTTTATTACACCGTCGGTATGGGCAATATTTCCCCACAGAAGCATTCGGATACGTTTTTAGTAAAAAGGCGAGCGTCCAAGAAGTCTCAACTGCTTTTGGAAATCATCTTCAAGGACGGAACAGCGCAAAGTTCCTTGGGCAAACTAGCTCAGTTAAGGAAATTTCAAAACAAACAATACTTTTCAATGGTGAGGGTCCTTGATTTTTTTTCTGGTTAAGGTTCTGTAGAGTGTCGGTGGAGGCGTCCTCCTCTGCTAGGATTGTTTTAGGGACGCTTTCTACCATCCATCGTGGGAGTTCATTTCATTAATCTTCTCAGGCAATGGCGAAGTGTCCATGGAAGCAATGAAAAAAATGCTTCCATAATAATTCCGATAATTAAAATATGTTTAACTGGCAGCCACTTGAACAGTAGTATTATTTTCTCCCTTTTTTTGTTTTAGCCGACATGTAAAGTACAGAGAATTGAAAGTAAAAGAGACTATATTCTAGAAATCTCTACAGAGTAGCATTGGCTTATCTGTACTATGTGTAGCACACATAGGAAAAAAATTATATTGTGTATTGTTACAATACTATTAATTAATGTTCTTTGTCCTTATTTGTTAAATTTATAGTTGTAATCTACTGTTTTAGAAATCTGAAAATGGCAATATGTATATATGTTTCAGATATATATTTCATTTTTCTATAATGTGTAAGGTGCTTGAGGTGCAAAGAGCCCTATGTGTAAGCACCTAAAGCATTATGCTGCCCTCCTGTAGTTTGAAGTTGTACATTCCTAAAGTAAAATACGAAACATGCGAATAAGATCTTGCCATGGTTTTTATGACGTAATTGTAAATCAAAGTACAATAGTCATTGACTTTTCTTACTATGTAAAAAGTGACAGAAGAAATGCCAGACCAACAATATTACGATTATTGTATATAAAAAAGAATATTTGCTTCAATGCAAGCAAAAATGCGTAACATTCCAAGTGACTCTTGAGCGAATGGAGAATGCTGCGGGAGCAATACTTATAAGTTTTTTTTTTTTGCCAATGGCGGCTCGTGACTAAAAGTTTTGGTGGCCATAGGTTTGACTACCATAGGCAGGATCCGGATATAGGAAAAGAAATTGGAGAGTTACCTGACTTTGAATTGAACCGAATAGGACTGAAAGGAAGCTTTTTAATGCATATATTTTCTTTTATTCTTTTTTTCCAGCTATTCTCAAAACGCATTATTTAACAAAATATTTGAAAAAAAAAAGACAAACTTGAAATAGATGTCCTTGCCCTTTCAACTTCAATTTAGTAACTTGTCCTTCCACTGGAATAATTATCTATTTATAGATGTATTTTTTTCTCTCCGTTCTAGTGGTATTTTAAAAAACTATTCATGAAAAATATGTTTAATACAGGGATTTTCTATTTTTTTTTACTCCGCTCCAATTATAAATTTATATTTATTATTTTAAACTGAATTACCCGTCGTAAATTCTCACTTCAAAAGTTGCCTATTTTGGTTATATTAAATTAACACTATTAATTTATTATATATTCATTTTATTATATATATTAATTTATTTTACAACGAATTGAAAAAAGTGATATGATTGTAAAACGAATTATAAAAAAATCACTGAAAGAGGAAAACTAACCTGTGAGGAAAGTTTAAGCTTGTTGAGCCTGCCACAGTCACGTGAAGTTATTTGCTAAATAATAAGATCCCCGACTATTGGTTGCACTGGTAGAATCAGCCAATCAAGTGTCACAGGCCACTACAAAATGGTGACCTGGCTCTTGCAGTTCAGCACTATTGTAATGCAGCAAATGCGCATTTGTATCATCGCTATAATAGATAATGCTAAGGTTCCGGACCGTGGCCGTAATGTTAAAATTCCCATTGACAATACGAAAGCAGCTGACGTAGATCTTATTCACAAAGTCAATGCTGTGATTGTCTGCATAACATGGCAAATAATGATTATAATAAAAAATAAATAAATACCCCCTCAAGCAGCTGCTTGCCACAGAGGTCTGACAGGAGCCTCTCAGTGATTACAAAACGAATATAAAAATGATATTTTGTTGATTTAGATATGACAAACAATGAATAATGAAATATAATAAATAAATATTCCCTCAAGCAGCTGCTTGTCACAGGACAGCAGCTGTTTATACAGTGTCAGTTTAAACGCCATAATAGAAGATCTGTGAGGATGGCGGGACTTCAGAAGAAAAACAATGCCAACATCCATGCCTTACCCGGGGCTCGAACCTTTTGATCAGTAACCAAGCGCGCACTAAATTTGAAATTCGTGTATTATTTTCTGTGATTATTTTTGGTGGGGCAGTGTTCCAGGTGGTGCAATGGAAGCGCCACTCCTGCCTTTTGCACAGAATCATTTGCTACACTTTGTAAGGAAGGCTCTAGGATATTTCGTTTATAAATTAATTCTGAGCTCTCTTAATGGTCAAGAATATACATGTCATATTCTTTAATAAACCTGTCATGTGATTGAAAGGAATCCTGCTGACAAGCCATAAGGCTTAGCTGGGTAATCTATGTATATAACCATACTAAGGCTTAATAAAGATATTATTATTATTAATTGGAAAAAAAAAAGGAATTTTTTTGGTGGGAGGCGGAAGCTAAGAGATTTGTCTAAAAGATCTGCCAAAGAACAATCTCTAATTTTCTTCCTTGGTATAACTACATCATATTTATATAGAAGAATTTTCTTCCTGGTTATATCTTTGTCATATATATCAGATTTTTCTTCTTAGTGTATATGTAATGTTATTATTGCATTAACATATATTTTAAATATTTCAGTTTTTTAATTGCTTTGGGGTAGAAGTGTACAACTAAACACCCCAGAGGAGTGTAATATTAAATAAATAACAATGAAGCTGCTTTTGCATAGTAAGCACACTGTTTTCACTTAGATTGTATGTTACACATCAATAAAAGTAATCACTAGAAAACGAAACAAAAACATGATTAACAAATATTGATATTGTGTTCACATAAATGGTAACTTAACTGGGTTTTATAGAAGCGGAATCTGGATTTTTTCTTCCTAACTGTTGTCCAATTATTCCAAAGGTCGATTATGGAGTTTACTTGGTTTCTTCCTTCTACATATTAAGCTATGACACGATTAACCTGATGATTTTAAACACACACTTTGCAGAAATTTTTAATTAAATTTATTTATTTATTGTTGTTATTGTTGTTGTTTCAGCTGGCTTTGTGGGCTTATGGAGATTATGATGGGTAGAGACACTCCCACCCCAACCCCAAGCCACCTCTGCCACCGTCACTGCTCAAAATAGCAGAGACTACTTCGGGCTCGGAATGAGCCATAGTTAAAGTTTCTAATTTGGCTTATAATTGTGAGAAATATAAACAAATGATTATAATTCCATCTTTTAATCAATCTCTAGTAATTAAAAATAAGCATCATTAAGACTTTTTTGGTGTAGCTTATTTTTTGAAAAGAAGCTTCAGTTCAGCTGATGCTGCAACTTTGTCGTCTGCCTGTTTGTCCGTCTGCTGCAAACATTCAACTTTTTTGTTTATAAAGATACAATAAAAATTATTGTTCAATTGGCTAGATATTGATCAAATATTGCAATTCAAAAGTTTCAGAATTTACCAATAGCTATATATGCCAAAACTTTAAACAAATATTGCAAACCATCTACTTGTAGAAATTTGAAATTTAGGTCGTAGACGGTGACGATTAGAGCCCGCATCCGCAACGAACGATAGCAACCGCATCCGCAAAACTTTGTCACCCTCGACGCTCATATTAGCTGCGAACTGCTCAATGACCATCGAGGTTTTGCAAATGCTTAATCTCCAATGTATCATTTGAGTAAAAGAACCTTGTCAAAAGGTATATTAATAACTGATAATTAACTGAAAATTATACTGTGATATAAAAGAGTTTTTGTTTGAGAAAAATGTGCGTTACTAATTATTTGATAAAAAATTCACCAAAATGAAATTTTGCAAATTCTTCTAATAAACTTTGTTCTTTTAAGTGCAGTTATCCACGACTACGGGAAGGCATTCCTTTTGATTACACAGTTACTCCCCTATACATTTCATTCTGTAAACTTCATGATCTCCACGACTTAAATTCCATATTATTGCGCAACACTCGAGTAAGCCCTGCAGCTGTCAGCCAACATTTCAATGACAACAAAGACAAAGCACAAGCTTCAGTGGCAGCAGAAGAACAGGGGAACATAACAAGAAGCCATTCAGCGCAGATGGGCACTTCTTTTGCAAGCGAGTAGTATTCCATATGCATTTTGCAGTCCCTCTGCAGTATGCAGGGTGCAAATTCAAGTTGAAGTAGTTATCAACCTTTGGCCTCTGTGGTTTTATCGTATTAATTTGGCCCACACACTTGTAACAGTTTGACAATCTGGTTTAATAAAACTCATTATTCTTCGAAGAGTATTTAACAGTCCATGCTACTTATTGATGTTCTATTATATTTTTCATTCCATACAGAATATTTATTACTCAATATAATTTTCGCTAGTGGTTAATAAATTTCCTTTAAGGCTTTCGAATGCATGTGGAAGAAATGAAAATGAAAATGATTCGTGATCGGAATATAAAGATCGTAGAATAATGCTCTGTGAAATTAATGATAATTATGTTGTTTCGCTAAACAACATTGTTAACAATTTAATTAACAACATTAAAACTACATTTTTCTTACTCTAATAAAATTCACCATCATAATGCTACTAAAATTCTAATAATGCACGAAAAGTGCAGCGAACAAATTTCCTCTCAAGCAGCTGTTTGCCACAGAGGCGTGTCGGTATCATACGCCATAGAGAAGACCTCAGCAGAAAGACAACACAAGAAAGGAAGCATCCTTGGCTTAAATTGATGTCAATTCTAGTGCATTTACCAACGCATGTGCCTACCACAGTCGCGGAGTGAATGCATGAAATGCAATGCTGTTCTCCTTAAAATTTTCCTTTTTTGTTTATTTTCCTCATTCTGCCATTCAGTTTCAATCGTTTAACACTTAATTTATGCAGACTGAAGAGCAATTAGCACGACAGAACCATTTCCAAAAACTATGAAATATTCACTGTGAAATCTCGAATATATATATATAGTTTGTCATAAACTCCTAGATAATCCATGCGACTAGTATTTAATCTAGCGAATTGTTGTCATATGCCATGAAAAATGGTTCTTTTTTAACATTCCGAACACCCAAAAATAGCGGCTTGACCCATGCCAACGTGCACTTCCTGTACTAAAGAAGGGACGATTCGGAATCAAGGCATTGCTTTTTGTTTGGTGACTCAGCGTTGAGCTCTCCGCAAAATTCCCCGTCCTGACCACGGTCAGTAGGGGGACACCGATGAGCTTGGAAAGGCCGCCGTCCGTCGGATGGAACGTTAAGCCGTGGTTCCGTGTGCGGGAGAGCCATACTATGTGTTAAAGAACACGCTGGATGGCCTTGACAGGAGGCTACCACCTGTCTCCCAACAGCTGTTCCAGTGGATCCCCTCCCCCAACCTTCTCTGAGCCTTTGGGGTCCTCGTGACCTGGCCATTTAGCCCATGGTATGCAAAAAAGTGCCGCTAAGAAGTAAAACAACCCAACGTGTTTGGTGGAATTTTGAGGGTGCAGTGCACTTCGAACTAGTTCTCTATGAAATAGTTTCAATAGTGCCCTATACTCAGTACAACTGCAGCATGTGAAATCAGGATTGGTAAAGAGATATCAAGTACTTCTCCAATAAGACAACGTAAAACCGCACTTCGGACCCGTTCAGCTTTTATTTTACTACATGAAGATAGAGATAATAATTATCTCGGTAAAAGATTTAAAATATATGGGACTTTACAGTTGTTTTCATGCAGCGGTATTAAAAACTGTTCAATGCAATATTGCATTTATGTAAGTTTTGGTAAGATAAAATCCTCAGATATTTAAAACCTGCTTTCAGGTGTAGTTAAAGTTGTAGACCTTTAAAAGGAACTTAATATTTAGCTACTGATGCCTCACATGTTATTTTGCAAAAACATTCAACAAAGTATTAGTATATATATCGTACAGTGATAAAGTATCATTGGAAAAAGTTCTGTAAACAAGAAACACTTGAAATAATTAGTAAAAAAAAATTGTTGTCCTGAGTGGAATTGTTGCCACTTAGGACAATATTTTTTCCAATTAATTATTTCAAAAATGCATTATAGTTTATTCATCTTCAGTGCATGTAACGTTCAGTTAGCACAAAGTTTTCCGTATATGTTTTCAAGGAAAAGGCCTAAATACTTTATAGAATATACTCTATTAATTTTAGGGCAATTACAATTGTGAATATTTTCAGATTCGTTTTTGTTACAGTTTATTTTATGTTCCTTGACTATTAGGTTAATGTTGATTTTGAATCCAGGTGACGGAATATCATTTACTTTGTTTTCTTGATGTTTAAGAAGGTTTTATCGTTGTTTGGTCCGTGTTTGATCATCAATCTTGTATCCGTTGATCAGCCTCTTCATTGCTCGTATTCGCATTGTAATTAAAACGATACGGTCAGCATGCAAATAAATATAAGCATACAGTCTTATGTTTGTTATATCTTTGATATAATTATAATCAGAAACAATAAAGATATTTTGATATATATATTGATAATCAGAAACAACAAAGATATATTGATATTTTGCTATATATAATTGATAATCAGAAACAACGAAGATATATTGATATTTTGATAATTAGAAACAATAAAGACCTAAAATAGATGGTTGAGGACTCCACATTTAAAAAGTGAAAGACTGCTATATGCCTCTTTCATTTTAATTACTGTTAATCTATATTGGAACCAGGAGAGAGAGAGCCATTTCTCTTAGTCCATATTTCTCTAGTTATTTTAAAAGAATGTGATTATCCAAAGTATGGAAAGCTTTATGCAAATACAAAAACATTGCCACCATTTTGTCATCCTGGTTTAAAGCCGAATAAGCAATATCAGTAAATTTTGTCAATAATTTGACTGCATTTTTGCCTTTTTGAAATCCATATTGGTTTTCTACGATTATATTGTGTTTTGTTAAAAAATTTCCATAGATTCAATACATATATTTTTCAAGAAATTTGTGTTTTGCTGATAAAAATCGATATTGGCCAATAATTAGTGATAACCGATTTTTCTCATTCTTTAAATACTGATCTTAAAATTGCAATTTTTAGTTCGATTCCAATTACTCTTATTAATATGCTTTGATTAATTAGTTCCTTTATTAGGTTTATCAAAATTTCAATATTTGAATATGTTTAATTTGTATATTATCATATCCAGGTGGTTTATTTTGGTTTAAGGCCTTAATTATTTCTGCTACATCTCTTTCCGCTACAGGTAAATAAATTGAATGGTTATTTGAAAAAGGAAATTTATGTTTGGAAGTAGTTTCTGATTCCTTATTATTATCCTTTATATGCGCTTTCAATACGTTACACTCGTTTTGGAACTTCTTTGCGATTTGAAGGATTGTTAGGTTATTTGCTATTCTTATTATAATAGTTTCGGCCAATATAATTTTCACTTTTCTCTCCTGCCACCTGACGAATTAAATCCTAAGTTTGTCTCGTATCGGTCTTCTTTAAGGTTAACTGTTCTTTGTAGACTTTTGGTTTCTTGGTTCTTATTTTAATTGTCACGTATCGGTCTTCTTTAAGGCTAACTGTTCTTTGTCGAATTTTGGTTTCTCGGTTCTTATTTTAATTGTCTCGTATCGGTCTTCTTTAAGGCTAACTGTTCTTTGTAGACTTTTGGTTTCTCGGTTCTTATTTTAATTGTCCCGTATCGGTCTTCTTTAAGACTAACTGTTTTTTGTCGACTTTTGGTTTCTCGATTCTTTTTTTAATTGTCCCGTAATGGTCTTCTTTAAGGCTAACTGTTCTTTGTAGACTTTTAGTTTCTCGGTTCTTATTTCAACTCTCCGGTATTGGTCTTCTTTAAGGCTAACTGTTCTTTGTCGACTTTTGGTTTCTCGGTTCTTATTTTAATTCTCCAGTATCGGTCTTCTTTAAGGCTAACTGTTCTTTGTAGATTTTTGGTTTCTCGGTTCTCATTTTAATTGTCCGGTATTGGTCTTCTTTAAGGCTAACTGTTCTTTGTAGACTTTTGGTTTCTCGGTTCTTATTTTAATTGTCCGGTATTGGTCTTCTTTAAGGCTAACTGTTCTTTGTCGACTTTTGGTTTCTCGGTTCTTATTTTAATTGTCTCGTATCGGTCTTCTTTAAGGCTAACTGTTCTTTGTAGACTTTTGGTTTCTCCGTTCTTATTTTAATTGACCGGTATTGGTCTTCTTTAAGGCTAACTCTTCTTTGTCGACTTTTGGTTTCTCGGTTCTTATTTTAATTGTCTCGTATCGGTCTTCTTTAAGGCTAACTGTTCTTTGCAGACTTTTGGTTTCTCGGTTCTTATTTTAATTGTGTCGTATTGGTCTTCTTTAAGGCTAACTGTTCTTTGTCGACTTTTGGTTTCTCGGTTCTTATTTTAATTGTCTTATATCGGTCTTCTCTAAGGCTAACTGTTCTTTGTAGACTTTTGGTTTCTCGGTTCTTATTTTAATTGTGTCGTATTGGTCTTCTTTAAGGCTAACTGTTTTTTGTAGACTTTCGGTTTCACGGTTCCTATTTTAATTGTCCCGTATCGGTCTTCTTTAAGGCTAACTGTTCTTTGTAGATTTTTGGTTTCTCGGTTCTTATTTTAATTGTCTCGTATCGGTCTTCTTTAAGGCTAACTGATCTTTGTCGATTTTTGGTTTCTCGGTTCCTGTTTTAATTTTGTCGTATCGGTCTTCTTTAAGGCTAATTGTTCTTTGTAGACTTTTGGTTTCTCGGTTCCTATTTTAATTGTCTCGTATCGGTCTTCTTTAAGGCTAACTGTTCTTTGTCGACTTTTGGTTTCACAGTTCCTATTTTAATTGTCCCATATCGGTCTTCTTTAAGGCTAACTGTTCTTTGTAGACTTTTGGTTTCTCGGTTCCTATTTTAATTGTCTCGTATCGGTCTTCTTTAAGGCTAACTGTTCTTTGTAGACTTTTGGTTTCACGGTTCCTATTTTAATTGTCTCGTATCGGTCTTCTTTAAGGCTAACTGTGCTTTGCAGACTTTTGGTTTCTCAGTTCTTATTTTAATTGTCTGGTATCGGTCTTTTTTAAGGCTAACTGTTCTTTGTACACTTTTGGTTTCTTGGTTCTTATTTTTATTGTCTCGTATCGGTCTTCTTTAAGGCTAACTGTTCTTTGTAGACTTTTAGTTTCTCGGTTCTTATTTCAACTCTCCGGTATTGGTCTTCTTTAAGGCTAACTGTTCTTTGTCGACTTTTGGTTTCTCGGTTCTTATTTTAATTCTCCAGTATCGGTCTTCTTTAAGGCTAACTGTTCTTTGTAGATTTTTGGTTTCTCGGTTCTTATTTTAATTGTCCGGTATTGGTCTTCTTTAAGGCTAACTGTTCTTTGTAGACTTTTGGTTTCTCGGTTCTTATTTTAATTGTCCGGTATTGGTCTTCTTTAAGGCTAACTGTTCTTTGTCGACTTTTGGTTTCTCGGTTCTTATTTTAATTGTCTCGTATCGGTCTTCTTTAAGGCTAACTGTTCTTTGTAGACTTTTGGTTTCTCCGTTCTTATTTTAATTGACCGGTATTGGTCTTCTTTAAGGCTAACTCTTCTTTGTCGACTTTTGGTTTCTCGGTTCTTATTTTAATTGTCTCGTATCGGTCTTCTTTAAGGCTAACTGTTCTTTGCAGACTTTTGGTTTCTCGGTTCTTATTTTAATTGTGTCGTATTGGTCTTCTTTAAGGCTAACTGTTCTTTGTCGACTTTTGGTTTCTCGGTTCTTATTTTAATTGTCTTATATCGGTCTTCTGTAAGGCTAACTGTTCTTTGTAGACTTTTGGTTTCTCGGTTCTTATTTTAATTGTGTCGTATTGGTCTTCTTTAAGGCTAACTGTTTTTTGTAGACTTTCGGTTTCACAGTTCCTATTTTAATTGTCCCGTATCGGTCTTCTTTAAGGCTAACTGTTCTTTGTAGATTTTTGGTTTCTCGGTTCTTATTTTAATTGTCTCGTATCGGTCTTCTTTAAGGCTAACTGATCTTTGTCGATTTTTGGTTTCTCGGTTCCTGTTTTAATTTTGTCGTATCGGTCTTCTTTAAGGCTAATTGTTCTTTGTAGACTTTTGGTTTCTCGGTTCCTATTTTAATTGTCTCGTATCGGTCTTCTTTAAGGCTAACTGTTCTTTGTCGACTTTTGGTTTCACAGTTCCTATTTTAATTGTCCCATATCGGTCTTCTTTAAGGCTAACTGTTCTTTGTAGACTTTTGGTTTCTCGGTTCCTATTTTAATTGTCTCGTATCGGTCTTCTTTAAGGCTAACTGTTCTTTGTAGACTTTTGGTTTCACGGTTCCTATTTTAATTGTCTCGTATCGGTCTTCTTTAAGGCTAACTGTGCTTTGCAGACTTTTGGTTTCTCAGTTCTTATTTTAATTGTCTGGTATCGGTCTTTTTTAAGGCTAACTGTTCTTTGTACACTTTTGGTTTCTTGGTTCTTATTTTTATTGTCTCGTATCGGTCTTCTTTAAGGCTAACTGTTCTTTGTAGACTTTTGGTTTCTCGGTTCTTATTTTAATTGTCTCGTATCGGTCTTCTTTAAGGCTAACTGTTCTTTGTAGACTTTTGGTCTCTCGGTTCTTATATTAATTGTCTCGTATCGGTCTTCTTAAAGGCTAACTGTTCTTTGTAGACTTTTGGTTTCTCGGTTCTTATATTAATTGTCTCGTATCGGTCTTCTTTAAGGCTAACTGTTCTTTGTAGACTTTTGGTTTCTCGGTTCTTATTTTAATTGTAACTAGGTTGCGTAATTCGTTGTAATTCCATTCAAAGGATGCGTTCCTCATGTTATTTTTATATTTTATTCAGGCTTTATCTCTGTACTTAATGATATATGCGTAATCCACGCTTTGTTAGGAATCGCCGTTATTGTTAGGAATCTTATTCATCTGATTTTATTTTTTTAAAGATTTCGATAAAAATATTTTTTTAAAAGGTGTAAACTTTAATATTATTATCTTTTACCGTTTGTGAATTGTTTTTATATCCCGTCCAATCTGTTGAGAATTAATTCTTCATTGATATGCTTATAATCATAAATCCAGGTAATTTCTTTTATATTGTTTCTTCTCTGATTTTTAAAATATTATTTTCATTTCAGTGAACTCAATTACAGACACAATACGGCAGTGCTGAGCTATTTTATCACGCGAAATCATAAATAAAAAAATAAATAAATACCCCCTCAAGCAGCTGCTTGCCACAGAGGTCTGACAGGAGCCTGTCAGTTTATATGCCACAGTAGGAGATCTGAGAGGATGGCAGGACCTCAGCAGAAAAACGACACACACATCCATGCCTAATTCCGGGGCTCGAACCCAGGTCCCTTAGATCAGTAGCCAAGCGTGCTAACCACTCGGCCACGGGACGGCTTAGCTTTCATTAAAGGCGTTATATTCAATACAACACTTATGTGATTCGATATAAATTTGACGAAGGAGATTAGATGTAGTTCCTTCTCTGGTAACATGAGTAATTAATCTTTTATATCCAAATGCAGTTAATTAATTTAACTATATTTTCAACATAAAATTTTTCACTATTGAAATCTCCTATTATTATTTTACTATGAGGTGTTTTGTTTAATTTTAACCTTTCACGAAAATTAATAAGAATCTATTAATATCTATACTTAGTGATATGTAAACTGCTAGTAAGTTGTATCATTTTTTTTCTAATTTTTATGTGTACTATTTCAGCTTGAGTTATGTGAACTTCTAACTGCTCTACTAAAATCGCTTTTCTATAGTATATGAGG
Source organism: Ryuthela nishihirai (assembly GCA_038380435.1). Lineage (NCBI taxonomy): Eukaryota > Metazoa > Arthropoda > Arachnida > Araneae > Heptathelidae > Ryuthela > Ryuthela nishihirai. The sequence continues at coordinate 5,636,353 of JAWZYU010000021.1, forward strand.
ATATCTCTTTTTTCATTCCCAGCTGATATCAATTAAAAACATTTAATATGATATACACTTCAGCTTTAATAGTTTTAGTTTCTGTTAGAACTGTAATGTACACGGATTGTACATTTGTAAATTATTGTTCAAATTATTGTTCAATTATTGATATTAAATATATCCCGATACTTCTTTAAGCTCCGAATATTGAGATTATTCCTAAATTCGTATTCACTTCATTTGTTACGTTTCTAATGAAAACCATTTTTCTGTTTCAATAGTGTCGTTTACATTAATATTAGAGCTTTTTGGATCGATCTCTTTTTCTCATTTTTTTTAACTGATTTGATCTTAATGGTGAAACAACATTTCTTCTATACAAGTCCTGTACGTCTTTGTTTCTTTATATAACTCGTGTATTTTCCATAACCTGTGACTGCTTCAGGATTATGTATGTATGGCATAATATGGGAGAAGGCTAATATTTATTATTATATTTGGCCTTATCATGCTTCTTCGAAACTTTGATTAATTCAAAAATATAAATGTCTTTAAAGATTCAGGTTGAAAAACGTTACAGTAGGATAATTCGGGAACTCTGGAAATGAAAACTACTTCAAGTGAATTGGAAGAATAGAGAACAATAACAGTTGAAAAAATGGAAGAAAAAAAAGTAATATAAAAACTATCAAACTGAAAAAAATATTTCTGGTAAAAATTAAAATCAGTTCATAAAAATTGGTCTAATTATTTCTCGATAACAGATAAAATTCTAAAGGAATAGAGAAGTAAAAATATTGCTCCTCTGCGCAATATCTCTTATTCTCTTTTAAAAACAATTTGTGAAAAACATCATCGCTGCAATCGGTATTGCACGGAACTTGTTTATCTGGTAAAATCAACTTTTTTTCAATAAATTCCTTTCTTTTTTACTTTTGGTATTAGCTTTTGTTTTTTAGGAAATTAAGAGAATTATGGAAGCAAAGATAAATGCTGGAGAGAGGCAGAGGAGAAATAGGCTCAGATGGCGAGGGGGGGGAAATGAAGGGGATGGAATGGCGAGGGGGCAAATGAATGGGATGGAATGGCGAGGGGGCAAATGAATGGGATGGAATGGCGAGGGGGCAAATGAATGGGATGGAATGGCGAGAGGGCAAATGAATGGGATGGAAGACTGCCAAAGGAAATATGGAAATGGGAACCCACTGGAAGAAGAAGGTGAACAGGAAGGCCAAGGAAGCAATGGAAGATGAAGGAAGCGATCAGAAAAAAGAGAATTGGAATGGATAGAAAGAGTAGAGAGAAATTCTGTCTGGGCTAGTGGTGCGCAACTGGCGGCCATCGGGCCGCGTTTGGCCCGTTCACGCTTGCGACCTGCAACAGCTTATGTTGATGTCAAAAATTCATATCACATTGGAACTTATTTGCGAAATTAATTTTTTTCAATGAAGTTTTGCCTCCAAGGGTGTTCAATGCCCCGACAGGCTCAGGATATACGGCTTGAACCAAGGCAAAGGTTGTGCACCACACTGCTCGAGACATAAGCCATCTAGAGTAGCCTAAAGCCTGCGAAAGGAAATACAAAGCATAACGTAAGTTAACAAAAAATAAACTGATGCACTATTTTCCTTTTCATTCTATAATATTTTAACTAAAAATCTGTCGTTTTTTTTTATCACTAACTGTTGAGTTCTTCTCGTCTTACCAACGACAATGATATTTTCAGTCCCTGAGTGTAGTTTGAGTTTCGTTTGTCGTGTTATGTTAAAGTGGAACTGAAAATACTTTTAGTGGATTGTTTTTATTATGAAATGAGAAAAAAATTATGTAATCATTATACAAAATGATTTCGTTGTTTCGTCACACTAATGTGACAGGATAATATTGAATTAATCGGATCTAAATTAATTATTATATATTAACTAAATCAGAAACTAAAACTTTTATTTGTTTTCCTTCGGTTCCTCTGTTGCAGATTATTTGTTTACCAACTTCGAACAAAATGGGTCGATTCGAAGCGGCGAGAGTGCTGCGAGAGGAACACGTGCAGCAGACACGCCCGCGAGCAGCTGTCTCGGACGACGTTCTTGGCTGCCCACGCCTCTCCTTAAATGGCCGCGAGAGAGTGGCAAGCCACACATTACGTCACAGGCATCACGCTGTCATAAGATACGAAACTAAGGCGCAGCGGCGTTTGGCGCCTCAAACTTATTCAAAAGTAATCGAGGAAGATGAACTTACTTGGAGCAAAGCGATCACAATCCGAGTGTTTCCAGATTGCACGGCGATGGTACTGATGGTGGTGGTGGCGGGCCTCACCTCCACCTCGCTCGCTATCCTGTCTGTTGCTTCTTCCGGGGTCGTGGCCATCTTGCACTGGCGCCTAATTCCACATCGCCCCGCGCGCGGAGCAGTAGTACAGTTCGGGAGGGAAAGGAGCGGAGGAACTAGTTGGTGGAGGAAAATGCGCCGACGAAACGCACGCTACGGAAAGGGGGCCAGGTCAGCAACGCTGGCGGCGTGCGGGGACTCGCTGCCTGCGAGCGTGGCTCATAGAACGGCTCTAAAGTGAGGCGAGGGCATCCTTCGCGGGGCAATATATAACTCGAGCGAGCGCTCTGGCCTTCCGCCCGAAGCTGAATCGCTGTGGGCGCCCCCGCACTCTCGGAGGAAGAAGATCCTCTTTCAGCACCCAGCTGACTGACTAGTTGGAGCAAACCACGACCCTCGTTCTCTGCGAGGCACCCATCACTCCGTCCGTCAATCCACCTCCCGACATCACAAGGAGGAACTTTCTCCTCACACCAGCAAACGAACTCGATTTTTTTTTCAAAATCGTCCCTTTGACTGTTTCAGCACAAAAGAATGGTTCAAAGCCAAAACTGCCAACGAAGGTCAGATGCAATGCCACGCTCTACTTTAATGATGTTGTCATCGTTTGCTAAGCACTGCGCAGCCAGTTAACAAACGGGGGAGAGAGAAAACTTAATCGCTGTGGAAAATATAACTATACGTCTGTTAGAAAACTGGCTGTTATTAAAAAATAAAGAAATTCGAAATTTGGTGATGTGCAATCAATGCAACAATTGTCTATGCAAATGACAACCTGCATCAATCTATAGATTGATGCAGGTTGTCATTTGCATAGACAAAACTATTATCTTTCTGTGCAGTTATGAAATATGATTCTGTTAGTTGCAGTCAAAAGGAAAAGGCCATGGCCTCCTCCAAGAGACTTGCAAACTTGCTTTTCAATTCCAGTAGCCAGGCATTTTTTCATTCTTGAAGGGATTCGCGGCGCATGATTTGGTCGACATTTTCTTTTCCAGAAAAGACAACCCCTGACGCTTTCACTTCAGCAGAGGCCAAGGATTCCTAAATTGTCATTTCTTCATTATAAAATCCAGCATTGATCTCTAAATGGCAATTACAACCTTGAGACGTATGACAGCCTCTGTACTCAATAGCACTCTCTTTTCATCTCTTACAACTCTACCATTTTGCTTTATTTTCTCCTACGTGGTAGGCGAAATAATTAAGCTATGGTTGCAAAAGCATTTATCGAGGCTTATCGACTGTTGATGATATAAATGAAAGGTTGTTAAGAAAGAGTCCGAAATGAAAAGAAGAACTGGAAGCATCTGCTGATAACTTTAGCACTGAAATGAAAACAAATGCAATGCTTTATATCAAGAGATGCTTTCAATTTCGAATCACTAGGCAATCTCCCATTCCATCACAAAAAAATTATTTCCTTCATATCAAATACAAAAATATGTATAACAAGCCTCTGAAGGCAGTGCCGTCTTAACGGTATTGTAAGCCCCTGGGCAAAGCAATGCACTGGGGCCCCTACCCACGGGAATAAATATGTAAACGGTCAATAAAATTAACCTATAGATTTATTGGTACTTTTAACAAAATCAATGTTTAAACATAAAAAACATGCTGTAAAGCGAGATTAATGAACACAAACTTTTACGAAATTTAGAATCGTGGGGCCCCTGGACAGTTGCCGAGTGTGGCCATGCCTTAAGACGGCATTGTCTGAAGGTTGTCACGAAGAGAAAAATTCACAAAATAAACCACAGCTGAACACATTTAGACTTACATATATGTGAGCCTGTGGTCGTGCAAGCTGCAGATGATTTCATTTAACCATCCTTCACTTTAAAATTTATAGTTTATATTTTCTCAAATATTTTTTCTTTCCAAATTTATGACGAAAGCAAGAATTTAAAATCTCAAACAGATGGTGCTTTTCAATCAATGGTTATTTTTCATGTTAACAATATACGTTCCACTGAAAACGCTGCACATCAACCAGTCTTTCTACCTTTTACGAAAATTCTTTTTCAGCAAAGAGGTATTCTTATGGAAGTTCTTTGCTCTTACACAGAGTGCATAATTTCTATATACTGTTGAACTATGCCTGTAAGAAAAGAAAGACTTCACCATTAAGAGAGCAAGTATTCTATGCCACAGAAATAGAAAGCTTCTATGCCATAGCAAGGACTCCCTCTTTCACCATTCGTCATCTGAGAAGTCTGTTAAAAAAAAAGATCGATTATGAGCAAGTGTTCCTTTCAGATCTAAGGATGCTGATCATCCTTAGATCTGAAAAAAAAATCGAAGACAGGTGATGATGTTTAGGTTTTTGCAAGTGGAGCACATTTTTCTCATAAGTGACAATGCTCATCGAACTTCACCGAGCGGCGTAGAGTCTTGTCGGCGTAAATGAAGGCGCTGCTTGCCTTCAAGGAAGCGATCTCTTCAGAAAGATGAAAAATCGAAATCTATGCGGTGATAAGAGCTTCCCGCGCATTAATGAACACATGTTGAATTTTTTTTATGCCGGGACCCTTATTATTGAACCTTCTACGCCTTTTCTCACATGTAACCATACAGATAGAAATCGAGTGAACATTCTCATTCATTGGCGTTACTTTCCGCAGTTTTTTCACAGTCCATGAAAAGAGCCCTCGTCGCCAGTAGAAGCTTTTCTTTAACGGTTATTAAAGATAAGCTAAGACGCAATGTATCAGAAATTCTACTTCATTTCTCAGAATGACGAGATTTCATGAAGGTCATTTATATCCCGCACTGAAAGCCATGGAGATTTCCACATTCTGATAGAATCAACCACCGCCGATTTCCGTCACCCAAAATAACGTTCTTCTTCCAGTTAAGGGCTTCCCAAAGCAAAATAACGTTTCTGCCCAATTTATCGTGCCAAAATGTTTTGAAAATCATCCCTTACAAGTTATAATTCTTTACACCAAGCATGTAAAGAAGTATTTGATATTATTATAATGAACGCTGTGATTTTTCCCCTTGTTTCTTTTCTGAATTGCAACAAATGTTTTCTTTCCACTATCAATCATCACTGTCAATCTACTATCAATTTATCAAGGCGCGTAATTCAGAATGTGTTCTTGATATTCTTACTCAAAGAAACTCAAAATTATATTCTAGATAAGTTCCAGGAAATCACCGTGTTAATCGAAACCATTTAAAAAGAAACCAACAATTTAATTTTCTTTCAACCATATAAATCTTATGAAAAATCAAACATTCTATCAGTAAAAGTACTTTTTTTTATTAAATACTACTAGGATTAAAAGAAAATTAATTAATCCTTTTTTACATATAAAATTTATTAAAAGGAAAACCTCCTAAATTTTTATTTCTAAGTAATCAAGCTTAGTTGAATGAGCAACGCTGTGGCGTTAACTGTTCATAAGGAGAGAGTATGACCACGACGACTTTTGGAAAAAAGGGAGATAGGTTCCGAAAATTTCCTTGTTATGAATAAAACGTTAATCCATCATTAACTTCCTTAATTAATTAAAAGCTTTATTTTTACATATTTATTTCAAATTTCAGTAACCGATGATATGAAAAATGTAAATGAAAGATATTTGCATTTGCATCTTTTTTTGGTATTTAGCTATTTTCACCTGATTAAGAGCTAAATTTTTTTCATAAATCGTTTGTAAATTATTTGTTAAATATTTTATGTACAAATCGGAATTATTCAGTCTCCTGCAGATAAGATCATAGTTCGCGTGTCACCATATTTAAAATATGTACACTTAAAATATGTTCAATTACTTAAATAAAGTATTTTTTCTTTCAAAGAAAAAAAATAATATTAATAAGTATTATTGTAACATTATTTTGTATTTTATTTGCTCAAATTAAGATAAACTTAGACAAATGAATCGACGGCTCATCATTGATTTATTAAATATTTAATCACTAAGCTGTTTGAATAACAGCATGAACATGGATGTAGAGGAAACATTTTCTTGAGCCTTGTGAGATCCGAACCTACGACCTCCTGGTGACATGTCAGGTGCTCAAAGCTGAGATTAATTTCTGATACATTTCTTTTTGGTCACAAAAAATACTCATCGTTATAGTAGACGTACACTATCGAATTTGAAGACGAAACTTGAAAGATGGAATATCAATTAGAAATTTTCGTACCGCTGTAAGTTGAGTTATTTTACCTCTAAGAGGCACTTTTTTCCACCTAATAACTTAAATGAAGAGGACTGGGAGCAGGTTGGGCGAAGAGAGGTTGGAGAGCTGTTAAGAGAGAGGTGGTAGCCTCCCATCTAGCGTGTTCTTTAACGTGCAAAGGATATGCTCTCCCACATATGGGATCATGGTTTTACGTCCCACCTGATGGACGGCTGCCTTTCCATGCCCATCGGTGTCCCCTCCCGAGCTAGGACAGGGTGGGGATTTCGCGGAGATAAATCTCAACGCTGGCCCAGACGGGAATCGAACCTGGTAACTACAGATTTTGAGCCTGACGCACTACTGACTGAGCTACCCCCGCCCCCGGCATTTGTACCAACACTTAGTGCTTTATTTTGTCACTTAGTGCTTTATTTTGTCAATTAGTGCTTTATTTTGTCACTTAGTGCTTTATTTTGCCAATTAGTGTATTATGATGTTTGATATTTTGAAACAGTGTATTACGAATCAACTGGATTTCACCCATATAATGGTCTAGAAAATTAAACTTGTTTGCTCAAAATAAGATAAAACATGGTTTTTACACGTCAGAAAAATTTTGTCTAGAAAGGGCAGACAGATATCGCTGCCGATCCAAAACAGGCTTCATTTCATCAAGATGTCGCGAGACAGATTCATTTTAATGGCAGAATATCATTTTATGGAAAGAATATAAATATAACTCGTTACAGATAACGATTTTATCAATGAAGGAAATTACTGATAGAATTTACTATTATCTACTTATTCTTGAAAATAAATGGTACCAATTAAAACCATTTAGTTGATTTTTACTTTGGGATGATTCACGATTTTAGCTACATACATTGAAAAAAATCTCAATCTGTACGGTGTGTAAAACCGAGTCTATAATCACGTAAAATAGAATCTTTAATCGTGTAAAACGATACTGGTTACGTTTTCTTGACCGTGTAAAACCGAGTCTGTCACTGTGTAAATGGGAATTGGTTGCATGTTTCTTTGACCGTGTTAAACCGAAATCGTGTAAAATGAGTGCCGTGTAAATCGATGGATAAGTGTACTTTGGTCCTACAGGAGACCAGATGCAAAATAGGGTGATACTAAAATGTTCAATCATACAATTCTCTTTTCAAGTAGATTTGATGGTTGGCATAGGCAAAAAGTAGAATTTTATTTAGCAAAAATATTATCGATGTTCTTTCGGACTACAATTGATTTAATTTAATAAAAGATTTTTTTCGTTCTAAATCTGTAGATGATTAAAAAAAAAGAATAATATCTCTTGGTATATTACGATGAGCACTGTATATAATAATGAGGAGAGAAAAGAATAGTTTTATGGACACAAGTCTTGTGCCCTATTTTTGGCAAAACTAAATTGCAATTCTTGCAGCAGTTTAAGTCGTATGAATCTATTTTTAGCTCTTGGTAAAGTTTCTTTCATAATTTGTATTGAGATTTTGCATATCCAAATGTTTTAGATATTTAGATACCTGTCACTCTCTTTGGAATCCTTAATGGAGTTATAATAGCAGCATTCTGGAACTTCAATAAATCCTTCATTAATTCCATATAAAAGTTCTTCGCTCATATTCCCGCTTTTCATCAAAAAATGTTGAGAGTTTTAAAACACAGTTACTAGCTTTGTAGATCTCACCATATTTCACATCTCAAAACAGACAAGGTTACTTTTATTCTTTTTTATTTTCGATTTTGTAATCGATTAGAGCCTACCTAGTATAGTGGTTACCCTTCCTGACGACTAAGACCAATAGGGCATGTCCTTGTGTAAGTGTTTGTATGTTGAATAAGAAACCAGGACAAGTCTAATATAGCTTCTAGGTTATCTCCATCCTTTGTGTAGGGGAGTTCTTTTTAATTTAAAAAAAACTAATTTATTATGTAAAGAGGAAAGCTTTGCAAGGAAAAACTGACGCATTAGATGGTACAAATTTTGGAAAATATCTAACTTTGAGTATGCTTTTTAACTTTACTCTCTTGCAGACGATGACCTTTCGTTAACGCTATACGGATCAAGATGGTATTCTAGCAGATCTGGTTTAAAAAAGAAACACAAAACACTAAACTGTAAATGCTTAAGATGGATGATGTTTTAGTTCTTTCTTAATGACTGTGTTCTGAATCAAGATTATCGTGTTAATTCTTTTGGTATTGTGCAACACAGGGGCACACTCAGAAATATGTTTCGTGGGGGGGGGGGCGGCGATTATAGTCAATGGTCATGGAAAGAACTTCACTCGAACTTTTAAAAATTTGTTAAGGGAGCTGAATCCGTCCCGTGGCCGAGTGGTTAGCGCTCTTGGTTACTGATCTAAGGGACCTGGGTTCGAGCCCCAGTTGACATGGATGTTCATGTTGTTTTTCTGCTGAGATCTTTCCATCCTCACAGACCTTCTACTATGGCATATAAACTGACATGCTCCTGTCAGACCTCTGTGGCAAAAAGCTGCTTGAGGGGGTAATTGTCATTATTATTATCTTTTAGTAAGGGTGCTGAAAATAAGCAAATTTTTTCAAACATCCACTCGAGTTTTATAATCTTTTCTAAAGATTGGTCCTCTTAAACAGACTAACAAAAGGCTTGATGCTTTTGAAGCCAAATGCTTCTGATGTGTCAGTTCGGGTGGCTTCATTTCGCAACTAAAGCGTAGATTCAACGGGGGGAAAAATCAAGAAAGGATTTAGAGCATCATTTTATATACGGGGCGGTTGCATTTGTCTGTCTATGTTGCTCATATTCAGGGGCGCAGGTTAGCAATGGAATCGTGAAGAGTGTTCCTAAAGGTATCAGAAACAGAGATGACGGGGGATTGGGGGGGGGGCGCAGCAATTGGTGTTTGAAGCAGATTGTGTCCGGAGAAAAGGAAGAATTGGATGAAATCTGCATAGTCTTTGTTTGCTCGAGTTTTTACATCCATCTGTATTTCTATTGCATCACACTCATGGGCATCAGCCGGTCAATGTTCATCAGAAACAGGTGACCTTGTCCAGGTTATACATTTCGAAAAGCATTCAGCTAGTCGACGTATTTTAGTACCATCAGTTTAATACCCTTTCTCATGCTTACAGGTGTTCAGGATTAGATAGAAAGTTTTTCCTTAAGATTTGTTTTCTTTGGAGGCTGTAGAATATTTTTAATTAATATATTTCCATTAGATAATTCTATTCTTTCATTTCTCATCTCAATCATCAGTTCATACTTTATTCTTCTTGCTTCCATTTAATTTTTTCTTTCTATTTTTCCCTTTCACGACGCAAAATACTATTTCTTTTGTAATGTTTAGTTTCCAAATTTTATTTATCAATATCTTTTACAATCGCACATACAAAAATGTAAAGGAATAACGATAGCATATTTAATTCCCACAGTTTTAAATGTTATAAAAGGCCTTTCTCTGTTGTTCTAATTGGCAGCTCCATCATCGGCAGAACCGGTCGCCGCTGCCCATTTCACCCGGCAGCCACGCTGCACAAAAGAATCACCCACTTTCCCGCCGACCTGCTTTTCTCTTCGCTCGCTCCTCGTGACATCACCGACTCAGCTCCAAAGTAACGAAAAAGCGTCACGTGCTATCTTCACACCTGGCCTTCCGCAACTTCGCAGCACCTGAGGCATTTCGGGGAAATTCTCTTCCACGAATTCAGCTAATCGCTCTCAATGAAAACGAAATCACAGAATTGGGCTGTCCGAAGAAATACAACAGGGACCGGCATAGAAAAGGGGCCCTGCAATTTAACAACAAGATTTAAAAAATATCTATGCAGTTTTTCCGAGAATACATTTCTTTTGTTCAGGGGCCCGCTTTTTCGATTAAACAGGACCTTTGGAACACAGATGACAAATGTGGAGTGATTTGCACATTATTCGTGACTAAACAGTTGGCACAATGATCTACCAGGAGCCTATTAGTATATCACGCAAATAAAAGATCTTTAGGAAGGCCTTATAAGAACTACAAATATTACAAAAAGATAAACAGTCAATAAAAGTAAAGCTATTGAACATGGGTCTGTAAATGGTAGCTAGGTAGTCACTGGACGGAGAGCTATGCACCAATCCCCTGTGATGATGCATAGAACCAGCAAGGCCTAGCACCTAATGTCCGACCCCGCCTTCTCGTGGTGCAGACCGTTAGTATCTTTCAAAAGAGATACTCTCTTGTGGAAGTGAACGGAAGGGGAGGGTTGCCAGATTAGTGTGGCCTGCTGATCTGCACAACTATGGCTACTTTTTTTTCTACCCAGCTGAGGAGTGGTCAACCACACAGGGTCCTGGTGCTGACCATATAAACCCACTGGACTGGACTGATATAAGGCTCTGAGCTTGATTATGGATCCTGAATTTGCTGCACTGGTGGGCTTCTGTGGAGGGAAAATCTTCTACTGTGTTTTCTGTTTGTTTGTGGGTTGACAGCCCAAGTGAATAGATTCACAGGATATGTTTATCAGCTGATGGATAATCCTGAGCAGAGGTCATCGCAGGCACCTGAACTCTTTTCTTCTACTGGCATCGTCAAATTCTACATTGGAGGAAGTCTTCCAGTGTAGATGGTTTCAGCTTTTAGTGATGGGGGAACGGGTCTTTGCCCCATGTCTGCGATTAGGGAGCTGTTGGATATTGTCGCCCCTCAATAAACATAGTTTCCTTAAACATCCCACTAACCATTTTCTCTCCATAGGTAGTTGAAATGTGAGGACTCTGCACAGAGCTTTTTCTCTTGATGTCCTCACACAAGAATTCCACCATTATAATTTAGATATTCTCGGCTTGCAAGAGACCTACCTGATGGACAGATAAATATCAGATTCTTAAAAATAATTTTAAATTTCTCCTTTCAGGGAGGGACGACAATAAATATCACCAAGGCGTGGGTCTGCTTCTCAGCAGACACGCTAGTGATTCTCTTCTAGGATACGAGTGCATTAATGAAAGGTTTCTTACAGCAAAATTTCAGACAAGCGTTAAAGCCTTGAATGTTATCTGTTGTTATGCCCCCACTGAGGAGCCGATGAGGATGAGAAGGATAGGTTTTACGGACAACTTCAGAATAGTTTGAATTCTGTCAAGAAAGGAGATATTACCCTGGTTCTTGGTGACTTTAATGCCAAAGTTGGTGCTGACTCTGACCTTTGGGGAGGAGTAATAGGCCCTTTTGGTATTGGTAGCTGCAATGGCAATGGGCAACGTCTCCTACAGGTAAGTAAACTCAATGGTCTCAGAATAACTAACACTTATTACAAACACCGCGACATACATAAGTACACATGGGTTTCACCTGATGGGCTGCATAAGAATATGATTGATTATATATTAATTAACAGGAAATGGGCTAGTTCTGTTAGGAATACCAGGTCATATAGGGGAGCTGAAATTGGATCTGACTTTGTTAAAAGTGTCTTGCAAATTAAACTTAAAAAGTGTTGTGCTAGGGTTAAAAAATTTACTTTTATTACTGAAGCTCTGAAAGACCCAGTTATAAGCAAAACTTACATGATAGGTTACTTAGTCATTATGACAGTCATGGTATACTTACTACTGAAGTTGAGGAAGAATGGGGCCATTTTAAACAGGCTTTTTTGCAAACTACCACAGTACTCGTTTAGGAAAAAAGGAGCAGAGGAGGCAGAATTATTTGAGTGATAAGGCACTTGAGCTTGTTTTAGAAAGAACTACAGGAATGTCGTTAATGAATACCCTACTAATCCTAATAGAAAGCATTACAGAGAGCTTAATAAACGTGTAAAGGATCTGTTAGCTGCTGATGCGTCTTTGGTTTGAAGGCTTGGCTAACAATGCCGAGGACGCAGTTAGACAGCACAATAATAGAGAGCTGTACCAGATAGTTAACGTTTTGTGTGGTAGAAAACGGATAGGCCTACACGGATTGAGGGATAAACAAGGTAAAGTTATAGAAGGTGAGGATTCTGTCATGGCTAGGTGGGCTGAGCATTTCAGTGATGTTCTAAACAATGTGGTTAGTTCTACTCCATTGTTTCTAATGATGATAGGTGTATTGGTGGCTTTAATGTTGGCCCCATCACACATTCTGAAGTTATTTTGGCTATTTCCAAACTTAAACTTCATAAATCCCCTGGGGTAGATGAAATTACAACGTAAATGCTTAGAGCTGGGAATGTTTCGGTTACCATTTGGATGACTGAAATTCTGAATATCTTTTATGATAAAGGCATGGTTCCTAAGGATTTTACCAGAGCTATTGTTATCCCTATTTTCAAAAAAGGTGATCGCAGTTCTTGTGAAAACTATAGGGGTATCAGCCTACTCTCTGTTCCAGGTATTCTTTCCATGATTGTGCTTAATAGAATTAAGAATCTGGTTGACAGTCAATTGCGTGATGAGTAATGTGGATTCAGAAGTGGTAGGGGATGTGTGGATCAGATATTTTCACTTAGGCAGATACTTGAGAAATGTTTAGAGTTTCAGAAACCTTTGGTTGTTAGTTTTGTTGATTTCAAAAAGGCTTTCGACTCTGTTGATCGTCATAATTTGTGGTTGATTGTGAGATCATATGGTATACCAGACAAGTTAGTTAACATAATGAAAGCTCTCTATAATAACACTGAGTCGTGTGTGATAGTTGGTAAGGCTTGTAGCAATTGATTTAGCACTACTTCTGGTGTTCGACAAGGGTGCTTTTTGTCTCCTTTTCTCTTTAGCTTGGTTATTGATTATGTTATGCGAAATTCACTTCAAGGGAAAGATTTTGGCCTTAAATGGACTGGAGATACGAAAATTTCTGATTTAGATTATTCTGAAGATTTAGCCCTTTTGGCAAAAGATGTTGATGAGATGAACTCTTTTATTCGAGCTGTTGATGAGACTGGTAGTAGAGTAGGTTGGTTATAAAAAAAAATAATAATAAATACCCCCTCAAGCAGCTGCTTGCCACAGAGGTCTGACAGGTGCCTGTCAGGTTATATACCACAGTAGGAGATCTGAGAGGATGGCAGGACCTCAGCAGAAAAACGACACACACATCCATAGCCTAAATCCGGGGCTCGAACCCAAGTCCCTTAGATCAGTAGCCAAGCGTGCTAACCACTCGACATAGAGAAAACTAAAGTGATGAAAATTGTTCAGGCAGGCTGTGATTTAGTTAATCTGAATGGTTGCAGTCTTGAGCAGGTGTTACAGTTTAATTATCTTGGGCCTTGTCTGGTATACCATATGATTCACCATTATCTGTTGCAATGTAACAGATAATAGTGATGTGTAGGGTTATGTGTTCTTTCTATGGTTAGTTATGGCAGTGAAATTTGGACACTTTGTAAACAAGATAGCAGGAAACTAGATGCATTTGATTCTAGATGCTTACGTAGTATCTTGGGCATTAGGTGGTTCAACTTTGCAATTAATGATGAGGTTAGGCAAAGGAGTTGGCAACCTCCTTTAAGCAGCATATTGTGCAGAGAGAGACTCCGTTGGTTTGGCCAGGTTGCCCGTATGAATAATTATAGATTGGCGAATAGGGTTATGAACAGTGTGCCTAAAGGCCTCAGAAAGAGGGGGAGACCTAGGATGCGGTGTGCAGACAATGTCAAACAGGACCTTGTTAGAATTGCTGTGCAGTGGCCAGATGCAGCAGATGTAGCTCAGGACAGATATGCTTGGAGAACTAAATTGCACGGTCTGGTTGGACCTCCGTAGCCCATGGCTGCTTGAGGATGACGATGATGACGGAAACATCAAAAAGTTGGAAGTGAACGAGTACGTATACTACTAACTTTATTGACAGAGACAGAAAACGATCTGAGTACTTCACCCTGGTACAGATAGGAACAGCACGCTCACTATTCGTTAGTATCATATCTTTATGCAGTTATACTACCTATGATCAGTTGTGACTAAATCATCCATATCATGGCGTGCTCATAGTGCCATCTATGATCAGAAATGGCAACTATTCAATTCTAAGTGATATTGAAAAGTCGCATTCTTGGTCATAGATGGCGCCGCCTATGATAAAATCTGGATAATTTAAAGTCACAATTAGCTCAAAAAATTAACTAGCCATTGGTAGTTGAGTGGTGAGAATACCTGGCACGTACTGGGAGACGTAGATTCCAATCTCATTCATGGCGAAAATAATTTTTAAATCAATAATTATTTCTTGAATCAATCTATACGAAAAAGTTCAGCTACTTCGATCGATTGTCGATACAAAATACATTCCCCTAGTAAATACTGAAACCAGTGTTAACGTGCTAACGCGATCTCATAAAAGCGTGCATGCTGTATCACCAAGTACTTATGTATGGACAATGAAAAGTGACAGTTATAGTTTGAAGGAAAAGGTGATTTGGTGTTGTGAGCGATTCGTGGGTTTAATGTTTCTTTAAAATTGTTATTGTGTGTGCCTTGCGGAGATATCGTTTCCCGTCTATGTAAAGAGTGATCCGTCAATGTAAAGATGTGGACGAATAGAAAATGTGTTGTTGCTTTACAGAGAAGAAGACCTATTTTTAGTATGTTGGTCTTCCTTCATACAAGTTGTGTAATTATAGAATAAGACATATGGATGATATAAATAAGTCATAAGTTCATGCTATAATAAAGAATGAGTTACTTTATACTCTTGGAAAAAGCGAAGTAATGTGAAGTAGCTATCACTAATAACTGATTTATAAAACCCTTTTTGTGTTGAATGTTTTATAGCGTGCTAAGTCAGTTAGGATGTTTCGATACTAAAAAAAATCGATGATTTATTGTCATTAAACAGAAATTCGAAGGTTCTCTTCTATTATCATTTGTCGACAGTTGGTCATAAGCATAGTTAATCTAATTGATTAATTTTCGTGTTATCATACTTCTTGTAAAAATAATTGTTTCAGCCATTTAATTGTTGTGTAAAAATAATTGTTTCAACCATTTAATACACTAATTAAATATCAGTTCGGTTATTTGGAACCCACTAAGTAATTAAGTTACACAGGCCTGTCAAATAATTATTACTTAAATTTCGTAACAATGTTAAGAAAATATATTTAAAATCTACAACAGGACTTGAAACAGAATTGCTAAAAAATGTACTAAATGTAACTAAAAATATAACTGAAAGTCCTGAAAAACGCTAAAAACTCTGATATTGAACTTCATGATTTAGAATCCATGCAATACGAACAGTAGCCCAGAAATATTAATAAATATTCTGAAATTCCTGAAGCAAAAGAATAACGGAAAGTTCCCCTATCCCAATTTCAAAACAAATATTGCAAGCAAAATAAAGACATAATAAATTCATGATTAATCCCATTCTTAGTTAATTTTCAGCTGTGATCTTTCTTTTACGAAGGGATCCAAAAACTTCTCTTTCGGACGAATTTGTGTTTGTTTGCTTTCAGATTTTGCATTACAATACTGCTCAAGGATTAAAAGATTTTCAGTTTTAATAATAAAGAAAACGGCTTTATAAAGGAATCATGGCAAACCTTACTTCTATCGATTATGGCAATGAAACTTTGTGCATTACATCACAGTTTAAGCAAAACACAAATCGTTTTTGATGGATAGTTAAGGATTCTTCGTAACATGGCAAAAAAATACATCGTAAATTATCAACCTCTTAATCTAATAATGTGAAAGTTAATGAAAATTCAACCAACATAATTTCATTTAAACTGATTTTTACATACAGATGGAATAAAGAAATGAAGATTAGTTTTTATAAGGGGGGTACTTACGTCTTCAAGCTTCTTATAAAATGGATGCGCAGCAGTTGGTTTTTCTTTGCTGTCTTCGTTTATGACGGGTAATTCCCTAACGTCAGATGACGTCACCACTGCTTTCATATCTGGTTGTTTGACAGGTTCGGGTTGAGGTGGACGGACGGAACCGAAAGTCTGCTCATATGTAATTCTGGTCGTTGTGTGCGATTCGGTGATTTCTTTGGAATACTGAACTTTCGATATTTCGATCCTTTCCTTCGTCCTTTGTTTGCCCTTTTCTCTTTCTGACATTCTCACTTCCGACGATGACACGTGCTCCTCAGCGAGCTGTGAGGCAGATGCGATTTTAGCAAGGCCAGAAGATTTTAAAGTTTCTTCTGCGAGTGGCACAACCACTTGAGACTGAATTTGCTGCGAAACACTTGGAGCCAGCGCAATCTCCTGGGTTTCGGGATGCGAGCCGATGGCCGAAAATTGTTCAGCTGCTTGCGATGGGAGCGTTGCAAGAGCAGGGGTCCTTGTTTGCTGTTTAAGGGTAGCTGAATCAGGCGGATCTGAAAAAGATTTTTCACTTTTCGTTTTGGATGATTCAAGTGCAGTAGATGAAGCCTGTTGAGAATCTTTTTCTGTTGGCGTACCCACGGGCACTGCGCGCATTTTGCGCTTTAAACTCAACGAATCCGTTTCAATTGGTTCCGCTACTTCAAATTCTTGCTGCAGCGTTTCGACTTTTGCCGGCATGACAATTTTCTGCTTCAGTTCCCCGGATTCAATAGTTTTAATACTCACGTGCTCAGATTCCGCGATCTCACGTGGAGCTGCGGCAACATTTTCCGTCTTTGATCTCACCTCTTTGGCTTCAGCTTCGACATTCTCTTGCGTTTCAACTGTTCGCAATGTCGCCGAGAGAGATTCGCCAGACGTTACCTTTAATGTTTCATCAACAACAGAAAATGTCTGTGATTGGCTCTTAATTGATTTGAGCATTGCATCTCCTTCCGATTTCTGCTTTAGTGCCTCAGTTGTAACTCTCTGAGATTGGATTTCAATTGCTTTAGGCTTTTTAATTACTGCTGAATGTTTTGCAGGCTGAAATGTAACTGCAGTCTTAGGTGAGTACACTCTTTCTTCTTGGAATGGAATAGTTGTTGAGCTTGCAGTTTTCTTTTCAGTTTCTTCTCTATCAATATCTTTCCTCGTTTCTTTATTTTCCGTCGTATCTTTCCTTTCCTCTGCACTAGATTTCTTTTCCGAAATCGCTTTCTCTACGACTGCCGACGACAGGTCTTGGGATTCACTTTCAACTGGACCAATTCTGCAATCGTAATGTTGTTCCCTTGCCTCACCCTGGGTATCAAATCTTGCAGCTTGCAACCCTGGAATTTGCCTTAATGCACTGCTGATGGTTGCAGCGGCCTCTGTTTTGGAAAGCCCCGAACTCTTCTCTGCTGATTGTGCAACGTTCGTCACAGCAGAAGCTGCTCCTGCATCTGGGAAAATCATCTGCTGCTCGTGCGCTGTGTTTCCGTCTTGCTCGGACACAACCAAAGGTTGGCCTTCGTGTCGTGTAACATCTGCAGCCAGCGGTTGCTCGGGTTCCTCCTCGGGACTATCATCGGAGTGCCACTCCTCGGGCACGTCCTCGTCAACAGACTTCCAGTCGTCAATCGTCGTTCCATTCGAAGCGACAGACCACCAGTCCGCTATTCCTGATATGCTCGTGCTCCTCCACGTGTCCGCTGGCGATCGCGCCGACACCCATTCGGAATGAGAAGACGACTGCTCTTCGTCGCTGAAGTAAGTCTGATCCATTTCGTGGATGACTCTCTCGGCAGCGGCGATGTTTTGACGGATGTGCTCATTGCCTCCTTCATCACTTGGATGATTCCGGTCCATCCTGAAAGAGAATTTGTATATCCATCACTTTTACAACAAACAAACAAAAACAAATGCTATATTAAAAATAATTTCATCAATAAGATGATGAAAAAAAAACACTGATTTATAACATAATGCAGAACATTGCGCATTCATTTAAATATGAAATCATGGAATTGAAAAAACAACATCGTTTTCTTAGGTGTTCTTAGCTCAAACGTTAAATAGATGATTTTTCTCCCATTATTTCGGAAGAAACGTAAAAATGAGATATCGAAGTAATTCAACTCGAAATTTAAATATCCAATTAGGTACATACCTAAATGATTTTGTCAAATCACAGAACTTTTTAAAAATACACATATTTTTAATCAATATTTTTTTAGTTAAAAACATGTTGATTTTTTAATTCATTGATCATTATAAATGCATATTTTTTTTTAAGTAAAGAATTTTTCCCTGCAGCTAATTTGGGCTTCGCTGAGTTTTGCCATCCTGGTCCACCCAACGAGTCGAATCATTTCATATCGAAAGAGAAAAGATCGATCCAGATTCTTTTTTTCTTTTGTGATTCAGTGAAAATATGCAATGCCCAATATTTTATTAAGATTCAAAATCGCATCGTTTAGATCAGGTGTCTCAAGCGGGACTACATAAAATCTCTTTTGTTTTCAACTCGTTCCGATTATAAATTTATATTTATTATTTTATATTGAATTAATCATAGTAATAGCGGACATTTGATTTTAAGCAATAATAAACAAAATGAGATTTTTTACGTTTCTTTTATTGTTTAAATGTCACATGCTCTTAGTACAAAATACAAACCTAAATCTCTTTTCTGGTGGCTTCATCTTCGGCACAATTCTCCATAATCTAGTGAGATCATCGCATTATAGAGCCAAGCAAGTAAGGTTGGCTCAAATGAGCTATCATGATTCTGATAGAACGTATTGCTTGCAGGTCGCACAAAAAGATTGGGTTGGATTGTTTTACCTGCTTTTACTGAGCTTTTTACTCAGCTCTTTTTAACCTTTTATGAGCATTTTTTTCACACAGTGGGCTAAATGGCCAGGTCACAAGGACCCCGAAGGCTCAGAGAAGGTTGGGGAAAGGGGACCTACTGTAGAGCTGTTTGGAGACAGATGGTAGCCTCCCGTCAAGGCCACCCAGCCTGTTCTTTAACGTGTACAGGGTATGACTCTCACGCACACATCGCCACGGCCTTAGGTTCCATCTGACGGACAGTAAACTTTTCAAGCACATCGATGTTTCGTACTGACTGTGGGCAGAGCGGGGAGTTTTGGACAAATAAATCTCAACGCTGTCCCACTTGTGAAATGCAGATTACGGGCCTGGCGCACTACCGACTGAGCCACCCCCGCCCCATTCGCACAAAGGATTCCGGGACTGCGCTTTGAAAGCCACAATTTAGATCAGTCACGATTCGTGTCAAACCGTTTTTTCTGAAAGTACGTTGGTTCAGCAAGAAGAGCCAAGATTTAGAGAAAATATTTGGGGGAATGCCTAATACGAGGATCAGATTTAAAAAATAACGGGGAGTGGAAGATACATATATATATGTAAGTCTTATTAACATATATATATATATAAGTTACATGTAACATTTATTATTCACGAAATTATGATCACCTGTCTCATACTGTGCAGAGCCGCCTTTTGCCGCGATAACCGCTTGCACCCGGCGTGACATCAATTCCAGAGACTGCAGAAGGTGTCCTCGGGCATTCTCTGCCTCAGTATTCTCTGCTGATGGACAGAATGACGTCCCAGAGTTCGGCGACAGGGCGATGCACTGGCCAGTAAATGTGAAGTTCCACTGGATCCCATAAATGTTCAAAGGGATTCATGTCGGAGGAATTTGGCAGCCAGAGAAAACATGAAATACTTGGGCATGATCCTCAAATCATTCCTGCATAATGCGGGCCTTATGGCACAGGGCGTTGTCTTGCTGAGAGTCCAATGCTATCTGGATACATGGTCATCATGTAGGGCACCACTTGGTCCAAAACAATGTCTTGGTAGAATCTGGTGGTGAGGATGTGTCTAATGGGGATAAGAGAACCCAGTAATGTCCATGAGAACAATCATACCAAGATGCAACCGTTCAGTCTTGGTGTCTCATGGTTGTAGTTGTTCATATGTGCAGCATCGAATATGGACTCATCCATCAGCATGGTGGAACTGGAATCTGGACTCATCGAACAGGCAACGCTTTTTCCAGTCGTCCAATGTCCAGTCCCAGTGCTACCATGCCCACTGCAGCCATCGTTGTCAATGATGGTAGATCAACATGAGCACAATACTCCGTAGGTCCAATACGAATAGACTGGATTGTGTGCTCAGAAAGGTTCTCTGTGCATTGGTGCCGTTAATTGAGGGATAGTGAACTGTCTGCTGTCCCAGACACTACTTGCCAACCTGCATTCATGTCTACTGTCAACTCAACAAGTAAGGGTTTCTCCTTCCCAGCACGTTGGATGAATGTGTGTACTTCTCTGAGTGATTCTCGCCACACCTACATTGTGGTTGCCCTGCAGTTTCTGGGATTCTGTCTCCCTCCTTCTTCGCCTTTATAATCATTCCAAGTACAAACTACAAACTGCAAGTACAACAAACAAACGACAAGTACAACTGCAAGTCCTTCTCTTTCTCAATTGCACGGACTTCGTAGTGACGAACTCACACACCCAGAGATCGTCTGTGACTTTGATGAAGCACCAGGCCAGGCAGGATTAGTCCATATCTCCTCTCTCGGGTTCAGTAGGCCAATTGGCTCTGACAATATAAAATTTAAATTATACCAATAATTTGAAACACCAGGATAGGGGACTAACTGACACGCCCTACTCGTGCTGTATATATTCGGCGCCGGTCGGAGACATCTCTACTATGAGTTGTGGAGACAGGGGTGGTCTTAATGATCTGGCTCATGAGTGCAAAAGTAACATTTCTTCCCAATTCTGTTCCGACTACTATCATTTTCAAAATGGAGATGGCTCCTTGCTCCCTGCTCTCTAGATCCGGCCCTGCCTGATACACAATTGAACTGTAATGGACCGGAACAACCTTCCGTAATGTATCTAATCTTTCTTTTTTTTAAGCTCTTCTCCAAATAAATTATTTAGTGAAAGGTTTTGGATGAAAAATAACCATGGAAAGGAGTTCTGCTTCTTTTCGATTCAATACAGTATCTTGCTCCTTGCCCTTAATATTTCTCTCTATATGTATTTGTTTCTCCGTTCTAGTGGTATTTTAAAATCCTGTTCTTTCAAAAACGATGTCATACACAAATTTACTATATTTTTTCACCTCCATTTCGATTATAAATTTATATTGTGGATGTTTGTGTTTTCTTTCTGCTCAAGTCTCGCCTTACTCATAGACCTTCTTTTTGGTGTTTAAACTGACAGGCTTCTCTCAGATCTATGTGGCAAGCAGCTGCTTGAGGGGATACATTATTTTATACTGAATTGCTTGTCGTAAATGATCACTTGAAACGTTGTTTTTTTTTTTTTGGTTTACTATACTGTTAGTAACTACTGAACGTTTCTTGGTACATCGCCTATTTTTTCTCAAATGAAAAGCACAGAAAACAGAACTAGAGTTATCAGAGACATTCAACGATAATCTAATTCTAAATCAGATGATATTAAAGCCTCAATATACTTATGCGCTAGTCCCGATCGTGATGGGGATGTGGGAGCAAGCAGGGTTGCCACCTTGGAGACAGAAAATTTTGAGATATTTTTCCATTTATGTTTTGCAATTTGAGAAACACTTATTGAATGATCTTCATTGTGTCTTATATAGCATACCATGTATTTTGGTCAATACTAGTGGGATTTTGTTCTTACCATAGAGAAAATGTGAGGAAAGCGAGATCTCAGCACAAAGGTATTAGACAAAAACATTAGACAAAACGAAATTTTACCATGCTCACCTATTATTGCTGAGAAGATGATTCAGGACCTGAATCCTCTTCTGTAACAATTATAGGCTGCTTCTTAAAGTAATGACTACAGAGTTAATTGGCTCGCTTATTTCCTTTCCTCCTTGCATCCTTTCTGAAAGAGATGCTAATCTAAAACTGAACAACACGAAACGACTTTTCGTTGTCATATTTTGTGTTGTCTTTCAGAGAGAAGAAACGCTCTGTATTAAGTCATATTCTTTTACGCATATTTTGCTATTTTCAATTATTTCACAAATACAATTAATATCTGAGCAGAAATTTTCATAAGTTTGCTTGTAACCAAGTTGACATTTCTGTTCCTGAAGGCAGAAGTTTTAATTTCGCACGTCGTTAATTTTTCAACAAAAAGAATAATTTGTCCACGTTATGTCCTTCCAAAATACGATGCTTCGGGCACAAAGCTTCTAATATTGAATCAATGTATTACTGTATTTCTGATTTTCTGGTTAAAAAAATCAAAAGTCCAAATTTGGGACTTCTGGATTCTCGAAAGATGTAAATACGAGGAAGCGGGACAAGTTATCGAAATTCGGGCCTGACGGCAATTTTGGCCATAACCTGCAGATAAGAAGTAGCTTTGAGTTGGTTATTTTACCTCTAAGCGGCACTGTTTTGCACACAAGGGCTAATTGGCCAGAGAGAGGGAGGACTCCGAAGGCTCAGAGAAGGTTGGGAGACGGAGAGCCACTGGACAGCTTTTGGCAGACAGATGGCAGACCCCCGTCAATTCATCCGCGTGGTAATAATCGTGGGATTTAGTAAGGCCCGCATCTATAAAAAAATATAGCAATTAAAATAAATAAATAACCCCTCAAGCAGCTGCTTGCCACAGAGATCTGACAGGAGGTTGTCAGTTTAATTCGCCATAGTAGAAGGTCTGAGAGGATGGCGGGACCTCAGCAGATAAACAACACAAATATCCATGCCTTACCCAGGTCTCGAACCCAGGAAAATTTTAAAAAATAACTATCTTCGTATATGCGTCCTAAGATATATAAAATAAACCTAAAACATACCGATGGTACAATCAGTCACTGAATTGGTATTCACTTCAATGGAAAATAGGGCGTCGGCAATCTTGTTGAGTAGGTAAATTGGCACCCTCTCTTCCTTTGAAGAGAATACGAACTCAGTGATACGAATCAGTTGATTTACGTTTATTTCTTCTTTTTAAGACCCTGTAGGAAGATAGGTATTATTTAAAATTTTTAATTTACTTATATTTTTGCTCACTGAAAACAATATACAAAAACTGTCATTTGATATATGACTCATAAACATCGATCGCATTTTGCCCCCTTTTGGAGTCATGTGTGAGATAGCCCATGACATTGGAGACGTCACAATCTTTAATTTTAGATATGACTAGTTAAAGTCGAACCTACGAAAATACGCCCCCTCCCCTTTTATCATAGGGGAAGAGTTGGGGCATAATTCGAAATAGTTACGACGGTCATTATATGAGCTTCCATTTGACACTTAACTCGAAACTGTAGGCCCTAGAGTTCGGAAAATAGTAGTTCATATTTCCCGTTTCGTAGAGGGGAAATCAATGGTAAGGCCATTTTTTTTATATGACACATAGCTTGTTACTTTCCGCACTTGCTTTCAAGAGCTATAGGTGAACAACATTTTCATATTTCCCCTTTTTTTAAGGATGAAAGAAAGCATGACGGGTCAATTTTTCATAGTCTATGATATTCACCCCCCCCCCCCCCCGGTCAGAAGATTTAATTTGACGTATAGCTTGTTACTTTCGGCATTCGCGTTCTGGAGATATAGAGAAACAATAGTTTTCATATTTCCCACTTTTTAGGGGATAAGAAAGCATGGGAGTCAGTTTTTTTTTACAGTCTATGACACTCCCCCGCCTCACAAACTTTCATTTGTCATATAAATCCTTAAGTGTCTCCATCGCGTTCGAAAGTTACGATGGAACAACGTTTTGTCAAATCCACAAACTGACAAACCGACAAATGTGAAAGCCAAAAGCAATAGGAAGATAGGGGGAAAATAAAAGGAGGGTGTAGTGGGGGAAAGTGTCGCGACAAATCCGGGAAAAAGTAACTGTAGGAGACAAGACGATGGACTTCCATTGCAGAATAACATTTTCTCTCCATTTTAGAGATCTAAAAATTTCTTGACAAATGCGTGAAACAACACCACAAGTTTAATAATATTTTGCTTTCATTACCCACCTCTCAACGGGATGGATGTCTACCTTGTCCCCTCCCCCCTCCCCCCTAAATCCGTCCCTGATCTCAATGTCTTTAATATGCGGACAGCCCCATTTTAACTCAAAGGAAAGTGAACGTCAAAGTTTCGTAATTTCTTATATAATAATCTAATGCGAAAATGAGTTGAATTCAATTTAAGCCTTCGATCAAATTTATCTATAATTTGAGCTTGATTAATATTCGTTCTTTTTTACGGATTTATTGAAACTAAAGCATTTAACGGTGACGCTCATTCTGAAAAATAATCAGAAACTGCGAAAATTTAAATTTTCATTTTCCCAACTTCTAAAAATACACTTTTGCATTTTAGTGAACAGTGTATTGTAATTATTATTGCTTTTGCTTTAATATATTTTAACTTTCGAGATTATTAAGACACTGTTGCTAAATATTTCAGCTTTCCTTATCATATTTTCATGAATTTTCAATAGAAAATCTTGAGCGTGAGTTCAAAAGAATATTTAGCAACAAAAATTCATAAATGACCTAATATATTGCAAAAGTATTAAAACCACATATATAAAATAAATTCAACTAACGCAAATCCTTATCTTCATTAGTATGAAGCCAAACCATCAACAGAATATTTCAAATCTCTATGCATACTTCAAAGAGCCGTACTACAACTCTCACAGACTCCACTCAAATTGCAACATTCAGTAAGTGGTACTTCTTATGAAGAAATTAAAGACAGTCAGCCACTTACTCGACTAGCATATTGCCTCTTCGGTTTGATCGCCAAGTCTCTTAAACAACCTTCAATAAGATTAACCTAATACTAATTCACTAAAAGAAAAATAAATATACACTTTCACCCCCTACCGACAACTTTTCAATTCTCTCAGAACAACGATATTGTTTTCAAATCTGTCTGTTTCAATAGGCTAGTGACGTAATTCTCACGCTGAGCACAACGTGAGGGTCAATAATGCATCACCCATAGTTTTATTCTGCTACGTTCATCTGGTGTAGCAATGTTTATACTCATTCAACATGCTCTTCTTTAGAATTATCACTGAAAGATAAGTCTAATATTCAAATGATATTAGGAAATATCTATGCTTAAAAACTGAACTTACTTTAATATAAACTAATATATCATCATCATCATCATCATCAAGAAGCCATGGGCTACGGAGGTCCAACCAGACCGCGCAATTCAGTTCTCCAAGCAAGTCTATCCTGAGCTACATCTACTGCATCTGGCCACTGCACACCAATTCTAACAAGGTCCTGTTTGACATTGTCTGCCCACCGCATCCTAGATCTCCCCCTCTTTCTGAGGCCTTTAGACACACTGTTCATAACCCTATTCACTAACATATCCATATGGACAACATGACTAAACTAATGGAGTCTCTCTCTCTGCATAATAAGCTGCTTAAAGGAAGTTACCGACTCCTTTGCCTAACCTCATCATTTGTTACAAAATTAAACCACCTAATGCCCAAGATACTGCGTAAACATCTAGAATCAAAAGCATCTAGTTTCCTGTTATCTTGTTTACAAAGTGTCCAAGTTTCACTACCGTAACTAACCCTAGAAAAAACCAAGCTATTATACAGTCTAATTTTAGGTTGAGGTGTATACGCCTATTTCTCAACACTCTCCATAGATTCTTAAAATTCCCGGCAGCAATCCCTATTCGTCTGTTAATCTCATATCGCACATCACCAGTATCTGTTACATAGCTCCCAAGGTAATTAAATTGTGACACCTGCTCAAGACTGCAACCATTTAGATTAACTGAACACAGCCTGTCTAACCAATTTTCATCACTTTAGTTTTCTCTCTGTTTATAATCATACCTACTCTACTACCAGTCTCATCAACAGCTCAAATGAAAGAGTTCATCTCATCAACATTATTTGCCAAAAGGGCTCAATCATCAGCATAATCTAAATCAGAAAATTTCTTATCTCCACCCCATTTGAGGCCACAATCTTTGACTTGCAGTGAATTTCGCATAATATAATCAATAACCAAGCTAAAGAGAAAAGGAGACAAAATGCACTCTTTTCGATTTAAATTGAATTTGTGTCGACACCAGAGGCAATGCTAAACCAAATGACTCTCACACACTACTCAGTATTATTATAGAGAGCTTTCATTGTGTTAGCAAACTTGTCTGGTATGCATCACGATCTCACAATCAACCACAAATTATGACGATCAACAGAGTCCAAAGCCTTTTTCAAATCAACAAAGCTAGCAACCAAAGGTTTCTGAAACTCTAAACCTGACGTGTCCAACCTTTTGACTTCCCTGGGACACATTGAGTGAAGATGAATTGTTTTTGGTCGCACATAAAATATATAATATATTTAATGTATATGAATAATAAAACTTCATTTATTTTCTTATGTTTTTTATTATAAATTTAAAAAAAGGGCAACATAAAACTAGTGGGATATCAAAATCTCGCTGAAAAATCACATAATCATGTTGAAAGCTTATGTCGTAAACACGTAAACTTTACGATTCTGTGAGCCGCATTACTAGCTGTCCAGGGCCGCGGGTTGGACACGCCTGCTCTAAACATTTCTCAAGAATCTGCCTAAGCGAAAATATCTGATCCACATATATCCTACCGCTTCTGAATCCACATTGCTCATCATGCAATTGCCTGTCAACCTGATTCTTAATTCTGTTAAGCACAATCATGCAAAGAACTTTACCTGGAACAGAGAATAGGCTGATACCCCTATAGTTATCAGAAGAACTGCGACCCTATATGACCTGGTATTCCTAACAGAACTAGCCCATTTGCTGTTAATCAATATACAGGGTATCTCAAAAATATAGGTACAAACTTTTAGGGGAGGTAGATAACATCTAAAGGAATGAGAATTGCATAGGACCGGAAACATCATGGTAAAGTGGTAGCAGAGGTACAAGATCTGAAAGGACACAAGACAGTGATTAATGGGAAAGCATTTATTGGACATAATTATTACTAATGGCGTACTAGATGGTCTGCCCTCACTTCTGCTACCTCTTAATGACCTATAATCGCAGAAATTTTGATGTGCACGCGCAAACAAATGGTGGCCCAGTACATGTCTGTGTGGGAAGCGTTCTTGATACATTCGTTGAGCGGCTCATCCATTGCCCTCAGCTATTCCATACACTAAGTGCATGTCTGCCAGCTCCCTGTTCGAATACCTTTGTATGCTCCGTCAGCCGACTACCGCTCGAATGAGGAAATCCGAAATTTCCCCTCTAGCGCACTGATGAACAGCGCCGCCTATTGACTTACGGTGACGTTTCCGGCTATTGGTTCCTATGCAATTCTCATTCCTTTAGATGTTACCTACCTTCCCTAAAAGTTTGTTTTTATATTTTTGAGACACCCTGTAAGTTTGTTTTATATTTTTGAGACACCCTGTATAATCAATCATATTCTTATGCAGCCCATCTGGTGAAACCCATGTGTACTTATGTATTGTTGCAGTATTTGTAATAAGCGTTAGTAATTCTTATACCATTAAGTTTTCTTACCTGTAGGAGACTTTGCTCATTGCCATTGCAGCTACCAATACCAAAAGACCTATCACCCCTTTACAAAGATCAGAGTCAGTACCAACTTTGGCATTGAAGTCACCTAGTTATTCTCATATCATTAAGTGTTACTTACTGTAGGAAACACTGTTCATTGCCATTGCAGCGCCAATACCAAAGGACCTATCACTCCTCCCCAAAGGTCAGAGTTAGTATCTACTTTGGCATTGAAATCACCTAGAACATGAGTAATATTTTGACAGAATTCAAAATATCCTGAAGTTGGCCATAAAACCTATCCTTCTCATCCTCATCGGCATCCTCATCGGCATCCTCAGTGGGGGCATAACAGCAGATAACATTCAGGTCTTTAACGCTTGTCTGAAATTTTGCTATAAGAAACCTTTCATTAATGCACTCATATCCTAGAAGAGCATCACTAGGGTGTCCGCTGAGAAGCAGACCCACGCCTTGGTGATGCTTATTGTCGTCCTTCCTGAAAAGAGAAATTTAAGATTATTTTTAAGAATCTGACCTTTATCTGTCCAACTGGTCTCTTGCAAGCCGAGAATATCTAAATTATAATGGTGGAATTCTATGTGCAGAGTCCTCACATTCCAACTACCTATGAAGAGAAAATGGTTAGTGGGATGTTTAAAGAAACTGTTTATTGAGAGAGGAAATGTCAACAATATTAAACAGTCCCCTAATCGCAGACATAGGATTATGTAAACAATATTAACCAGTTTACGTCAACAATATTAAGCAGTTCGCACACTACTAAAGACTGAAGACATACACTGGAAGACTTCCTCCAATGTAAAATTTGACGATGCCAGTGGAAGCAAGAGTTCAGGTGCTTGCAAAGAGCTCTCTGCTCAGAACCGAAAAAAATAAACAGTAAAAAATTAGACGAAATGTTCAAACGAAACTGATAAATAGCACTTGCTTCATTATGCTGTTCTTTTATTTGTGAACAACATAATAACTTTAAATATTTGTAAACATCTTTTTAAAAGTGAAGAAAGGGTTTAGAAAAGGTACTGTATAATTTTGCCATCTAATGAAGAGCTTTTAAACAGCAAAAAAAAATGGTTATTTGTGCTTTCGGAATTGAATAAATGTCGCCAAATTTTGCTCAAGTCTGAAATTTTGCCCTGCGGTACAATTTTGAAACGAAATCATTGACCAAGGAGGTTTCCGACGAAACACGAATGCTGTTTACATTTCACGTGGTCTTTGGATATACAGTCTACTCTCGGTTTACATTCGGATTGGCAAGAATTAAAAGTGGCAGCGTAAATCGGTCATAATTTTCGTATAAGGAATTAAGCAAATGATAGGGATGGGAGAAAAGCTTCAAAACTCAGACCTACACTCCAATAATTTATTTTTTTTCATACCTACACTCCAACAATTTATTTTTTTTCATACCTACACTCCAACAATTTATTTTTTTTTCATACCTACACTCCAACAATTTATTTTTTTTTCATACCTACACTCCAACAATTTATTTTTTTTTCATACCTACACTCCAACAATTTATTTTTTTTTCATACCTACACTCCGATAATTTATTTTTTTGCCATATGGTATTTATTTGTTATAACAATAACGATATTATAGTAGCGCTTAAAGCGAAAGAATATAGCCATCTGCAATAAGAATAATATAAGAATAGAATAATCATTGAGGAAATCTTTTTCTAAGAGACACCGAGTGCTTGTCTGTCTCTGATGGCTTGCTTGCTGGTGGTTGTGGTGGGATTGGAGCGAGGTGGCAGTTGAAGGTTAAGCGGCCAACTTGATGAAACGACTGAGTAAGCGAAGACGTAGATGCCTCCCCAGCTATTGGCACCTGTTTCGCAGAGCCGGGAGATTTTGACTGTTTCCATTTTCTTAAGTTTCCCTCGGTTGCGACCTAAAGAAACTCTCTCTGCTTTGATAGGGCATAGGTAACTCATTGGTCCCCTTCACATTGCAACTGCTGGGTTTCTGGTCCCCTTCACATTGCAACTGCTGAGGTTCTGGTCCCCTTCACGTTGCAACTGCTGGGGTTCTGGTCCCCTTCACATTGGAACTGCTGGGGTTCTGGTCCCCTTCACATTGCAACTGCTGGGGTTCTGGTCCCCTTCACATTGCAACTGCTGGGGTTCTGGTCCCCTTCACGTTGCAACTGCTGGGGTTCTGGTCCCCTTCACGTTGCAACTGCTGGGGTTCTGGTCCCCTTCACGTTGCAACTGCTGGGGTTCTGGTCCCCTTCACGTTGCAACTGCTGGGGTTCTGGTCCCCTTCACATTGCAACTGCTGGGTTCTGGTCCCCTTCACGTTGCAACTGCTGGGGTTCTGGTCCCCTTCATATTGCAACTGCTGGGGTTCTGGTCCCCTTCATATTGCAACTGCTGGAGTTCTGGTCCCCTTCATATTGCAACTGCTGGGGTTCGTTTTTAAGTCTCGGGATGGAAAGGCTGTTATTCACAAACTGCAGATAAGTTAGTGGAGTTGAGAGTCTGATCATAAATTGAAAGAATCACGTTTTAGAGGCTTTTTTTTTAATTTCTGACTTCAGTTCGTATTATTTCAAAAAATGTCCGCGTAAATTAAAAAAAAAATTGTAAATACAGTAACTGCACTATTCTAAATACGGGTTAATGAAATCCACATAAAACGAAAACCGACTCTATGTCCAAATAATGTTTAGTAGATTTTAAACACAAATTAATATACCAAATATCCAGCGCCGAATTAAGATTTTGTAGACCCCTCTGTTAGAGGTACTTTGAGGCCCCCAGAAATATTTTCAAAAGAAATAAAAAGGAAGAAAAATGCATGACATCACAAACCGTCATACAACATATATGTGTACAGTACAGTGTTTCCCCGTGTGCGGGAGAGCCATACCCTGTGCACGTTAAAGAACACGTTGGATGGCCTTGACGGGAGGCTACCGTCTGTCTTCCAACAGCTGTTCCAGTGGGTCCCCTCCCCCAACATTCTCTGAGCCTTCGGGGTCCATGTGACCTGTCCATTTAGCCCATTGTGTGCAAAAAAGTGCCGCTCAGAGGTAAAGCAACCCAACCCAGTACAGTGTTTCTTTTTGCCGTAGTATGTTTACTACAAATATATGTACGGTATTAATTGAACCCTTTTTTAGATTGATAATTTAGGGTACTTATACTTCGATTCAGCATTCACAAATGAAATAACTTTTCTCTTAATCTCTGGAGGCCCTCCACCTGGCGGAGGCCCCTGGGCTGTGATCCCTAAAGCCCATGCCTTAATCCAGCCCTGAAAATATCGAAAAATCGCCAAATTCTTATGCACATGTCAATAAAAACTTCCGAACAAAAGTTTCCGATACTTGAGGAGGCTTAAAATTTAATAAAGCCAAAAGAAGAAACCAATCGGTTGGGCTCGCTGTGTTATTTATGCACCCCGACTTTTACTTTGAGTGTCAAAACACATTCGTGGTAGATATTGAGTGACGAAAATTTGAAATGCAGGACATTTTAAAACCCGGGATAAAAATCCAGACAACTATTGAAATGCAGGACATTTCAAAACCCGGGACACAAATCCGGACAAGTATTGAAATCCAGGACATTTTAAAACCCGGGACAAAATTCGGACAACTATTGAAATTCAGGACAGTCCAGGCCAATTCTAGATGTATGGCAAGACTATGTAAGTTACACATGTTAAATCGCTTTTTTTTTTATTTCTTGCAAAAAGTATTTTTTTTTCCACTATCAATTTATTTCTTTAACGTTTAACTCCTCTGGGGCGGTTAGTTACACACTATTGACTGAAAGCAATGAAGAAATAGCAAAACGTAGGAGAAACGTTTACAAAAAATTAACTTTGCATGAAGATATGCAAAATGCAGAAACTTCAAATCTATATATGACACAGTTAAATAAGGAAATTTTTCAAAACAACTCTCATTGGCTAATGAGGCAGAAATCTCTCTCGGATGGTACAAATCGAAACCATATTCTTAACTTACACTCTTGGATATGGTTTCCAATTTTTAACGAAATCAACTTTATTCATGCATAAGAATTCAAACAGGCTGATGCCATAATATTTTATCAGGAATTGCAGCAGAGATAAAATACAGTAAAATGAAATCATTATTTAAATCACCTTTCATCTTCTATTATACTAATGCATTTAAAATATTTTAACGGAGGTCAAATCTGTAATGTGTTTAGAATAACTTGCTGATGTGTTCAAAAGATTTTTGGTATGTTTGAAATGTGGTAAAGAGATGGATTTCAGAGAGGCAAACGTGGATGAAAAATATCCTGTATGGGTTATCATTATTTTGCGGAATTTCGGAAATCTTTGTAACGCATTTATTATCGGTGTAGAATACCGTTAACTTGATGCTGAGTATACACATCTGTAGTTTCTTTTAAAGTTAATTTAGGCGGATAGATCTGATATAATATTGTGCTCTAATACAGTTCCTTGAACTACAATGCTGTTAATGGTATTCTGTAAATCTGTGTTCGTTGTCTGTAATGACAAGAGCGTTTATTCATTAAAACAGAGTATTCCAGAAAATTTTAATAAGGCTTGGTGATCGGATTATTTAGTCTCGGTGGTTTTCTTAACTGTGGAAAAGTAGTGTTTTATTCACGTCATTTGGACTAGTTGTCTCTGATTGGATTATTCGGATATGACGATGTCGTAAGTCAGATCCGTTCCACACTTGAAACCACCGAGATCAGATCAATCTTTAGGAGATTAATGATTTTCTGGAATAAATTATAGCAACGAGAAATGCTCTTTAAATCATTGATAACAATGTTAAGTTTACAGATTTTCTCTTGTAATAATCAGTACTGGAAATGGGATTTTTGAACTAGAGGTAGGACAAAATGCAGTAAATCCTGTGACACCCCCCCCCACCTCCATTAAAAAAAGAAAAGAAAAACCCGATATAACCCTCAAAGTAACAGGCCAAAGCGGAGGATAGTGTACGTGTTATTTTTTTGCTGTAGGTTTTCTACAGCAAGTTGTTTTATCTCCGGAGCTAATGGGACGCCGTTCTATCATTCTCCACCCCATTTCCATCTCTGGCAATAATACTAACTTGACCAAATATAAAACCACGCCATCTTGTACGAATCACATTCATGCCCTTACACCAACTCAAATTCCAAGCAGCAGTGTTTGTGTTTGATTTCTTAAAATCTCATGTTATATTTTAACCAGGTTTATTTTCAGAGCAATGAAAATTATGTCTGTAGAAAACGAGTTTCCTACACAGGAATACCAGTTCAGGTCAACCACCCCTCTTGTGCAGAAGTTCGCTAGTCTAGTGAAGTTCAATAGATCCTGTGAATAGATCCTCACTTCCCACTGCAACTATGGAAGGGTAAAAATTGTTTCAAATTAGAACCGGTTTTGTTATTGGTCGAGACTAAATTTTCAGCGTAACACGAAATGAACAGTGTAACGCTATGTGAAAAATTTGGGAACAATACAATATTTAGAAAATTTGATTTAATGCGAAAATTCGGATACAATACGTATGAAAATTTGTATAATAAATATCACAAAAAATGCTATATATGCATATATACCAAGTGAAAAAATTTGTCTTCCGCTTCTGAACATAAAGCAATTCGCATAACATAAGCCAGTGAAAAAGTAATAATATGCTACCTCTCCCCCCCCCCCCCCGTAGTGTTACTTTTCACCGGATCGTCTTATGCAAAATCTAAAACTTTCTCTCTGTTCTGAAATCCAAAACAGTTGCCTTTCTATCATTTTATTTTTGCGCCATGGTATATGTCCGACACTAAAAATAGATTTAAAAAACAACTATAAAATTTTATTCCATATAAAATATCACTTAATCTTTCCTGTCCGGTGCAATATTTTATAATTGGGAAACACTTCTCAAGTCTTACTCTCCCACCCCTACACTAAATTCTCGGAACTTTAATAACTTCTAATAACTTCTCTTTATGGGGTAATAAAATAAGCAACTCAAAAACAGTATAACAGCAGACACTTCTTGTGATCTAAGTGGTTTAAAATGATTGAAAAACTTCAAAAGCAAAAATAGCGTTAGTTGAGTCGCTTTTACTTTTGCACTTTTGTGCTGTGATACGCTAATGCCTTTGTAAATAAAATAAGAAAACACTTGATGCCTTCGATTCTAGATATTTACGCAATATCTTAGGCATTAGGTGGTTTGACTTTGTAAGTAATGATGAGTTTAGGCGAAGGAGTACGCAATCTGCTTTGAGCAGCATATTGTGCAGAGAGAGACTGCGTTAGTTTGGCCATGCTGTTGCCCGTATGAATAACTATAGATTACAGGACAGGATTATGAACAGTGTGCCTAAAGGACTCAGGAAAAGGGGGAGACCTAGAATGCAGTGGGCAGGCATGCGAACAGGACCTTATTAGAATTGGTCTACAGTGGCCAAATGCTGCAGCTGGTGGCTCAGGACACACGTGTTTTTTGAATGACTAATTTGCCCAGTCTTGCTGAGCCACCATTAACCCATAGCTGATTGAGGATTTTGTATGTTTGTATGCACAAGAGTGAAACGACCCAACCAAGGATCAGAACCGGATTAACTCACAGGCCACCTAGGGTCATATAGGCATTCAGCAGATGACTAAAGGAAGATGATTTCCATGATTTTGTGGAATACGAAAGGATGAAATAGTATGGATAAAATCTCTTTGCGACTTAATCCGGGCTACCTATGATGTTGTCATTTTCGGGTTTTTGGATCCTCCAATGCCTGAAATATCTGGAACAAAAAAACTGTCTGCTGTTATAAACCTTTTGTGTTGCCTAACAATACGTAGAGGATCACTTCAAATTGCATTATCCTACTGGAAGGAGAGGCTTATTCTAAGTTGCAGAGGTTTCATACGGCCATCCTGTGTTACTAAATTTCTTATACGTGGTCTTTGCAAAGATGAATTTTGATTACTAAAATCGTCGATTTCCCCCCTTGTACATATCACCAGGAAGGTTTCTTCAATTAGTGACTCATAGGGGATGTTGGGACTCTCCTTGCCCTGATATCTTTCCTCCTTTTGTACAAATGAACTAATAAAATACAAAGAGCACAAAATGTCGCAAAAACCTGACATTATAGAAACTTTATGTGGTCATTTTTGTAATCAGCGGTGAAAAGAAAGATAAGAAACAACTGTCATGATATAACAAAAAGTATAAATTAACTTGAAGGACGCATATCGCCTCTGGCGGATATGAGAATCTCGTTTTCAAAGAGAAAGCAGTTTTTCCTTTACCTACTGTATCACTCCTTAAAAGTTTTAATTTGAGCTAGCGGATAATGAGAAACATGCAAACACTATTTCGTTAGTAATTATATAACATAAATGTATTCGTCTTTTAATTCTTAAATCTAAAAAATTGCACTTCCCACAACTCTCTCAGAAAAGTGGGGTAGATTATTTCTGTCAGTGGAATTTCTCTTAAAAACTACCATTAATTTTTCAAATTTCTCTTCAATGTACGTTATTTGTAAAACAATAACAGTTCTTTTCAGCTGAGGTATTTGACATTCATAAGGCTGCTGCAAATATAATCAAAGGTTCTGATAAATATTTAATTCTCTCTGACAGAAAATCAGCATTTATAGCTTTACAAAATTCGAAAATCAAATCACCTAGAGCAATACTGAATTTACATCAAACATTAATCTCTTCTGCTGCTCAGGGTTCGTCAATCAAATACTTTGGGTTCCGGGTCACCGAGGCATTCCTCTCAATGAAGAAGCACATTCACTTGCAAGACAGGCTCTTGACATTTCTTATGTTCATCCGGATTCACCATCATATGCAGAGGATATATTAGGTGTATGCAAACAATCTTGTATTGACAGCCATAGAGAAGAATGGGACTCCTCAGCTCTAAATGATAATTATCCACATATCTCTCGATTTCCAAAGCCTTTGGACATGGATATATCCTCCAGGGCTATGGAGACTCTTATCACTAGATTAAAACTGAATGTAGCACTGCTACAAGATTTCCTGTTTCGATGTCGGCTTAATAATTCCAATAAGTGTCCAGCATATGGAGAGCGTGAAACAGTTTCACATTTCCTCCTGCAGTGCCAACGAAATGACAAAAGTCGTTCCTCAATGATCAATTACTTCAGTTCACATGGACTACATACGAATGCACCTCATGTGATTTATGATGTTTTTTTCTTTGTCTTCAAAGATTTTTTATACTGGACTCGAACATTTCATCAGACAATACCACAGACTTTAAAAATTGCATCCTTTCTCCTGAAAAGTTTTGCTTTCTCAGCGAAACGGACATTATCTGATCTTATAGAACTCATTGCATGACTCTTGTTAAAAATTGGGATCAAAAGCCAAAGGTGCTAAATATCCCAAAAAAAAATTTCAACAACAGCAATAGCAGTTCTTATGATCATCAGACAGGTGATTCTCTATGCTTCACCCATATGGGCGAATACTACACCCACCAATATTCGTAAGATTCAGGTCTTAAAAAACAAGATATTGAGAACTGCGGTCGATGCCCCCTGGTTTGTCACTAACAGACAACTTCATAAAGACCTGGGCATCGACCATACTTATAGACATATAAAACGCACCTCAAAAAGTTTTTTTGAGGCTGTAAGCAATAATCCCAATGAGATTATTTCTTCTCTGATTCTTTATGATCATAGTGTTTTGAACAAGTACAAGAGGCCTAAAACGGAAGCGTTCTCTGAGGAGACCTACCCCTTTTAGGTTTCTTATACAATTTTACTGCTATTTTTAGCTTTTCTTATGTTTGCCCTTAGGGGCTCACCTAAGGGTGGTTTACTTATATATTTTGTTCTTACTCATGCCAAATAGGCATATCTTTATGATGGAGTTGATTAGGGGTAAAATTATTACTCGGTACATCGAATATGATTATACGATCTACGATCTACAATAACAGTTGTTCATTTCAGATCTACGATCTACAATAACAACATTTTGGAATTTTCAAACCCTTTCACCGTTAGATGGCGCAATTACAGTTTTCGAAAGATTCCGAAAGTGCGAATCATAATATTTTATCAATTCCTATCTAATCCTAAAAAAGACTTTTTCATTTATCTCTAAATGCAAACAATTATATGCTAAAATAAAACATTGTGTGTCCCCCCCCCCGTGGGTCTAAGAGATCAATTCATTATTACCAATGGAAACATCATGGCGTTCACATTCCACCAAACTGTAATTGAAACGATTATTTCCGAAATTTCAAATTTCTAGCATAAATACATCGTTTGCAATATTCGTTTAAAATTTTGAAATTAGCTAATTTTTCGTCGTTAGAGGGCGCAATTAGGGTTTTCGAAAGATTTAGAAAGTATTTTATCAAATACATTTTCAAGAAAAATAAAAAAACTGGATTTATGATTTCGAGGATTTAGAAAAAATTCTTTATAATTACGCGGACTATTCCTAATTTCTAATCATTTAATATTTATTTTCTTTTCATCTCTCTTTAAGACGGTAAATTTTGAAATGAAATAATCGTTTCAATTGCAGTTTTTGAATTAAATCTGTTGCTTTCTGATCATGATAGAAAGTATTAATTTTGAAATATATTAAAAATGCTGCTTTTAATGTTCATTTGTGTGTTTTTTAACTTGCTAACCCACGTGTGAGCCTCTGAACTATTGTGGTGTTGAATATTTCCAAAAAAACTTGTAAATAGTTATATTGTATCATATATAATATGAATGGAAATAAAGACTACTACTACTACTAATAAAACATACTGATGGTACAATCCGTCATTGAATTCGTATTCATTTCAAAAGAAGATAGGGCGCAGGCAATCTTGTTGAGAAGTAAATCTGAGCTCTATCTTCCTTTGAAATGACTAATTACATCATCGATATCCTTTATTACAGTTACTTTTCGATATATTTATTAGTTTTGTTACACTTTATAGAGCGCATATTAGAAGATAGGTATTTTTTAAATTTTTTAATTTATGTTTTTTCTTTGTTACTGAAAACACCTGTATTCAGAAACTTTCCGAAGATAGGTGTTTTTAAAAGAGTTTCTTGTAAACACCGACCACATTTCTCCTTCCCCTTTCTTTGGGGGTGAGGGATCGTGGTGGAGATACCCCATAACATTAGAGTCACAAGCTTAAATTTCAGATACAGCTCGTTTACGTTGACCCCAGCGCCATTTCCCCCCGTTTTGGAGGAGAGCATAATTCGAGGTAGTCTAAGACGGTCTTCATATGAGCTTTCATTGACTCGTAACTATAGGCTATTGCGTTCGAAGATAGAACAGAAGAACAGCTTTCATATTTTCACTTTTTAGGACGGACAAAGGAATGTATTTTATTGCCCACAACACTCCCCATGTCAGAAGCTTCCATTTGACATAAAATTCGCTGTTAAGTTCTGCCCTCGCTTTAGAAAGATAAAATAGAACAATTCTTATAAGTTTTCCCCTTTTTCTGGGGGCGAGAAAGCACGAAGGGGGAAATTTTATAACCTGTTTATAACCATATAAATCATTAAGTTTGTCTGTCGCGTTCGAAAGATATGGCGGAACAACTGATTTGACAAACTGGCAGAGAATATTTATAAAACTGAATATTTAACTGCTTTCCATGTTCTTCATTTCATTTTCTTAAAGTAATATAGACTTTATATAAAGTATATATAAAGTCTTCATCATCCACATCTGATGCCTTATTCAAGGGTTGGTACAGGTCCATAGCTCGCCGGCTCGTAAGCTGTCGTAAGAGTCAGGACTGTGTCAAAGTTGAGATTTATTTCCGCTAAATCCCACCCTGCCAAAGGAATTTGTGATAAGCATTGTTACAGAATGGCATTCCGTAACAATTGAGCCACTTCTCTCTTGCAATAAAATTTTTTTCTAGTTCTAGATTCCGACCTGCTTCGAAACAAACAGATATAATTCGTAATACTAGAGTGACGCTCTTGCCATATTTTACATTCTTTTAATTCTCTTTGAGTAATGGGAGAAAATTATTCCTTTCATTCGCCAGCCAATCCTTATTTGCATGTTCACGTATCCTTTTGCATATTTTCATGAGAAAATCTCACGCATCGGAGTTTAAATATTTATTACTCATTATTTCTAATATTCTGCAAACTTCCAAAACGAATATATTGCAGAAAAAAATCTCAAAACTTTCTATTCGTTCCAAAGCCATAAATTTAAACAAAAAATGCAGTTAAAATATCTGCCCAATACCATGTGCAAATACTGCGAAACAGCTGCGTGATCGCTTGGCCTTGCTTTATCGTCAATATTATACAACAGACCTATTAACACTGAAATCTGTCGCATTAGATAGGGTTGAAAGGCCAAG
Organism: Ryuthela nishihirai; assembly: GCA_038380435.1. Classification (NCBI taxonomy): domain Eukaryota; kingdom Metazoa; phylum Arthropoda; class Arachnida; order Araneae; family Heptathelidae; genus Ryuthela; species Ryuthela nishihirai. The sequence continues at coordinate 5,675,554 of JAWZYU010000021.1, forward strand.
TTTTTATGCACACAAACACTTCAAGGTCATTCATCTTATCATATCAGTTGCTTCTCAAACGGTCACTTACAACAAACCAGAACTTGTATGATCCCCTTTCGTTGACTAATCTTTATTTTAATACAAAATGAATATCATGTCGACGAATAGAAGGTTTAATGCTGTCTTTCAGCTGCAGTCTCGCCTTCTCACAAGGCTCCTGTAGGTGACATTGTACTGACAAGGCTGCTATGTACAAAACCAGCGACAAAACCAGCTTTTATCAAGGAGCATTACCAAGGGAAGAATATGACATGAAGATGCCGAGCAGTATCTGTTCTAACAGCTGTAGCTGATTAGGGATGACAATGTGAAGCATATCAACGTCCAACAGGTTTTTCTTTTTCCACTGTACCATGCACATCAAGAGACAAGGCATACAAAAATAGATTCTTGTCTCAATGGAAGTGCCGAGGAAATGGACATAGAATATGCCATGGTGCGAACTTGAAACGAAAGCAAAGGTTTTTCTCAAAATACAGTACATTAACGATGATGATATTGTAAAATAAAATGCAGAACATGCTACAAAACTGTTAGAATTTTACTATGATTTAAAGTAATGTGACTAAAATCTAATTATTCAGTGCTCATGAATATTTAATATCTCTTTGATCATTTGATGACTCGATCTATATCTCTAAACTATATTCCATCGTTGGCATGAGAAATACTTTAATTTCATGTTAATAACCTATAATGTTTTTACGTTATTTTTTGGTACGCTCAACAATTTTCATTAATGCATTGACTTTAGAATTTGGACCTGCAGCATATTTGAGATGTCCATCATCAATACTTCTAATCTCAAAGACAATGCAAAAAAAGTAAGCCTTCGCCTTTCCTTCCATTTCAAACTTGCGCGAGATAGTACAATTGCCTCCGTGCCATTAATGGACAGGGACTTATTTAAAGAATTCTATTTCTGTCAACGAACTGAAATCTTAAAAAAAGATATTGTCTCCTGAGTTTTTTTAAGACACCCTTAATGAGCCTGGAAGCTTTGTTACACTCGTTAAGGAGAAGTCACTGCCCTGATTTGATATATTTACTTCTTAATAAACATGACATGCAGAAATATTTCAGTGTACGTTGTTAGTGAGTGATGCAGCGAGAGAAAGATGCCTCATACAGGATTCATTGGGATTGGCACATGAGGCAGTTTTGCATCACATAAATTATAATGTTGACGGATTCAAATAAAAAAGATCCGTAATTAGTTGAGTGCAAATCTGTGATTGAACAAACTGTTTCATTTGAAGATCAAATTGCAAAATGTAACATTTGCCTTGTTGGTTGCAAATCAAAGATTTTTCGATTGAAATGAGAAATCTGTTAAACAAATTTTCAATGGGTCGATTCTGTTAGAAGCAGTCATAATATTTAATTTTCCGTTAAGATGACTTCTTCAGCGTCATCGACAGATTCTTTTTGCCCTAAGCGCCTCTAGCAGCGAGCTACTTCTCTTAAATCAGAGGTCAATAGACGAACCAAATGGCCGGGATTTTAAAACATTTGGCGCTGCCTCTAGAAAGACGAAGACAAAGTAACAGTGTTGCCAACTTAGATACAAAGTGCTAAATATAGCCATAACGTAAAAAAAACAAACGAAATAGGTATTCTGAGATATATAATCATCTATATCCGTTTTAAAATTAAATACTCTATGTAGGAAGTTTTACATTCATAATATTTAAGAAGCCAATGGCTACGGAAGTTCAAATGGATTGTTCAATTTAGTTCTCGAAATAAGTCTCTCCTGAATGAGTTTTGATCTCCTCTTCTGAGCTAAATTTGGCCAATTGTAATGAGATTCTGATCGATATGATGCGTTCACCTCGCACGTGGATTGTTTCTTTAACTTACGTTTTAAGGAACATACTCATAACTTTATTCATTAATCTCTTATTCTGAATGGGAGCCAGATGGCCAAACCGAAGCAATTTTTCTTTAAACAAGATGATTCTTGAAAGTGGCTGATCACTCCTTCGTATTATTCACGCAATGGAGCCATTTAAGGCAGTGCATAAAATTGAAAAGTAAAAACATCAAGCTTTCTTTTATCTTGTTTCGATAGGATTAAAGTTTCACTCCCACAGCAAACTTGAGAGAGGACCAAACTGTTATGAAAACTAAGTTTGGTGTAATCGCGTGAGCTCTCATTACACCACAAAGTTTTAGCAACAATTCCAGTTATCCTGTTGGCATCATGTAGCACATTGTCAATATCTGTCGCACAAATTCTAATATAATTTGGAAAACTTGCTTCAAACCTAATATTCAGATTAACTGTAGTATAACCATTTGCCCACTCTTCGTAATAGTTTATCCGCATTGATCCATACCTGCCTTAGGAAAAGCTCTTAAAAATAGTTTATAGCGTGAATATCATTTACGAAGAAAGCTAAAAGGTCAGAATAATCTCAACATGAAAATGTCCCCTGCACAAATTGCCTCGGACTGCTAATCATCGCCAGGCACGTCGTCTATAGCGTGTCGAGTGTGTGTTGTGGGAGGGGCGAAATGGCACTACTTCGTCTTCTCAGTTGTGTCACGTTTTTGCTTGGGTCCAAATGATGGTCGCATCAGGGTTTGACATCACCTCGGCCAGCTGCACGATCCGGCACATCAGGGCCTGCACACCCGGTGTTCTGTTGGAGGGTGCCATCAGTTATAACTATAGAACACCTTTAGTGTTCGTTCAGGGAACTTCGATAACTCAACGATGCGTTGACAACATTCTGGTGCTCCGTTATCTACATTTCCTGTGGAGCGCTTCTGGTTCCGTTTCTGAGCAGGATAACGCATCTCCCCATATGGCACGGGATGCCAACACCCTGACTTGGCCCGCTATGTCCCTGGATATCTCCTCTATAGAGCGCATATGGGATGTGCTATGTCATTGTCTCTGACAGCATCTACAGTAAACATACACATTGGACAACCTGCATTTCCATTTGGAGGAAGAATGACGGAAAGTGTCTCAGGACACTCTTAGGGACCTGTATGTATCAGTGCCTTGACTGCTGGCTGCATGCATCTCCTCCAACGGGGATCATACCAAGGACACCTAGAAGACATAGCCAAGACAGCGATACTGTGACGTCATCCCTCCAGTGAGAACAGACGAATGAACTGCGCTGTATAAAAGCTTGTTTGCTTAATAGCTCATATTGGGAATCCCCAAACACACCCTTAATATGCATGCAGATGATTGTGCGATTAATCATTACTACCTTAGCATGTTTCATCTAATCAGTTTCATCGAGGTTCGAGGCTTGTTCCACGGGGTTACAATTTTTGTCTCCATGAATCTATTATAAATCTTTAATTATGGTATAAATATTTAATCTTTCTAACACTGAATGTTATTCAACGTATATATATATATAGTGTTTTTAAACATTTATAACTGCATTTGGCATTAAATATAATCAAGGTTCACATTCTTAAATGTTACTTAACATAAAATCAACTCAACTCAACTTACTGGTATTATTCGTTAGACAGAAGAAACACGTTTTAATGGTTGGATGAAAAAGGCTTGTTGATGTTGCAGGAAATCTTGCAGAGGATTGCAATGCAGACATAGATGTTAAAGGGTTTTTGCTGGCTTTGATCTCTCATCAGCTTTCTTGAAATATTTGTCAAGAGAAGTTGAACATTTGCCTTCTTTTCTTCGTAATGAAGTCTATGCCAAGATGTCACTCTCTCAACATCTCTGCGGACCACTGAACTTCCTACTTCTGCATAGGGTTGTTTAAGAATTTCTCAAGGTAAATGAAGGCTTTTATTGAGGTCCTTCGCATTCAAGGTCTTTGTGGGAGGATTTTGAATAATTCCACCGCCATCTTGATTTTCAGATGTCGCCTTATTTGCTTCTTTATTCCGTATTCAAATCTTCATTGAACATAGACTCTAAATGAGACGCAATCAATTCATCGGCATCCTTATTGCTCAATCCAAGAGTCTGCACTATTGCTGACTGCATTCCAGATGTTACAACCTTTCCAGAGTTTTTCATTCGATGTCACAAAATCAATACATCTACCGTAGAATTCATTTTCTGATATTCATTAACAATATACTGAAATGGATTTAAAACTTTCTTAAACAAATTAACCCCTATTCAAAACTCTGTTTTATTCGATAGACCCCAGTATAAACAAGGAAAATTTTCCAATTAACAAAAAGTTGAATATCGCCTCTGGCGATATTCAACTTTTTGATCGACGTTAACTTCAGAATGATATCTTCCTTAATATTCATTAAATACATCGAAAAATATATCTTCTATTTAATTAATCTATCATGTATTACATAAAACCTCATTATCAACCGCAGATTATGTCGCTGGTACAGACCTTTAATACCTTTCAATGGAGATATTCTTTCTTCTGATGATGCGGAGTGGAAAGAAATTGTTTCTACGTCCGCTTCGCCTATTGTTCAGAAATTCTATTTTCATCTTTCTGAGGAGCCATCAGCATCACAGTCTTGGTTCTCACCATTTTCATCATGCGGATGTCCACTGGCTTTAATCACATTTGGAATCTGGACTTTCAACATCGGTAAGACTTGTCCAGGCGAACATGCCTCTCACATTTTCCATTTGTTTTCGAAAGCAATGGGAAACAATGGAAAAGCTTATATTTGTTGGTAGTTGACACTGATTACAGTTCATCGGAAGAACTCCACCGCATTTTTAAGAGCTTCCCAGATCCTAAATTATAGTGATGAGTCTCATAAAGTGCCGCAATGATCGTTCTCGAAAGGGCACACTTGGGAATGCTTCATGTTTTTGGTCTTATCGCTTTCAGTAAATCAATTCAAAGAAAAAAACTCTAACCATTTACTCTCCACAGGTAGCTGGAATGTAGGGACGCAACATCCGAGGTACATGCAGGAACAAGATTGTTCTCTTGATGTCTTCACATAAGAACTGAGCAGTCTGGGTTTTCAAGAGATCAGACGGACAGGTGCAAAAGATTTCAAAAATGATCTATTTTCGAGTCTTGATGATGGCAGAGGAAAGCGATACGATTATTACGGAAGAGAATGACAGTGACGCACTTTTAGGATTTGATTCCTTTCATTAAATACTTCTTCCTTTTAAATGACAAACATCGATTGAAACAGTGTTAACGATTTTCTATTTCCTATACCCCTTACGCAGAAATAGAAATTTCTTCCTAATCCCTAACCAGTCTTCAACTTTTCCAGCGCATCGAAGATTTAAGGTTCAAAATATTTTTTCGTTTTCGTGATTATTTCATTTCGAAGTCTCAAGGTCACCAGAATAAAAACTTGGAAGTGAATAGATTCAAATTCTTCCGCAGATGAAAAAGTAGACAAGAAAATGGAAAATGACGATTCTGTTATAGCAACATGGACATTTCAAAGTTGTTCTCAATAATGCGATAATTCAGAGCCATCATTTACTTTCTTCTCTTGCTAAAATTCTTTGCATGATTGTATTTAAAGCAATTAAATATTTCGTTGATGAACAACTTGGAGATCTTTATCTCTGTAAAAATAATAACTACGAGATGAATTGTCTGGCTTCAGAAATGGTAAGGAATTTGTGACTCAAGCCGATTCTTGAGAAAAGTTTTACAATTAAAAAACCTAGTTACTAAATTTTTAAGTTGCAAGAAAGAATTTGACTTTGTTGATAGATGCAATTTATGGTTCATCGTGAGATCTCATGGAATATCTGAAACGTTATTAATATAATTAAGGCTCTCTATAGTACACTAAAAAGCCGTCCCACGGCCGAGTGGTTAGCGCTCTTGGCTACAGATCAAAGCGACTTAGGTTAGGGCCCCGTGTAAGGCATGGATGTCTGTGTTGTTTTTCTGCTGAGGTCCCGCCATCCTCACAGACCTACTCTTGCCACAAAAGTCTGACAGGCTCCTATCAGACCTCTGTGGCAAGCAGCTGCTTCAGGGGATATTTTTTATTTATTTTATTAATAGTATACTTCTGTTCAGAATTTAAGGAAGTTGAAAAAATATAAATATCTCAAGAAATCCATTTAGAATTTAACGAAAGTTTCAGAGGTAATTTAATATTATATATATATTAATATTTACATTGAAATAATGAATATATAAGGAAAATGAATATATAAGGTAAAATGGCCACGAAAAAAACAAAGAATAATGGCCACATGAATATATAAGGTAATTTAATATTATATATATTAATATTTACATTGAAATAAAGAATAAATCAGAATACTTGCCCAATTATATAATTAAATTTCAAATCAAAGGAAATATCGGAAAAATTTTCCGATTATGAAAAATTATAGATTACCTCAGATGCTGAAGTTAACCTTATTTGGTAAGGAATATGATTACCCCTAACAGCAATGCAGCTTGCAGAACGAGCTCTCGTGCTTTTAATAAGGTTATCAAACAACGCAGCGCGCAGAAAATTCCACTCCTCTATAAGAGCATTTCTAAACTCATGAAGAGTCCTTGGAGGAGGTTGATGACTTGCAAATCGCCTTCTCGAAGCAGCCAATTCATGTTCAATGAATTTTGCGTAAATCTGGGACCTCGCTGACCAATCGATTCTCTGGATCTCTTTCACTCTCAAGGTATTCTTTAACTATCTGAGCTCTATGTGGACGAATGCTATCATCCAAAACTATGAATTCTGACCCTATGGCACCTCCAAAAAGTCTCACATAAGGCTCTAGGATCTCGTCTCTGTATTTTAGGGCAGTTAGAGTCCTTCCTGATAAGACATGCAGGCCAGTGTGGCCACAGAGAGTGATACCTCTCTAGACAAAATTCCCTCCAAAACTGTCCATTTCCACAATATTCAGGTGGTGAAAACGTGTCCCACGTTCTCTCCAGATGACTACCTATGTTATATCATGATTCATCCGAAAAGAGAACCTGTTTATTTTAATCATTGGTCCAATTGTGGTGCTGCCTGCATTTTTCCAGTCGTGCCTGAGATGAGCTGATGTTAGTGACATGCACACTACAAGTCTTCTAACATATAACCCTCTTTCATGAAGTCGTCGTGACAGTTTCTCTGGACAATCCTTCCTGTGGCAGCTGATAGCTTCGATACACGTTGGCATGTTGACATCATTCTTTTGCTATTTGCACTGATGTTTGATTAAGGGTCGTTCTATAAGCCCAGATAGTGATTAGTTCAAAGTTTTGCTAAGTTAGCTATTAATGAAGTTGTGAAAATTTTTGCATCTGTGGCTACGCGGGCAGGAAGTGTGCATCACATACCATTACGTTGTGGCTAACGAGCATGATGCAATAGCGATGTCTCATCGTCAGCTTGTCGTGTGAAGTGCAGCTGACATAACGAAGGACTGTCGTCTGTTGGTTCGGCTTATTTGGGTTCATCTGCTGCCTTGCTTTTACAGTGTTCAGTTGCTTTTTGTTTCTGTCCTTAGTTAGAATAATTTATTCTGTCTAAGATGATTTGTAGTAGCTGTAATAAGGAGCTTCTAGGGTCGTCTGACTGTGTTAGTTGCTCACAATGTGGTAACAATTTTCACTTTTACTGCCTTGATTTGTTATAGCCAAATTTCAGGAAATTGCCACAAGATCGTAAGAAGAAATTGAAGAGTAACAGCTGTGTTAGGGAAAAGGTAGAAATCATAGCACAGGAGACTATTGGTAATGAAACTGAGAGAGTGTATGCGAATTTGGATGCGGATACAAAATCATTCTTAGAAGAAAAAACAGTTCCGTATATTTGGAGCTGAGATACTTGTTTCAAATGAAAATTTTAAAAAGAAAATATTGCATGAAGTGGAGGAATTTAGGAAAAGTGTTTAATTTTTCTCAAAATCACATGATGAACATATAAAAATAATGAAGGACTTTCAAAACAAATAAATGAGGTACAGTGTGAGATATTAAATTATAGGAAACAAAACTAATGTTGGAAAAAAGAAGTATTTGTATTGAAGGAGAAGTGAATGAAGCAACAGTATAAAAGAATCAGAAATGTGCAACTAATTTGAGAACATTTTTGAGAAACAACAAGAAAACGCTCTTCAAGTAATCGAGACTCTGGCAAATGTTCTGAAAATTCATACAAAATGTCTGGATGTGGAAGCTGTTTATCAGGTTCCAGTGAAGAACAAGAAAAAAATAAAACACAACATCGTTTAGTTTGTCTCTAGAAAACCTAAAGAGATGTGGATTAAAAGATGGAATGAAAGAGATAAAGAAATCTGGATTAAAAGATGGAATTAAAAAAGGAATTTTTATTTTAAAAAATTGATTAATCTTAAGGTGATCAATGAACACCTAACAGAAGAAAATAAACGACTGTTATTCAGGAGAAAGAGGAGAGAGCGTGAATTGGGGTCTGAGAGGCTAAATATCCATGAAAAAATCATACTGAAGCAGTGCTACTGGATTAAGAATAATGAACATCTGGTTAATTTGAAATAAATGTAAGATATATCTTTGAGTTTGTCTATTGTCTGTGATGAAATTATATGTATATAAATGGAGATTATGATTTTTACTCAGATTAGAAAGCATTGTGTATTCTGAATTCTGTGATGTTAGTTGCAATGTTTCTAGTGAGGAATCTGCTGATTATCCGCATTCTAGTCAAGCTTCTGGTAATAATACTAACACAAGTTTTTTGTGATGTTATTGATGATATTTGTGGAGATGAAATAAATTGTAAGGAAAAGATAACTGATGGTGAAAACGTTTATGAAAATGAATCTATTAATTGTGGTAGTGGAATGAAGGAACTTTCAGGTAACATAAGAAGTTTAAGAAAACATTTTGACCATTTTATAGTTTTTTTTAATATAACTGCATTTTTCCCAGATATAATCATTCTTTCAGAAATTTGGATCAAAGATAATGAAATTCAATAAATGGGTATAATGCTTATTATAAATGTAGGCAAGATAATAAATCCGGTGGCATTGTAACGATGTAAAGAATTGCATCCGGTTTTGGATTCTAATTCAGATTTTAAAACTGCTGATGCATTGCGATGTAGATTCAAAATTAGCAATTTTATTTTAATTCTATTCAGGTTTTATAAATATCATGATTATTTAAAAACAGAGTTCATGAATGTATTAGAGGAGAAACTGAAAGAGTCTTATGAGCAGTATTAATGTCATTGTGTGATTTCAAAATTATTTTGAAATTGCGCAATACGATTATAGAGAGATATGTTCAACTGTTAAATTCAAATGTTTTTCCTTCCTGTCACGTGAAGTTACCAGAGAAGTTTCGGTTACTTGCCATGATTATTTATTTGTGAGAAATTTAAATATGAATCAGTTAACGGCTTATATTATTAAATTGTATACATCTGACCATTATTTTGTTGGATTAAATATGGAGACAAAAAGCATTACATATCGTAATGAAAATGATAATACATTTAAAAAAAATAAAAGTAGAGTTAATATAAAAAGTTACAGGAATTACTAAGGGACAAAGATTGGTCTTTTATTAATAATGAAATGAACGTAAATTTTCATTTTATAAATGAAAAAAAAATCATTTAAAAAATTCAATTAAAATTAAAAATGTAAAAATTCATTTTATAAATGAATTGCATAAGATGATTGAAGAAGCATCTTATGTTCTCCAAAACCAATAACCAGTCAAAAACTTAAAACTTTGGATTACGAATGTATTACTATGTTCTATTAAGGAAAGAATTAGATTATTTTCGTTAAAGAAAAATAATAGCTCTGATATCAATTTGGTACAATATTATACAAAATACAGAAATGTGATAACTAGTGTTATTAGAGAATCTAAGTCAGGATATTACAGTGATGAAATTTTAAAATACCAAAAAATTTTAAAAGGCAGTGGGATATTGTAAAGAGCATGTGTGGTAAACATCTAAATCGATACAAATATCCAATAACAATTTCACATGAGATTCATGACTACAGTGTTAAGGATAATCCGAAAGCTTTGGCCAACATATTTAATGACTATTTCACTAGTATTGTAAAGAATATAACAAGATTAATTCCTGAGAATGATTGTGGTGGTTTTCGTAACTTAAGGGTATTTTCCAATGCGTTTTTTTATTTTAGAAATACATCAGAATGAAGTTGAGGATGTAATTAAGATTCTGAACACGACAAAAACCTCTGTCACAGAACGTATTTCAGTATATATATTCTTAAAAAATTTGGTTCAGTTATCAAAGGAATCTTAAGCACCTTAATTATTGAATCTTTGACTTCAGGATGTTTTTCAAATTGTTTAAAACCTGCCACGGTTATAACAGTGTATAGAGGTGGCTGGATAAAAAAAATTAAAATTATCGCCCATTATCTATCCTGTCTGTTTTTTCTAAAATAAGGGGGGGGGGGGAAATTAAGTTAAAAATGTTAAATTTTTTGAATAAATATATATTTTTTTCTGAAAATTAATTTGGTTTCAGAAAAAAACATGGGAGCAGAGGATGCCATTTTAATAAAGACAAAAACTATATATAATAATATTAATGAAAATTTAAAGGTTGTTCTTTATTTCTCGATGTTAAAAACATTTGATTCTGTTCCACATTTAATTTTATATCATAAAATATAAGTAGCTGGAATGAGATATCAAATGCTATCTTGACTGTCTAGTTATCTGGCAGACAAAAATCAAAAGGTGGAAATAAAAAATTGTTTTGGTTCCAATATTGAGATTTAGCATTCCTCAGGGATCTGTTTTGGGCCTTTATTTTTTTCATTTATTTTAATGACCTTTATGATTTAAAATTATACGGTAGCAATATAACTTTTTCGGATGATATATCTTTTACTTACGCAGGCAAAACGGAAGAATTAATTATGCATATAAATGATGATCTAAAGAAAATTAAAAGGTGGTTTACTCAAAATAAATTAGTTTTCAACGCTACGAAATCGAAGTATGTAAACTTCAGATTACAAGAAAATCGCAAAGATGATTTTATCAGCAAAGTTTTTTTATCATGATTTTACTTGTGATGATATACATTGTAAATGTGTAGTTATTTAGGGTGTTGATTGCTTTAGATGTTTGGGTGTCTATCTTGATAAACAAAATCTTTCATGGAAAGCACATATAAATAATATAAGTAAAATCTTAAATATTATGGCCAAGGATTTACAACATAAGAAATTTTATTAATTTGTCAATGTTAAAAATTATATATAATTCACGACTAAAATCTTATTTGAAATATAATATTATATCTTGGGGAGGTTTATATGAGAGATATTTAAAAACACTGCAATGTTCTGCAAATTATGTATTAAGATGTATGCTAAAAAAAGAAGAAATTTGACAATACAAAAACTTATTATAAAATATTAAATATATTACAAGTTTGGAATTTTACATTTATCACCTATTAATAAAAAAAAAATAAATTCGGATGATTCTAAAGTTAAGATATTTTCCAAATATACACGCTTATCATCAACTGCGCATTTAATCATACCTTATCCTAAAAATATGATTACCAAAAAGCATTATGTTAATATGACACCTGGGGTGGGGTGGTTCAGTCGGTAGCGCGCCTGGCTCATAATCTGCAGTTCCCAAGTTCGAGGCCCAGCTGGGTCAGCGTTGAGACTTCTTTCCGCAAAACTCCCCACCCTGCCCACGGTCAGTAGGGGACACCGATGGGCTTGGAAGGGCAGCCGTCCGTCGGATGGGACGTTAAGCCATGGCCCCGTATGCAGGAAAGCCATACCCTGTGCACGTTAAAGAACACGCTGGATGACCTTGACGGGAGGCTACCATCTGTCTCCCAACAGCTGTTCCAGTGGGTCCCCTCCCCCAACCTTCTCTGAGCCTTTGGGATACTTGTGGCCTGACCATTTAGCCCATGGTGTGGCAAAAAAAGTGCCGCTCAGAGGTGAAACAACCCAACCAAAATTATACGACACCAAAACTTTTTAATTCTCTGCCGGCTAACATTAAATATAAAAGTAACTTTTACGCTTTCAAAAGGTTAATATGAGATTGGTTAGTGGATTGTGATGACGTAATTCTAATGACTTAGTGTTAAAATTGTTATAATATTGTAGTTAATTTTCCAATATATATTCTTCAACTTCTCTACATACGAGCTTTGACTAAGTGGAATGCTCATTTGTTTACTACTTTCAAATTGTTCGCTTTGTTTATTATTATGTAACATTAATATTTAGATACATTTACATACATTATAATATATGTTAAGAAGCTTGGTGCGAAATCTTGAACATAAAAGAATTTTGTGTGAAACTTTGTTCCTTACCCCAGATTTTTGTATCGAGTTATATTGGTATTGAGAATCTATCTATCTATCTAGAAATGATTTCTCCATTCCAGTGTGTGTGCCTTTGTATCATTCTGCAGACAAAACATTATTTAGTTTTAAGATTTCAAATTCTAACGAACTGAATTATTGAAGTACGGACAGCCCAAAGAAATGAAAGAATCAAAATATTGTTGTGTCGTTTTATCTCTGAGCAGAACTTTTTTTTGCACACGATGAGCTAAATGGCCAGGTCACAAGGACTCCAAGGGCCCAGAGAAGGGCGGGGGAGAAGGGGACCCAGTAGACGACTACTAGGAAGCAGATGGCAGCCTCCCGTCTAGGGCATCGGTGTCCTTTAGCGTGCACAGGGTACGGCTCTCCTATACACGGAGCCACGGTTTGATTTACCATTCGACGGAAGGCGGATGTCGAAGTTCTTTCTGGCGAGGCAGGGTGAGGGTTCAGCGCAGACGAATCTCGACACTGGCACAGATGGAATTCCAACATGGGAATTGCGGATTATGAACCTGGCTCACTGAACGACTGAGCCAACCCAGCCCCAGAATCAAATTGTGTGTGCACGTGAGGGAAACGGAAAATAAAAGGAACAATATCAAAATTTATTTGAAAAACAATATTTATCAATTCCGCATGAAATTATCCATTGTTTTGAATAAAATTCCTCATTGTGTAGAAACTGTGAGATATTATTTGCATCGCCAGTTGCCTTATTTCAGTTTAATGCAATCTAATCAAATTACGATTTTTGAGATTATCAGAAATAATTTATTAGCTTCGGTCATAAAACGATTTATTTCCTGTTTCGACTAGCATGTCTTAGCAACATTATCCTGCTGTCTTCTATGCTTTAAAATCGACCTAGATAAGCAAACCCTCAAACCTAACTAGAAAAGCATTTCTTGAAATCTTATCCACTGAACTTCTTAATTTCCAACTAAATTAGACACATTTTCTTAAGTATTTGTTCGTTTGCCGTTCGATTCATTCCACTACTCCTGGTTTATTTTGGAATTTTTTTGCAAAATTCTCTCTTTACGAACTCCTTACAAATGAAGCATCGGCAATTCTTTGATTAACTCTTTTTACATTTAATAAATACTCTGTACTAATTTCTAGATGCTCAGTTTCAGCCAGAACAAGAACTAGAGATTGCATGTCGTAGGAATAACCAATCACTTGCTCACTTCGTATCGTTAACAACATTTAATTAAGTTTCCTTTAACAATGTGTGACGGCAAAAACAGAGAGTTCTTTTTATTTGTTCGTAGTTCATTACGATACTCAGTTGATTTAGATTTTTTATTTTGTAAAATCAATTTTTTTTCTATGCCTCGATAATATATTAACCAAATATTAGGGCTTTCCATTTTATCAGAATGGAAAGTCATAATCAAAGCTCCTTAAATTTAAAAGTAAATTTTTTGGGGAAAATATCATCGAAGATCTGATCTTTTTAACTCTCAATTTTCAACAATATCCGTCTAATATTTAAAGAGTTATTGAAGTTGGAACATTTTTCTAGCAGACGATAATGTTAGGGCTTAACTTCAACAATTTATTTCTACAAATTAAGATAAAATGAAAGAATCATTCAAAAACTTCTTAAAATAGATTTTTTTATGAATGATTTGATAAAAACTTTTATTTGTGCTTTAATAGCGTTTAAAATAAATTCTTACGATAGCAAAGTTTGCTGTTAAATGTACCAGCATCAATAAACTCTTTAAATTTGAACGACTGATGTTGAAAATTGAGATTAGAGAGCTCTGAGTGAGATATTCGTTTAATCTCCAGTGACAGTTTTCAGTAAAAATCATAAGAGCTCAAAGTTGCATCTCATCTGCAGAGCTCAAAGTTATGGAACTTTGATTATGGCATTCCATGAAAGTGACCGATTACTTTTGAGAATTTAATGGATGTGTATGATAATCAGGAATTATCAGCCAATCTAGAGCGAAATAATTTTCTAAACCACATTGCTACAACACTCAGATTACCAACCGAGTATGCTGCAGATCTTCAAATTTAGTTCGAAAATTGCACAATATCTATTCGTAATTTTTTCTTATAGTGGTGTTAGAAAATATTTATCAGAAACGAAAATTGCTTAAGTGTTAAAATTTTAGATTTAAATCATTTTTAATATTCATTTAATTTATAACTGTTGCAAGAGCGAAGCTACTCTTCAACAGATTATTATCTTCGTGTTTAGTGCATTACTCTAACCTGACTTCTTTCTCAGCGAACGTGTCCTCTGGCAAGTTAGGAATTGCTTCTTGGTTACGCAGTTTCATGTGCATCACAATCCTCAAAAATGAATCAAATACAACTGTGTTTGAAATCTCTTCCAAATAAAACAAGAATAACAAAACACTTTTAGAAGCATTCTAAAGCGATCCCCAACTGAAATGTTTCCCATACGCTTTACTGTTTCGATCTCAATCCACTTGCAGCCGAATTTCGCGTGTGTGTGTCTCTCTCTCTGCCTGAGTCATCCTCCTCATTAATCTTCCGCCATCTTGTGCACAACCCACGTGCCTTGCATGTGTAAAAACCCACTAACTTGAGCTGACGGGGAAAATCATTTGCGCTTCATACACTTCGAATGAGAAATCGAATAATTAATATTCTGATCTGACTTTCTCTTGAAAGCGACAATGGTCATCGTAATAACTTTACATTGATGATCAATAAAAGTGTTTCATTGCAAAAATTCAGTCATCTACGACACACTATTGAACTCTGAATGCATTCTTATAAAGCAAATACTAATCCGATTTAAACGCTTGAAATCCACTGAGTTATTGAAATGTTCAACGCCGACATTAAACTCCTATTAGTGTTTCTGTTTTGTTTTTTTACTTTTTTAACAAACTTAAAATAGCATCAAAAGTAACACCTGGGAATGTTCAATATGAGGTCATTTTTTTTACCTCATCAGATATCGTTTCTTTATTTTACAATAAACAAAATTATACCTGAAAACAATTTGTTTCTTAGAACTGAAAAGGAATTCACTTAATTACTCAGTTGAGAAAGATGAATACAGCTAAATTTAATTACAAATTCTTATTCCATTCGAAAGAACAACATATCTGTAGAATTAGATGTGAATTTATGTTTGACTGACATCTCAAATGGCCAAAACAAAATGCTAATTCCTGAAAGAAATAATATAATAACTGAAAATTTCAAATCTCGGAATTTAACATCTTAAATCAGTTATTCGATAACTACAAATATAAATTTTCTAAATGCAGGATTGCGTATGCTACAGTCCGAACGTGGCTCTTCGATGCATGTACAGAATAAATCTTAATAGCCTTGGAAAATATCTGTATCAGATAAAGAGAAACAATACCAATTTCTTTATCCTCGTTTAACTGACGATTTGGATAAAAATCGCAGCAAACGAACAAGTTTTATTTCTTCTTATTATGGAAGAATAATTTATGGAAGAATAATTTATGGAAGAAGAATAATTTCTTCTTATTATGGAAGAAGAATAATTTTATTTCTTCTTAATATGGGAAAATGGACAGCAAATGGGAACTTGAACGCAGTTCGTGTCCCTGAATTGCAAAATATGCCTTTCGTCATATTCTAATTCGTGAGGTCACCTCGAAACAGATTCTACTGAGAAAAAAAATTTCAAACGTTTTGGACGATAACTGACTGACCAGTTGACAGCAATTCCCTTTTCTCTACTACAAAATGAAACCTAGTACTCTTGCCTTTCTTCTCCTTGCGATCCGAAAGAGAATTCACATATCGTAATTAATTTAAACGTAACGACTAAAATGTACCAACAAAATAACTCTCTCACAATGCAATTCTAATAAATGCAGGCTATATTAGCAAATATGAAAAGATCAGTTCTTAATTTTAAGGAAAATTGATTCATATTTTTCGCCTCCCACTTTAAGAGTTTTCTTACACTATTCCTATTAATGTCCCATTAATGTCGATAACTAAGTTCGATGTATTTAGCTGCTAGGCCCACTGAACAAGAGGGTAATGACACCTTACCAGTAGCATTCAAAAGGTTGCTGACTAATATCTGCATCTGTCCCATTTATAGGTTCACAGATGTTTTGAAGTTTTCAATTAGAAGAAAAAGGTTTGGATTTTCGAAAAAGGATACATTAGAGAGCATTGAACGGTGAGAGACAAACAGAGTGGTTGAGTCTGATGATGAGTACTTACTTAATGGAGCCTTCACAGCTTAAGAGAAGAGTTCGAAGTTCTTAGTTTAGGAAAGCGACTGCCGATGAAAGCGCTGAAGAAATCAAAGGAAGCAAATTGCAGTTTTGAAGAGTGAGAAACAAAAAGCAGCCAGATGTGGAAGCAAGCGTCGTTAACGGCAGGGCAAGGAGCAGATAAAGAAGAGGAAAGCTCAGTGCCGCTGCTCGCATCTACAAGAGGAGGGCAGCAACGAAAGGGGAAGCAACATCTTAGGATCGGACTTCCTGGCAGTCGCTGTTGCTATCTTGAGGATGGAGAGAAACGCGGCATTCCGAAGAGGACGGTGTTGCTCGTAGACCCGTGTAGGGACACTGCGCCATCTGGGAGATATTATTATAGGCAGAAAATATGTCAATAATCACTCTTAATTAGATTCACGAAACACGCCACTGTTAGGCATTTCTGTTTGCAACAAGAAAGAGAATGCCAAAGGAATAGTGATTATCGGAGCTTCACTTTTTCCAATCATAACATTTGTTTTCGATCATATGAATTGAGCTCAATTAACAACTCCTAAACCAAATATATTTCCTAATTACGAAACTGGCGGATGGATTGTTTTTGCTCAGCGTTTGCCCTTTAAATAATAACTAGTAATGGAATTTAAATCACCAAATAAACATCAGCGTTTAAAATAAGCAAAAATCATTAAAATATGAAGCAGCAAATCACGGATCAAAAACTAACGAACAGTATCAAAATATAATAAATGTTTAGGCTTATACATTATCAATAGAACATTGTTTCACGAAATTAGTTGATTTTCTTGAGCAACAAATCGATTGAGGAATTAGCATCCTGTTCAACTGTATCAGAAATAAACTTAAAAACAAAATTCGAAATGAAAGTAAATCCCGTACCACCATTGGAGATCGAATAATGATAAATTCGTCGTATTTTTTATTGTTTCCTTTTGATACCTGCGAATTGAAGCTCACAGTTCTAATATAAATTCTATAAGATAATTTAACACAACCAAATGAAATATTTTCTGCCGGTTATTTTGCATTAGACAGATTTTATTAAGAAAAATAATTAAAAGAAATAAATGGTTTCGAACCTTTTCTTCTGAGTAAATATTGAGTGAGAGAAATTCGGTAGCAAAGGGGGGCAAGAGATGACTTTCACCCCTGGAGAGGTCAAAGGAAAATTCTAAATCTCAGGATTTAGTATTCTTCGGATCAATTACAGTCAGGAATATGCTAATTAACGCTGTGTCCTAGTTCGGATTCAATACACTTACACCATTTAATAAGCTACTGGATTAAGAGAAGAAAAAATCCTATTATTCAGTTTTAAAAAGAATATAACTTAAAGAAATAATTGATATGACAAAACGTAGGATCAGGATTCACAGCAGATTTTTAATAGCGAAGGCTGGGCTATTTTACTTCCGGAATGACACTTTCATG
The DNA here is from genome assembly GCA_038380435.1 of Ryuthela nishihirai. Lineage (NCBI taxonomy): Eukaryota > Metazoa > Arthropoda > Arachnida > Araneae > Heptathelidae > Ryuthela > Ryuthela nishihirai. The sequence continues at coordinate 5,693,544 of JAWZYU010000021.1, forward strand.
CCCACATTGGCCAGGTCGCAAGGACCCAAGAGGCTCAAGGGAGATAGCAGAAACAATTTTTTTACAAGGCAAAGAAAATAACGAATTAAGCATATTCTATATTAATATCAGATCAGTTAAAAAAAATGGGACCTCTTTACTGTTTATATTGATTCGTTTATCGATTATTTGGATGTTATTATTCTAGTAGAAAGTACAACTAACACTCTGGAAAATTCACTTATTAGTTTAGCTGGTTTTGATAAAATCACTATTGATGTTAATATTTCAAGTGGCAGAGGGCTTATAGTTTTCTACAGACATAAGCTGAACGTTTCTGAACTAAATATTTCGATTTCACCTGCTGAAGTAATTCATCTACAGATTGAAATATATGGCTTTTTATTAAACTTGATCGCTCTATACAGATCACCAAGTACAGAGGTTAAAGAATTTCTGTCAAATTTGAAAAATTGGTTCGACTTAAATTTAAAGCTAAATGAAATTTTCTTGGTTGGCGATTTTAATACTGATACTGCAAATATAGACAAATATTGGTAGCGACCAATACTTGAATCTGTTATTAGAGTATGGCATGGAACAGAAGGTATCAGGTTTTACTAGAGAAGAAGTCGTTATGCAAACTTTGCAACAATCTGAAATTGGTCATCTGGTTCATAAAATTAAAAACTTTGAAGCACATGTAAGAGTCTATAAAAAAAAAAGATTGCTGATCACTATGGAATATTAATTAGAACAAAAATAAAATCCTTAATTTCTAGAGATAAAAATCCTACAAATAAGAATAACGCTTATTTAGGTACAGTCGCTCAAAAAAGTATCCGAATACTATGTTTGATTACAGAATTCAGAAAAAATATCTGGCAACGATTTTTTTTAGAAATTAGTGATCTGGCCACCTTTGTGTATTGTACACGAAGGTTGCCAGATCACTAATTTCTAAAAAAAATCGTTACCATATATTTTTTTCTGAATTCAGTAATCAACCATAGTGTTCGGATATTTTTTGAGCGACTGTACATATGTCGATGATAAAAAACTTTCCCAAAAACTAGGATTAATTGAATTTTATTGGAATGTTATTGGAACTGAGGTTACTAATCAGAAAGACTTGTTAAAATTGATATTAGATAAAATTAACGAAATTAGGAATCAGTGTTATTTCAAAGCATCTAGAGTTAAAAAATTCAAAAGGAAACCGAAAGAATGGATAACTGAAGGGATAATTAAGGCTATTAAAGAAAGAGATCTGTTGTGGGTTAAATATAAGAATAATATGCAAAGTACAATATTATATGATGAATATAAAAAAGTTAGGAACACTGTAAATAGTTTGATAAGGAAACAAAAATGTTTTTATTACAGAAATAAAATCAATTTAAATAAAGATAACAATAAGAACATTTGGGAGCTGGTAAAAGATATTATTAATGATAAAAAGAAATTATCTGTTGACATGCAAATAAAACGCTATTTTGGTAAAAATAAAGCGATGGAGTTGATAGTGGATGATTTTGACAATTACTTTGCAAGTGTTACAGAAAATTTAATCCTGAAATATTCAAAAAATATAAATATAGCTGTCAACGAGATTATTACACCTTCTAATTCACATTCTATTTTTATACCTGAAGCAAATAGAGATGAGGTAGTACAGATCATTAACAATTTAAAAACTAGTAATGCAGTGGGCTATGATATGGTGAAAACTTCATATATAAAAAGCAATGCAGATATTTTTGCTGAGATCCTGCAACGCTTGATTAATTTGAGTTTGAACACTGGCATTGTACCTAACACACTCAAAACTGCAATTGTGCGTCCTATATTTAAAAAGGGATCACAAAATATATATAGTAATTATAGACCGATCATGATCTTATCAGTTATTGAAAAAGTTTTAGAAAAATATGTATACAAATATGTTAATAATTTTTTAGCAAAATGTAAAATAATTACAGATAGGCAGTACGGGTTTAGGAAGAACAGAGGAACTATTGATTTATTAGAAAATTTCTCACAATACATTAATACAGCACGCAATTCTGGAAAAAAGATTTGTGCTATATTTATGGATTTGAATAAAACATTTGACACGGTTAACCATGACATATTGTTAAAAAAGTTATCATTGGTGGGAATTCGAGGTTCACTGAATAAATGGTTAAAAAATTACTTGTCTAATAGGACTATCCATCACTAGGATTGAAAATTGTGAGAGTAGAGATCAAATGTTAAAATCAGGTGTACCACAGGGCTCGTTTTGGAGCCACTTTCATTTACAATTTATATAAATGATTTAGCAGAAATAAATTTTCAGGGTAATTCGTTTATATTTGCTGACGATACCGTTCTGCTGAACGCAGGTATGCAGGTAGAAGAAGTAGTTAGATGTGCACAGAACGACTATAATGTAGCAAATTCTTGGTTTCAGAAAAACAAACTCTTCTTAAATGAAGAAAAACCAAATATATGATCATTCAGAGTAGACACAAGTTAAATAACTTATGCATTAAAACACATCATTATAACTGTCAATATAAATTAATAATTAACCAAAATGCATGTTCCTGCCCAACTGTGGAAGTGGTTAATAAAATTCAATATTTATATTGGCCAAGATTTTAAATGTAAATCGCACATAAATATACTTGTGAAAAACTAAGGTATGCATCTTGTGTTGAAGTTGAATACACTTATTAATAAAATATATATTATATAAAGTCTTATATATTGTGTATATATAAGACTTTATATATACACAATAAGTGTATTCTAATATTGTGTATTATAAGTGTTGAAGTTGAATACACTTATTCCATTGGATGTCATAACAATGATATATAAAGCTCTCTGATGCACATATAAATTTTTTTTAAATGAAATTAAACGAATACAAAAAGTACTCTAAATAATATTGTTAAATTCAATAACCATGTAATTAATGAAGATCACATTGGCAATATTTTTCATTATCTGAACATTTTACCAGTTGACCTGTTATATATTTATGTAACTATCTTTAGAAATTACTTTAAAAATGAACACAAGGAGAAAATTTTGCATGTGATCAATACAAGACGAAAGTGTGAAAATTATTTTGTTCAACCAATTTTTCACAATAATTATGGAAAAGCGCGGATATCTTATCAAATACCCAATATTATTAATTCTCTACCGAGAGATCTGTTATGCCTGAGCACTTATTCAGAAATTAAAACTAAAGTTTCGAAACGGTTTTTAGATGTAAATAATTGAAAAGTAAAGTTTAAAATGTCATATCCTGTATCTGGTATCCTTTAAGCAAGTGCAATTTTAATGTGAAATGATGACTTGTACCATAGGTGATAGTTTTGTGCAATATGTGCTGTAATCCGAAATTTTATAGGTTTATTTTATAAATATGTTTAATTTTTCATGTCTGTGTTTTAATACGTGTTTTTTTTGTTGTTATTGTTTAGTTTCTTTTTTTAATTATGTATTTATTTTCCATTGTACATGTCATATTCTTTAATAAACCTGTCGTGTGATTGAAAGGAATCCTGCTGACAAGCCATAAGGCTTAGCGGGGTAATCTAGGTATATAACCATACTAAGGCTTAATAAAGATATTATTATTATTAAAGGTAACCATTGGATAACTATTTGAAGACATGGAAGCCTATCGTCAAGGCTACACTTTAACGTGCACAGGGTGTGGTTCTCCTGCACCTGGAGAAACGTCTTTTACGTCCCACCCGACTGATGGCAGCCTTTCCAAGTCCATTCCTCTGACAGAGGGCAAAGATTTATTTTAGCGAATAGAAGTCTCAACGCTGTCACAGTAGGATCTAGTACCTGAGAATTGCAGATTACGAGTCGGGCACGCTATCGATTAAGTCAACAACCGGATCCTAATAGCGAAGGAAGAGAATTGAAAGAGGAAGATTTTCTGGAAATATGAAGCGAATTAAAAGTGAAAGAATAAAGCCGAAGGAAATGTTCTAAAATGAGGACTTATTCAACGCATTGAAAGAAGTAACATGACGATAGAGGCAGGAAGAAAGGCTATCGTAAGAAATCCTTATTATTATTCGCAGTTAAGAGAACTTAAATGCAAATATCGAAACACTTATTCTTTGGAAGTACAGAATACGAATAGGAAGGTATCACTTGGGCAATATCCAACTTTAAGAATTGCACTGAGATGTAAATGAAGCATCTGAAAAGACAACACCAGAAACCTGTTTCCCATTTAGTTGAAAATAAAGAAAAGGCGAAAACATTCTCAGAAACTATGATGACTCCAAGTCTGCCTGCTCAACTACTAGGTCATCGCAGGTGCTGGGCTTTTTGCTTCGTCATGATTTACAGCTGTTTGTGCCTACGCAGCTTCGTATTCAACGAAAACTAAATGGTTCAGACGCCAAATTGCAATTGTCAATGGAAATCTGCACAACTCAAACATTCGAGTTTTCTCGGTGCTTTAGAGCACATTTTGAAGTTTACTTCATAAACGGATTGAAACCTTTGTTGTGTTTGGCTCATGTGTCGTTCAATGCATAAAGGTTAGAATAATTAACTAATCTGAGATGGGCTTGGAGGACGCAATGCCTCACTCGGATGTGATCTCTGCAGCTGCTGGTTTCGTGTCCTCTTTTCGTTGAAGTAAAGTTGAGATAATCATGAAATATATTTTTAGGCTAGCCAACGCTCTCAACGTGTTAATTTTCGTATTCAGATATTTGTGGAACGTAGTTTCATTATTCAATACGTAAATAAAAATCTTTGATTTAAAATTCCAAACAAGATAATTTGAAACGTAAGCGACAATTTTTTTCTAATAAACTGTTTCATAACGTAACACATTTCTTCTGAGGTTATAATATCACTTGACTTATATTAAGGTCATTTCGTTTCCAAACCCATTTTTCTGAAATTATTCTCAGAGGACGCATTCTTCCCAATTAAAATTAATCCACTTCGGCTCAGCACATTCCTTTGCTGCACATTCCTTTCCTTGCATTCCTTTTCTGTTCTCAGCATATTCCTTTGCTTCCCAATATTCTAGATATCGAGATAGGATACACAGATATCCAGAGGGCAAGAGATGAGCCAGTTTATTAGATAACAAACCTTCGTCATATAAATGGTTCATCCCAACACGGTAATTATTAGAAAAATATGGAACTCAGTGTGTTTTATTAAATTGGTCTAAGAATTATTAAGTAGCAGATTATTGAGTAAAATATCACTAAAATGGTCAATTCCTTTAGCTCAAAAAACTTAGTTTCATTGGCAATTCCTCAAGGCTCTATTCTGGCTCCTTTACGTTTTTATATATAAATGATCGACCACTTTTAAATTTTAAAAGCAATATTTTCTTATATGCAGATGATACTTTAATCATGAATAGCACAAACATTTAAATAAAAGTATCGAAGAAATCCAATTATATTGTAATAATATTATACGATGGCTAAATCATAATAAAATATATTTAAATAAAAAAAAATAAATGAATGGTAATATTTAAATCAGATAAAAATTTTTTATTAGAACTCATAGAATAAATCTCCCTGAAAACAATAATTTTACTAATAACTGCAGTTGTAATTGATATAAACTTGAATATGTAAATTGCATAAAATATCTAGCTATATATATATATTTTACATGGAATATGAACATCTCTAAAATTATGTGAATGTCTCATATTATCTGCTAAAAATTCAAAAATTAAAAGTTGTATACTTAATACTAAAATATGAATTTTGCTTTGTTAATCTATATGTGAATCAAGAATGGTATAACCATTCAAAAGAAAATTGAAAATCTTGAATCTATAATAGCCAAAATAATAATAACTACGTTGTTAAAACAAATTATGCGACTTTAAGAGACAGAATACATTACTTGAATTTGTTATAATACAGAAACTTATATATTTATTTTTTATATATTTATAACATAGTCTTAACACATTATTTTGATAACACGTTTAAAAAGAAAATAGATCATAGTAAAATTACAAGATTAGAAGCTCAAAATTATTACAAACTACCTAAATTTAAAAACAATTATGGAAGGTATATTAGTAAGTAAAAATACCACACACTTTTAATTTAATTCAAAGGAAGTTATAAATGTTAGATTAAAAATAACTTTAAAAGATTATCTTAAAAAAAATAACTATTTTTAATTTTGTAAATTTCATGAATATTTGCATATATATTTTGTTTCATTTTAATTTTTTTTTAAACTAGTAATTAAGAGAACATGTGTATATGTATCATGAAATTCAATTACCTACAAATAAGGAGATCACAGTTCTTGTGATAAATAGGGGTATCAGCCTACTCTCTGTCCCAGGTATAGTTCTTTGCATGATTGTGCTTAATAGAGTTTAGAATCTGGTTGACAGTCAATTGCGTGATGAGCAATGTGGATTCAGAAGTGGTAGGGAATGTGTAGATCAGATATTTTCATTTAGGCAGATTCTTGAGAAATGTTTAGAGTTTCAGAAACCTTTGGTTGCTCGCTTTGTTGATTTCAAAAAAGCTTTCGACTCTGTTGATCGTCATAATTTGTGGTTGATTGCGAGATCATATGGTATACCAGACAAGTCAGTTAACATAATGAAAGCTCTCTATAATAACAGTGAGTCATGTGTGAGCGTTGGTAAGTCTTGTAGCAATTGGTTTAGCATTACTTCTGGTGTTCGACAAGGGTGCATTTTGTCTCCTTTTCTCTTTAGTTTTTTTACTGATTACGTTATGCGAAATTCACTTCAAGGGAAAGATTTTGGCCTTAATGGGCTGGAGATACTAAAATTTCTGATTTAGATTATGCTGATGATTTAGCCCTTTTGGCAAATGATGTTGATGAGATGAACTCTTTCATTCGAGCTGTTGATGAGACTAGTAGTAGAGTAGGTTTGGTTATAAACTACCCAATAATGGGTAGGTTTATCTAATAAAATGGTATCTCAGTGTATGTATCTCTCATAGACTCCAATGGAAAACGGGTATCGCGAAGGTTTGTAGAGAAGAGCTCGGTGACACGTCGCAAGTAACTAATTGAAGTGTGGTGGCAAGCATGACAACGGAAAAGTCACCTACTACGTAAGTGGTCTCATATAGTGGATGGGATGAGAAACTTGTCCATATGCCACTTAGGTAAAAGAAAAACTTTTCTACTGTGGAATCGTAACCAGGACCTAACGACAATAAGCAAAAGAATCAGTGGCATGTATGTCCTCTTCCCCGCCTCACAAAATTGAGTACTCCCCCCCACCACCATTCCTTTAAATTCTGACAATAGAAAATTAATAATTAAATTACTTAGGAAGTAAGGAAGTTCGTCATAGTGATATTCATTGGGAAGGAGAGCTATGCACCAATCCCCTGTGATGATGCACAGAACCGGCCAGGCCTAGTACCTAATGTCCGACCTCGCCTTCTCGTGCTGCGAACCGTCAGTACTTTTCAAAAGAGATACTCTCTTGTGGATAGGAATGGAAGGAGAGGGTTGCCAGATCAGTAGTCTATACTGATCTGGACTACTATGGCTACATTTCTTTTTTTCTACCCTGCTCAGGAGTGGTCAACCACACAGGGTCCTGGTGCTGAACATATACACCAACCAAAATTGAATAGTGGATCTGAGCTTGATTATGGATGCTAAATTTGCTGTGCTGGTGGGCTTCTGTTGAGGGAGAATCTGCCGCTGTGTTTCCTGTTTCTTTGTGGGTTGATAGCACCAAATGAATAGATTCAAAGGATATGTTTCATCACCTGGTGGATAATCTTGATCTGAGGTCATCGCAAGACCTGAACTCTTGCTTCTACGGGCATCGTCAAATTCTACATTGGGGGAAACCTTCCAGTGTATATGTCTTCAGTCTATAGTGGTGTGGGAACGGGTTTTTGTCCCATGCCTGAGATTAGGGGGCGGTTGAATATTGTCGGCATTCCCTCTCAGTTTACAGTTTCATTAAACAGTTTCTTTAAACATCCCACTAACCATTTTCTCTACATAGGTAGTTGGAATGTGAGGACTCTACATAAAGTTTATTCTATTAATGTCCTCACACAATATTTCCACAAATATAATTTAGATATTATCGGCTTGCAAGAGGCTAGAACAGTGATTCCAACCTTTTCTGGACCATCGCCCCCTTTAGAAGAGAACAAAAATTTCAACGCCCCCCTAGTCCATAATAGTTAATTTTATATGAAATATTAAAATATTGTTGCATATTATCTGTACCTAGTTTATCTGTTTATTTATTTATTAAAAATCATAAAGCAGAAATTAATAAAACGACAACCAAATGTACAATAAAATTGTTTATTAAAATTTTAAAAATAAACACAGAATCAATAAGAAATAAAAAATAATGAGATAAACACAAAATTAATAATAAATGAAAAAAAATTAATGAGATGGTTGAGGCTGGTGGAGTGTTAACAATTTGTTAATGTCGGGTTCCAATTTCGTTAACATCAATCGTAGATCGCCACGTTCAGTGATGTGTAGTCTGTTCCTCTTCTTTGACAGTAAATTAGCTACTGCACTGAATCCACGCTCAGCCATATAGGAAGAAGGAAATGCGATTAAAAACTTCTGTACTATTGCCCACAATCCAGGGTAGAGAACTGGTATTGATTTTTGTAGACAGAACTCTTGGTATCCATGTTTGAATTTTACTTTGAGTGCTTCGTTAGTCTAAGTTCTAAGAGTTCCTCTTCCAAATTTGATGATTCTTCAGTATCTGTGTTTGCGAAAAGATCTAAAACCCAACTCGGTATATTCATGTTTAAAATATCTTGGAAACGCTCCGTAAAATCAACATGAAGAACTTCCAAGTGTTGGCAGTAAGTAAGTAAATCTTCCGGTTTTGCAGAGACTGCTGATAATGTGGGAAAGTGGTTGTATTCACCTCTACCTAGATTTCGTTTGAATAGAAGAAGTTTTCCCGCAAAAGCAGCTATGACGTTTTTCGTTTTAATTAAATTCAACTCATCACCTTGCAATTGTAAATTAACTTGATTAAATATTTTAAACAGGTCTGTCAAATAAGCGATGTCATTTTTTGACGTAATCAGGTTTTCGCGCAATTTTTCGTCTCTGTCTTCAAGAAAGTCCAGTACTGAGTCAAATAGATTGAAAAAACGATTCAGACAAACACCTTTAGAGAGCCAACGTACTTCTGTGTGCAGCAGCAAGCGATTGTAATCTTCATCATTTTCATTACAAAGCTTACCAAATAATCGGTCATTCAATGAATTGCTTCTAATCTTATTGATTGCTTTTAATAACGTAATGGAGCGACGTATGCAGACGTTCATTCAAATTTTTTGCAACCAAATGCTGACGATGAATAATACAATGTACAGCGAGTACATTTGGTACTGCTTGTTTCAAATGCGCTGTGAAACCCTTATGACGCCCTGTCATTGCTGGAGCACCATCAGTAGCAGCAGACAAAATATTGCAAATAGGAATTTCTTTCTCTTGAAAAAACTTTTGCATGGTATTAAATATAGATTCTCCCTTTGTATCAGATTCCAAATTTTTAGCAAATAATAACTCTTCATGAATTTTTTCTTCTTTTATAAATCGTACGTATGATAAGAGTAGAGCTTCGTTATTTGGTAGAGTTGATGGTAGCTAGGTAGTCACTGGAAGGAGAGCTATGCACCAATCCCCTGTGATGATGCATAGAACCGGCCAGGCCTAGCACCTAATGTCCGACCCCGCCTTCTCGTGGTGCGGACCGTTAGTAACTTTCAAAAGAGATACTCTCTTGTGGAAGTGAACGGAAGGGGAGGGCTGCCAGATTAGTGTGGCCTACTGATCTGGACAACTATGGCTAGTTTTCTTTTTTTTCTACCCTGCTGAGGAGTGGTCAACCACACAGGGTCCTGGTGCTGACCATATAAACCTACTGGACTGGACAGATATATGGCTCTGAGCTTGATTATGGATCCTGATTTTGCTGCACTGGTGGGCTTCTGTGGAGGGAAAGTCTTCCGCTGTGTTTTCTGTTTGTTTGTGGGTTGACAGCCCCAAGTGAATAGATTCACAGGATATGTTTATCAGCTGGTGGATAATCCTGAGCAGAGGTCATCGCAGGCACCTGAACTCTTTGCTTCTATTGGCATCGTCAAATTCTACATTGGAGGAAGTCTTCCAGTGTAGATGGCTTCAGCCTTTAGTAGTGGGGGAACGGGTCTTTGCCCCATGTCTGCGATTAGGGGGCTGTTTGATATTGTCGGCATTCCCTCTCTCAATAAACATAGTTTCTTTAAACATCCCACTAACCATTTTCTCTCCATAGGTAGTTGGAATGTGAGGACTCTGCACAGAGCTTTTTCTCTTGATGTCCTCACACAAGAATTCCACCATTATAATTTAGATATTCTCGGCTTGCAAGAGACCAGATGGACTGATAAAGGTTGGATTCTTAAAAATAATCTTAAATTTCTCTTTTCAGGAAGGGACGACAATAAGCATCACCAAGGCGTGGGTCTGCTTCTCAGCAGACACGCTAGTGATGCTCTTCTAGGATATGAGTGCATTAATGAAAGGTTTCTTACAGCAAAATTTCAGACAAGCGTTAAAGACTTGAATGTTATCTGCTGTTATGCCCCCACTGAGGATGCCGATGAGGATGAGAAGGATAGGTTTTATGAACAACTTCAGGATATTTTGAATTCTGTCAAGAAAGGAGATATTACCCTTGTTCTTGGTGACTTCAATGCCAAAGTTGGTACTGACTCTGCCCTTTGGGGAGGAGTAATAGGCCCTTTTGGTATTGGTTGCTGCAATGGCAATGGGCAACGTCTCCTACAGGTCAGTAAACTCAATGGATTCAGAATAACTAACAGTTATTACAAACACCGCGACATACATAAGTACACATGGGTTTCACCTGATGGGCTGCATAAGAATATGATTGATTACATATTAATTAACAGCAAATGGGCTAGTTCTGTTAGGAATACCAGGGCATATAGGGGAGCTGAAATTGGATCTGACCATTACCTTGTTAAAAGTGTCTTGCAACTTAAACTTAAAAAGTGTTGTGCTAGGGTTAAAAAATTTACTTTTAATACTGAAGCTCTGAAAGATCCAGTTATAGCCAAAGCTTACCATGATAGGTTACTTAGTCATTATGACAGTCATGGTTTGCTTACTACTGAAGTTGAGGAAGAATGGGATCATTTTAAACAGGCTTTTTTGGACACTAACAATACTCTTTTAGGAAAAAAGGAGCAGAAGAGGCAAAATTATCTGAGTGATAAGGCACTTGAGCTTATTTCTGAAAGAAAGAACTGCAGGAATGCCCTTAATCAATACCCTACTAGTCGTAATAGAAAGCATTACAGAGACCTTAATAAACTTGTAAAGGATCAGTTAGCTGCTGATAAGAATCTTTGGCTTGATGGTTTGGCTGACAAAGCCGAGGAAGCGGTTAGACAGCACAACAGCAGAGAGCTGTACCAGATAGTTAAAATTTTGTGTGGTAGAAAACGGACAGGCATACAAGGATTGAAGGATAAACAAGGTAAGGTTATAGAAGGGGAGGATTCTGTCATGGCTAGGTGGGCTGAGCATTTCAGTGATGTTCTAAACAATGTAGTTAGTTCTACTCCCATTGTCTGCAATGATGATAGATGCATTGGTGGCTTTAATGTTGGACCTATAACACAATCTGAAGTTATTTTGGCTGTTTCTAAACTTAAACTTCATAAATCCCCAGGGGTAGATGAAATTACTACGGAAATGCTTAGAGCTGGGAATGTTTCGGTTACCACTTGGATGACTGAAATTCTGAATATCTTTTATGATAAAGGCATGGTTCCTAAGGATTTTACCAGAGCTATTGTTATCCCTATTTTCAAAAAAGGTGATCGCAGTTCTTGTGATAACTATAGGGGTATCAGCCTACTCTCTGTTCCAGGTAAAGTTCTTTCCATGATTGTGCTTAATAGAATTAAGAATCTGGTTGACAGTCAATTGCGTGATGAGCAATGTGGATTCAGAAGTGGTAGGGGATGTGTGGATCAGATATTTTCACTTAGGCAGATTCTTGAGAAATGTTTAGAGTTTCAGAAACCTTTGGTTGCTAGCTTTGTTGATTTCAAAAAGGCTTTCGACTCTGTTGATCGTCATAATTTGTGGTTGATTGTGAGATCATATGGTATACCAGACAAGTTAGTTAACATAATGAAAGCTCTCTATAACAACACTGAGTCGTGTGTGAGAGTTGGTAAGGCTTGTAGTAATTGGTTTAGCATTACTTCTGGTGTTCGACAGGGGTGCATTTTGTCTCCTTTTCTCTTTAGCTTGGTTATTGATTATGTTATGCGAAATTCACTTCAAGGGAAAGATTTTGGCCTTAAATGGGCTGGAGATACGAAAATTTCTGATTTGGATTATGCTGATGATTTAACCCTTTTGGCAAATGATGTTGATGAGATGAACTCTTTCATTCGAGCTGTTGATGAGACTGGCAGTAGAGTAGGTTTGGTTATAAACAGAGAGAAAACTAAAGTGATGAAAATTGGTCAGACAGGCTGTGATTCAGTTAATCTGAATGGTTTCAGTCTTGAGCAGGTGTCACAGTTTAATTATCTTGGGAGCTATGTAACAGATAATGGTGATGTGCGGCATGAGATTAACAGACGAATTGGGATTGCTGCCGGGACTTTTAAGAACCTATGGAGAGTGTGGAGAAATAGGCGTATACACCTAAAGACTAAAATTAGACTGTACAATAGTTTGGTTCTTTCTAGGGTTAGTTATGGTAGTGAAACTTGGACACTTTGTAAACAAGATAACAGGAAACTAGATGCTTTTGATTCCAGATGCTTACGCAGTATCTTGGGCATTAGGTGGTTCAACTTTGTAACTAATGATGAGATTAGGCATAGGAGTTTGCAACCTCCTTTAAGCAGCATATTGTGCAGAGAGAGACTCCGTTGGTTTGGCCATGTTGCCCGTATGAATAATTATAGATTGGCGAATAGGGTTATGAACAGTGTGCCTAAAGGCCTCAGAAAGAAGGGGAGACCTAGGATGCGGTGGGCAGACAATGTCAAACAAGACCTTGTTAGAATTGGTGTGCAGTGGCCAGATGCAGTAGATGTAGCTCAGGATAGACTTGCTTGGAGAACTAAATTGCACGGTCTGGTTGGACCTCCGTAGCCCATGGCTGCTTGAGGATGATGATGATGATGATGATGATGATGATGATGATGATGATGATGATGATGATGATGATGATGATGATGATGATGATGATGATGATGATGATGATGATGATGATGATTCATCGAGTTGAATGGAAAATTTGCAAGTCTTTAAGTAATCACATAATGATATTTCAACGTCTTTTGCCATTTCATCTATTCTTCTTTGCACTGAATTATTACTGAGATGAATCTTTTGATGATATCTGACGGTGTCTTATGATGAAGAGCAGTTTTTTATATCTCTTTGATTGCCGGCAAAATTAATTCCTCGCCAGTTGTGTGTGGTTTTCCTGCTTTTGCGATTAACAATGAAACGTTATAATGAAGCTCGTAGTCCATCATCATTTTGTTTAGAAGACGACACAAAAAGGTTTGACATAGTTGGCTCTTTTAAATATTGCTTTTCCAGTTCTTGAAAATAGGATAAATCTGTGTTCTTCTTATCAGCTTGCATTTTATTTAAATGCTCTTGTAGCCTAGAAGGTTTCATAGCTTCATTTGAAAAAACTTTGCGGCAAATTAAACACATAGGTAATGATTGGTTTGTAGGAGAGTACGTAAATCCATATTTCAAATACTCAATACTGTACTGCCGGCATTTCTTTTTAGATGTAGATTCAGACATTTTCAAATACAAATTAACTTCTCAACAGATTTATAGATAGTTATAAAAATAATGTTTATAATGACTTCTAACACTTATCACTCACGACTATTTATCACGGCGAAGCACATAAAAATAATAAAACCTTCCTAGAGCTATAGCTTTTATAGATTTGATTTTGTGCACCATTAACTTGTATGTTTGCGATGCCGGCGCACTTGCTCAGTAAATAAGTCATTTCAAGCTCCCATATTCTTGTCGAAACATGTTAAATTGCATGAATCGCGTGTTTGCCTACCAACTTGCAAGGACTTGTCACCGTCAATCTATTCTAAACTAAAACAAATTAGGTATAGGTATACCTAATGCTAATTTAAAAATGTTTATTAACGCGATAACAATAAGATAATTTACATAGCTAGATAAAATATTTATTCATAAAAACAGGTATTTTCAAAGTATTTTATTATATTAAAAAAATTATAAAAAAATATATTAAATATAATAAATTTATTATTATATTATTATTGCATCAAGTAGAGATTGAAAAGAAGAGGAAGTATGATCTGCTGGCTAATGAGTTGAGCCTAATTCACAAGTGTAATGTTAATATTATACCTTTTGTTCTGACGTGGATGGTATTGTAACTACGTACCATACAGCATACTCAAAGCGACTTGGAGTGGGAAAACATATTGAAGCTGATATCCAAACTGTGATCTTGAAGAGAACTTTTGAGAACATCTCAGTCGACTTCAGACGTACCAGTACGCTAGTAGGCGGTAGCAGGGAACTTATTGTCCAAGCTGCAGTTGAAAAGCTGTACATGACGGATGAGGTAGTGGACGACCAGAATCACCAGGAAGACACCACAGAATAGAAGAAATAAAAAGGTTGTCACAGAAAATTCCATTAAATTTATTTATTTATTTGACCGCCCCTCTTGACTGCCTCAACGCCTCCATTTGCCTCTGGATCCGCTACCGCCCCCATGGAAGGCTCCAGCGCCCACTGGGGGGTGGTATCGCCCCCGTTGGGAATCTATGGGCTAGATGGACAGATAAAGGTCAGATTATTAAAAATAATCTTAAATTTCTCTTTTCACGGAGGGAAGATAAAAAGCATTTCCAAGGCGTAGGTTTGCTTCTCAGCAGACGCGATAGACATCCTCTTCTATGATACGAGTACATCAATGAAAGGTTTCTCAAACTAATTTTCAGACAAGCATTAAAGACTTGAATGTTATCTGCTGTTATGCACCCACTGAGGATGCCGATTTGGATGAAAAAGATAGGTTTTATGGACAATTTCAAGGTACTTAGAATTCTGCCAAGAAAGGGATATTTCCCTTGTTCTGGCGACTTCAATACCAAAGTTGGTACTGATCTTTGGGGAATGATGCTAGGTCCCTTTGGTATTGGTAGCTGCAATGGCAATGGGCAAAGTCTCCTACAGATAAGTAAACGTAATCATTTGAGAATAACTAACACTTTTTACAAAAAACGCGAAATATAAAAGTATACATGGATTACACCTGATGGGCTGCATAATAATAGATAGTTTATATATTAATTAACAGCAAATGGGTTAGTTCTGTTAGGAATACCAGGTCATATAGGAGAGCTGAAATTGGATATGACCATTACCTTGTTAAAAGTGTCTTGCAACTTAAATTTAAGAAGTGTTGTGCTAAAGTTAAAAAGTTTCCTTTTAATACTGAAGCTCTGAAAGACCCAGTTATAGCTAAAGCTTACCATGATAGGTTACTTAGTCATTATGACAGTCATGGTATGCTTACTACTGAAGTTGAGGAAGAATGGGACCGTTTTAAACAGGATTTTCTTGAAATTAACAACAGTACTTTTTTTTAGGTAAAAGTGAGGAGAGGAGTCAAATTTTTGTGTTTGATAACGAACTTTTTGTTTGAGTGGCTGACAAAGCAGAGGAAAAAGCTAACCAGCGTGACAGCAGAGAGCTGTACTAGAGAGTCAATGTTCTGTGTGCGAAGAAACGGACAGATATACACTTATTGAAGGATAGACTAGGTAAGGTTGTTAAGGTGAGAATTCTGCCACGGCTAGGCGGGTTGAGTATTTCAGAGATGTTCTAAACAATGTGGTTAGTTCAGAGGAGTAGCTATGGGTGAGAGATGGGGGGGAAAACTACCGCCAAAGTTAATCGGAATTGGCAGAATTCGAAAAAACTTTATGAAGTCTAGAAAAATTCTGAAAATTGTGATTTTTGTTTTGTTAAATTATCTGGAGTTACCAAAATCTAGACAACTTGGCAAAATCTCGGGCAGTTGGCAAAAATTTGAAGAAACGTGACTGAAATTCAAGTGAGTTGTGAAAATAAGGACATTTGGCGAAATAGAGAAAAGTAGGCATAGTGTAGGGTAGTTGCCAAAATTCGAAGTGACTTGGGTAAATTTTAGTGAAATTTAAAAGTAGGCAATTGCTTTGTATAAATCATGGCGACTTTGGTATAACTATGGGTAGAACCCCCCACGGAATGAAATTCTGGATCTCATATTCTCAGTCGGCAAAACTCCCAAGGTGGAAAACCTTTCGTTGTTCCCCGTCCCCCACAACTAGAGACCTTAGCTACGCCCCTGGGTTAGTTCTACTCTCATTGTATGTGATGATGACAGATGATTTAATGGCTTTAATATTGACTCTACATCATCGTTTGAAGTTACTTTGGCTATTTCTAAACTTAAACTACATAAATCTCCAAGGGTAGATGAAATTACTACAGAAATGCTTAGAGCTGGGAGTATTTCGGTTACCTCATGGATGACTGAAATTTTGAATATCTTTTGTGATAAACGCATTGTTCCTTAGGATTTTACCAGAGCTATTATTATCCCTATTGTTAAAGAAGGTGATCGCAGTTCTTGTGATAACCATAGGGGTATCAGCTTTCTTTCTGTTCCAGATAAAGTTTCTTGCATGATTGTGCTTAATAGAATTAAGAATCTGGTTGACTGACAATTGCGTGTGAATTCAGAAGAGGTAGAGTATGTTGAGAAGAAACAGAATTTTGAAGAAGATAGATTTTTTCACTTAGACAGATTCTTGAGAAATATTTATAGTTTCAAAAACCTTTGGTTACTAGCTTTGTAGATTTTAAGATGCCCTTTGACTCT
The DNA here is from genome assembly GCA_038380435.1 of Ryuthela nishihirai. Classification (NCBI taxonomy): domain Eukaryota; kingdom Metazoa; phylum Arthropoda; class Arachnida; order Araneae; family Heptathelidae; genus Ryuthela; species Ryuthela nishihirai. Next base: position 5,710,540 of record JAWZYU010000021.1, read on the forward strand.
GTGGACCGTGCACCTACTGGACAGCTGATAGATGACAGATGACAGCCTCCCGTCAGATCCATCCAGCGTGTTCTTTAATGTGCACTCCTGCTCTCGGTGCCATGAGTTTACACCTCATTCAAAGAACAACAGCCTTTCCAAGCGCATAGCTGTCGTCTTTCTCTGACCGAGGGCAGGGGAGGGGGTTTTAATAGAGATAAAACTCAGCCCTGGCCCAAAAGGTTACTGGTACAAAAAAATATTAACTCTTTTAGATTTAATACTCAATTTGAATTACACATTTTGCATGCCTGAGACCGTTCGGAGTCCCTCTCCCGAGATGTGGCCCCCGGACCGTGCCAGGATATCCCAGGCAGTAGTTATGCCACTGAAACGAACGTTTTATCCGCTGCACTATCGCTCTTTTGAAGTTTTGGTTTTTATTTGGTAATATGTAATAAAAAGGTAAGGTGTTGCATTCAGAATGGACAGAGATTCTATGCATAACGAAACGCTATTTGTTTGTATATCTTGAAGAATTTAACTGGTATTTTCACTTTGGTCTGCCTTAAAAATGAAAGAATGATCACCGGCATCATGCAAAGCGATTCGGATATACTTCTTTAAACATCATAAAATGTTTTCTTTCAAGATGTTACTACAATCCCTTTGCAATTAAAAGACAACACTTCCTTTACAAATATAATAGAAATTGTGCTGTCTTATTTTATCTCTGAGTTTTACTTTTATGCGCTCAATGGGCTAAATGGTCAAGCCAGAAGGTATCACCTCGAGGGCTCAGAGAAGGTCGGGTGAAGGGACCCAATGGACATCTGTTAAAAGGGTCCTCCATCAAGCCTCCCATCAAGGCCAGCCGCATGTTATCTAACGTGCACGGTTATAGCGCCATTCAATTGACGGCGGTCTTTTCAAGTCATTGGTGTCCCCTTTGTGAATAAGGGAAGAGTTGGGGTTTGGGGTAGATAAATATCAACGGGGGCACAAGTGGGATTCGAGAATAGGAGCTGCAGATTACGATCCTGGCACGCTACCGACTGAGCCACCTCCTGCCCCCCGTAATTGTTTAAATCTCGCGTGGCCGAGTGGTTAGTACGCTTGGCTACTGATCCAATGGACCTGGGTTCGAGCCCCGGGTAAGGATGTGTGTGTGTTTTTTTCTGCTGAGATCCTGCCATCCTCACAGACCTTCTACTATGGCATATAAACTGACAGCCTCCAGTCAGACCTCTGTGACAAGCAGCTGCTTGAGGGGATATTTATTTTATTTTATTTTTTTATTGTAATCAGGAGCTGAAACGTACATATTATAATTAAAGTGCAACAAAATGCATTCAGAACTACGAACTATTAACGTTACCACACGAATGCCAAAGTTCAACTTTGAGCGTTCGATAAACGTTCGCCAGATACATCATGGGTCAATTGACCCACGTTACGATAGTTCATGCCACAGTACTCGCTGCGCTACCAGTTGAATTGGTGTATTTCTCGGCTCGCTGCGCTATCAGTTCAGTAATAAAAGTAGATATTTATTACCATATTATATCTATGGAAAGGTTAGAAATGAAATATGAAAAGTGACAATATTTTAGTGACCAATAGATTTTGGGAGCATTGATTTACTTGAGCATATAATTTCAGACGCATGAGTGAACAACAGCTACCGTGTCGATGTGCATACATATATATCAAACCCTCATGCAGACGAGCTATGGAGGTCCACCAGACTGTGTAATTTAGTTTCCCAATATGTCTGTCCTGAGCTACAGCTGCTGCATTTGATCACTGTAGGTCAATTCTAGCAAGATCCTGTTTGATATAATCTGCCAACCACAGTCTAGGTCTCTGCCTTTTCCTGAGGCCTTTAGGCATGCTGTTCATAAACTCCATTTCGCAATCTGCAGCTCTGCATACGAGCAACATGGTCAAACCGACGGAGTCTTTCTCTGCATAATATGCTATTGAAAGCAGGTTGCCGACTCCTCTCCCTAACCTCATCATTACTTACAAAGTCAAACCAACTATTATCCAAGATACTGCGTAAACATCTAGAATCATAGGCATCAAGTTTCCAGTTATCTTGTTTACAAACGGTCAATGTATCACTACCATAACTAAACCTAGAAGGAACCAATAAATATAGGCTAATTGCAGTCTCTAAGTGTAAACGTCTATTTCTCCACACAATCCATAGATTCTTAAAAGTCCCAGCAGCAATCCCTATTCTACCGTTTATTTGAGGCCACACATCCCTGGTATCTATTGCATAGCTCCCGAGATAATTAAACTGAGACACTACATAAATGTAGTCTTCTTGAAACACCTACTAAGCGAAATTAGATAAAAGTCAGACTTTCGTTATCCTCCTCGCAAAATCAGATACCACAGGAGATGAAACGTGGAACTCTTACAGTTAAGGAGAATGGAATTCAAGAGTTGGGATTCAGTATTCTTATTTAAGAAAGTTACTGAAGATGGGAGAAGTGTGTAAGGTGCTAAAAAAATGCATCAAATGGGCTATCCGATCATACCTCACTGAAGGGAGCCATCAACTAAAAGAACGAAAACAGTGAGGTTTAGAACTGAAAAATAATTTTTCATTATCAGCTTGATAGGTGCACAGCAGCGATATTTTTGTTGATACAGCTGCAATCTCAGCGAAAACGATAATTTTCCTGTCCATTGAGGCAAACTGATCAACCGTGGATTTTCAAGTACATTGAGACACGATGGTATTGGATTTTTCAGATGCTTCTCAGAAAGAGAAACTTTTCCGTTGACAATGTTCAACTGAGAATTTTCAGTCATGGCATCATTCAGCATAGTGTTGAAGATAAATTGGTGTAGCATTGCTAATGGAGACAGAAAGAAGGGAAAATGGTGCATTTTGTCCCCTTTGCTGCTTACTTTGGCTATTGATTGTGTTATACGCAATGCAATACAACGGAAAGATTGGGTTAAATGATCTCGAGGTTTGAAAACTTCTTATTTAGGTTATATGCCTATGATCTGATCCTGTTGGCTAATGATGTTGATGAGATGAATTCTTTCATTACAACGGTTGATGAGACTGTCAATGCAGTAGGTTTAATGTTAAACAGAGAGAAATATAAAGTGATGACAATTCGCCAGGCAGCTTATGGTTCAGTTATTTTGAATGGTTGAACTCTAGAGCAAGCATAGTCTCAATTTAAAATTCTCGGGGGCAATGTAACACATACTGGTGATGTGTGGGATGCGATAAACAAAACAAATTGGGATTGGTGCTGGGACTTCTAAGAATCTGCGGGGAGTGTGGAGAAATACACCTAAAGACTAAAATTCGGAGAAATACACCTAAAGACTGAAATTCGGCTGTGTAATTGTCTGGTTCTTTCTAAGATCAGTTATGGGAGCGAAATATGGACCTTTTATAAGCAGGATAACAAGAGATGCTTTTGATTCTAGATGCTTGCGCAGTATCTTGAGCATTAGGTGGTTTGATTTTGTAAGTAATGATGAGGACAGAAGAAGGAATCGTCAAACTCCTTTAAGCAGCATATTGTGCAGAGAGAGACTGCGTTGGTTTGGTTAATATTTTTCGTAGGCATAACTGCAGTTTGGCAAATTGGGTTATTCACAGTAAAAGACTCAGGAAAAGATAGAGACCTAGGATGCGGTGGGGGGACGTCAAACAGGACCTTACTAGAATTGGTGTATGGGGGACGTCAAACAGGACCTTACTAGAATTGGTGTATTGGGGACGTCAAACAGGACCTTACTAGAATTGGTGTATGGGGGGACGTCAAACAGGACCTTACTAGAATTGGTGTATGGGGAGACGTCAAACAGGACCTTACTTGTGTACAGTGGCCAGATGCAGCAAATCTAGCTGAGGGCAGACTTGTTTAGAGGAATGAATTGAGCATTTTAGTTGGATCTCTATATATCTTGTATGTATGTATGTATGTATGTATGTATGTATGTATGTATGTATGTATGTATTTTGGGTTGGGTTGTTTTACTTTTGATCAGCACATTTTTTCACATAATGGGCTAAATGGCCAGGTCAAAAGAACCCCGAGTATTCAGAGAATATTTGGGGGAGGGACCTACTGGGCAACTATCGGGAGACAGATAGTAGCCTCTCACCAAGGATATCGAGAGCGTTCTTTAGTGTGCACAGGGTATGGCTCTATCGCACACAGCACCACGGCTTAACATTCCATCTGATGAATGGCGGACTTTCAAGCCCATCGATATCCTCTACTGACCGTGAGCAGGGTAGGGATTTTTGCGGAAATAAATCTCAACGCTGGCTCGGCTGGGACTCGAACCTGGGAACTGCAGATTATGAACCTGGCATGCTACTGTCGCCCCGTCCCAGCACTCGAGAGCCACCACTGTAAGCTAGAGCCACCCCCACCCCAGAATCCTTGTGATTTCTAGCTCTGAGGACATCTCAAGGACCGTGCTCATTGTGGTGACATGCAGTCATTTGCTGATCTGAAGATCAGCATTACACGGAAAGTGACCAACATCCACAGAGACATGCTCCAAGCATGGTGACCGATGCAGTCCGTCATCATTATCATCCTTAAACAGCCATGGTCTACGGAAGTCCAAACAGAATGTGCAATTTAGTTCTCGAAACATATCTATCCTGAGCTACATCTGCTGCATCTGGCCACTGCACACCAATTCTAACAAGGTCTTGTTTGACATTGTCTGCCCACCGCATCCTAGGTCTCCCCCTCTTTCTCAGGCCTTTAGACACACTGTTCATAACCCTATTCGCTAATCTATAATTATTCATAGGGGCAACATGGCCAAACCAACGGAGTCTCTCGCTGCGTAATATTCTGCTCAAAGGATGTTGCCGGTTCCTTTGCCTAACCTCATCATTACTTACAAAGTTAAAACACCTAATGCTCGAGATACTTAGAATCAAAAGCATCAAGTATCCTGTTATCTTGTTTATACAGGATCCAAGTTTCACTATTATAACTATCTCTAGAAAGAACCAAATTATTATACAGCCTAATTTTGGTCTTTAGGTATATACGTCTATTTCTTCACACTCTCCATAAATTCTTGAAATTCCCGGCAGAAATCCCTATTCGTTTATTAATTTCATTCCGCACATCACCAGTATCAGTTACTTAGCTCCCAAGATAATTAAACTGTGACACCTGCTCAAGACCACAACCAATCAGATCAACTGAACCATAGTCTGCCTGACCAATTTTCATCACTTTATTTTTATCTCTGTTTATAAACGAACCTACTCTACTACTAGTCTCATCAACAGCTCGAATGAAAGAGTTCATCTCATCAACATCATTTGACAAAAGAGTAAAATCATCAGCATAACCTAAATCAGAAATTTTGAAATCTTTAGACCATTTAAGGCCAGAGTTTTCCCTTGCAGTGAATTTCGCATAATATCATCAATAACCAAAGAGAAAAGGAGACAAAATGCGCTCTTGTTGAACACCAGATGCAATACTAAAACAATGGCCACAAGCCTTGCCAACTCTCACACACGACTCACTGTTACTATTAAGAGTTGTCATTATGTCAAGTAACTTCTCTAGTATGACATACGATCACGATCTACCACAAATTATGACGATCAACAAAGTCAAAAGCCTTTTCGAAATCAACAAAGCTAGTAACCAAATGTTTTTGGAACTCTAAACATTTCTCAAGAATCTGCCTAAGTGAGGAAAAAAAAGCTGATATACGCATCCCCCGACTTCTGAATCCACAGTGCTCATCAAGCAATTGTGCATCAACCAAATTCTTAATTCTGTTAAGCACAATCATGCAAAGAACTTTACCTGGAACAGAAAACAGGCTGATACCTATATAGTTATCACAAGAATTGCAATCACTTTCTTTAAAAATAGGGATAATAATAGCTCTTGTAAAATACTTAGGAACAATACCTTTATCGTAAAAGATATTCAAAATATCAGTCATCCATGTGATAACTGAAACATCCCCAGCTCTGAGCATTTCAGAAGTAATTTCATCTACCCTTGGAGATTTATATACTTTAAGTTTAGAAATAGCAAAATAACTTCAAATTGTGATGAAGGGTCAACATTAACGTCAGTACTGCATCTATCATCATTACAAATAATAGGAGTAGAACTAACCACATTGTTTAGAACATCTCTCAAATGCCCAGCCCACCTGACCATGACAGAATCCTCACCTTCAATAAACTTACCTTGTTTCTCCTTCAATTCTTGTTAAAAGTGTCTTGTTGCAAGACATTTTTAACAAGGTAATGGTCAGATCCAATTTCAGCTCTCCTATATGACCTGGTATTCCTAACAGACCTGTACGTGACCTTTTTTTACAACAAAAAAATTTACTGTTTGGTATAACTCTCTACTATTGTGCTGTCTAACTGCTTACCCGGCTTTGTCAGCCAAGCCATCAAGCGAAAGATACATATAAACTGGTAACTGATCCTTTACAACTTTTTAAGCTCTTTCTAAAGCCTTCTAATAGGACCAGTAGGGTCTTTATTAAGAGCATTTCTGCTGTTCTTGCTTTCCGAAATAAGATCAAGTGCCTTATCGAACAAAAACTTTTGACTCCTCTGTTCCTTTTTGCCAAAAAGAAAGTACTGATAATTTCAAGAAAATCCTGTTTAAAACGGCCTCATTCTTTCTCAACATTAGTAGTAAGCAAACCATGACTGTCATAATGAGTAAGTAAAATATTATGATAAACTTTAGCTATAACTGGGTCTTTCAGAGCTTCAGATTTAAAGGTAACTTTTTAACTTTAGCACAACACTTCTTAAATTTAAGTTGCAAGACACTTTTAACAAGGTAATGGTCATATCCAATTTCAGCTCTCCTATATGACCTGGTATTCCTAACAGAACTAACCCATTTGCTGTTAATTAATATATAAACTATCTATTATTATGCAGCCCATCAGGTGTAATCCATGTATACTTTTATATTTCGCGTTTTTTGTAAAAAGTGTTAGTTATTCTCAAATGATTACGTTTACTTATCTGTAGGAGACTTTGCCCATTGCCATTGCAGCTACCAATACCAAAGGGACCTAGCATCATTCCCCAAAGATCAGTACCAACTTTGGTATTGAAGTCGCCAGAACAAGGGAAATATCCCTTTCTTGGCAGAATTCTAAGTACCTTGAAATTGTCCATAAAACCTATCTTTTTCATCCAAATCGGCATCCTCAGTGGGTGCATAACAGCAGATAACATTCAAGTCTTTAATGCTTGTCTGAAAATTAGTTTGAGAAACCTTTCATTGATGTACTCGTATCATAGAAGAGGATGTCTATCGCGTCTGCTGAGAAGCAAACCTACGCCTTGGAAATGCTTTTTATCTTCCCTCCGTGAAAAGAGAAATTTAAGATTATTTTTAATAATCTGACCTTTATCTGTCCATCTAGCCTCTTGCAAGCCGATAATATCTAAATTATAATGGTGGAATTCTGGTGTGAGGACATCAATAGAATAATCTTTATGTAGAGTCCTCACATTCCAACTACCTATGTAGAGAATACCTATGACTAAAGAAACTGTTTAATGAAACTGTAAACTGAGAGGGAATGCCGACAATATTCAACCGCCCCCTAATCTCAGGCATGGGACAAAAACCTGTTCCCACACCACTATAGACTGAAAACATATACACTGGAAGGTTTCCCCCAATGTAGAATTTGACGATGCCCGTAGAAGCAAGAGTTCAGGTCTTGCGATGACCTCAGATCAAGATTATCCACCAGGTGATGAAACATATCCTTTGAATCTATTCACTTGGTGCTATCAACCCACAAAGAAACAGGAAACACAGCGGCAGATTCTCCCTCAACAGAAGCCCACCAGCACAGCAAATTTAGCATCCATAATCAAGCTCAGATCCACTATTCAATTTTGGTTGGTGTATATGTTCAGCACCAGGACCCTGTGTGGTTGACCACTCCTGAGCAGGGTAGAAAAAAAGAAATGTAGCCATAGTAGTCCAGATCAGTATAGACTACTGATCTGGCAACCCTCTCCTTCCATTCCTATCCACAAGAGAGTATCTCTTTTGAAAAGTACTAACGGTCCGCACCACGAGAAGGCGAGGTCGTACATTAGGTACTAGGCCTAGCCGGTTCTGTGCATCATCACAGGGGATTGGTGCATAGCTCTCCTTCCAGTGACTACGTAACTACCAATTGCACACTTCCTTCACTTCTAACATTTTCTCTGTACGGATGGATAGCATATTGCGCAGTTTCTACAAGAGACATGTGCGTGAAACCAATAAACATCATTTTCTCACCAGTGCCTTTCTTTCTTGTGTTTGCGGCGCCGTTTTCTCTCTGGTGGAGACAGTTGGAAATGTATTTTTTTCTTTAGCAAATCGCTCCGCGTGTTCTCATTAAGCTACCTACCTATTTCCGCCGCATTTTATAAATCGACATTTGACACGACTCAAGCATCGAGGGTTATGATAGTATAGAGAAAAGAAGCGAGGATCCCTGTCTATATTAATGTTGTTAAGCTCAGTACGTTACGTTTCACATAAGTCCATTCACGGTTTTAATGACTTTTTAGTTCTTTATTGTCTATGGGGTTCCACGTTTGTTTTCTTAGCAAAGTCATATCGCTAGTGTGAGAAAGATCGTCCTTTGCATCGAAGTCACCAGCGTTCCATAGAAACGGTACATTATTGCGGGTGGAAAAAATAAGAGTTGAAACTTAACCCCAGAATGTCATATGAAAATTTGAAGTGAGAGCGTATAAGGATGTTAACATGATCACCTAACAAAGGACACAGGGAATAATGTTAAAGATTTCGTATTAAGTTTTTGCACTGAATTATACGTCACAATTTCTTATTACTCACTATTTCTTATTTATTACTTAATTATGTTATCTTAACAATTGTTCCCTTTTCTAATGTACGAGGTCAGACCATATTCTACCTGTAACCGCTACATTCTTTAATTGTGATGTCGAGCTTGTAAAATCAGCTGAGCGCTTGGAGAACGCGATAACTTAAGATCCGAAGGCACCTCACATGGAGTTCTGATAAAGTGGAGCATTCGACAGGAAACAGTAATTATTGAACTTTGTTCAAAAGATCTTTGAGGGAGATAAGACACAGCGGTTCTCGCATGAAATTAGACGTGCTCCGGTTATCAGCTTTCCATAGGTCAGCGCGAGTGGCGTAGGGTGAGCGGCCTGTGACCTTTGTACGTCACCAGTTGCTTCTTGCTGTACGCACGTCCCCCCCCCCCGCATTTCAGCAAATCACGTGAACAGAGTCGAAGCAGAGAGAAGGAATTTGTCACTCTCAGACATGTCACTTCTTGTACGTGAGAACAGCAGCATAAGTACCTGGGTAGAGCTGATCAGAACATATAGGTCAAAGCATAGATGGATTTTTATGTTGCGCCGAAGCTTTTCAGTGGATTAGCCTACGTATGTTGAGAAGAGTACGTTCGAGTGAGACATATTTTTTATAGTAGGTTATTGTTAAAACTATTGTACTCTATTAACACGCATTCGTGTTGCGTTTTTTTTTTTACGGAAACGTGTGAATTCTACTTTTAGCATTCTGCCTCGCAGTCTTTACCCGATGAAAACAACTGACTTTGTAATTTCGTCAGCGTCTTCACGTTCGCCAATAAACGGTGGAAGAGACGATTTTTAAAAACTGTGTGAGCGCTTGTAGATTACTCCCATAGCTGATTTTTCTTCGAATAGCGTTACTTCCCCATACTGAGGATACAGTGGTAATAAGTATTTTTAAACCATGTCACTCAACGGATATATAGGAATTAAAACAGTTAGTTTTATTAGTCATACTTTTGCAATCACGATGTTTTTGAAGTGACTTAGTAAAGGAAAATAAGTTAGTAAATTGTGAGGTGATTGAAATTTGAAAGGAATTTAACGTAAAACCACTTTCTAAGACAAGTCCTGACGTGGAAGCACAGATATATGATGGTCTCAACCCTGATGGAAACTAAATATGCTCAACTCTTGAAGGTTTTAGGGTGCATCTTTTCAAAAGTCTACATGGTGTACATTGAAACATATCATAAAGGGTAGAATTGGGAATGCGGAGAACCGCCTCTGGACTTGTAAAAATTTCGAGTGCTTAAACACTGGTCAAGGCTGCGAGTGGGTTTTCATGTTGTAAGATATCGCGCCTGATGCGGAAACAGCACAGATCCAAGATTCAACCGTCAATAAAACGTGGTCTGTACCGAACGCTGGTCCTTTAGGTCGACCCTATTACCCTTCAATATTTTTCACCATGACGAATAAAACCAGATTTTTTTTCCTATTATTAATTTTTTATTAATTTTTTTACCCAATAGAATTTTCTGTGGGGCAGTTAAACAGTTACTGCAGGATAGTCCTTATTCTAGTGAAGCTCGAATTCGCGTATGAGTAATTATTCTGAGGCTTGCATCATCCGATCGTTGCCATCCCAAAGTTTATCTGGACTTGGCAAATTTCAGATGAACGTGGACACCAAAGGAGTTTGTGAAGTTTTAACAGAGGGAACTTTTGATTTTTAATAAAGGGGAGTGAATTTTGATAAGAGGGCGATTTAATGAATGGAGCTTTTGATAAGGGGGGTTTTAATGAGGGGGATTAAAATATTGGGACTTTTTAATTGAGGATTGCATCATCCCTTTCTGCGCGAGGGTGCCACCCAAAGTTTTGCAATTATTCTGAGACGTGCATCATCCGATCGTTGACACCCCAAAGTTTTACCGGAAAATTACGACTAAAATCGAGGGTTTTTCCCAAGTAATCAGTCTATACAGTAGATGGTGCGAGGGGTTAAAAGGGGGAAGGAAGGGGGTTAATAAAGTGGGAGTCAAAAATCTGGAAATTAGAGCTAAAACAGTGGTTTTTCCGAAAATAGTACTCCTCATAGTCACTAGATGGTGCCAGAGGTTAAAAGGGGGGAAGGAAGGGGGTTTTAAATAAAGAGGGAGTCAAAAATCAGGAAATTAGAGCTAAAATAGGGTTTTTTCTGAAAAATAGTACCCCTCATAGTCATTAGATGGCGCCAGGGAGTTAAAAAACGGGGAGTTTTTAAGAGGGGCGGCGACTTTTGATAGGGGAATTTTTTTAATGAGGAGGAGGAATCAAAAATTGGGAAATTAGAGTTAAAATAGGGGTTTTTCCGAAAATAGTACACCTCATAGTCCCTAGATGGCGCCAGGGGTTAAAAGGGGGGAGGGAATTTTAATAAAGGGGCGGAACTTTTCATAGGGGGATTATTTTAATGAGGAGGGGGAATCAAAAATTGGGAAATTAGAGTTAAAATATAGGTTTTTTTCCGAAAATAGTACTCCTTATAGTCACTAGATGGCACCAGGGATTTAAAGGGGGGAGGAAGGGGGTTTTAATAAAGGGGAATTAAAATCAGGAAATTAGGGCTAAAACAGGGGTTTTTCCGAAAATAGTGCTCCTCATAGTCACCAGATGGCGCCAGGGGTTAAAAGGGGAGGAGGTTTTTTAATAAAGAGGGAGGAATTTTTTAATAAATGGGGAGTTTTCTTAATAAAAGTGGATTAATTAATTTTTTTTATTAATTTTGGGTTATTAATCAGTTATTAACTGATTATTAATTAATTATGGGTTTTAATCAGTCATTAATTGATTATTAATTGGTTATTAATTGTAATTTGTTGAATGGAGAAACACTATTTTCACTAGGTAAAAGCATCAACACTGAGATATCGAAATATCTAGACTCATCTTGTTAAAGATATATCGGGCAAAATTCACTTTTATATAGTTTAGGAGATATTGAAAAATTAGAAGTTAAGGAAAACTCACATATGCCATCAGCAAGTGATTTTTCTTTTCTCTTATATTGAATTTCTCAATAAAACTCTTTTAAAAGGCCATAAAACAAAACGCATAAAAAATCGGGAACAAATTAAAGAATCTCATGAAAAAACAGTTCACACTGACAAATAGGATTTTTTCCAAAAACGAATCAGTTTGTTTCAAGGATCACTTTTCTTTCTAATAGCATAACGAACTTCAAAATGTTCCTCTGCACCTATGACTCTCACCTGATTCCAGAATTGGCTGGATGGCATTTTCGCTCCAACAGACTTTTTCCCATCTGGATACAATTCACCAATTCTGAACTGATCGTCTGCCAAGCACGTTTTTGCCTCCGGATAATCAAATGTCGTCTTGACCATCCGAAGTAATGCAGATGTTTTTCGAGCAATTTCTTCATCGTCTCCGTCTTCTGAAGCAACTGTTCGAAAATAGAAAAAATGAAAATCTATCGTATAGAATTACTTTCGGAATTTTCAATTCACTCTGAAAACAAAAATCGATGAACAGAAATGGAAAAATGAATGGAGAAACAAAATTAACTGAATAAACGTATCGCAGACAATAACGGATGCACCTTGAATTCCGTATAGGTAAAATATTGTTACGACAGATAAACGTGCTACAATGAACCGTGATGTGATGTTTCGTCTTGATGCTCGCATGAACTACAGCGTGAGAATCACGTCACCAACGACTTCGAAACTGAAAAATAGCGAAAAAAAGTGTTGTATGAGGAGGAGTTGTTGCGTGAAAGGAAACGAAATTAGTCTCAGTTTACAGACGATAAGATAATCTAAAGCAGAAATGTTTTATGTGGTGTGTGCGCGGGAGATTAAATAAGTTATTAGTGTTGATCCTACTAGGTGGACTGACAAGAAAAAATAAGGATGTTTAGGACACTTAAAAATATGAATGAGGAGATTTTATGTTAGTCGAACATACAGAGCTGATTTCAACTTTTCTGTTCTAAGAGTTCATCAATTAGTGTAGAGTTACATTTAATTTGCTTACAAGAATAGGTAAGGTTATTCTCGATAGATTACAGATTTATTTACAAATATGATTGTACTGCTCATCGACAGATATAAGCCTTATTTTATGATTTGAGTGTAAATAGTAATGAGATGCAAAGTTCTTCAGAAGATTCATTTTTATAGTGATATAGATTTGTGTTAGTTGACTTTAGTTCATATAAATGTTTCAATTCATACATTTGAAATAAATTGCATTATTTCAGAATTATAATTGTTATATACTATATTTATGAACTCAAGCTCAGTTTCATATATTTAATTCATAACATTTGACGTCAGGAGCGGGATAATTTATTAAATACCTTTGACTAGAAGTATGGATGACTACGTAAAATTAATAACTGACATTAAACGTGAAATACCTGCCCAAAGAAGTGAAATTGGTGAACTTGCTAGTCAAAATAATGACATTAAAGATAAAATAGCTGCCCAAAGCAGCAAAATTGGTGATCTGATTGCAAAAAATAATGACTTGAAAACAGAAATGGCTACACAAAATTATGAGTTGATAGTTGAAATGGCATCTCATATTTGTGTTAGATAGGTATTAATGATATATTACGATTTGCATTTTTTCGAATCTCCCAAAAGTTATAACTGCTCCCTCTAACGGTGGAAAAGGTGGAAAATTCTAAAATATCAAACGAATATTCCTAACGATGTAGTTATGTTAGAAATTTGAAATTCTGGTGATAAAATGTGAAGGTTACGAAGTTACCATTGGCAACAATCATTTGACCTCTTATACCCAGAGCGGGAGGTGAATGCTTTTTTTGTTTTAACAGAAAAGTGTATGTTTTTAGAGATAAATTAAAAATTCTTTTTGGGTTGGACAGGTATTGATGAAATATCACAATTTGCATTCTACGAATTTCCCAAAAGCTATAATTGCGTTCTCTAACGGTGGGAAAAAAATCGAAAAATCCCAAAATTTAAAACGAATATCGAAAACGATGTAGTGATGCTAGAAATTTAAAATTTTGGTGGTGGAATGTGACAGTCTTGAAAATTCCATTGACAACAATGAGTTGACCAAGGTAGGTAAGAAACGGAACGGTTTTAAGAGATAATTGAAAATCTCTTTTTTAGTTGGTTACTAATGAAATGTAATTCGCATTTCCATAGGTAGTTTTAATTTATATCATTAGAGATCTCTAAATATCGAAACTGCAAAACTTTTGACGAATATTTCAAGTGATCTGTTTATGGTAGAAATTTCGGCGTTTAGAGTTGTTATGGTAGAAATTCCACTGAGAGAAATGATCTGCCCACTATTTTCAGAGGAGCGGGAGAAAAGCAATTTTCTAAATTTAAGAACTAAAAGACAAATACTTTTCATGTTTTATCACTACTAATAAAATACTACTATCTGCATTTCGCCCATGATACATTAAAAAATAAATAAATAATCCGTCAATCAGCTGCTTGTACAGAGGCCTGACAGGAGCCTTTCAATTTATACGCCATAGTAAAAGGTCCATGAGGATGGCGGGACCTCAGCAGAAAAACAACACAAACATCCGCAATTAAAACTTTTAAGGAGTGAAAAAGTAGGCAAAGGAAGAACTTCATTCTCTTTGAAAATGAGATTCCCGTATGCGCCAGAGGCAATATGTGTTCTTCTAGTTATTTTACACTTTCAGTATCCTGTGACAGTGGAAATTCGAACTACTCTAAAATTGAGAAAATAGAGTATTAATATTTTATTAGTACCTGTAAAACACAAAAAAGTTTCCATTTATCTCTTAAAGCAGAAAACTTGCATTTTATCAACTAGCAGAAATAGATCGTTTGCAATATTTATTTAAAGATTTGGTATTTTCCAGCTTTTTACGCCGCTAGAGGTCGCCTTTCGAATTTTTATTTACCGTCTTTAGCACTCTCTAACACTGAAAATTCCACTGATGAGGATTCGAAAAATGTAAATATTAATAATTTTGTAGAAAAAAATTTCGCCGACGTACGGGATTCGAACCCGCATCTCTCCAGAAATATGCCAAAGTATTCTAACCTGTTGAACTAACGCCGACTTTTCTCACAAAAAATTTATTGATTTGTAGAAGTTTAAATGTCTACAGTTAAAGCTGACATTATGAAATATTGTTTAAATCATTAATATTTTTTTAGTGCCTGTGAAACAAATATATATATTGTTTCGTCTATCTCTTTAAAAAAGTTTCATTTTCCCAGCCTCAGTTGGGTAAGATGGCAAAGTCTTGTTGCCATTGTAAACCTTCTGACCATAACACTCTACTACCAAAATTTCAGATTCCCAGTGTTAATAGTTTGTTATATTCGTTTGAAATTTTAGCATTTCCCATCTTTTCCCATCGCTAGAGGGCGCTATTAAAGCAATTGAAATTTTTCAAATTTGCTAATCGCAATATTTGTTCGAAACCTATCCAAGCTAGAGGTCCTGTATAGTTAGAGGCTGGCCATCTCAGTGATTCTCTGCCATTGGTTGATTGAGTCACGTGGTTTATGAGCGCCATGTTTTGTCGTACCGTGAGAAGAAAACCTATGAGTTAGTTAGTTAAAACTTCTCAGTTATTATAGTTTTATACATTTCTACCACTTTTTTTGGGTCGATGAAAGCTGTCATATTTTATGAATGCTTTACTGCGCTGCATTTGGGTGTAAAAATTTCACTCAAAGAAATAAATTAATGAATATTTTTTTCAGAGAAACTCCACCAGAAGACGGCAATCGGCTGCAAAAGTGAAACGAGGTAACTGAACACCAACAAATAATTTCTTTTAAGGTTCGTTTGAAAAACGAGCCAATGTTTTCACTTTGTCGTCTGCCTATGCCAGTATTTGTTCGTCTGTCTGTCCGTCTCTCTGTTAATTGTTGTCTTTCCACCTGTCTGTCCGTCTATAGACAATCAACTTTTTAACTTTTAGAGCAAAATGAAAAATTCTTTTTGGGTTGGATAAGTGTCGAACAAATATTGTGATTGGCAATTTCGAAAAATTTCAATTGCTTTAATAGCGCCCTCTAGCGATGGGAAAAGATGGGAAATGCTAAAATTTCAAACGAATATAACAAACTATTAACACTGGGAATCTGAAATTTTGGTAGTAGAGTGTTATGGTCAGAAGGTTTACAATGGCAACAAGACTTTGCCATCTTACCCAACTGAGGCTGGGAAAATGAAACTTTTTTAAAGAGATAGACGAAACAATATATATATTTGTAAAAAATATAAATGAAATTAAAAAAATTAATAAATCACTAAAAAAATATTAATGATTTAAACAATATTTCATAATGTCAGCGTTAACTGTAGACATTTAAACTTCTACAAATCAATAAATTTTTTGTGAGAAAAGTCGGCGTTAGTTCAACAGGTTAGAATACTTTGGCATGTTTCTGGAGAGATGCGGGTTCGAATCCCGTACGTCGGCGAAATCTTTTTCTACAAAATTATTAATATTTACATTTTTCGAATCCTCATCAGTGGAATTTTCAGTGTTAGAGAGTGCTAAAGACGGTAAATAAAAACTCGAAAGGCGACCTCTAGCGGCGTAAAAAGCTGGAAAATACCAAATCTTTAAATAAATATTGCAAATGATCTATTTTTGCTAGTTGGTAAAATGCAACTTTCTGCCTTAAGAGATAAATGGAAACTTTTTTGTGTTTTACAGGTACTAATAAAATATTAATAGTCTATTTTTTCATTTTTAAAGTAGTTCGAATTTCCACTGTCACAGGATACCGAAAGTGTAAAATAACTAGAAGAACACATTGTCTCTAGCGCATACGGGAATCTCATTTTCAAAGAGAATGAAGTTCTTCCTTTGCCTACTTTTTCACTCCTTAAAAGTTTTAATTGCGGATTTTTGTGTTGTTTTTCTGCTGAGGTCCCGCCATCCTCATGGACCTTTTACTATGGCGTATAAATTGAAAGGCTCCTGTCAGACTTCTGTACAAGCAGCTGATTGACGGATTATTTATTTATTTTTTAATGTATCATGGGCGAAATGCAGATAGTAGTATTTTATTAGTAGTGATAAAACATGAAAAGTATTTGTCTTTTAGTTCTTAAATTTAGAAAATTGCTTTTCTCCCGCTCCTCTGAAAATAGTGGGCAGATCATTTCTCTCAGTGGAATTTCTACCATAACAACTCTAAACGCCGAAATTTCTACCATAAACAGATCACTTGAAATATTCGTCAAAGGTTTTGCAGTTTCGATATTTAGAGATCTCTAATGATATAAATTAAAACTACCTATGGAAATGCGAATTACATTTCATTAGTAACCAACTAAAAAAGAGATTTTCAATTATCTCTTAAAACCGTTCCGTTTCTTACCTACCTTGGTCAACTCATTGTTGTCAATGGAATTTTCAAGACTGTCACATTCCACCACCAAAATTTTAAATTTCTAGCATCACTACATCGTTTTCGATATTCGTTTTAAATTTTGGGATTTTTCGATTTTTTTCCCCACCGTTAGAGAACGCAATTATAGCTTTTGGGAAATTCGTAGAATGCAAATTGTAATATTTCATCAATACCTGTCCAACCCAAAAGGAATTTTTAATTTATCTCTAAAAACATACACTTTTCTGTTAAAACAAAAAAAGCATTCACCTCCCCCTCTGGGTCTAAAAGGTGAAGTGATTGTTGCCAATGGTAACTTCGTAACCTTTACATTTCATCACCAGAATTTCAAACTTCTAACATAACTACATCGTTTGGAATATTCGTTTGATATTTTAGAATTTTCCACCTTTTCCACCGTTAGAGGGAGCAGTTATAACTTTTGGGAGATTCGAAAAATGGAAATCCTAATATATCATTAATACTTATCTAGCACAAAAAGAATTTTTTGTTTATCTGTATAAACAAATAAGTTCTATGTCTACAGAAGCACAGACAACAAAACGAAATTTTATCTTTAAAAAAAACCCTAAAATTTACTTTTCCTTTTTTAGCCGTTTTCAAAAGTGCTTCCAATCATGAACACTGTATCAAATATTATTATTACCTTTTCCGGAATCCATAAGTATTCGTGCAATACCATTCAGCTATGCACGCTAAACAATCCGAGCGACGACACAACATAGCATCCAATTTTGTGATGGCCAACCTCTACCTATGTAGGGCCTCTAGTCTAAAGAAGAAATATTTTATTTCGTGTGTTCGCGGGAGGATAAAGGGTTTATTGAAGTGAATCTTGTTAGTAAACTGGTAAAAGAAAGGAAGAGTTCATCGTCTGATGCATCATAGTGATCAACGTCTGAAAACAATTTTTTTTTTAAAGAATATAATTTTTATTCATAAGAGTAAAGAATACAAATACATTTACAATTTGACCCGCAAAGCTAAAAATAGCTTATCTGCAGGAAAATTAATAAATTATGTTAAACTTAGGTCATTCAGCCACAAAAATGGTGTACATCAAATAAATCCAGAAACACAACACATAATAATCAGCTAACTAGAAAATACCAAATAATTTTTTAATTCCATTTTAAGTCTTCTAAAAAATCTATATTTAGTAATTCTTTTGGAATAGCATTAAACATAAGTGGTACTTGATATTCGGAGGTATGTTTCCCGTAATTATTTTGAAAATTTGGCAATTGGTAATAACCTTGGTTTTGAAGTCTTGTATTTTTGTTATGTTGAATTTTTAGTTTGTAAGTTTCGTCAAAATTTTTTTAATTATTACATTATATTTATATAAATTGCTGTAGGATAAAAGGTTTAAAAAATTTAATCTATCGGTGGAAGTTTTATAATTTTTTTGCAAATGAAACGGAATAATATTTTTAGCTATTATAGACTGCAGTTTTTCTATTTTATTTATGTTAGTTAAGTTAGTTGTTCAATGGACAATTATTCCATAATTTAAAATAGATTCGCATATTGCTTTATAAAATAATACACAGGTTTCCATATTTAATACGTATTTCAATTTTTGAATTTTTATCGCTGATATTCTCAAGCTTTCACGTATGTGGGATATGTGGGCATTCCACCTAAAATATTCATCAAAAATGATTCCTAAGTAATTTATTTGATTTTCTTGCTCAACAAGTGGGCAACTACATAATGATTCATAATTTGAAGCATCCTTTTTTCTGCAATTTATTTTATGAGTTTTGATAAAGAGGTTTTGATGAATATGAAATCCTGGTGAATGAATAATCATCAATTTTGTTTTTTTCTCATTTAAGTAGATTTTATTATGATTTAACCATCTAATAATATTATTGTAATCTGTTCGAACCTCTGAAATGCTATCATTTAAATATTTCTAACTGTTTATTAAAACAATGTCGTCAGCGGTTCTGAGAAGGTCGCAGTTTGGAAGTACTTAATGATTAAAACCCTAGAAGAAAGTCATTTTGTGTATAGTTATGTTTAGTTTGTTTAAGCAATTGGTAAGGTTACTCTTGGTAGATTACAAGTTTATTCGCAAATATGATTATGCCACTTATTGAGTATTGTAAAAAGCCTTATTTTATGCTTTGAGTAGAGATTGTAAGAATTATAAAGAAAGAACTATTTTTAGGAATAATATTGGTAAGGTGATATATTCCTTTGATGTTTATTTTCATACTGATGAAAATAAAGATTTGTGTTAGTTGAATTTAGTATATATAAATGTTCTTATTCATACTTTTGTAATAAATTACTCTATTTTAGAATAAATGTTACTAAATAATTCTTTTGAACTCACGCTCAGTTTTCATCCGTTAAATGTATAGCAATATTTTACCGCGATAATGAATCCTTTAAAAAAATGGTCCTATAACAGATTTTTTTATTCACGTTTACAATTCAAACTTACGAAAACCCCACTGGACACATATCAACTTACTTTGGTTACAATATTTTAAATGTGAGTTTTATTAGTTAAATAGACGTTGAAAGCTTATTTAAATAATGATTTAAATTTTGCTGCATTTTATCTCTGTTATAGGTACCGACAAATATTATAGCATCTAACCTGTTAGAATTCTCCTACGTGGACGAAACTTATTTCTCTAAAGATACAGCGCTGTCCAACTAGCGGCCCGCACAAGGAATTTTGTGGCCGCAAACAAAATCAAGTTTTCATTTGAAATTTTAAATAAATATCTGTAATCCATCTTATAGGTTTTCGGCAACTTATATTACTTTACTTGATATGCAATCTTCAACTTACTCATTCTATAAAGTTTACAAAACATTCTTAAGTCGATCGGAAAACTTCTGAAATCTTTTTAAGAGCGGTGCGGCATCATCAAACAAATGTTTTTATGAAGCTGCAGAAATAAGAAGCATCTAACGACAGCACGAATCGCTCTCACTGCGCATGCATAGGGCATGCATTGTCGAATATTGCACTGTATTGTGCACCAGGAGACATTGTGTGGCATTTCGCTGACGACTTAATGGAAAAAATGTCTAAACGACTTAATGGAAAAAGTTGTCAAAATTACCAATTTAATTCGTGGCGGAAATCGTTCTCTTAAACACAGAAAATTTAAAGCTTTTTTAGACGAACTGCATGCTGAGTATGGCGATCTGCTTTTACATAGTCGCTGGTTCCGGAAAATGTCTCACGAGGTTTTTTACACTTCGAAAAGATATTCATCTTTTTCTCACAGAAGTGGGCACCAATGAAGATTTAATAACAAGTTTTGTTGATGAAAATTTTCAATGCTCACTTGCTTTCCTAACAGACATTACAGATTATTTAAATGTCTTGAGTAAATCCTTGCAAGGAAAAGATCAAAACGTGTGCTGTCTTTATAATCATGTTACTGGATTTAGAAACAAACTACAATTGTTGAAGTCAAATTTGCAGGAAAACAATTTGATTCATTTTGAAACTTGTAAAGAGTTCTACGAAGAAATGAAGCAATTTAGTAAAACAGTTAATTTCGAAAAATTTGTTCCTAAATTAGATATCCTAATTGAAGATTTTAATAGATTTTCTCAATTTGATAACCTTAATCAAATTTTAAATTAATTCAGTAATGCATTAAATATTGATATTACACCGTAGATCCTAAATATCAAATGGAATTACGTGACCTTCAGACCGACCCAATTATTACATCTAGTAGAGAAACTGTAACAGAATTGTTCAAACTTTTGCCTAAAGAAAAATATCCAAAAATGAAAGATTTTGGACTCGAAATAATTTCTATGTTCGGAAGTACATATATCTGCGAGCGCGCATTTTCTGACATGAAAAATATATAAAATCAAGGTACAGAAACTGCTTGAAAGACTCTGCACTTGAGCATATACTTCGACTGCAACAATAAATATCGATATGGACGTGAAATAAATTATTGCCCATCAACTACGGCCACAGTGCTCCCATTAAATTTATTAAAAATTTGATAAGGTTTGGAAAATTTATATTGGTTTGTTATTAGTTATTATTTTTCGTATATATAAAATAATTATTTTAGGTTTGTGAGGTTTATTATAACTTATTATTTTTCGTATAAAAAATAATTTTTTGAGGTTTTCAATTATTATTAGTATTATTACTTAATATTTTTCGTATAAATAAAATAACTTTTTGGGGTTTTTGAGGTTTATTGTTACTTATTATTTTTTATATAAATAAAAAAATTGAGGTTTTTAAGTTTTATTATTGCTTATTATTTTTCATATAAACAAAATAATTTTTTGAGGTGACATGAACTGACTTTTCAGTTACCTATCCTACCCTATTCTTTTTTTTTGACCCGCGAAATATTTGCAAAAGAAAAAATGGCCCGCGGTCTTAGAGAAGTTAGACAGCACTGCCCAAGAGTATAAGTTAAAGTTATGGTTTTGATTAGTAACATCTGAGAGAGCTTTCTGCTTTCTCAGCCTTTTTCTCAAGTAATTCGTCTCATTCGAGCTGTTGATGAGACTGGTAGTAGAGTAGGTGGTAGAAAGTGATGAAAATTGGTCAAGCAGGCTGTGATTCAGTTCATCTGAATGGTTGCAATCTTGAGCAAGTGTCACAGTTTAATCATCTTGGGAGCTATGTAACAGATACTGGTGATGTGCGGCATGAGATTAACAGACGAATAGGGGTTGCTGCTGGAACTTTTAAGAATCTATGGAGATTGTGGAGAAATAGGCGTATACACCTAAAGACTAAAATTAGGCTGTATAATAATTTGGTTCTTTCTAGGGTTAGTTATCGTAGTGAAACTTGGATCTTTTGTAAACAAGATAACAGGAAACTTGATGCTTTTGATTCCAGATGCTTACGAAATATTTGGGCATTAGGTGGTTCAACTTTGTAAGTAATGATGAGGTTAGGCAAAGGAGTCGGCAAGCTCCTTTAAACAGCATATTGTGCAGAGAAAAACCCATTTTGGCCATGTTGTCGATGTGGAAAATTATAGATTAGCGACTGGGGTTATGAACAGTGTGCCTAAAGGCCTCAGATAGAAGGGGAGACCTAGGATGCGGTGGGCAGACAATGTCAAAGAGGACCTTGTTAGAATTGGTGTGCAGTGGCCAGATGCAGCAGATGTAGCTCAGGACAGATATGCTTGGGGAGGTAAATTGCAGGGTCTGGCTGTATGTGCGTAGCCCAGGACTGCTTAAGGATGATGATGATGATGAAACTTTTAAATATTAAACGCGTATTGTTTAAAATCATGATTTTGTTAAATTTGATTTCAGATCTATTATTTATCTCGCATTAATTTATATATTATATATTAATACCTAAACTATTGCCTTAATTAATCATATTAATACATCATAAATGATATTAATAAATTAATAAATAATTTATTTATCTCTTGTGGCAATTTTATGTAAAAGGCTTTATTTGGTAGTTGTGGAGCTTTAAATGTGATTTTTCATTCACCAAACATGGAAGTATCCTAATACGTTTGTTCGTAAATCCATACTTTTTTTTTAAAAGTTCGCTTTCAATTGGGAGGAGAGAGTCCTTTGACTCACTCTTGAAGAATGAATATTTGCAACTAGGCTTTTATTCCTTCGATTTAAAAAGGACATTGTGGGTACTGAAATAAACAAAGTGCAAACCTGTAATATTTCCGCTGAGGTCTCGCCTTCCTCACAGATATTCTCAAAGGCATGCGAAACTGACAATCTCATGACATAGCACTGTGGCAAAGCTGCTTGAGAGAGTTTTTATTTTTAGTTATTAACGCTTGATGCTGGCGCCCCTGGGCAAGTGCCTAAAGTGCCTTATGATAAATCCGGTCCAGCGTAAGCCATAACCTTCTTTTCTTATGATATGTTTCCGTCTTTATTTACCGTTTCCTTATCATTTCATTCATGGCAAAAACAGTCACACTTCTCTTTATATGACGTTTTTGAGTATTCTGGTTTTTCATGCAATGTCTCCCAAATTTACTGAGGCATAAAGCAAAAGAAAATTTTCATTATTATGAAATTTAAAATTGTATGCATATAGACTTTACTGTAAACATTCGGTCAGAACTAATTATTATTTTTAATTCTTTCTGTAACACTTTTATAAAAACCCTTTTATATATTTTCGCCTTCCTCAGCATGCAGGTTCCTCCATACCACGCATGTGCATCCTTTGAGTAGTTTTCCTTTTCTTCACATCAAAAAGTAATCTTGATCTTAGAGCAGATAAAATCGGATTGACTGGTGGAGAGAGATTCTTTTCACTTTGGGTCAGCTTGGCAACCTTGACCTCCGTGTCTGAAAAATCAAAGTTTTTCTTCGAATTCGAACCTCTTGCAGAATGTTCCGTGTCACCGATCTCTCTTTTTTCACATTGAACCCTAAACTGTATTTTGATTAAGTAAAAGCAAAACAAGACGATTTACCTTCGAAACTTGTCGGTAAAATCTTCCGCACGTTTCAAATCTTCGCGATTTTTCGAGACTTCGTTGGAGAAATTTGTGCCAAGCTGCGAATATTTTCTTGGCCAGCTGACTGTTTGGTTTCATGCTGCATTTCCCCTTTTGACGTAAACGCAAAGCAATTTCCAGAAGTTTCCTTCCATAATCATAAGATTCCTAAAAAAACGACAAAAATGGCCATTCTTGTGATTACAGCACAAAACATTTCAGCATAATTAAGATAAAAAACAAAAAATATAAATGAATGAAAATATGGAGGAAACTGCCAGGCTATAAATGCAAATTTTCAAAAGAGAAATTCTTTAACAAACCATACTTTTATTATTAAATAAAAAGTTTTAAGAGGGACTGGAATGAAACGAATTTATCTGAAATATGTTGTGTTATGGAATAATTTTGCTAGCAGATACGTTTTATCAGCTCTCATTCTTACAGCGCGTGCCTCTATTATGCCTGCAAAAGTGTGATGATCAAATAAAGCATTTTGCCCTTCTCTTTTTTTTACTCTTTAATGAATCAAAACAGAATGTCAGCTGCTCATAGAGAGGGTCATCGAGAAAGGAGAGCAGAGAACATAAGCTGATCCTCGGCCTTGCTGTATGCTTTGAATTTTTGTGTTTCTGTAATAAACACTGATTAAAATAATTCGAATTGAGGTGGGGTAGGTGTTGCACCGGGGCCTGTGCTGCTTCTCGCCGTTCCTGTTCATAAAGCCATCGAGGCAATACCTCGTGGAACTTCGTAATCGGAACGAAACTTCCCATTAATCCAGGACCCAGTTTTGGCAGCACGAAGCCCTGGGGAAAAAGAGAATTTGAAAAGAAAAAAATATTCAAGACGAAACAAATTAAAGTTCAGATCTTTACGTACAGACGAAAAAGTTAAAGCTGAAAGAAATCTATAGTATTGATAAGGAAACAAATGCGTTCTTCACTGACAGCATACAGCTAATAAGAATTTCAGAACTTGCAGCACGCAGGTACTACTACTGACATAAGAAGATACTTCCGAAGCTACTAAAATGTCTCTCAGGTTGTTTCGGATTGAGATACGGTGAAGAGTAAGGCCATCTCCAAAGCTCGATTCCAACGCCTTCGGGTTTTGCAGTTCGTCAAATGTCCGTCAAATGAGACATTAAGTCGTTTCTCTTTGTGCACGAGAGTCATATCCTGTTCATGTTAATGACTACATTCGATGTTCTTCACACAAAGCTTCCATCTCTAACAGCTGTCAACTGAATTCTCTTCTTCTCATCAGCTCTGCGTCTTTGGGGTCCCTGTAACCTGGCCAATGTGTGCACTAGAGTGCCGCTCAGAGGTAGGGTAACCCAATTCAATGTAGCACCGCAAATCACAAGCCATTAAATCTCATATTAAGCGTAGGTTGTTTTAACACTGCACGCAGATAATGGTAAGAACGATGTGGCGCAATTGAGAGCTTTGAATTAGTAAACGAAGTTTATTTGAAAAATATTTTAAAAATATCTCCAGGTAATCTTTATTTCCTGTTTTGTTTTTATTTCTGACGAGGAAAAGCGAAAATATGTTTGCAATTGTTAATTCATGAGCATCATGTTTTCTTCTCTGCACGAGGCTTTACATATTATTCCACATTATTGATCTCTTTTCTTATGAAGCTTGAATGGAAGCAATGCGAGATTGCACATGAGTGACACCTGATTTGAATATTTTGGAAAGGAACATGGCACTAGCAAATGAATCACCAGTTTTAAGACATCACACATTAAGAAGTCGTGCATTTGTAATTACAGCATTCCGATGTGAAAAATCTTTTTCCCCTCCATTTCCGTTTCAACCATCTTCAATAACTGAAACCTTTGCGAAAATATCGCCAAACGACTTTCTCGCGAAATATCCGAATCCCGAAGCATCATTCATTCGCAGTTGAAAATCTTCCTCTCTTCTAGAGGAGATCTCTTTGTGGCTCTGAGCAGTCCATCGAACACGGGAAGAAGAAAGAATACTGCAACTGATTGTTATACCACCTTAGATGAGCATTTTTGCAATCATTGTAGTTAAAGTTACAAAATAGAGAAAGTTGAAATTAATATACAAATAGAGGAACATGAATGAACTTCAGTTCTCTTCATAAGCAAATATCCAACTCCTGCAACTCGTCATGAAATTTGCTGCATACTTTCGTTCTGCATTCATTAATCGACAGCATAAACTGACAGGCTCCTGTCAGACCTCTGTGGCAAGCAGCTGCTTGAGGGGGTATTTATTTATTTATTATTATTAGTTGCCTCCTAATGAGCATTAAGCGACCTATCTGCTTTTTAGAGATTTATATAATAATGTTACATATCATAAGATTCTATAAACTCTATAATAGCATTAAGGTTTCATAGTAAACCTTACAAACAAGTATTTTACAGTTTTTTTAAATAATTGATTCTTTTCTTTATATTTCAGCATTTACATTTATAAAGAGCAAAAGCTTCGTACCTTTGCTGCTTTTTCCACCTTCATGTGTTCAATTTCTGTTGCATCAGTGTCATCTGCAGAGCGCCCGAGACCAATTCTCTCCATCATTTCGCACAGATCTTCCAACCATTGAAGAGCCTAAAAACACAAAATGCGATGCTTTAGGGTTCCTCTTTTTTATCATTTCTTCGCCTCTCCTATCGAAAGCGATTAGCTAGTTTGGAGATAAAAAGTTCTTGAATTCAACATAAATTACAGCAACAAAAATTAGTGAAGGATTCTGAAAAAACAACGCGTTGCTGGATTATTTGGTTCCAGTTTTCTGAAAGAGCGATACTTTATGCTTTAGAATTTGCGTTGAGAGGCAAGCAGTGCAAGGCGCGAAATGGCGCTGAACTTTCCTCGAATTTGAGCTTACTGAAACAACAGTTGTAGGTTTCTCGATGTGAGAAAGTTTCTTCAAGAGATATCGCACATATGTTCTTGTATAACATCTTATCAAATAATAACTGGACTTGGATTTTGGAGAAACTGTCATACGTTCGGTAGGGGTCACGTGCACAAGTACAGTTCACAAAATCAGAACTCAGTTTGCTATTAAACTTTGCAGTTTCTGTTATAGAAAATGTATCCCGAAAAATTCTTCTTTTGAAGTTCTAAAGCCATGCGCTAACAGTGTCAAACTTTCCTATTCCGATTGGTAATAGTTTGAGAAAGGTAGAAGCATAACAGTTCAAAAACTCTACACATCTGCAGTTTGATAAAACAATCCGCGAAGATTTCGTATTACTGGAGGAAAATTCTGCAGCGATTTCGCGTGTTTTATACTAATGAGCTCAAATATATTCCTAACCCTATTTTACCCTGTAAGCTCTTAGTCTTATGATTTACCGTTCTCAGCAATTTTGAGGACCTACGGTATTGCAAAGAAATAAAATTTTGGAAATCTTTCTTCAATCGCTATGATGAAAATATATTGAAAGTGATTCATGATGGCAATTAGATACCTTAGAATAAAAAGGAAGAAATGTGCATTTAACTTTACCTGCAGAGCATCGCTTTCGCATCTTTTGATGTGTAGCATTTGATGAAGTTTCAGGTTGAAGATGTCCAATTCTTGAAGGATGTTGGCTCTTTCCACTTCCACCAGTCTCAGAAGTCTCTCAATGTGCATCAAATGACGACTGTAGTTGCCAGATCGATGAGAGGAATAAAGCATCTCTGATAATTCCATTCCTTCTGATAAAACTCCTCCTGTCAATGCAGCTAACAAAATATAGAAAGCCACTCTAGTAATTGCATCACAGATCGCTTAAAACATGCTTCATCATCATTTATTTTTCTCATTGATGTATTTAGTATAGGCCAAACAAAGTGAAAATTGCAACACCACGAAGGTAATTTTTATAAACAACTGATAATCTAATCAACCTGGACTTCAAAAACCTCCCATCAAGTCATTCAGCGGGTTCTCTCATGTGCGCAAGTTATGCCACGGGGCCATGTCTTAACATCTCATCTGGCAGACTTAACCCACCTTCCCAAACCCATAGGTGTCTCCTTTCTCCTTGAGTGCATGGTGTGGGTTAGCACAGAGAAATCTCAACAGAGTTATAATTAGGACATGGGAACATTGGTTTACTAGCCTAGTGACCTCTCTAATGAACCACGCACCCATCCCAAGAGAAACAATTTCGATTTCACATAAATACATAAGGAGATAAAACTAAAACTCTATTTTAAATGACGATTTTCATTTAGGCAGCTCAGTATTAGGCAATTTATTCCTAGTACTGAGAAAAAATTCATTTTTATACATATAAATACATGCTGAAGAGTTTTTGTGGCATCACGGCTAAGGGATATAATCAATACAGATAGTCCCATCGACAGAAAATTGGTAAGGAGACAATTAGATGAGTTGCCCAGAAGAAGAAGCACGAATAGCGAAGCTACCATGAAAGTAAGAGAAGCAATGCTACACTTAAAAATTTAAGAAATAAAGCGCGAAAGATATATTAAACATATACGCAATATATAAAGGTAAAATATTTTCATAACTTCGATAAGTTTGTTTTTACAGAAATTTTTACATTTCTAAAATAATCTTCGTTTTTTTTATGTTATATTACATTGCATAAAAAGTACAAGCGTCACTTTGCCAGTTTAGCAGAAGCATATGAAAACTCTGCTTAACTGCTCTTACATTGGATATAAATATTACTTCCAGCTCCTGCTAAGCCAAGCAGAAGTTGTTCACCTATATAAGCAAGCAACTCTTCGCTTCCTAGCATTGCTTATGCTACAAACCTTGGTCTAATCCAGGGTCGGCAGCCTTTTTTGGATTGAGACCGGGGAGAGACGTGCCCCTTCAATGGCGGGCCTTGAGTTTTAAATTTGTTGAGAAAAGGAAAAGCAAAATATTTTTTTCAAAACAGCATTTATTTCAGATTTTAAGTGATCAGTTGTTACTCTGATACTTGATGCTGTTTTTCTGTGGAAAGATTCTCTAAATTAGATTCCAGGCTAGATGTTGCGAGGTGTAGTACGTCATCTAAGTGGGAATCAGTTTGTTGGGTGGGCAATTTGTTCTTTGTCAATTTCTTTTTTGAAAAATGTTTCTCGCACAAGTAGGTACTTCCAAAAATGCA
The DNA here is from genome assembly GCA_038380435.1 of Ryuthela nishihirai. Classification (NCBI taxonomy): domain Eukaryota; kingdom Metazoa; phylum Arthropoda; class Arachnida; order Araneae; family Heptathelidae; genus Ryuthela; species Ryuthela nishihirai. The sequence continues at coordinate 5,739,358 of JAWZYU010000021.1, forward strand.
TACTATTTTTTTGGCATGGTGAAGTAAGTTTAGGTAAATTCCAGTTTTCCAAATATATTTTTTATAAAACTCCAACAAGGAGATTCTTGTTGCGTGCAATTTTGATTTCACGAGCTCACCGTTTTGGAGTTCAAAGAGTTCCATTTGAACGTTTTCAGGAATTTTTTCTACTTCCAAATCAAGAGAGCAGCAAATAGTTTGAAATCATTTTTTGTGACCGAATGTCTACGAAACGTAATTATTTGGTATTGCCTATTATTTACCAAAAACTGAACAAAAAGCCAACCAAATGTTTCGCTGCACAACCTCTTCTATCGAGTGTTTTCAACCTACTGGCTTTCGCTGCATTAAAAAGAAATTTTTTTGAGGAATAGAATTGCTAGATAATTCTCAAGTATTTTTCCAATTGCAACAAATATGAGGAGAGTGTTTCGAAAGGGCGCCGTGATCTTTTCGGTACAAGATTTAAGAAATGAATACAATTCGCTTTCATATTTTTATATATTGGCCCGATTCGCTGACCGAACAAATTCAATTCCCAGACAGGGCTCGTCACTCTGGTCGTATGTTGACGACCCCTGATCTAACCAATCAGAGCGTATCCTAAAGACCGATGTTGCTTGCTGGTGGCCTCTATTACCGTTAGATTGTCTGCATGTAAGACATGAACTTCTCTTCCGAAAATAGTTTTATCAAAGGTCTTTTCTAGCATTCACTAATTTCGATTCCACTGTTTCTTGCATCCTTTAAAATAGTGTGTATAGAAAGTAAAATTATTTGGTATTGCCTGAGCCTGCCTGCAATATGCTTCTTGAGGGAGAGGACAAGGAATAGGGTAAAGAAGTGTTTCCAGTAGAGTTCATTATCTTGTAGCATGCACTTTAAACATACTTTCAAATTCCCCATGATTTTTTTTTTTGGAAGTCTATTAGCCAAAAAACGTATTCGGGCCCAATCTAGTTCCCCTCGCCGTCCAAGCTCAGACTTCACAGATGCACATTTATTGAAATAATTTGTAGCTTGCTTGACTTTGTTTTACTGCTCATTATTTCCATGATATCTAATGAGTACATTTAATTAAACTGTTCTACAAAATAATTCTTTTTCCTAATAAGAGTTGTATGATTCTTAAAGGTTTTTTAGTGCAGACTTCAGATCTGTGCCTAGATGTTTTCAATAAGGGATAGTTTTCGAGTTAGATGATTTTTAATTTTTAATTTTATTCCTAGATTTACAATGAATAATAATAGGGGGGGGGGGAAAGATTATTCTTAGCTTCCTTAGTATTAAAATGATTGTAGAATCATCATCATCATCATCAAGCAACCATGGGCTACAGAGGTCCAACCAAACCGTGCAGTTTAATTCTCCAAGCATATCTGTCCTGAACTACATCTGCTGCATCCGGCCACTGCACACCAATTCTAACAAGGTCCTCTTTGACATTGTCTGCCACCGCATCCTCAGTCTCCCCCTCTGTCTGAGACCTCTAGGCACACTGTTCATAACCCTATTCGCCAATCTATAATTATCCATACGGGCAACATGGCCAAACCAGCGGAGTCTCTCTCTGCACAATATGCTGCTTAAAGGAAGTTGCAGACTCCTTTGCCTAACCTCATCATTAGTTACAAAGTTGAACCACCTAATGCCCAAGATACTGCGTAAGCATCTAGTTTCCTGTTATCTTGTTTACACAGCGTCCAAGTTTTACTACCATAACTAACCCTAGAAAGAACCAAACTATTATACAGTCTAATTTTAGTCTTTAGGTGTATACGCCTATTTCTCCACAATCTCCATAGATTCTAAAAAGTCCCAGCAGCACTATCTATTCGTCTGTTAATCTCATTCCGCACATCACCAGTATCAGTTACATAGCTCCCAAGGTAATTAAACTGTGACACCTGCTCAAGACTGTAACCATTCAAATTAACTGAATCACAACCTGCCTGACCAATTTTCACCACTTTAGTTTTCTCTCTGTTTATAACCAAACCTACTCTACTACCAGTCTCATCAACAGCTCGAATGAAAGAGTTCATCTCATCAACATCATTTGTCAAAAGGGCTAAATCATCAGCATAATCTAAATCAGAAATTTTCGTATCTCCAAACCATTTAAGTCCAAAATTTTTCCCTTGCAGTGAATTTCGCATAAGATAATCAATAACCAAACTAAAGTGAAAAGGAGACAAAATGCACCCTTGTTGAACACCAGGGGTAATAGTAGTAATAATGCTTTTTTGGCAGGGGCGTGGTCGAAATGATGTCATCGCTGGATGCTTTCTGCTGCTACGTTGACCCCTATTTCTTTTCCCCTGATTGTCTTCTAGTCTAGGTTAAGGGGTCAAACCCTTTGACCCCCACTATAACCCTTAGCCTCTAGGTCTGGTTGGTTGGGTTGGGTTGTTTTACCTCTGAGCAGCTCATAGGCTAAATGGCCAGGTCACATGGACCCCGAAGGCTCAGAGAAGGTTGGGGGAGGGGACCCACTGGAACAGCTGTTGGGAGACAGATGGTAGTCTCCCGTCAAGGCCATCCAACGTGTTCTTTAACGTGCACAGGGTATGGCTCTCTCGCACACAGAGCCACGGCTTAACGTCCCATCCGACGGATGGCGGCCTCTCCAAGCCCATCGGTGTCCCCTACTGACCGTGGACAAGGTGTGGAATTTTGCAGAGATAAATCTCAACGCTGACCCAGCTGGGACTCGAACCTGGGAACTACAGATTACAAGCCTGGCGCGCTCCCGACTGAGCCACCCCGCCCCCGTCTGGTTGGTTGTTACCCTTTAGTGTCAAGGTTTGATTGGTCATTAACCCTTTCGACCCTCAATTTTTAATTGGATGACCTCATTTTTCTGAAATATTATAGGGTGTGTTCATCATTACTGGAGGTTTCGAATGAATAGGCGCTGCAGCGATTCGGGAGCCACAGTCATGGCTTTTGCAGATGTTGTTCTGGAATCTGTTCAGCAGTATTGGTGTGGTCAGCCCGATAACCAATTAGTGCCTGTGTTTCCCGGACTATTGGAGCAGCTAGTGTGCGCCAGTATCATCAGGCGACTACCCGATCCTTCTGTAGAGAAAGTGGTGCTGACGTTCACGCTGAAAGCCCACAAATATGGTTATCCTGCACTTGAAGAACTTGAGCATGTCGACTTTGAAGACTTGGTTGAGACAGTGAAGACAGCCAGCGTCCTCTCCCAGTGAACGACATCCTCATCAGCGTGAACCCAGGCATGCTAGATATTAGCGGTGTCCAGATCATTGTGAAATACGTCATGTCAGCTGCATTTTAGATTTAGACGGTTTCACCGTGAAGGGTAAATTCCTGACCCGAGAGTTAGGTTATTCAGACTGTAGGGGCCAAACGGGTGTCTACAGATTCGACCTTTCCTTTGTGATGGACATTCCTCAGAAGGACTGGAAAACAATTCGTTACGTGTCCAAACACGTTACGAGCCTTCCCTTTTACCCTCGTTTCGATGAAGTGGTGTGGGAGTACGGGTGTCTGGACGATATTGCACGTCACATCCACGAAAAGTGTCGCAAGCCTTTTGCTTCTGTCATCGCTTACAAGGGAGGATTTTACGCGAAACGACTATTGACCAGACTTGGAATATCCTCGCTGGATTTAGAAAAAATTGGCTGGCCACATTTCAAAGACCTTCCTAAAATACCTGGAAATGAGTGTGGTTATCGCGAAGGGTGTGGAGTTCATTGTTCACAAGCCGAGACAGAAGCATTTAGTACATGGATGAACGAGTATATCGAGAAGCACTCTATGCAATGAACCGCTTGTTAATTTGGCAACCACACGGTCAATTAGAGGCTTTTCCTTTGATGAATTTGTGGGATTTGTTCGACGAAGCTGACTATTTTGGCGAGGACGCCCCATCTATGATTGAAGATCCGACCCTTGTTGAAGACAACCCTTCTGTGAATGAAGAAGGCAGCCTTCCTGTGAATGAAGAAGACACCGCAACTGTGAATGAAGGCAACCCTTCCCTGTGTTAAACGACGGAGGGATCCAGGACCATCCGTCTCAACTGTGACTCCGCCACCGTCCCCGGTTCCAATGCATCCCCCACCCCTCAAGCCGAAATCTAGACGGAAAATGACGTGGAAGCCTTCCCTCCCCAGTACGAGGATTCTCCACTAGAGGCGCGACCTGTGCAACCCAACTCCTACCCTCTCGGAGGTGAGATTTACGTCGTGCCTAGACTGTACCGTGAACGGCTCCAGGTCCACTTGCGTCGTTACCGCAGCTTCAGTGAAGGAGGTCTACTTTACCCGACAAAGGAAGGGATCACTCTAACCCTTCCGGAGTGGCAGGAATTACTAGCAGTGTCAGACAGAATCGACGTCGCTAATTCCACCGAAAGAGAGACTTGGTTCATGACGAGCAACCTACAATTGCACGCTTACTGTAATAGTGATGGATGCCGGCAACTCGGCATCATCAAATCCGTACCTGGTTCGACATCTTGCGGTGTGAATCTCGCCTTGGCCCAGTGGGTGGAAATGCGAAACCGTCGCGACGATGTGAAGAACAACCTGGATCATCACCGCAGGTCCGATGTTAATTTTCACCTGCGACACGCCATCGCCAAACAGAGAGACCTTCTACTAGCATTTCTTTTGACTACCCTGGCAGAGGGTCAAGGATATTTGATACAGTTATTGAAGGACATCGTGCTGCACGATCTAATTCAAGCCTTGATACCCGGGACTAGGCTTATAGAGCCCGAGGATAAAGAACATTGTCTGAATACTTATTTGAACGATGCAGTGCTCTCATTGGACATTGATGGTATTGCTAATGCATTTGTTGACACGGTGTGGGCTCCATTCCTACTCTGTTATGTAGACGACGCCTTTCTTTCCTCTCTGTCCTTTGGTGACGTGTTAAAGAGAGCGAAAGACAACCTGTATACTACCGACAATTGGTTTTGTAAATAAAAGTCCGATATTACCTAACAATCACTGTGTTGTGTACTCATTTATGTTATGAATCGTGTGAAGACAGCATCAGCAACAGCTGTCCTCTGTACGCTGATGGGGTCGCTGTGATTTGTGGGGTTACGTTATCTCCAGATTATTTAGCCACACTTTTCGGAGATTCTAGGCATTTGCGAGGAAATATTTGGTTGAGCGTGTGTAATAAAACAGTGGATATCAGATTATTTTTACGTAAACAACCGACGGTGAAAGGAATTAACTTATATTTTTCTCAGTGGAAGAAACTCATTACTCTGGACGGGGTTGCGAAAAATGTTGTGGGCTCCGAGTTACCGATTCAGTCTGGTGGAGGTAGGAACAAAAGCAATGTACTATGACCATCCGATCATTTACACATCGAGAGAGTTGTGTGAAGAGGCTGCAGACCGCACATCTGTAGACGTACCTGACTCCTTTCCTATAGAGGTCTGGATTAAAGAGGGAAAGCTACTGCTGGTCGATGAACGCTGCATTGGAAAAAGCTTATTACGATCCCAAGAACCCTGGCAGCTATGGAGGGGTGACTCGATTATCGCAGAGTACTGGACAGGATCCAAAGACAGTCAGAGAATGGTTAGCGGGCCAAGAGACGTACACTCTCCACAGACAGGCAACGAGCAAATTCAGAAGGAATCAAACGTACGTGGCAGGTCTGGATCAACAATGGCAGGCAGATTTAATGTTCGTGAAAAATATTGCACGATTTAATGATGGATATGGATACATATTAATCGTCATCGATATTTTATCTCGCTATGCGTGGGCGGTTCCTGTGGAAAAGAAAACAGGAACTGCTGTGAAAGAAGCATTTGAACAGATTCTAGCGCAGGGTCGTGAACCCATGACTCTAAACACTGATCAGGGGACAGAATTCACAAGCCGTGTTTTTCAAAATTTCTTAAAAGAAAACAACATTCCCTTCTTCGTGTATTATAGTGATAAGAAAGCTGCGCTGGTAGAAAGACTGAATCGAACCCTGAGAGAAAAATTATGGCGTTATTTCACTAAACATAAAAATTTTAGATTCTTACACGTTCTGGATTCCATAGTGAAGGATTATAATGCTTCCAAATATCGATCTCACGGTTTTGCTCCCAAGGACGTGGATCTCTTTAATGAGAGTATCATCTGGGAGAGATTATACGGTGCACCGAAGCACGCAGAACTTTTCCGTTTTATAGAGGGAGACCACGTGAGACTCAGCAGTTTGAACTTCAGTTCAACAAAGGTGAGTCACAACAGTGGACTCGAAAGATATTTTTAGTGAAAAGAATCGTGCCTAGAACACCTTCCGTTTCCGAAGTGACAGATAGTGATGGTAACAAGATACATGGAACTTCCTATAGCTGGGAGCTGCAGAAAATAAATCCTCCTTAACTCTACGCGGTGGAAAAATTCTTGGACCGAAACCGCAAAAAAGGCGTCTTAGTGAAGTGGAGAGATTATCCTACTCACAGGATGCCTAGAAAATGACTTTCTACTTAACTCTCCCTTCCTCCACCAGCATTGACTTTTGCCCTTCTAACACTCAGAATGATTATACCACGAGACTGGCACAACCAATCGAGCTGAATGGCGAGTGGTAGGTAGCACTATCCGAGATTCACATTCCTACGAGTTGGTATAATATCGACGATTCGAATAGCTCCTTCACCACCACGTTTCAGGTGGTTCCCCTCCTTTCCTAAAGATGCCATTTAGATCTCGCTAAGTTCGCAATACTTTGGAAAGCCTATGAAGAGAGTGGGGATTGTAAAAAATATTCGGCATCAAATTCATGCAGATATAGATATTAAAGTGATGAAAAGAGATGATTTATAGTTGTTCGAAATTGGGGCTCCTAATTACGGTTTGTTTTTTACGAGAGGCAGAGAGTTTCAACACATTCTTCAATATCGACGAGCCGTACATGGAAACTCATCACTACGCCAACTTCACTAGAAAGGTCAGAAAGGATGACTGCGATTTCTTTACCCCCGATTCAACATTTTATTTTTACTTACTACCCCATCCTGTGATAAGAGGAAATGAGAACCAGATACCCCCACGGTCGTTACGAAAATGTGGAAGCTATTTTCTCTGCTATGCTTCAAACTATACGTTCCGAAGATAGAAAATATTATGGCCTCAAGAAACTGGCTAATAATCATACACAAATCACCAATAGTGCTAGTTATTACCTCATGTTCCCTGCCTCTTCCAAAGTGCTGGGAGAATTACTAGGATTTGACAAATTCGAATATTTGTATAACATCTCTGTGTCCAAGTACGCCATTGATATTAACTCGGGTAGATCTGGTATTTATGTGCACTCCGACCTGGTAACACCTCATTTATTAGGCGATCCTTATGCAGAGCTGTTATGTGTGATTAACTCCTCTACAAGAACGCCCAACAACGAGGCTATAGTGAAAACTTTCACGAGTGCTGATTATTACCCTGTGACAAGGAACGTGTTCGAGAGTGTGAGAATATTTCTTCGCACAGATAGTGGGGACCGTTATCTTTTAAGTACGGTAAAGTTTTAGTCAAGCTGCACTTTCGTCATGCGAATCAAGTTCGCAGAGCCTAGCCCCTCAACCTACCTGACATATTATAGGGCTCAGAGGGCACAGGGGTGTTCAGAGGGCCACGGTATCAAAGAGGAGGAAGGCTCAGATCCTTATTTAGAAGTATCGGACGTTTCGTATCCCCGATATTGAAGCCCATTGCGTTTTCTCTAGGAAAGCAAGCAGCTAGATCAGGAATTAAATTCGCTTCGGAAGTTGCATCAGGGCGTGACCGAAAAGAAGCGTTCAAATCGAATTTGAAGGATGGGGCGGCTAACTTGTTAGAAAAAGCTGGGGAAAACCTGTGGGGGAGAGGTATAAAGCGTAAGAAACAAAATTGTCAGATTGTCAAAGAGACACTGTAGAGTGAAGGACGTCTTTGCAAAATGAGTGAAAGAATCCACGACTAGTCTGACGATTGTGCTCTATCGGAACTCGACCTGTTTGCTATACCTCTGCCCAACTCACAGATTGAAAGAGCTACTTATGTTGCTTACCAACCCCTTGCTTCGTTAGAAGGAAATGCCCCGTTGGAATTTAACGTCGCTGGAGGTGACGAATATATCGATTTTTCCCGATGTCACTTAAGAATCAAGGCAAGAATAACAGACCCTGCAGGAAGACCAATAACGGATGCGGAGGCTGTTGCTCCATCGAACAATTTTTTACACGGCTTGTTTAGTCAAGTGGATGTGTACTTGAACGAACAATTAGTGAGTGGAAGTCACAGTCTTTACCACTGCAGAAGTTATCTGGAAACTTTATTCAATTATGGTGGCGACGCAGTTAAAAGCCATTTAACGTGTGGTCTGTGGCATCTGGATGCTGCAACAAAATGGAAGAACGTGGGGATGCTAATCTCGGTTGGAAAACGAGGAAAACTTTATCAGATTCATGTGGCATCGAATTAATCGGATGGGTACATGCGGATTTATTTCCACAAGACAAGTATTTACTGAATCACGTAGACCTTCGTTTGAGGATGACGAGGTCAAAACCAGAATTCTGTCTCATGACTAGCGAAATAAACCCTCCTTACAAAATGAAATTTGAAGAAGCCGCTTTCTATGTAAGGAAAGTCAAAGTCAGCAGTCCAACGCTACTCGCTCAGGCTCAGATGCTACACACGACCTCGGCCAAATATCCTTTGAGACATGTGGAAGTCAGATCATTCACTCTCAGCCCTGGAATTACTTCGTGCATGAGAGATAATTTATTCAGCTCTCAGATGCCCAAAAGAGTCATTGTAAGGATCCTCGACTCAGCTGCCATGAATGGGGATTTTGCAAGAAATCCATACAACTTCAAGCATTACAATCTAAATTATATATCTCTGCATGCTGACACCGAGCAAATCCCCTCTCAACCGCTCACCCCTGACTATCCAAATCATCAATATATACGCTCTTATCAAACGTTATTGGAATCACTAGACGTCTGGAAAGACAACAAAGGGGTACAATTTGGTCGCTCAGCTTATGCGAAAGGGTACACATTGTACGGGTTCGAACTGTCTGCAGATGGTAAACAATGTGAAGATTACTTTAATCTAGTGAAGAGTGCAAATTGTAGATTAGAGATCAAATTCGGAACCCCTCAAATCAAAGCAGTGAGCGTGATTCTATATGTGGAATTCGAGAACCTTTTGGAGATAGACCAACATCGTAAAATTTTATTTGATTTCTCTGCGTGATGTATACCCTTCAACTATCTCACGTCCTTCGTAATGACCCCTTTACTAGTCCTTTGTTTCTAGGAGTGTTTGCTAGAGACCAGCTGCCAAACATTATGAAGAAGCCGTGTCTTTTTATCTTTAACACCGATGTTTCGACCTCTACTTGAAAACACTGCATAGCTGTCTACGTGAACAAGAGAACAGTCGAACATTTTGACTCCCTAGGCATGGAGCCTAGCATCGAAGAATATTATAGGAAGATAGGGATGAACCGGATATTATACCCAACGTTACCACTACAGTCGCCAGTTTCCATCACACGTGGGGTACCCCGTCTCTATTTCCTCTTTCTACGAACGAGAGGCGTGTCCTTGAAGCAGTTCCTGAAGGAGGGTTATTCTTGCCACCTGGGATTTAATGAGCTCTTGATAACGCTATTTAACGGCATGCTCGATATTAGCTAGTCTTTTCCCACTATACAGTCGCCAAGTACAATTCTTGTTAGCGGTCCCAGCCAGTGTGGGAAAACCACTTTTGTTTTGGATCTCATTAGCCATGCAGATAAAGTGTTCTCTCCGAATCCCGACAGAATCATCTACTGTTATTCTTTGTGGCAAACTGCGTTCGAATCTTTCAAACGAAAAGTAGAATTCGTGGAAGGCTTTCCCAGCCTATAGTTGAATGTAAAGCAACGTACTTTGCTCGTGCTGGATGATATGTTTGTGCAAGCTGCAGATGATACAAAGGTATCTGATCTATTCACAAAGGGGTCTCATCATCTGAATGCCACGGTCGTCCGAATTTATTTTTTCAAGGTAGATGCGCAAGGAATTCAGTCTCAACTCGCATTATTTAGTTTTATTCAAAAAACCCAGGGACGTTTCTCAGATTAGTTATTTAGCAAGACAAATGTTTCCCGGAAAGACCAAATTATTATTGGATGCATTTAAGCTAGCTACACAGAGACCTCATGGCTATTTGTTTCTGGACTGTGATGTGGAAACACCAGATGAGCAGCGTCTTAGAAGTAGAATACTTCCTTCTGAATCTCCTGAAATTATTTACATGAGTAATGAGGATTAAAACAAAGGAACCGTTTTTTCGTTATCTGTTGAACCCCCAAAGAAAAGTTCGGCGCTGTTGAAAACCGCAAGTGACAACCGCAAGTGAAGTGAGCTACTTGCTTTGTGCGAAATTTGTTTCAATTTAGTGAGAGCCAATATACCAGTTTCTTCAAATGTACTGAAAAAATTGTCCAAACAGAAGTGCATTATACGAAAGCTAGCTGCAAAAACATTAGTGTGAAATCTAAACGTACATACATACGTCAGAAAGGAGCCGGATTTCTGCTACCTCTTCTCTCAAGTGTGCTCCCCCTGATAGCTAATTTATTCCAGCGATGTCTCTCCATTAAAGCCGTAGAAAGGCGCCACCTAAAAGCGAAAACTGATGATCTCGATAGCGACATGCAACGTATTTTGTAATCTCCTGGAAATCCCGATCAGAAAGCAGAGGCATATCTGTCCGTTTTACGAAAATATTTACAATAGTCGAAAAAAATCGAGGCGTCAGAAGAAGTGACAATCACTCCAGGGTTATTAGTAAAAGACATAAGTGACATGTCTCCTCGTCACTTCAAAAGCAAGGTTAAAAAAAATGTAATCTTTACCCGAAACAGTTCGATGGGATTCAAGAGGCAGACTTTTAAATTACGGAAGATCCGTACCAGACTCATATTTACCTGACCTTCTCACAGAAGCAGTCAGAAAAAATCGAAAACGCGACCTCCCCGGTCAGAAAGAATTTATACAGCAAATGAATTGGGAAATTTTTTAATGTTAACATCGGAAATATTAATGTAGTCTCAGTAATCTCCTTAATAAAAAAAATGTATCCCCGTACTAACGTGTTCGTTTTCCTTCCGATTGTATAACACGAATTCCAAAGTCTGGCTTCCCATGCTAGTGGAATGCAGTGCATCTCCCCCATACCTGGAAGGCCGGGAGCTATGGGCTCCCCAGTGTTCGGTAACCGTGCACTGCGGGGTTCCCCTGCACGTAACCTCCTCGTAGGTAACACCATTCATCTTTGCAGGAGTAAAACAAAACTCATAGATCGTGCAGTACACGCAATTCAGGGTTTAAAAAAACATTTCAGGTTTAATCAAAACAATAACTTGAACAGTCATAGCATAAGATGTCAGAGGAGAAACAACGACATAATTTAAAATCATGCTGCAAAAATAATAAGTAAAGTACCGACATAGCATAATCTACAAAAATAAGTGAATGACCAATTTAAATCTGAGAAATAATAAGTAAAGTAGCGAAATAGCATTATTTACAAAATAAGTGAATGACCAATTTAAATCGTAGAAATAATAATGTAAAATCGTACTACAGAAATAATAAAGCAGTGATATAGCATAATGTAAAAATAATACTGCAGAAATAATAAACCATAATTTACAAAATAATACTTGTGTCGCCAATTTAAAAGTAGTGCAGGAATAATAAAGCAGTGACATAAATATCATACTACATAAAGCAATGACATGGCATAACATAAAAATCATAGTTCAGGACAGCAGAAAATAATAAGTAAAGCAGCGCTATAGTATAAAAATCATACTACATAAATAATAAAGCAGTGATATAAAAATCATATTATATAAAGCAGTGACAGTGTAGAAATCATACAACAGAAAATAATAAGTAAAGCAGCGATATAGTATAAAAAACATACTTCATAAATAATAAAGCAATGATATAAAAATCATACTACATAAAGCAGTGACATGGCATAACATAAAAATCATAGTTCAGGAATAATAAAGCAGCGACATAAATAAAAAAGCAGCGGCATAAAAATCATACAGCAGAAAATAATAAAGTAGTGATATAGCATAATGTAAAAATAATACTGCAGAAATAATAATAAACCATAATTTACAAAATAATACTCGGGTGTCCAATTTAAATAGTACTGTCGGAATAATACCAAATCAGAATATATCATAATTTAAAAACAGTGACATACTGCATAAAGAGTTAGAATGTGTCAAAGTGGCTAAAGAATATAAAATATGGGTATGATGTTTTACTTTTAATGGGGTCTGCTGGCTACTTATCTGAAAGGTTAACTGGAATTTAAGCTTTGAAACCGAAAGGGAATATGTCACTTTGACCAGGTTTAAAGATCCTCTTATTAAAATTAAAAGATAGTTTTTCATGGAAAGGACGGTTAATGAGGGTGGCATTATGTTTGTCAATTTGAATGTTGCAGGGGACAGCAAAAGTGGCTGGGGGACTTCCTAGAATTTGATCATGGAGAAGCTCCGTACATTCTCTGTTACGCACACTCAATTTAAATCCTTTAGCACGGGCAATAGTTTCGCGGTTTGAAAGTTCCAGTATATAATTTTTAGGGGCTATTGCGATGTACCGATCTATAGTGATTTTTTATAGATCGTTTTTAAAATGTCCCCTGAAATCAGAGGACTCTGGAATGAATGTGTCACTGGGGGAGGTTTTAAAAATGCACGAATCTGTGTCGGCGTAGAGGGCTCGCTGTTTTAATTTGGAAAGCATATCATATAGAGTGAGACGTGCTTGGGCGGTGACGAATGAGGCCACGACAATATTACTTTTAGGGTTTGTGGGGGTGAGTTCTTTAGCGGGTCTGTAGGTCACTAGGATATGATCCGAATCGACCGCGTGGAGGTCAGTGAGAATTTTGAAGTGATCGTTCACTAAGTCCAATAATTTTATGGGGTTGTCGATGACTTGAGACACAGGTCTCGAAAGGTCTTCTGATACCTTCCCTCACAAGCTGTTCAAGGCCATTTTAGAGAGGCTTCTTTTAATGCTATTATACACGACCTCCTGAGGGTTAATTCTCACCCTCTCTACCTGAAAAAAAATCTTCGCAAAATTTTGATTTCTCTGCGTCTGTGTTGATGTTGCTGGATAACCTGAATATTTCTGCTTGGCCTCTAAGAAAGTGTTGATGTATTTTCCAAATTAGCCGGGGTCCTGGGCGGTGTAATATTTTCAAAACATCGTGAATTTTAAGAATTTTGTAGACAGATGGCTTTATACAATTCCAGCGACACGTAAGAGGCTGTGAGAACCCTCTGTGCTTCGGTATGAGTACACTGGTCTACCTGTGCTAATTCTGCACAAGTGGTGCACAGAGGGAACAACAGTTTGTTACAACAACGGTAGGGTAGTACAGGGATGTAGAGGTCGGGAGGAGGATAAAGCTTGAAGGGAGTAATCGAAATTTTCTGTGATCTTCCTGGGGTGTTTAACAGGAAAGACTCCACGCTGGCAAATTTACGGATAAAGCGAATTCACATTGAAATACTTTACGTCACAGTTTTCAACCTTGATGTCACAAAACAAGGAGAATGTCTCCCATCTTAGAGGAAGGAGCGCCCGCTAATTCTCCTTACCTCTTCTGTCTGCTGATAAATGCGCACAGCGGTGGGATCTGTTTTGAGTAGCCGGTCCAAATCGTGTTCCCAGCACACTCTGTACCTGTAATCAGGTAAAAACTGCCGGATGCATCGCTCTCTATCCAGGGTCCTTAAATAATTTAGTCCCATGGGTTGTCCAGTGAGGGGGTAGATAATACTGGGGCTGAAACATTCGGGACAGGAGTGGAAATAACATCCGGCGGAATCCATGGCCTGCTTGGTTTGCCTACACAGACCGTCCAAATAATAACAACCAACTGTGGCTTCCCCCCTCTGCAGAGCGCACGGTCTGGAGAGAATGAGATTCTCGGTCTATGCTATGTAGGCTAGCCAGGCAAGTCCTTTCCTGCTCTGTCTATCGCCCGAGGAATATCCGTTCGACACCAATCACTCCTTCGGGCGTGAATTTTTGTCTGTAGACCTGCAGACAAGCCGAAGGAAGAGTAATTTTAGAAAAAGGGTCTACCCAGGTCATCCCTAAAAATTCTGTTTGGAAGCTCTCACAACCTCGCATTAAAGTGTGGACGTCAGATTTACAGTATGCAATCATTTCAGATTTAAAATCCCAGTGAGTCCCCTTCACTGTTTCGTACCATTGACGGAATTCTGAAGCTTCTCCTGGGGTCATGTACTGCGGCTCAAAATAATGGGCGTCGGGAATGGGTCCAGAATAATTTAAATTTTGTCTCGTACAAAGAGCGTGAGGGAAGAAACCTTTTTTGACTTCAGTGATGCCGAAAATTTTAGGAAAAGCTGGTAAAGGGGCCTGAATGAAAGAGAGAGAATCAATAAACTGATTTTGAGGCCGGGTAATTTAAGAACAAGAATTTTGTTGCCGTTAAAAATCAATTCCGGCCTCAGGCACTTTCGTTAGAGGCAATTTAAAACGGGAATGAAATCGAATCCTCTAAAGTTATGTGCTAGCAAAGTAACATCTCTAAATTTAGGCTTACCTTTCTGGGTAGACAGCAACCAGTCCATGAAGGTATCTGTATGCTCGAACTCTTCATATTTCCATACACCATCACCATCTTCGTAGGTAACGATGCATAGAATGAGGGTTAAAAAACCATCTTCTTCAACCATCTCTATATCAAAATAGAGACGGCTTCTGGTGACTTCACATTCTTTAGCCACTTTGACACACTCCAGTTCTTTCTGCACACACTGCTGAGAGGAGTCAAAGGTCTGGTAAATGGACCCACAGTCAACACACCTGTGCCGCTTAGCACAGGTTCCATTAAGAAGGTGGGAGACCAGACACTGTTGACCATGGAAGTAATCACAGCAGATATCAAAAAAGATGGTAGTACCTTTTTTTCTACAGTCTCTTGTCATACAGGTCCCGCAGGTACCCTTGCATATGTGCGGTTTGTTGTACATGGGCTTCAGACAGAGCACGCAAAAGGACCCCTCCCGGAAGTATCCTGCAGGTTTCGTGATGACGGGAAAAGTATCCAGCATCATGTAACAGGTAAATGAGGTTTTCCGCATCTTTCTTATCGGCGAGAATCACTTGAAAATCGTCCTGTGCCCCGAACACGATGATTCTGTATTCAGGGTACAGGTAAGACTGAAAGGTGTGAAGTTCGTGCAAACCGCACTTGCCCTCAGGGACACTGGCCTCACGATGCAAGTCTTTAGCCTCATCCCTCTGTCGACCAGAATCTCGCAGGCAGATGTGCTTGAATGCACTGACTGTCATCTTACTCTGCTTTTTTAAACATAGGGCATGTCCGACTGCAAGACTTTGGGCTAGGCACAGGTTGTCATTGTTGAAGATGTTGATAACAGACTTTTTACTTGTGTTGAATGCCTCGAGGTCAGCTAGAGCTATGCACCATGGTCCAGGGGTGTTACCGACGGATCCGGAAAGTTCCGGATCGGCAGCTGCCAGATCAAAATATAAATCTTCATGTGTACCGATTGCATGGTTAGATTGAAGAACATTCTCCACTGCAGCCATAAATTTCTCTGCCATAACCTCATTACGTGAGGTCAGCAGCAGTTTGATGGGGTTCTGGAGGCATTTGGAGCGGACACACAGTCTGACATGATTGTATTCCTTCTCTGGCAATAGTTCTTTAAAAATACCCCTTTGAACTTCCAGAAGAGTGTCGGTAAATTCGAGGGGATTCACACGTTCAAAATTAATTAAACGAACCATGTGACTCGTGAACTGTGTCTTATATTTTGAACAGCGATAGCTACTGCTCTTCATAGTCTCATAACCTGGCCCATCAGCAGCGGCAGCAATTGGCATGGTAACGACACTGGAAGTGATCGACTGCTGCTCCGTAGTCATGGCACCCTCGCTCCTTCATTGGCGTGAGGCGACCTTGGCAGTTCGCTGCACGGTGTTTCTGCTCTCTGGCATTTCGATGGTGGCGCAATTTCTTGAGAATAAGGCATGATCTTGACACAGGTAATTCGTCGGTGAGCAGTGGGCTTGATGGCCCGTCTGACCTCACAGGCTTCGTCATTGGGGCCTTGTCACTCTTTTTCCATCTCTTGAGACTAAGTCGTGAAGTTTTTGGTGGACGTTCCACCCTATCTAAAATAGAATTTAGCTCATGCTAAATGTTGGCTAAGGCAGCCAATTTCTCTTCATAGGTGAGATCCATTGCTTAATGACTTCTTCCGCGCTGTGCAGAAGTTTATAAAATACTTCATACACATGCGAGAGTCCAACCACCTTCACCTCCCTCCAATGGGATGTTTTAAATTCCTTCACCCTGTTTTTTTCTTTGGATAGGAAGTTGCATCACAAGGCTGCTTAAATCCCACACCTGGAGCGTCCACCTCCCTGTACTTCTATTGTATATTGCCATAAGTTGCGACATTTCTCGAACGTTCATCTCCCATGCTTCTATTGTATACTGTCATGAATTACGACATTTCTCGACGCGTTTAGAGTGTACCTATCATGGTTCGCCTTAGTGCAACCTTTCAATGCTGACGTGAGTTATGAGTTTTTCGTTACCTACCCCACTTCTGTTATAATAGCCCAATGCATAGATGGGAAGACCTCCACTTGGGGTTTCTCAAAACGATTACTGCTTTCTTAACGCCCATTGGGTAAGATTCGGTAACAAACAATGACCCTTCCGAGTGGATGTTTCACCCATGAAGGACCCCCCAACTAAGAAGCATTCTAAAAGGACATTGTTATCAGTGCACGTACCTGGCTAAGCGACAAACCCCTATAATTATTTCTTGACAGAACAGACTTTCTGACACACCTCTTTAGCGCTCTCACATTATGTCATTCAGCGTCCTGGTTTATTATACAGCCACTTGTATTATCTACTGCACCCGACCTCCAACAAATACTTTTTTCCACCCTCTCCTTTGGTGATGTGAGTTATGGAAATTTTCGTCAACAGTCAGATACTAGACGACAGGGATGGGAACTGTACAGAGACACACCTCCTTGGCTGTTATGTGGCTTCTATCGCCCTTATTACCACGTTTATGACCTCGAACAACGCAATCCTTACTACAGGTAGCAGGGACCCTGAAGGGCATTGTCACCCTCCCTATTATTAATCTTTGACTTACCTGGCAGCACGTCGTCTATAACTATTTTCCCTACAGAATCACCCTCGAAGCAATTCGTCCACAGCGATTGTTCAGAGTCAAAACTCCTTGACTATTACATTCGCGCTATTGCCCATTTCCTAAGTACAATGCTGCTTCCTAATGCTTCTCAAAGCACCTCGCTCTTGAATGAGGAGAGCTCTCAGAATAAGAATGACACTCAAGAAACAAAAGAGCGATAGAACCTGGACTATTAACCTACCTTTCAATACTGACATGAGTTATGACATTTTCACTGATGCTATCGTGTTTAGAGAACACCTGTGTGAGCTGCTCATGGGAGACCCATCTCTTCAGTGCTTGTGAAGAGGGAAAAGTGGGGAAACAAATAAAATTCGTAGCCCCATCCTAGGATGTCGAACTCTTCACTGTCCCAAGTTAGGACGTCACTGGGGAAAGAAATGGGGGAAACCTAGCAACAGAAATCATCCTCCGAACACACAGGGATGACACTATTCAGAGTCACTGTGATGCCCCCTCAATCACTTTTACTTTACCTTAAACAGTTTTGCTTAATGTACGTTATATTTATCATTTTGGGGATTTAATTTCATTTTTGGCATCACAGCGCTCGTTTCCAAGAGCATAGGAGTTGTGCATCACAACTCCGAACTACCGATTGTCACCCACTGAAGCACGCATGTACAAGGACACGCCCCCTCTTACGTCATAGCTTGTGCGCTCGTCATTTTATGCAAATGTCTTTACCGGTGCAACAGCCATGTGTTGCAGAGTCTATATGCTTGTTATAACCATGACATGTAGTCACAGAGAGAGAGTTGGAAGTAGTCACAGGAGTTGGTGTTTGTTGGTTGACAGTTAGTAGTAGTTAGTAGTAAGAGTCAGATGGAAGTAGTCACAGAAGTTATTTAGTAAGAGTTGTAGCCAGAGTCAGTTAGAGTTGTGAAGAGTTGTTGTTAGTAGCAGTGAGATAACGATGATGTAGACGACGTTTTCATTTACGTTGGTGAGTGTTTAAAAATAATTTTTTGGAAATAAACTTGTTTTTTACAGAAACTTTTTTGAATCTTCGGTATTTTTTCTCTTGAGCAACGTTATTTCATAAGTTTTGATTACATATTTTTATGCTGACAATCATTTATTTTTTTAATTCTTCCTTGCTAAGTAACATTCGCTGGTATTCGAACCCTAATTGAACTTTATTTGGCAATTTGTTAACTATTGCCTGGCGCCCGACTTTAGCTATTCAAAGTTTGAATAAATATTGGATCAGACAAAGGGTCCAAAACTTTAAAAGTATTTAAATCTTTGGAGCATTACATCACACCTCCTCGACTGGCACATTCGCTCTTATTGTCACGTTTCCTAAGTACAATGCTTCTTCCCAACGCTTCTCAAAGCGCCTCGCTCTTGAAAGATAGGAGCTCTCAGAATAGGAACGACACTCAAGAAACAATAAGAGCGATAGAACCTGAACCGTTAGCCTACCTTTCAATACTGACATGAATTATGACATTTTCACTGATGCTATCGCGTTTAGCGATACCTGTGTGAACCGCTAATGCTACCGCTCATGCTACCTGTGTGAACCGCTCATGAAGGAGGAAAAGGGGGGATATCAATAAAATTCGTAGTCCCATACTAGGATGCCGAAATCTTTACTGAGAGTGGAATCCAAGTTAGGACGCCACTGGAGGGCAACCTTGCAACACAAAGCATCCAGCGATGACGTTATTTCGGACACGCCCCTCCTAAAAAAGTAGGAAACGTAGCAACAGAAAGCATCCAGCAAACACACAGGGGAAGGGGGAAGGAACCTTTCCTCTCCCCAGCCAAAAAGTATTCTTACTACTGGTAATGCTAAACTAATTGATACAAGCCTTACCAACTCTCACACACGACTCAGTGTTATTATAGAGAACTTTCATTATGTTAACTAATTTGTCTGGTATACCATATGATCGCACAATCAACCACAAAATATGACGATTGAAACTGACTGTATTGTCAGTCAGTTTCAATCGTCATATTTTGAAACTGACTGTATTGACAAAATATGACTGATTGCATCCAGAATCGAAAGCCTTTTTGAATTAAAAAAAACTACCAACAAAAGGTTTCTGAAACTCTAAACATTTCTCAAGAATCTGCCTAAGTGAAAATATCTGCTCCACACATCCCCTACCACTTCTGAATCCACATTGCTCATCACACAATTGCCTGTCAACCAGATTCTTAATTCTATTAAGCACAATCATGGAAAGAACACTACCTAGAATAGAGAGTAGGCTGATACCCGTATAGTTATCACTAGAAATGCGATCACCTTTTTTGAAAATAGGGATAATAATAGCTCTGGTAAAATCCTTAGCAACCATGCCTTCATCATAAAAGATATTCAAAATTTCAGTCATCCGAGTGGTAACAGAAACATTCCCAGCTCTAAGCATTTCTGTAGTAATTTCATCTACCCCTGGGGATCTATGAAGTTTAAGTTTAGAAATAGCGAAAATAACTTCAGATTGTGTTATAGGGCCAACATTAAAGCCACCAATGCATCTATCATCATTACAAACAATGGGAGTAGAACTAACCACATTGTTTAGAACATCACTGAAATGCTCAGCCCACCTTGCCATGATAATCCTCACCTTCTATAACTTTACCTTGTTTATCCTTCAATCCCTGTATGCCTGTCCGTTTTCTACCACACAAAACATTAACTATCTGATACAGCTCTCTCCTGTTGTGCTGTCTAACTGCTTCCTCAGCTTTGTCAGCCAAGCCATCAAGCTCAAAATTCTTATCAGCAGCTAACTGATCTTTTACACGTTTATTAAGTTCTTTGTAATGCTTTCTATTAGGACTAGTAGGGTACTGATTAAGGACATTCCTGCAGTTCTTTCTTTCCGAAATAAGCTCAAGTGCCTTATCACTCAAATAATTCTGTCTTCTCTGCTCCTTTTTTCCTAAAAGAGTACTGTTAGTTTCCAAAAAGCCTGTTTAAAATGGCCCTATTCTTCCTCAACTTCAGTAGTAAGCAAACCATGACTGTCATAATGACTAAGTAACCTGTCATGGTAAACTTTAGCTATAACTGGGTCTTTCAGAGCTTCATTATTAAGATAAATTTTTTAAATTTAGCACAACACTTTTTAAGTTTAAGTTGCAAGACACTTTTAACAAGATAAAGGTCAGATCCAATTTCATCTCCCCTTATTCTCTGGTATTCCTAACGAACTAGCCCATTTGCTGTTAATTAATATATAACAATCATATTCTTATTATGTGTACTTATTATGTGTACTTCTTCCCATGTGTACTTATATATGTCACGGTGTTTGTAATAAGTGTTAGTTATTCTGAATCAATTGAGTTTCTTACCTGTAGGAGACGTTGCCCATTGCCTTTGCAGCTACCCATACCAAAAGGGCCTATCACTCCTCCCCAAAGATCAGAGTCAGTACCAACTTTGGCGTTGAAATCACCTAGAACAACGGTAATATCTCCTTTCTTGACCGAATTCAAAATATCCTGAAGTTGTCCGTAAAACCTATCCTTCTCATCCTCATCGGCATCCTCAGTGGGGGAATAACAGCAGATAACATTCAAGTGTTTAATGCTTGTCCGAAATTTTGCTGTAAGAAAACTTTCATTAATGCACTCATATCCTAAAAGAGCATCACTAGCGTGTCTGCTGAGAAACAGACCCACACCTTGGTGATGCTTTCCATCCTCCCTCCCTGTCAAGAGAAATTTAAAGTTATTTTTAAGTATTTCACTTTCACCTGTCTATCTGGTCTCTTGCGAGCCTAGAATATCTAGGTTATTGCCCTGGAGTTCCTGCGTGAGGAGATCAAGAGAATAATTTCTATATAATGTCCTCACGTTCCATGTTCCTGCAGAGAGAAAATGATTTAATAGGTTTTTTAAAGAAACTAGGATTATTGAGATAGGTAGGGCCAACAATATCAAGCAGCTCCCTGATTCGTAGGCATGGGGCAAAGACCTGTTCCTCCTTCACTAAAGGCTGAAGTCGCCGATGCTGGTAGGAACTTCAGGCACTACCTTTTCAAATGGACTTTTTCAAGAGCCTATGGCCTGCCTGAGACACATTACTCCAGTTAGGCTTGACGATTCCCAACTAGCTAAGTGAGGTTCAGGTACCTGCGTTGGCCTCTAATTAGGATTATCCACCAGCTGATATATAGAGAAATAAATTGAATATTCAAAGAGAAATAATTAAATAAACAAAAATACCAAACTTAAATCATTTTTTTCTTCTGTGCTGTCTCTTTTGAGATTCATCAAAAATTAGCTAACATTGTAGGCATTCACTTCCCTTCATGTCGCTTTTCAATTGTCGAAATATCTTTGTGAAACCTCTCACCGTGTTCATCGGAGAACTCACTGCAGCTTTCCGGAAAGTAGTCTAGATGTGAATGCAGGAAGTGCACTTTCAAAGACATGTTACATCCTAAATCCCGATATGCATGTAGCATCTGGTTTACTATTTCTTTATAATCTTTAGACCACTTTTTTCCAAGAAAATTATCTGTAACTTTCCTAAAACATGTCGAAGCAAGTTTCTCTTTCTCTGTTAGAGATTCGTCAAATTTCACATCTTTCTTCAACTGTCTTATTTCAGGGCCAACATACACGTCCTCTTTTATCTTTGCTTTTGAAAGACGGAGGGATTTTGTTGTTAGGTATGCAAATCCTCTAACATATTTATCCACTGCCTTGACAAATGCGTCATAAGTCCCAGTTTTATATGAAGGGGAGGAAGGATCACGTCTTCTTATATAAGTCTCTGCTTTTGCAAATTTTTTCTTCCACTTTCCAATTACGTATTGGCCAAGTTTCTTCAAGTAATGGGATGCTCTGTCATGACTGTCCATTCACAAAGGAAACAAGGAAATTTTGTGTTCCCTTGTTGCATTCCCAATATCATGGCAATGATTTTTAAATCCCCACATATTTTTCAATTGGAATCCGTATATTTAATGGATTTGAGCATTATATCTAGAATCTCATATGAGTCTTTTGCCATACTAGCATAGACAACTGGAACAGAAGACATTAAATTATCGTTATGTAGTAAAACTGCCTTCAAGCTAATTGATTTCCTCCAGTTTTGTGGGTCATGAATAAAGCCCAACGTTGTCATCAAACCGGTAATATCATTACAGAAAGTCAATCGGCCATCATGAGAGAAGAATGCAACAAAATTCCGTTCTCCCTTAAAAGTTGTATTAGGCTGGAGCAAATTCCATTTTTGTAACCTAGAGCCCAGCAGTTCAGCATTTTGTTTACTTATCCCTAGATCACGAACCAAAGCATTCAGATCTGCCTGCGTTAAAAAATGTGGAGTTGAATCCTCGTAGGAAGGATCTCTTCTTTCTGGAGGTGATTTATGTGCCTCGCTGTCTTCACCAATACTTTCTTCATCTTCTGTTTCCTGACTTGGAGTTAGTGGAACTGTCAAAGTTTTAGAATGTGGTACTGGTCGTATTGCAGAAGTTGATGATAATCGATATGTCTCCTCGAATTTCTACTGGTAAAGCCCTGGATACTAGTCATACAGAAGTAGCAATCTGTGGAATGGTCTTTTGGTTTCCTCCATTTCATGGGTACAGCAAATATCATGGCGCTACCTTTACCCTTCCACCAGTTTATTAATTTCTCGTAGCGAGTTGCACAGCGTATGCGAGGGGCCCGCTGCTTATCCTGATCTCCTGATTTACATCCAAAGTGATGTTTGCATGCTCTCTTTATTATAGATGACATTTTTTTCTTGTGTTTTGCAAAGGTGAACTCTCCGCAAATATAACAGAAGTTGTCTGCCTTATTTTGACATTTTCGGCGGGGCATTTTCTAGGATATAAAAAAAAATAACAGAAGTATTAAAAAAACTGTCATGTTAATTACACAAATATTGTCATAAAATATCTTTACATATCCTAGAATACAGTTTGAAACAATTGATGTTAATTCCACAAATATCTTGTCACTTATACGTTTTTAAAACTAACTTTACGGAGGCAAACTAGTAGTTATCTAAACTAGGGGTTCTCAACGTGGGGTACGCGTAAAAGTTTTTGGGGTACGCCATGAGAGCTCAAAAGTCGCTAGATGTAGCAACAAAGTCAATGTTTTATTTTATTTCCATTGTTATACTATAACTATAGTTTGATCTATCTATACAAGGGGTAGGCCAGTTACATACACATTTCCAGTGGGTTCGTTAAGCATAAAACGTTGAGAACCACTGATTTAAACTATGAATATAATAACATTGCTGCCAAAATGTGAATATAAACTATTACAAATAAGTCAGTGTTAACAACGTTTTTGATTTAACACTTCCTGATTTTTCATTCCCCAAGTAATATACATGAAAGTGATGTGTTATATCACCAGAACTCTAAAACTACCCCTGATAGGCCAATTCTGATCTCATATTTCAATTTCCCACACCAAAATACTTTAGGAACACATCAGTTAACCAAAGAAAATATTCCCTTGTAGAAAATTGTTGTTATTATATGTATAATAGAGAACATATGAAAAAATTTAAACACCTCTCAGTGCACAAAGAGAGGAACCTATTGACCATACTACAATCCGTTAAGGCTGAAGTCGTAATTCAGTATAACATGGAAGATATTTCTTATGAGGCACCTCACCAATATTAAGATTATGACTAATGTAATATTTGTGTTATTACATATCATCATTCAGAGTTTTAGCCTAATAAATTACATAAGAGATAAAGTGTGCCTAAAGTTCTAAAGTTATTTACACACAGTTTACCTCTTAATATAATTTATTAAGCTAAAACTCTGATTTGTAACAAAAAGAAAGGAAAAAAACCTTTCCACGATTGTGCTTAATAAAATTAAGAATCTGGTTGACGGACAATTGCGTGATGAGCAGTATGGATTCAGAAGTAGTAGGGGATGTGCAGATATAATATTTTCATCATTATCATCATTCATCATTCACTCGAGGCTACCTCGAGTTTATATCTCACCCCCTACGTTGGGGTGAGCAAACCCACAATGAAAATATTGTAGGAGTCCACACAGGTTAATTAAGATATTATGGTGAGAATAAAAGAAAAAGTAAAATAAAAAGATATCCGATGCAACACTAGCAAACAAACTCTTAGAATCGGAAAAGTATCCAGCAAAGTATCATGCTACGAAATATCCGAACCTGGCAGAGAGCTATTCCTCGATTATACTGGAGGACGAATGTTTGAGATACCGATCTATGTCCCAATTAGATTGAGAAGAATCTAAAATAGCCAATTCTTGTACAAAATTCTCCAAGATGATAATTGGCCCTCTCTTGAAGTATTTGCCCAAAATTTTGAAGTATGATTTGGTATACTTGGGTTTTACAGCATATTGGTCATTACTTGCTTTTCTCAAATTATCGATCGGATACTTGAGGGATTTAGTTCTTTTTTTTTTGGTAATCTTTGTCAGATGAGTTGAAGATGCATTCGGTAAGTTCATCTGTATCGTCTGCTGCCTCATCACTTTCCCATATTTTTGTCTGATTTCTACTTGTTTCTTCTATTTTTGCTGCTGTGACTTCTTTTTCATTTTCTGAGTCATTTTCTTTTTCTCCTGTTTTTCGGTAATGTTTTCGTGCCGATTATTTTCTTCCTTTTGGATTCTTTTCCTTTGTGACTTTATCTTCTTGTTTCTCTTTTTTTTTTTTTTTTGATGTTGCTATTTGTAGGGTTATGGAGGCAGTTGCGGAATTGGCTTATATAGCTTCCATCCAGAGTTTCTCCTCGTCTTGGAGTTGGCTGTTTTGTGGGGTGAAGGAAATTTCGCTGTTTTCCGTCTCATTACCTTTTTTAGTTTGGTGAATTTCTTCTTCATTCAGTGCCTCTGCTATGATGTCAGCAAAGATTTTGGTTCAGAGCTCGTTTTTTTTACCTCCGCTTTTTGTTAAAAGTGGGCATTGAGCTACAAAATGTCCTGGTTTTCTGTATCGTTTGCAGAGTCTAATGACTCCCTTGTATTCAACAGTAGCAAGTTATGTATTAATGTGAAGAAAATTAGGAATTTCTTGTTTTATTTTGATGTGGCGGTCCTGGTTCCTTTCTCGATTTCTTTTAATTCTGCGATGGTGTGCATTTCATCTTCAATGCTTAATATTTCTCCATATTGTTCTAGGGTTTTTCCAACTTCTTATTCGTTATTGATGAAAAATGGGAGTTTGGGCACTAAACCTTCTTAATCAAGCGTCCAACTGGTAAGATGCCATATTTTCTTTCATTTTGTGTCATCTGTTCTTCTCTCCATTTCAGGATTTTTTTTTTGCACCTTCTTGGTTTTTTCATTAGAATAATTGTTAAATTCTTTTATGATCTGCGAATTTTGACTGTTCCTAGTCCAATGATGTTGATGATATCTTTCATTAGTTCAAAGAAAGCCATTCCATTGTGAAATATTTTGAAGACATTTCGTAGATTTCCGTCCTGCGTGTTTCCTCCTTACCTTCCCTAATCAATAAGATTTAGTTTTGAAAAGAACTGTCTCTAAAACGTAAGTTTAAAATCTAGGCTAACCTGAGCAAATTTAAACACGTCTACACTCTGTGAACTCCGAATGTTTAGAGTTCCAAAAACGTTTGGACTAGTTTGTTGATTTCAAAAACGCTTTTGACTCTGTTGATCGCCATAATTTGTGGTTGATCGTGAGGTTGTATGGCATCCCAGACAAGTTCGTTAACATAACGAAAGCTCTCTATAATAACACTGAGTCATGTGTGAGAGTTGGTAAGGCTTGTAGCGATTGGTTTAGCATTACTTCTGGTGTTCGACAAGGGTGCATTTTGTCTCCTTTTCTCTTTAGTTTGGTTACTGATTATGTTATGCGAAATTCACTTCAAGGGAAAGATTTTGGCCTTAAATGGACTGGAGATACGAAAATTTCTGATTTCGATTATGCTGATGATTTAGCCCTTTTGGCAAATGATGTTGATGAGATGAACTCTTTCATTCGAGCTGTTGATGAAACTGATAGTAGAGTAGGTTTGGTTATAAACAGAGAGAAAACTAAAGTGATGAAAATTGGTCAGGCAGGCTGTGATTCAGTTAATCTGAATGGTTGCAGTCTTGAGCAGGTGTCACAGTTTAATTATCTTGGAAGCTATATAACAGATACTGGTGATGTGCGGCATGAGATTAACAGACGAATAGGGATTGCTGCCGGGACTTTTAAGAATCTATGGAGAGTGTGGAGAATTAGGCATATACATCAAAAGACTAAAATTAGACTCTATAATAGTTTGGTTCTTTCTAGGGTTAGTTATGGCAGTGAAACTTAGATACTTTGTAAACAAGATAACAGGAAACTAGATGCTTTTGATTCTAGATGCTTACGCAGGATCTTGGGCATTAGGTGGTTCAACTTTGTAATTAATGATGAGGTTAGGCAAAGGAGTTTGCAACCTCCTTTAAGCAGCATATTGTGCAGAGAGAGACTCTGCTGGTTTGGCCATGTTGCCCATATGGATAATTATATATTAGTGAATAGGGTTATGAATAGTGTGAATAAAGGCCTCAGAAAGAGAAGGAGACCTAGGATGTGGTGGGCAGACAATGTCAAACAGGATCTTGTTAGAATTTGTGTGTAGTGGCCAGATGCAGCAGATGTAGCTCAGGACAGATATGCTTGGAACAAAATTACACAATCTGGTTGGACTTCCGCAGTCCATTTCTGCTTGAGGATGACAATGATGAAAGTATGCGTTACTCCGAATTCATTTTTTTTAAACTTGGAGTAATTTTATCGTATTAAAATTTTGTTAGTTTATCGTCCCGTGTGTTTCATGTCTTCTGCTGATTCAAAGTACTGATACACTTCTAACATAATACCAGTTTTTTTATTCATTTCAAATTTATTCATGATGAGATACGTACATTTCATATTTTAATTGACGCATCTAAATTCAAATTTGAATTACAGCATTTGAGAGCACTTCCTTAATTAGTTAAAGTAGCTATTTGGAATGCTTAATACCAAAAGTTTCGAAATCGATTAGAATTTTTAAAATATTTTCCTTTCAGAAACTGCGCTTCATTAAATGTTGAGCTCAACGTCAGATTTTAAAGAAGAAATTGATAATGTAATACCCATTGCAATATATTCAAATTCATGTAATTTAGTGTATTTGAAAAATTAGAAAAATGTAAGCGAAACATAAATATTCAAAAACTTTACAAATAGGAAAGTTATATAGTCTAGTATTGAAATAGATGGGAAAAGAAAGAAAAATATTAAAAAACATTTGTGAAAGACTCTCGATCACATAAAGTTTATAGATGTTTACATCCTTTTCTAAAAATAATTCAGTAAATAAGAATTTCAATTTTTAAGTGAGAAACGTTTTTCCTTTTTGCAGAAAATATAAAAATGAATCCATACATATATTCGTGATACTTATTTTATAAATGCGAGTAAATATTATTGAATCCCAGCAATACTGATCTATGAATTCAATCTTGAAAATTCGTATTAATGTTTACGTAAAATATGTGATGCAAAATGATATTTAAAGAAAAGAGTCTGTTGTGAAAAGAGTTGTTTGTCTCGGCTTATACACTCATCCACCTAAACAGGTAGAGGCACCAAGCTTTGCATGAACCTTCTCTTCATCCAGAAGGAGAGTATAGGCCAGATCCCGCTGGGGTCAACCAAAACCCGTGTGGACTGGGTTAAATTTTGTAAATCCCATAGACTTAACATTAGCTATCGTTGAAAATAAATGTTGAATAATAATTGTCACCTAATGGATAGCGTGCTTGGCTACTGATGAAGAGGACTTGGGTTCGAACCTCGGATAAGGCATGGTGATTGAGTTGTCTTTCTGCTGAGGTCCCGCCTTCTTCACAGACCTTCTACTACGGTTATAAACTAATAGGCTACTGTCAGACCTCTGTGGTAGGCAGCTGCTTGAGAAAGGTATTATTTTTTCACATTATAAACAAATTGTTTCAAAAATGGGTGAATAGAACGAGCTTTTTGGTGGACATTGAAGTCGTTAGAAAGAGCACTAGCTGTGCACGGGATTCTTTGAATGAATTGAAATCAATGTTTCGAAAACTAAAATGTATTTATATTGGTTTAAATTGAAGAGGTATTTTTCCGACGTATTTAATGAATTTTAAAGAAGATATCACTCTGAAGTTAACGACGATCAATTTTAGAGAGAAAAATGTCTTAAGGCAGGGTGGGATACGAACCCACGACCTCCTGATAACATGACAGGTGCTCTGGACCACTGAGCTACCGGACGCCGATCAAGACCTCCTCTATTTGATGCGATGAACTTTCTACCAGCAGTGCACAATTCTCCGTGTCTCAAACGTATTGTCCCAGCTGCTCTCAGCTTCAAGACACGGAGAATTGTATACTGCTGGTAGAAAGTTCATAACATCATTTAGAGGAGATCTTGATCGGCGGCCGGTAGCCTCAGTGGTCCAGAACACCTTACATGTTATCAGGAGGTCGTGGGTTCGTATCCCACCCGACTCAAGACAATTTTTCTTCTAAAACTGAATACAATTTGAAAATTGTGTATTTATTACGCATACTTTATTAAAATGTCTCTTGAATTAATAAACCTGTATGTTATGGTAGTGAACCTTGGACCCTTTGTAAGCAAAATAACAGGAAACTTGATGCTTTTGATTCCAGATGCTTACGCGGTATCTTGGACATTAAATGGTCAATTTTGTAAGTAATGACGAGGTTAGACAAAAGAGTTGGCAACCTCCTTTAAGCAGCGTACTGTGCAGAGAGAGACTCTGTTGGTTTGGCCATGTTGCCCGTATGAATAGTTATAGATTAGCGAATAAGATTATGAACAGTATGAACTAAAGGCTGCAGAAAGAGGGAGGAGACCTAGGATGTGATGGGCAGACTGTCAAACAGGACCTTATTAGAATTGGTCTACAGTGGCCAGATGCAGCAGATGTAGCTCAGAAGATACGTATTTCGAGAAGTTATTACAGAGTC
Source organism: Ryuthela nishihirai (assembly GCA_038380435.1). Classification (NCBI taxonomy): domain Eukaryota; kingdom Metazoa; phylum Arthropoda; class Arachnida; order Araneae; family Heptathelidae; genus Ryuthela; species Ryuthela nishihirai. Next base: position 5,768,676 of record JAWZYU010000021.1, read on the forward strand.
TGTTTACACCTTCGTAGCCCATGGCCGCATGAAGATTTTGCATGTATGTATACACTTAGATGCCAGCTTTTTATGAGCATCCTAATGCGTCGGATCATGGAACTTACAAGATGCTGGATGCGTTGTGCAGGAATGTTGCATCATACAGAAACGACTGTGTCACGCAGTTGCTGAAAATTGGATGGCTGCACTGCCTCGCTGCGAACAATCCTTACCACCTTATCCCAAAGGTGCTCGAGAGGTTTAGATCTGGGAACTGTGAAGACCAATGAAGCAAGGAAAACTCGGTGGCGTGTTCCTGGAACCATTCGGTGAAGCTACGTGCCTTTTAAGCAAGTGCATTATCATGCTGAACGTGTCCATCCGAGTGAGGATAAACTGTAGTCATGAAGTGATTCACTTAGTCGGCAATAATGTTCAAATAAACAATGAGGTTATGATGTTCTTCAGTTTGTATCAAGGAAAACAATCTCTGCACCATCACACCACTATCATCAGACAAGATGACTCTATGGCCTCATGTTGCTTGCCCCAAATTCTGATCCTTACATCAGCATGATGCAAAAGGAACCTTGATTCGCCAGACCAAGCCACTTTTTTCCAGTCTCGAACTGTCCAGTTTCAGTGCTCCTACTCCCACTGGAGACATGCTTTCGTGTTCTTCGCTGACAACATCGACACTTGACAACATCGGCAGCTGCTGTAGCCCATTCGTGACAAAGTCTGATACGTGGTGGTGCGTTCGGAGATGACTTTCTGCACACCAATGTTTAATTCTGATGTGATTTGCCCATCTGTTCACTTGCACGATTCTTGCCAGTCTCCTTTGATCCCTCTGATCCACAAGCTGTTTTCATCTAAAAGGATCGCCGATCATTGGTAACGTTTTGCTTTTCGCCCCATTCTCGGCAAACTCTTGAAACGGTTGTGCGCAAAAATCCCAGGAGTATGGCCGTTTGGGAGATGCTAGAAAACCAACTATCATGCCACGTTCAAAGTCGCTCAGGTGAATACCAGCTAGAGCTGAAAGCCAACCACCTTCGGAATACGTCTTAACAATGGCTGTCCTAGCAAGCCATGTCAAAAAGCAAGCGCTAGGTGAGCACGTCACAGATACCCATGCTTTGTTAGTGTAAATAAAGGCTGAGTGTGTATCAGAACCACGTGTTATTATTACTAGGATACGCTCTATATAAATGGTAAGATGAATTATTAAGTAATTTCACACTGAGTTTTCGTATGATTTGTAGAACCAAACGTATATAATTTGTCTTATAAAGCTTTTAAACTAAGTATAAAGTAGCTTTGGATCATGAGGCAAAAGAACTTAAATAGCTAAATCCGTTAAGATAAATCAGTGTCCATTAGGTGTATTTCTAACGTAAACTATAAATAACATGCAGATATAAGCAGCATGAATAACATGCATATATATTAACATGCATATACAGGGTGATTCAAAACTTATCGTTCAAATTTCGTGGAGAGGTAGGGAATACGTCAGGAAACCGATTTAACATAGGAAAGTATGTCCGCAAATGTACGCAAGCGTATGTAGAGGGCGCTGTGTGTACCCAACCAGAGTACAGCTCGCCCGACCACTCCCGCTGTCATCAGTGTACGAGCTGACTTACTAGTGATAAGATGAATCGTTTTACGCATCAAGAGCTAGCGGATATGCATCTCGCACATGGGGCAGCTGGCGAAAGCGGCCGCCGAGCTAGGCAAGTTTACGAAGACCGATACCCCAACAGAAGAATACCGCAGCATCAAATGTTTGCACGTGTGCATCGCAATCTGCGCGAACGTGGTTCACTGCGCAGCAACATGCAGGATACGGGGAGAAGACGACTGATGCAGACTGTCAACGTCGCAGAACAAGTCCTACAGTCCATCGAAGATAATCCGAATACCAGAACACGAGCTATTGCTCAGCATCTTGGGGTCTCTCAGTCAGCAGTGTGGCGGATACTGCACGAGGAACGTGTGCATCCTTACCATCTGCAAAGGGTGCAGTTACTGCATCCTGACGATTATCCGAAGCGTGTGGAATTTGCATAATGGTTCATGCAGAAAGGTGCCGTGGACCCCAGTTTTCCAGCTTCTGTCCTTTTTACAGATGAAGCTTCATTCAGTCGTGAAGGTGTGTTCAATACACACAATTCACATGTGTGGGCTTACGACAACCCGCATGGTACGAGAAGTCACGCTGCGCAACATCGTTTTGCCGTAAATGTGTGGGCTGGAATCATTGGTGACTGTTTGTTGGGACCTTACTTGCTACCGCCCCGATTGGACGGCCGGAAATACCTAATATTTCTCGAGACAGTGTTACCGACTTTTCTGGGCGCTGTTCCTGCGCATATCCGCCGAGATATGTGGTATCAACATGACGGGGCTCCAGCCCATACAGCCATAACACAATTGTTGCGCGTGATTACCTGACCGAACATTCGGAGCTCGATGGATCGGTAGAGGTGGACCGATCGCTTGGCCACCCAGGTCACCTGATTTATCGCCCATAAATTTCTTTTTGTGGGGGGCCATGAAATACCATGTGTACGAGACCCTCGTCGACAGTGAAATGGACCTTGCTGCACGAATTAATGGCCGCCGCAGGCATTGTCCGTGATATGCCAGACGTTTTCGAAAATGTTCGGCGGTCAATGTAACGGCGCTGTGAATCCTGTGTCCGTGTAAATCGTCGCAATTTTGAGCACCTACTGTGAACCTGTACTTTACCTTGTTGGAATAAAAGTCACATTCGTAACCACTTAACTGTACTTTTCCTTGTGTTCACTTTACTTGTCCATTTTGTTCATGTAGATGACGTTTGCGGACATACTTTCCTATGTGAAATCGGTTTCCTGATGTATTCCCTACCTCCCCACGAAATTTCAACGATAAGTTTTGAATCACCCTGTATATTATAACATGCAGATATAAGAATTTTGTAAACAGGTTTCGGAAGATAAGTTCCTAAAAAATTAATTTTATAGAATATTTTGCTTCATATACTTTGGATCAAACAATGTTATGCTTACGTTTTTTGATGACATTACATGTAATTCTTTTTATTTGCATACTGCAAACAATAACAAAATAATTATTCCGCATTACTTTCCCAGAAATGTAATATCTAAAATATAAATAAATTAGGTTAAATGGTAAAAAGTTTCTCTGGAAAGTGGCTGAATATTTTTTGTATCGATTGTGAATTTGAATTTATCTTTTCATTCCGTCTTTGTTAGGAAATTTAGGCAAAGATTCTTTGGCTCTTATACTATTTTATTTAGAGTAAGCTGTTATATGATATTTCTCTGTTATCACTTACCCTATGCGATTTATCTGAATCACTGTCTAAATTCTTTGCTTATTGACATACCTAGAGGTCTATGTGCATGTTTGTCATTACTTGGTTTAGTGTTTACAATATAACTCAACCACTATTCTTCTGCATTTATATTGAGTATGCTATCACTTCATTTTGATATATATGTTAATAATAGCATATTTCTTTTTCAGAAACATATATATAGGTTGTCATTACTTAATTTAATTCATAAACTTCGTCTTGAGCATCTTTGGATATTAATTATTTAAAAACTAGGAAAAGACTATATTTGTGTACAAGTCCTCAAATTTTGCACGAATTATTCGAATCACTAATTTTGATCAATTCTTTGGTTGTTTATTGAAATATGTAGTAATCTGTGTCATTATTTAGTTTAATGTCTACCATATATATGAATTACTGTTTGCAACATTTATTTCTTGCCTATATACCATCACTTCATTTTGACGCATATGTTAATTACTTTAATGACATTTCATCACTTCCAAAAAGTTATATAATATGTATAGCTTTCCATTAATTAATTTAATACATGCAATTAATCTAAATCACTACTCTTAAACATCTTTAGATGCTATGTACTTTTTTAAATTAGGGAGGGACATCGTAGTCCGCATTATTTATCTGAATCACCATTTTTAAGTACTTTCTATGCTTGATTATTGACATATCTGATTTTGTCTATGTGTTAGTGTATACCATTTATCTTATTCACTACTCTTCAGCTTTTCTGTTATGTTTTCTAGATATATCAACAATTAGTTTTTTCATATGATTTAATTGAATCACTAATCTTGTCCACTCTCTGTCATATATATATATAATGAACATTTCTCATTTCTAGGAAAGTACATATATTTCTTCATCTAGTTCAAAGTATACGATAAAAATGTATCACTGAATTTGATCATTTTGTGTTCTATTTACTAACTTCATTTCCATCACTCACAGAAAAGTTAATGTGTATTTTAAAGTTATTCGAATATATATATATATGACTTAAATTAATCATTACTTCTGTTAGTTTTCCATTTCCTATATATTTTTCCTTCAACTTTAGGAGTTTTAAACATTTCTTCATTTGAATTAGTATCACTCCTAATTTTGTGCAATATTTAATATTTTTCCACTTCTCTTTGGAAGATTCATGTATTTCTTCAGTTGGTTTACTATATATATATGAATTAATTTATTTACACGTAGTTTTGCGAAAATCTCAATATTTTTTTCCCTCACCCTCTAGGATATTTATGCATTTCTTCAATTCGTTTATTATACATCATTTCAGGATTTACTTCTAAATATTTTGCAATTTTTAATATTCATCTACTCACCTTTAGAAGCTTTGTGTATTTCTTAATGAGATTTAACATATATTTTATAAATGAATCACTCATTTTGCTAGTTTTATGTTTCTTTACCAGTTACAGTTGTCAATCGCGCTGAATATTTTTTATGTAAATGTTTATGAAAAATTACTTAAACTTTTAATAGTTGATAATTTTTATACTATTGTAATTTTGGTTTGTTTGAAATCGTGAAAGATACATTGTTTTGACCTCAGATGTTATTTATTTGTTTTCAAAGAAAAATGTTATTACAAGAGGAGTTTTGAATAACTACTCTTCACATTATAATATTCCAAAAGTTTCTTATTGTTTTTTGAAATTGTTTTCAGAAAGGATAAGGTGACTGAATTTTAACTACGTTTGTTTTACCCTAGTGCAAAATTCGGCAGATATATTTTCTTTTTTTTTACATTTTTGTAGAGGAATTATTTTTATTCAAAGATTGATAAATTGCATCTGCGTTAAAAATTGGTTCATTTGAAACTACCGGCAATAATTTCGCTTTCAACTTCATTCATATGAAACGATATGTGGAAATAACCAGCAGAGAGCAAACGCAGCGATAGTTTAGTGTGTGACGTCAAAAACATGTTGGTGGGCTTTTTCATTGTAGGAGGTATTGCCCATTCTGACGCTCAATCCAACTCTAACTAATGCTCGAAGATCTGGACTGCCTGATTCATACCTCATATGGCTGTCACATGAAGTATTGCGTGTTGGAATGAACCATTTATTTTACGGTGGTGGTATACCTAATAAACTGGTAACTCAGTGTATGTCATAAATAAGTTAATAAATATATTGAATAATAAATAATGTTTTTCTTTTTCATTTCATAATTCATTCTTAGTACTTACATATTTTTTGTTCACCTTAGACTCGCCATACACAGTTTACCTATATTTAATTTTGTTTTGCAACAAATTTACCTATGACTCCCAAATGACATCTGAGACACTTTGTTGGCTACAACAGGATTTGAAAAGTTCGATTTTCTGAGAGAGACAATTCTGTTTTTCTCTTTAAAAGTTTCTGACGTGCAGAGCTAGTTTATGTTGTGTGCTGATAGCTTTATGTCAACGAGCATTATTAATGAAGATTCTTTTGAATGATTGAGCATTAAATACTTTCAATAAATTCAGTTTAAGGAGACAATAGATTGGATGTAATCAATGCAATCTATTATACTTCAACGCTATCGATAATAATAAAATTGTTTAATATCCATAAGAAAAGAATGAATTGAAAAAAAAAGAAAGATACCTGTCTATTTTGAGGTCCATTTCGATTTAGCACATGAACATTTAATCCGAGCGAATTTGAATTTCCAGTTATGTCTGAATGAGGTAGATCCTCTTCTTCTGCGCAATTCCTCTAAAGGGCCCTTCGGCATTCAGAAAAAGAAATCTTTCATGTTACTTCTTAATAGTTAAAGACAAACTTTTTCTCTTTGAGATTGGCCTCCTTTTCATTCATTATTAATGCTTCCTATCAGAGCCGTAACTAGACAGTGCAGCAGGTGCATAGGTATAGAGCCCATAAGGGGAACTGAACCACACAAAATCGAAAGAAAATTGCCAACTGCCGTGTTAAAATTGTAGACTCTGATCCACCGAATTCGCCAAAAATATTGTACTCTAGAATATATAAGATTTATAAATAATGTTATTTCTTTCATTTTTTTTATTCACTTATTTATTCAAATGTGATCGATGAATTTGCTGAAATGAAAACAAGAAAAGTGCAAATAAAATATTTTTTTTTAATATATTGCACTATTAATATATAAAAATATTAAAAATGTCTAAAATTTATTAATAAACTTTAAACGCAAAATTTATTATAAACCGTTATACCGTATTTATTTTCATTTTTATTTATTTCCACAAAAAAAATAGAGGCCCCAAAAAGAAAGCGTTGCACAGGGCACAAGAAAGGCAAGTTGCGGTTCTGCTTCCTATGATTCCAAAATTGCACTTTGTCTCCTATTAAGAAACTCTCTTCGATTTTACCTCAGCTCTTTTAAATCACGCAGCTTTTACATTGGCCATCACTTGCATGAGACGAAATAATTTCCCTTTGCAATCTAAATTTCTTTTTAATAGACTGCGAAACATCTGTTACAGGGTAAAAATTGATTTTGTATAAAATATTTGACTTAAAAAAAAGAATATTTATCTTTCATTTAACCAAAAATAATAAATATTCAATTTTGTGGTATATAAAAGGTTTTCAGTGAATATTCATTGTATGTCAAATATTCAGAGAAAATTTGAATTTTATAACAATAAAATCATTTGGTTTAATTTAAATATTTTAAGGTCTAACAATACGAAACTATTTTAAGTAGAACTTACTAATTTGGTTGAGTTGCGATGCTGATTCCTGCAGACGACTCTTGATAGCATCATCATCTTCGTTTTCATTCGAATCCTCAATCAGGCGCTTGGCTACTTCTAACTGCTTCAAAAACTGAAAATAAAACGAATCTGTTTCATTTGCCAATTGCTCTATTTGCACCCTACTGGAAAAAAGGGGCTAATGAAAATTAACTTTAAATTGGTACCGAACTCTAGCGCTACCTTTTTTTTCCAATCGCCAAATGAAATTTTTAATATTTTTAAGTTTTAATTCAGCTATTGTTTGTTTCATGTTTGCGCTTCTGACATTCCATCTTTAAACCTCCATTTAGCATCTTTTCTGTTTCTATAATTAGCAAATTGGCGAATGGTGCAAGCTCAGACGATCACTGTCTGTTAAAATAGTAACGAACGGGAAGAGCAACAAAGGTCGACATTGTTTCCGTTTCCTGTTCAGCATTGTAATCGGTTTGCAAGCACGTCCATTCCTCGATTTACATGGTAGATAGATTCCAGAAAACCACCATGCAAATATAAACCAACAATTTATGGAAATAGGGAAATAGCTTAAAATGTTATTATTATTAATAAAGCTAAAAATTATTAATACATCTAAAGTTTTATTTGTACACTTTTATTTATCAGAAATTTCAGTATAACATAATATGACATTAATATAAATTATTTTGTGTATTCCAAATATTGTCTGTGATACAGATATGTAATAATTAACTTTTATTAACATTAATGTTCAAATGAAAAATAAAAAAATAATAATTTAAATTCTGAATTAAAGGCTTACATAGAGTGTTGTTTACAAAGGAATATAATTTTTTTAAAAATGAACAAAAAATGACATCTCCCTAATCAGTGGCAATAGGTTTGTTGGTTAATAGGCTAGCAGGTTTGCTACTGGTCGGCAGAAGAAGAATTAAATCTCGCTGCCAGATCGAAAACAGAGGTTATTTTAATAAGGTATCTCGGGACAGAGTGCGTGACAGTGGAAAGAATGCAATTTTAGCAAAAGAATATTAATATAATTTGTTAGACATCATTTTTTATATAGGAATTCTATTATTATATATATTTTTTAAATAAATGCTATCAACTAAACTATTTAGTTAATTTTAACTTTGAGGTTACTTAGTCTAATAGTGTCCCTTCAAGTTACTCCTGCCATGTTATCAGGAGGTCGTGGGTTCGTATCCCACCTAGTTAAAGACAATTTGTTTCTCTAATGGGATATCGACGTTAAACTAAGCATGAATACTTCCCTGATAGTTGACAAAACGATGAAGGGTTTCTTCTATTAATTACATGATATTGACTGTATTCTCGTGACATTCAATTTACCATCTACTTCGTAATACAGTTTGAAAAGCAGTGAAAACATTGTCTTCATGAGACACAGTATTGTGTACCGGAAATAGAAAAAATATCAATTAGGGACGATCTTGATTGTCAGCCTGTAGCTCAATGGTCAGGACACCTGACATATTATCTGGAGGTGCGGGTTCGTATTCCACCCGGCTAAATACAACGTTCCTTCTAATAAGACATCGTCTTTAAAATAAGAGTGAATACTCCCTTGTCTATAGACTCTTAGAAAGAGAAAAATATTTCAAGCAAATTATTGAGAAAATATTTAATGCATTACCAAGAACACATCTTCCCATTAATTGTACGTAAACATGGGAGGCCAATTGAAATCAAAATGATTTTGACAGCACCTGTTGTTGGGCAACTCTCATTTAAGGAAAATGAAAATTTCGCTTTGAAAATCTTGAATGTACGCATGAAGTTTGTTGCGGAAAAAGTGGAAGAAGCAGGCTATTATTATCTACGATAAACATTAGGAAGTGAAGAATTCCAGGCTTATTTTAGTGCATGCCAGGAACTGTGGCATTCAACATATCACTATTTTAACTGAAACTTTGACGATAGTTCAAACTACGACGATAGTTCCACTAAACTGATGATACGATTCACGCTGATTGAAATATCAACTGAATCGGTCGGAAGATCCAGAGTCATAGCTATATTAGGAGTCTTATGGACCGATAACCCACTGAAAATTGGATATTTTGTAGTCATTGTATTCAACCTTCTATTTGTGAATAGTATCCCAAGGTACTTTATGAGAAAATAATTTTTTCAGTATTGGATCCCAAATTATCCCAGTAATTAAACCACAATCACCTAGTTAGTCTCCAAACGGTAAAGTGAAAAAATTGGAAAAAATAGTTAAAATTTCGAAATATTATACATTGGGTTCCATAAATTAGACAACAACTGAAAAAAAAAAACGTTAAGGGCGATTGTTTCAAGATGTTCTTTAGTTCTCCTTCAAAGTGCGAGATGGAGTTGTCATGATAGCAGATTTGTTATGTATGTCTACCAGATATCCTTTATCGAAAGAAGTAAAGTGGTGAGTTATAAGTGGGCTGGAGGCAAGCCAAAATCAAGCAGATGCTGCCAGATGGCTTAATTTGAGTTGTTCAGTGGTGCACAGACTACGGCAGATATTCCAAGGACAGCGCATTCAGACGATTCAGCAGTGGACGACGACAAGCAACCACACCAAAGCATTCCACTATCTGCTGTTATGCATCCAGGACAGTAAGATGTCAAAATCACGTCAAGAACTGGGATCAAGCTTCGCAGCAGATAGTGGAATAGTGATATCTGTTATCAGAGTACGCTGAAGATCTCATAAGGTGTGCCTCTACACTAACGTTGCACGCTGAGTAACATCTTGTGTCCAGGGTACGATTCTCAAGCCATGATCGTAGCCATTTTGCCCTTCCTGTTTACTCATCGACATTTTCATAGTTGATCGAGTCACGTAGCTTTTGGAAGCAGAATCAGCTAGGCGCAGCTGCAACACCAGGTGACAACCATCGGCAGCCATAAAGTTATTTTACTTCAATCTAGTATAATTGGAACAAAAATGTTTTGGGAGCACCAGAGGATGATTTTAATGTAAAGAGAATCACAGAGTGGAGATGAAAGCCGTGATTCAGATTGAAAATAATTGGATGAAGTAATGACGTCACTGAGGACGACAACATGCAAATGTACGCAGAGAGTATTTAAAGACTAGGGCATGAAGAAAGAAGTTCGTCTTGTGTCGTATTGTTCAGTGCTCTTTGAAGAAGCTACCATGCCTGGACGACGCAGGCGTGCAATATTTGTTCAGTTAGTGGAGTTTGAGCGAGGTCGTATAATGGGTCTTCAGGAAGCAGGTTGGTCTTTTCGTCAAATTTCACACAGCGTTGGACGAGAGGTACCGGAAGTGATACGATGGTGTCATCGACGGTCAGAAGAGCATTCGCACACTCGCTGACGTGGTTCTGGGCAACACAGAGTATGAGAGGATCGGCGTACCAGGAGGGCGGCTGTGGCAGAGCGAACGGCTACATCATCACAAATTCGATCCTCAGTCGTACCAAGGTGTCTACAAGAATGCTACGCAATAGTCTTTTGAAAGCAGGACTATGGGCACGCTTGCCGTTGGCACAGTAATCACTGTCACCTCGTCACTGTCGAGCACATTTGCAGTGGTGTCCAGAACAAGTTCATTAGAGGGAAGAATGTCAGTCTGTGGTGAAAAGTGATGAAAGCCGATTCTGCTAGGAGCATCTGATGGTCGTTTACGAGTCCGAAGATGACAGGATGAGCGGCTTCTTCCATCGTGCATCTGCCAGCGACACACAGGCCTCACGCCGGGCATCATGGTGTGGGGGAGCGAATAGCTATCACTCTCATACATGTCTGGTGTTTGTACAGGGTACAATGAATAGCAATACGTACGTCAGCGACATCGTACAGCCGGTAGTCCTGCCATATTTGAGTGTTATCCCAAATGCGGATATTTCAGCAGGATAACTCCCGCCCACATTCACACCGGCAACTCAACATGCTCTTCAGGCAGTGCACCAACTCCCTTGGCCAGAACGCTCTCCGGACTTGTCTCCAATCGAGCATGTCTGGGACTGAATGGGACAGACTCTTCCGCAGACCGCGGCACACTTGGCACGTGTGATCACTTTCCTTTCTCAACAAGTTGTTTCGACTAAATAAATCTCATAGATTACGCTTCAATTGTTAATGGTATTCTTTTTTCAATTTCCGCCAATTGATATGATATTAAATACTTGTGCCACATATCTACAGGCAGAAATAAAAATATAAATTGACAAGTTATAAAAATTAAACAAATTCGAAAGCTATTTGAAAAGAGCACTATTTTATAATGTCTTCCATAAAAAAACAGTTTTACTTTTCTCTCCAAAGTCGAAAATTTTCAGATCTGCATCTCTAGGTAACGAATTATGGAGAAAAGGTATTTTATAGTCACTTACAGAATTTCCATAATTATTTTTGATATTTGGTAATTTAAAAAAGTTACCTTTTTTTAGTCTAGTTTCTTTCTCATGATTTATTTTAGTATTAAAAGTATCGTCAATTAAAGTTTTCTATACAATATTATATTTGCATACATTTGAATAAGATAAGATATTTAAATGTTTAAATCTCTTCCGTTTTGTCAATAAATGAACATTTTCATTCTGAACAATTATAATTTTTGCTGTTGTTGATTGCATTTTTCAATTTTATTTACATTTGTTACATTTTTTATTTACATTTGTTTTCCATAGTTTAATATAGAATCATGTGTTGCTTTGTAAAATAATAAACATGTTGTTCTGTCAATTGTATATCTTACTTTATGTAATTTTATTGCAGCCAATCTTAACTTATCACAAATATATTGCGTACGGTTATTCCATCTAAAAATATCCTCAAAAGATAAACCCAACTATTTTAACCTTGGTACCTTTTCAATTTTACAATAATTTCAAATATCTTCAATAATTGTGTTTCCTTTATGTAAACAGTCCAATTTGTGCTATTTAATAAATATATTTTCTCCATCTCTATAACCCGGAGAATGAAATATCGTCCTTTTTGCCTCCTTTTCATTTAAATATATTTCACTCTGATTGAACCAGCTTCAAATGTGATCCAAATCCTCCTGCATTTCATTGCACATAACTTTAGTCTTTCAGTTGTTATCAATTATTGCAGTGTGATCTGCATATAGGTAATGGGCAACAAAGGAGGAACTGAACTATTGAAGTTCATGTTACATAAATCATTAATGTATGCAAGAACTAAGAGTGAGCCTAACATAGATCCTTGTGGCACCCTGTAATTGTGTTCACCTTTGGAACTGTACACAGTGTTTATTTTTATAATAATATATCTGTTACTTAAATAATTTTTAAACCATCTTAATGCGATAGCCCTTATCCCATAATATCCAAGTTTTTGTAATAAGAGATTGTGATCTATAGTATCAAACTCTTTCTGTAAGTCTAAAAACAGCAATTATTTTATGACCTCTATATTTAATGAAGAGTTTAAGTTATCTGTAAATTTTGTTAGTTGTTTTATAGTATCTTTGTCTTTTTGAAATACAACTTGCACAATACAATATCATTCACATAACAATATCATTTAAAACGCTATTTTTTAAGAATGAATATAATATATCATGTATATATAATTCCATAATTTTAGCAATGGTGGGAATACAACAATCAGTTTTTTTTACCTCTCTTAGAGGCCTCAATAAAGCTGTTTTTAGATCAGAGGGAATTTCTTCAGTTTCTAATCTTTTATAATTTTTGCAATTATATCAGACAATTTGAATATTACTTTTTATGTATTGGATATGAACATTACCATAACCCGATAATTTATTAATATTTAGTGTCAATTATCTCTCTTGTTTGATCTATATCAATCGGTGGGATAAAAATTTAATGTCTATTTCTGTATGTGTAGGTCCCGAGATTCCAATGAAAGCCGCCATAAGAGACAGCAAGTAAGTCAGTGGAAGTGAAACGGTGCACATGTGTTTCAGTTATGCCAAAGTAAAGAACGAAAGTGCATTATCAGCAGCTAGTCCTCTTCGAACAGGGTCCGTATCGTGGGGATGCATGAGGCGGGTTGTTCTGCCTCGTCATATAGCCGACCATCTCGGTCGCCCAGTGAGCACTGCAATGCGCTCTCTGGAGCAGTGGATGAGAACAGGTACTGCTTCACATCAACATAGCTCAGGTCCCCACAGGACTTACCAAACCACAAGATCACCTCACCTCCGACCTTTGTGACTCCTATAGAAATTCAGCACAATGTGGCGTCTGCAATGCATGCGCACACAGACCACCTGGCCATGTTTGAATGAAGCTGAATTACAAGCACAGTGTCCCCTGCGTAGATTTCCTTTGACTGTTAATCTTTGCCAACCACGTCGCCTGTGGTGCATCAAACATGTGTCGTGGCAGACAGAATAGCTCAAAATAGTCTTATGAGATAGAATTATTTTGTGCAGAGGATGGTCGCATCAAGGTTTAGCATCATCGTAGCCACAGCTCAACGATTTATTGAAAACATTTTTCTGCCCAGAGTTCCCTGGTGCCATTTTTCAGAAAGATACCTAAGTTTCCATATAGTCTAACAGGGTCAATAGAATGTCATCACCCTACCTTGCCCCTATGTCCCCGGATTTCTCCCCTGTAGAGCACATATGGGATGTGCTAGGTCAACATCTCTGACAGTGTCCACAGTTTGCACACATATTGAATGCCTTGCATCTCCATTCAAGGAAAAATGGCAGAAAGTGTCTGAGGATGCTTTTAGGGACCTTTATGCATCGATGCCTCGACTTCTGGCTGCATGCATCGCTGCCAACAGGCGTCATAACCCATATTGAGGTCCCATATTGAGGTCCCTAGACACACCCTTAATATACACACAGGTGATTGTACGAATAATAATCACTTCCTTGTAATATGCTTTCACTGAAGTTCGAGGTCTGCTTCATGGGATTGCAATTTTTGTGTTCATGAGTGTATTTTATCCTAAAAGCAACAAGATAATTTTTTATCTTAATTTTATATTCGTCAACGTTTTCTCTTTGTTTGTTAGAGAAAAGTCTCTTTATTAGCAAGAGCAAATTTTTCTGTGGGGAAACTATGAATTTGAAATATTTGTAGCAATGAAAGAGTGAGAGAGAGTCGTTTCAAACTCTATGTACAATAAGGAAAAAAATATTTCGTTAGAAAGCAGTTTCAGTTGCTTGTCTCTAACGAAGGAGATGTTTTTGTTTTGTACAAAGTTTTGAAGATCAAATTGTAGCTTAAAAGTGTAATGGAAAAGCGTTTCATCTTGATAGAGTTTTTTAATGTGAAAATGCTTCTTCTTTATCAAAGTGTTGCAGCCAGTCAAACATGATGCGAGTTTAATGTTGAAATCAACCAATCGAGCGAAGAGTGAAATTCTCCTTACCTGCTCTGTAAGAGAATGGAACCGGAAGGAAGTGTTCAATATGATTCTTCTTCTTTCCAAACGATTGGCAAAGCTGCAACAGACGCTTTCCATGAAGGTTTTCTGATCGAAGATTTCAGCTGCTAAGGGATGCTCCTCGTGCAACATCTGAATTGCTTTGTACCGAAGTTCAGCGAACTTCCCATAAACACCCTGCAATGAAAAGCTAATCATAATTTTTTTTTGAAACAATTGATTCACTAAAGTTCGAGTTTTCCTAGCTTTAAAAAAAATCTCGGTCATTACGCGAAAACCCCTTTTTTTAACATCGTTCGTTTTTATTTCTACCTAAATTCACATAAGAAATTTACGAAACACCACCATTATCCCTGTAGAGTTTATACTAGTGATATGCTAAGAAATACAAACCAATTGTAGGTTAGAAATGGTTTCAAGATTATTTATCCAACTCGAATGAAGTTCTTGTTCATTATTGCACTCTAGCGCTAATCAAATGGTGTGACTCGGGCTCGAACTTGAGACGTCTTCTTTTTTCTCCTCTCTATCTGTGCATTTCATTCTTTCTCTCTTGCATATTTATTATTGGAGTTTCTATTTCTTTCCTACTCCGATGTTATTGGGAGTCAAAGGCATCAAAACGTTTCCCCTTCCGTGAGATGAGGATTACATGGATATTTGCATTTCCAACAAATCCCTTTCTGTAGTTTGCTTCCCATTTCGTTTTGTGATGAATATTTCTCATGCGAAAAGAAATGCACAACTTGTTTCGTTTTTCTTATATTCCCCGAGTTCTTCAAATTCCACAAAATTCTATTTGTTGCCCATTGCGAGTTAAATGTGTACAACCTCCAAGTTGAGAGTTTCACAGCCTGTGAGAGTCTGGGTGGATGAAGTGGATCTCTCTCACGTGGATATGATCACGCTTGAAATCTGATGAAAGCTTGAAGGGTTACAAATTGGTGCCTTTGCTGATTGGACTCTCTTCATGAAAACCGCCTCTATTCCTGGACGTGGGTTGTCTCGCTCTGATGTCCTCCAGACTTTTCATCTGCTCATATTCGATTCCCAATTGTGCCACCGTTGAAATTTATTTCCATCAATCTTGCTTTGGCATCGATGAGAAAGGGAACACCGATAGGTTTGAAAAGGCCGTCGTTCAATGTAAGAACAATAAGCCGTCTCACCGTGTGAAGGAGAGCTGCACATTGCGCATAGTGACGAAAATGCGAGATGGCTTTCATGGGAGGTTTTTATCTGTCTCCTAACACGTGTTCAGTGGGTCATCATCCCCTGCCCAACTCTTTGCTCCTTGTGGTCTGGCTATTTTACTCACTGCATACACAAAAATTATAATCGCACAACCTAAACACATAAACCTAAAAATGACAGACTTTGATATCATTATAAGCTGTTCTAAGTCAATACTGTCGCATGTATGTTACAAAAAATTCTAATTGCTTCCAAACTCTTATAAAGAACATCGTGAAAGTAAGGCATCGTTTATTAAATAACAATACAGTCATACAATGCAGTTATACAATTTACAATCACCGAAAAGGTATTTATCAAATTAAGATTTTGATATTAAATATTTTGAAAACTAAGGAATTTTATAACTCTTCTAGGATTAAATATCGTGTTTCCTTTAGAGTGTAGTGACAACGCATCAGTAGCAAATCTAAGCAATATAATAATAGTCGCTAATATAATATGATATTTGTATTACATGCAATGTAGATTACATATAACATTACCCAAAGTGTTGAGACATTTCCCTGTTACTTGAATGAAAATGTACATTCAAACTCCTTAACTTTGAACATTTTACGAATCTTGGGGTGAGAGGAGGAAAGGTTCAGAATGCGTGTAAGTGTAAAAGAAGCAAAAAAGTACTAAACTTATTTGCATTTCATGCATTTGTCGAGAATTTTTTTAAAAACCCGTAAAATGGAGAAGGAAATATTATATTACTTTGGAACTCAAACGTCTCTCTCCCCCCCTCCCTTTACATTTTTTCTTCCCGATTGTGTTCCTTGCCCCCCCCCCCCCCCCGCCTTCCCCGATTTTTTTCTAAATTCGAGCCTGACTTTGAAAATAGATTTTCACGGGTAAATGTCACTGCAGATAAATTGTAGATCTCACTCAATTTTTTCTAAATCTCTATTTTTTTTACATTATTAATTCATATTTAGATTCATCGAGACTGGAATACTTAAGAGCAGAAGTTTTTTTTCTTTTTTTTCCAAATTGACGAGAACTTAAAAGATCATTACACATATTTCCAGAAATTATATTAATTTTACTTAATGACTTGTTTTGTTGAAACCAGTGGCGTCCGCAAAAATTTCTCCGGGGAGGAAATGTCTTTGGAAGAGCACCTTGCAATTTTATTTAGAAAATGGGCGTAGCTTCGTAGAATACGTTTTTTCATATTTGTACCGTTTTGTTAACTGCATTTGTTACCAAAAAGGAGCAATTTTAGGATCCTTTTTTATTTGTTAGGCTAAATTTTAAATAATTCAAAAAATTGCTCCCCCTTTGCTGACGCCCATAATTTAACAGTTATTATTTGCATTTTAATTAGCTTTTGAGAAAAAAATCATTTCAACTTCCGGCGACTGCAATTAAATGTTCCAGCTTCAATAACTCTTTATGTAATGATTATTAGAGGTGTATGGAAATTTGAGTGATATATATGCAATTTATATACCCAGTGACATTTTTCCGCAAAAAGCTTGTTTTCAAAGTTAAGGAGCTCTGATCGTAGATCGTAGATCGTGTAATCATGTTCGATGTACCGGGTAATAATTTTACCGCTAACCATCTCCATCATGAAGATATGCCTATTTGGCATGAGTAAGAACAAAATATATAAGTAAACCACCCTTAGGTGAGCCCCTAAAGGGCAAACGTAAGAAAAGCTAAAAATAGCAGTAAAATTGCATAAGAAACCTAAAACGGGTAGGTCTCCTCAGAGAACGCTCCCGTTTTAGGCCTCTAGTACTTGTTCAAAACAGTGTGATCATAAAGAATCAGAGAAGAAATAATCTCATTGGGATTATTGCTTACAGCCTCAAAAAATCTTTTTGAGGTGCGTTTTATATGTGTGTATGTATGGTCGATGCCCAGGTCTTTATGGAGTTGTCTGTTAGTGACAAACCAGGGGGCATCGACCGCAGTTCTCAAAATCTTGTTTTGTAAGACCTGAATCTTACGAATATTGGTGGGTGTAATATTCGCCCATATATGGGTGAATCATAGAGAATCACCGCTCTGATGATCATATCATAGAGTAAAAGCTTATGATCAATCATTAAAATGGAATTTCTCCTAAGGAGTGGGCCTAGCTGGCCCCTCAATGAATTGACTTTGGAGATTGTATTATTTATGTGATTGTTTCACTTTAACCTCTTATGTATAACAACCCCAAGATATTTGACTGAATCACTCCAATCAATGGGAATATCTTGTAAATGGAGGCAAATGGGATTAAGGAGCGCTGAATACGGCTAAGAAATGCCAAACACTTTTAATATTATAGTGCTGGTTTAAATTATAAATATTTAAATCACAAAAGCAGCTTTTTGTTTTGTTTTTAACATTGTTTATTCAGTCATAAGAACATATATATATATAATACAAGATACATAGGACCCACTATGCTAAATAGCTTATCTGTAGGTAATTGAATATCACATTCATAATTCATATGCACATGTTCTCTCAACTAAAATTTTTTTTTTACAAAAAGGAAAATTAATATAAGACAAAATGTAAAATGCAAAAAGTCCATGAAATAAACAAAATTTAATATGGTAATATAATTTATTTAAGAAAACATTTTAAATTTATTTCTAATCCATTATAATTGCAAACATTTATAATCTCTTGGAATCAAATTAAAAGTGTGTGGTATTTTATAATCACTGATACATCTTCCATGACTGTTTTTAATTTAGGTACTTTGTAATAATTTTTAGTTTCTAATCTTGTATTTTTACTATGATCTATTTTATTTTTAAATATATTATCAAAATAGTGTTTTAAGATTATATAATAAATATATAAGTTTCTATATGATAAAAAGTTCAAATAATGTAACCTGTTAAAAAAATCTCTTAAAGTAGTATAATTTGATCTAAGTTTTGTAGGTATTGTTATTTTGGTTATTATAGATTGAAGATTTTCAATTTTCGTTATATTTGTTAGGTTTGTTCTACCATGAATGGTTATACCATAAAATACAATTGATTCACATACAAATTTATAGAACATAATGCAATTTTAGTATTAAATATATATCTTAATTTTTGAATATTAAAAGCAGATAATCTGAGATATTAACATATTTCAGAGATATGCAAATTCAATCTAAAATGTTTATTAATTATATACCTAGATATTTTATGTAATTTACATGTTCAAGTTTATAACATTTACAAACAGAATCATTAGTAAAATTATTTTTTTTTCAGGACAATTTATTTTATGAGTTTTAATGAAAAAATTATTATCTGATTTAAACATTGGAGAATGTATTATCATCCATTTAATATTTAATATAAGTTCAATGTTTTAAGTACTTCACAATATTTTTAATATTTTTAAAATCATTTTCACTTTATATAAAAATATCTTAGGTATTATAAATTCTTGACGATAAGAAAATTTACATGTTGATTGAAATGAAAACTTTTGTACCGTTTTTTAACGCAAAACAAATGAACAAACGTGTGATCGAACAATATTCTCGCACAATTCGATGGCTGTTTAGATTCTTTGCTTTTTCATGGGAAATGAAAACCACCCCCACCCAACCCCTATCTAATTGTGATATAAAAGCGAGATTGTCTCTTGATCTTCTCAGGATGCTGCGAATGGCCGATATCATTGAAACTAAGGATATGTTCATTATAACAGGATTTCTTTTCTTAAGTTTGCTTTCGGGACTTCTCAGGAGTACAGCGAATTGCATAACTGCCTCTTTTAAGGAATTAGGACGATACTGCGGTGCGAATTCGTTCCATTCTTACGGATATGATTAAATGCACTTCGATATCTACAATGATTTGAAGTGACATGGGAATGCGAATCGATTCCAGGTAGTCTTGTGAAAAACTAAACATCGCATACCGAGCTTTGTTCTAAAGGTTTCACGATGTAGCAGAGGACTTATGACACACGGTTACTTCTCTGTGAAATTTCATATTTCAAACACCAAATAAATTCAGCTGGACAAAAAAAGATTATTTACTTTTATTTTCAAATCAAGAATTGTCGGTGCCCTCTTAATGAGTGGATTGGTTTACTTACAGTGCAGGTGAATTCTAGTTGATCATGCACCTGTTGGAGATTTTCACATTCACCAACTGAAGTGCCGATCTCCGTGTGGCTCATCAGCTGTTTTTGTTTGTACTGGACAATCCATTCCGTGACCTGTGGAACAAGATTTATTAGTTTTCTCATTCAAAATACCTGTAAGTACTTTAATGCCACTCCCCGATAAATAAATTCAGCAGGTCGTAGGTTCAAATCTCAAGACAATTTTTTCTCTTTACCCACTCTCGAGACGAATTCGGGCTCAATCTTTCAGCCCGGACCTACCGAGCCCAATTTCGGAAAATAATTTCTCTTGCGCATCATAAGATATAGTAAACAGAAAGGCATATTTCTAATCATTTATTAAATTCTCATATTGTTATTTAAAATCATTTTATGACAAAATTAAAATGCTAATGCAATTTGGAACGATAAGTATAAGAAATATTAGTAGAAACTGAAAGTTCGTTGTTAACATCATTATAAACAACAGAGTTATTCGATTAACATGGAGAATACGTAAAAAAAATTAAAATTCGCATGATGCTAATTTTTGATTACTAAAATACTGATTAAAAAGTTGAAATTATAATCAAAAGATTTATATTTTTACTTACCTTTTTCCGCAGTTACAAGAAATATATGAAACTTAAATTATTATGAGCCTGAATCCGAATTCATCTCTAACATATTCCAAACTATGTTCAAAACTAAAAGTTTCAGTTGTCTTTCGAAAATGTGGAATGTTAATTTTCAAATGCAAAAACGTTACGTTACCGATCGGTAGCTCAGTGGTCAGAGCATCTGATACGCCATCAGCAGGTCGTAGGTTCAAAGCTCCAGACAATTTTTCCTCTTTACCCATGATACTTGTACAATATAATAGTGGATTAATAGTTTGTAAAGTGACTTAATATTGTAAACGTTCTACTTAATCTAGAAATCTGAAATATTGATGGTGGAATGCGGTGTCAAGAGGTTTCCATTCGCAGAAATGATCTATTCCCTTATCCCCGCTAGGTCGGATAACACAATTTTTTTTTATTTTAAGACAAATATGAAAAATACTTTTGAGTTCGCTAGGTACTAACGAAATATTGATTCACATTTTCAAATCCTACAGAATGTTTTAAATCGTAAACTACTTTCCTTCGCAGCAAACATTTTTTTTTACGTGGATATAATCAACAAATAAATTTCCAAGTTTTTCTTTGGTCTTCAGCGTTTAGATATATTTTTAAAACTAGATTAGTTTTGCGATGAAATATTCATCGCCGCTGCAGAATATGGAATATCCTTTTCGAAAAGAATGAAAATTTTTATTTCCCATCTTTAACGCCCCCTTACAGTGAAAATTAGAACTAAAAGTCGATTGGGAAAATAAGAATAATGTTTTATTCGTACTTTGGAGTTGCACCATACGGGCATTCAACTTATGCGAATTCAACCATACGAACTCGACCGCACTTACATTTCGAAATCAGAAGGACAACACCTTGGTTTCAAAGCAGCTAAGACCATTTAGCCCATGGTGTGCAAAAAAGTGCCGCTCAGAGGTAAAATCCAAACAGCTAAAGACCTTGTGACTGGTTGTTTTGTGGCAATGCTGGTGGGCATTTAATAAAGCCGAGTTTGCTCTACAGTGCTGCAAATCCGCGTTTTTTAAAAAGCAAGAGCAAAAAATCTGCTCCGTTCATCATTCCGATGCGAACTAATCATCATCGTCATCATTAATCGCATTGCCATTGTCCTAGTGGTGGTAGCATGGCAAGAATATCCAGGCTGAATGATGTGTTCAAGTTTCCTGTTTTCTTTTTTTGTTCTTTCGTTGGAGAGGTAGTGGCTCAGTCGATGGAGCTCCGGGCTTAAGTTCCCAGGATATGTTGCCACCTGGGCCAGCGTTGAGATTTATCTCCACAAACTCCCTGCTTTGTCGTCGGTCAATAGGAAGGAAGGAGGATTCCGATGAGCTTAGAAAGATCGCTGTCCGTTGGATGGGACTTTAAGCCGTGGCTCTGTGTACAGGAGAACCATGCATGGATTAATGAACATGGTGGATGAGTTTGCCTCCTAACAGCTGTCCAGTGGGTCATCTTACTCTAACCTTCTCTGAGACCTTGAGTCCGCTCGTAGGTAAAACATCCAATCCTATTTTTCCGTCTCTCTCTTTTATGTAATTAAAAATACTATAAAATTATATTTTGCATATGTACTCTTTATCATATACTGTAAACTACTGCATGCATTATATATTTATGCATATATATTGCTCTACAGGGCTGCTACATGCATAAAAACCATGTATACTGGTTTCATGGACCATTTAAGGCATTTTCAAGGGTAATTTTGACTGTATGCTATTTTCGCCTTTAAGCGCTGACTTTAGAACCTAACCGTGGCAACATGCGACTGCAATGGACTTATGAATTCAAACTTAAGTTTTCATTTCTTTCTTAAAAATTTTTCATTTTCCCTCGCTCCCTGGTATTTAGGAGCAAATCATTGCTACCAATGTCAATCTCTTGTAATGCACTATCAAGTTATCAAATATACAGAATAAATAGTTGATTTGCAATATTCACTTAAGACTTCGGAATTTTCCTTATTTTTCCACACTTAGAGGGCGCTACTGATGCTATTGGAAGATTTGTGAAATGCGAATAGAAATATTTCGTTAATGCCTATTAACCCCTAATCCCCTCCCTCCGAAAAAAAAAGATGAGTTCTCTATGAATTTACTAAAGTATTTAATCACTATTCCTCCCTGCTCAGAACAAGCTTTCCTTTGCGCTCATCTACATCCTGCTACTTAAATAGTTTAATAGTGATAGTTAAATACTTAAATAGTGAATAGTGACTTAATAAATAAATGATGAGCTGTGGATTCATTTGTCTACTTATCTAGTAAGTTGAAATTTTACAGAAGGACAGACAGACGGCAAAGTGAAAACATGATATCATTCTTTTTTCTTTTTGAAGACTAGCGAAAAATATTTATTGCCCATCATTTGTAAAACCAGGTTTAACCTTCAAACAACGTTCAAAACGTTTTCCAGTTCAGACCACCTGACAATTTGCCTGGACTAGAAAGCGTGTAATTATACAAGTGTGGGTTAACCACATCGTTATCAGTACCTATACTTAGTTTTAATTCATCATTAATCTTTAATAATTTTGGGAGCAATGTCACAAGATTTCCACATCACCATTAGTAGTAGATAAAATATCATGAGTTATTACGCAGTCTGTTCAAAGATGTTTACAGCAAGCGATTGTGAAGGGGCAAAAAAAATTCGTTTAATTTCTTTCAACCACATATGCTTTTAAAGTTTCTGATTTTCGAAATATTTCTGATTTTCGACTGTAACGTACTCTAATGTGCTATATTAGGGGTTCTCAACGTCGGGTACGCGGAAAACATTTTTGAGGTACGCCGTGAGAGCTGAAAAGTCGCTAGATCTAGTAACAAAGTCGCTAAGTTGGCATTATTGCAATATAACTATAGTTTTATCTGTCTATATAAGGGGTACGCCAGTTACATACACATTTCCAGGGGGGTACGCGAAGCATAAAATGCTACGCGTACCCCCTTTAAAAAGGTTGAGAATCACTGTGCTATATCGTAATTTAATTTTCCCATAGAAACAACATCCATCATGCCGAGTGCTAAATGTATTCAAAATATAAGGATTTTCCAATACAAAATAATATTTAAACGCAATCCAGTTATATCAACGCAGAAAATAAAGCCAGTGAAATAAAATTTTAAAAGCTTTTCTTCGAGGTATGCTACCGAGTAACGCATACAACAGTATACAATCTTGTGCAAAATAAGCGAACCAGAGGATCCCAGTTTTGACGTTACGAACCTTAGCCCCAAGGATTTGGCTTGGCTCCGGCATAATATTAGCAAGTTCGAACATGCTAACTTCAGGCCATGAGGTCGCAAATCTCGCATATTGCCAACAGAGTGTGAAAGATTCCCTTTTTTTATTTATTTCTTTAAAACATTAAAAACAACAATAACTTACAGATTTTATGTCTTCTTTCAATTTAGAATAATCCAAAACTTGAAGTAAGTAGGCGTTATCCCTTTTCCACAGAGCGTCGAAATTCTTCACCTTCTCTTCAAGGTCATTAACAGCTTTCTTAATCTGTTTGGTAATATAATTAACAATAATCACAAAACTGTTGAACATTTTTTTAAATTTCTTTGATCAAATTAAGTGATATTTAGAGATTTTCTCACACTAATTACGAAACTCTTCAATGTTTTTTATCACCTACGTTTTTTACAAACGGAAATTGTACTATATAATATAATCTTAAAAATAATTATCTCGTTTAGTTTATATAATATTTGCTTCTTTTTATCTATTTTTTGGAGTGGATGGCCAATGTTTTTTCCATCATAACTTAAATATGTTCGAGCTATTTTTTATTTCCAAACGGCGTTCCTTAGCTGTAGAAGAAATGATGCCGTAAAATGACATCCCTTTGCTCAGCTGGACTCTTCCATGATGATATTTCTTTCAGGCGTGTATTAATCGTCTAACCCTCATTGTGTCATCATTTCCGACAGTTCTGGTTATATGTTTAGTGAGTTCATTTCGAAAATATCAAAACCAGACTAAAACTTCTTTAATTATGAAAACGTGCAAAAAGGCATATTGGTGCAAAATGGAATTCAAAACAAAATCTGAACTCTTCATTTTTATTGTGCAACAAATTCGGCATTCATCTGTCAATGCCATTTGTATGACTTTATAGAGAACGAAAAATAAATCCTACTAAGAGCTATTATTTTTCTTAAACAACCAGTTTCTAGGTTTTATTCAAAAGTCGACAAGAATCAATTCAATTCATGAATTAGCAATGAGGTTCATGTCTCGTATGAAGATCTTCCTCTTCCTGGGCCTCCAAAGGCGTAACACTGAATGATAATGAACCTTACAACGGAACCACAGAACAATGATTCACAATTGCAACAACTCTGTCAACGATATCTCATTTCGTTTCACAAGCAGAATTGAACGATATCGTCAGATATTTTATCAAAATACGAAACATCTATTAGATTGGAGGTAGCAAATCGTCTCGAAGGAAAAAGACCAACAATATCTTCATCGGATATAAGTCAGTATACAAAGTACTACTGCTTTATCTGTGAGTGAGTTGGTCAAATGAAAAAAGTGGCCACTTCGGCAAATTTTAGTGCTAGGACAAAAGAGTGTCCCTCACCAGCAGAAATAGGCCTATGTGACTTAATATGTAGAAAATAGTGCATAGATACTGAAATAGAAAAGGAAAGTGAACTTATTTGAAAACAGTTAATAAGCAAAAGAGGCCGGAATCTATATATATTTACGAAAGTTCATGAACATGAAACATGAAACAATATTCTCGTTTTTTTCCAAAAATGGAAAAGTCAAAATCTAATCAAGAATTTCAGCTGAAGTGAACAAATCCCCCCTCGCTGTTACTCACCCTAACACACGAGACTTTCATTCTGCTGAAATGAAATGAAAAATATCTGGTACAGAGATTAATAAGGCTTCAACTTGGCTATTGGTTATCGAGTTGTACATAGAGAAAGAAATCTTGTATGTCGCTTTATGAAAATGAAACATGAACAGATATTCTCATTTCCAAACTAACATTTTAAGCGAATCTTTTAAAGATAGAAGATTATCTTCATTTCTCGAAATTTCATTTCCATTTTTGTTTTCTGAAGTTCGATTATAACATTAGATGTATAGGGTAATATGGAATAGTAGAGAAAAAGAATTTGTCTGCATTGCATGGCTTTTTAGAGCATACTCCAAGATTCATATTTAGAGAGCAGATTGATCCCTCTACATGAATAGCTGAGACACTCAAACACTGGGAATGAAAATTATCGTTCAACAGACTAACTAAAATGTTCTGTTGGATTTCTTACACACACGATTCCGGTATCAGTTGCTCGTAAACCTATTCACTGAAGCAGCCGTCGATATCAGGAAGTAGGAATGGTCATATACATACAGAATTATCATCGTCATCATCATTCTCAAGCAGCCATGAGCTACGGAGATTCAACCAGACAGTGCAATTTAGTTCTCCAAGAATATCTGTCCTAAGCTACATCTGCTGCATCTGGCCACTGCACACCAATTCTAACAAGGTCCTGTTTGATACTGTCTGCACACCGCATTTTAGGTCTCACCCTCTTTCTGAGGCCTTTAGGAACACTCTTCATATCCCTATTCGCTAATCTATAATTATCCATACGGGCAACATGGCCAAACCAACGGAGTCTCTCTCTGCATAATACGCTGCTTAAAGGAGGTTGCCGACTCCTTTGCCTAACCTCATCATTACTTACAAAATTGAACCATCTGATGCTCAAGATACTGCGTAAACATCTAAAATCAAAAGCATCTAATTTCCTGTTATCTTGTTTACAAAGAGTCCAAGTTTCACTACCGTAACTAACCTTAGAGATAACCAAACTATTATACAGTCATATGTTAGTCTTTAGGTGTATACGCCTATTTCTCCACACTCTCCATAGTTTCTTAAAAGTCCCGGCAGCAATCCCTATTCGTCTGTTAATCTCATGTCGCACATCACTAGTATTTATTACATAGCCCCCAAGATAATTAAACTGTGACACCTGCTCAAGACTGTAACCATTGAAATTAATCGAGCCACAAGCTGCCTAACCTATTTTCATCACTTTATTTTTCTCTATATTTATCACCAAACCTACTCTACTACCAGTCTCATCAACAGCTCTAATAAAAAAATTCATCTCATCAACAACATTTGCCAAAAGAGCTAAATCATCAGCATAATCTAAACAGACATTTTCAGATCTCGAGACGATTTAAGTCCAAAATCTTTCCCTGTCAGAGAATTTCGCATAACGTAATCAATAACAATAATAATCATCATCATCATCTGGCATCTGTTTCCATGTGAGTTACTTTTAATTTTCTTTCCTCGTTTCATAATTCTAGTTTGGTTATGTATTTATTTATTTATTCAACGTTACAGATATTTGAGAAGTCCTTATACAGGCTTTCTCATCATACATGTTTCTAAAAATAATTAACTATAATACTTTTTTAGTTAATTTTCATTTTACTCTTTTTGTTTTTGTTTATTTACTTATTTATTTATTTATTTTTTAGATTCTGTTCCATAAATCTGTAGAGATTAGAAATTCAAATAAAATTTTATAAATTTTAATTTTAGAATCAAAATCTTTCTGGTTCAAAATGAAATCCGTTCTAATCACCTGAAACCCATGCTCCTCTGGTGATTTAAAGAATTTTTTTTCCTTTGAGTTGTGTTGTTTATACAGTTACGTAAAATATGATGAATTGTTTCGGGTACGTTACAGTTTTTGCAGTTTGGAGAGTTTGAAAGCTTAAGATTTTGTTTGATTTAACATTGCTGTATTTGTTCTAAGTCTATAGAGGATACTTAATTGTCTTCTTGTAAACGGTAGATTTTGAATATAATTAATATTTTTTGAAAGAACGTATCTAAAGTTGTTATTTTTTAATGATGCTTCAATTTGAAAGAATTGTTCGGTCAACTTAATCTATAATTTTTAATATATTTTTATAGTGTTATAAAAATTGAAGCAGTTGCTAATTTTGTTACGTTTATGAGCATTTTTTGCTAATCCAACAACAAATTCATTTTCAATGATCTAGGGATCCATTGAATTGTAATTTGATTATTTTTGAATTGTTTGTTAAATGTATTAAATTTTAATAGTTTGTAAATGCATATATTATAGTCTGATTGGTATAATTCTTGTTGTAATGTTTGTATGGCTCCTTTGGAGTCAACAAAAATTGCAATTTTACAATTATTTAAATTATTTGAAATTGAATTAAATGCTTCTATTATTGCTGTTAATTCTGCATGTATTATTGAAGTATTTAAAAAATGTTTTAAACTGTAGAATTACATTAATTCTGTTATTAATTTAAAACTGTAGAAAATTTATCTTGAAGAACAAAAAATGCAGCTGTGTAGGATCCACTATCTGGTAGTACAGATCAATCTGTAAAAATGCTGAGATGATTTTTATATTTTTCTGATTGAAAATTTTTAAAAGATTTTTAATGCTGCTTCAGGTAGTATATTCTTTTCAGATGTTTTTAGAGGAATTTCACTAAACATTTCGGGTTTTTCATAACACCAATCAGGTATTAGATCTGGCAAGTCTCCTTTTAATAATTTTCCTAAATTTACATTAAAAAATTCATGTATAATTATATCATTTTGTAGATTTTTAATTAAGGGATTATTATTAAAGTTTTTGTAAAAGGGATGGTTAGGAAGTTTATAATGTACAGCAATGCTAAATCAAACAAAATTTTATCTTAAGCTTTCAAACTCTCCAAACTGCAAAAACTGTAACGTACCCAAAACAATTCATCATATTTTACTTAACTGTATTATAATGTAATCTAAGAACATATTATAGAAGTAGAATTTTTTGTCGAATTTCAAAGGGTGGAATTGCCGTTTCTGCTATAATAGAAATTGTTGGACTAAATTTTGGTACTCCAAGTGAAATTTTAATGCACTCGTTTTGAATTGAGTTTAATTTTTTAAATTTTGTGTTTAGAGCACCTTGAATAAATTCAAGACCATATTCGATTTTAGAACGTATTAAATTTTTATAAAGTGTAATTAGATAGAATTGATTTGTTCCTCCATTTTTAAAGGTAAAGAATTTTAAAAAATTCATTAATTTAAGATCAGAATTATAATTTTTTTCCAAATGAGTTTGTAAAGTAAAAGTAGGAATAAATTTTTGTCGTTTAAAGAAAGATATACAAAATGATTTTTTAACATTAATTTCGAAGTGCCATTTTTGGCACTATTCTTGTAGTAAATTTATTTGTGTTTGTAAATTCCTTTGAAAAGGTTTTTCATTTTTATTTGTTGACCAAAAAATAAGGTCGTCAGCAAACCCTGTAAATGTAATATCATTTAAAAATATGTTTTTAATATCATGAACGTAAAAATTAAACAGAGGTGGTGACAATATGGATCCATGGGATAAAACTTGCGTAATAGTATATGTTTTTGATAATAAATCTACAATTTTGACTTGTAGTGTTCTATATAGTAGAAAATTAGAGAGGAAAAGTATAAAGTTTGAGCTTAGATTGATATCTAATAATTTTAATAAAAGTCCATGGATCAAAATTGAATCAAAGGCTTGTGCAAAGTCTATTGAAACAGCCAGTAAAGTTTGTTTAGAATTATTGCAATATTAATATCATTAAGTAAAAGAGAAATAGTTTCTTTTGCTGAACAGTTTTTGCGAAATCCAAAGAATGTTGATGGAAAAAATTATCCGGATTCCAGAAACTAATTAAGACGTTTAAATAGGATTCTCTGAAATAATTTAAAAGGATTTGATAACAATGAAATTGATCTATAAGAATTTAGATTAATGGCATCTTTTCCAGGTTTTTGAAAAAAATATGACTAAAACATGTTTCCATGAGAGTGGGAGTTCATGAGTTTTTCACATAAAATTGAAAATATCTTAAAGTTTATTTTTCCAATTTTGGGGAAGGTTGTTTAAAAATTTGTTTGAAATTTAATCTGCTCCTGGGGCAGATTTTAAATTCATTTTTAAAAGCAAAATTAAATTCATTTATTGTAAACGGTTGATCCAATATTGTATAAGATTGTTTAACATTTGTAATTTTATAATTAATATTTTTAATTAAGTTTTTTTCTTTTTTTGTAAATTTCACATTTTGTATAATTTTTAGGTTTTCGGCAAATAAATCAGTTGTTTGACCTAAAGTAATTTTATTTGTAATAGTAATTTGTGAAAGAGGTAATTTTTTAGTTTTAATTGAACTAATTTTTTTTTAATTTTTCATAAATTATTTTTTTCTGATGTACTATTTAATTCATTTGTTAACATTATCCAATTTTCTCTATATATCTGTTTTAATTTTTTTCTAACTAATCCTTTTATTTTCTTAAAGTTATTAATATCTGTAAAATCCCTAGATCTTTTTGCTTTATTTTCAACTTTTTTACGTAGTGCTATAAGTTTATTCATAAACCAAAAGTTTTTATAGAGTTTATGTGGTTTGATATTGTTAATTGTGGTTTGAAAAGCAGGTTAATATTATAATCTAACGAATGTTCATAAGGGGAATTTTGTTCCAAAAATATTTTTAAAAAGGTGCCAGTTGTTGAGATAAATTAATTGTTTAAATTGATATTAAAGTGTGTTTTGATTAAAATTGGGTAGTGGTTACTGCCCCTAATATCTGAAAACGTGACCAATTTAAAGTATCTATTAATCAGTAGTAATGAAAGTTAAATCAATAATAGATCTTTGGTTGTTTGGATTCTCATGAGTTCTTTCTTTAGTGTTTAAGTTTACCAAGTTAGAATTTGCAATATATTTACTCAAATGG
Source organism: Ryuthela nishihirai (assembly GCA_038380435.1). Taxonomy (NCBI): domain Eukaryota; kingdom Metazoa; phylum Arthropoda; class Arachnida; order Araneae; family Heptathelidae; genus Ryuthela; species Ryuthela nishihirai. The sequence continues at coordinate 5,798,881 of JAWZYU010000021.1, forward strand.
ATGCCTGGATAGTTAATAGTATATGAGTACCATGATGCATGGTGACTATCAAAATCTCCCAGAAGAACATGGGGTTCTGGGATTTGAGACATTACATTTTTAAAAAATGATTCAGGTAAAATTATACCTGGATTATATAAATTGGCAATGGAAATAGATAAATTATTAATTAAAACTTGAACTGCAAGTATTTCAATATTGAAATTATCGGTATTAATATTTAAAATTTTATGATTAATATTATTATTAATAATAAAACATATTCCACTATTACTATGTGGAGAAAAGAAAGGATAATATAAATAATTTTGAAAGTTAAAAGTTTTTTTAGATTGAACCTCTTGCATGGCAAAAATGTCAATATGTTTGTATTTACATAGCACAACAATATCTTCCTTTTTAGACATCAACCACCTGTAGTTCCACTGCAGGAGGTTGAATTGCTTATTTCTTGAACTGTTGTAGGATATCCGAAATTAAGGTAAACTCCTCGACAGAGTGACAAATAAATTTTAACAGATGAAGTATTAAGTCCACTATTACGTTTGCAGTGAAATGTTCTGAAAAAGCGATCTAATCTTTGTTTAAAACTAAATATACATATCTGCTTTCACTTTCATTGCTTATTAATTTGAGTTGAACTGTTATTCTTTCGTAATTCGAAGCATTCAAAGTTCATTACTAGGCATAATTTCTCCAGCAAAAAAGTTTATCTTTGACATATAGAACTTGATGGTTGCCTAACAACAGTATTTGAAGTAAACGAATGCATAGGCATTCTTTAAATATACTTGACTGCTGTTTATTATTCCACTCGTACCAGGATTACTCAAGATAATTTTATTCCATTTATTCCACTCATACCAGGATTACTCAAGATAATTTTAATCATTTCCTTTTACCAGGGCAATACTTATATTGGTAGTTTCTCAATTATGGATATAAATAAGAAAGAAATTGTGAAAAATATTTCGCTTGTCTCACAGGACAGCAATTATTTCGTTACCTGTTTTGACAAAGCACAATCATCAAATATTCTGACACTTTCTCCAATGAACAAAATAAGAGCTAGTAAAAGACAATTTACGGGCTTAAAAAATTGAGGAATGTGTCAGAATATTTGATGATTGTGCTTTGTCAAAAAAAGGTAACGAAATAATTGCTATCCTGTGAGGCAAGCGAAATCTTTTTCAATTTTTTATTGCCTCAGATGTAAATACTTCATTGACTCAAGAGTCTCTAAGTCATTGCAATAGTAGCTTGGACAAGTCTAAAGATGGTCCCGCTGTTTGTTAGAAAACAAATCGAGCCGCATGAAATGGACTAAATCTATAAATAACAATGTTACGCGATCCTATTATAAAGCTACTAAGCTTGAAAAGGACAAGACTGGCTATAGATCTAGACTGCACTTAGAATGGAAGATTTTAGAACCAGATATTAATGTTACAGAATAACGATTATGTGATCAAGTTAGAGTTATGGTTACAAGAAATTTCGTATATACTGCTGAATTAGACTTATTGAAAAAAGATGTAGCTGTAACACTAAATGCTGCCTCAACTTTAACCAGAAATACTTCTATCGTTACTCCTTCTTTATCTAAACTACCGTTTACATGTGATAATGAGGTAATTACCACTAATAATTTGCAGAAAACTGAACTTAAAGAAAATTTGGATCACACGCTTCTCCTCTATACTGGATTATCTCCGGATCACAGCCTTCAATACAAAGAATAAAATTAACAAAAAACATTTATCAGATACTCCGTAATATGAATGATTTACTTATTCAATATCTTCAAGAGACAAAAACTTTAGAAGATACATATAATTTGATATACTGCTCTGCTATTGCAACATGTGAAACTCTAGGCTATAAAATAATCACTCAAGCAGTTAACAAACTTGATTTGGAAAATAGAAAAGACTCATCGAAATGATTAAAGAGGTTACAAGATAAGAGTAAAGAAATCAGAAGTAAAATAAGTAAACTCAGCCTATCAACAGATATGTCATGCTCCTAAAATTCAAAAATTTCATAAACAAATTGTTAAAAAAATTGAAGTTAAAATTATCGCAACCTGACTTACAAAAGCATATTAGTTTATATACTGATACGTTAATGCAGACTATCCTTTCTTTGGGGAATTATTCATTTATTCATATAATTTACATAGTAAGAGAATATCCCAGAATAAACTGTTTTTATATAATCAAAAGGAATTTTATACTACTCTTTCAACTGATATTATTGATGTACAGTCGCTCAAAAAAGTATCCGAACACTATGGTTGATTACAGAATTCAGAAAAAATATCTGGCAACGATTTTTTTAGAAATTAGTGATCTGGCAACCTTCGTGTCACGTGAGACAAAGGTTGCCAGATCACTAATTTCTAAAAAAATCGTTGTCAGATATTTTTTCTGAATTCTATAATCAACCATTGTGTTCGGATACTTTTTTGAGCGACTGTACCTAAAGCAGACAATATTCCAGATAAAAATATCTGTTAATTTCTGGTCTAATATTTGGTCAATACCTATGTCTCATGTGAAAATGCTTATTGGTTTAATGATGAAATCCAATAAAATGAATATGTTAGTGAAATGCATCCAATACAGATAATAATAAATGATTTGAAAGATGCACTAAAAAGACACAAGTGGAGAAATAGGCGTATACACCTAAAGACTAAAATTAGACTGTATAATAGTTTGGTTCTTTCTAGGGTTAGTTATGGTAGTGAAACTTGGACACTTTGTAAACAAGATAACAGGAAACTAGATGCTTTTGATTCCAGATGCTTACGCAGTATCTTGGGCATTAGGTGGTTCAACTTTGTAACTAATGATGAGGTTAGGCAAAAGAGTTTGCAACTTCCTTTAAGCAGCATATTGTGCAGAGAGAGAGTCCGTTGGTTTGGCCATGTTGCCCGTATGAATAATTATAGATTGGCGAATAAGATTATGAACAGTGTGCCTAAAGGCCTCAGAAAGAAGGGGAGACCTAGGATGCGGTGGGCAGACAATGTCAAACAGGACCTTGTTAGAATTGGTGTGCAGTGGCCAGATGCAGTAGATGTAGCTCAGGATAGACTTGCTTGGAGAACTAAATTCAGATGCAGTAGATGTAGCTCAGGATAGACTTGCTTGGAGAACTAAATTCAGATGCAGTAGATGTAGCTCAGGATAGACTTGCTTGGAGAACTAAATTGCACGGTCTGGTTGGACCTCCGTAGCCCATGGCTGCTTGATGATGATGATGATGATGATGATGATGATGATGATGATGATGATGATGATGATGATGATGATGATGATGATGATGATGATGATGATGATGATGATGATGATGATGAATTGGAAATGCCCTGGTAATGATAAAATACAGAATTTCTGGCTTAAACAGTTCACATCGATCCATAATTTATTACTTGCACAGTATCAAGAAGCCTTAAAATATCCTGGTTTATCAACAAATTCCTTCATGACAGATCAAATATTTTTGAAACCTAAATCTATAACTGGTTTGGATAACCCGAAGAGCTACAAACCTATCACGTGTATTTCAATAGTTTATAAATTATTAACGTCTATTATAGCCTTGTTCTAGGTGACTTCAATGCCAAAGTTGGTACTGACTCTGACCATTGGGGAGGAGTGATAGGCCATTTTGGTATTGGTAGCTGCAATGGCAATGGGCAACGTCTCCTACAGGTAAGTAAACTCAATGGTTTCAGAATAACTAACACTTATTACAAACACCGCGACATACAAAAGTACACAGGGGTTTCACCAGATGGGCTGCATAAGAATATGATTGATTGTATATTAATTAACAGAAAATGGGCTAGTTCTGTGAGGAATACCAGGTCATATAGGGGAGCTGAAATTGGATCATTACCTTGTTAAAAGTGTCTGGCAACTTAAACTTAAAAAGTGTTGTGCTAGGGTTAAAAATTTTACCTTTAATACTGAAGCTCTAAAACACCCAGTTATAGCTAAATCTTACCATTATAGGTTACTTAGTCATTATGATATTCATGGTTTGTTTACTACTGACGTTGAGGAAGAATTGTACCATTTTAAACAGGCTTTTTTGGAAACTAACAGTACTATTTTAGGAAAAAAGGAGCAGAGGAGAGAGAATTATTTGAGTGATAAGGCACTTGAGCTTATTTCAGAAAGAAAGAACTGCAGGAATGTCCTTAATCATTACCCTTCTAATCCTAATAGAAAGCATTACAGAGAGCTTAATAAAAGTGTAAAGGATCAGTTAACTACTGATAAGAATCTTTGGCTTGATGGCTTAGCTGACAAAGACGAGGAAGCAGTTAGACAGCACAACAGCAGAGAGCTGTACCAGATAGTTAATGTTTTGTGTGGTAGAAAACGGACAGGTAATACAAGGATTGAAGAATAAACATGGTAAGGTTATAGAAGGTGAGGATTCTGTCATGGCTAGGTGGGCTGAGCATTTCAGTGATGTTCTAAACAATGTAGTTAGTTCTACTCCCATTGTTTGCAATGATGATAGATGCATTGGTGGCTTTAATGTTGGCCCTATAACATATTCTGAAGTTATTTTGGCTATTTCCAAACTTAAACTTCATAAATCCCCAGGGGTAGATGAAATTACTACGGAAATGCTTAGAGCTGGGAATGTTTCGGTTACCACTTGGATGACTGAAATTTTGAATATCTTTTATGATAAAGGCATGGTTTCTAAGGATTTTACCAGAGCTATTATTATCCCTATTTTCAAAAAAGGTGATCCCAGTTCTTGTGATAATTATAGGGGTATCAGCCTACTCTCTGTTCCAAGGAAAGTTATTTGCATGACTGTGCTTAATAGAATTAAGAATCTGGTTGACAGGCAATTGCGTGATGAGCAATGTGGATTCAGAAGTGGTAAAGGATGTGTAGATCAGATATTTTCACTTAGGCAGATTCTTGAGAAATGTTAAGAGTTTCAGAAACCTTTGGTTGCTAGCTTTGCTGATTTCAAAAAGGCTTTTGACTCTGTTGATCGTCATAATATTTGGTTGACTGTGAGATCATATGGTATACCAGACAGGTTAGTTAACATAACGAAAGCTCTCTATAATAACATTGAGTCGTGTGTGAGAGTTGGTAAGGCTTGTAGCAATTGGTTTAGCATTAATTCTGGTGTTCGACAAGGGTGCATTATATCTCTTTTCTCTTTAGCTTGGTTATTGATTATGTTATGCAAAATTCACTGCAAGGGAAAGAGTTTAGCCTTAAATGGACTGGATATACGAGAATTTCTGATTTAGATTATGCTGATGATTTAGTCCTTTTGGCAAATGATGTTGATGAGATGAACTCTTTCATTCGAGCTGTTGATGAGACTGGTAGTAGAGTAGGTTTGGTTATAAACAGAGAGAAAACTAAAGTGATGAATATTGGTTAGGCAGGCTGTGATTCAGTTAATCTGAATGGTTGCAGTCTTGAGCAGGTGTCACAGTTTAATTATCTTGGGAGCTATGTAACAGATAATGGTGATGTGTGGCATGAGATATTCAGTTACAAAGCTTACTAGAAATTGTTAATTCATTTAGTAAAGCAATTTGCTTAGAATTTGGATCCGAAAAATGTTCAATATTAAATATTAAATCAGGAAAAATTCCAAAAATGGATAACATGACATTTACGGATAAAACATGTATTACAGAACTACCAATCAAGGAAATTTATAAATATCTTGATATAAATCAATTACTAAATATAAACTATAAAGAAGTGAAAGATGTTTTTCGTAAGGATTCTATAAGACGTTTGGAGAAGATTTTGAAAACAGAACTTTATCATCATCATCATCCTCAAGCAGCCATGGGCTACGGAGGTCCAACCAGACCGCGCAGTTTAATTCTCCAAGCATATCTGTCCTGAGCTACATCTGCTGCATCCGGCCACTGTACACCAATTCTAACAAGGTCCTGTTTGACATTGTCTGCCCACCGCATCCTAGGTCTCCCCCTCCTTCTGAGGCCTCTAGGCACACTGTTCATAACCCTATTCGCCAGTCTATAATCATCCATACGGGCAACATGGCCAAACCAACGGAGTCTCTCTCTGCACAATATGCTGCTTAAAGGAGGTTGCAGACTCCTTTGCCTAACCTCATCATTAGTTACAAAGTTAAACCACCTAATACCCAAGATACTGCGTAAGCATCTAGAATCAAAAGCATTTAGTTTCCTGTTATCTTGCTTACACAGCGTCCATGTTTCACTACCATAATTAATCCTAGAAAGAACCAAACTATTATACAGTCTAATTTTAGTCTTTAGGTGCATACGCCTATTTCTCCACAATCTCCATAGATTCTTAAAAGTCCCGGCAGCAATACCTATTCGTCTGTTAATCTCATGCCGCACATCACCAGTATCAGTTACGCAGCTCCCAAGGTAATTAAACTGTGACACCTGCTCAAGACTGCAACCATTCAGATTAACTGAATCACAACCTGCCTGACCAATTTTCATCACTTTAGTTTTCTCTCTGTTTATAACCAAACCTACTGTACTACCAGTCTCATCAACAGTTCGAATGAAAGAGTTCATCTCATCAACATCATTTGCCAAAAGGGCTAAATCATCAGCATAATCTAAATCAGAAATTTTCGTATCTCCAGCCCATTTAAGGCCAAAAGCTTTCCCTTGAAGTGAATTTCGCATAACATAATCAACAACCAAACTAAAGAGAAAAGGAGACAAAATGCACCCTTGTCGAACACCAGAAGTAATGCTAAACCAATTGCTACAAGACTTACCAACTCTCACACATGACTCAGTGTTATTATAGAGAGCTTTCATTATGTTAACTAACTTGTCTGGTATACCATATGATCTCACAATCAACCACAAATTATGACGATCAACAGAGTCGAAAGCCTTTTTGAAATCAACAAAGCTAGCAACCAAAGGTTTCTGAAACTCTAAACATTTCTCAAGAATCTGCCTAAGTGAAAATATCTGATCCACACATCCCCTACCACTTCTGAATCCACATTGCTCATCACGCAATTGCCTGTTAACCAGATTCTTAATTCTATTAAGCACAATCATAGAAAGAACTTTACCTGTAACGTAGAGTAGGCTGATACCCCTATAGAACCCCACAAGAACTGCGATCACCTTTTTTGAAAATAGGGATAATAATAGCTCTGGTAAAATCTTTAGGAACCATGCCTTTATCATAAAAGTTATTCAAAATTTCAGTCATCCAAATGGTAACAGAAACATTCCCAGCTCTAAGCATTTCCGTAGTAATTTCATCCACCCCTGGGGATTTATGAAGTTTAAGTTTAGAAATAGCCAAACTAACTTCAGATTGCGTTATAGGGCCAACATTAAAGCCAACAATGCATCTATCATCATTGCAAACAATGGGAGTAGAACTAACCACATTGTTTAGAACATCACTGAAATGCTCAGCCCACCTAGCCATGACAGAATCCTCACCTTCTATAACCTTGCCGTGTTTATCCTTCAATCCCTGTATACCTGTTCGTTTTCTACCACACAAAACATTAACTATCTGGTATAGCTCTCTGCTGTTGTGCTGTCTAACTGCTTCCTCAGCTTTGTCAGCAAGGCCATCAAGCCAAAGATTCTTATCAGTAGCTAACTGATCCTTTACACGTTTATTAAGTTCTTTGTAATGCTTTCTATTAGGACTAGTAGGGTACTGATTAAGGACATTCCTGCAGTTCCTTTTTTCTGAAATAAGCTCAAGTGCCTTATCACTTAAATAATTCTGCCTCCTCTGCTCCTTTTTCCCTAAAAGAGTACTGTTAGTTTCCAAAAAAGCCTGTTTAAAATGGCCCCATTCTTCCTCAACTTCAGTATTAAGCAAACCATGGCTGTCATAATGACTAAGTAACCTATCATGGTAAGCTTTAGCTATAACTGGGTCTTTCAGAGCTTCAGTATTAAAGGTAAATTTTTTAACCCTAGCACAACACTTTTTAAGTTTAAGTTGCAAGACACTTTTAACAAGGTAATGGTCAGATCCAATTTCAGCTCCCCTATATGCCCTGGTATTTCTAACAGAACTAGCCCATTTGCTGTTAATTAATATATAATCAATCATATTCTTATGCAGCCCATCAGGTGAAACCCCTGTGTATTTATGTATGTCGCGGTGTTTGTAATAAGTGTTAGTTATTCTGAATCCATTGAGTTTACTTACCTGTAGGAGACGTTGTCCATTGCCATTGCAGCTACCAATACCAAAAGGGCCTATTACTCCTCCCCAAAGGTCAGAGTCGGTACCAACTTTGGCATTGAAGTCACCAAGAACAAGGGTAATATCTCCTTTCTTGACAGAATTCAAACTATCCTGAAGTTGTCTGTAAAACCTATCCTTCTCATCCTCATCAGAATCCTCAGTGGGGGCATAACAGCAGATAACATTCAAGTCTTTAATGCTTGTCTGAAATTTTGCTGTAAGAAACCTTTCATTAATGCACTCATATCCTAGAAGAGCATCAGTAGCATGTCTGCTGAGCAGCAGACCCACGCCTTGGTGATGCTTTCCATCCTCCCTCCCTGTAAAGAGAAATTTAAAGTTATTTTTAAGTATCTCACCTTTACCTGTCCATCTGGTCTCTTGCAAGCCTAGAATATCTAGGTTATAGCGCTGGAATTCCTGCATGAGGACATCAAGAGAATAATCTCTATGTAATGTCCTCACGTTCCACGTTCCTGCAGAGAGAAAATGATTAGTAGGATTTTTAAAGAAATTAGGTTTATTGAGATTGGTAGGGCCAAGTGGGCTACAATTGCCATTTCATATTCGTTTGGAATAATAAACTGGACAAAAACTGATTTAGATGACTTAAATATCAAACTCGTAAACTACTAACAAAATATAGAATTCATCTCCAACATGCCTCAATTATTAGGCTTTATCTACCACATAATTCTGGTGGTAGAACACTTATGGATTTAAAATATTTCTGCAACAAAGAAATCCAGAATTTACATCACTACTTTCATACTAAATTAAACAACCATATTACTTAATTCTTAATGCAATATGATGCTAGTTATACTCCACTACACGTAAATGATAATAACTATGAACTTACATCAAATTAAACCATTACTGAAAGAAAAGATTTATGGAAGCAAAAAAGCATTGCATTGACGATAAGCTAATAGTCTCTTTTCTGATGACATTGGTAGAGAAACTGAGTTAATCAAATTAATATACAAAAAAACTAAGGAATTACATTAAATATGTCTGCAATATCATAAGTATTTACCAAATATTTCTTTTTCTTAAAATTACATTCACTTTTTTCTTCTTTTATATTATTAGGTAAAGAATTATATAATTTTGGTGCAATAAAATTAAAATTCTTATGTATGATTTCTTTCTTTGACTTCAGAATATGAAACATGTTTGTTGAACATCTGGTATCGTGTGGGATGAACCGTTTTTCGATCCAATGGTTGTTTTTTATGTAGAAACAAAAGATTTCTTTATAAATATAACTTTCTAGGGTAATATATTATTGCTTATGTAATGATGATTTAAATTGCTAATATTGCTATTTGAAATTAGCTTTACAATTTTATTTTGCAATTTCACTAGAGGGAGTAGGTTTGTTATATAATCTCCTCCCCAATAAGTGATTCCATAGCTTAAAATTGAATGGACCCAAGCAAAATAAACCAAAATTAACAACTTGTTATGAGAACGTGATTTAAGATAACATAATATAATTTACACAAAATAAATCTTAATATTTTACACATTGAATCTATACGTTTCTTCCATTTTAGATTTTGTTCAATATAAATGCCAAGATATTTAACACATTTAACCTGTTCAATAGTTTTACATACACATTCATTTACCAAATTACAACCAGAATTATGGTATTTTATGAAAATATCTTTACTTATATTCAATAAGCCGAAATAGACAAAATTAGTTTTAGCCACATTAATTTCCAGTTTATTGCTACTAAATCAGTTTCTTATACTTTTTAAATCATTGCTAATCTTTAACAATAACTCATTATTAGTTTCAGTCGAGTACACTATTGCTCTGTCATCCGCATAAGCTGTGATTTTGCCGAATAAATTTAAATTGCAAAAATCATTAATATATATTAAAAGCAATCTGGCCCAAGAAAAGAACCTTGCGGTTACACCACCATTCAAAACAAGTAAATTACTTTCCAGTTTATTTATAGTCACATATTGTTTCCTGTTTATGCAAATATGTTTTAAACCAACTACATGCAAGTCCCCTTATTCCTATTATACTTAATTTCTCCATCGAAAGCTTTTCTTTTGTCAATAAATAAGGCTAAGGTTTTCCTGTGTTCATTTACACAGTTATAGAAATTGCCTAAATTGTAACATAGCATTTCTGTACCCAATTTATCTCTAAATGCAAACAGTTTATTTAATAAGAAATCATATTTCGATAGAAATTTAATTAATATCTCTTTCTTGGTTTTTCAATTATTTTTGAAAAGTAGGGATTATGGAAATTGGTCTATAATTATAAAAATTCGTATTTTTACCTTTTTTGAAAATTGGCTTTACTTTTGCAATTTTTAAAGCATCTATGAACATTCTAGTAGAAAAGATAAATTTATAATTTTTGCAAAAATATGAGGTTTATATTTAAAAACAATTTTTAACATATGGGCATTTATTTCATCATAGCCACAAAATTTATTATTATTGAATTGTGATATTATATTTTTTAGTTCAGTGTGATCTGCTTCAAACAGAACCATTGAGTTGTCAGTATGGTTTACATATTTGTTAATTTCAGTATTTAAATTATTTGTAGTATATTGATACCCCGGTTAACTTTATTTACTAGATCTTCATCAATATCTTTTGAAAGATATACCTCGGGATTTTTTTCAATCCCTAAAATATTATTTATTTTTGCCCATTGCTTTTTCACATCATTATTACAATTATGGAACTTTTTAAATAATTAATTTTTTTGGCATATCTAGTTATATTAGTTCTGTTTGATTTATATTGCTTTTCAAGGGATTTGTCAAACGGTCGTCTTTTATATTTGTTGTAAAATTTTTGCTTTTCTTTGGCTAAATTATAATTTCATTTGTTATCCATTTGTTTGCTCCTCTGAGTAGGACCCAAAACAATATTGTTTTTAAAAACGTAAGTAATTTTTGTTTTGGCCTCGTTTATCATATATATGAATTTATCATATAATACATTTGCATCATCAGTTTTATCACTTTCACTATTCCATTTAAATTATTTAATATAATTTTCGAATAAATTATAATCTATACAGCTTTTCACTAAAGGTTTAGGGTTAAAAATATTTCTTTGCCACTTATGCTTACAAGTATTGGATAATGATCTGTAATATCATTTTGGAAGACAGTTGTATTGTAAGTATAGTTGTTATTCTTTTCTCGTATAAAAACATGATCTATACAAGTATGAGAGGAAACAGTTGATCTCGTAGTAATATTCACAAATGACTTTAAACCATTTAAAGACATTACATCAATATAATATGAGGCCTCAGAGTTGTTGCTTAATATATTAAGATTTATAGCCCCAATTATAATTAGCTTATTATTTTTAATATTTTGCAAAGTGCTACCAAGTTCAGCTATATATTCTCTGACGGAGTATTCATGAAAACGATATATAGCACATAAATATATACCTGTGTTACAGTCAAATAGATTAATATTCTCTGCAGTTTCCATATTTACATTACAATCTTAAAAACTAAACTTCGCAACATTTGTATAAACCGAAATTCCTCCTGATTTATTACATTGCCTGCTCCTAAAAAATTGCTGATAGCCATAAATTTTATAATTTACAACTTCCTCATCATTTATCCAAATTTCACAAGATTATAATATCAATGAGATTTCGAAATTGGCACATCAATACAAGTAAATCATTGAAATGCAATCGCAAACTTCTGATAATCGAACTAAAGAGGAAAGGAGACAAAATGCACCCTTGTCCAACATCAGAAGCAATACTAAATTAATTGCTACACGCCTTAAAAGCTCTCATACACGACTCAGTGTTATTATAGAGTTTTCATTATGTTAACAGTATTATATCACCCCTAAATATTACGTATATACAAAGCTTTCATGCTGATCTGCAGTTTTTCAAGGCTTCATTGCCTGGTAATGCGCCCTTTCTTGATCCTGTTTTGCCTGGTCATGCCTCCGTTCTTGATTCTGTCTTGCCAACCTTAATCTAATTACGCATCAGTGGCGATTTAGTGGAAGAAGAACAGGTAAAGAATGACTCACGTGCAAAAAGTTTCGAACAGTCTGGTCTCCTGTAGATAATGGAATGTCCTTCTTTCCATTATCTACAGGGAAATACTTTCTAACATATCCTGAGACACAATGATTTGCACACTGCCTTTCCGTCCGTTGACTGTTAGACCACTCCTGGCCTTTCTCTATCGGTTCCAGGTTCGTAGACATCCCTTTCTCTTACGCAGATGACTGAAACTAACGTGCGGCCAAATAATCCTCGTTGACAGAGAATGATGATTGGCGTTTCTCCGAATTCCATTACATGCATACGAAGTGCTTTGACCACATCTGCTGCACTGAGCTATAATTTCTGAGCATTGACTGCTAAACTTGATCTGGACACAACATTCGCTTTTTATTCAAATTTACTTATCACCATTTAATAGAATTGAACACCAAAGTTCAAAAGCGGTTCGAATGTCTTATAGAGATCGTACTAACCATCTTGTCATTGATTTAATTTTTATTTCAATGCAGCGATGATGTGAAATGTTTTCGGTGTGTTAAGTACGAAGGCAAACACTCACGGTCAATGTGAATCCCACCAGTGGCAACTGATGGAGATCAGGTAACTGTGGCAACCACCAGGCAATTCTTTCGTATGCACGAGACCGTCAATAATAATTCACAATAAATGACGACTTGTTTGTTTAGATGGAATTAAGCATAATTCGTTGGTTGTCAAGCGGAGGCAGCTTCGAACTGGGCCCAAAATACGCACCACACAACCAAGTGCTGCACTAGAGAAAAAGCGCCAATAGACGAAAAACCTCGACTCTAATTCAGCATGTAGACTGATAGACGATTCTGAGTACATTGTCAGTTACCCCATTGAGATCCACGAAGGCAACACATGTCATGTCCCTCCAATTTGTTTATTTTTATTTATTGTTGCATTTTATTTTATTTTTTTATTGTAAATATTTTTATGTATTAAGTGTGTTCTTGGAAGTGCTATTGTGGGGATGTGACTCATTGGTTTTGTTTTCGGGTCTGAGCTGGTGTGTCCGAGAAGCCTTTTATGGCCTTTTTACAACTAGCCTGGGCCGCGAGTGTCAGTGCAGGAGAGTAGCCGAGCAATAAGGAAACAAGAGTCTTGAGCGTAATGGTCAGATGGGGTGGACGTTTGAACACGCATCAAGGGTTGCCGCTCTTACTCAAACGAAACCCTTAAGGAGAGGGCTCGATTCTCTGTGTGAGAATCAAAGTCTGGAGCGTCGCTGTCAAACGGGAAGGACATTTGAACATGAGTCAAGGGACACCGCTCTTACTAAAAGAAAAACCCGTAAGGAAAGGGTTCGATTCTATGTGAAAATCAAGATTCTAGGTGAATCAAATGCAGTTCTGTGTGAACCACAGTGTAGGCAAAGGTTGAGATCCTTTCACTAAGTTTGAGGTCGGTAAAGCGAGAATCTGCAAAGTGCGGTTCTCCACCTCATTTCATGATTGTTGGCAGCAGCAAAGGCCTGCGGAGTCGAGAGCATCCCAGCACGTGATTGTATATAGTCTGAATAAATTGTGTCGTCCCTATACAACTCTCGTGCGTGAATTGTTGGGCATATTTCTGTACATTACTTGGTGCAGCAAATCTGAGGCATATATCGGTACGGGTGTAACAACTGCGAACCTGTGATTTCACCGAAATAAGGGTGAAGGTACTCAAGGGACTAATTCATCGTCCTCCGGCAGCCACGACATTTGGCCCAGCCCGTCACATTTGGCACAGGAGCATGACGACACATCTGCAGGAACGTAATGATTCACTTGAAATCGTACCGAAAGGAGTAGGAGTGGGAAAAATGGGAATCGTCATTTTTTATTATTCATTTTAATTTAGGGATTAAATTAAAATAATATTGAAATTTCAATTAAGATACAATAAAAATTTAAATGAAGATAAAATAAGAATAAGATAAAATTTTAATATAAATTAATATATATTATAGAAAGGTTGGTTGGACCGGGCCCCTATTGCCACTAATGATTAGTATTCTTTAAAAAACAATTAGTAAAATGAAAATTCAATTGAAGAGAAATGCTTGCTTAATAAATTGGATGGCTCCATGCTGTCGACAGAACAAAATATACAAATCATGGAATATCGATAATTTATTCCGGTGTTTCGAAGATCAAATTGCTTCTTTCACTTCCTCCGAAGAATAAACCGAAGATCTTCCTTTTGAACATTTTTTTTTTGAAAAAATTAAGGTCGTCATTGATATTTCCAAATAACTTTCAAGAGATATCAATCAAAATGAAAATACGGGCACATTCACCAAAACGAATGAGAAAGTTCAAATATCATAAGCAAATCAACGTAACCTTGCTCCTAATAAGCTAATAAGCAGTGAGTCCTAATAAGCCTTGCTCCTAATAAGCATGAGAGGAGCAAATTTCAGGTGTGATTAAAACGTCTTTCTTATTAAGATATATAACATCTTAAAAAAGTCATAAACATGTCATTTTTCTGATGGTTGAAACATTGGAAGGCTCGAGCTAACTCCCTTTTGTTCACATACTATGTTGTTTTTTCCCTTGTGCATTTTAATTTAATTGAAAAAAGAATTTTGACCGAATTTCTTTGATAATTTTTGCATAGTAATAATTCAGTTTCTATTTGTTGTCACTTTTACACTTACGATAATTATACCAAACAACATTTCATAACGCTTTAATGCAATATTTTTTAAACGTATTGAAGTCACAATTTGCTGCTTCAGAAAGTAAATGAAAATTTTCATTGAAAATCCTTACCTGTGCTGCGGCATTTTCTTCCAGAAAGCCATTTGTTTTAAATCCTGTTTCCAAATCAGTTTCTAAATGCACAATCAGTTTATTTGCTGCAAGAAAAGAATCAAATATGAATATTTTGACAGAATAAATGGAAAAATTCGAATTAGGACGCATATTTAAAATAGGATCTATAATTAAAATTAACATGCCAGAACTTTGGGAGCGGCGTTCAAAGCGTTCTTGACATGTATCTGCAGAACAAAACCATTGCACTTACTTCAACAAACTTTTGCTGTCCTTCCAAGTACTTCCCTCCAGAATCTATAGAAAGTTGCAGAAGACACGCCAATTCTGGAACGTTTGGTCGTATTCTGTTGGGGGGATTCTTGCACGAGTCGACTCTAGCCCTATTTTCCTGCAACTCTGAATGAAAGCATTTTGCAAGGTTTTGCAAGGTCTTGTAGCCTTGATAAAGGATTCCCAGAAAAAAAAATTTGGAAACTATCGGAAAATGCATTGGGCAAGATCGAGAGAATATAGGGTAGCTGTCTGATTTTTTCCTGCTCCAGATAGGCCTTAACTTGCCGGGTTTTGTAAGCACTGCATCGTCATGAAAAGGAGAACCCTTGGCATGCCCTCCTTCATCTCTTTAACCGTTTTTGGCAAAACAATGTCAGTGTATTATGGGATATTTAGAGTCATTTTTTCGGATAAGTTGTCCATGGCCACCACTCCTTGGGAATTGAAAAAAATAATGAACATCTTCCTTGAAAGTAGTCTTGTCTGGAGGATTTTGGGATGCGGTTAATCTTCCGCAACCGAAACGTAGTTGCCGACCTTTCTGGGAGTTGTGTAGTAATAAAACCACATCTCATCACCTGCGATAATGTCTGTTAACCATTTAAAGTTCAAACATTGGCAGCATCTCCTTGCACGAGTCGACTCTAGCCCTATTTTGCTGTTCTAACAGTTTGTGGTGTACCCATTTAGCACAGACCTTTTGGAACTTTAAATGTTGATGAAAAATTGTTTTCATACTGCCAATCGGTAAACTGACATCTAAACTCATTACCTGAACCGTGATGTGTGGGTCTTAATGAGTTCACGAAAAGCAGCGATCGTTCTCTCGTTCACGGCCTCCTTCGGTCTTCCTTCAAGAGGAATTTTGAAGCTCTGCCGTTCTTCTGCGAATTTGCGCATCTATCCCGTAACAGTGTTATATGAACAGGAATGATCCTGATATACTTGTAATAAATCGGCATGATTTTTT
The DNA here is from genome assembly GCA_038380435.1 of Ryuthela nishihirai. Classification (NCBI taxonomy): domain Eukaryota; kingdom Metazoa; phylum Arthropoda; class Arachnida; order Araneae; family Heptathelidae; genus Ryuthela; species Ryuthela nishihirai. The sequence goes on from JAWZYU010000021.1 coordinate 5,815,226, forward strand.
TGCGAATTCCCCCAGCTGCATCCTTGTGAAAATGTAAAATGTTTCCCCGTTTTTAGTAGGCTCCATAGCAACAACGCACAGGTTTCGCAGACCGAACTTTACGCACCGCCAGCGGAGAGAGAAATGATGATATGGCCTTTGCTTTTAACACGGATAACAAGTTTAGGCAAGCTTTCAAACAAGTCATAACTCGTTAACTTCGGATGAACGAGTGCAAATCTACAAATACGTGCCAAGAACGTTTTAACGTCCTCTGTATTTAAATATAACTTCCTAATTGTTTTCCCCTATTGCAGCTTAATTTCATTAAAAAATCTACTACTTTCTATCTATCTACTTCATAGAGCACTTCAAATGTTAACACAGTTTCATATTTCTTGCTACACAAGGATTAAAATGAAAAGCGAATTTCCAAATTGAAAAACATCATCGCAATTAAAAATGATGCCGGATTTCGTTCGGTTCAGGTAATAAGTTTAAATGTCATTAGTCACTTTTTACCACAATGCACCTGACATCTATCTAGAACAAAATTGATGGGGGACAGGAACACAATCGGGCAGAAAAATTCTAAAGGTGAAATAAGTGGAGATGATTTACACTACACGAGGACTTCGAGAACTACCACTATTGACTTTTAACAGTTGAAAAAAAAATCACGGAGACACAGCTACAGAGAACTATCACTGTCAACGTCTGACAACAGAATGAAGATTCTGACTGAGGGAGGTGGCTGGGGGGGCGGTGGGGCTTAGTCGGTAGCGCGCCAGGCTCGTAATCTGTAGTTCCCAGGTTCGAGTCCCAGCTGGGTCAGCGTTGAGATTTATCTCCGCAAAATTCCCCGCCCTGCCCACGGTCAGTAGGGGACACCGATGGGCTTGGAAAGGCCGCCGCCCGTCGGATGGAACGTTAAGCCCTGGCCCCGTGTGCGGGAGAGCCATACCTTGTGCACGTTAAAGAACACGCTGGATGGCCTTGACGGGAGGCTACCATCTGTCTCCCAACAGCTGTTCCAGTGGGTCCCCTTCCCCAACCTTCTCTGAGCCTTCGGGGTCCATGTGACCTGGCCATTTAGCCCATAGTGTGCAAAAAAATTGCCGCTCAGAGGTAAAACAACCCAACCTGACTGATGGGTGGGGTATTTATATTAGAAGAAGAACCATCCCGCAGAAACTGATTTAAAAGACTGTCCCACAGAAAATGAATTATGCTATTTGCTAAAAATGAAATATATATATATATTAATTAAAAGAAAATGGTGAAAAGAAAAAAAATCTCTGATTTAAAACAAATTACTTGAAATTATGAAAAATATTGAGGTAAAATATGTATTGGTGACCTGTACGGGTGATAAAAAATAGACCCGCCGGGTCCCATAGAATTAACATTGTCCCCGCCTCTGAATTAGAACTCTCATTTATTCCCCTACTGACATATATCTGACATTCCACTTCCAGATGGAAGCACTTGTTACATGTCGTATACATATTTTTTTTAATTTTCTGGTGGAGAAAAACAGAAGAAGATCGAGTGATGCAGGTGGAATTAAATCGAAAGCTTTTCATGCAATAATATATGAAATGTAGTTTTCCTTCTTATGAAGGTTTCGGTAAGTCTCGATCGAAGAAACCTTTCATCTAATTAACACCAAGGCATCATTTAAGAGATTTACCGAGATTCTATTGTATAGCCATCTCAAATGACAAATCGAGAGTTCCGTATAAATGGAGATTACATTTTATTAAGATGGATTAAAATCATTCACTTCAAATGCGTTGATAAATCGTCACAGTTATTATTAATTTTTACCTATGTTCTACGAAAGAGACCTTAAATAAATATGTAAAGCAATGGGTTGGACCCTCTAAACGATGCATATTCTTCATGCGAATTTACAGAGATAGGCAAAAAAAAGATGAGAAGAAATCAGAAATTACATCAATTTTGAAATGACTGCAATTGAAAAGAAACTGATCAAGAAGCCGATTTAAACATTATCATAAAGCGGCTTTTAATATCAAATTGAAAGTGTTGGTATATATCAGCATGAATATTTCTAAGAATTTTTCCCTTCATGAAAAACCTATACTCCAATTTCAAATTTACGCATACTTAATATCAGGTGTAACACTTTTCTTATAGAGTTTTATCAATGGCCCTGAAATTCAGATCAGTTGCTCTGCAAAGCTTTATCCTTTACAGAAGAAAAAAGGCCAAGAAATCAATGCAACGATGATTTTATGAATTCACCTTTCAGGAGCATTTCTCTTGGTGCTTGGAGTCCCGACTTAAAAAAAGAATTCACTTCCTCTAGCTTTTGTGCGACGTTTTCCAAATTGACTTCCTCTGTGCAATTTCGAATTGCGCCACAGGATGTGTTGAGATGGCGGATGGTTGCCGACACTTCCTTTAAATATCTCTCCACGGACTGCAAAAAAAGAAAATAAAAAAATCATATAATAGCAAGTCGCATAAAAACTGAAGTAACTGCATACGAATTTACGTTGAATTGTATAATAGTTCGCATTATGCAATTCAATTTATGTTAATTATTCAATTAGGTGTTATTTATTTTAACCCTTTCACGACTAAGGGAAACATTTTTCCCATTTTAAAATTGGTGATTGTCGTATTTAATTATGACCTTATCTGCATTTTTTATACAGAATGTCAAAATAGAACGTATTCCGAACGCAATTACGTAAACGGGAACATTTAGAAAACAAAAACAGAACTGTCAGGACGCATAATATATGTACTATGTGCAATGTCCATCTTTTCCTCACTACCAAAAGAAATTACTTCGCAGAATATCATAATTAGCACATCATTTTGTATAGTAATTTTATTTCATAATTTTGTATTATTTTAGTTAACATTTTGTTCTAATAAACCAATAAATAAAAGACATTGCATAATAAGCCTAACTATAATTTGTGTTACCTTTATACTCCATTGGGAAAAATATTTCCCATAAAATTCCAAAAAAACTACATATTGTTATGTATTTTTCTTATGATTTTTATTTATTTTACGTCTAAACAAACTAAAATAAACAGTTACATACTAATATTTACTCTTAGAAACCTTATGGTCCCGAAAGGGTTAAGAATGCCAATCATATATACATATATGTGTGTGCGTTCAATGGTAGTATTAAGTTTTGTGAGGAACATTTTTGAAGAATAGTTTCAAGTTTATCCCGAATCATATGATTTCAACAATTTTTTTAATTCTCCTAAAAAATGTTTCATGTACCAAATTTTCCTCCTTAACTCACCGATAAGCTTATGTAACAGCTCTGCCATGGCCCGATGCACTGATTGCTTTCTTGCTTCACTTTTGCTGAAGACTCTGCTTAGGGTTGAAGATATCCCAATTTTCGCTGCCATAAATGTCCCTATTTGAGTGTCTCTAATACACCGAATAAAGTTCAATAAACCACCGAGATGTGACATTGAAATCGCACCTCTCGGCTGCCACTCTTCCACCCTTTTGGTTTCTTCATCCAAGGTGGTCAAATAATGCCCATCTTAGGAACAGACACTTCCCTATGGGCACAAAACTGTCACTCGCATTTCGATATTGATGCGATTCTAATCTGCATGTTTTAAGAGAAGGAAATTTTGAATATCATAATTATTATTGTGAGTAGTAACATAAATGAGAGTTCTGGCACAGTAAAAGGGGCTCGAGAATTCTATGAAAATCCATGGGAAAAGTTATGGGGGATGAGGTAAAATGTATGTTTCTTGTGGTTTTTGTGAAAATATGTGTGAAAATTAAAAAAAAACCAGGGTGTTACATAAGCTTATCGGTGAGTTAAGGAGGAAAATTTGGTACATTAAACATTTTTTAGGAGAATTAAAAAAATTGTTGAAATCATATGATTCGGGATAAACTTGAAACTATTCTTCAAAAATGTTCCTCACAAAACCTAATACTACCATTGAACGCACACACATATATGTATATATGATTGGCATTCTTAACCCTTTCGGGACCATAAGGTTTCTAAGAGTAAATATTAGTATGTAACTGTTTATTTTAGTTTGTTTAGACGTAAAATAAATAAAAATCATAAGAAAAATACATAACAATGTGTAGTTTTTTTGGAATTTTATGGGAAATATTTTTAGCATGTGAAAAACTAATTTAAGTTTTTTTTAAAGATGAGGTTTAAACTAATTTGGGAATTAGTTTAAATAAATTAGGTTGAGGTGAGGTGTGTGTGGAGATAAAGAAAAATGATCTGTTTTGTTAATTTGGCTGGATGGAGAAAGTCGCTGGATGGTTGGACAGACTGGTTGGCTGGTTGGACCGACTTGGTGGCTGGGTGGACAGAGCCATTGGTTGTGTGGACAGATTCGCTGGCTGACTGGTTTGGTTGGGCAGAGTTGCTGGCTGGCTGGGTGGACAGTTTCGGTGGGTGGCTGAACAGATTTGTTGGGTGGGTGGTTTGGTTGGACAGACTCGTTGGTTGGGCAGATTCATTGGGTGGGTGGAGAGAGTTATTGGTTGTTTGGGCAGAGCCGTTGGCTGGCTGGATAGATTCGTTGGCAGAGTAGTAGCATAAATGACAGTTCTGGCACAATGTTAAAGTATAGGGAATCCCATGTTAACCTAGGGGAGACTTTTTGAAAGATGAAGTTTAAATTAATTTCACTGGTTGAGTGGTTGGATGGATTTGGTGGGTGGAGGTGAATAGACTCGCTGCCTGGGTGGGTGGACAGAGTCAGTGGTTGTCTGGACAGATTCGATGGGTGGCTTGACAGATTTGCTGGGTGGCTGGCTTTGGTTGGATAGATTTGCTGGTTGGGCAGATTCGTTGGGTGGGTGGATTGAGTTATTGGTTGGCTGGACAGAGTCGTTGGCTGAGTGAATAGATTCGTTGGGTGTTAAAGATGAGGTTTAAAATAATTTGTGAATTAGTTTAAATGAATTAGGTTGAAATGAGAGTGGTGTGTATGTAAGAAAAAATGATGTGTTTTGTTGAGTTATCGTCCACCTCAATGAATTATTCGGTTGTAAAAGCCATGTAAATCGGTGTTAGTTGTGGGTTTTTTCTGAAAATATTTGTGAAATTCAGAAAAAACCGAGGTGTTTCATGGGAGAAAAAGTAATTTAAATTTTTGAGGCAGACGAGATTTAAAGTAATATGTTTGAATAATTTTCAGAAAAATGAGGTGTGTGTGAAAGAGATAAAAAAAAATTATATGGTTTGTTGAGTTATCATACACTTCACTGGATTATTCGATTGTAAAAAGCCAGTTCGACAGGTTAATTCTTTGTAATTTACAAAAGTTGAAATAACTTTTGATCTAATTATGCTACAGAGCTCATTCTGGTGTTGTTCAAACTAAGCAGACACTATTTTCCAAACTGATCAGAATCGGGTTCGACCCACTTACCTAGCCGAGAAAGTGGGTCGAACCCTCTTAAATTTATGATCTCATAACTTGTCTTGTATTCAAGCTACAGATTTGAAACTAATATTATTGGATTTCATTCTGGGTGTAGTACACTTTGAACATGAGGGCATTGGTCTCGAACCTGTTTCTTAAGGTCTTCTGGGTTCAAAACCTTTTGCCTACCACACATTGCTGATTCTCATTTAAGATTTCGAAACATTTTCGTTTTTTTCATCAATATCAGGTTCTAGTACTGGAACTCATTTCGTTAATTCAACTGGAAATGGTGTTGGACCCGTTTTCTAGCCTAGAAACTGGGTCGAACCCTCTTAAATTTGCATCCTTATAACTCTGCTTCTAATTAAGCCACACATCTCAAACTAATGTCTTTAGATTACATTCGGGAAGCACTATACGTTTAACGTATTGGAAACGGTCTCGAACACTTAGTTTTTGTTTTCTGGGTTCGAAACTTTAAGATTTTGTCGAATTATAACGTCCATTCTAATTGTGCTAGGATCTTGGTTTCAATTGTAATAGATGGGGTTTATCAAGTTCTATAATCTGACGAAAGAATAATCGGTCTGAAACCGTTTTCTAGCCGACAAAGTGGGTCGAACCCCTCTTTGCTGCTTCATGACTCTGCTTCTAATAGAGCTACAGAACTCAAACTAATATCATTGTGTTCCATTCGGCAAATACTATACGTTTTTTGTATTGGAAGCGGTCTCGACCCATTATTTTAAGTTTTGCAGGTTCGATACTTTTAGATTTTGTGTTACAATAACTTTTGTTCTAATCGAGCTAGAAGCTTGGTTTTAACATTGGTAGTTATGATTTATCAAGTTCTCTAATCTGACAAATAATAATTAGTGTTGACCGGATAAAAAATATATATATATATATATTTGACTTTAGCTAAATAAACTGCTCGGATATTTAATCCTTTTCGCTTGTACAAAGTTGTTCTAAACACTTTATTACCTTAATTTTATTACAAAGAGTTTCAGACCATAGAATTTCACAGAAATTGAGTCGAGGTCACTTAAATTTGAATCCATATGGTTCCTCTTCCAATTGAGAGAGATAATAAACAGTTATTATTAGCATTACTAAAGAATTACAAATTGGTACTATTTTCAAGATGTTTTATTAATACTTATTTTTTTTTTGTTTTTGTTTTCCGTTCAAAGTTATGTAAATGATATTGCCAGCTTTAGCATACACATCTGAGATTCTATAATTTCCAAAAACATAAGTTTGAATTCCATTGATATGTCTTTTTTGTATTCTTGGGATAAAGCAATTTTTTAAATTAGGTATACGTGTATATCATGTTGTTCCGATCAAAATTCCGTTTGTTGCGTGTATACGATTTTTCCATCAAATAGACATTCCCGATAATCTTCGTGACAAAATTCATTTGTAACTCTATTAGCTGCTTTTTTGGGAATTGCAGAATCTATAGAATGCAATTTTGGACGTAAGGCAACAACCTCTTTGATTGGAAGACCTTTTAATTCGTCTTTAAATTTTTCTGGAACCATTTTATTTGATTCACTTGATGCATGGTTTGTGAGGTAATTTGAGAAATCAAAGTAGAATGAGTTAAATTTCTTATATATGTCATCTGTCTGGATATCGACACAGAAGGAATCGGTATCGGTAAATAACAATTCAGCATTAAATTTTGGTTTCAGAAAATTGTAGAAGAAATTATACATGTGTAATTTACTCAACTCCAAAATCGTTACACCAATGTAATATGGTTTATCTAATACAATATTTTTCTTTTTCATATGGAGAATTACGAAATTTTCTGCAAGTTTATAACACAAGAAACGTACCTAGGATTCGCAATTAATTTTTTGAGCTTTTCTTCAGTATTCACAATATGGCATTTTATTCTCTTTCTCTTATTTTCTAAACATTTGCCATATATAGCATTGTTCAGAAGTTTGAAAAAGTCTTTTTCAAGATTATTTATGGCATTAATTCGTTTTGTTGTATTAAAATCTATGTAAGGTTTCAGCCGTGGTTTTTGATCAAATTCCAAGATTCTATGCACCTGTTTCACCCTCAATCCCAGTTCCACATAAAGTTTAAGTAACCTATAGTGAACGACATAATTTTGTTTGTCGAACAGATTTGGAATCAAGAATGACACATTACTATCAGAGAGTTTAAATTTTTCAGTAGCCAAGGGGAAATCATTGTGTAAATCGCGTAGATGTGCCGGATATTCTAGATCAACTTCAAAGAAATAACCCTTTTTGCTGTCGTCTGGCATATTAAACAAGTCAATATCATTTACCCATTTGAAATTATCAGTTGGAAGAGGTTGAGACATTGCCCAGCCATATAAATTGTTTGCATCAAAGTACATGATATAGTTTTGTGGTTTGCTTCTCTCATATGGATCTACTAAAGGATTGTCGGCCTGTGCAAATCTCTTAGACACTAAAGCTATTCCTCCTCGCAGAGCTCTTTCTATGAAAAAATACATATCACCTTTTATAAGTTCCAGCTCAATTTCTGTCATTTTTGAACAGGCAGCGTAGGATAAGCTAGGAGAGCTAAAATAATGACAAGGATCGAGTTGGTAGTTATTCATACACGAATTTCTGTAGTTTTCAAATATATCTCCTAGCAGCAATACATCAGTGATCATATACAGATCGTGATATTCCCCAAAAGTAGAAATAGAAAAGGCTTTCCACAAAATTTGAGCTCTTTTGTATTGTTCATTGTTTTGGAAATTCTCTTTGGATGGAAGTGACGTTTGCAAAAACTGAGCACTCTGTTGAAAGTACTCATATGGAAAACTTCCTTTGCTTTTCAAAAGTTCTTTCTGTGAGTCATTCAGATTATGTTGTCTGCAGTATTGACTTAGGATGTAGAAATTTTCCACATTTTTCGACAGTGAATCCAGTGAAGAGCTGAGGAACATGAATGAATCAATAAATTTAATTTGACCGAATTTAATGCATATGTATTTTTCTATAGTTTGTGGAATACAAGAAATTTTCTTCTTATCTTTAAATTTCCACAAATCTTTTACTATAAAGTGACCATCAAATCCTTTGAGATTATGAAACAACACTGGTATTTCAAGTGAGAATTTGTGTTGAAGATTACATTTGTTGTGAACAGCACCTCTGTATTTTCCACTTAAGTGATCGTGGTCCCTTACTCTATCAGTTCCTAGAATTTTCCCACAGATATTACAATATTTTGCTCCAGTAAAAATTACCCAATAAAAATCAGTCATCTTAACATTTCTTTTCTTCAAATCATTGATCAAAGTTTCGGCTTCGATCATTTCATTCAAAAATTGTTCTGTTACATTTTTTCCTCTGTGCATACTGGTTTTGATCAGTTTACCTTCCGGTCCAACTATAATATATGCAAATCCTGACGTTACTAAATACTTAGTTCGCACCCTACATGGATTATTCTTAATTGTTCTACATTTCGAAAAGCATTCGAAGTCTGCATAAATCACATATGGGTGCTTCAAACCGTTTTTAATCATATGGAATTTCGTACTATTCGCTTCGGGAAACTTGATAGTTTGAAAAGTGTTTGATTTGCAAATATCTACGTGATTCTTTAATAAATCGTCGCGAGTGAAATTATGGAGACAGTATGGGCAGGGATAGGATTTATCATCATGTCTTGAAAGGTATGCTGTAACTCTACTAATATTTTTAATCCAACAATAGTGAGAATTATTGCCGTCTTTTAAAAGTAAAAGTTGTATGGTTTCTTTAACAGGATTCTGCTAAATATATAACGTACGCAAACCATCTTTCTTAGAAATGAAAACATTTATAGAAATATTATTTAAAACCTCGAACTTCGGGATTTGATCGAGGGTTACTGGATAAGTCAATGAAGATGTGTCTAAGACGTTTTCAAATATTTTATATTTTTCCACACGTTGCGGATTGTCTTTAGCAGGATGTAGAGCTGATAATATTGACCACAAGAAACATTTGTTGTCGTAATTTTTAACATTCACTATACCTTTTGTAGATTTCAAATGTTGTGGTAAATTTATTAAAGCAGATGCTCCAACTGCATTATACTGAGACATTTGAATTTCCATCGAAATTATTTTGTCAAACACCCATCCACTTCCCTTTTGTAATAAAATTTTCAAAGTCGTCGTCAATTTTCTCATAAGCATTTTTTAGTAATTCATTGAGATAGGTAGGCAAACTGATTATTTCCTTACATGTCGAAAAATGTGCAGGTATTTTTTTCTGTCCATCAGGATCCGTTTGCTTTTTAAATTTTATTTGTAATATGAATCTAACTTTTAGAGGCTGACTGAGTTTATTCTTAATTATATATTTCCAGTTATTGTTATTTTTCTCCAGAAAACGTTTTATATCTTCTCTGACATTTATGTTATCAATTTTATATGTGCGAAACGTTTTCCGAAAAGCACAGCTTTCATTTATATGATATTGACTCAGATGATGATTGTAATTGTCTTTTCTGCTAAAGGTGGAATTGCAAAATTCGCATTTTTCAAATGTGCGAGAAGTGCATGCAGTTTTCAAATGACGGTTCATATTGGATTTGCGAATAAATACCCCACATTTGGTACATTGAATAGTTGCGCTCATCTTTGAGTTAGCAGTTATACCCTCTTTATTATATACAGTAGCTAAAAATCATGGTCGAAATATCATGGTCCGATAATGCAAAACATCGATTTTTTTTCCATAATCCGAAGTTGAAATAGACATGACTATAGTGTGTGTCCAAGAGTAAATTTCTAAACAATACCGATGTTATTGAACATAATCTTATGTTCCTTTTTGTCAATAATATCGTTTTTTAGCAAAATATCCAAAATTTCGACAATTTCATTTACTACTTCTGTACTATTTTTTCCAGCTCGTTTACTAGCAACCAAGATTGATAATTTTTCGCATATGTCGTCAAACCTCTTCTATAGTCCAGAACCAAACAGTTGACTTTCTATTACTGTGCGCATCATTTTAATCGACTTTAAATATTTTCTAAGTGCCTCAATGTGATTATCGATAATCCGATATTTCTCAGTAGTTCTACCAGAGCGTTTGGTTTCTGTAGCCCCCAGTTTCTGAAGATGCCCGATTGTTTGGTAAATCATTTCTTTCAGCTCAGGAATGGGGTTTCTAGCCTGTAAGTTATCACTCGGAAGTTTTAGTTTATATTGGTTTAATATTTCATCTTGCAAGTTGGAATCTGGATTATAAACGAACGTTTTTTCTGGCATCTCAGTGGGCTCTTCTGGCTCTAAAGTTTTCACTACATCCTGTATGTTTTTCATGGTTTCTCCACGCACAGTTTCCAGACCTTTTAACCGTTCGACCACTGGCTTGTGAAATTCTTCGAGAGTTTCCTTAACTCGTTCCTCTCCCAAAATAGTGTCTTCAATTTTCAATTTTGTACTAGCTCGCGATTTCAAGATTTCATCTATAATACCGTGTAATTGCTTAAGATCTTTCATCTTTATTCATATATAATAAAGATATATACCTAGTGATGAAAGTCTGAAACAAGACCTCCAAGCACTTTTCTTCTTTCTTTTGGATCTGGATAGTGTCTAGCAAGTGAAACACTAATCTTGCTGCCCCTGTCAAATTTCTTGTTTACTGGAATAATAGAAAAAAAAACTGCTGAAGTTGTGGTCTTACTACTTCAATGAATTTTTGATCGTCCAAGTTGATACTATAGTTTATACTAAAAGAGGGATTTGTTGTGCAGCAGACTACCTTGCTTATATATCCATTAGAAATGCATAGATGGTAATTAATTATCTTTGAAAATAGGTGGCGTTAGTAGGTCGAATTTTGTGTTTATCTGTATAATCGGAAGAGACTGCAATATGTCTTTTTTCACTTCTTTATCATCATAGGTAAGGCAAATTACAGTATTTTTATCAACGTATAGTTTTGTAGCAGCATCATTGTTTAGAATTGGGGTGCCAACATTCGTAATTCGTTTCCCTTTTGCATCGCCATTAAAACTGCTTCCACTTGATGCAAAATGTCCATTTTCATTTCTCAATAGAGCATTGGATGGGTTAGGATCTAACTTTGTCAAGCCATCAACGTAACTTTTTGTTGTCGCATTTCTGTTGTGCCTCGGTTCCCCGAGATTTCCTATTCTCTTATTGTTCGCATTAAAGACATCCTCGCCAGTTAATGCGACTTTTTCCAAATATCCCTTAGTTACAGCAGCAGAATCCCACTCGGGATCGGCAATATCAAGGATTTTTTTTTCTGCATTGAAACTATGCCTGTCGAATGCAATGCTTCGTGGAACGTAAAGCCCATCTTTATTTCTAACCAATGTATTCATTGGATATTTTGAACAGTGGTCAAGTTGTCGACGTAGTGTTTCGTAGTGGCATTGGATGAATCGGTCGGTTCTGCAAGATTTTTAATGCGTTTATTGGTTGCATCGTAATTATCATCGTCATTGCAAAGTGCTCTTTTTTCCAAATATCGTTTTGTAACTACTCCAGAATCTGCATCCGGTTCAGTAACATTGTTCCGGTTCAGTAACATTGATTATTTGTTTATTTCGCGCATCGTAGCGATTGTTCCGAAAAATTAAAGAAGCATTATTAACGTATTGAATGGTAGCGGCATCTCCATTTTCTATAGGTCTGCCTACGTTCGATATTCTTTTAGTATTTGCGTCATAATTTCCCGTGTGATTCAGTGTTATAGACTCTTCTTACAGATATTGTTTTGTCACAGAGTCCGAACCCTCTTCGGGATTGGCTACATTTCTCAATTTTTTATTACTCATGTCGTAGTCCCCATCGTGTGTCAATTTAAAACCGACACCTGGAATTCCCGCTGGTTCTCTTTCGGAGCCTGTCTCAGAGCTGATGACGCCAAACTTTGTCATATAATTCATCTTTATTTACCAAAGTTTTTTCTGTACTTGAGAGGCATGTGCTTGGTTTTTTTTATCGATTAATAAGAAATCGTGTGGTTTTGAAACTGCATAAAAATATCTTTCCTGATTTCTGTTGCATGATCCATTTGTATCTGCAACATTTCTCTCTTGTTCTTCATATTAAAGAATATAAAATAATTACACTATAGTCGAATGTCTTTCGGAATCGAAAAATAACTCTGTGTCAGGTAAATCAATGATATGTTCTTTTTCCTTCCTCTGACGAATAATTCTTCGATGAGTTTTTGATCTCTTTCCGTTACGAAATAGTCGAAAACAATTAAATTTTGCATGTCGGGATCCAATTCGTTGACCTTGACGATATCTTCTTTACTGGCAGAAAAAGCTGCAATTGAGATTTTTTCGCAAAATGTTTTCTCCAAAATTTCGTGCAAATCGTCGAATATTTCTTGCATAAACTGATATTTCGGCTCGGTTAAATCTTTGGCATATAAAAAGATTTTATTATACTAGAGATGTTTAAATATTAAGTTCAACAAATTCTTCCCTGAGCCTGATGGACCACAGATTATAAGTCTAAAAGGCCAGAGAGGTGCTAGAGAGGCTAAGAGAGGTGCGTTTCTGTTGAAGAATTTCTCATCTTCTTCAAAGTCAAAATTTTGAATCTCCATTTGCTTTATTTAAAAAGATCATGTTATTGACCCAGGAATTAAAATGTATTATCATAACCAAACCATTTAACATAATACTCTTTTTCATTATTCTTCACTCTAGTTTTCAGAATGGTCTCAACTTTATAAATTGCTTTTCGTATTTCACCATTTCTTGGGTGTAAAAACTACCAATGATTGGTTCTCCTTTCAGATCCTTGATCATATAGCTTATGGGATCTGTATTAAGAACTTGAGCAATTTCAAAAATCTCTTCTGTAAAATTGGGCAGATAACCTTTTTTAAACGGTGTCTTGTACTTTGCAATTCTCACTCTGTCGCCAATTTTAAATTTTGGTGCTGTAATAGTTTTAATTCTTTTACCAAATAGATTAAAATACACAATATCTTTGTTTTTCTGCAAGCATGCCTCTTTTGGGATCATTCTTATTGATCTGTGATAAGAAGTATTGTAATTCTTAAGGAGTTTTGGTAAAACATCGATCCATTTTCTAGTGTTATTGGCAGTGAAATATTTCCACATTTTTGTCTTTAGAGTCCTATTAAATCGTTCCACAATTTGAGCTTTAGTCTCATTTTCAGTGGTAAACCAATGGACACCTCGTTGGTTAAACAATGCTTGAGTTTATAGATAAACTCAGTTCCCTTATCCGTTAGTAACTTGGACGGCTTACGTTGTTTAAAAATTTCTACAAATGCTTTGGTAATCTCGCTACCCGTTTTCTTTTTAATAGGTATTGCCCAGGCGAATTTGCTGAAAATGTCAATCACGGTTAAAATGTAATTCGTGTGATTATTGTGAAATTTAAATTTTTGCATATCGATTAAATCACTCTGCCACTGGTCGTCTACATTCAAGACATAAACCCGTCTGGTTTGGAATTTTTTATAAATGGGTTTGTATAACGTGTACACATCTTGTTGTTGGAGAAATCTTTTTACTTCTTTTTCCGTCAATCCAGTTTTGCACATTAGATCTTTTATACCTGAAAATCCCTTTAATGGGTCATAGTAAACGGAAGAAAGCATCTTATTTCTTGTGTCCTAAACCGAACCGTTTCTTTGTTTTAATGATTGGTTTGATTATCGTTCTTGAAATTCTTTCTCCTAAAGTTGGACTCTGAATTTCATCCAAATCATTTAATAATTCTTGGTCGGCTTCGTGCCTCTTTTTAGTTTCTGTAGATTTTTGCTGTAAGAAATGTCGTGCTTTTTCCAGGCTTTGTCCATACGGTTAATACCAGGATCTCCTTGCATTAACCTTTTCTCCAGTTTCGTAAAAGGTCACAATACTGATAACCTGGAATGTGCATTTCGGGTGGATTAAACTTTTCTTGAATCCAGCTTACTATATCTCCACCTTTTACAAATTTTCCTTTCTGTTTCACAAATTTATACTTCATTTTTCCACACGTTCGACATCTACCTCTCATCATTACTCTTTTATTCTTTGATGTGACATATTCGACGTTATCCGTTAAAGTTTTCATTTTACACTTTACACAATACATGCTTAATTTTTATATATAAAATATAAGTACGTGATGCTTATAAAATAAAGTATAAAGTATCACAGTTATCTAACTAGTTTAACGCCTGGACAAAAACAAAAAATGAAGAGTGCATTTGTAAATAAGAATCCTATAACTTTAAGTATTGATCCACAGAAGAAAGGTAACCATACTTTGAAACTGACAAAGAGACAAATCATTAAACTGAAAAAAACTACAACGCCAGTTCGACTTCGTTTCAGTAAAACACAGCTAGGTGGATTTTTACCATTCTTAATACCTGCACTCGTAGCATTGGGAAAAGCAGCTGCAGTTGGAGCTGCGGGATATGCTGGTACTAAGCTTGCACAAAAAGTTCTAGGAAAAGGGTTATACATTCCTGGAAAGCAAAGAGCAGTGGCTTATCTAAAAATAAAAGAAAGGGAAAAGGTTTGTTCATTCCAGGAAAACAAATAGCTCAGAGATTTAAAAAAAAAAGAGATTTAAAAACTTAGATATCGAAAATATAATGGAAACGAAAAAGGATTCCGTGTTGTATACCCTATCGATTCTTTGCCAACAAAAATATTCAAGAACCAAAATGGTATAGTGAACTTTGATGTTTCCAGTGGTTCAGGAACTCATTGGGTAGCTTATTTCAATGATGCGAAGTTATCTTACGTCGAGTACTTTGATACATTCGGTTTATCGCCACCAAAAGAAATAAAACACTATTTACTTACATCTTCAAAGCCGATCGTGTATAACTCTTTGCAAATTCAAGCAAATTACTCTGTAATATGCGGTTACTATTGCATCTATTACATTAAACGAAGGAATAATAACATAAGCCCATATGATGTATTGTATCAGTTTGAACAAACTCCTAACGATAGGAATGAATTGTTGGTAACAACTAGCATATGAGTACTACATAGTACTACATTATATTAATAAAGATGGTACTCATAACTATCAATTCCTCTACTATTACGGCATACAACCCCGAAGATTTCGAAATTAATTATGAAACGCCGATCACACTCAATGGTGAATACGAGATAGCACTGATCGGTAGCAATATGTGGTATTCCTGGTACAACATCAGTGATAAATATAACAATAACATTCTGAAATACTTCAATCGAAGGCAATGGAATAAAATAATTCTCCCGAATGGAATGTACAATATAGACGGATTTAATGATGTTTTGAAAAATGTCTTTGGGGATCCTAGCGCTAAAATACTAGAAAGAAACCTCCCCACATTAAGATTTGTTATTCGTTTGGCAAGAGGATATAAAATAGATTTTTCTGAAGGAAAGTTGCGAGAAATACTAGGGTTCGAATAGAAAATTATCGATGCAGCAAAAAACGAAGGAAAGTTCCCACCCAACATAACGAGAGGGGTCGATCGCATTCTAATTCATTGTTCTATTGTCGAATCTTCCTATCTCAATAACCAGAAGAGCGACGTGTTGTACAGTTTCGTGCCTCAAACACCGCCTGGCAGTTTAATCGACACACATCCATTCTTCCCCATATACTTACCACTGAATAAAACTGATTACATTTACAACATTAGAATGAAAGTTACCGATCAGAAAAATAAAATAATTGACTTGAACAAGGAAAACGTGACTTATATGTTACACATCAGACCCAAATAAAGATGAAGATACTGAGAAAGCAAATTAAAATATTTTATACAAATCCGTCACCTATCGTTCGAAAAAACGAGAAAATATCCCCTAAAAGCAGAAATATTCTTAATCGGTTAATTTACGGTAATGGCCTAAAAATCGCAAAATCATAGAGTAAGTATAGGATGAACGTTGAAGCTACTTACTGGAATTTGTTCGAAGATCCAATAGACGATAATTCAAAGACAAAATACAAGTACTTGGAATATCGAGAAACCAATGTGAATGTTAAAATCTCGAAAAATACGAAATATTTACCAAAGATATGGACGTTTTTCTACACCCGCACAATATACACGTCAGAGGCAAAATACTGAAATTAGATGGATCTGATATCGGCGGCAATGATGTAGTTACGATGGTCAATAATGGGTACAACATTTTTAAGAGAGCTCAATATTATATAGAAAACAAAGAATTGGAAGATATTGAATTGCCAGGAGTGACGACCACGATTCACAATATAATTGATTTTACCGAAGACTTTTCACAAGTGCTGCCACAAGTATGACGTGGTTCAAAGATACGGCAGACAGTTCGAAAATGAATAAGTATTTGTACGACGGAGGAGAAGATAAACTGGACCCGAATAATAAGATAAAGGTTTTTGCACAAGCGTTGAAGAAAAATCCTGAATTCAATCAAGGATACTCGGACAGATATGAAATTACAAAAAATAGTCAAAATGTAAGTTTATTCTTACCACTGAATCGGCTGTTTGGATTCTGCCGAGATGTGGATAAAGTATTTCGCGGTGTAAAACCTACCATAAAACTAGAAAAAAGTGACGACAAAGACATTATTCAGAGAGTTGGGGCTACGTTGTATAAATTTGAAATATCTCACGTATTTTTGGTTTATTCCAAAAGTGGAACCATCACTATAAGTACCTGCAAAACTAGAATCTCAGTTAGCAAGCGGCAATCCACATGAAATCTTTTGGGAATCGTGCAAACTGTACAAATCTGATACTCGAATTGACTCTCATGTCAGTTGGCGGGTTATTACAACTCAAAATAAACCCATCCATTTTTATGTCGTCTTACAAAAGTCTAACCGATTAAATAATCAAACCAGAAACCATATGGTATTTGACCACATGTTACTAGAACGGATTCAAATCAGAGTGAATAGCAAACAGTTTCCCGAACAAGAATTCGAGTGCAACTTTGAACCCAACAGTTTAGACTACAGTTAGTTCCCACCCAACATAACGAGAGTTTCCAACAGCTTTTTAGCTGCAAAAAATGTGGATATCGACTCGGGTACACAAGTCAGTTATCAAGATTTCATGAAACTGTATCCGATATTCCACTTCGATGTCAGCAAATACGAATCACGTCTATATGAATTATCAGGCAACTGCTGACATCGAAATACGATTTAAATTAAATAGACCGCCAAATCAATTTTATCACGTATATTGCGTAATTGTCTCAGAACGAAAAGCAACTTTACGACCACTAGAGGGAAAACTTTTACATGTTGGATAAAAAAAACTAGATAACCATAAAAAAGAAAAATATTATATTAGATAAACCATATTACATTGGTGTAACAATTTTGGAGTTGAGTAAATTACACACTAATTATTTTTTGTCAGATTAGAGAACTTGATAAATCATAACTACCAATGTTAAAACCAAGCTTCTAGCTCGATTAGAACAAAAGTTATTGTAACACAAAATCTAAAAGTATCGAACCTGCAAAACTTAAAATAATGGGTCGAGACCGCTTCCAATACAAAAAACGTATAGTATTTGCCGAATGGAACACAATGGTATTAGTTTTAGTTCTGTAGCTCTATTAGAAGCTGAGTCATGAAGCAGCAAAGAGGGGTTCGACCCACTTTGTCGGCTAGAAAACGGTTTCAGACCGATTATTCTTTCGTCAGATTATAGAACTTGATAAACCCCATCTATTACAATTGAAACCAAGATCCTAGCACAATTAGAATGGACGTTATAATTCGACAAAATCTTAAAGTTTCGAACCCAGAAAACAAAAACTAAGTGTTCGAGACCGCTTCCAATACGTTAAACATATAGTGCTTCCCGAATGTAATCTAAAGACATTAGTTTGAGATGTGTGGCTTAATTAGAAGCAGAGTTATAAGGATGCAAATTTAAGAGGGTTCGACCCAGTTTCTAGGCCAGAAAACGGGTCCAACACCGTTTCCAGTTGAATTAACGAAATGAGTTCCAGTACTAGAACCTGATATTGATGAAAAAAACGAAAATGTTTCGAAATCTTAAATGAGAATCAGCAATGTGTGGTAGGCAAAAGGTTTTGAACCCAGAAGACCTTAAGAAACAGGTTCGAGACCAATGCCCTCATGTTCAAAGTGTACTACACCCAGAATGAAATCCAATAATATTAGTTTCAAATCTGTAGCTTGAATACAAGACAAGTTATGAGATCATAAATTTAAGAGGGTTCGACACACTTTCTCGGCTAGGTAAGTGGTCCGAACCCGATTCTGATCAGTTTGGAAAATAGTGTCTGCTTAGTATTATTGAACAACACCAGAATGAGCTCTGTAGCATAATTAGATCAAAAGTTATTTCAACTTTTGTAAATTACAAAGAATTAACCTGTCGAACTGGCTTTTTACAATCGAATAATCCAGTAAAGTGTATGATAACTCAACAAACCATATAATTTTTTTTTTATCTCTTTCACACACACCTCATTTTTCTGAAAATTATTCAAACATATTACTTCAAATCTCGTCTGCCTCAAAAAATTTAAATTACTTTTTCTCACATGAAACACCTCGGGTTTTTCTGATTTTCACAAATATTTTCAGAAAAAACCCACAACTAACCCGATTTACATGGCTTTTACAATCGAATAATCCATTGAGGTGGACGATAACTCAACAAAACACATCAACGATAACTCAACAAAACACATCATTTTTTCTTACATACACACCACTCTCATTTCAACCTAATTCATTTAAACTAATTTTACAAATTAATTTAAACCTCATCTTTAACACCCAACGAATCTATCCACTCAGCCAACGACTCTGTCCAGCCAACCAATAACTCAATCTACCCACCCAACGAATCTGCCCAACCAGCAAATCTATCCAACCAAAGCCAGCCACCCAGCAAATCTGTCAAGCCACCCATCGAATCTGTCCAGACAACCACTGACTCTGTCCACCCAGCGAGCCACCGAGTCTGTCCAACCAACAGCCACACAACGAATCTGCCCAGCCACCCACCGAATCTGTCCAGACAACCAATGACTCTGTCCACCCATCCAGGCAGCGAGTCTATTCACCTCCACCCACCAAATCTATCCAACCACTCAACCAGTGAAATTAATTTAAACTTCATCTTTAAAAAAGTCTCCCCTAGGTTAACATGGGATTCCCTATACTTTAACATTGTGCCAGAACTGTCATTTATGCTACTACTCTGCCAACGAATCTGTCCAGCCAGCCAACGACTCTGCCCAAACAACCAATAAATCTCTCCACCCACCCAATGAATCTGCCCAACCAACGAGTCTGTCCAACCAAACCACCCACCCAACAAATCTGTCCAGCCACCCACCGAAACTGTCCACCCAGCCAGCCAGCGAATCTGTCCACACAACCAATGACTCTGTCCACCCAGCCACCAAGTCGGTCCAACCAGTCAATCAGTCTGTCCAACCATCCAGCGACTTTCTCCATCCAGCCAAAATAACAAAACAGATCATTTTTCTTTATCTCCACACACACCTCACCTCAACCTAATTTATTTAAACTAATTCACAAATTAGTTTAAACCTCATCTTTAAAAAAACTTAAATTAGTTTTTCACATGCTAAAAAACACCCTGGTTTTTTTCTAATTTTCACATATATTTTCACAAAAACCACAAGAAACATACTTTTTACCTCATCCCCCATAACTTTTCCCATGGATTTTCATAGAATTCTCGAGCCCCTTTTACTGTGCCAGAACTCTCATTTATGTTACTACTCACAATAATAATTATGATATTCAAAATTTCATTCTCTTAAAACATGCAGATTAGAATCGCATCAATATCGAAATGCGAGTGACAGTTTTGTGCCCATAGGGAAGTGTCTGTTCCTAAGATGGGCATTATTTGACCACCTTGGATGAAGAAACCAAAAGGGTGGAAGAGTGGCAGCCGAGAGGTGCGATTTCAATGTCACATCTCGGTGGCTTATTGAACCTTATTCAATGTATTAGAGACACTCAAATAGGGACATTTGTGGCAGCGAAAATTGGGATTCTTTATGTTCATCCAACGTTAAATGTGAATGTAAATTTTCTAAATAACAGAAAACATGTATTATTCTATTTATTTTATTTTATTCTTCTTCGAAGATGACGCATTCTGCATTTTAAAGTCAAACTTTGAATATGAAATATTAATTTTACAGTTACAATTTACATTACCTGGCATGTGGATAGGCAACTTTATCATGTATTTCACCTCTGTTTACGAAATCTTAAAATGAAACGTAGACGTTATTTATAGAGCTCGTGCTTTTCTGTAGATATTTTTTCGGATCATTTGAATGTCCGATTTTTAAAAATACATTCGCAAAAATGACGCCTGGCAATTCTACTTCTGCTGTAGGTGGTTCCATGCGTGTGTTATTGTTACAGTAGGAAATCCTCTACAATTAGTTTTAACTAGTCGAAACTAGATTATTCTGCAAATAATCTTTAAAACAATAGAGCTACATAACTAGTTTTTACACACGCTCATAGTAAACCCTCAAAAATAGTAGCTTTTTAACATTTTAAAAAAGGTGAAAATTTTGTTTATTATTTTGATAATTCTCTGTGTCAACTCTTCTCTCTGATTTTATAACGAATGATTTGTTTTAATTAATTCTTATTAACTCGTTTTAAAAAAGTAGTTAACGATTTCATTTTGTCGACTACAAGTCTGCAGACATAAAATTTTTTGGCTTTTAGAGATAAATTGACTTTTTTTCATTTAAGTCACCTCGGTGGAGCAATGGCATCGCGTTGGTTCTCAACGACAGTGCAAGTGTCAGGGGGACGGGAACAAGTCCCTGTATGAGGAGGCCTGTACAAATTAGCAGTAGTTTTTAAGACCTGTTTTTGTCCTATAAGTTGCGAATAAAAAGAAGACAAATCAAAATATCTCTTTTTGTTTCATCATCAACATCATCATCCTCAAGCAGCCATGGGCTACGGAGGGCCAACCAGACCGTGCAATTTAGTTCTCCAAGAAATTCTGTCCTGAGCTACATCTGCTGCATCTCGCCACTGCACACCAACTCAAACAAGGTCCTGTTTAACATTGTCTGTCCACCGCATCCTTGGTCTCCCCCTCTTCTGAAGCCTTTAGGCACACTGTTCATAACCCTATTCGCCAATCTATAATTATCCATACCGGCAACATGGCCAAACCAACGAAGTCCCGCTCTGCACAATATGTTGTTTAAAGGAGGTTGCCGACTACTTTGCCTAACCTCATCATTAGTTACAAAGTTGAACCACCTAATGCCCAAGATACTGCGTAAGCATCTAGTTTCCTGCTATCTGTTTTACACAGCGTCCAAGTTTCACTACCGTAACTAACCCTAGAAAGAACCAAACTATTATACAGTCATATGTTAGTCTTTAGGTGTATACGCCTATTTCTCCACACTCTCCATAGTTTCTTAAAAGTCCCGGCAGCAATCCCTATTCGTCTGTTAATCTCATGTCGCACATCACCAGTATCTGTTACATAGCTCCCAAGGTAATTGAACTGTGACACCTGCTCTAGATTGCAACCATTCAGATGAACTGAATCACAACCTGCCTGACCATTTTTCATCACTATAGTTTTCTCTCTGTTTATAACCAAACCTACTCTACTACCAGTTTCGTAAACAGCTCGAATGAAAGAGTTCATCTCATCAATATCATTTGCCAAAAGGGCTAAATTATCAGCATAATCTAAATCAGAAATTTTCGTATCTCCAGTCCATTTAACGCTAAAATCTTACCCTTGAAGTGAATTTTGCATAACATAATCAATAACCAAACTAAAGAGAAAAGGAGACAAAATGCACCCTTGTCGAACACCAGAAGTAATACTAAACCAATTGCTACAAGGCTTACCAACTCTCACACACGACTCAGTGTTATTATATAGAGCTTTCACTATGTTAACTAACTTGTCTGGCATACCATATGATCTCGCAATCAACCACAAATTATGACGATCAACAGAGTCGAAAGCCTTTTTGAAATCAACAAAGCTAGCAACCAAAGATTTCTGAAACTCTAAACGTTTCTCAACAATCTGCCTAAGTGAAAATATCTGATCCACACATCCCCTACCACTTCTGAATCCACATTGCTCATCACGCAACTGCCTCTCAACCAGATTCTTAATTCCATTAAGCACAATCATACAAAGAACTTTACCTGGAACAGAGAGTAGGCTGATACTCCTATAGTTATCAC
Source organism: Ryuthela nishihirai (assembly GCA_038380435.1). NCBI lineage: Eukaryota > Metazoa > Arthropoda > Arachnida > Araneae > Heptathelidae > Ryuthela > Ryuthela nishihirai. The sequence goes on from JAWZYU010000021.1 coordinate 5,837,900, forward strand.
AAGAACTGCGATCAGCTTTTTTTGAAAATAGGAATAATGATAGCTCTGGTAAATATCCTTAGGAACCATGCCTTTATCATAAAAGACATTCAAAATTTCAGTCATCTAAGTGGTAACAGAAACATTCCCAGCTCTAAGCATTTCCGTAGTAATTTCATCTACCCCTGGGGATTTATGTAGTTTAAGTTTAGAAACAGCCAAAATAACTTCAGATTGTGTTATAGGGCCAATATTAAAGCCACCAATGCATCTATCATCATTGCAAACAATGGGAGTAGAACTAACCACATTGTTTAGAACTCACTGAAATGCTCAGCCCACCTAGCCATGACAGAATCTTCACCTTCTATAACCTTATCTTTTTTATCCTTCAATCCCTGTATACCTGTCCTACAATGTCCTGTCCTTCAATCCCTGTATCCCTGTTTCTACCACACAAAACATTAACTATCTGATACAGCTCTCTGCTGTTGTGCTGTCTAACTGCTTCCTCGGCTTTGTCAGCCAATCCATCAATCCAAAGATTCTTATCAGCAGCTAACTGATCCTTTACACGTTTATTAAGCTCTCTGTAATGCTTTCTATTAGGACTAGTAGGGTAATCATTAAGGATATTCCTGCAGTTCTTTCTCTCTGAAATAAGATCAAGTGCCTTATCATTCAAATAAATCCGCCTCCTCTGCTCCTTTTCCCTAAACGAATACTGTTAGTTTCCAAAAAAGCCTGTTTAAAATGGTACAATTCTTCCTCAACTTCAGTAGTAAACAAACCATGACTGTCATAATGACTAAGTAACCTATAATGGAAAGCTTTAGCTATAACTGGGTCTTTTAGAGCTTCAATATTAAAAGTAAATTTCTTAACCCCAGCACAACACTTTTGAAGTTTAAGTTGCAAGACACTTTTAACAAGGTAATGGTCAGATCCAATTTCAGCTCCACTATATGACCTGGTATTCCTAACGGAACTAGCCAATTGGCTGTTAATTAATATATAATCAACCATGTTCTTATGCAGCCCATCGGGTGAAACCCATGTGTACTTATGTATGTCGCGGTGTTTGTAATAAGTGTTACTTATTCTGAATCCATTGAGTTTACTTACCTGTAGGAGACATTGCCCATTGCCATTGCAGCTACCAATAGCAAAAGGGCCTATTACTCCTCCCCAAAGGTCAGAGTCAGTACCAACTTTGGCATTGAAGTCACCAAGAACAAGGGTAATATCTCCTTTCTTGACAGAATTCAAAATATCCTGAAGTTGCCCATAAAACCTATCCTTCTCATCCTCATTGGAATTCGCAGTGGGGGCATAACAGCAGATAACATTCAAGTCTTTAACGCTTGTCTGAAATTTTGTTGTAAGAAACCTTTTATTAATTCACTCATATTCTAGAAGAGCATCACTTGCGTGTCTGCTGAGAAACAGACCCACGCCTTGGTGATGCTTATTGTCATCCCTCCCTGAAAAGAGAAATTTAAGATTATTTTTAAGTATCTGACCTTTATCTGTCCATCTGGTCTCTTGCAAGCCGAGAATATCTAAATTATAATGGTGGAATTCTTGTGTGAGGACATCAAGAGAAAAAGCTCTGTGCAGAGTCCTCACATTCCAACTACCTATGGAGAGAAAATGGTTAGTGGGATGTTTAAAGAAACTATGTTTATTGAGAGAGGGAATGCTGTCAATATCAAACAGCCCCCTAATCGCAGACATAGGGCAAAGACCCGTTCCCCCACCTAAAGGCTGAAGCCATCTACACTGGAAGACTTCCTCCAATGTGGAATTTGACGATGCCAATAGAAGCAAAGAGTTCAGGTGCCTACGATGTCTCTGCTCAGGATTATCCACCAGCTGATAAACATATCCTGTGAATCTATTCACTTGGAGCTGTCAACTCACAAACAGAAAACACGGCGGAAGATTTTCCCTCCACAGAAGCTCTCCAGTGCAGCAAATTCAGGATCCATAATCAAGCTGAGAGCCATATATCAGTCCACTCCAGTAGGTTCATATGGTCAGCACCAGGACCCTGTGTGGTTGACAACTCCTCAGCAGGGTAGAAAAAAAAAGAAAAGTAGCCATAGTTGTGCAGATCAGCAGGACACACTATTGTGGCAGCCCTCCACTTCCGTTCACCTCAACAAGAGAGTATCTCTTTTGAAAGGTACTAACGGTCTGCACCACGAGAAGGCGGGGTCAGACATTAGGTGCTAGGCCTGGCCGGTTACATGCATCATCACAGGGGATTGGTGCATAGCTCTCCTTCCAGTGACTACCTATCTACCATTTTTCATAGATGCTAATAAAATAATGTAATTTGAATTTCCTCAATCAGCCATTGGTTTCAATTTCCAAAGATAGAGGGTGCAAAAGTCGAAAAATTAAAAACTTCATTCTCTTTGAAGACAAGCAGTCCATATTCGCCAAAGGCGATATGTGGTCGTCGGTTTTTTACTTATTAGAAATCGATTACAACTAATCATAAGCACCACTTTTTAATGGGAGGAAACACTTTGAATCCAAAATCTTGATTTCCATATTTCCACTCCCGATTGCGATTAATTGCAAGCTCTAGTTATATCCGCGTGTAACAGCAATCCCTTGGAACGGACATCTAGACAATCCTGAGAGGACAGCACCAAGGCGGAAAACAAAGACACTTAGGATATCAATATTGCAGCGCTTACTAAAGCGATTACCTAAGTATTTAAAATTAAAAAAATGAAGTATGCTTCAACATTGTTATGAAAATATGGAATAATAGCTATGTTTATGTATGTTAATGTATGTAGTTTTAATAAATAATATCAAATATGGATGTTCTGGATGAAAGAAATTTTTTAGCGCCAAACATGATGAGGAAAGTTTGCGTTATGAAAATGCTGGCGAGAACTAATGAAGGATTCATCGTCAAACACCAATGGTGGATGCTAGCGAGCGACGGGTTGTATATGCCTGATGTGGGAACACGGGAGGAAAATTCCAAACGTAATCTCTTTGATGTACCCCATTAACAAGTATACGATAAAGGACATGTTACAGTTCACATTTCTAATGTCGACAAAGCCAAAGGATAATTGTAATTTCTGTTGCATCTGAAGATGGAGATAACAGTTGCAGACTAGATGCAAAAGGCTTACAGCTTTCTAAATTTTACTTCCGATCAACACTTTCAAAGATGAAAAGAAACATCTGTTGCAATCTAAGAAATGTAAAGTATGGAGACAAACATCTCTTGGTCCGAAAAGCGAATTTGCCGTCATTTGGCAGAGGACGTGGTTCCCTCTCTTGTGAGTGTTATCAGTGGAAGCAAACAAACTTTCCCCAATTCAAAAGGGCTCGGTAATACATCAGGTAATGGTAGCCAACCAGCATTTATTGGTTTTGAATTTTCTCTTAAACTTCTAATATATGCTTATTTCAATATTTGCATTTTTTTCTGTTTAGTTTATCTTAAATACAATAATTTCGCATTTTTGAATATCGGTAGGCTTTATTACTCAGATTAGAGTTCAATAAAAATGATACGTACGTTAAAAAATTTTCTGCATATCGTATTTTCAATATTTACATCTTTTATACATATATCATTTAGATTTAAACAGATTAGATTGACCAACAATTAACTTCGGTCATTTTCAGTTGTGATCTGGTTTAAGTTTTACATTTAATGTAATTTGTTTCACTTAAATAATTGATGTTAAATATATTTCAAAATCCTTCCCATCGAGAAAAACTATTTAATTGTCATTTCACAAAAATGTCTATTGGGTTTAGTACCTTTGCTTCCTCTTCTAACTAGGAGTTTTTGTAAAACTATTTCAATTCTTTTCCTTTTAGTTTTAACTCAATACTCGTATGAGCTGAAGAAAGTTTAAATGGATTTTGAGATTTAATAGTCCATCCGATTGCCAATAGCGCAGTCGGTAGCGCGTAATTTGAAGTTCCCAGGCAGGGGCGTAGGCTAACCCCTCGATGTTAATCGGAGTTGGCAAAATTCGAAGCGACTTTGTAAAATCCAAGTGAATTCTGGAAATTGGGGTTTTTTTACGTTAAGAAGAGTTAGCAAAATCTAGACAACTTGGCAAAATCTAGTGCAGTTGACAAAATTCGAAGCCACTTGGTATTAGGGGATCAATGGAAGCAACAAACATTCGGCAAATTCAAAAGGACACAGCAATACCTTCTGGATACAGACAGGAGAGTTGTGGAAATTGGGATTGGTTTTGTGAAATTAAGGAAAGTTGGCAAAATCGAGACAACTTCTAGGGAAGTTGGCAAAATTGGTAGTGACTTAGTAAAATTCAGGTGAGATGTAAATATCTGGATAATTCCCGTAAATATACTGGAAGTTGTCGAAATTCAAAACAACTTGGTAAGAATCAGGTGAGGTTTGAAATAAGGCAATTGTTCTGTAGAAATCATGAGGAGGTTTCCAAATCGAGGAACATTTTAAAATTTTGGTAGCTGCTAATCTCCCTCCCCCTCTCCCCACACAATAAAATTCTGGATATGTCCGTGATAGAGACATTATTTATGTAAATGTCTTATTTTCTCAGTTGTCAGATATTGAATTCCGAGCTGACAAATTTTCGTTATCTCCTCCCCCAACCATAGTCCTTCGCTACACCCCTGTTCCCAGGTTCGAGTCCCAACTTCGCAATGTTGAGATTTATCTGCGCAATCCCCTTACCCTGCCTTCGAAACGAAAGGGAACACCGATGGGCTTGGAATGGCCACCGTCCGTCGGATGAGATGTTACGCTGTGAGCCAGAGAGCCATACCCTACACGCATTAGAGTACACACTGAAGGTCTTGAAGGTCCATCCGCTCTGTCCCAACAACTGTCCACCGGATCTCCTTCCTCAACTTCCTCTCAGTCTTTGAGCTCTTCGTGCGCTTCCATTTAGTCCAGTGTGTGCCAAAAGGGCCGCTCAGAGATAAAACAACCCCATACAAAGTAATAAGCAATGTCAAAGACTTCAAGTACCAGTTAGCGACGAGATAGAGCAAGTAGTAATCTCTAAAAAAAATCTAATACGATATATATATAAAACTCATTGATATTACTTCGTTTTTATTCGAATATTCGTTTTATATTACTCGTTATAATTTATTCCAATGCAGATCGGCAACATTCAACCCTCCTCAATGGAATCCAATGTAAGATCAGATTCTGGACAAAAATAGCTGACAAGAGGGACTAGCGAGGTATCGTTCGGAAACACTTCATTAGAGATATTATTAAACTATTTGTTTTAGCTTATTACTGTCCCGTGTATTCAGATGATTAATAGGTCGCATTGTGCCAATTAATGAATGAACTTAAAGATTCAGATGATTAATATGTCGCATTGTGCCAATTAATAAATGAACTTAAAGATTCAGATGGTGAATGTGTCACATTGTACCAGTTAATGAACGCACTTAAAGATTCAGATTATTAATATGTCGCATTGTGCCAATTAATGAATGAACTTAAAGATTCAGATGGTGAATGTGTCACACTGTGCCAATTAATGAACGCACTTAAAGATTCAGATGATTAATATGTCGCATTGTGCCAATTAATGAATGAACTTAAAGATTCAGATGGTAAATGTGTCATATTGTACCAGTTAATGAATGCACTTAAAGATTCAGATTACTAATATGTCGCATTGTGCCAATTAATAAATGAACTTAAAGATTCAGATGATTAATATGTCGCATTGTGCCAATTAATGAACGCACTTAAAGATTCAGATGTGTCGCATTGTGCCAATTAATGTACTTAAAGATTCAGATGATTAATATGCCGCATTGTGCCAATTAATAAATAAACTTAAAGATTCAGATGGTGAATGTGTCACATTGTACCAGTTAATGAACGCACTTAAAGATTCAGATTATTAATATGTCGCATTGTGCCAATTAATGAATGAACTTAAAGATTCAGATGGTAAATGTGTCATATTGTACCAGTTAATGAATGCACTTAAAGATTCAGATTACTAATATGTCGCATTGTGCCAATTAATAAATGAACTTAAAGATTCAGATAATTAATATGTCGCATTGTGCCAATTAATGAACGTACTTAAAGATTCAGATGTGTCGCATTGTGCCAATTAATGAAGGAACTTAAAGATTCAGATGTGTCGCATTATGCCAATTAATGAATGAACTTAAAGATTCAGACGTGTCGCATTGTGCCAATTAATGAATGAACTTAAAGATTCAGACGTGTCGCATTGTGCCAATTAATGAATGAATTTAAAGATTCAGACGTGTCGCATTGTGCCAATTAATGAATGAACTTAAAGATTCAGACGTGTCGCATTGTGCCAATTAATGAATGAACTTAAAGATTCAGACGTGTCGCATTGTACCAATTAATGAATGAACTTAAAGATTCAGACGTGTCGCATTGTGCCAATTAATGAATGAACTTAAAGATTCAGATGTGTCGCATTGTGCCAATTAATGAATGAACTTACCACCTGCTTCATCAACCAATGCTCGTGATTGTAAGTGCAAGATCCTCCGAAGTCTGACGTCAACTGGCAAGGCTCGATTTCTCTTTGGAGTTTCTCCAGCGTAAGATAGCGGGGCTGAAAATTGAGAGTGAAGTCAGTTAATGAACTCCTTCACTTCACTAACTCTTCATTTTCCCTATCAAGGAAGAACTAACCTGAAACGTGAGCTGCGTCATTTGCTTCGTCGCTTCCGCTGCACTTCGTTGGTTGTTCTGACGCTCATTTCGTACGACAAACACTTCGGCGACATTCGGCAATCGCTGCGATGACTGAAATGAAAACAATTCCGAAATTAATTACTGAAAGAGGTAAATTTATTTCTGAAGTCCATGGTTATTCATTTAGTAAGAAATATTGAAGAAACAAGTTTATTTCATTTCTAATTTGCAACCAAATTTAACAACTTTAATGGCAAGTGAAAATAATTTGTCCCCGTAAAATTTTATTTCCCCTTAACTGTCGAAGTAATTATTCCACTTGAAATTGTTAATAAGTTCGTTTGAAAATTGATATTTTGTTTTTGATACATAATCTTTTCAGTAAAACTGGCATAGAAATCGGGAAATTATGCTTTGATGCTGGGCACTGTCCCGAAAGCGAAATCTGAAAGCAAATTAAGATTGGTATAGCTAAAGTAAGTCAGTGGCTTCAATGCATCCGTTTAAAAAATGCCTGAACTTCATATGAATGTCACTTTACCAGAAGCCCAAGGATGAACGTAAGATCTGGGACAAGAGGGAAAACAATAACATCATTTGTAATGTGGGAAGGTCCAATCCATTCTGCATCAGAGGATCCTTTGTGCCATCATTTACAACAGCAGATCTGTGACAGCAAGGTAATGGATTGAGCACATCCTTCGTCTAATATCACTTACCATATGGTTAAATCAGATCCCCATATCTGAAGCCAAATTGAACACACGAAGAAACGGATGCAGATGTGAAGGAACTGTATCACCACGCTCATACATCGTGGTATGTGATTGCTGCAGGATGATAATTGCATCTCTTTCATGGAAGGCCTTTCCGTTGCTCAAAGTGATCGCGCCTCTTACACTGCACAACACTGAAAATGTTTCGGAAAAGAAATCAGCTGTTTCTTTACTAATTTCGAGGTGACATTAAAAATTGATGATTGGTTCTTGGTTTGAAAATAAGGCGGCTGCGTCCATATACAGTGTATACTAATTTGAGTCTTTCGCGTGCTGTACGAAGCCCCGAGGTGACACAATACCAGGGAGCTGCATCATTCGAGGAAACGTAACACTCGGGAGCTATTGTATATTCATTCGGGAGTTATCCTTCCTCAGTTGTCGTCCGTTCATGATTTTATACGGGTGCTGTATGTGAGCGATATGCCTCGTTCTTGTGTGAACAATGCAGACCATTTTTGTTGCATTTGTGGCGAAGTTACTTTTGCGTCACAGAAGCATGAAATAACGCCTGTCATCAAAAAGGCCTACCAACTCTACTTCGGGTGTAAGATTGAAGATCAACAGAGGAGCTGATTCTGCATATAGTGTATAATTGTTGTACAATGCGTCTTTGTAGCTGGTTAAACGGCAAGAGGCGGTCGATGTCATTTGCCATTCCTATGATATGGCGGGAACCATCGAACCACGTGAGTGATTGCTACTTTTGTACGGCACCTTCGCTGGAAAGTGGTACTACTAAAAAGAAAAAGCTGACAATAAACTACCTCAACATACCGTCTGCCATCCGCCCAGTGCCACATGGGGAAAACCTGTCCGTCCCAGAGCCACCAAAACATTACGATGTGGACTTAGAGGAGGAAGAGGTAGAGGAGGAAGAAACATGAACACAGGAAATAGCATCCGTAGATCTTGACTTCACACCCACAATATCGAATTCACTACACAAGATCAAGCAGAACGAGTTGAATGATCTTCTTAGAGATCTGGAGCTGTCAAAGCGCAAGGCGGAACTCCAGACTGCAGCAGTGGAAGCTCCTTAACGAAAACGTGAAAGTAAGTGCGTATTGTATCCTACAAAAAGATCTGGTTTTGTTCTTTACCATGGTAGGTAACTGGTTGCTTGAAAAGATGTTGACAGTTTATTCACATCCCTCCACATGACACATACTCCAGAAGGATTGATGCTATTTATAGGTTCCTCGAAATTAAGTATGAAAGACGTTCTTCTAGACAATGGAAACTTGTTGCCTTCTGTTCCAGTAGGCAATGCTATTAATATAAAGGAAACTAATGACAATATGGAACAATTACTTCAATGCATAAATTATGACACATACAAGTGGCAATATTTGTGCGGACTTAAAAGTCATTGCTATTTTGCTTGGACTAATCTAGGATATGCAAAGTTCTGCTTCCTTTGCGAATGGAATAGCAGAGACAAAGCATCTCATTACGTGAAGAGGATTTTTCTTTCTCGACAATCATTCGTGCCAGGGAAGACGAATATACAGCATCAACCGCTGGTGCAATCCACGAAGATTATGTTGCCACCTTTACACACAGAATTAGCCGCAAATGAAGAATTTTGTCAAAGCTATGGATCAGTCGCAAACTGCCTTTCTGTACCTTCGACAGAAACCGCCAAGACTTAGTATGAAAAGATAAAAGAGGGTGTTTGTACCAATCCAAATATTAGCTCATTACTACACGATGAGGTATTTGATTGTATCATCACTTGATAAACGAAAGCATGGCATAACTTTCGACAAGTGGTGTGGGGCTTCTTAGGGAACAAAAAAACAGAAAATTACAAGAGCCTTGTGGAAGAACAGCTGTTCTCATATCACAAACTGGCAGATTAATGCTGGAATGTGATGAGAGATTCTCGAGATTTGTTTTACAGTTGAAGCATCAGGCGAAGAGGCGGCAGTTGCTGTCCCATGAATCAGCGAATGACGCAATACAGGTAAGTGACTGCATCTCGAAAACCGTTGCTAATCAAACTTTTTTGTTCATTTTCGTTCAGCACTTCGGTTTACCTAAGAAACGGCAATTTGCACTTTCGAAACACACCAAAGGTCAAAATTTGTTGTACGCTGTTATTAGTTCATCGCCTGGTTTGTGGTGAGAAATGGCTCTATTGTCTTCAGCAGTCGGGAAGGAGGAGCCAGGGTTGGGAGGAGAGCAAGGCATCGTACCGGCCCAAAAACTGTAAGGGTTGTACAGATGTATTTTAAAATCACTTTCTTTTAAGAATTTATTCATAACTTGTATTCATTACAGTTTAGATCATATGTTACATAAATTCCATGTTTAATTCATAAGGATAATAAATAATATTACTTTTATGCAGAAATTTGAAAATATACTTTTTTCTTTCGATCTTTTTATTTATTTCATTGCTTTTTAGAAATTGATTTCTTTTCTTTTTGTTACTTTTATTTCATTATATATGTAATTTTTTTTCTTGTTGTGTTCTATTCCTCCCGGTTACATCATCTTTGTGGTAATGCAGGTAGCATTGTACAAATTTATTAGTGAATAAATCCACAACGATTGACTGTTTGATAGCAGAATTCGGATTCAGAATTTTTGCCCCCCTGTGCGAGAACACCTAGTAATAACGCCTGAACATAAAATTCTTCAGATACCTGAATAACTGAGAAAACAGATTTGAGAAAGGTCGGATCGCTGTTCCTTCCATCAATAACAACTGTTAATCCCAATAACGCTTGATTTAAACTGGAAAAAATAGCACAATATATTTCAATTATTAAATCAGTTATAATTAATCAATCAATTATTAATCATCAGAAATTGAACAAATTTCCTCTACTTTTAATACCTTACATAAAGACTGAAAAAGCATTGACACGTGCAACAGCTTCAATCATACAACAAATGGACGATCCATCGCTGCACTTGCGAGACTTCAATTCTTCTAAATTACGAAGAATAGAAGATAATTTCTTAGGAGAGAAAGTTACAGGAAAGCCAAATTTAACAAGTATTATTCTGATTCTCTTCTGCAACAAATCGCTTTTTTAACACTTCACCGTTAACAAGAGAGCTTCGATTCACATCGTCTACGTGAAAAGCATAGCTCGCATTTCCACAGAAATGTAAACATCAAGATACGTTCATCGGAAGTAAACGACGAAAATGAATTATAAGCGATTTATCTTCAGAGGTGAAGTGTAAAATATAAAAGCAAATATTCGTAAAGGAAATTTTGCTACCAATTAAATTAGTGAACTTCAATTTAAATTATTTTTTTAAAATTTCATACAAACTCATCAATTGCTGTTATAAAAGTGGTTCCGTTTCCTGATCGACGGAATATAATTATCCTTTTTTCGCTAATATAGAAAATAATTTACAGACGAAAAATATAGAAATCCCTGGCGAATTTTCAAAAAGCAAGATATTGTATTTATATTGTGAAATATCACAAAAGTGTAATAAATGTGGTGAAATTCAGGTGATCATGTTATTATAATGATTTTATAATGATCTATCACCACTGCCCAAAGGTCAGGATCACTAGCAACTTTGGCACTAAAGTCACCCAACACAAGAGCAATATCTTCTTTTCTGACACATGCCAAACATCCTAAGCTGTCTGTAAAGCTTATCATTCTTATTCCCATCTGAGTCCTCAGCGGGTGCATAGCAAAACATAATATTCAAATCTTAGTTCAAGTAAATTGTCATCAATAAATATATAAAAATACAGTTTTAAATATTATATAATTTCATATAAATAAGAATATAAAAGGTTTTATATATAATTTTTTATATTGAAGGTCCCCAAACTGAATCGTGTGGCTTATTGATTCATAGATGTTCTGAGCATTATCTCCTTCCTCAGTTCTTTTACTGAGGTAGGATTTAATCGACTGATATCACATCCCTTTAATTCCTATTCTGTAAAATTTATCAAAACATTTTTTCATCTATAAAGAGCACAGCTGTTTTATTTCTGACATTGATATCGTTGTAAGCATTTAAGAGTTGCATGGGTTCTATGATTCTCTGAAACGTATAACGTTTATAAACCATTTAGAAACCATTACGTTAATAGAGAGGTTGTTTAATTCCTCGAATTTCGCCATTTGATTGATGGTTACTGGATACGTCGGTGATGATATGTCCACAACGTTTTCATATTGTCTATATTTTCCCACCTGATATGAATGTCCATTAGCTAGATGTAAAACTGATAATATTGATCATAGGAAGCATTATTTTTCAGAATTTTGAACATTTATTATTCCATTCATAAATTGTAAATGATTTGGTAAATCTATGAATAATTCTCCAATTACATTATACTGTGGCATTTGAGTATCCACTGAAATGATTTTCTCAAGCACCCCTCCACTTCCCTATTTCACAAAACTTTCAATATCTTTATCAGTTTATCGATGCATATGTCAGAAATTCGTTTAGGTTGTCAGCCAAAGTTACTGTTTCATAACTGTTGAAAAATACTAAAACTTTTTCTTCTTGCCTTTCGGGATTTCTTATGCTTTTGAATTTGACTTGCAATATGATCTTACTTTTTAGAGGTTGACTGAGTTTCTTATCAATTACACTTCTCCATTTATTATTTTTTTTCACCAGTAAATGTTTTATATCTTGCCGCACATCTATATTTTAAATTTTGTATTAACGAAACGTTTTGATGACAGTACTATCTATATTTATATGATTACCTTTCAGATGTCTGCTATAATTGTCACTTCAATCAAAGCTGGAAGCACAATTTTACATTTCTTAAATAAGCGAGAAATGCATGCAATTTTCCAAAGACGTGCGATGTTAGACTTTAGAATAGATTTCTCGCAGTCAATACATTTCTCAGTTGCGCTCATCTTTGAGTTCGCCTCTTTCTTTTACTTGACTAAAACATGCATCGTATTTATTCCATATGCAAATATTTAAGTTCCACAATAACCACATGAATCACATTTTAATGGTGATGGCATTTTCAGCAAATTATTCTGGGTCAATTCATTCGAATTATCCTATTATAAAGAAAATAATGGGTAGCGAGATTACTAAAGCATTCATCAAAATATTTTAACGTAAACCATCCAAATTGCAAACAGACAAGGGAACAGAGTTTATCAAAAGAGAAACACAAGTGCTGTTTATCAATGTAGACTGGATTTTTTTACACTATTCAAAATCTTTCTTTATTTCTCTATAACATTTTTAATACAAAATCAGTCCCACGAAGCTAAAATTTTTTCTGCAGGAATCCGAATAGTATGTAATAAACAGTCATAACATTAAGAAAATACTCAATATATACAATTAAATGATACCACAGAGTAAACAGTTGGTAAATATCTTTCATAAGCCATACCTCGAAATTTTTTTAGCATTTCTAACTTTTTTGAATTAAACGACTTCTCAGGGATACTGTTAACCACAGACGGAATTCCATAATTTCTACAATTTTTCCCATAATTGCTATTTAAAAGTGGTAATTTTTACTTTCCTTTAGTTTTATATCGAGTACTTTTACTGTGATTACTCTTTAATTTATAAGCGTTATCAAAATAATACTTAAGTATTAATTTATATTTACCTATTTTACTGATAGGTCATATATTCATGATAGTGTAGCCCTTATTAATATTAAGGAATGTGTTCTAAGGAAGTTTATACAATATAGATAAGCTTATTCTATTATAAAATAAGGAAATTTATAAGGAATGTCTAACAACTGTATTTTGAATATTTCTTATTTTAACTATATGTAAACCGTACGTTTTATCATAAATAATTAAACCATAACTTATGACTGATTCACCAATTGCATGATAAACCATTTGACAGATATTTAATGGTAAGATAGCACGGAGTCTTAACAAAATCACAGAGCAGTATCTTAATTTGCCACATACATAATTTATATGTTTCTTCCACCTGAATAAATCAACAATCAATCCTAGATAATTTACTGATGAAACTTACAATTACTTAAAATGTTAGTATCCACATTTGTTAGAAAACTAAGAATGATGTAAAATTTGATTGGCATCAGAAATTAGATATTAGGTAAATGAAAGTACATGATTAGTGTTTAATACATACAATTGTTTTCTAACCATATTGAAATAGTATCGAAATCACTTTGTAAGTTCCTATTAAGATATCCTAAATTCTAAACACTGCATAAGATCACAGTGTCATCAACATATAATATAAATTCAACATAAATTAAAATTTCTAAGTCAAATATTACAGGCGAGCAATACCACGCCTGGGCTGAAATAAATGATTTATCAAACATCGGCAAATTTTCCAAAACTGGGTAGGCGGCGATAAAGCGACCAAGGGAAAATGCTCTGGCAGAACCATCAAGAAATATCAAGTTAACCAAACTGATGCACATAGAAAATATTTAAAAATTATTAAAACGATACTGACAGTAATATAAATCAGCAGTCAGGTTCTGAACTATGCAAGAGTTTCGACAACTTGTTCAAACAAACATTATGCACAAAGCAGAGACAAGCAAGCAAACCACGCTAGATACTTTCCTTACTTAGAAATGAATTGTAAAATTAACTAATCAATACATATGTACACAATTATGTAACTATTTATGCATTTGTGTAATTTTTTAATTAAAAAATGCGAATTATAATTAGTTTGGTTGAAATCATCCATTGTAATACAAGGAAAAAAATATCCAAAAGATCGATAAAGATGTGCCAAAAAGAAGCAAATAAAAAAAATGCACCCGTTTAACGCCGATCTCCCTAGAAAGAATCTTCTGAATTAATACAAAGTTATCGGGATTTAAGGTTTTTAATTAAAATGAAGGTATTAGCACTTTAGTCTTATTTACAGTTGTCAACTGAAAATAAGCTATTTAACAATTTGAACTTACCCCAAAATTGGAAGAAATTGGCCCTATTTTGCTGAAATTTCCAATTTTTATCATATTGCAAACACCTAAAATTTAAAAATTACTCAAAAAGGAAATCTTACATTCTACTAAAAATTGCTTCTTTGCACGTTTTTGTGAGAACTTTCCTGGTTTTCTTCATTAATTACAACCATATTTTTCAAAAATTGGTTTACGTTTTTCTTCTTCAACCCATTCATTTTTCATTAAATCGAAGCAAATTTATAACTTGATAAATATCACTTCAAAATCGATCTTTCCATGTTATATTATCCTATCCCAGCCCCAAAAGTATCATTTTGTCTGCTGATTTTCAATCGTCATGCTGTTTTTAACCGAATTGTTTAAATTGACTTTCTTTTCTCAATTACTCCAATATAGTTTTGTACCTCAATAGTCCAATAATCCACTGAAGAGTAAACACTGAAAGTACCAGCAACATTTTCTCTGCAAAATCAATCATTTCAACTTTCACGCAAACCACCATTTTCACATAAATTTTTTATCTTCTCCTGAGATGTCTCCCATAAGTTAAAATGCGATTTCATCGAATTAACGTTGACCCAGAACCCCAAACTATATCACTAGTTAAAACATGTCTCCAGATAAATCTTTATAGTAACTGATTCTAGTGGTATGCCTCACAGCCAGAAATATAGTTCAAATGTGGCCTGATATCATGGCCAGGAATGTAATTCAAATGTGGCCTGGGGGATCAAAACTAGTTGGAACCTGTGTTGCACAAGAAGAGTAGGAGATGTTGTTGTTATACAGATTAATATATACAATATAAGATTATTGAATGAAAAATATAAATTAGCGCTAACCGAAAGAGAAAAAGGTAATTTTGTTTCCTATTTGAAGCAGAGTGTGGTTGAATTTCTTTGAAATGAAACGTCGTTGTGTCAAAACAATATCTGTATTAGGGAAGGACTGAGGAAGACGAAACATCGCGAAACATCGGAAGTTGATGACATTGTGAGGAAACCTTAACGAGGTAGGTTCTTAGATGGTCTCGAAATCAAGAAACATCTCACTTCGAGTATATTAATGATTTGACCTCCTTAGTGAATGATGGTCATGTGAGGAAATCTTTCATTAGATCCGTTGATGAGGCTCGAAATGGATACGCTTGGTGAATGATGTATGCAGGCTACAATGTTGACTGGGTAATGGATGCTGCAATAAATCGGGAGGGTAAAATTTTGCTTGTTGGGTTATTTTAATTTTTTCTTCAAAGAATTTGCCGTTAAACAATGAGTTGTGTATTGGCAAATGTGTGACATAAAGCAAACAACAAAATAAGCATTTCTGTTGGACATTTTAAGAATTTGTGAATAGTACAAAAGAATACACGGATTCACTTAAAAACTAAAATTAAACTCTTTAATTGTTTTGTATTATTTAAATTTTCCTATGAAAAATAAGTTACTTAATAACTGGTGTTATTTAAAGATTTCTATCAAAAAAGGAATTTAATACCTATTTTTAGTAAAACGCCTTTAAAAAAACCTTAAAATCTTGTATATTAATGTGTGTTCTAACCAGTTAATACAATGCACAAACACATATTATGCACAAAGCAGAGACAAGCAAGCAAACCACGCTAGATACTTTCCTTACTTAGAAATGAATTGTAAAATTAACTAATCAATTACATAAATAGTTACAATTATGTAACTATTTATGCATTTGTGTAATTTTTTTATTAAAAGATGCGAATTATAATTAGTTTGGTTGAAATCATCCATTGTAATACAAGGAAAAAAATATCCAAAAGATCGATAAAGATGTGCCAAAAAGAAGCAAATAAAAAAAAAGCACCCGTTTAACGCCGGTCTCCCTAGAAAGAATCTTTTGAATTAATACAAAGTTATCGGGATTTAAGGTTTTTAATTAAAATGAAGGTATTAGCACTTTAGTCTTATTTACAGCTGTCAATTGAAAATAAGCTATTTAACAATTTGGACTTACCCCAAGTTTTCTATTAAAAATAAGCTATTGAATAGTTTCAGCTTTTTTAAAGTCTTCTATGAATATAAAGTTCTTTAATTGTGCCTCATTTAAGCTTCCTATTAAAATAAGCTATTTAATAGTCTAATCTTATTTAAAGATTTGTATTAAGGCCCGCACAAGGATTTTTGTGCCCCGCGAACAAAATCAAGTTTTTTTCTTGAAATTTTAAATAAATATCTATAATCTCCTTATAATTTTTTGTCAACTTATATTACTTTACTTGATATGCAATCTTCAACTTACTCATTCTATTTGCAATTATTATTGCATTATTTCAACTTACTCATTCTATTCTTATTGCCCAACAACTACGGCCACAATGCTCCCATTAAATTTATTAAATATTTGATACGGTTTAGAAAATTTATATTCGTTTATTATTACTTATTATTTTTCAGATAAATAAAGTAATATTTTGAGGTGACATGAAAGGACTTTTCAATTATCTATCCTGTCCTATTCTTTTTTTTGGCCCGCGAAATATTGGTGAAAAAAAATGGCCCGTGGTCTTAGAGAAGTTGGACAACACTGGTCTATTTCATGGAGATCTTTCATCTAGATCAGACGTCGGCAACCTTTTTTGGCTGCGGGTCAAAATCAACCAAAATGTGACTATTAAGAAGACAGTTCGGGTCAATGGATATTTTCATTTTAAAACAGTCCGTTAGTGAATAATAAGATAAATTTTAATGAGAAAACTATTACAATATGCTTTTAAACTCAAAACATTAAAAAAAATTATAATTCTAATTATTATAAAAAAATATAATTGTCAAGTTTTAGTTCATTAATAATTTATGAACTTTATTTATAAGCGTTCTCTGATGCTGAATTTGTGACGTCAATTTAGTCAAGTCTGGTTCCTACTTAGTCACCTTAAGACGAATACAAGCGTCTGAATTTTCGGTAGTTCATCTGCTCCTGTTCTTACTTAAAATAAATTTCATGTGTGAAAATATTTGTTCACATTTATAAGTAGAACCGAACGCGGACAAAATGGCAAAGCCAATTTTTTTCAAAGATGAAAACTTCGTAGGAAGTGATGCCCAACACGATGATATCATGAGAAGTACATTATCTTCCGTGTTTTCTAAATCTTTCCGCAATGTCTTGAATTTGTCCGTCCACAACGTTGAACTTTTAAAATCAATCATTTCTAAACTTAAATTGTCAATTTTAAGATATTCAAAATACTGCAAATCTAAAACATTTTCCTCTATTTCGTCGGGCTTTATTATAAATGTAAACATTTCGCCGTGTTTCTTAAAACTTTGAAATCTACTTTCAAATTCACTTTTAATCTTCAAAATACAACTTTCGAACATATTTAGATTGCTTTCATCGATATTTTCTTTCTCATGTTGGCTTTTTAGTAAGGGGAAGAAAAGAAATATTTTAGTTTTTATGTCAGTTTCAAATAATCTAAATTTCGAACAAAAACTCTTCCGTTCTTCGTACATTTTCAAAATTGTGTGGTTATTTCCTTGGAGTCGTACGTTGAAATCATTATAATGGTTCATTACGTCTGTTAAGAACAATATATATATACAGTTATTAAAAACCATTGTTTATCATTGAGCTCGAGATCATTTTCACCAATTTCGTAAAGAAATATTTGTATATCATCAAAGCACTCTACAAATCTATTAAGAACTTTGCCTCGACTTAACCATCGTACTTCAGCATGTAACAGTAAATCTCCCTATTTCGATTCAATTTCCTCCAAAACAGCTTTGAAGCGCCTGTGTGTTAATGCCGATCATGCAACTATTATGTATGCGATTTTAACAACCTATTCCATTACATCCTTAAGTTGTTGCGTAGATGGCTTTGCAAATAAATTTTCTTCATGTATGATGATACAATGGAATGATAAAAGTGGGCGGCCAAGTTCATTTTCCATTAGTTTCACAAATCCAACTTTTTTCCTCTCATAGCTGGAGCACCATCAGTTGTTATGAAAAACAATTTACTTTTTAAATCCAATATTTTCCCATTTTTGAAATTTGTAAACTCTTGTACTTGACGGAAAATATCAATGCCTTTGGTCGTGTCATTCATTGAAGCAAGAATGCATAGTTCTTCATTGACGTTCGAACTATTTATTGATGCAAATCTAATAATAATTGCCAGCCTAGCCATACTCTTTACATCGGTACTTTCATCGAGTGCAATGCTAATTATGTCACTAGAAAACAAAACATTTTTGACTTGTGCGTCAATATTTTTTGCCATATCTTCAATGCGACGCTGAACTGTTCTGAGCGACAATCATATTTTTATTGTCGCTCAATATTGTAAGTCCTGGCGGTAATTAATGTAATAATTTGGCATTTCACTCACATCTTTAGGTTTTGAAGAAAAGTGTCGCTTAATATTGTAAGTCCTGGCGGTAATGATGAAATTCTTTACGAACGAATTTCATCATTACTCGCCGAGTGATGATGAGACGAGTGATGATTATTCACATTAAAGACGAGGTAGATGTAAACATTAGTAGATGTGTGATCAGCACGCGATCAGGGCTCCTATTGGTCGGCGGGGCTCTCTGACTACATGCCACCTACAGCCGACAAATAGAGCAATAAGCTACAAATAGATAATAAAAGAATTTCATCATTACTCGCTGTATTCCGCCTATGTTCATTTCTGCAACTTTGTAACGTAGACAAGAATAGATGTGTGATCAGCAGGTGGGCAGGGCTCCTATTTGTTGGCTGCAGGTGGCATGCAGTTAGGGAGCCCAGCCGACCAATAGGAGCCCTGATCACGTGCTGATCACACATCTACTATTGTTTACATCTACTTCGTCTTTAATGTGAATAATCATCACTCGTCTCATCATCACTCGGCGAGTAATGATGAAATTCGTTAGGACAATGTCGCTGCATTCCGCCTATGTTCATTTCTGGAACTTTGTAATCAAACCAAAATGTTATTATCTTATTATTTATACTTTCCCAAAGTGTTTGTTTCATGTTTATGTTTTATAATTTATTTTTATATATTATACTTTATTTGCGGAAATCAAGTGGGTCACTTGAAATTATCAATGGGAAATCAAGTGGGTCACTTGAAATTATCAACCTATGACCCGCGGGTCATAGGTTGCCGACGCCTGATCTAGATATTCACTGAGAGGAGAGCTATGCACCAGTCCCCTTCAATGATGCACAGATCCGATCATGCCTAACATTTAAAGTTCAACCCCTCCTTCTCAGGTGCAAATCATTAGAAGTACCTTTCTCAAGAGATATTTTTTATGGAAGGGAACTGAAGGGGAGGGTTGCCAAATCAGTGTGGACTCTTGATCTGGACTCTATGGCTAAATTTTCATATTTCTCTTTCTACTCTATTCAGGAGTAGTCAACAACAAAGGGTCATGGTGCTGACCACGTATAACAACCTGAATGGAAGAGTGGCTCTGAGCTTGATTATGGATCCTGAACTTGCAGCATTGGTGGACTTTAATTGAGGTAAAATCTACCGCTGTGTTTCTGTTCGTTCGTGGGTTGACAGCCCTGACTAAATAGGTGCACAGGATTCTTTACATTATCAGAGGCCATAGCAAATGGCCTCTGCTCTATGGGCATCTTCAAACGTACATTGGAGAAAGTCTACCAGTGCAGGGGGTTTAAACATTTAGTAGGGGGGACAGGTCTTTACCCCATGCCTGTGATTAGGGGGCTGTTTGATATTTTTGCCACTTCCTCTCTCAAGAAGTATTGTTTATTTTAAGATCCCACTAACCATTTTCTCTACACACATACTTGGACTTTGAGGACTCTGCACAGAGAATATTCTCTTGATGTCCTCACACAAGAATTCCAACGTTATAACCTAGATATTCTCAGCTTGCAAAAGACCATATGGACAGGTAAAGGCAAGATACTTAAAATAATCCTAAATTTTTCTCTCCAGGGAGGGAAGATGGAAGGCATTCTTGGAAGCAGAAGTTTGCTTCTCAGCATACACGCTAGTGATGCTCTTCTAAGATATAAATGCATTAGTGAAAGGTTTCTGAATTTTTTTTTTTTAATGTTATCTGCTGTTATGCCCCTACTGAGGATGCCGATGTGGTTGAAAAAGCTATGTTTTATGGAAAACTTCAGGATATTTCGAATTCTATCAAGAAAAGAACCCTTTAGTGTTAGAAAGTTGTAATGGCAAAGAGGAATGTCTCCTGCAGGTAAGTAAACTTAACGGTTTGAGAGTAACTAATACTTATTTCAGATACCATGACATATGACTAATTATAATAATAAAACTCTTGAATTATTTGGTATTATTCTAGAGTTACGTATTAAAAATAAGCTATTTAATACATTACACTTATTTAAAGTTTTATATCGAAATTAAATTGTTCAATTGCTTCAACCTATTTAAAGCTTTCAATTAAAATAAAGCTCTTTAATAACTTTGTCTTGTTTAAAGTTTTCTATTAAAAATAAGCTATTTAATAATTTTATCTTATTTATATTTTCCCCATATTCAAAATAAGATATTTAATAGTTTGGTCATTTAAAGTTTTCTATTAAAATAAAGTTACTTAATAGTTTGGTTAATTTACAGTTTTCTATTGAAAGTGATCTATTTAATTGTTTCATTTTATTTACAGTTTCCTATTAACAGAAAGCTAATTAATGATTTGGTCTTATTTAATATTTTCTGTTAATAAAAACTTTCTTTAATAATTTGGTCCTATTTAAAGTGTTCTATTTAAATAAAATTTTTAAACTCTTTGTCTTAAATTTGAATTGTCTATTAAAATAAAGCTCTTTATTAATTTCGGTTTATGTAAAGTTTTCTATCAAAATTAAGCTTTTTAAAAGGTTGGCATTATTTTAAAATTTTGTATTCAAAATATGCTAGTTTATAGCTTGTTCTTATTAGGCGTTTTTCCTTAAAATAAATCTGTTTAAATGTTTTGTCAAGTTTAAAGGTTTCTTTTTAAAAAAGCTGTTTAATGGTTTCGTCATATATGCAGTTTCTGTTAAAAATAAGCATTTGATAATTTGGTCTTATTCAAAATTTTCTGGTAACATAAAGCTAGTTAATTCTTTGGTCTTAATAAACTATATATTAAATAAACTTTGTTTATTAAATAAACAAAGACAAAAACTTTGTTTATTAAATAAACAACTTGTGTAATAATATTAAATAAACTTTGATTAGTTTTACCTGATTTAAAATTTTCTATTAAAATAAATTTCTCTAATAGTTATATTTCATTTAAAGTTATTCTATTGAAAATTACTATTTAATAGTTTGATCTTATTTATGACTTGCTCTTTAAAATAAGCCTATTCACCGTTCTGTTAGCCATCCTGTGAGTGAACACTTCGCTACTGATCAAGAGATCTGAATTGGAGATGTTTGGGGAAGAAGGCATCGATGTTTGTGTTGTCTCTTTGCGGAGCTCTCACCTTCCTCGCAGGTTTTCCCTCTGTGGTATTAAACTGACAGACTTCTGTCAAACCACTGTGGCAAATAGCTGCTTGGTGGAATCTATTTATTTTTTATCTCGTTTTCTTTGAAAACGAGATAAAAAATAAATAGAATAAAAAATTGAATGAAATAAGAATGAAATATTGAATAAGATATGAATATTGCCACGTGTACTTTCCGAACTCTTTAAAGCTATAATTACGGCCTCTGGTGATGAAAAATTTTTAAAATTCCCAAATTTCAAATGAGCATTGCACACGATGTATTTATGCTAGAAATTTGAAATTTTGGTGATCGAATGTGAAGTTACGAAATGTCCACTGACAGCAATGAGTTAGTGGGTTAGACCCAGGGGGGGAACAATTTTTTTTGTTTTAGCAGATAATTGTTTGCATTTAGAGATAAATGAAAAGTTCCCTTTTAGGGAATTTTTCATTTATCTCTAAATGCAACTTTCGGAATCTTTCGAACACTGTAATTGCACGCTCTAACGACGAAAAAAGTTGAAAATTCCAAAATTTCAAAAGAATATTGCAGTGATGTATTAGAGATAAAAATTTTAAATTTTGGTGGTGGAATGTGAATGTCATGAACTTCCAATTGGAAACAATGAAATGATAATTAGAAATTTTTATTTTAGTTGGATTGGTACTAATGAAATATAATTCGCATTTTTTAAATACTTAGGTAGTTTAAACATATATACACCGAAGAGCCAAAACCTTATGTCCACTTACCTAATATGATGTTGTTACCCTAAGTGCCACCAAAACAGTGCCACCAAAAGGCACCAAAACAAACCCCTCAAGTGCCACCAAAACAGCTCTTACCTGGCGATGCATGGATGCTACAAGATTTCTAAAGGTGTCTTGTGGTATCTGGTACCAACACGTTAGCAGCAGATCCTTTAACTCTTGCGAGTTACATGGTTGAGACAGCGCAGATTGGATATGCTATTCCAAAATAAACTATAAATTCTCGATTGGATTTATGTCTGAGGAATTTGGAGGCCAGGACAATACCTGGAAGTCTTCCTCATGTTCCGCGAACCATTATTTAAGAATCCGGGCAGTGAGGCATGGTGCACTATCCTGCTGAAAGAAGGCACTACTAGAGTGGTATACTGTTCCTATGAAAGGAGGTATCTGGTCTGCAATGATATTTAGGTAGGTGGTAGATGTCATATTTTCCTGCACATGAATGACTGGACCCAGGGTTTTCCAGCAGAACATTACCCAAAGCATTTCACTTCCTCCACCAGCTTGTTTTCGTCCCACAGTTCATCCTAGTGCCAGCACTTACCCAGGTAAACAACGCACACGTACCGGTCATCCACATGGGGCAACAGGAAACGAGATTCGTCGGACCAGAAGCGTTCTTCCAGTCATTCAAGGTTCAGTTTTGATGCTCGCGGGCCCATTGTAGGCGCTTTTGAAGGTGAACCGAGTTTAGCATGGCACTCGGAATGGCCTGCGGTTAGGCAGCCCCATTTTCAGCAGGATTCGATGTGCTGTGTGTTGTGACACATTACTCCCGTCACCATCATTCAAATTATGGGCGATTTGAGCCGCAGTATCCCTTCTGTTGGCTCGTACCATACGGGATTGCCTTCGCTCACCTCTAGCATCGATGAGCCATGGTCGGCCCGCACTTTGCCGGATGTTCATGATTTTTCCCTCTTCGAACCACTTTTTAAAAGTATTAACCACAGCTGACCGTGAGCATCCCACAAGCCTTCCCGTCTCAGAAATGATCTGGCCCAGTCGTCTGGCCATTACAATTTGGGCTTTGTCAAACTCACTTAAGTTCGCTGTCTTTCCCATCTGAAGAATAAGAATAACACTGATTAACAGAGCTCAGTGTCAGGTGTTATTTACACTGTTTCATAACCTTCACAGGTGCCGTCGTTTACCTGAAGTTACCTCGCTTTGCATAAAGACGCGCTGGTCATAATGTTTTAGCTCTTTGGTGTATATCTTTACAGATCACTATATATGGAAATAACAGAATTGTTATCGTTTTTAAATGATACGTATATAATAAAATTTGAAATATTAGTGCCAGTTTTTCGAAAGATTACTGACAGCAATAATCGATCCATTTTTCTGAGAGAGATATATTAAAATTCAACTTTTTAAATTTAAGAATTAAAAGACGAATACCCTTATGTTTTATAATTACTAATAATATATTATTTATATTTTCTCATCATCCACTGGTTTAAATTAAAATTATTAAGGAGCGAAAGAAAGAAGTATTTCATTCTCTGTTAAGGAGTAAAGGAAAAACTTCATTCTCTTTGAAAAACTTTCATTCTCATATGTGCAAGAGGCGATATGCGTTCTTCTACTTTATATTTGGTATTAGCCGTCCCGGGGTCGAATGGTTAGCACGCTTGGCTACTGATCTAAGGGACCTGGGTTCGAGCCCCGGGTAAGGCATGGATGTGTGTGTCGTTTTTCTGCTGAGGTCCTGCCATCCTCACAGATCTTCTACTATGGCATATAAACTGGCAGACTCCTGTCAGACCTCTGTGACAAGCAGCTTCTTGAGGGGGTATTTATTATTATATTTATTATTATTTAAATATTCTTTAAAATAAAACTTTTTAATTGTTTCAGTTCATTTAAAGTCTCTCTTAAAATAATGTTTAATAGTTCGTTATAATTTTAAAATTTCCTATTAAAAATAAGCTAATTAATAATTTGGTTTCATTTAAAGTTTCCTATTAGAATAATTTTATTTATTAATAATTTTATTATAAATTTATAAATAATTTTATTATAAATTTATAAATAATTTTATTATAAATTTATAAATAATTTTATTTATTATTTTATTTTTTATTATTATAATTTTATTTATTAATTTTATTTTATTTCAACTTTCGCTATTAAAAGTAAGTTATTTAACACTTTTATCTTCTTAAAGTTTTCTATTAAAAATAACTATTTAATATTTTGGTCTTATTTACACTTTTCTATGAAAATAAACTTATTTAATAGTTTCAGCTTATTTAAAGTTTTTATTAAAATAAGTATCTTTAATGTTTTTATCTTATTTAAAGTTTTATATAAAATAAACTATTAAACAGCTTGGTTTTATTTATAATTTTTAGTAAAAATTAACAATTTAAATAGTTGGTCCTATTTAAATTTTCCAATTTGAAAAAAAAGATCTTTAAGAATTTGAGCTTATTTTACAGTTTTCTCCTAAAAATTTGCTCTTTAATAGCACTGAGCAACACACAAAAGGCTTTGAAATGAAAATAGCCAATCTTTACTAATTTCGAGGTGCTCTACACGAAAATGACAATAACATTTGTCGTTTGGCTCTTGTTTAGGAGAGACAGAGATGGTCATGTATAAACGACTCATTTAACCGCATTGAGTACATGGGTAACTATTTCGCAACGCTGTATTTTAAACTCCAGATGCAACATTTTGTGTTGTATCGCATCAGTCCGCCATACACACAACACCCAGAGGTATTACATCATTGTCTGGAGCAATGTAGTTGAGTCATGACATCGCGACTTTACGATCGCGAACAAAAGATGATGCAATCGTTAGTTGTAAGCGACGTCTCGTAGGTTGAGCAAGTCTTTTCAGCAACTCCCATTTACCCCTGAGTCATAAATACAACACAAGTGATCCTTGCAGTTTTAATCCAGCAGTAGTGATATGCCTCGTTACTGTGCAGATACATTTTCTTACATTTGTGGTTGGAAGTGACAAGAAAATTGCAAGAGAGAAAAGGGCCATTACTCCAATAGTGAAAGCGATGTAGGAGTTTTATTTTGGATGCAAGATCGGGGACCAGGACAAGGCCTGGGCCCCACACATATGCTGCAGTATGTGTGCGAGAAATCTTCCGAAGTGGCTGAAAGGCGTAAAAGGGCGATGCCGTTTGCTGTTCCCATGGTTTGGGGAGAGCCAAGCAATCACGCAAATGACTGCGATTTCTCCATGGTTCCACCTGTTTCTGGAGGCATCACAAGGAAAAAGAAGTGGACAATAGCGTACCGGAATATACAATCTGCTCTCCTACCACTTCTGCACGGCGAAGTCCTTCCCGTTCCCGAACCTCCAAAAGAATTTCCCATCGATTCAGACGATGAGGAGGGAGGCAAACCAACGTTGAATTCTCCGCAGCCTTCGGTGTGTAATGATGATCCATACATCTGCCATGGTGCGTCATCTGCACCAAACATTCTCACCGAAGGAGAAATAAACGATCTTGTTCCCGTTCTGGAGCTATCTAAGATCAAAGCAAACTTACTTTGATCAAGACTTAAAAAATGGAATCTTTTCAAGGAAAATATCCGAATGACTTTGTTTAGAACTCGTCATGAGCAGTTTGCGCCTTACTTCAGAAAGAAAGATGACCTTGTGTTCTGCTCCGATGCAGATGGCCTGATGAATGCCCTCAGAACCAAACATGACCCTTAAAAATGGCGACTATTCATAGACTCCTCGAAATTGAGTCTCAATGAAGTGTTGCTGCTTAATGGAAATCGACTTCCATCCATCCGGTCGGACACGCTCTCTATAAGAAAGAAACCTACGACAATCTAAAACAGCTGTTGAACTGTCTTCAATACAGCAAGTATGTCTGGCATCTCTGTTGTGACTTGAAGGTAGCGGCTCTGTTGATTGGTCTGCAGCTGGGATACACAAAATACTGCTGTTTCCCATGTGAATCGGACAGCCGAGCAAAGACTTTGCACTACGTGAAAAGAAACTGACCTCAGAGGAAATCTCTTAAGGTCGGAGAGAAGAATGTGGAACACCCAGAACTGGCAGAAGAGCACAAAATCCTGCTACCGTCTCTACACATCAAAATCGGTGTGATGAAAAACTTCGCAAAAGCCATGGACCAGACTATATCAGCTTGCAAGTACTTGGCTAACAAATTCCCTCGAATCAGAGAAGCGAAAATTAAAGAGGAAATTTTTGTGGGTCCTCAGATCCGCGAGCTGTTCAAAGACCAGATGTTCAGCAACCTGCTTAAGGGTGACGAGAGAAAGGCTTGGGATGCGTTTCGTCTGGTGTCAACTAAATTCCTCGGGAATGTCAGGGCAGACAACTACAAGAAACTGGTTAAGGACTTGTTGTCTCTGTATCACAAACTTGGCTGCAATATGTGCTTAAAGATCTATTTTCTCCATTCCCATTTAGATTTCTTCCCGACAACTGCGGCATGGTTAGTGATGAGCACGGTGAACGTTTTCACCAGGACATTGCAACGATGGAGAAACGATACCAGGGACTCTAGTCCACTTCAATGTTGGCTGACTACTGTTGGACGCTCGCCAGAGATGATCCTGAGCAGCTGTACAAGAGACAGGCAAAGCGACCTCGGAAGTAGGAGCGGAGTTTTACTGATAGATGTCATATGTACGTACTCTATTATATAAGAAACTATTGCGGATTTCTCAGAAATCGTAGCCAATTTTGCCTTTTCATTATGGTATTCGTATTCAGCACCTTGAAATCTTTAAGAAATGGCGACTTTTATCTCAGAGGCCTGACATTTATGAAAATTTGTTGCCCAGCGTAATTGGTTTTATTCAAAGTTTTCTAGCAAAAATGCATTGTTCAATTGTTTAATCTTATTTAAAATTTTCTCCCATAAACAATATATTTAATAGTTTTATCTCATCAACAGTTTTCTATTAAAAAATAAGTTCTTTAATAATTTGGTGTTATTCAAAAATATTTTAAATAAATCTTTTAACAGTTTAGTATGATTTTAAAATCTTCTATTTAAAGCAAACAATTTAGGTTTTATCATATTTATAATTTTCTGTTAAAAATAACGCATTCTATAATTTCAACTTATTCAAATTTTCGATTAAAATTAAAATACTTTACACTTTTTTACACTTTTTATTAAAAATAAGCTATTTAATTTTATGACCTTATTTACAATTTCTTATTGAAATAAATCTCTAATGGTGTGGCAATGTTTTTAAATTTCCTACTAAAAATATTTCATTTAAGTGTTTAATCTTATATAACGTTTTCTATTAAAAACAAATTTTTTAATAGTTTAAGTCTATTTAAAAAAATTTTAAGGCAAACTTCTTTTACAACTTTGTTTTGTTGAAAGTTTTCCATTAGAAATATGCTATAATACAAGTGGGCTTTATATTATATTTTTTATTGAAAATAAGCTATTTAAAAATTTGGTCTTATTAAAAGCTTTCTATTAAAATAAGGTTAACCCTGTGATGATGCATAGAACCGGCCAGGCCTAGCACCTAATGTCCGACCCCACCTTCTCGTGGTGCGGACCGTTAGTAACTTTCAAAAGAGATACTCTCTTGTGGAAGTGAACGGAAGGGAGGGCTGCCAGATTAGTGTGGCCTACTGATCTGGACAACTATGGCTACTTTTCTTTATTTTCTACACTTCTGAGGAGTTGTCAACCACACAGGGTCTTGATGCTGACCATATATACCAACCTGAATGGAATTATGGCTCTGAGCTTGATTATGGATCCTGATTTTGCTGCACTGGTGGGCTTCTGTGGAGGGAAAATCTTCCGCTGTGTTTTCTGCTTGTTTCTGGGTTGACAGCCCCAAGTGAATAGATTCACAGGATATGTTTATCAGCTGGTGGATAATCCTGAGCAGAAGTCATCGCAGGCACCTGAACTCTTTGCTTCTATTGGCATCGTCAAATTCTACGTTGGAGGAAATCTTCCAGTGTAGATGGCTTCAGCTTTTAGTAGTGGGGGAACGGGTCTTTGCCCCATGTCTGCGATTAGGGGGCTGTTTGATATTGTCGGCATTCCCTCTCTCAATAAACATAGTTTCTTTCAACATTCCACTAACCATTTTCTCTCCATAGGTAGTTGGAATGTGAGGACTCTGCACAGAGCTTTTTCTCTTGATGTCCTCACACAAGAATTCCACCATTATAATTTAGATATTCTCGGCTTGCAAGAGCCCAGATGGACAGATAAAGGTCAGATTTTTACAAATAATCTTAAATTTCTCTTTTCAGGGAGGGACGACAATAAGTATCACCAAGGCGTGGGTCTGCTTCTCAGCAGACACGCTAGTGATGCTCTTCCAGAATATGAGTGAATTAATAAAAGGTTTCTTACAGCAAAATTTCAGACAAGCGTTAAAGACTTGAATGTTATCTGCTGTTATGCCCCCACTGCGAATGCCAATGAGGATGAGAAGGATAGGTTTTATGAACAACTTCAGGATATTTTGAATTCTGTCAAGAAAGGAGATATTACCCTTGTTCTTGGTGACTTCAATGCCAAAGTTGGTACTGACTCTGACATTTGTGGAAGAGTAATAGGCCCTTTTGCTATTGGGAGCTGCAATGGCAATGGGCAACGTCTCCTACAGGTAAGTAAACTCAATGGATTCAGAATAACTAACACTTATTACAAACACCGCGACATACATAAGTACACATGGGTCTCACCTGATGGGCTGCATAAGAATATGATTGATTACATATTAATTAACAGCAAATGGGCTAGTTCTGTTAGGAATACCAGGGCATATAGGGAAGCTGAAATTGGATCTGACCATTACCTTGTTAAAAGTGTGTTGCAACTTAAACTTAAAAAGTGTTGTGCTAGGGTTAAAAAATTTACTTTTAATACTGAAGCTCTGAAAGATCCAGTTATAGCCAAAGCTTACCATGATAGGTTACTTAGTCATTATGACAGTCATGGTTTGCTTACTACTGAAGTTGAGGAAGAATGGGATCATTTTAAACAGGCTTTTTTGGACACTAACAGTACTCTTTTAGGAAAAAAGGAGCAGAAGAGCCAGAATTATCTGAGTGATAAGGCACTTGAGCTTATTTCGGAAAGAAAGAACTGCAGGAATGTCTTTAATCAATACACTACTAGTCCTAATAGAAAGCATTACAAAGAACTTAATAAACGTGTAAAAGATCAGTTAGCTGCTGATAAGAATCTTTGGCTTGATGGTTTGGCTGACAAAGCCGAGGAAGCAGTTAGACAGCACAACAGCAGAGAGCTGTACCAGATAGTTAATGTTTTATGTGGTAGAAAACGGACAGGCATACAAGGATTGAAGGATAAACAAGGTAAGGTTATAGAAGGGGAGGATTCTCTCATGCCTAGGTGGGCTGAGCATTTCAGTGATGTTCTAAACAATGTAGTTGCTTCTGCTCCCATTGTTTGCAGTGATGATGGATGCATTGGTGGCTTTAATGTTGGCCCTATAACACAATCTGAAGTTATTTTGGTTGTTTCTAAACTTAAACTACATAAATCCCCAGGGGTAGATGAAATTACTACCGAAATGCTTAGAGCTGGGAATGTTTCGGTTACCACTTGCATGACTGAAATTCTGAATATCTTTTATGATAAAGGCATGGTTCCTAAGTATTTTACCAGAGCTATTGTTATCCCTATTTTCAAGAAAGGTGATCGCAGTTCTTGTGATAACTATAGGGGTATCAGCCTACTCTCTGTTCCAGGTAAAGTTCTTTGCATGATTGTGCTTAAGAGAATTAAGAATCTGATTGATGGGCAATTGCGTGATGAGCAATGTGGATTCAGAAGTGGTAGGGGATGTGTGGATCAGATATTTTCACTTAGGCAGATTCTTGAGAAATGTTTAGAGTTTCAGAAACCTTTGGTTGCTAGCTTTGTTGATTTCAAAAAGGCTTTCGACTCTGTTGATCGTCATAATTTGTGGTTGATCATGAGATCATATGGTATACCAGAGAAGTTAGTTAACATAATGAAAGCTCTCTATAATAACACAGTCATGTGTGAGAGTTGGTAAGGCTTGTAGCAATTGATTTAGCATTACTTCTGGTGTTCGACAAGGGTGCATTTTGTCTCCTTTTCTCTTTAGCTTGGTTATTGATTATGTTATGCGAAATTCACTTCAAGGGAAAGATTTTGGCCTTAAATGGGCTGGAGATACGAAAATTTCTGATTTAGATTATGCTGATGATTTAGCCTTTTTGGCAAATGATGTCGATGAGATGAACTCTTTCATTCGAGCCGTTGATGAGACTGGTAGTAGACCAGTTGGTTATAAACAGAGAGAAAACTAAAGTGATGAAAATTGGTCAGGCAGGCTATGATTCAGTTAATCTGAATGGTTGCAGTCTTGATCAGGTGTCACAGTTTAATTTTCTTGGGAGCTATGTAACAGATAATGGTGATGTGTGGCATGAGATTAACAGACGAATAGGGATTGCTGCCGGGACTTTTAAGAATCTATGGAGAGTGTGGAGAAATAGGCGTATACACCTAAAGACTAAAATTAGACTGTATAATAGTTTGGTTCTTTCTAGGGTTAGTTATGGTAGTGAAACGTGGACACTTTGTAAACAAGATAACAGGAAACTAGATGCTTTTGATTCCAGATGCTTACGCAGTATCTTGGGCATTAGGTGGTTCAACTTTGTAACTAATGATGAGGTTAGGCAAAGGAGTTTGCAACCTCCTTTAAGCATCATATTGTGCAGAGAGAGACTCCGTTGGTTTGGCCATGTTGCCCATATGAATAATTATAGATTGGCGAATAGGGTTATGAACAGTGTGCCTAAAGGCCTCAGAAAGAAGGGGAGACCTAGGATGCGGTGGGCAGGCAATGTCAAACAGGACCTTGCTAGAATTGGTGTGCAGTGGCCAGATGCAGTAGATGTAGCTCAGGATAGACTTGCTTGGAGAACTAAATTGCACGGTCTGGTTGGACCTCCGTAGCCCATGGCTGCTTGAGGATGATGATGATGATGATGATGACCTAATAGTTTGGAGGTTTTTTACTGTTTTCTATTGAAAATTTGTCATTTAATAGTTTGAGTTATATGAAATTTAAATTAAATTGAAACTTATTAATGACTTGGTCGTATTAAATATTTCCTTTTAAATATAATTTCTATAATAAATTGGCCTTATTTAAAATTTTCTATTAAAATAAAGCTCTTTAATAGTTTGGCTTATCTAAAATTTTCTTTTAAAATTAGGCATTATTTTAAAGTTTTCTATTAAAATAAGCTATTTGATAGTTTGATCTTATTTACAGTTTTTTTAATTATAAATAGGCTATTAAATAATTTTTCTCTGATTTAATTTGTGTATTAAAAATAAGTTGCTTAATAGTTTGGTCTTTTCGAAGATTTTCATTAAAATAGATCTATTTCATAATTTAGTGTTCTTTATAATTTTTGATTAAAATACCTCTTTAACAGTTTCGTCTTAGTTACAGTTTTCTACTAAAAATTATTAAATTTAGAGTTTAGCCTTATTTAAAGATTTCTATTAAAATAAACCTATTGTACAATTTGATCATATTTAAATTTTTCATTTAAAATGAATATATTTAACAATTTCATCATATTTAAAATTTTGTAGTAAAAATAACGTAATTCATAATTTGGTCTCCTTACCAGTTTTCTAAAGTTTTTTTTTAAGTTTTCTGCTTAAAAAATCCTTTAATTGTTCGGCTTTATTTTAAAGTTTGCTATTCAAAATGAACTGTTTAATAGCAATCTTATTTAAAGTTTCCTGTTGCTAATATGCTGTTTTATAGTTTGATGTTATTTAAAGTTTGGTATTCATAACAATTTTATAGTTTGATTTTATTCAAAGATTTCTATTAAAAATAAACTATGTAATAATTTCGTGTTATTTAAATTTTTTTTTTTAAATAAATTACTTAATATTTTTTATCACATTTGAAGTATTCTATTTACATTAAACTATTTTGTATTATGAACTTATTCAGAGTTTACAAAACTGTAAAAAATAGCTTCTCAAGCAGCTGCATGCCACAGAGGTCTGACAGGAAGGACGCTATCAGTTTATATGCCTTAGTAGAAAATCTGTGAAACCAGCAGAAAACCGACAAAAACATCCATGGCTTTAACCGTGGCTCCTTATACCCAGGACCCATTGATGTTATTAAAAATAAGCTATTTAGTATTTGGTCTTGTTTAAAGTATTCTATATTAAAGAAACCTGATTCTCACGTAATCAAGATAAAAGGAAACTTGATGCTTTTGATTCGAGATTTGATTCACAGCATCTTCGACATAAGGTGACTTGATGTTCCTCAAAGTCAAAGCTCATAAATTGCTTTACAAGAACATCTAATGTAAGGGAAGACTGCGTCGTTTTGGCCATGTCACCCACATTCGTAACTACGGATTGGAGATGAGATCAGTGTGCTTGCAAAGTTAAGGAAATTGGGCACACCTAGAATGAAATGGTGAATGTTGAAGATTACCATATTAAAACTGGCCTGCCATCGCCAAGTGCAGTAAGTGTTGCTCGGGATGTATTTGGAGAATGACAGTGTGCAATTTGATGGCAGATGGAGTATTGCATATTCATGTAGTGTCAATATATTTGTTCCTGCTAATAATGCAGATAATTTTATATACACTGGTACTCAAAATTAAAGGATTATCGACAAAAACGTATATAGCTGCCGATATATGTAAAAGAATACACTGAAAATGGACCAACATAGAAAATACGATACACGGAAAACTATGTATTTGGAGGATACAATTCAATAAGACCAATAATTATTAAATAGTAATTATATAATCATTTCTGACCCAACCATCACTCCTATTCTAAGGTCTTCAAAATCACTCTGCCACCAGTCGTCATATGGATATGGATGTCTATGGATAGGAGACACGCAAGACAATTTAACATCAACTGATTTGCTTTTCGCATCTTGACAAAATATTAGTGCAGAAGTTTAATCCATGAAGTGGCTTACCTGGAATGAGTAAAGAGGAATGACAAGGTAACTCTGATATCCTCAAGCGTCTCGTGGGTGGTCTCCACTGCAGAAGGGATGAATATGATTGGTCTACTCTTACTATCGCAGCCTCCTGTAACGATGAAACGAAACTCAGTCATGTCGTAGTCTTAAATTAAACATGCGATCAACTATAGATAGAGCCCTGCACGAATGCGGATATTCGCGTTTTTTTCGGTGGATATCCGCATTTAAAAGCTATCGGCGGATAAAAGATTAACCTGAACGCGGAAAACAGATAAAACTGCGGATAAAAAATTGATGTTGCGGGGATAGCGGATAAAATTTCGTATTTGATAAGATATTCAGAAACATGAGAAAATATTACTGCATTGCTGATGGCTGACATGAGTGAAAAAAATGCTTGAGATAATGTTATAAAACCCTGATTTAAAAATTGAATGATGATGATCACTGTCAGGCTAGAGACCTTTTTAAATATTTTTTTTTTGTTCGGGTTTTGAATGTTATTTTAGATTTCACCAAAATGGGCATATGCTACGTGGGAGGCCCTCTGTCCCAGCATCTGGAGAGTAATTGAAGTAGCAATGCCCGGAGGGACGGAGGTCACCCAAAACGCTGGCGTCCGCTGACAAGTACCCGGAGGCTAACGGACTTCCCAGATGGTCCAGAGTGGAGAGAGAAAGGAAGAAAGGGTTTGGCAACGAGAAAGAGAGAGCCAGTCGAGGAACGACCGCGTGCAGACATAAAATTGTAAAGCTGGTAAATGCCGACTGGTAATAACGGCATTGGGCTCTGTGAATGCAGCTGAACAGGCATAGTAAGCTGTTGCTGTAATCTATGTAATTGAGCATATGTCCTTGTCCATCAAGCATGTTTGGAAGGTTCAATAAACATTTGTTAATTTAAAGTAAGGCTGAAGTTGAACCAATTTATTGGGGAGGAGCCTCAGTATTGAGTCCCTGCAATTGTGATAAAATCTTTGATTTTTGTTCCGAAAGACTCTTTCACCCGTCGCGTATTTTGATCGAACCGAGGGGACGTTCCTAAGTGGTCCCAATAGACCGACAAACGAACAAGCAACATCACAAAGGGCGCAGCCGCCAGTACGTGACAGAGGTGAAAGTAGCGGCGAAGGTGACGGAAGAGTTCCGACATCCATTGTGAGCTGACCAGAACAAGGCTGATACTGCCAAGAGTGTCCTGCGGTGTGCTTCAGGCGATAGAATAGCTGTGAAGGTACCAAGAATCGTGCATCACGTTCGAACTGTGGAAAAAGCTGTGAAGGTACCTGAAGAATCGTGCATCACGTTCGAACTGTGGAAAAAGCTGTGAAGGTGACGGAAAAGTTCAACATCCACTGGGAGCTGACCAACGCAAGGCTGATACTGCCAAGAGTGTTCCGACTGTGTGCTTCAGGTGGCAGACTGACGAGGCGGTTCGTTCCTGTCGTCACATCGGAGGTAAGTATCCTCTTACTCTAGGGGTGAGTAGTTAGATACGGCAGAGGCCTGTACGAGCTAAAATGGAGCTTAGGAGCGGTCGCGATAGGGAAAGGGATGCGTTAAGGCGAGGCTACACAGACACAGAAAGGGATAGCGCCCCCGAAATTACCTTTTGAAAGGGTAAATCTTGATGCTATTGGTCCGATAGACCCACCATCTGCAAAAGGGCACAGGTTCATATTGTGTCTGATTGATCAGCATACTAGATGGCCCGAGGCGGTATGCCTAACTTCGCTTACAGCAAAGAACACCTGCGATGCTCTGTTAGAAATATTTCAGCGGACAGGCATACCTTCTGTTATCGCAACAGATAGAGGGACAAATTTTACGGCAGAATTAACTCAAGAAATGGAAAAGAGAATTGGAGCTTCACCTCGATTTTCTACTCCGGGATATCCTCAAAGTAATGGTTTAGTGGAGAGATTTAATCAGACTTTGAAAAATATGTTATACCACGGCATTAGAGAGGAACCCAGGCAGTGGCACAAGGCCGAGCCATTTTCAATGTGGGCATACCGGGAGGTACCCAACAGTACTACCGGTATATCTCCATTTCAGTTGATGTATGGGAGGCAACCAACAGGGCCACTCTCAATTCTAAAAAATAGCTGGACTGACGAGCAGGTCATGCCTGTGGGTATTCCAGTTACTGCTGCTCAATATCTTCAAGAATTAAAGATCAGGCTAGAAATAGCAGCAGCACAGGTTATGGATCTAGCAGAAGAGAATCAAAGGAAATATGCATATTATTACAATAGGAGCGCTCGGGTTAAGGAGTATAAAGAAGGAGATCAGGTGATAGCTTTAACGGCAGACTCAAATAACAAGCTGTATGCCACGTGGATAGCCCCAGCAACAGTAGTGCGACGCATATTTCCGCACAGTTATGAGGTAAGGTTACCAGACGGGGCAACCAGATATGTTCATGCGAATAGGTTGAGAGAATTAAAAGCTCGTTGTAATGTGGTAGGAGTGATCTTTGATGAAGATACCGAATTTGGAGAGATAAAAGAAATGCCTAGAGCAACAGCACAAGAAAGTGGTAGCAAGGTTGGGCTACAGCCGATGAATCATGCTTTTCCAAAACTGTCAGCAGAGCAAGCAAAGGAACTGCATGAGCTATTGGACGAGTTTCCGAGGTTTTTTTCAAATCGTCCAGGCAGATGCAAGCAAGGGCAACATAGCATTAGATTAAAAGAGGGCAGTCATTTGAAGACGCTACACAGGTACAAGGTACCACATGCGATGCGAGAACAAGTCGAAAGACAGGTAAATGAATTGCTGGAAGCAGATATGATAGAGCCAGCACAGAGCGAGTTCACGCATCCCATTGTGTGTGTTGCAAAAAAAGATGGGACCATGCGGTTATGCTGTGATTTTAGAATGGTGAATGGTTACACAATACCTGATGCTTTTCCCATGGCCCATGTGCCTGATCTATTATACAAGGTAGGCGCTGCTAATTACATCTCTACGATAGACCTGTTACGTGGGTACTGGCAGATAGAGCTGGCAGAGGGAAGCAGACCGCTAACTGCTTTTTCTACTCACAAGGCTCAGTACCAATGGAAAGTTCCGTTTGGTTTGATTGGAGCGGCTTCCTGCTTTCAACGAATAATGAATTCCATATTAGCTGGGCATCAAGATTATTCGGTAACGTATCTAGATGATGTAGCCATTTATTCCGAAACCTGGGCAGATCATATGAGGCATCTGAGAGAGGTGCTAATGGAATTAGAAAACGCAGGACTTACAGGAAACTTAGCAAAATGCTGTTTTGCCCAAAATACGGTGAAATATCTAGAACATATAGTGGGGTCAGGCACCCATAAACCG
Source organism: Ryuthela nishihirai (assembly GCA_038380435.1). Taxonomy (NCBI): domain Eukaryota; kingdom Metazoa; phylum Arthropoda; class Arachnida; order Araneae; family Heptathelidae; genus Ryuthela; species Ryuthela nishihirai. The sequence continues at coordinate 5,874,852 of JAWZYU010000021.1, forward strand.
GACCCGGAAAAACTTGGAGCTATACATCGTTTGCAGATCCCCAAGACGAAGAAAGAAATCAGTGGAGCTTTAGGGCTGTTCGGGTACTATAGGAATTATATTGCCAGGTTCGCGGAAATAGCAAAGCCTCTAACAGAATTAACGAGGAAAAAGGCTCCCGAGCGAATTATCTGGACTGCCGAAGCGAATAAAGCATTTCAGACCCTGAAGGAAAGGTTATGTACAGCTCCAGTATTGGATGTACCAAAGCATGGGGAACCCTACATAATGTATGCTGACGCATCTAATTATGCAGTCGGGGTGTGCCTCGCCCAGACAGATGACAAGAATAATATCAAACCTGTAGCTTATGCCAGCCAGAAATTGACAGACACACAAAGAAGGTGGGCAACAGTTCATAAAGAAGCTTACGCAATTATCTTTGGATTAAAAAAGTTCGAATCTTGGTTATTTGGTGTTCCAGTGAAGGTTATCTCCGATCATAATCCTTTAACCTATCTAACAACGGCGAGTCCACAAAGTTCGAAGCTGCAAAGATGGTCTTTAGCTCTTCAGCAATATCAGGTATCCATTGAGCATCGTCCGGGTTCCCAGCTCAAACATGTAGATGCATTATCTAGACTCGAAGTCACTGATGAGCCAAATTGTCTAAGGGAGGGAACACTAACACCTTTTACAAATTTAAATGGTCAGGCCGACGCCAATGTCGACGACTTTCAGCCTATAGAGTCAGAGGGTACGTACGGGAAGGTGATATCTAGGTAGTCACGAAAGGTGCGCATAGCCTTTCACATGGGATGTCACCTGTGGACGAATGAACACTGCCAGTACGGCATACCTTCGTCAAAGACAGTTTTTAGTGAGAGAATTAATTTATAAACTGTTTACTCTTGGACAACTACCTCAGTCAACAGGTTTTTTTTTTTGTTTGAAGCAAAAAGACAATATTTAGGCTCAGTGCACCGGGAGATAACTAGAAGTTCTTTTATGTTAAAGTGTAGTGTACATAGATGTGTAAAAAATGTGCCAATTCGCAGAGAATTTATAGAATTCCTAAAGCGATTTCGAACTCTGAATTTTGTGGCATTGAACTCTCAGGTTTACGGGAAAATGAACTCTAATTTTCAGCGTTCAACTTGACTTTTTAGTCAGCAGTTAACAGGACTAACTACTGACTTCTGGCAGGGAGGTGTCAGACTAGAGGCCTTTTTAAATATTTTTTTTTTGTTCGGGTTTTGAATGTTATTTTGTATTTCACCAAAATGGGCATATGCTACGTGGGAGGCCCTCTGTCCCAGCATCTGGAGAGTTAATTGAAGTAGCAATGCCCGGAGGGACGGAGGTCACCCAAAATGCTGGCGTTCGCTGACAAGTACCCGGAGGCTAGCGGACTTCCCAGATGGTCCGGAGCGGAGAGAGAAAGGAAGAAAGGGTTTGGCAACGAGAAAGAGAGAGCCAGTCGAGGTACGACCGCGTGCAGACATAAAATTGTAAAGCTGGTAAATGCCGACTGGTAATAACGGCATTGGGCTCTGTGAATGCAGCTGAACAGGCATAGTAAGCTGTTGTTGTAATCTATGTAATTGAGCATATGTCCTTGTCCATCAAGCATGTTTGGAAGGTTCAATAAATATTTGTTAATTTAAAGTAAAGGCTGAAGTTGAACCAATTTATTGGGGAGGAGCCTCAGTATTGAGTCCCTGCAATTGTGATAAAATCTTTGATTTTTGTTCCGAAAGACTCTTTCACCCGTCGCGTATTGCGATCGAACCGAGGGGACGTTCCTAAGTGGTCTCAATAGACCGACAAACGAAGGCGGCATCACAATCACTTTAAAAACGAAAAACAATAATCCATTGGGATAAAGCCACAAGTTACTAAAAACTTCACCTATGTGAATGAAACGACCTTTTTGCTGGAAAAACTAATATATTTCGTTAAAAACTGGTAAACACTGGCAAACAAAACTAATTTACGTCAATGGAACCTATTGGTGAACTTTCAAAAATGTATTGCTTGGAGTGTAAAGGCGAAATTTTGATAACTGCAGACAATGTTAGATGTTGAATGAGTTCCTATTTATACCACTACTATGTGTTGGCTTAAATGAAGCAAATTTTAGCAAAATATCTTCGGATCGTTAAAATGAAATGTAATTAGTATAAAGTAGGGGCAAAGAAGAACCTACATTCCAGGGAAAGGGTCTATGGTTGGAGGAGCCAATATTGGCCCCGTTGACCAAGATATGATACATACCATTGAAGCCATTATTAAAGAACAATTTACTTCATTAAAGGATGAGCTGATTTCTTAAAAAAATGGAAAATTAAGAAAGAAATCCTGGGTATAAATGAAGATCTTAGGAAAGAAATTAAAACGAATTAGAAGGATTCAGAAGAAGTGTAACATTTTGTCAGTCAAACTAGATGAACACTTGAAAATGAAGAAAGAGTTAACTAAACAAATAAATGATATTTAAGATCACAAAAAATATTAAAGTAAGTAAATATGAAAATAGAAAGCGAAGTCAACGACCTGAAATGTAAGATTAATGACATGCAACAATATTCAAGGAACAAAAATATCAAAATTGCAGGTATACCTGAACAAAGCGAAGAGAATATTGAGGATGCAAATTATAAATTAGCGAAAGTGATCAAGACACCAGCAGAAAATCTCGATATAGAAGCTATGCACCATTCATGCTTCATACCAGTCAAGAATGCTAATATAATAAACCTGCCATAGTTCAGTTTGGATCAAAGAAAACAAGGAACTGTGGATAAAAATTTTAGGGAAAAAACAGAACTAGGAGCAAATGACTTAGATGATAATTATGATTCCGGCAGAGTTGTGAATGATTACTTCGCCTGAAAACAAGCAATTGTTCACAAGGCCAAAGATCAACAGAAAGAACTTGCCTTCAAGCTTGTCTGGGTATTTGATTCCAACGTTTACATGAGAAAAGATGAGAGTATATGCTGGCATATGATGGGCAGATAAAGGTGAGATTCTTAGAAATAATCTTAAATTTCTCTTTTCAGGGAGGGAAGATAATAAGCATCACCAAGGCGTGGGTCTGCTTCTCAGCAGACACGCTAGTGATGCTCTTCTAGAATATGAGTGAATTAATAAAAGGTTTCTTACAGCAAAATTTCAGACAAGCGTTAAAGACTTGAATGTTATCTGCTGTTATGCCCCCACTGAGGATGCCGATGAGGATGAGAAGGATAGGTTTTATGAACAACTTCAGGATATTTTGAATTTTGTCAAGAAAGGAGATATTACCCTTGTTCTTGGTGACTTCAATGCCAAAGTTGGTACTGACTCTGACCTTTGGGGAGGAGTAATAGGCCCTTTTGCTATTGGTAGCTGCAATGGCAATGGGCAACGTCTCCTACAGGTAAGTAAACTCAATGGATTCAGAATAACTAACATTTAGTACAAACACCGCGACATACATAAGTACTAATATGATTGATTATATATTAATTAACAGCAAATGGGCTAGTTCTGTTGGGAATACCTGGTCATATAGGGGAACTGAAATTGGATCTGACCAAACAATTATACTTATGTACAAACATATACATTTAACTTGGGGCTATGCACATAGTCGTACTGAATTAGATTTGAATCATTTACATTTCAATACATTTTTATTATTAACTTTTATATTTTTAAATCTTACTTCAGATTAATAGTATATAAAAACAATTGCATACACAATTTTGAAGTTAATTGAAATTACTACGACCTTATTAAACGCTAATATCATTTATTTCATATACTTTAATTCGTTTGGAATGTTATTGTACCGTTCTTTGGAATATTATTATACAGTTCTGTTTGGAATGCTATTGTGCAAAATAATTAATTATTCATTATGTTTTCTGTTTGTTGATGGCTAGTATTTCAAGTTTCCTATTCAAGTATCTTAACTTCATAAAAGGGCCATTCAAATGGAAAGTGGACAATTCGGATAGAAAGTGTAAAATCATTTATTGATCTGTTCAAATTCATCATGCCATTGAAATATTTTTCACAGTATGAAATTTGCAACATGATTTCCTCTAGTCGTTGAATGAAAAATCTGTCGTACCGAACTAGACCTCTTCACCCGACTTCAACTTCTTCATTTCATGGCGTTTTTCAGAGATTCAGAATTGTGAGAACTAATAGGGGAGATGTAAGGGTTTGAGGGAGGATGTTCATTTCCAAACACACCTGTTCAACGTTATTGTTTCTTGAACAGTTGTTGAAGTTTCGGTTGTTTTACATCTGAGCGGCATTTTTTGTTACACACAATGGACTAAATGGGGAAGGACACAAGAACCCCAAGGGCCGAGAGATAGTTGGGTGAAGGAGACCCACTGGACAGCTGTTAGGAGCTGATGAGAGCCTCCAGTCGAGGCAATCCAGTATGTTCTTTAACGTGAACAGGGTATGGATCTCCTGAACATAGACCCATAGCTTTATATCCCATCTAACAGAGAGTCAGGCCATCTGATTGCCTTTCCAAGCCCGTCGGTGTCCCATTTCTGATTGAGAGCAGGGTGGTGGGTTAGCCGAAATAAATCTCCATGCTAGTGTTAAGCCCACATATTTCTTCAAATTAAGGCCTTACATGGTCCGGACCCTCTCGCATTTGCAACGCTTTGTTACCTTCGCCATATCTGCTTTCCATTTACCTCTCCTTCCTGCTGCAAGGATTCCCTCCGGACTACAGTTCCAAGAAAGATGCAGCTACTTAGAAAATTCCACGTCAATGCCATTCTCAGAAAAGAGAAATAAGTATTTCTGCTGACATCGTGTTATATGTAGCATTGTAGCAATGGTGTAGCCAATCAAGGGGCTCCTTGAACTTTTATGACTAGCCCCGAGTTTCCGTCTGAACAACGGCGAAAAATGCACCTGCTGAACTCGACTTGTCTTCAACCCCTTCTTCAACTCACCTTCGAAAGGAATGGACATGTGATCCGTATCGTAGCCATCGACAACAAAAGTTCGGTCGCCGCTACCCTCCTGACTGTGGACAGCCGATGTTAGCGATGATCCAACTGAGTTCCTTTCCTGTTGATTGTCATAAAGTGTTCCTGGCCTCAGAGAAAACGCTCACCAACAGCTAAGGAGATAATTTTGTTCCTCGCTGGGCTGGGATATGCTTCCCTCATATCGTTAGGAGGGAATTCTGCGTCTAGTGTCGAAATCGCATTTCTAGTCACCAGAACACATCGCCGTAAACCCTGCGAAAGTTATTCACATAAAAGTTATGAAAAATTCTCAAACAACAGTCGGACTACATCGTTCATCCAACTCAGATTTACCTTTATTCCTTGCCAGCTTAAGGCCTTAGATGGAAAACGGCAGTAAACACAACACGACTGTTATATGGGAAACACGAACATAAATTTGTTTATTAGCAATTTTGTTGGATTGGATAATTTACAAAAATATTTTAAGTAACTTTGGATTTGTCCAAATCATTGCAGACTACACATGAGAAGAATTTTCGGGGATCCACTTTTCAAGTACTTGTATTGATCATATATTGATTAACAATTATCGATTCCGAACACTTTCTTTAGTACATAGCAGCAAAATTGCAGATCACTAGGCGATTATGATAAACGTCAAGCTTGATAACAGATATTAAAAATCTTGTCCTCAACTTTATACTACTGCTGCCCTGACTCAACATATAAATTTTAAAAATGAACATACTGTTAACAAACTAAAAAATATAGACCTTACTAGATATTAACGACTCTAACGAACTGTATAGTAAACTGATTAATATCTTTCATAATTTTAGCGAAAATAAAAAACAATTTCAACGACGATTACTTCACTGATCCCGTTCCTTTTTCACAAAATTCGGTTACTCTTGAAGATAGTTTTAATGCTGTAGTTCCCAGTTGTCTTCACAGTTTCTCATCATTATTATCATCATCATCCTCAAGCAACCGTGGGCTACGGAGGTCCAACCAGACCGCCCAGTTTAATTTTCCAAGCATATCTGTCCTGAGCTACATCTGCTGCATCCGGCCACTGCACACCAATTCTAATAAGGTCCTTTTGACATTGTCTGCCCACCGCATTATAGGTCTCCCCCTCTTTCTGAGGCCTTTAGGCACACTGTTCATAACCCTATTCGCCAATCTATAATTATCCATACGGGCAACATAGCCAAACCAGCGGAGTCTCTCTCTGCACAATATGCTGCTTAAAGGAGGTTGCAGACTCCTTTACCTAACCTCATCATTAGTTACAAAGTTAAACCACCTAATACCCAAGATACTAGGTAAGCATCTAGAATCAAAAGTACCTAGTTTCCTGTTATCCTTGTTTACACAGCGTCCACGTTTCACTACCATAACTAACCCTAGAAAGAACCAAACTATTATACAGTCTAATTTTAGTCTTTTGGTGCATACGCCTATTTCTCCACACTCTCCATAGATTCTTAAAAGTCCCGGCAGCAATCCCTATCCGTCTGTTAATCTCATGCCGCACATCACCATTATCTGTTACATATATCCCAAGATAATTAAACTGTGACACCTGCTCAAGACTGCAGCCATTCAGATTAACTGAATCACAGCCGGCCTGATCAATTTTCATCACTTTAGTTTTCTCTCTGTTTATAACCAAACCTACTCTACTACCAGTTTCATCAACAGCTCGAATGAAAGAGTTCATCTCATCAACATCATTTGCCAAAAGGGCTAAATCATCAGCATAATCTAAATCAGACATTTTCGTATCTTCAGCCCATTTAAGGCCAAAATTTAAGGCCCTTGGAGTGAATTTCACACAACATAATCATTAACCAAACTAAAGAGAAAAGTAGACAAAATGCACCCTTGTCAAACACCAGAAGTAATGCTAAACCAATTGCTACAAGACTTACCAACTCTCACACACGACTCAGTGTTATTATAGAAAGCTTTCATTATGCTAACTAACTTGTCTGGTATACCATATGATCGCACAATCAACGACAAATTATGACGATCAACAGAGTCGAAAGCCTTTTTGAAATCAACAAAGCTAGCAACCAACGGTTTCTGAAACTCTAAACGTTTCTCAAGAATCTGCCTAAGTGAAAATATCTGATCTACACATCCCCTACCACTTCTGAATCCACATTGCTCATCGCGCAATTCCCTGTCAACCAGATTCTTAATTCTATTAAGCACAATCATGCAAAGAACTTTCCCTGGAACAGAGAGTAGGCTGATACCCCTATAGTCATCGCAAGAACCTGCAATCATCTTTTATGAAAAGAGGGATAATAATAACTCTGTTAAAATCTTTAGGAACCATGCCATTTATCATAGAAGTTATTCAAATTTTCAGTCATCCAAGTGGTAACCGAAACATTCCCAGCTCTGAGCATATCTGTAGTAATTTCATCTACTCCTGGAGATTTATGAAGTTTAAGTTTGGAAATAGCCAAAATAACTTCAGATGGTGTGATGGGGCCAACATTAAGCCACCAATACATCTATCATCATTGCAAACAATGGGAGTAGAACTAACCACATTGTTTAGAACATCACTGAAATGCTCAGCCCACCTAGCCATTACACAATCCTCCCCTTGTATAACCTTACCTTGTTTATCCTTCAATCCTTGTATACCTGTCAGTTTTCTACCACACAAAACATTAACTATCTGGTACAGCTCTCTGCTGTTGTGCTGTTTAACTGCTTCCTCGGCTTTGTCAGCTAAGCCATCAAGCCAAATCTTATCAGCAGCTAACTGATCCTTTACACGTTTATTAAGCTCTCTGTAATCTTTTCTATTAGGACTACTAGGGTACTAATTAAGGACATTCCTGCAGTTTCTTCTTTCTGAAATAAGCTCAAGTGCCTTATCACTTAAATAATTCTGTCTCCTCTGCTCCTTTTTTCCTAAAAGAGTATTTTTAGTTTCCAAAAAAAGCCTGTTTAAAACGGCCCCATTCTTCCTCAACTTCAGTAGTAAGCAAACCATGACTGTCATAATGACTAAGTAACCTATCATGGTAAGCTTTAGCTATAACTGGGTCTTTCAGAGCTTCATTATTAAGGTAATGTTTTTAAATTTAGCACAACACTTTTTAAGTTTAAGTTGCAAGACACTTTTAACAAGGTAATGGTCAGATCCAATTTCAGCTCCCCTATATGCCCTGGTATTTCTAACAGAACTAGTCCACTTGCTGTTAATTAATATATAATCAATCATGTTCTTATGCAGCCCGTCAGGTGAAACCCATGTATACTTATTTATGCCGCAGTGTTTGTAATAAGTGTTAGTTATTCTGAAACCATTGAGTTTACTTACCTGTAGGAGACGTTGCCCATTGCCATTGCAGCTACCAATACCAAAAGGGCCTATCACCCCTCCCCAAAGGTCAGAGTCAGACCAACTTCGGCATTGAAGTCACCTAGAACAAGGGTAATATCTCCTTTCTTGACAGAATTCAAAATATCCTGAAGTTGTCCGTAAAACCTATCCTTCTCATCCTCATCGGCATCCTCAGTAGGGGCATAACAGCAGATAACATTCAAATCTTTAATGCTTGTTTTATACTTAACTGTAAAGAAACCTTTCACTAATGCATTCATATCCTAGAAGAGCATCACTAGCGTGTATGCTGAGAAGCAGACCCACGCCTTGGTGATTTTTTCCATCCTCCCTTCCTGTAAAGAGAAATTTAAAGTTATTTTTAAGTATCTGACCGTAACCTGTCCATCTGGTCTCTTGCAAGCCTAGAATATCTTGGTTATAGCGCTTAGTTGGATTTTTGAGTAAGAAATTAGGTTTATTTAGATTGGTAGGGCCAACAATATCAAACAGCCCCCTGATCGCAGGCATGGGGCAAAGACCTGTTCCTCCTCCGCTAAAGTCTGAAGTCACCAATGCTGGTAGGAACTTCAGGCACCACCTTTTCAAGTGGACTTTTTCAAGGGCCATATGGCCTGCCTGAGACATATTACTCTAGTTTAGGTTTGACGATGCCCAACTAGCTAAGAAAGGTTCAGGTACCTGCAATGGCCTCTGATTAGGATTATCCACCAGCTGATATAAGGTATGCCATGCCTTTGTTCACTTAGGGCTGGCAACCCAGAAGCAAACAGAAAACACAGCGGCAGATTCTCCCTCAACAGAAGCCCACCAGTGCAGCAAGTCCAGGATCCATAATCAAGCTCAAATCCATAAACAAGTCCAGTCTAGTAGGTGTAATAGTCACAGTTTCTATTTACCTGAAATTATTGATTCGGATGTTCGTAGCATAGCTGATAAAATCAGTGGAAAAAAATTCTCCTGGAATCGACAATATACACATTAACCTTGTTAAATATTCAAATAACGATATCTTTAAAATTCTGGCAAAACTCTTAAATATTGTTTACACTACTTTTGTCATACCAACAATGTTAAAGACTTCTATCATAAGACCAATATATAAATCAGGAGACCGGAAACAAATTTCTAACTACATATTAATTGCAATTTTGCCAGTGTTAGAGAAAATTATAGAGCGACATATTTCCAATCATCTAACCAAATTTCTCACTGATATATCTGAATAACTCAGAAAAGCAATTCGGATTTCAAGCAAACAAAACTACTCTCTTATTACTGGAAAAACGTTTCAGGCGAAATCAATGCAAACGTGAGCGACGGTAAAGTCACTTGCATTATCTTCGCAGACCTTAATAAAGCTTTCGACATCTTGGACTACACATTCTCCAACATAAACTAATAAATTCTGGAATACGTGGACCTCCTTTTCACTGGTTAAAAATTTTCTTACTGTCCGCTCTGTTTTAGTAATGACGACAGCAAGCTTAACTCTGTAAATTCCGGTGTTCCTCAAGGCTCAATTCTGGAACCAACGTTATTTTTAATGTTGATTTACATTATTAAAATTATCGCCAACATCAAATTATTCGTATTTGCAGATGACATTGTTTTGTTATATAGTCACAGAGACCTAAATAAGGCGAACACATCTGCAAGAAGATTTTAACATAGTCAACAGATGGTTCCAGACTAACAAATTGATTTTTAAATATTAACGAAACGAAAATAATGAATATTCACTCTACAGGACTCAGATTCACTTCAACTCCATTGCTCTTTGTTCACGATTCATTTTGCCTAAACAATAAAAAACCGAACTCGCCATGCTCTTGTCCACATTTAGAACTAATAAATGAAATAAAATACGAATGTATGATAGTTGATACTAATTTAAAATGGAATAAACATATAAATAAATTATGTGGAAAGCTTAGACACTGTGCAGTCAAAATCTACTTTGTAAATTTTTTTGTCCCAAGATAAATCAGCTTACAAATATACAAATCAACTGCGGAATCTATTTTATGATATGGCTTAAACATTTTTGAGGATACATTTCCTCTTACTTGAACAAGTTAACTGCTATACAAAGTTCTATTTTGAAATCGATTGATCCCAGCATTAAAAAGCTAAATTTTTTTAAATAGCAAAAACAGATTTCTTCATCATAACATTTTTCCATATTTTTACACTATAATTGTATAAAATTATTTTTAGATGACCATAAACATGCAATTGATCATGACATTAGTACACGACAAAAGGATAAAATTTTTTATAAAACACCGAAAATTAAAAATAACTACGGAAAGAATACTAAAAGTTACGTGATCGGTTTTCTCTTCAACCAACTACCCGGAGAATTACTAAATATTCCATCCTACTCTAGGCTAAAACCGTTACTAAAAATTTGATTACTTCGATAGTAAAAAAAATGAACCAGCAGAACAAACACCACGAATTGCACACTTTTTAAGCACAGGTTATATTCAATGCGGATAAGCGTTATCGGGCTTCGCGAGATGTACAAATGTTTGTTCTATTGATTGCTCTCACAGGCTTCTCGAGTGGGTGTTATGTAATATTATGCTCATAATTTTGCTTCTTTCTTCCATTTATTTCAAGATCTTATAAACTTTATGTAATAGCAAATGCAATGTAACTGCATATATCTTTTTGTTGCTGAATAAACTGTTATTATTTGTATTTAAAAAATTATTGTTCAAATCAACACGCGATTTATAAAAACGTTGATAAATTTATGGCTGGAACATCAGACGATTTCTAAGAACTCTCGAGGCATCAACTGAACAATTTCATTTTCTGATCTGCTCCCGAAATTGCCATTCACGCTGCAGCACGCGCTCAAAACAGAAACTTCCAGGAGAATTCTTCTGAAAAGTGCAGATTAAAAATTCCTTTTTTTTTTAGGTGGTAAATGTCTTCCCAAATAATGAACTTTGATTTAGAACGTTTGAAATAATAAATCTTACAGCATCGCTTCTGTGTGTACGTAACAAAAAGGTTGCGAAGTCAGTTTCATCTAATATATAGAGAGACGATTGTGAGTGATTGACAGATCACAGGAGATCGCGCTAATTCTAACTCTGATGCGGAAATAGTAGAGCTCTGAAAATTTCCAGTTACGAGTAATCCGGGTAACGATACAACTCGGGTAATTCAGGATACGATACAACTCGGGAGAAATCAAAAATTACTTTTCCCGGGCCCATTATTTTTTTTGGCTAATATTCAAATACAACTAAAAATCTGTAACCATATATACACAGTCGTATCAGAATAATATGACCACCCACGGAATTACAGTGTACCGGCTGAGGCACGTCACAGAATGCACATGACAAGGTCGACCATACAGAGATATAAGCGGCCGGCCAGGACAGATGAACCACAGTGCGTAACGTGAGCACAATGGACAGAGGTATTGATTTGACGGACGTTCAAAAAGGAATGATCATCGGCTACCGCACCAAGGGTGGAAGCATTTCGGAAACAACAGGCTTTGTGGGCTGTTCGCGAAGTGCTGTAGCAAGGGTGTACCAATAATGGACCGCTGGCACACTAAGTACCTCCAGATGTCATAACTGTAAAGCCAAAAAGGCCATCGACCCCAGAGGAGAACGTCACCTCTGTCGACTAGTAAAGGGCAATCGACGCGCAACAGTGCAACAATTGACCACTCAAATAAATACTGGGGCACCCAGGTACGTGTCCTCAATAACAGTAGAGCAAACCCTGTTACGCATGAGTCACCGAAATCGACGCTGTGTAAAGGTGCCCATGTTAACCAAATCCATCAGCAATGACACCTGCAGTTGGCACTGGACAGTGTAAGAGTGGCACAAGGTTGCCTTCTCCAACGAATCCAGCTTTCTACTCCACAGAAATGACGGGCAGTGGCGGATACGGCATCAGATACACGAGAAAGAATACCCGGACACGCTTATCAGTCAAGTACAGTCCGGTGGTGGCAGTGTATATGTCTGGAGAATGTTTTCCTGATATGACCTGGGACTGCTGGTACCACTGGATAGGTCCCTGAACGCCAATGGCTACCTGTCCATCCTTGCTGACCACATATACCCTGGTGGTGATGGTGTCTACCAACAGGACAATGTGCCCTGGCATGTCACTAAAGTGGTGCGTGACTGGTTCCAAGAACAGAACAGCGATATCTCTGTTCTCCCTTGGCCGGCAAAATCGCCCGACCTCAATCCCATAGAGCACTTGTGGGACCATTTGGACCGACAGGTTCGGCGTGCGGATCCACAACCACGTCATCTCCGGAACCTCGGTGCTCTGCTGGAGTCCGAATGAGCACGTGTGCCTCTGCCAACCTTCCAGGACCTCATTGCGTCCATGCCACGCCGTCTCGCAGCTGTCATCCTTGCCAAGGGTGGTTATTACCATTATTAGACAGGTGGCCATATTATTCTGATACGAATGTGTATGTACATGTACACTATCCAAGGAATATAAATAACTGTAGTGTATAGATATGCATTTAAGTGTTTAAGGCATTAATAATTGTTTGCCCAGGGTCCCTCAAAATACCCTCTCCTGTCTTGATCTCAATACAGGGTCAATCATAACAGATGGAATGATTACTCCAACTATAGGAATGTTCCAAATGAAACATTTTCCTATTGTTTCCCATCTCTGCAGTAAAAGGGTAGTTCCTACCTATTTATTATCTGTCTTCCTCTTACATTTCGCCTGACATTTGTGACCCTATGAAACATTTTTTCTATCTACCCAATCGGGTAAATAAGTTGAAAATCGGCCCATTATCTTCCTAGACTCCTTCAAAAGCTTGTAATGAGTTATGTGCCAAATGAAAACTCGTTAAATAATAAACTGAAACATGCTGGTGTTAAAATATGTAGCTACTAACACAAAAGATGTAACTTGTGTTTATAATCTAACTCTTGTACACAAGTGTATTTTTGTTTATTTTTTTCACAAGGTACAACTGCACTTACCAGAAACATAGGCTGCTCTTTTTCGCAATACTTCAATTATTTGGATAGCTTGGATAACTACAAAATAAAACCATGAATTAAATTATTATAAGAATAACATTTATAGTTTATAGTGTGCACTGTTTTACTACCAGGAAAAAGTATGGAAATTTTGTGGTGTTATACCTATTCATTAGTAACTGGTTCGCTTTTATTGTAATTTTTATATTATTAACACTTTTAGCATATAACAATACGAAACATTTAGGGTAATAACTTTTTTTAAGCTACAGTAAAAAAAAGAACAAAAACAACAGCTCTCTTAATCAGGGCCGGATTAGGCGCCAACTAGGGGTCACATCGAAAGACGGGCCTCACAAGATATCATTTACTTCTTCATAAAGTTAATACTTTTATTGCATTTAATTACTAAAACTAAATTTACAGTTACTGATATATTATAAATAAAAACTGCTACTATTAATACCTATAGTACTATTCTTTTGCCTCTGTTATAACCTGAATCAGCCTCAAGCGTTCACCACTGTACTATACCTCATTGTTTCGTTCCTGAAATATTTCACTGGAAGCAATTCATCAAGCCACCCTTCTCGTCAGGGGCAGATTTGTCCCGCCGGCACATCGGTAACCCCAGTGGGTTGAAAATGAAGGAAGACAACCGTCAACTTTGGGGGATTTCAAATGCCAGATGTTTTATAATTGCTTCCCGGAAATCATTTAAACATGCGGAGAAGGTTTGGATACATAGAGAATGGACTTGGTAAATTGTTTTATGACAGGATGCAACCATGATGTTGTCCAAAAAACACTGATCTTTGACAGAAGGTTACAGACTTTCTCACTCAATTTTCGATAGCGGTTTCCTTTATGCCACTAAGTGGTACACTTCAAATTACCAGAAATTCTTTCTTTCATGGGGAATGTTTGTTCAACAGAGAGCGATGACAGACAATGACGACGACTTTCACTCAATGATTATTAAGTCTCATAAGAGGCTGTGGAGTGAGTTGAGATTGGTGCTGGAGACCGCGTGGGGATGAGCCATTAACCCTTAAGAAACGTGAAAGAGGAAAAAAAAAACTTTTAGATACGGTAGTTGTCTTTTACCTCCATATGGTGAACCAACCGACAGTCAATGGAAGCTTATACAGAAGAGTATACAGAAGAAATCATCGTTAAATCAGACAGGTAAAGCTACAAAGCAGCATAAAAGTAAATACTCTTTTTCCAATTTCTTTCAAGAGATTTTTTGTGTGCTTTTTTGTCTTTACAAAACCCAGCGAATGTTTTTTTCTGTAAAACTATGATCGTAATTTATGCAAATATAATGAAATATCTCTCACCTTTTATTTGTGGTTCTCAACTTTCGTTTTTCAAAACCATATCCGAGCAAAAAATAATCAATATGAAGAACCACGGCTATCGAAGACTCAATTTTTTTAATATTAAGTTATTTACTGAGATTTCAAGAGATATTTGATAAACGCCAAACCATTTTATATTATGTTAAATTCCTTTGCAAACTTTTCCAGCAATTACCTATTATTATTAACTTAAAACTTGTATTTACAACAAGTACAGCAAAGCAAAGATAATGCAAGTTATTAAATTTAATCCATTTTATGGAAATTAGTATATAAAATAATTTTTTCTACATTTCCCACCGATATATATATATATTTCACATATTATTTTTCTTTCAGTTTTAAAATTTGAAAACAATCCAGTAGACGGTTCCTTTCATGAGCCAGCATCAGTCATTCGACCATTGGGAAGAAAAGCATCATTTGCTCCAAGGATAAGGTTTAGCAGTCAAATTTTAATGCATATTCACATCTTCTTTTAAATAATAACCTTTCTTGCACTGTATTGGTAGAAAATCCAGAATAGCCAAAAAATGTTACTTGGCCATAAATTTTGAAATATACCAGATGAAAACTCCTCTTTCCAAGTTCGTCTTAATTAGTCTTTTTTTTTTCGGGGGGGGGATGGAAAAGTCTCCCACTTTCGAAATTGTAGGATGGCTAAACACTAAGTAAAAGATTTAATGACTTTTGGTGTGTAATGATTTATCTGCATCTTGTTTGTTATTCTATTATATGTACTTTTAAACTTATTATAATTCAGTAACAAAAATTGCGCCTGTATTTTTTACTTCCATCAACATTTATTTTATCCTTTCCTCCCCTAAAACGTTTCTTGCTGTGTATGCCTGTTCTGAATTATACCCTTGAATGGATGATGGACAATGTACAAGGGATGTACAAGGGATGATGTACAAGGGACGATGTACAAGGGACGGAACAAACTTAAGCATCAACTTTTCAATTTTTTTCGAACTTATAAACTACTTTACTAATTGCGAACTATATGTTTACACTGATCTTTTTTCTTTTTTTTGCTTTTTTACCCTGTTTTTAGAGTTAATTTTAAAATGCAAAAAAAAACCTAATTCTCTGAAAAGCGTTGAATTCTCGTGATTTATTTCCATTTAAGCAAGCTTCCATCGTTCCGCTTTATGTGATATGTTTGATTCACATGGTTCACGCGAAAATACACTGAAGTGTCATTGAACTAGGGATAGGAGACATCCAAATTCAGTACCGCAAGTCCCGCATTTGTGCGCATGCGTGACTGAAATTCTGGTCATATATAGCTGTCAGCTTTGGCTTCCCCAAGCATTCGTCGTGAGAAGTATAATGGGTAAGGCGCGAGATTTAGATGCATTTGACAGAGGACAGATCGTAGGTGCCCGACAGATGGGACACTCGATCTCCGAAATTGTCAACGAACTTGGATTTTCTCGTACGACAGTTTCAAGCGTGTTTCGGGAATATGAAAATTCCGACAAAAAAACAAGCACCCGAACAAACTGCAAAGGAAAACCAGCCTTGAATGATCGCGGGCTTCGCCATCTGATCTTCATCGTACGGACTGATAGGGATCAGATGTTATCTGAAATCACCTCCCATATGAATGCGGGTTCCAGCCGCGAAGTCAGTGCACGGACCGTGCAATGCTCATTTCGCCATCTCGGCTTCGGGAGTCGCCGACCTACGAGAGTCCCATTTCTAACAGCATGACACCAGGTACAATGCCTTGCCTGGGCTAAAGAACATCGAAACTGGACCATCGAAAATTGGCAATGGATAGTCTGAAGTGATGAATCCCGATTTAAACTTCATCACGCCAATGGGAGACTGAGGGTATGGGGCCAACCCTATGAAGCCATGGATCCTGCATGTCAAGTCGGGAGAGTACAAGCTGGTGGTGGCTCAGTGATGGCCTGGGGTGTCTTCATTTGGACGTCTGTGGGACTTTTGGTACATGTACTGATGACTCTCAATTTATCCCGGTACATGGCTGACCATTTACACCCATCTAGGCCATCATGCATCCCAATGGAGATGAGGTCTACCAGAAAGACAACTAACTGTTCATCTCACAGGTCCAGGTTGGCTACTGCATGGTTGCAGGAGCATTCCGCTGACTTTGAAATAATGAATTGGCCACCTAGAAGCCCAGATTCAAATCCCATTGAAAATCTTTGGGATACCGTCGAGTACCGTCGGGCCTGTGTCCCATCAGCGACGACCTTGAGAGAATATGGCACGGGTCGCCATACCTGTGGAACATTTATGAAAGTTTGAGGAATCCTTGCCTTGTCGTGTGGTGGCTGTTATCAGGGCCAGGGGTGTCCAACACGTTGCTAGGTTCAATTCATTCAATGGCACTTCAATGTATAGTTTCACAGTGCATTAAAACAATGCAAAATCAGAGTTGAAAATTGCAAACTTTTAAACAGATGTTGTAAAACGATGCATTTATGCAGAAATTTGAAATTTTGATGATAGAATATGAAGGTCATGTAGTTTTGCATTTTAATTTTTTTTGGATTCGTGCTAATGATCTATTCCCATTTTTTAATTCGTTAGGTAGTTTTATTTTACATTGTTAGAAGAACTAGATATGAAAAAGGCAAAACCTTTAACGAATACTGAAAGTGATTTGTTTATGGTATAAATTTGAAATTACGGTGGTGGAGATATTTCGAGATCAAGAGAGATTCCCCTGATAGCAACAGTTTGCCCCTTTGTCAGAGGAGTGTGAGAAAGGCAACTTTTTAAATTTACGGAATGAAAGCATACAACTATTTACAATTTATCAGTAATCCATTAGTTGGAATTAAAACTTTTAAAGAATGCAAAGGTAGGAAAAGAAAAATTTTCATTCTCTTTGAAAACCAGATTTCCATACTTTCTTGTAATTTAAACTTTGTATTTTGAACTCTAAAACAGACATGTTCAACTCGCAGCTCATAATATAAGTGATCAATGAACTGAATCTGGCTCATTTTAGGTGCAAACTAAATTCTTTTGCCAATTCGCAATGTTTTCGCAATTCACTATATATATATTTATACGTATATACATATACCGCTCTCAATGCAGCTGCTTGCCACAGAGGTCTGGCAGAGAGTCCACAGAGGTCAGTTTATACACCATAGTAGGTCTGTGAGGATGGCGGGACCTCAGCAGATATACGACACATACATCCATGACTTATCCGGGGCTCGAACCAAGGTTCCTTTGATCAGTAACCAAGCGTGCTAATTCCTCGGCCACGGGACGGCTGATAAACATGTACTTGTAGTGAATATTTAATGATAGCATATGGATATTTCCATTAGAATAGATTTAAAAAAAAAGCATCACCGGTGGCGGAATGCTTCCTGTGCTTTCTACTGAAGAGGATGCGTGACAGCAAATATGATACTGGGCAAAAAAGAAATTTCGCAGCCCCCCCCCCAACTTTTTTATTCCGAAACGATTTTTAAATTCTAAAAAACTTCATTGTCTTTTATATTGCAAGCATTTTTGTTTTCCGTATGTAACCTGGATTTAGACCTCAAGCGCCCTTAGGCACAAAGAGGGGTCGTGCACAACGACCTATGTGTTATACTTTGAATTTTCTGGTTTTTTGTTTTACGTTTACATCCTGAAAACAGGTAATTGCTGATATTTTTTAACGATTTTGTTACCAAATGTAAAATTGAAGTAATAATAAATGCACTCAGTGTTCACTGAATTATGACTGCTTCCATCCATGTTATTTCAGTGGAAGCTAACTTCGAAGCGCTAGAGCTTGTAAAAAAGAGTTTTGTGATAAAATGGGACTGAAGGTTAATTGATGGAGTTTTAAATAATTTTTACATAATATACAAAAAAATCCAAAACTTTAAGGATTAAGTCCAAAAGTTAAAAATCTCAATCCAATCCATCTAAATCTTGATTTTTTAACAATATTCCTTTAGTATTTAAAAATTATGGAAGTTTGAACATTTAACAACAGCAATGCCTAACGTTAGAATTTAGCTCAGAAGTTAATTATAGTTTGAATAAGAAGTATTATTCCACACCATTTAATACAACAGATGTATGTTTAAAAAGTTAACGTAAATAATTTTTCAATATTTTTCAATTTTCCTAAAACTTGCATTGTTGCTGTTAAATATTCGAAATCCATAAATTTTAAGCACAAAGCTAACATTATTGAAAATCGAGACTTCGACAGATTTGATCGAGATCTTTAATTTATTTTCTATTCATTGATAGGTTCGGTCTTCAAGCAATCAATCAACCGAAGATAAATTAAAGATCTCGATCAAATCTATCTAAATCTCGATTTTCAATAATGTTCGCTTTGTGCTTACATTTTCTGATAAAACGTTTAGTTTAGAAGTTAAGGAGCTTCGAAGTTAACTTCCACTCATGTAACATGGAGGGAAGTGATCATAGTTTAGTGAGCACTGAGTGTATTATAGATAATCATGATATATCGCATTCAATATGCAACTGAATTCAAAAATCAAGTTATTAATATTACAGCTTTTTCCTTCCTTACTTTTTTTGCTCTGGGAATAAACAAAATAATAATCAAAGTATTGGGACACTTCCATGTTATGTGAACGGAAGGCAATATTGAACGTTCCCTACCACGAAACAAAGACTTTGTTTTTAGCAAAACGTTACAAGAAACTGAAAATATTCACCGAATCATGATTTTGAACAGCATTTACTATTTAAAGGGTTGTAGCTGCTGAAACATTTAACAACAGTGCATGGGCGGTCATGAGTCTCTAGTCTGTAGAGAGCCATTTATCAGCATAGGAAGGATTCTGCAGTCGAGAAATGACACTTTTAACTTGGCTACTGATCTAAGGGACCTGGGTTCGAGCCCCGGAATTAGGCATGGATGTGTGTGTCGTTTTTCTGCTGAGGTCCTGCCATCCTCTCAGATCTCCTACTGTGGCATATAAACTGACAGGCTCCTATCAGACCTCTGTGGCAAGCAGCTGCTTGAGGGGGTATTTATTTTTATTTATTTTAATGTATTATTATATAGTAATCGAGATCCTTTGTAACGTACGTTTAATGTCTTTTTCGATTAAACTCTGAATGAAGCAGGAGTTCAGTTATATATTAATAAATTAGTAGAAATATACAAAAAGCAGCAATCAATTTCATTATGAAATGACACAATTTCTAAGTTTTAATAAAGACGAGAATATATCCAACCCTATGGAGATGTGCGAAATCCTTAACGAGAGTTCGAGACCGACATTCCCAAACGCGGAAAAAATTGTTGAAATATTTCTTACCATGCCTGTAGCCAGTACAAGTGGTAAATGATCACTTTCGGTTTTAAAGCGGATAAAAAATTAAGAAATTCACTAGCGCAAACTAAAATGGCAAAATTATCTTTAACGTTTATTAAATGTGAATTGACAAATTCTTTAAATTGAGATGATTTAATTGATGGTTTCGCCAAACAAAAAGCTCACAATAAAACCCTTTGATGATTTTGATCGAAAAGTTTTTAGTTAAATGCTTGTCAAAAAATGTTCAATGTAGCAATTTGGTAGCAAACTGCAATTCAAGTCAAAATATTTTCGGTTTATTAGTAATGTCTATACTTTTTGTTTACTGGGATTGAGTTATATTTCTGTAATTATATTTTACAATCCTTTAAATAAATTATTTTAAGTATTTTAAGTAAACCAAACACCAAATATTGCAAAAAACTTAAGTAAGGGGCCCAGAATCTAACGTGCACCTAAAAAGTTTAAATCTAAAAGTCTAAAGTCCAAAAGTCTAAAAGTTTAAATCCGGCTCTGCTCTTTATCTACACATATTTGTTTCATCATTATTGTAACTTGTATCGTTACATATTTCCTATCAGCACAAATCGCATTGAAATTGAACAGATTATTCAAGCACCAAAATAAAAGTGGATTTAAACTCCAACTCGGATCCCATCAGAAAACCAGATTTAATATTTTAACGCAACTTGGTTTGGCTCCGGGTAAACTAGTACGAATGATTTGGCAGCAGTGGTCAAGCATTTGGGTAGTTACTGGGGTGGGAGGTGATAGAAAAGGGGTAAGTCAGAATGCTCCATCAATGAAATATAAAAAATGGGGGGAGAAACTATTCGAGATTTTAAATTGCATTCCATGACTGTATAATAGTTTGGTTCTTTCTGGGGTTCTTTCTGGTTCTTTCTGGTTTACGGTAGTGAAACTCGGACACTGTGTAAACAAGATAACAGGAAACTAGATGCTTTTGATTCCAGATGCTTACGCAGTATCTTGGGCATTAGGTGGTTCAACTTTGTAACTAATGATGAAGTCAGGCAAAGGAGTCTACAACCTCCTTTAAGCAGCATATTGTGCAGAGAGAGACTCCGTTGGTTTGGCCATGTTGCCCGTATGAATAATTATAGATTGGCGAATAGGGTTATGAACAGTGTGCCTAAAGGCCTCAGAAAGAAGGGGAGACCTAGGATGCGGTGGGCAGACAATGTCAAACAGGACCTTGTTCGAATTGGTGTGCAATGGCCACATGCAGTAGATGTAGCTCAGGATAGACTTGCTTGGAGAACTAAATTGCTCGGTTTGGTTGGACCTCCGTAGCCCATGGTTGCTTGATGATGATGATGATGATGATGATGATGATGATGATGATGATGATGATGATGATGATGATGATGATGATGATGATGATGATGACGACGACGACGACGACGACGATGATGCAGAGCAAAAGTTAAATTACGCATCGATTTCTCCTTCATATTTTGAAAACTGTACGCAATAATAGTCGAAAATTCAGTTACTGCTGCGACATTGTGTGGAGAATATGTAAATCAGCAGTAAAACCATGCAGAGGCTCCAAATATGAAAATGAACCATCAGTAGAAAAAGGGTTACTGTCTCGCATTGTTGTCTCGCATTGAGTCTCGCATTGTGTCGCATTAAGTCTCGCATTGTTGATTGTTTGCCTAAGAATTGTTCTTATTCTTTATTACTTGCCAACGAAATAAAGATTGCTATTTCTTTAAAAAAAAAAAACTCTCCAAGACATTGTCCAAATATCTCGTTAAGATGGCGGGCCATTGCAAGAGAGGCTTCCCAATCTCAAGCCAATGTAATCAGATGGCTGAATGGGTCTGGAATGGCGGTCACCAGGTTCAGGATACAGATCATGTCGCTATAAAACCAGTACAAACTCGTCCAAGATGCTAACTTGATTTCGAGTTTGCTTCATCCACGTGAAGGAAAATTCCAAAGTGGATGGTTTCCAGAAGGCTTCAGGCGAAGGATATGTATGCTAGATGCTTTAACTCTTTCCCACAAAATAGTCGTTGAACTGAACTCAGTAACATAGGCAAGACTTTGAGAATAATGGACTTCTCTTCACAGGTGAATCGACATTGAACTTACAGAATAATTCTCAACAAATATTCACTTGGAGAGAATGGGGGACAGGGTATCATCCTCCTTCTTGGAAGAAAGGAGACAATATGAAGATGGCTGTCTGATGGTCTAGGAAAGCATCGAAATCAATGTTCACATCAACTTCCACGTGTTTCATAAATTACCGCTGGCTTCCCATTAGTATCGAGATGAAATCCTCGAATCTTATATTTAATGCTTATAATCATATTTGCTCACTTTCAAGTTCAGTGGAGTTGGGTTCATTTTAGCATATCCAGGATGACTTGGAGAGGCGGATTGTCGTCTCATCATTCTTCCAAGAGGTTTCTATGATTTCAGGACATTCCTTGTGTACCCAGGGGCGTGCAATGGGGGAATAGGGGGAGGAGCTCCCCCCCCCCCCCAAAGTAACTCGGAGTTAGCAAAATTCGAAGCGACTTCGTTAAATCTAGGTGAGTTGTAAAAATTTATCTTTTTTTTGTAAAATTAAGAGGAGTTGTCAAAATCGAGGCAACTTGGCAAATCCAGGACAGTTTGGAAAATGGAGAAATGGCAGAAATTGAGGGTAGTTGGCAAAATTTGAAGCCACTTAGTAAAATACAGGTAAGTTGGCAAAATCTTGGGGAGTTGGCAAAATTCGGAGAGACATGGCAAAATTTTGGGTAGTTGACAAAATTCGGAGTGACTTGGCAAAATCGTGGGGAGTTGGCAAAATTCACGTGAGATGTAAATATTGGGAGTTTTTTCTGTAAAATTATGGCGAGTTGGCAAAATCTAGGGGCAGTTGACAAAATTCGGAGTGACTTGGCAAAATCATGGGGAGTTGGCAAAATTCAGGTGAGATGTAAAAATTGGGATTTTTTATGTAAAATTATGGCGAGTTGGCAAAATCTTGGAGAGTTGACAAAATTCAGGTGAGATGTAAAAATTGGAATCTTTTTTCTGTAAAAGTATGGCGTGTTGGCAAAATCGAGGCAACTTCGCAATATCTAGGAGAGTTGGCAAATCTTGGAGGAACTGGCAAAATTCAAAGTGACTTTAGAAAAATCAAGTGAGATGTAAAAATTTGGATTTTTTTTATGTAAAATTGTGGCGAGATCGAGAAAACTTGGCAAAATCTATGGCAGTTGGCAAAATTCGAATCCACTTGGTAAAATACAGGCGATTTGTGAAAATTGGGATTGTTTTTGTGAAATTAAGGAGAGTTGACGAAATCGAGAAAACTTGGCAAAAGTTTGGGAAGTTTGAAAATTCTGAAGTGACTTGGCAAATTTAGGAGAGATGTAAAGAATGGGACTGGTTTTGTGAAAATTAAGGAGAGTTGACCAAATCAAGGGAAAATTCACACTGACTTGTTACAGTTCAGACGAGATGTAAATATTGGGATTATTTCTGTGAAATTATGGCTAGTTGGCAAATTTGAAGTCAAATGGCAAAATGCAGGAGAGTCGTGAAAAATGCCATCCCCTCCCCACGGAGCGAAAATCTAGGATAACAACGTAACAGAGACATTATTTGCGCTCAGTTGGCAAAATTTGATTTTTGGGTTGGATAAATTTTAATTTCTCCCCTCCCCCAACCATAGACCTTCGCTACGCCCCTGTGTGTACCAATGGACTTCACTGCCTTCAGAATTCATTTGGAGACATTATTGACCCAATGAGGAGACTGAGAGTTCTACATTGCTGTCGGGAGTGTGATGTCTTCATTCACCTTCTTCGAATTATTCTCGACATTTTCTTCATTTACCAATTAATTTTTCTATCTTCACTTAAACATAATCTATATAACAAAAGACGTGTGTGTGTGTGTGTGCCTGTGGCAGCCATAACTCATCGGAAATCAACGTACACGCTCCAAACGTTCAGAGAATGTTTCAGGTTGTAGTCCGGATTGCAGTGCCAAATTTCAGGTCGAAAGTCCAAAAGGGGGGCTTGCTAGAAGCAAAAATATTTACCTTGCTCTTCCTACGGGAAACGAGAATCGCTCTCAAATTTATTCTTGCCATTTACTTCTCCCTAAAATTGTGAGAGTAAAGAGTTTAAGTAACATTTAAATCTTCTGCCGTTGCCAGATTCCCCACGTTTTCAAAGGCATTATTCAAATGTTCCATTGTAGCTAGGGACCTGATTTTCTACCAAACATGTCAGGCAAGGGGGACCCATCTACGAAATGTGGGACCTTTCGGTGAAGTTCGTCGGGAATAACATAACGACACAATCAGACGATATAAATATCTCGATCGTTTGCCACGGGCTCTGAGAGCGCGCGTCGAGTCAGCAATGACCTTTGCAACACCGGGAAATTCTTCATGTTCAGACTGGGTAAAATGTCGCGGGGTGGAATACTTCTAAAAATAACCATTAGTGCAGGAAACAACAGAATATGCAGATTAAAAGTGAGACATGAGCTCTCACAATTTGTGTAGAAACAAAGCCACGGGCCAAGTGGGAACCTGATTTTTAAATCAATCACTGGGGCACACGGGGAACGATGTGCAGGAAATTTGTATTGTGCGAACGAATATCACGGGAGTCATAGAGAGGCAAAATCTGTGGTAACGGAAATAAAAGTCTCGATAGCTTACGCAGAAACTAAGCCACTTGCTATGATAGAGCTCGCTGACGTCAACAACAATCGAAGCCAACATCGCACAAATTTCTTCCTGTTGAAAATCTATGTTAAAGTGTCGTGGGGGGGGGGGGTTCTTACAAAATTTACCTTTAGTGCGGTGAAAATAAGAATATACAGATTAAAAGTGACTCCCAAGCAACGCCGGGTACGTTCAGCTAATAATAAATGTTTCCTTAAAAAACCAAACAGAACTGTTTCAGCAATCAATGTTTTATTTTTTTTAACCTTAACTTCTGACTGTACGTACTGATTTGAATTTTAAATGCAGACCTTCATGGTAGAGGAGAAATAGAGTTCAAAATTTGTGACCAGACATTCAGTTATTTGGAAAATTATGTAAAGTCAAAAATCTGTTACAAAGGAGTTAAAACTCCTTAACAGTTAGTGTAGCAATTCGGTTTTTGCCAACAGTGAAGATAGCGACGTTTCGAAGAATTACAAAGATTTGCGTAATAATATCTTTAAGAAAGAGCTCTACTATCCCCTACAAGAGCCAGGGC
Organism: Ryuthela nishihirai; assembly: GCA_038380435.1. Taxonomy (NCBI): domain Eukaryota; kingdom Metazoa; phylum Arthropoda; class Arachnida; order Araneae; family Heptathelidae; genus Ryuthela; species Ryuthela nishihirai. Next base: position 5,900,126 of record JAWZYU010000021.1, read on the forward strand.
ATCCTTCCTTGGGGGGGGGGGGGAACGGCTATTACGGAATATTTATTCTCTCTTTTCACAACTTCGTCGACGTTTAACAGCGAGTTCGACCGAATGGTTGCTTGCCAACAAGATGTCACATGTCAACTACACCTCATGTACTACCAGCCAAATTCATCGAAACCATAGGTATTGTGAGCCGAATTCATCGAAACCATAGGTATTGTGAGCCGAATTCATTGAGACCTATAGGAGACTTCATGTTAAATCCATCAAGACAATAGGGCTTACAATACCGGGATCCCGGTCATTTTTTCCCGGTATTCAAATGCCGGTATTGATAAAAAAAATACCGGTTTTTCGGCACTAATTTAAAAAATAATTGTTTATGATTTATTCACATAAAGGTTATAAAATCGACAACAATTGTGTTATTAAAGTCTAAAAATATTTTTCTGTTAGCAAATAGTTTTATAACAACAATGTGTGACGACGAGTCATGGCATACTTATCTCCATGATAAGACGCAACAACCAACAGACAACCTTTCCTGGAATTCAACGTTACAATTAATTCTCGAAGCTGACGCCTAGAAGCAGAGTGTTGACGAATCTGTCAGTGAAGTCATAGAAGCAGAATAGTTTTATGACTGATTCAAATTGCGTGACACATGCGGTGACTTCGAGAACGAAATCATCCAATAAACAGTAGGTATGGTGCAATTAAACTCTTTAGTTCAATATTTTATATAATAATTTGAGATATTCCATATAAATTTCTATGCAACAAATATAATGAACATTTTTCTCGAGCAGTTAGCTTAAATATGAAATCCGAATAAAAATAAATGAACTGTATAAAAATTAGCGAAAGAAAGTGATAGGCATTTAATTGTTTGTAGTGGGGTTGTCACTGCAGCGCAAATTGCAGACGTTCCTGAGACCCGCATTGCGGTGTTGTTATATTTTTCATGCCGGTACAGAACCGACTGCATGTCCAACGGAGAGCGCGTGACTTCCGCCGCAGTACGTGGCCACGCCATCCCTCATCATCATCCTCAAGCAGCCATAGGCTACGGAGGTCCAACCAGACCGTGCAATTTAGTTCTCCAAGCAAGTCTATCCTGAGCTACATCTACTGCATCTGGCCACTACACACCAATTCTAACAAGGTCCTGTTTGACATTGTCTGCCCACCGCAACCTAGGTCTCCCCTACTTTCTGAGGCCTTTAGGCACACTGTTCATAACCCTATTCGCCAATCTATAATTATTCATATGGGCAACATGGCCAAACCAACGGAGTCTCTCTCTGCAGAATATGCTGCTTAAAGGAGGTTGCTAACTCCTTTGCCTAACCTCATCATTAGTTACAAAGTTGAACCACCTAATGCCCAAGATACTGCGTAAGCATCTGGAATCAAAAGCATCTAATTTCCTGTTATCTTGTTTACAAAGTGTCCAGGTTTCACTACCATAATTAACCCTAGAAAGAACCAAACTATTATACAGTCTAATTTTAGTCTTTAGGTGTATACGCCTATTTCTCCACACTCTCCATAGATTCTTAAAAGTCCCGGCAGCAATCCCTATTCGTCTGTTAATCTCATGCTGCACATCACCAGAATCTGTTACATAGCTCCCAAGGTAATTAAACTCTGACACCTGCTCAAGACTGCAACCATTTAGATTAACTGAATCACAAACTGCCTGACCAATTTTCATCACTTTAGTTTTCTCTCTGTTTATAACCAAACCTACTCTACTACCAGTTTCGCCAACAGCTCGAATGAAAGAGTTCATCTCATCAACATCATTTGCCAAAAAGGCTAAATTATCAGCATAATCTAAATCAGAAATTTTCGTATCTCCAGTCCATTTAAGGCCAAAATATTTCCCTTGAAGTGAATTTCGCATAACATAATCAATAACCAAACTGGTTTTCAAAAAAAAAAATGCACCCTTGTCGAACACCAGAAGTAATGCTAAACCAATTGCTACAAGATTTACCAACTCTTACACATGACTCAGTGTTATTATAGAGAGCTTTCATTATGTTAATTAACTTGTGTGGTATACCATATGATCTCACAATCAACCACAAATTATGACGATCAGCAGAGTCGAAAGCCTTTTTGAAATCAACAAAGCTAGCAACCAAACGTTTCTGAAACTCTAAACATTTCTCAAGAATCTGCCTAAGTGAAAATATCTGATCCACACATCCCCCACCACTTCTGAATCCACATTGCTCATCACGCAATTGACTGTCAACCAGATTCTTAATTCTATTAAGCACAATCATGGAAAGAACTTTCCCTGGAACAGAGAGTAGGCTGATACCTCTATAGTTATCGCAAGAACTGCAATCACCTTTTATGAAGATAGGGATAACAATAGCTCTGGTAAATCCTTAGGAACCATGCCTTTATCATAAAAGATATTCAGAATTTCAGTCATCGAAGTGGTAACCGAAACGTTCCCAGCTCTAAGCATTTCCGTAGTAATTTCATCTACCCCTGGGGATTTATGTAGTTTAAGTTTAAAAACAGCCAAAATAACTTCAGATTGTGTTATAGGGCCAATATTAAAGCCACCAATGCATCTATCATCATTGCAAACAATGGGAGTAGAACTAACTACATTGTTTAGAACATCACTGAAATGCTCAGCCATGACAGAATCCTCCCCTTCTATAACCTTACCTTGTTTATCTTACAACATTAAAGCAACCAATGCATCTCTCATCATTGCAAACAATGGGAGTAGAACTAACTACATTGTTTAGAACATCACTGAAATGCTCAGCCATGACAGAATCCTCCCCTTCTATAACCTTACCTTGTTTATCCTTCAATCCTTGTATACCTGTCAGTTTTCTACCACACAACACATTAATTATCTGGTACAGCTCTCTGCTGTTGTGCTGTCTAACTGCTTCCTCGGCTTTGTCAGCCAAACCATCAAGCCAAAGATTCTTATCAGCAGCTAACTGATCTTTTACACTTTTATTAAGTTCTCTGTAATGCTTTCTATTAGGACTAGTAGGGTATTGATTAAGAACATTCCTGCAGTTCTTTCTTTCCGAAATAAGCTCAAGTGCCATATCACTCAGATAATTCTGCCATCTCTGCTCCTTTTTTCCCCAAAAGAGTACTGTTAGTGTCCAAAAACCCCTGTTTAAAATGGCCCCATTCTTCCCCAACTTCAGTAGTAAGCAAACCATGACTGTCATAATGACTAAGTAACCTATCATGGTAAGCTTTGGATATAACTGGATCTTTCAGAGTTTCAGTATTAAAAGTAAAATTTTTAACCCTAGCACAACAAGTTTTAAGTTTAAGTTGAAACACACTTTTAACAAGGTAATGGTCAGATCCAATTTCAGCTTCCCTATATGCCCTGGTATTCCTAACAGAACTAGCCCATTTGCTGTTAATTAATATGTAATCAATCATATTCTTATGCAGCCCATCAGGTGAAACCCATGTGTACTTATGTATGTCGCCGTGTTTGTAATAAGTGTTAGTTATTCTGAATCCATTGAGTTTACTTACCTGTAGGTGACGTTGCCCATTGCCATTGCAGCTACCAATACCAAAAGGGCCTATTACTCCTCCCCAAAGGTCAGAGTCAGTACCAACCACCAAGAACAAGGTATTCAAGCCACCAAGAACAAGGGTAATAACTCCTTTCTTGACAGAATTAAAAATATCCTGAAGTTGTCCATAAAACCTACCTTTCTCATCCTCAACGGCATCCTCAGTGGCGGCAGTGACCCAGCTTGGACTCGAACCTGGGAACTACAGATTACGAGCCTGGCGCGCTACCGACTGAGCCACCCCCGCCCCATTTTTCTCTTGTGCTAGGTGACTTCAATGCTAAAGTTGGTGCTGACTCTGACCTTTGGGCAGGAGTTTTAGGTCCCTTTGGCATTGATAGTTCCAATGGCAATAGGGAACGTCTCCTACAGGTATGTAAACTTAATTGTTTGCGAATAACTAACACATACTACAAGTACCGGGACATTTATAAATATACATGGGTTTCACCTGATGGGTTGCACAGAAATATGATAAATTATATTTTAATTAACAGCAAATGGGCTAGTTCAGTTACTAATACCAGATCATACAGGGAAGCCGAAATTGAGTGTTACCATTACCTGGTCAAAAGTGTCTTACAAGTGAAGATTAACAAATGTCACGCTAAGGTTAGGAGAATTACATTCTATCACTGAAGGTTTGAAAGATCCAGATGTAGCCAAAGCATACCATGATCAGCTAATTAGCCATTGTGGCAATCGTAGTTTGCTTACTGCTGAAGTTCAGAAAGAGTGGGGTCAGTTTAAACAAGCTTTTCTTGAAACTTATATTTTTACATATTATTTTTGGGTAAAAGAGAACAGAAGAAACAAAATTATTTGAGTGATAAGGGTATGGAACGTATATCTGTAAAAAAGAATCTATATGAATCTATCTGAATCCACACTGTTTGATTGAAAAGATTGAAAGAATTAATATGAATCAACAACCTACTAGTCCTAACGGAAGGAATCACAATGAACTTAATAAACGCGTAAATGATCATTTAACACCTGATAAGAATCTTTGGCTTGATAGCTTGGCTGATAAAGCTGAAATAGCAATTACACAGCCAAACAGCAGAGGGTTGTACCACATTATTACTGTTTTATGCGAGAAGACATAGACAGGTACACGGGGATTAAAGGATAAACATGGCAAAGTGGTTGAAGGTGAGGATTCTGTGATGTTTAAGTGGGCTGAATATTTCAGAGAAGTTCTAAATAATGTGATTATTTCTACTCCCATTGTTTGTAATAAAGATAGATGCATTACTGGCTTTAATGATGGCCCTATTTCAGACTCTGAAGTCCCTTTTGCTATCTCTAAATTAAAACTGTATAAATCCCTAGGGGTGGATGAAATTACCACTGAAATTCCTAGAGACAACATTGAAGTGGACTAGAGTCCCTGATATTGTTTCTCCATCGTTGCAATATCCTGGTGAAAACGTTCATTGTGCTCATCACTAACCATGCCACAGTTTTCGGGGAAGAAATCTAAATGGGAATGGAAGAAAAGGATCTTTAAGGACATATTGCAGCCAAGTTTGTGATACAGAGACAATATGTCCTTAACCAGTTTCTTGCAATTGTCTGCCCTGACATTCCCGAAGAATTTAGTTGACACCAGACGAAACATGTCTCAAGCTATTTTCTCATCACCCTAAAACAGATTGTCAAACATCTGGTCTCTGAATAGCTCGTGGATCTGAGGACCGACAAAAATTCCCTCTTTAATATTCGCTTCGCTGAGTAGTGGTATGCCACTATAGTGCACCCACACGCAATGCTTTCCCCTATGACGTCATAGGACACGCCCCCTTATTAAGATTCATAACTGACCACAGCCCATTATTAATTGCTATAATATTTCATAACTCACTGTTAAACCCTTGGTGCCACCCCCTTTATTAAAAAAAACCTACGTCTGACATTTTGAATTCTGACGTCATCAGCTTCATGCCACAAACTTTGGTGTTCCTCCACCATCTTAATTTTTTACTCCTCCGAAATAACTCTAAGTTCCGAGCTCGCAATTTTAAATTCTGACAATATCGCCACAAAATCCCGAAATAATTCTAAGTCCCGCCATTTTGAATTCTACCATCATCAGTCCTCAAGGTTCAAGGTTCAAGGTGTTGTAAGATCGTAATGAAATTAGCCTCCAATGAGGGGCTCCCTACACAAGTCACAACAGGAGTACAAGATAGCAGAGGTACAAGAGACTACGTCTCAGCTATCACGCATAGCTAAAAAGTAAACAAAACATGAAAAACGGAAGAGAGACATTAGACCTTGCAAAAAAGTTCAATGTTCTGAAAGTAGTTAGTGACCAGTCGGAAGTGTGTTTGCAGCAGCTTCACGTTGTGGTTGTTACCAAGTAGGGAAGTGATGGAGTAGTCAATGGTCCCAATGGCATCAAGCTCCCAGAATAAAACATTTCTTTCAGCATTGTAGTGGGAGCAGTTGAAGAGTATATGAGATACAGTCTCAGGTGTGCTGCATGTGGCACAGTTAGGACTGTACGCTCTGCCAAGTGTGTGAAGCATAGAGTTGCAGTAGATGTCCCCAACTCTGTGACAGTGAATGAGGGTCTCCACAGATCTCAGGAGATTACCGAGGTTAGGGCCAGTGAGAGAAGTGTTCTCGTGTACCCACCCCACATAACTGACGAGATTTTGCAAGACCTGTAGGTATTGGCCTTTCTCTGAGGGAATGGCAAAATCTCACCAGTTATGCGGGGTAGGTGCACGAGAAGACGAAAGTTAAAACCCATTACTATAACTCTGAAAAAAGATATACAAGTGCCAGAAAATTAGCACAGAGTACAGGGCTCCCTTCAAATGTGTTCAGACACGGTTAGAGAAACAATCTGCCTACACGTTACACAAGCCCCTGCGTTGAAAGTTTCCCAGAAACCGAATCTACGTCACAGGTTTAGATAACTAGTGTCAAGCCAATCTCATGGTTGTGAAAAACATAACGCGTTTCAACGATGGTTATCGTTATATATTAATGGTCATCGATGTGTTCTCAAGATACGAGTGGGCAGTGCCCATAAACACAAAAACGGGAAAAGAAATGGTGTCGGCATTCAAAAAAATCTTTTCCAATGGCCGAAACCCCTGAATTCAAACACGGATCAAGGCACCGAATTTACTAACAGAGTATTTCAGAAATTCCTGAAAAAGAAAGGTATTCGGTTCTTTGTCACCTACTCAGACAAAAAACAGCTTTGCTGGAAAGATGGAATCGTACATTGCATGAGAGACTGGGAAGGTATTACACATTCCATAACACCTCCCACTGCTTGGACAAGTCGCAATGTGTCGTACGAGGTTACAATGCAACGGTTCATAGTGCACATGATAAGGTACCCAAGGACATGACCTTGCACAACGAAGATGTTGTGTGGCTGCGACTATACTGTAATCCGTCCAGAGAAAAAGAAATTCCAACATTTAAAGTGAGGGAGAATGTTTGACTAACCTTCAAGAAGGCCAGTACGCATTTGTGGACAGAAGAAATATTAAAGTGGATCACGTGTTGCATTGACAGCCCCCTGTTTACATAGTGCGAGATTCGGAGTGGGAAGTGTTGAAAGGGACATTCTACAAATCAGAACTTCAACTTCTAGTTTCCATGCCTGAAGATATCAAATGGGATCGTCTGGGTCGTCTTACAGCCTTTGGACAATCCCGCAGTGATGTTGTGGACTATATTCAACCACCCAACCAGAAGAAAAAAAAATTAATTGACTGGACTCCTTATTGACAATATTTTGTATTGCTTGAAGACCTGTGCTAAAATTGCATTAAGGAACTCTGTTAAAAAAATTGTATTCTTTGAAGAACTCTGTTAAAAAATATATATATTTCTGAAAATGTTGTGCTAAAAATTTGTACTGTGTGTGAAATATACCCGTGTGCTGAAAATGTATCTGTATTGTAGTATGTGCATTCAATAACAAAATTTAACTAATTTATGTGTCTGTGAATTATTTCTGTTTTCACTGTCTGAATTATTTTCGCGACTCCACCAGATGGCACCACCTCCACATCGTCCAAAACATGTACCACGTGACATCACGTGAACTTTCGCATACTGACGCAATAAGGTCTTAGTTTCAAACACGTGTACCATCTCAAATACACGTAGTGACAAGGATAGTTATCATTAGCCATCATCTATGATCTGTGTTATTTCATTCGGATATTTCGTAACGATTTGAATTCATCAACCTACGGCATATTACACTAAAGCATTTATGTCACAACGAGGATACACGATCTTTAGTCACTGTGTTATTTCTTTATTATTGCTCAGCAGCTTCAGATTTTTTCCATAAATAAAACATTTCTCAGGTTCGAGTCCCAGCTGGGTCAGCGTTGAGATTTATCACCGTAAAACTCCCCGCCATTACCACGGTCAGTAGGGGAATCGATGGGCTTGGAAAGGCTGCCGTCTGTCGGATGGGACGTTAAGCCGTCGCCCCGTGTGTGGGAGAGCCTTACTCTGTGCACGTTAAAGAACACGCTGGATGGCCATGACGGGAGGCTACCATCTGTCTCCCAACAGCTGTTCCAGTGGGTCCCCTCCCCCAACCTTCTCTTAGCCTTTGGGGTCCTTGTGACCTGGCTATTTAGCCAGTGGTGTGCAAAAAAGTGCCGCTCAGAGGTAAAACAACCAACCAACCAACCCTAAATAATAATAATTAATATGGAGGTGGCCTTATTAATGTGGTTAATAAAGTGGTTAATAAAGTGATCCTGTGGCCTTTGAGCCGCAGGATCAACAATAAGTTTACAAATCTTATTGCACAGGTTTGTAATTTTCCTGAAACATTTTTTAGCGAGGCGGATTTTTCTGTGACCGATATCATATCGACGAAGTATTTTTCCACATAGCTTGTTCCATAGATATACTGATGTAATCGTTGAAGTATTTGCTAAATTTTTAATATCAGTTGCAAATAAAATTTCGATGGATTAGCTCAAGTATGTTGAGAGGATAAATAGTACATCGATCTAGCGAGGATTTATTAAGTTTTTATAGTTGATTTAAAAGAGTTTATAGTTTTAATCCCCCCCCCCACCCATCCTTCGTCACCAAAAATCCATATTTGCAATTTTTCCAAAGTCACGTTACATTCCGTGGAACGCTTAGCAGTAAGAGTTGTTCACTTCCTTTTTCTAGCTACTCATATTCTAACAGCCGTTCATCATAGTTATATTACCTGTAAATTGAACTCCTATTTCTCAAATTCCTTTTAACAAGAACAGAAACTCCTCACGTAATTAAACTGTTGAATGTGTGATTCATAAATAATGAGACTATTTTTTAAAAAGCATTTTTTATTAAGGCAAAAATTATTACAATATAAAAATAATCAGTTTAAATCAATTACCGATGCAAAAATATTCAGTTTGCAGATGTAGACATTTCACAGTATAAAAATATTTACAAGTTTCAATATATAAAAATAATCAGTTTCAAACAATTACCGATGCAAAAATTATTTACACTTTGTGATTTTTACAGAAAACTTTATCATACAACCATTACGGTTGTAGAAAACACACTTAAAATTTTTTACACCTGAATTTTTTCGCCAGATTAAACGAAATGTTTTAAAGACAACCTATTTTAAAAAACGGTCAGCAAACATATAAAAAACTGTTGCAGAAAAGGATGCATGCTTTTTCAAACATCCATGAGGTCTGTAATGGTTTTCAAACCCAGGTCGTTATATCCGTGAGGTCTATAACGGTATCCAACCCAGGTCGTTATACTGATAAGGTATAGAAACAGTTTCGTCGGGGGGAAGATACCGTTTATCCAGATTAACTTTGAATCTGTTCACCATGGGTTTATTTATTAGGGATATATCCACTTTACTGTGTAAGATGTTAAAGGGGACGTCGAAACTTTCGGTTGCCGGAGACTGTTCCGATAACATCGATTTCAGTAATTGGAAATTGTATTTTTGTCTATTTTTCTTCGTCAGAGAAATCCCTTTCGAGAGAAGAATTTCATCACCGTTATTGAGACAGAGGGCATAGTTTTTAGCCCCAACACTGATATAATCGGTGATATACACATCACTTCCATATTTGGAGCTAATTTCATCTACTAGTCCTCCAAGAAAGGGATTCTGCTAGGGGTATAACTGTCACCGGAATCCGTGGAAAATATCGCAGAGTCTGTATCAGAATACAGTGCCCGAGGCCCAAGTTTTGACAGCAACTCGTAAAGTTTCAGCCTGGCATGGCTAGTCACCATTGCTGCCAAAATCATACTTCTGCGTGTGTTGGCAGGAGTAGCAGCCTCCGAAGGTTTGTGTGTGACTAACACCACCTGATCACTGCTGTGTGCAATATCCGTCACGACGAGTGAGGCGTCTGTCAAAGGTTCCATATATTTCAATGGACAGCTCACGATGGTTGGTCTGGTTTCGGCTCATATTCTGGGCATGTTTTCCCCAAGACGAATTGAGTGATACCTTTGAAAGTGTTCTTTAAAGGCTGCTTTTTTCCACTTCCGAAGGCAGGATCCGAACTCCCTCCGCTTGGAAAAAGGCTTCACGAAAAGCTTATTTTTCGGCGGCTGTTTTAACGTTGGGAGGGAATCCTAAGTAATGCTGTTTCAGCGCAAGAAAAGTATCAATGTATCCTGCATAAACACCTTTTTTGGTTATAGTAGGGGTTCTCAACATGGGGTAGGCAGTAAAAGTTTTTGGGGTACACCTGAGAGCTCAAAAGTCGCTAGATATATAAAGCAGCTTGCTGTTGCTCCAGTAGAGTAACACTGGATTAAATAAATCATCTGGTGGAAGTAAAGTTGCATGTACAATACCGAAATAGTGATCCAGCTCCTGCACGAAATTATTGCTGAACGTGTGGGATGACCCTTTACCAAAAGAAGACTTCTTGCACGTGTAAGGGTAGAGGCTGTTGTAATCTACGTAGTTTAGGGCACGACCTTGATCTACCCGAGGCAAAAATGGAGACAACTTCGACGCGACCCTCGAAGAGATAATCTCGCGAATCTGTCTTCCTAATAAGATCAATATTCCTGTAGAGCAGTGCGAGACGACGATTTTTTTGCATCAGCTCATCAAATTCGTGCTCCAACATGACCTTGCAAGTGTAGCCATCCATCAACAGTTCCAGTGTTTCAAGACGATACAGGGTTTGAGTGTTGAATAGATCAAAGGGTTTTTTGAGCTGATTATCCATTTAGCGGGTTTATAGCATGCTAAGTAATGATGGTAGTAACACCATAAAAATTCATAATATTCCAGCCAGGCAAGGACCTTGAGGGATTGTCGATCATTACTCGCCAAGTACCTCTGAGCAGGACATACACCGATAGTGTTCTTTTCAAGGAACTTTCCACGAAAAATACTTAGGTAGGCTTCAGCAATTGTGAGGTCTCTTGCAAAAGGATCGACATCAGTGAGACTTAAAAACTCCTCTCTGAAGGCTTGTGCACCACAACGTAATAACTCTGCATCTGCCTTGCAGTAATAAAGCAGCTGTTGTTGAAAGTCCCAGGGTTCAAGGCTAGCTGTCACATACCACTGGTTAAATTCTTGCAGTGTTGAAGGATCCATGTTTTCGGGTTGAAAATGAGAACGATCGGGAATGGGACCGACGTAGTTTAAATTTTCCTCCTTCACAAAGTTGAAAGGGAAGAATCCTTTCACAGTCTCCAATGTTTTAGTAAACGAACGAAGAGGGGACTGCTAAAGTGTCGATGAACCTTAATTTTAGTCCCGGTAAAAAAATGCCTAATATTTTTGATCCGTCGAAAACATGATCCGGTTTTAAAAATTTTTTATGAGGTAGCTTATAACGAATGTCCCGTCAAAGCCTTTTAAATTATGTGAGAGGATTGTAGCATTCTTTAAACGTTGAACCCGGGACGTTCTTCGGCTAAAAGCCAGTTATTGGGTCCGGAATGAGTCCGGGAATGAGGTATCGTCGCTGAGTTGCACCTTTACTACGTCGAAGTAGATAATAAGATTGCTCGATGGGATCAAATTTGCCTAGTTCTATGTATTTGAGCGTGTCATCCTTGCACACGTGTTTTTTTTTTTCGGGGCGTAAGCATCGACACGTTTCACGCAATGATGTCGCGCCTAACAGCTTTTCACTAGATGCGCCTGAAAACATTCGCCAACTTACAAATACATGTTGCACAGAGTGCAGAGCAGAGGTTCACCAGAATACATTACATCAGGTGAAAGGCAACGATTGCACCTACCTTTGCAAACATGACCCGGATTATTTATACCCTTCAAATATTTTGGAAAGAACTTTCTAACACCAAAAAATCCTGTAGGCTTAGTTATTACATCAAAATGTCCTTGGTTGTAGAGTAGGTACAAATTATTGGGTGCTATTGGGTAAAATAAATATCGATAGAAAACTGTCGTCAGCCGAATAAACAATGATGAAAGTGTGACGCAAGATGTGTCTGAAAGAGTCGTACTTCAAGGATACCGCAAGGGCCGATGACGACATCGGCGTCACGAGGGAGCTGAAGAGCTTCTGTCTGCTGCAGTCACTGACGAGAATCCCTGTTTTTTACGTACTTGTTCAGTTGATCTCTGTTTTTCAGGCACAACTCTAGTCAACAACAAGGAGAGTTCACAATTTTAAATAAAGATTTCTTGTTTTTAATGAACGATTCCATGTCAGTGAATGATCCCTTCTCGGGTCCAGTTCACTGCCTTCCCGCTCGATGTTGACACAGACGAAATCGAACTCGAGGTCTAGGTCACTGTGACTGCCGAGCCACTCGTTGAATTGTATGACATGATCCAGTGCAGTCATGAATCATTTGCCACTCAAATCGTTGTGGCGTATCAGGCTTAAATTGGTAGCGTTCTTCAAATCTGAAGAATGGAAGCAAAGGCTCACGTGATTATAATCACCTTGCGGTGCGATGTCACAGAGCATATTTTAATGTATGGGTTTGGAACATGGGGAAGAAGTTTTGGGCCCCTACATTTTTCATGCTGCCGAGTCAAACACTTGTCGATACAAAATGAATCTTGAACTTAGTAGAGTTGAAACTCCTTACGTTCATGACAGTGTAATAGGGTTTGTATCGTCACCAGAAGAGCAGCTCATCGTGGGGGTGATTAAGCCCTGCTCCGTGGCGACGTCATCCCCACCAGGGGTCGAGCGTGACGAGAGTCCAGGCACTGATCTGTCTAGTGGGTGAGCAGGAATATAGGGATGGTTAGCAGATGCCTGCCCGGCGGTAGAGGATATTTTATGGGCACAAGGAAGAGCTTTTTCGCCGCGTTTGATACCCGCTAGGCACAGATGCTTCAGATCAGGATGTTCATCGCTTGATGAACGTTTTGCAGCCGCATCTAACAGGTTCACCTGGGCCAGTAAACCGTCAAAAGCATCGGTGGTCTCCTTCTTTGCGGCGTCAAACATCTTAGCCTATTCGAATTCATGAATAACAGACATTTCAGCAAACGTTAATCGTATACAATAGCAGACTTCTAAACAATGACAAAATTTTTACTGACAGAGAGCTTCGGATTAACAACAAGCAATGACGTAGCAGTTCGTGCTCAAACTTTTATACCCTCAAATATTATCTGATAAACACCGGGGTCAAAGGGAAAGATGCATTTCCTAATCTTCGAAATAAACATTCGTAAAGGTCGACCAAAACAGTGACCTTTCCCACCATCTAATAAACACCGAGTTCAACGGAAATTGCAAGATGCATTTCCTAACCTTCGAAGTAAACACGGGGTGACGATCGAGTGCCAGAGTTGAAAGTCGCACCATTTGGTTCAAAGGATTATTTACTTAACTTCTATCTTTAACGAAGGAAATAATTCATCAGGCCTTAGCAAAAAATGTTGCAGCTAGCGTGTCCCTCCAGAGTTCAATCTGTGAACCCTCCAGCCACCTCCATCACAACACACCGATAAGAACCAACCCTGAACTTTGTCAACAAGAGACCATGATTATACAAGGTTAACTAAAACATGACATGTTAAATCTTGTAGATTTTAAAAACGTATAGACCATAATGTTTTTATGGATCAAAATCCATGCATTTTACGATTTCGAACACAATTCCCTTTAACAGATATTTTTTCAAATCTCCCAGAGTATCAGAATAAATGATGATATTAATCAGATACCAGGAGTTTCTGGTTCATGGTGTGGAAATGTTAATTCCTAAGTAAATTACAGGAAGTAAAAATTAATTCCTAAGTTAAATGTGATTTACAAGGAATAAAAAATTCGCACGTTAAATTATAACGAAAAATAAATACAGGAAATATAAAATTCGTAGGTTAATTTACAAGGAATAAAAAATTCATTTATAAATATTCGCAAGATAATTTAAAAGAAATAAAGAATCGCAAGCTAAATTAATTGTAGGTTAATTTACAAGGAATAAAAAATTCGTAAGTTTAATAAGGAATAAAATAATCGGGGGTTAATTTACAAGAAATAAAAAAATTCGTTTATAAATATACTCACAAGTTAAACTATAAGGAAAAAAATTGTAGGTAAATTTACAGGGAATGAAATATTCATTTATAAATATTCACAAGTTAATTTACAAGAAATAAAAATTCATTTATAAATATTTGCAAGTTAAATTATAAGAAATAAAAAATTCGCAAGTTAATTTATAAGAAATAAAAAATAGTAGGCTAATTTATAAGAAATAAAAAAATTCGTAAGTTCACAAATACAGGAAATAAAAAATCGTGTTTTTCTGCTGAGGTCCTGCCATCCTCTCAGATCTTCTACTATGGCATATAAACTGACAGGCTCCTGTCAGATCTCTGTGGCAAGCAGCTGTTTGAGGGGGTATTTATTTATTTATTTTTATTATGTTAAATTATAGGAATAAAAAAATTTGCGAGTTAATTTATGAATTAACTCGTTAGTTAAATTTTTGTGGCATGAAGATGACGACGTCGGATTTCAAAATGGCGGACATAGGGGGGATTTTAATAAAGGGGCAGCACTAAGGGTTTAATAGTGAGTTATGAAATATTAATTATGGATATAAATAAGGGCAATGTTTTAGGGTCCGAACCCTTACGCTGGTCTAAGTTACGATTATAGGAAGGGCTATATTGAATTTAGCAGTTGTAGCTCTTATCGTTAAGAAGCAGGTCTTATCGCTTTTTAAACGGGAGGGGGGAGGTATATTTTGGGGGGAAGGTTAAATTTTGGGGGGAGGTATATTTTGGGGGGAAGGTTAAATTTTGGGGGGAAGGTTAAATTTTGGGGGTCGGAATCTTATCGTTTGTTTAAGTTGCGATTAGAGAAAGCAATGTGCTTAGTTTGGTGGTTCTAGAGCATGCCATTTAGAAGCAACACTTACCGTTTTCTAAAAGGGGGTAATTTTTTTGGGGAAAGAAACATTTTGGGGTCCGCAAAACAGAGGAATAGAAAAGAACGAGAAACAAACCGGTAGAGCCTCTCAGATACATAGCAGATTCTTTTCTTCTCTGATATTTTTAAATGATTTGATGTCATTTACAAGTATAAAACTATAAAATATTGTTATTGAAAGCAAAAAAAATTAAGACTATTATTTATGACCTAAAATAGATTAATATGTACGTCAATGATAAGAATATGTTTCAGATTAGTAAACAAAATCTTTTTATATAAAAATGAACATAAAGAATTTTAAATGTTACGAAACATATCATGGGTATGTGAGACCCAGTGCGACCATCCGTGTTACAAAACACAGCGCCGCCGACGAAAAGTTAAAAAAATCTGCAGGGATTGAAGGTATTACAGTTCATATTATAAAACAATTTTATCAAGAAATCAAGGACGTTTTGTGTTATTTAATAAATTTTTCTCTTCAATACGTAATATTTCCGGAAGTTTCAAAGCAGTACTGTGGGTCACTGTGTTGTCATCGTCACAAAACACTGGTGCTCGTGACAATTACTACACAGTTGGTAGAAACCGGAAAGCACACTAAGGAATATTTTAAATAAAAAAACAGTTAAGAAGAGGTATTGTGAAAGTCAATAGTAAACGTTAAACTAAAACCTTATATATTAGTAAATGTAAAACTGTGCTCCGTATTTCAAAAACAATTGCACGGTGCATAACAAAACATCTTGGACATTCAATAGCAAATAATAAAAACGGAAGCTCTGATCACGCAATCGTACTTTCTGTGAAACAATGACCTTATAATACTCGTGAATCAAAGCACCAAAAAGTGCTGTGATAAACCTGGAAAAGAGAGTTGAAAACAAGGAACCGCCAACTCTACATCTGGGAAAACTCTGCTCTGAAGAACTGGATTTTAGCAATATTCCACAAATATCCTTTATAAGCCTATATCTAACCAATGAATGTTTATACCTTTAAAGTGCCCTACAGCTTTAATAGTGCATTATCGCAAAACTTGTCTACATTTAATGAAAGAGTTCCACACACAAAAGCGAAAAAATACGAAAATGTAATAAAGCAACTATAATTTGAAAGTCAGCATGAAACATTTTAAATGTAGAATTTTTATCTCCAGGCGTTGTCACCGTAGAAAAACTCTGCGGGTACATATTGCAAAAAACACGCGCACACCCTCTGGCTCTACAGGGTGAAAAAACAAAATGGCGGCTAAGAGCTGCGCACTACATCGTGGCTTTGGTTTAATTACTTTAATTTATTATAATTTTATTGAAGTTCTTGTGTTTGGTCCTTAACATTTGAGCCACAGTGTGTTTAAGAAAAAATAAGTAATTTTTAACCCATGAAAATTTATGGAGTTATGTAGTTATCAGTATTCGAATTCTGGTAGTTTTATTTTTTTTTCTTCTTTTTCAAAGCAAATGTGTTTGTGACCAGCCCTGGAGTGAGAAAAAATTAGGGCTAGCCAAATGACTGGATTCGAACGGAATGGACCAAAACACCTTAGCAGTGAATTTTTCTAAAAATCATTCTCACAAGTAGTGCAATATATTCATTTTCACCTTTGTCTAAATGATCTATTTTATAAAAAATATTCTAACAAAATATGGAACAATATATGTTTAAGATTTCACAGCCTTTTTCGCCTTCGCGTAATAACCAAAAAGGTTATTACAGTTCACCGAGGGAGGAAAAATGCCACCCCCCTCCGCAACATGTCTCTTCTCCCGAAGATTCTGCCCTGCTCGTGATATTTGGCCTCATGTGTGAACTATGTTTTGAAATGTCTGTGACATCGTCAGACTTTTTCCAGAACAGAAGATGCTAGCAATATGGAAAAGAATTTTTCTCACCTTCAGGGTTGGTTTCTCCATCACGTATGTCGACTGCACAGGAATCTTGTTGGTCTGTAGCTCTGGAGCCATCAGAGCAGCATTTATAGCATAAGCCGTGAGATTTGTGTTCACATTTAGGACTAAACAATTCCGATCCATTAGACAAGCAGGGAGATGAGCAGGCTTCCAATGACGTCATCCCGCCTTCTTTAAAGTCACCTTTACTGCGCATGTTCTTATTTCAGTTGGAAGATCAGTGAAGGAGCTGAAATGAAAAAGAAAGTAGAAGAACGCATATCGCCTTTTGCGCATATGAGAATGAAAGTTTTTCAAAGAGAATGAAGTTTTTCCTTTACTCCTTAACAGAGAATGAAGTACTTTCCTCTTTCACTCCTTAACAGTTTTAATTTGAGCCAGCGGATGATGAGAAAAATGTCAATAGTATATTATTAGTCCTTATGCAACATAAAGGTTTTCGTGTTTTAATTCTTAAATTTAAAAAGTCAATTTTACCACATTTCTCTGAGAAAAAATAAGTATTATTATTGCTGTCACTGATCTTTTGCAAAGCTATCACTAATATTTCAAATTTTATTATATACATTTATTTGAAAAACGATAACACTTTTGTGTCACGTGGCAGACGATAGCGATGGAAAGGCTCCAAGGCAAGTAGTGTAAGGAGAAGACAAAGATTTTTGAAGACTATTTCAAGAAGATTAGTTTCGCTTTCGTTATTTAATTCCGTTATACTGTACATTACCGAATGTAGACTATTATTTTTCATTATCTAAACCTGCGAAGTGCAGGTTGCTCTCACTTTTAGACAAGAGTGTCTAAAGACTTAATATTTTTTGAGACTTGTATAATTTTTGTTCAACGACTTTAAGTCAAAATATTCTTCAGTTCATGATAGCTTTCAAGAACAACAAATGGCTGAACAGAATGATAATAAAAGAAAACGTAGCGTGGGAGAACATGACCCATTACCATTAAAGCTACCTCCAGCAGGGACCAAATTTTATAAAAATAATGAAATAGTGGAATTAGCTAACAATATTGGCCTTCAGATATTCAGTATAATGATTAAGGGAAAACCCCATCCTATCCCAATTACAAAACCACAAGCAATTAAACGAGCTTTATCAGTTTACATTTCCAATCCTAATGAAGTTAAAGATGTACATATTACCAAGACCAAAAATATCGTAACGAACACTTCTTCCATGACATGTGCTCAAGATATTTTAGGCATCTCAGAATTATCTTCTGTTGCTGTTACAACTACTTTATTAACATAGACACTTAACACTCAGCTTATCTTAAGAGATATAGAGCACACTATTACAATGGAAGAATTGCAAAAAGAGCTCATACAAGATAATCTGACAGTTGTAGAATTACGTCGCTTTTATCGTAGAGAAGGACTTCAATACATCCCAACACAATCTATTCTTGCCACTTTTTTAGGATAATGTTATCCTTCGGAAGTTCATTTATGGTGGCAGCTACAACGACCATCTATATTCGTTGAAAGACCACGCCGCTGCACCAACTGCCAACGCTTGGGGCATTCAGCTAAAACTTTTCGCAGTAAACAACGTCGTAGTCGGTGCGGAGACGAGCATACCTCCAACCTATGCCATACACCCACTCCTTATTGTTGTCTATGTAAAGGACCCCGTACAACCCCTGACCAGCACTGCCCTCTATGGATACAAGAAAAGGAGATATTAAACTACAAAACAACAAATCATGTTTCTTATCAAGAGGCAAGAAATAAGATTATTAAAAGCAAAACATCATTTGCATTTGTCGTGAAAACACAGATTACACAAGACAATTCTAACAACATTGTTAACGCATCATCGATTGAAACACTTCAGAAAACTATTACAGAGAGCATTACAAAGGCGATCTCGAATGTAGAAAAACATTTCACAGAACTGTTTAGTGCAGTTATCGCATCTGGAGTAATACCTCGATCATCAGAAGAGAAAACTCAAACAGATATTCTTTCATAGAAACAATTGTTGATAACAGAAACATCACCTAAAATTGGAAATTCTGATGTGTTATCAATAAATAAATCTTCTTCATGTGTTCAATCAGCAACTCTTCAAATAAATTCATCAGGAAATAAAAAGAATTTAACCCAACAAAATAAAAGCATCTCAAAACCTCTAGGAACGGAAGTTAGCCCTATGGAATATAACAATTTTCCATCAACTTCAAACAATAAAATGAATAACAAAATTACTTCCGAAGGTGTAAAATTTCAAAATGCTCGAAAATCAAAAGCTTCAGCCACAAAAATGTTTACCACTTCTAATTATTTTTCCCCTTCGATATATCGCGTAGCATTTCTGCAAACTCCCATTTTCTCCAAATTCTTGTGGCTACTCAAACTCCTTCAATCATTTGCATTCAAGAAACTTGTCTAAAGCCTTCTCTCCAATTCCGCCTTTCGGATAGAGAGTATTCCGCTCCAATCGACAAGACGGCCACGAAGGTGCTTTACTTACTGCTGTACACAAAGACTTTCCATGTGAACTGTTAACTCCTAATGCTATTCCTAATTTGAATACAGGACAACTTCAAATAGTTTCTATTTCCCTACCTACAGGGAATTTAATTGTGGCGAACTGCTACGCACCGAAAGGAGAGGATGCTATCAAAATTCTATGTTATCTATCTACTGCTTATCACAACTTGGACATTATTTTAGGAGACTTCAATGCCCATCATCCAATGTGGAGATCTATAACTTCTTCCAGCTCAGGAGAGATGGTAACAGATTGGATACTTCAAAATAACTGGTGTTTGCTCAGTGATGGATCCCTTACCTGTTTTAGTACCGCAACAGGATCTGCTATCGATTTAACTTTATGCATACCAAACTGGCATAGTCGGTGCTCATGGAAAACCACTGCTCCCAATCTGGGGAAGCGACCATTCCCCTGTTCTAATCAAATTAAAGCCTACCACAAATAAATTCTTACCACCTGGAGAATCTACTTACCAACGTAGCTTTACGAACTGGAAGCATTTTTCCAACATCCTTCTTCAACAAGACAGCAATCTGACTACGAAAAATTAATACGAAGATCTAATTTCAATACTACAATCAGTTTTGCAACTTTCTACTCAAGTTCAACAATTACGAACAATTCGATCTCCAGACTGATGGACGCCAGTTTGCCGCAAAGCTTTACAGAAAAAAAGCGAACCTTTAACACCGCAAGACGCTCTCTCAGAAGAGATGACTGGATTGCTTATAGAGAATCAGGCGCAGTTCTCCGCCGCACCATTCGCACTGAAAAATCTCATTACTGGGCAAGAATGAGTGAAAAAATTTCTTCCCCATCTGATTTATATCGTATTTACAGAAATTTTCGGACAGCGATTAACCAAGAGCATAATAAGGTTTTAACATTCAATGTGAAAATATCCAGTTTTAAAAACAGTTTTAATTTTATTAACTCAGTCTTATAAAATAATGATCTGTTCTACCCCATGCACTGACTCACGGAAACAGGCAGAAATGATTCTTAATCACTTCACAAGAAGACTTCCTCAATAAACAGAAGGTTTAATCTCTACATCAAAGGCTAATTATTCGACTGACGTTGACCCACCATTTACCTTTGCAGAATTAAAAATAGCACTCATCCGCCAAAGAAACACTGCACGTGGAATAGACCACGTTTCAGTAAAAATGTTAAAACATCTTCCTGAACATTACCAGATCCAATTTCTTAAGTTGCTTAATCAGTCATGGGACACTGGAAACATTCCACCTTCTTGGAAAACAGCTATTATCATTCCAATCCCGAAGCCGGGACCTAAGCATGACACAGTGTCTGCTTTCAGGCCATTTGTCTCACGCAGCGAAGATTCTAGAACGACTTATTTGGCATCAACTTGAGCGAACAGTTTTATAATACAAAGTTTTTCTTGAAGAAGTGCATGGATTTTTAAAACTGAAGAGCACAATGCATGTTTTGGCCCCTTTGCATATTTTGATTCATGAAATTTTGAAACGACGACATTTTTGTATATTATTAAAACTGGATATTTCACAAGCATATGATTTAGTTGATTTAGAAGCTCTACTCAGGAAACCCCAAGCAATAGGTTTTCAAGGAAAAATCATTACATGGTTCAGAGCATATCTTCTTAATCGAACAATCATGGTTAGATAGAGAAACACTCAATCTTCCGTTAAAAAACAACCACTTGGTTACCTCAAAGTAGTGTTTTGTCGCCATTTTTATTTAATATCTATATACAGGCTCTTCCAAGTCTCATAAAGTCACTTTGCAAAAATGCTATATACGCAGATGATATCCCATTATACTGCAGTGGATCTCACATTAAATGTCTAATAAAAAAGCGCCAACACTCTCTTAATGTCATCTATCAATGGTCTACAGACTGGGGCCTAACATTATCAGCCACAAAGAGTTCAGCCCTTTTAATCAGCCGTCGTCGACATTTAAAACTTACGAAGTTAAAGATTGGAACAGAACAGGTTCCTTGGATTGGCAACATAAAAATACTCGGTATAAATTTGCAGAGCAATGGCTCACTCCAAACTCACTTTCAACAGCTTCGGAATACAGGCCTGCGACTATTAAACATAATTCGCAGTTTAGCTTCACCACGTACAGGTCTTCATCGCCGCCTTTTACTGCAGCTTGTTAATGTAACAATCAAAACAGCTTTTACCTATGGTGCTCCACTTTTAATATCTGCTCCAACCAGTTATTGGAATTTCCATCTCTCCAATATACCATGCGACGCTTCGAGCAGATACAGGTTTACCTAAAGCTACACCTCTTCCTTTACTTTATGCTGAAACTGGAACAGTTAGACTTCAAACGTTTGCTAAACATCTGGCCATCAAAACTTAAAGAAAAGGAATCACCTATCTCTTCAATGTACAGAACCATTTGTAGAGAACCTGAATTTCTGAAATTCTATAATATATATATTCAAATATATCTATTCAAATATATCTATTCAATATATCTGGATATTTCATATATTATATCTATTCGAAACAAACAACTCTTTTTCCGTCATTGACTAATAATTGGATGGAAGAAAACAATGTTTCCCAACAAATAGCCATTAAACCACTCTTTGATATCATACCCTCGCTACCAAGACCTTATGAAATCATTACTGAATTTTTCTACTTTCAGCGAGAACTTGGACTTACTCTTTCTGACAAGGACCTATTATCAACTTTTAATTCTGAAATTCTCCATGCGTGGGCGGATACCATCTGGATTGATACAGACGCTTCTCGAGCAGGATCCCACATGGAAATTGGAATCGCCTGCCAAAAATACAACTATCAACTTTCCGAACGTCTTCACGACCCTACATCTATTTTTTCAGCTGAGGTATTTGCCATTCATAAGGCTGTTGCAAATATAATCAAAGGTCCTGATAAATATTTAATTCTCTCTGACAGCAAATCAGCATTAATAGCTTTACAAAATGCGAAAATCAAATCACCTACAGCAATACTGAATTTACATCAAACATTAATCTCTTCTGCTGCTCAGGATTTGTCAATCACAATACTTTGGGTTCCGGGTCACCGAGGCATTCCTCTCAATGAAGAAGCACATTCACTTGCAAGACAGGCTCTTGACATTTCTTATGTTCATCCGGATTCACCATCTTATGCAGAGGATATATTAGGTGTATGCAAACAATCTTGTATTGACAGCCATAGAGAAGAATGGGACTCCTCAGCTCTAAGTGATATTTATCCACACATCTCTCGATTTCCAAAGCCTTCGGACATGGATATTTCATCCAGGGCTATGGAGACTCTTATCACTAGATTAAAACTGAATGTAGCACTGCTACAAGATTTCCTGTTTCGATGTCGGCTTAGTAATTCCAATAAGTGTCCAGCATATGGAGAGCGTGAAACAGTTTCACATTTCCTCCTGCAGTGCCAACGAAATGACAAAAGTCGTTCCTCAATGATCAATTACTTCAGTTCACATGGACTACATACGAATACCTTATGCGATTTATGATGTTTTTTTCTTTGTCTTCAAAGATTTTTTATCCTGGACTTGAACTTTTCATCAGACAATCTCACAGATTTTAAAAATTGCATCCTTTCTCCTGAAAAGTTTTGCTTTCTCAGCGATAACGCACATTATCTGATCTCCTAGAAGAACTCATTGCATGACTCTTGTTAAAAATTGGGATCAAAAGCAAAAGGTGCTAAATATTCACCCCCCCCCCCCGAAAAAAAAACGTTTTCAACAACAACAGTTTTGCCGTTTCCATATTTAGTGATCTGTAAGGGAATGTATATTAAAACTACCTATCTATTTGAAAAATGCGATTAATAATATTTATTTCATAATTTAATTATATTATGCTATTTCATTAGCAATCCAACTAAAATAGAGTTTTCTAATTATCACTTTCTTTGTTTCCAGTGGAACTTCTTGACATTCACATTCCACCACCACAATTTCAAATTTTTATCGTCAATACATCATTGTAATATTCTTTTGAAATTTTGGAATTTTCAACTTTTCTCACCGTTGTATACCGCAATTATAGTGTTCGAAAGATTTCCTAAAGTGCAAGTCATAATATTTAATCAATTCCTATCTAACCTAAAAAGAAATTTCGAATTTATTTAAAAAAACAAGCAATTATCTGCTAAAACAAAGAAGTTGTGTTTAGACCCAACACCCTGGGTCTAAACCGCCAATTCATTGTTGTCATTGGAAATTTCGTTCCACCACCAAAATTTTAAATTTCTAGCATAAGTACGTCGTTTGCAACATTCGTTTGAAATTTTGGAATTTTTAAAATTTTCCACCGCTAGAGGGCGTAATTACAGCTTTAGAGAAAATTAATATGTGATCAGTACCTAACCAGCAGAAAAGGAATTTTTTAATTTATCTCTGCAAACAAAAAAGTTCGATGTCTACAGCCAGACAGACAGTACATTGAACGGCAAAACGGATGCTTCGCTGTACAAGAGAGCACACATCGTATGGCGACACCACGTGTCCCTTTGATCTGCATCCAGAGAATCCATTCTGAATGTTGTCGTTGCTGTGGGGCAACAGAGAAAGGACCTGTTATTACGAGCTTGACAAATACTGATAAATCGGGATTCGTCTGGGTGTTTAATCAGCGAGGGGTGTGGAAGATCTTTTCGAATTTTGAGCGGTGCCTGAACATAATAGCCAAACATATCTGAGAAATTACAGTCTAATAAAAATTGCCAAATATAAAAGGAAACAGGACAGTTGAGTGGCAAATTTTGTATTTTGCATGCCAAACTTGAAAGAAATACTTTCATTGAATAATTTCTTTAGAAGAAATGAAAATAGGGAAAGGGATTTAGGTAAGAAGGAAAAAGGGCGGTTGGCCGAGGTTAAGTACAGATCAACGCACACTCCGATCAGACATGAACCTAGTCAGCCAAAGGAGATAGGGAAGGCTCTCAGGTGGCCCACGTGAGTCCAGGCAATATCCGAAACCCCGCAAGTAACCAGAGAGCCAGTGGGGGACGGTAGTGGTAGAGGCTCTCACCGCCACCCCGCCATGGTTGAAGAGCGAACCGGCCAGAAGCAAATCAAAGAGTGTCTAGGCTCCCCTCGACCCTCAAAGGAAGCACATGACGCGGCGAGTAAGAGGCTAGATCAAAGGAAAGAGGGAACAAAAAATAGCTGAAATATATGCAGTGTACTTTTGTTCAGGTAAGCTGTCATGGTATTTGATGTGTTTATCATGTACTGCTTGTTTACATTAATTTAGTGGAATAAATATAATGAAATGACATTGAATTAATTTTATAAAGTGAGAAAGCAGAAAAAAAATTATAAAAAGTATAAATAAAAAGATACTAACAGTGTAGAATCGATCTGGTAAATTAACTTGTTAAAATATAATTCTATCTCGTACAACGAGTTTACATTAATTTAGAGAAAAATGTAAATAAAAATATAAAAAAAAGAAGTTTCAATTATTTAATGATGTTACTGGAGTGAGTTTAACTCAGCTATTGCCAATATCTGACTATTATTGTAAGTCGGACATAGCGGTTCTGGTAGGGAAAGTGGAGAGATAAGAAACGCGGATGAAACAGGTTATTGCCGTAACTGGAGTGGGGAGCAGTAAGCTCTGGAGGGGGTTGGAGTAGGTGGAGGGAAGTAGAGGGGGGAAGGGAAGAACAGGGAGAGTGCTGTGAACCTAAGATAAGATGGGGAGGGCTGGGGAGGGGCGGGGGAAGTGGCGTGGATGGACTCGAGCCTGAGCCAACAGCTAAGAGAGGGTCTGGGTTCGATGCTGGTGGGCGGAAGCCTGGGAAGGGAATATCCAGAATAGGACAGTAAACAATTTAAGTGCAAGTTCTAGCCTATGTTACTGGAAAAAAAGAAGAGTTACAGATTAAATTAAAATAATTATACCCAGCTAAGGCAAGATTTAAAGTTAACAAAATTGTTAATAATATTATGAACTTTGTATAATACAGGATACTTAGGTAGGTAAGATAATTTAAAGAAGTCTCTGTCCCGTGGCCGAGTGGTTAGCGCGCTTGGCTATTGATCTGAAGGACCTGCGTTCGAGCCCCCGATAAGGCATGGACGTTTGTATCGTTTTTCTGCTGAGGTCTTGCCATCCTCACAGACCTTCTAACTATGGCATAGAAGCTGACAGGCTTCTGTCAGACCTCTGTGGCAAGCAGCTGCTTGAGGGGGTATTTATTTATTTATTTTCATAATAATAAAATAATGCACTGTGAAGGATATTAAATATGCAATAATAAACGTTGCACTAGACAAGAATGACAAAATAAAGACCTGGTAATGTTAAAATAAATAAATGAATGTAATTGCAAGCAGAGAGAAATCATCATCATCAACCTTAAGCAGCCATGGGTTACGGAGGTCGAACCAGACCGTGCAATTTAGTTCTCCAAGCAAGTCTGTCCTGAGCTACATCTACTGCATCTGGCCACTGCACACCAATTCTAACAAGGTCCTCTTTGACATTGTCTGCCCACCGCATCCTAGGTCTCCCCTTCTTTCTGAGGCCTTTAGGCACACTGTTCATAACCCTATTCGCCAATCTATAATTATTCATACGGGCAACATGGCCAAACCAACGGAGTCTCTCTCTGCACAATACGCTGTTTAAAGGAGGTTGCAGACTACTTTGCCTAACCTCATCATTAATTACAAAGTTGAACCACCTAATGCACAAGATATTGTATAAAGCATCTAGAATCAAAAGCATCTAATTTCCTGTTACCTTGTTTGCAAAGCATCCAAGTTTCACTATCATAACTAACCCTAGAAAAAATCAAACTATTATACAGTCTAATTTTAGTCTTTAGGTGTAACACCTATCTCTCCACACTCTCCATAGATTCTTAAAAGTCCCGGCAGCAATCCATATTCGTCTGTTAATCTCATGCCGCACATCACCAGTATCAGTTACATAGCTCCCAAGATAATTAAACTGTGACATCTGCTCAACACTGCAACCATTCATATTAATTGAATCACAGCCTGCCTGACCAATTTTCATCACTTTAGTTTTCTCTCTGTTTATAACCAAACCTACTCTACTACCAGTCTCATCAACAGCTCGAATGAAAGAGTTCATCTCATCAACATCATTTGCCAAAAGGGCTAAATCATCAGCATAATCTAAATCGGAAATTTTCGTATCTTCAGCCCATTTAAGGCCAAAATCTTTCCCTTGAAGTGAATTTCGCATAACATGATCAATAACCAAGCTAAAGAGAAAAGGTGACAAAATGCACCCTTGTCGAACACCAGAAGCAATGCTAAACCAATTGCTACAAGCCTTACCAACTCTCACACACGACTCAGTGTTATTATAGAGAGCTTTCATTATGTTAACTAACTTGCCTGGTATGCCTGCAGACGAGTTATGACGCAACGCGTTAAATGGAAGATTGTGAGGCAGGGAGTGTCCAAGTTATAAAAAATTAACCCCCATGCATTCCTTCCCTCTAATAAAAAGGTGAAATGTGAAGACGATTGTTCCGTTATACCTTCGGAACGCGAGTGCTGAAAGTAACACGCTGTGTCAAATGAAAACCTTTGACGAGGGGAGCGTCTCATAATCTATAAAAATTACCCCCCCCTCCCCATGCTTTCTTCATTTCTTATAAAAGGGGTAATATGAAAATGATTGTTGCGCTGTATCTGCGGAACGCGATTACAGAAAACTAACAAGCTATGCGTTAAATTAAAGCTCTTGAGCGGGGAATGTCATAGGTTATAAAAAATTTACCTCCCATGCTTTTCCCCCCTAAACCGCGGGAAATCAACATTTCCAATAATAACTTGTAGAGTAGGTTTGGTGATAAATATAGAGAAAACTAAATCCTTCTGCTATATCTTCCGAAGGGCCTTAGAAGGAGTTAGTTGTCAAATGAAAGCTCGTAAAGTATTTCGAATTTTGTCCCCACTATTCTCACATGCGATGAAATGGAGGGGAGACTTTAACGAGTCATGTCTCAAAGCTTGTGACGCTTTCAACGCAGTGGGTCACGTCAAACACGACTCCAAAAGGGGAGGGAAAATGTGGTCGATGTTTATGAGTCATACATCAAATGAAAATCTTTGAATCTAGATGTTCTTAATTACAAAGAAAAAATATAAATAATTTTTTTTTCAATTCTTATCTTGCTATATGCGTTCTAAAGAGAAGAAAATAAACCTAAAGCACATCGATGGTGCAATCAGTCACTGAGTTCGTATTCAATTCAAAAGAAGATAGGTCGCCGATTTACCTACACAATAAGATTGCCGGCGCCCTATTTTCCTTTGAATAAATAAAAATAAATACCCCCTCAAGCAGCTGCTTGCCACAGAGGTCTGACAGGAGCCTGTCAGTTTATATGCCATAGTAGAAGATCTGAGAGGATGGCAGGACCTCAGCAGAAAAACAACACGAACATCCATGCCTTAACCGGGACTCGAACCTGGGTCCCCTTAGATCAGTAGCCAAGCGCGCTAATCACTCGGCCATGGGACGGCTTTTTCCTTTGAAGTGAATACTAAAGTGAATACTGATTCAGTGGCTGTTTGCACCATCGATATGCTTTAATTTCATTTTCTGCGGGAAGGTAAGTATATTTTACTTTATTGACTTCGTCTTCGATTTTTTTGATGCAGAGGTTTCCGCTCTTCAGATTTCATTAAAACGTATCAAACGGAATATTGTTAATTTACTAATACGAAATTTCAAGCTTGTTCTCACTTTCAAATGTTCAGGCATGGAAACATTTGAAAGACATGCGTACCTTTCTTAAAGGATCATAAGCCATTTTTAAATCACAGAACTTCATATCACGATATTTCCCTTTTACAAATAATGTGTCATTACGTAATAACAGTTGATTGCTTTGTTAACCTTTGCCTTTAAAGTAGTCTTTGTGTCGTCCATTTCCTACAATGGCAGATGATAGAATTCGATTAATATCATGAGAACTTTACAACAGCTTTACTAGCAAGAGTGGAAACGCTGGAGGGGGGGGGGGGGGGGGCGTAAGCCTTCCTTCGAGGTAAATCTTAAAATCCTGTTCAATAGCGTAATTCCTCTTTTCTCTGCAAATGCAATTCCACCACCGGTTAGAAATTCATATTTGTAGTTTGCGTTTCGGCTTGCAAAGAGAAATTTGTAGTCAACTGACAACCATCATCATTATCATCCTCAAGCAGCCATGGGCTACGGAGGTTCAACCAGACCGTGCAATTTAGTCCCCCAAGCAATTCTATCCTGAGCTACATCTACTGCATCTGGCCACTGCACACCCATTCTAACAAGGTCCTGTTTGACATTGTCTGCCCACCGCATCCTAGGTCTCAACCATTAGACTCTAAATGAAAATCGAAACTAGAATGTCGTGGAAAGAAACATCAGGCTATCCTAAACGAAAAAGAGCAGAGCATATTCTCTGGTTAGGACAAAAAGTGAGTTTGTGCGTTGGAACAAAAGAAAACGCGACAGCAGCTCTCTCTATCTATGGGAGATGTAGAATGGTCGCGCACCGCTGTCTCAATCCGCGGATCAAAAGCGGACTTGTCCGACACAGAGAGATGTTGCGGATCGAGGTTGCAGCGAGCCACTCAGGCACGCATTGAAGCGCTCGAAACATTCCGTGCAACTGATGCACGGCGAGCGTCGCCCGCTATGTCCACTGTTGACCTATGAGCGCGTCATGCCATAAATGGATACGTGAGCTGAATAAACTTTGCCAAGAGATAATTGTTGACCGGCGTGTTTACATCACTAAGCGATATTCGATTGTTGAAGGAAAAAAGCAACACGAAAATTCCCTTGAAGCACAATCTGTGAAGAAAAAAAAAGATGAAAATGTATTTCCTCCACATATCCACAGCTCATCAGATATTACGAAGTATTTAAACACTGTTATCCTGTTTTTAAGTCACATTATGACTAAGGTATAAAGAAAAAATTATCTTTAGCCTGGTGGAATCCGCACCCACTACAACATTGCCAGGCGCTCAGACAGCTGAGCTACCGGCCGTCGAACAATGACCATTGTTGACGTTAACCCTTACGCGACAGGTTCATTCTCAAGAAGGCGTCTTCACCTGGAAGAAAGCGTCTTAACTGCTTTTGGAGACTCCATCCCTAAGAACCTTCCAAGAAAGCGCCTCGAGGAGCGGTAAGAGCACTTGGCGTGTTATCGGGAGGTAACGGGTTCGATCCCGCCAGGCAAAAGATAATTTTTTTCCCTCTGTACTCTAAACATCATACAACATAGAAACAGAGTAAGAATGTGTAAATACTTAGGAATATCTGATGAGCTGTGGACATGGGGAGAAATTCAAGTTAACTGAGGATATAACAAACACTGAAATATAAATTGATATTAGCTAAAACAAAATGCCAGTTTGGTCGCTCGAGCCTACCTTGTGAACTTGTAAAGATGGAGGAGTCTCTAAATGTAGTCAAAGACACCTTCTTCAGACTGAACCTATGATTCGTCGAAGACCCGTATTTCAGCGGTGAGAGCCCTAGACATGTCATCAGGAGGTCGAGTATTCGGATTCTATCCGGCAAAAGACAATTTTTCCTCTCTTAGTCATCGTGTGACATAGAAACAGAATAATAGTAAACAATGGAAATGCATTTTTTACAAATAGGAGTTAATTTGGACGGGTGGCAAATTGAATAAACAAGTATATTTTCCTGGTGGTGAATCGTAAATATTTCTCGGGGCGATTCTTCTAAGGAATATTTCATGAAATTCCCAGCACTATTGTTTCATCGACGATTAGCCTTTCTGTTATATCCTTTTCGATAATCAGTCTTTCTCTTATTTCCTTTTCGATGATCAGTCTTTCTGGTATTTCCTTTTCTCAATGCAAAGCTGAAGTCAAATAACAAATGCAGAAAAAAATCCTCTGAAATTTCTGTTGCATGAGCACACACAAGAAGAGATTCTTCATTAACAATTTTAAGATCGATTCAGAAAGAACCGATTCAGAGAAGGAGATTAATCATCTGGTTTATGAAGAAAACAACTTTTTAAATTTAATGGCAGCATCGAATAACAAATAATTCGATAACGCAATGTTTCTAACTGCTCAGTTCACAGCGATTTTCACGCTTTATGCAGATCGGAGCATCTCACCTTACAAAGCATCTTTCGCGGAGTATTAAATGAAAACTTCCTGGGATAAATCATTTAAAATCCCCAAATGCGAATTCCTCCCTTTGATTCGCCAGCTTAGAAAATCGTTATCCTATCTTGAACTGAGATGGAATAAAAACGAAATTTATCTGTTTGCAGATATTGTTTTCTATTTATGTTACAGAGATATATTTTTGTCTTGTGCAGACGTAGCACTTAATTCTGCTCTTGTTTTTTACCGAAATAAACGAAATGAAACTTCAAAGTAGGAATTTGTTGGAGAGTACACTTACTTTTTGTTCGGTTGCCAGCGTATTCCGCAGTTGCGCCGCCGCATCGATCGGTGAGCCAAGTCTCCGCTCCACTTGCGGTTCGCCGCCACGCTTCAGCAGCAGTAGCCGACTGCTGCAAGCCAGTGGGCCGCACATCCTCCAGGTAACAACGGCGGCCCGAGTGCACAATGAGAGAGGTAGCTCGTCAAGGCTGCCCAGTGGCGAATGGGTTTTGTTCACGTGAAACAGGAAGGGGAAACGGGATTGAATTTGTCACAAATGAATCCATCTACAAAGCTATGCGCCACATCTCCTAAGGTAATAATGGGAACGACTCTGCCCATCGCTTCCTATGAGGAGCACGAGATCTTGCACCTGCACCACCACCACCGGCTCTGGCGGCCGCGCAAGCCCGTCCCTCGGATATTGACGGCTTTCATCAGCAGGTGTTAGAGTTTCGTAAGAGAAGAAGAAACATCTTCAAAGGAATCGAACTTCCGTGGCAGTGTCAACTTCGGAGCAAAGGAATTGTTCCTTGGATGAAACTAAGTCCTCGCGTGACTATTCGGAGAATGGAAAGAGAATGAATGCAAATTAATTCAAAAGTCAAAATAGGGAAGTCAGCTGATTTAGCGATTACAAACAGCTTTAGCGAAATTTGGCGATAACAAGTAAATCAAAGCAATGCGACATATCTCATTCATGAAGGAGAATGGTTAGGAAATTTGCCTCTTAGAAGCAGAGTTTCGAAATGGTCAGATTTCCTGTTTATGATATTTTTTATTCAAACCTCTGCATATTGAAGATCGAATGACGTTTCTCATTGGCAGAATAACGTACTCAGGGTAGGAAGTTTATAACCCCCGTTACTCTCTTGTGGGTTGAATAACGAATAATTCCTAAAGAAGACTTCGAAAATCACGGACTGAAACACCTCAATAACTCTCATTAAATTCGAACATCTGCAACCTGCTTCGCCCAGCAATAACTGAAGAGAAGTTACGTGTGAAGAAAAAGGAAGGTATTTTGAAAAGCAAAAGAGGGGAGGGGAGAATGGGAAGCAAAAAAAGGGGAGAAGAAACTAAATAACAAACGTAAGAAAGGAAGAAGAAAGGGAATGAAAGAGAAGTACAAAAGTCAAGAAAAGAAAAACTGGAAGAAGAGAAGAGAATATGATCAAGTGCGAAAAATAAAGAAGAAAGTAAAGCTTAGTCATAATATATAATGAAAGAGGCGTGAAAGAACTAGAGAAAAAAGGTAAAGTTAGTAAAAAAGGGAAAAGAATGAAATAAGAGGAAGAATGCAGAAGGAAAAAACATAGAAACAGAAAAGAAAAAAAAGCTGAATTGTCAACAAAAAGACATTTTTTTCTGCCCACAAAGTACTAAACGGACAACTCACATAGAGTTGGGACAGGGGAGCCACTGGGCAGGCCATCCAGCAAGTTTTTGAGCATGCGCAGTATAGTTCCCAGATGGCCTTAACATCCGTCTGACGGAGGAGGCATTCCAAGCCCATCGGTGTCCGCTTTAAAATGAAGGGAGCAAAACAAACGAAGAATTATGGGAAGAAAACTGGATGGAATGGAAGGAAACATATTGTCATGAGAAGAGGAAAGATGACATGCAACTAGCATGGCCAAGACATTTGCATTCGTTTGGCAGGGGATGGAACTGGCAGTTGAGAAAAGATTTCAAACAGCCTGATCTAGGGGACATGACCTTAGCATAACATCTATTGGACTTTGAAGGTCATCTTGGAGGTCAAATTTTTTCCCCCCGAGATCTACGACCCGGATTATCCCAAGCTGCACTTTTTCAGCGCTCTATCATTTCCGCATTAGAGCGATCCTTGTCACTGTCACTCATTCACCCAATAATCTTACATATATATATATCTGAGGTTGATTACGTTATATGGAGCTGATTTCATATGCAAATGTACACTGCTGCCCATTAAAAGTGCAACACCAGGAAGAACTTATCAGATTGTCCGTATCGTAAAAATATATCGTTTACAGGAGACATAAATATTGATTTGTTTATTATTGATTGAAATATGCAAGATGGGTAGCCCATGAGAAAATATGTAAATGATTCAAAGCGCATCACATACGCACATCATGTGTAATAGTAACTCCCCCTGGAAGTGGTATAAGAGGAGATTGCAAAGAGCTGGTGTAAAGCACTGGAATTGTATTTGCTCGCAGTTCTTGCGCACTAAAGGGTTAAGTATCCATACGACCAGATTTCTGACTTTGATCGAGGGAGAATTGTGGGATTATGGGAAGGTGGATTATCGTACCGAGACATCGGTGCTCGTGTTGGACGGAATACTAATACAGTGAGGAGAATATGGCGTCAGTGGGTAGAGGAGGAACGAACTCGCTGACTGAGGGATCTCAACGGCCCTGTCACACAAACAAACGAGAGGACAAACATCTGGTGCGCATGGCTTTTCATGATCGCACAGCCACATCAAACACCTTAGTTCAACAGTTAGGGTGTGTTGCACATCAACCAGTGTCCGCACCTATGGTTCGAAGTCGTCTGCAGCATCGGGGCATCTTTGCTAGGCGGCCATTGGGTCGGCTACCATTGACTCTACAACACAGGCGTATGCGACTGCAATGGTGGCAAGAACATCGTGCATAGATGTGTGAAGAGCATCGCATCATCTTTTCGGACGTAACCTGCTTCAGTATGCGTGCAGCACCATGATGGATGAATCCGTATCTGGTGGTACCATGTCGACAGGCTCAGTTAGACATGCATGATGCACTGCCATACAGGTCTGGCCCCTGGTGTTATGGTATGTGGTGCCATTGGACTCCACTAATGAACTAGCCTCGTACGCATTACCAGTACTTTGAACAGCCAGTGTTACATCACTGAGGTGTTGGAGCTTGTGGTCGTACTTACCAACAGGACAATGCCTGACCATATGTGGCATGCATCGTCCAACAATTCCTGGATAGCTACCATGTGACACTTCTGCCATGGACTGCACGTTCACCGGAATCTCCAATTGAACATGTCTGGCCCATGATCTCACGACGACTAGCACACCAGACACAGCAGCTGCTACAACTTTGGCTACGTATCAAAAATGCATGGACTGACATTCCCCAAACACACATCCGACGTCTCATCCTCCGAATGCAGGATCGCGTGGCAGCTGTTATTGCCACAAATGATGGCTATGCAAGATACTGATTTCTTTGCATTCCACAAGTCTAATCGAGTTGTATTTGTAATCACTTGATCCTTGTAAATTGATAATTATCCGTCTATATGCATATTAAATCTTAATATACGCAGTATTAGGAATAAGATTGAAGAAATAGAGGCAATTATAGGTGATAGTAATTTAATAGATATATTAATATTAACAGAAATATGGGTTAAAGAGAACGAAATTTGTTTATATAATCTTAATGGGTATAAAAAATTCAATAAATGTAGACAGTACAACAAATCAAGAGGTATCTTAATATATTTTAAGAATTCTATAAATATAGTTATAAATGATGATATAGAGATGGAAAGAGCAGAATCATTGTGCTTGACACTAAACAATTGTAATTTTTGTATATTAGCAGTGTACTGGTCTCATGTTTACACACAATATCAGTTTATTGAAGAATTAGATAGAGTATTAGGAAAAGTTGATACGAAAAATATATCGTTTACAGGAGACATAAATATTGATTTGTTTATTGACAAAGTGTATGTAGATGACCATTTGTTGATGATGTCGACATACGGTTTCCAATCGTATTTAAATGAAATAACCAGAAGTGCACAGCGCAGTTTTCCGTGTTTGGACCATGTATTTGTTAAAGGAAATTCTGATATAGATGAGGAAGTAGTAGTTGTATTTTCGGACATGTCTGATCATTACCCAATGGGTATTAAAATTGATATAATTAGCCGAAATTGTAACATATTAAAGGAAGAGCAAAATAATTTTCCATGTAGAATAGACTATACACTACTTATTAAAGAATTGGAAAAGACTAATTAGGATAACATTAAAAATATAGGAGATACAAATTTGGCATACAGGATATTTATCGACAAATTTTCTGAAATAATAATTAAATCCAAACAGTATTGCTTAAAAAACACAAACAGAAAATCAAAAAACAATTGGATAACAGATAAAATTATAAACCTTATTAAAACAAGAGATAAATGCTATCAGAAATTTAAAAAATCCGCATAATAATGTATATGAAACGAATTATAAAAATGTAAGAAATCAGCTTAATACCAAAGTAAAAAATAAAACAAATAATTACTACAGAACAAAATTTCAAAAATGTAATGGCAATAATAAAAAACAATGGAAATTTAAAATTGAACTAACTGATCAAAAAAAGAAAATATCTATTACACCGCAATTGTTTAATATTGGTAAGGAAACAAATGATAGCAATTCATTAAAAATAGTAAATGAATTTAAACTTTATTTTACTGGAGTTGCAGAAAATATTATTAAATGCCAAACACACGAAACTACTGCCAATGGATTTCAGCATAGTACTAGAACAAACAGTTCTATGTTTCTGCAACCAATTAGGGAAATTGAAATTGAAAATACTATTTTAGAATTGCATGACAATAAAAGTCCGGGTTTAGATGGATTTACTTTCCATCTAAACCCGGACTTCGAAATTTACTGCCATCGTATTAAAAAATTCTGTAAAGTATATTACTAATCCACTTTCATATATTTTTAACATGTCAGTTCAAAATGGGGTCTTCCCATGAATTAAAGAAAGCAGTCGTGGTTTCTGCTTATAAAAATAGAAAAAAAAATATGTTATCAAATTATAGGCAATATCTATCATTTCAATTTTTGGAAATATTTTCGAAAAGCTATTTAAAAAAAGAATTAACTGTTAACTTTTTTTTTTCAATAGGCAATTTGGCTTCAGAGAGGGTAAAAATACGGATGATGCCACAATTGATTTTATTAAATACATGTATGTATTAAAAAATAATTATCAAACTATATGTATATTTTTGGACATACAAAAAGCATTTCACATCATCTCCCACAACGTACTATTGAATAAGATGGAATATGTCGGAATCACGGGGAATTGTACTGACATGGTTTAAAAGTTATCTAAAGAATAGGATAGAAGTTGTTAAAATAAATGGTATTATTAGTTCAGAATTAAAGGTAAAATTTGGCGTATCTCAGGGTTCTGTACTGGGGCTGATTTTATTTTTAATATGTATTAACGATTTTTGTCAGATGAACATAACAAGGAGAATTATTAGTTTTTCTGATGATACTGCCATCACTTTTCGAGCTAAAAATAAAACAATTAAAAACATTAATCAACAGTGAATTGAAAATTATTGGTACTTGGTTTAGTATTAATAAATTAACTTTGAATTTAAATAAAACAAAATTAATGTATTTTAGTTTGAAGAGCAGAATTACTGAAGATATGGATATTAGAATTCATAATGAAGCCTTCAATCAAGATTTAGCTTGTAATTGTAAGCCTATCGAAATTGTTGATGAGACTGACTACTTAGGTATAAAAATCAATCAAAAATTGAATTGGAAACCGTATTTGGATAAAATTAAAATAAAACTTAGATCAATGTTATACAAAATTTATTGCTTAAACAAATTGGTAGATGCAGAAATGATGTTAAATATATATAATTCCTGGATTCAGTCTGTATTTTATTATGGGCTATTGCTCTATGAGGGAACTTAAAAAAAATTCTCAAACCAATAATTACAATTCAAAACAGAATAAAAAAAAACTGACAAATAATATTAATAGGTCTTCGAATGCATATGTGGGTATATACAGGGTGATTCAGAATTCATCATCAATATTTAGTGGGGAGGAAGGGAATAAGAAAAGAAAGAGATTTCACATAGGAAAGTATGGGGGCAGACGAACGCATGGTGGTGTAGAGGGCGCTGTGTGTACACACCTCTCATACAGAAGCACAGCTGTTTGACGCGTGCAGTCAGTTGTCATTCGACAAGGTGAATTTGCAGAAGTAACATGAACCGGTATACGTGGAATGAATGTGCAGATATGCATGTAACTTACGGTGCGGCAGAAGAAAGATGTCTTCGAGCCAGGCAATTGTATGCAGCGCGCTTCCCAAACCGCCGTGTGCCACAGCATCAAATGTTTTCACGTATTCATCGCCAACTGCGTGAAACAGGATCGTTTGCTGCTAGTAATGTTAATCGAGGGAGGCGCAGATCGGCACGGGCAGTAGCAGTAGAGGAAGCTGTCCTACAGGAAATCGAGGAACAACCTGGTGCTAGCACACGAGGTATGGCTAGGCAGTTTGGAATTTCGCAAGCAACAGCGTGGCGGATATTACACGATGAAGGGTTACATCCGTTTCATCTGCAAAGAGTGCAATTATTGGCAGCAGACGACCATCCCAAGCGTGTTATTTTTTGTCAGTGGTTCATGCAGAGAACAGCCGTTGATCCCAATTTCACAACGTATGTTCTTTTCACCGATGAGGCGTTGTTCACTCGAGAGGGTGTCTTCAACACACACAATTGGCATGTGTGGGCTCATCAGAACCCACACGGTACAAGACCTGGAGCTGCGCAACAACGTTTTGCTGTCAATGTGTGGACTGGGATTGTCGGTGACTGTTTGTTGGGCCTGTATTTACTACCATCCCGTTTGGACGGTGCCAAGTACCTAACATTTCTTCAGACTGTGTTACCGGATCTTCTGAACGAGGTGCCTGATGGTAGTCTCCGGCGAATGTGGTTCCAGCATGACGGCGTTCCTGCACATTTCGCAAATGCTGTGCGTGCTTACCTACGCAGACAGTTTGGTGGTCAATGGATTGGCCGCGGTGGACCGGTTTCTTGGCCACCACGTTCACCGGATTTATCTCCAATCGATTTCTTTGTATGGGATGTCATGAAAAACATGGTGTACGAGACCCCTGTTGATAGTGCTTGTAGCACGCATATCAGTTGCTGCCTCAAACATCCGGGAAATGCCAGGCATCTTCCACAGGGTCCGGCTGTCCATGCAACGCCGTTGTGAGTCATGCATTCTAGCACATGGTCGGCAGTTCGAGCACCTCTTGTAAGTCTGTACAACCAATGCAAAGAAATGTTACATGTAAGATAATAAATGTTTTTTCCTTACCACTTCCTTCTTATGTGTTCTTTCCATCATTGAACTGGGGTCATTTTGCCCTACTACATGGCATATGCGCCCATGCTTTCCTGTGTGAAATCTCCTTCGTTTCTTATTACCTACCTCCCCACCAAATATTGATGATGAATTCTGAATCACCCTGTATATATATGTGGATATCTTGCCTTTAAGATAACTTTATGTATATAATGGATATAACTCCTGTAAATAATGATATATGTATATAAAAATAGCAATTATCTTCAAGGAAAAATATTTGTACATCATTTGCATACTGAGGGAAAACAATATATTGTTCCATTAGTTAAAAAAGAGATTGTACATAAGCATTCGATGTATTTAGCTCCCAAAATGTTCAATAGTTTACCTTATGAATTAAGAAATTTCCCTGGTAATATTTCTTTGTTTAAAAAAAGTTAAAGGTTTTTCTTATGGGGTTTCCTGATATTGAATTTATGTATAACATACTAAAGTAAATCTTTTTGTCTACATCCGGAAGCTGCGAATAATTTTTCCTTTGCATTATTATATAATTGAACATCGGATAGTTTGAATTTTTTTAAGTATGTATGTATACACGTTAATACGTTTAAATTTCTGTGTATTTCAATGTTATATTTAAACAATTATATTTATACAATATGCAATAAAAAAAGGAAAAACTTAGCTTGTGGGTTCTTTATAGGAAAAGAAATTAATAATTATTTGTAAAATAAAGTTGAAAGTTGAAGTTGAAGTTGAGTTCAGTTGTAACATATGCTACGTATTCACTACGTAGACATTTAACCTTTAATATGGTGATGATTCACCATATTAAATTCATTACGGTGACCTTTAACCTTTAATATGGCTTTGATATCTCTTGTCTTTTCTGGTGTTGCACTTTTAATGGCGAGCAGTGTACTTCGCTGACACGAAGAATGAAGTGTGGTGATGGGGTATGTGCCTCAGCAGGGGTATGTGCCTCAGCAGGGGCGAGGGATGACTCAGTCGCTAGCACCGCCAAGCTCGTAATATGCAATTCTCAGGTTCGAGTTCTGCCTGGACCAGCGTTGAGATTTATTTCCACACAACTCCTCTCTCTGACCACGATCAGTAGCGGACACCGATGCGCTTGGAAAGGCCGCCGTCCGTCGGATAGGAGGTTAAAGTCATAGCCTCAGGTGCGAGAGAGAGCCATACTCTGTGTACGTTAAAGAACACCCTAAATGGCCTTGGCAGGGGGCTACCATCTGTCTGCCAACAGCTGTCTGGTGGTCCTTTCCCCCAACCTTCTTTGAGCTCTCGGGATCCTTGTGACCTGGTCATTTAGCCCATTGTTTGCAAAAAAATTGCCGCTCAGAGATAAAACAACCCAACACAAGAATGTGACTCAGTATTATACATCTACCATTTTGTGAGCACAAACCATGTGAAATGGCACTGAGGATCGTCAGGTTTTGTGAAGGGTGCCTTGTTGCCCATTCCAATGCCCAGTTACAATTATAAAGATACACCAAACAGGAGGATTTTGCATTTCTCAAAAGGCCTCTTATATGGTGAAGCAGCACGTAAGAGACAGACCTCCCCAAAACTGATTGCCGGTACATCCAAAATACATAGCGCACCCAGCTACACACCAGATGTTATAAACAAAAAGCTCTGCACAATGGTCAGGGGCCAAAACCCTGCAATCCAGAGAACGGTCGTCAAACCTCAAAAGTGTTTCAGTTGGGTGTCCATAGTAGCATTCGAGAATCTTCGCTTACATAGCACGTATAAGTCCTGTGTCCACAAGTTGGTGCCTTGACATATAAAGGAACAGCATACAAATTGTCGCAAGCTCTATGAGCGCTGCCTGACGGATAAGTGGAAAATATGGCCACGTTGGATGAGGATACGCACATTGGATGAGATACTTCTACCTACAACAAGTAGTCAATATATTTCCATCCAATCCACCAAATAGCCTATGACAAGTGGTACAGAGAATGTGTCCAAAGTTTCACAAAGATCCACAATCACTGCTGGGTACAGCTATAATGGTAACTTGCAAATCCGTAGGGTGTAATAGAATGCCAGAGTGAACTCTATTATCGGGCAAATGACCTGGACCCAATATACTAGGGCGAATTGCCTGCCTTGTATGCTATGGATTTCAACACCATATGATCGCACCAAGGCGAAGCTTCCGGCCATACCTCACTCAGCATCTACGTGCACATATTGTCGCATGCTCCCCAAAGAGTGGGCGGCGTGAACATAGCACAAATGCGAACGATGTGTGCGTTTTGTTGTGTAACGATACCGGGTACCAAAAGATATAATTGGAAATATAATATCATTGGAAAATGAAGAACTCTTTCGGATATGCTGAAAAGGAAAAATCTATGAACTGATGTCTATTCGTCGGGGGGGGGGATATTTTTTTTCATTAGTGTTTTTATAAAAAGGACGGAGATAACCTGTAAGCTTTTGTCGGTTTCTTGTACACAATACAAACACTTAGGCAAGGACATGCGCACTGGAATAGCAATCAGATACGTTAACCAGTAGGCCATGTAGTCCTAAATATATTCACATCAGCTGATAATTTCCCACAAAAATGGAAAGGTCTGAAAAATACAGTAGACAAACGAAAATATTGGTTATTAAAAGTTAAAACCAATGATACTATTTAAAAACCATCGAGCTTGCCTTCAGCATTTCATTTGACATCTGCTTTCGTGACTTCTTTCTTCTTTACTAAAAGTGCATGGCGTGGAATGAAAATGGACAAATTTAAATGTAATCGGCTATGAAATTTTGATATACAGTAATAGTATTAATATTATTAATAGCATTTAAAATTTCGAATCTATATATTTTTAAAAACTTTCTTTTAATCTAAACTTTCTTTTACTTTTATATATACATATATAGTTTTGTTTACTTGAAATGCCAAAAATGAAAAAAAATTCAGATCAATCCAAATGCAAAATTCTGTAGTTGAATTTCTTCGTTAATGTAATAGAAAAATTAATACTAATATGAGTTTTGTTTTCATTTCTAATCTTCCCCGGGGGGGGGGGGTCCTTTTCGATATTCGGCTTCCTTTCTGTGCCTCCGTTTTTTATCTCGTTTTAAAAAAAACAAGATAATAGTTTCACTTTTACGTCTGTTTGTTCGTCTGCAGACATCGAACTTTTTCGTTAATAGAGATAAATTAAAAATTATTTTTCCGTTGGATAGGAGATTGGGAGAGGATTGAAAAAATATTACGATTTACACTTTCCGAATCTCCCAAAAGCTATAAATGCGCCCTCTGAAAAAGCTGAAAAATTCAAAATTTAAAACGAATATTGTAAATGATGTATTTATGATAGAAATTTGAAATTTCGATGTTGGAATGTGAAGATCATGAAGTTCCCACCAACAACAATGAGTTGTCCCCTTAGACCAAAGGTGGGTGGGAAAATGCAATTCTTTTAAGAGATAATTGCTTAATCTTAGTGGTAAATTGAAACATCTTCAGGTTGGATAGGTATTTGAAATAATTGGTTGTACGAGTGGAATTCGAACCCACGTTTTCCAGAAGCATGCTGGGAGTCATAACCACTGGACCACCAGAAGTTATCATCTCTTTAACAATGAATGTGCTTCTGGGAGACGTGGATTCCAATCCCACTCTGGACTACCAATTTTTTTTTCAAATGTTTTTTGTCTACAGGACATTTTCCTGTGATACTTTATTACTGGATAAAGTATCACAGGAAAACATTTTTATCTTTTGGATAAATATTGATTGCAATTCTCACTCTCCTAATCACCCAAAAACTATAATTGCGCTCTCTAACGGAGGAAAAAACAGATAATTGCAAAATTTCAAACGAATATTGCAAAAGATGTAGTTATACTAGAAATTTGAAATTTTGGTGGTTGAATGTAAAGGTGACGAGTTTCCAATGGCAATAATGAGTTGATCGCTTACACGAAGGGAATTTTTAATTTGACAAATAATTATATGCTTTTAGAGATAAATTGAAAATTCTTTTTGGGTTTTATAGGTATTGATGAACTCTTACGATTTGTACATTCCAAATATTTCAAAAGCTATAACTACGCCTCTAACATGGGAAAAATTTGAAAATTCCAAACATTTTAAAGAATATTGCAAATTATTTTTGCCAGAAATAGAAATTTGAAAATTTGGTTGTGGGATGTGAAGGTCATGAATTTCCCATTGGCAGCAATGAATTGACCCCTTACGTCCAGGGTGGGTGGGAATCTCAATCGTTTTCTTTTAAGAGATAATTGGACGGCTATTTTTTAGTCGGATTGGTAAAAACGAAATATTATAATTCGCATTTTTCAAATACTTAGAGTTGGGTTGGGTTGTTTTACCTCTGAGCGGCACTTTTTTGCACACCACGGGCTAAATAGCCAGGTCACAAGGACCCCAAAGGCTAAGAGAAGGTTGGGTGAGGGGACCCACTGGAACAGCTGTTGGGAGACAGATGGTAGCCTCCCGTCAAGGCCATCCAGCGTGTTCTTTAACGTGCACAGGGTATGGCTCTCCCGCGCACGGGGCCACGGCTTAACGTCCCATTCGACGGACGGTGGCATTTCCAAACCCATCGGTGTCCCCTACTGACCGTGGGCAGGGCCGGGAATTTTGCGGAGATAAATCTCAACGCTGACCCAGCTGGGACTCAAACCTGGGAACTACAGATTACGAACCTGGCGCGCTACCGACTGAGCCACCCCCGCCCCCAAATACTTAGAGGGTATTAATTTATGTCGTTAGAGATTACTAAATGTAGAAACGGCAGTAGATTGCAAGCGATCTGTTTATTGTAGAAATTTGAAATGTCGGTGATAGAGTGTCAAGAAATATCCCACTCACCACAATAATGTACCCATTTTTCTCAGAGGAGGGTGAGGAAAGCAGATTTTTAAATTTAAGAAATAAATGACAAATGCTTTTATATTGCATAATTACTAATAAAATACTACTCTTGGCATTTTTCCATCATACATTAGGTCAAATTAAAACTTTTAATGAATGAAAAAATAGGTAAACATAAATTTCATTACCTTTGAAAACGATAGTCCCATATGCTCCCGAGGCGATATGCGTACTTCTAGGTCTTTTCTGCATTTGTCTGTCTTCCATTTGTACAGAAGTGTTGACGACCTTACCTAATACCCCCTGCAGAAAACAATACGAAATTCTCAACTTCTGTGAAGTACGATTATTCATTAATAAAGGGGTAAATTATTGAAATAACAATGAAACTTATACCTCAAATTATTTGCTGAAAACAATTAGGTTTTTTTCATGTGTTCCTGTGATACTTTATTTTTTGAATTACTTATACTTCTTATTAAATACGATTTTCTGAATAAACGTCACTCAGTGCAGAAAATGATATAATGATTTTTAACTGTTATCACATGAACAAAAAGTTGTTAGAATGAATAATTCCCTGATGGAGCTGGTGGCAAAAGCAGGTGAACCGTTAAATACAGCTTCCATAAAGAGTTGTACTCCAGCCAATGGTAGACCAACGCATATTTCTGTGTATCAAACATCAACCCACCCCAGAAAGTGCTAATATAGATAGGAGTCTAATGGTGTGGGATTGACAAGCTTGATTCTCTGAGTTTAGTGAACTGCCTTGGAAAATATATGTTTTATAAGCTTTTAAGGGTATCACTTCATTTCTCCTCTTTTTTAACTTATACAGTAATTGAATCAAACCAGGTTTAAATGATTACTTGGTCATATACCTAACTTGCTCTTCTGAAAATTATTATCATTTGAAAGCGGATTACAAAATGAACACTATATGTTCTGCTTCTTTGCTGACAGTTGCCGAGCTACGTCCTACGGGTGGTCACGTGTCAGCGCGAGCTTATTGATTCCTTTGCTCTGCTTTGCTCTTCCTGGAAAGAATCCTATTTCGTCTTTCCTGGAATTATGACCGAAAGTGGGAAATATTTTAAGTCCATTGTGACAGGCGTTGATGCTTGAGCTCATGATTTTCGGGGGGCCCATTGGAGAGTCCTCCATAATGTATGTGATCACACTTAGTAGCCAAGCGAAGAAAGTGAAATGAGGCCCAAGATACCCTGAAGCCTGCTTTGGCAGTTATTACATGCATTCAGTGGAAGTTAAATTATGACCACCAATTATTATGTGTAGAAGAATGAACTGTGTGAGTTAACTAAGTTGAAACTAACAGAGTGGCGAGGCGTGATTTTTTGAGTAGGGGAAGCAATTGCCAGAAAGCAATGCTACAACTAAGTCGGAACGCAGTTCCGGTAATCGATGCTTCAAAATCACTGAACCGGGACACCGTTCTGATATTCAATTTTTGCGAATCATTAAACTGAAACGCCGTTCCGGTACTAGATGTTTTCAAATCACTGAACCGGAACGCCAATCCGGCACTGGATGTTTTCGAATCGTTGAACGGGATCGATGATCCGGTACTTGATGTTTCGTAATCAACGACTGAGAATAGTTCTATACTTTTTGAATCAAATACTATTTGAAATTAGTATTATACATTGCGTCTTTTCTAGGAAAAAAAGTGGGGATACTGTGGATTGGCAACAATGTT
The DNA here is from genome assembly GCA_038380435.1 of Ryuthela nishihirai. Classification (NCBI taxonomy): domain Eukaryota; kingdom Metazoa; phylum Arthropoda; class Arachnida; order Araneae; family Heptathelidae; genus Ryuthela; species Ryuthela nishihirai. The sequence continues at coordinate 5,944,718 of JAWZYU010000021.1, forward strand.
ATTTTGAGAGTCGAGGGTGGACAGAAAATGGCCCAAGCGCATGAAGAAGTTAAACATGTATTTTTTGCTTAAAAAAATATTATGTATTTATTATGTAAATATTTTCATTTTATTTACTGCGAAGTTAGAACGAAAGTGCAAATTAATATTCCAAAAAAAATTAACAAAATCACCTTCAGAAAATTTGTATAACAAACTCCGAATTTGAGTGCTGTCATCTGAGGAATATCTCGATTTCCCTCTTCGCTTCTGCTGTCGACACTGCGGAATTGTAGTCCAGTCGAAAGTGGGATAAAGAAAAATATCACCAACTGTACATTAAAAATAGTTTATTAACAAACTCTCAACTAAAAGATAAAAATGAAATTTTATTTTCATGCCGATGAACAGAGGTGGGGATAAAGGGGCATACCTACATATTCTCAAAGTAAAAAGCCTTTTTATTACATACAGGTATTGGACAGAAAAATGGAAACAGTCCACGTTATCTCAATAGAAAATCAAATCAGGGCTCAATAAAATCTGTCTAAATTTCGATTTTAAACAATATTTGTTCAGAATTCAAAGAGTTATAAACGCTGGAATATATTTAACAGGTTACAAAAAAATTTGAACCAAAACTTAATTAGAACAAGTTAAGAGATCAGAGATCATAATTTACTCTAATACAGTGTAGGATGCATTGCAGCCGTTACTGATGTTTTTAATCTCTTTTAATGTTTTAATTAAAATAACACATTAAAATAGGTAGAATTGATTGAGTCTTTAATTTATCTTTAGACATATATTTCACTAAGAATCACTTTGAAGAAGTTATTGAGCTCTGGGATTATCTATTGATATAAGCATGGAATTATTTCCATGTTTCAGCCCAGTACCTGTATATATAAATATGAGTTATCTCATAGTAACAAAGGAGAGGGGGACTGAACGTGCAATCTCCTCCTCATTCAACAAATTTATTTTTAAGAAATCATTCATTAATCAGCGTCCCTGTGACGGAATGTTTAGCTTTGCTTGGCTATTGATCTTAGGAACATGGGTTCAAGCCTTGCATAAAATATTACGCTGACAGGCTCCTTTAGGATTTATGTAGCAAGCATCTGCTTCAGGGGTGTTTTATTTATTTGCCCCATTAACTTGCATTAATAAAAATGTTAAACAAATTTTTGAAAAACCTAATAAATAAAAATATTTTGGTTAAATTTTGCTATGCCACTGATTTTATATAAAAGAATCATGTGTAATTCCTAAATTTCATTCTTGTTATCTTTCATTTAATTGATATTGTCTTTGTGCATGAGTAAAGGCATTATCATTGTCTATAATTTCTCCTTCCAATATTAAATTCTATAAACAGACATTTGTGGAAGATGCGGAATTTTGTCGCCATTCGAAAAACAGTAATGCCCATCATTGTTATGCCAGTTTTGAAACGCTTTACCCCTTAATGGCACTTTTGCATACACAGTGGGCTAAATATTAGGTCACAAGGATACCCCCCTCGACGGCTCAGAGTTAAGAAGCTGAAGGGGATACACTGGACAACCATTAGGAAACAGGTGGAAATCAAAATATCATCTAACTTCAGTGTACTGATCAGAGTGGGTTTCTCATGAGCATGGGGCGGGGATGGCTCAGTCAGTAGCACGCCGACTTATAATCTTCAGTTCCCAGGTCGAATCTCACCTGGGCAAGCGTTGAGATTTATTTTTGGAAAACTCCCCCACCCTACCCTGGTTTAATAAATAGGCATCCATGGACTTCGAATGGTGCCTTCCGTCGGATGGGATATTAAGCCATGGTCTGTGCACGTTAAAGAACACGCTGGATTGCCTTGCCGGGAAGCTACCACCTGTTTCCTAACAGCTGTCCAGTGGGTCCCTCTCCCAACAATCTCTGAGTCTTCGGAGTCTTTGTGACTCAGCCATGTATTCATTTTTTTGCAAAAATGCCACTCAGAGGTAAAACAGCTTAACCTGAAAATGGAGTGCCGATTTAACGCCTCATCCGACGGACGGCAGTTTTTCCGAGCCTTTCGATGTCCCCTTTCTCGCCGACAGCTAGATGCCGGTTAACGGAAATAAATCCTAATCTTGACTCGAGCCTGGAAACATCAGAAAACCAGTCTGGCGCGCTACAAAATAACACCCCCAACCACATGCCTAAACGCAAAGGCTATTATGATGACTTCTGATTGGGAAGTCAGAGAAACAGGCAAAACTTCAAAGGAGACCATTTAGTAAGAAGTGGAGATGATTTTGGGGCTCAATTTTTCGAATCCGCATTTGCCTGAGCCCGCTTCGGGGAAAAGATATTCAGAAGCATCATAAAATTTATACGTATACTGAAATGAATGTCGCTAATTAGCTATTTTATTCTTATAATATTAATAAAAATGGTTTTATGACGAAATTGGATGCTAAAACTATTTGGAGGAGAAAATATTAGAAATACTACCAGAACTAAAATTTTATAGCATCATTACAAATGCAAAGAGCCATTTATTTATTAAAAATAAGAAAATATGCAAAAAATAAAAGCTCCCTTGGGCTTATTTCTAATTACTAAAGACCAATTAAAAGGTTGAAATTATAATCAAAAATATTTTATATTTCTGCCTTTCAAAATTAAAAAAATATTTGAAATTTAAATTAGCCTGAGTCCGAAGTCGTCTGCGCTATTTACGACCGAGCCAGACTCGAGCTCAGTCTGGCAAAGTTTATCGCTACCGATAAGGCCACAAGGGTTTGCATTGTATAGCTTTGAGTGTGGTGGTTCCAAATTAAGAAGAAATGACAGAAATCAATCTTCTAAAGTTAATACACTTAATAATGTGCAAAAGTACCAATATGTCATTAACCTTGAATAAACTTGTATTATCTAGTAAACAGAAAAACAGCTGAGCCAAAAGACTTACGCTTGAAAACAAAATAGTGAAAAAACCAAAAAATAATGACTTCAGTGCAAAATAGCAAAAAAGCCGAAAAAATTATGGCTTGAATGCAAGAGCCAAAATTTACGATAATATTACATGCAAGTAGTATCAAGACACTTCAGCGATCTCCCACGCACAGGGCTTTCTCTCTATGACGCCAACGGTCACACCCCTTATTAATATTCATAATTTATTAATATTCATAACTCCCTATTAAACCCTTATCAAAAGTGCCATCCCTTTTTATTAAAAAAATTCCTACGTCTGCCAGTTTGAATTCTGACATCGTCATCTTCATGCCATAAACTTCGCCATTCGTCCGCCATCTTGGTTTCTGACGTCCTCACCCATCCGAAATAATTCTAAGTCCTGAGCCCGCCATTTTGAATTCCACTGTCATCACTCCTCCGAAACCTCGAAATAATTCTAAGTCCAGCGAACTGTGGCGCCAACTAGTGTTTAACACACATCATCATCATCATCATACTCAAGAACCTGTGGGCTACGGAGGTCCAACCAGACCATGCAATTTAGTTCTCCAAGCAAGTCTATCCTGAGCTACATCTACTACATCTAGCCACTGCACACCAATTCTAACAAGGTCCTGTTTGATATTGTCTGCCCACCACATCCTAGGTCTCTCCTTCTTTCTGAGGCCTTTAGGCACACTGTTCATAACCCTATTCGCCAATCTATAATTATTCATACGGGCAACATGGCCAAACCAACAGAGTCTCTCTCTGCACAATATGCTGCTTAAAGGAGGTTGCAAATTCCTTTGCCTAACCTCATCATTAGTTACAAAGTTGAACCACCTAATGCCCAAGATACTGCGTAAGCATCTGGAATCAAAAGCATCTAGTTTCCTGTTATCTTGTTTACACAATGTCCAAGTTTAACTACCATAACTAACCCTAGAAAGAACCAAACTATTATACAGTATAATTTTAGTCTTTAGGTGTATACGCCTATTTCTCCACACTCTTCATAGATTCTTAAAAGTCCCGGCAGCAATCCCTATTCATCAGTTAATCTCATGCCGCACATCACCATTATCTGATATATAGCTCCCAATATAATTAAATTATGACACCTGCTCAAGACTGCAACCATTCAGAGTAACAGAATCGCAGCCTGCCTGACCAATTTTCATCACTTTAGTTTTCTCTCTGTTTATAACCAAACCTACTCTACTACCAGTTTCATCAACAGCTCGAATGAAAGAATTCATCTCATCGACATCATTTGCCAAAAAGGCTAAATCATCAACATAATCTAAATCAGAAATTTTCGTATATCCAGTCCATTTAAGGCCAAAATCTTTCCCTTGAAGTGAATTTCGCATAACATAATCAATAACCAAGCTAAAGAGAAAAGGAGACAAAATGCACCCTTGTCGAACACCAGAAGTAATGCTAAACCAATTGCTACAAGCCTTACCAACTCTCACACACGACTCAGCGTTATTATAGAGAGCTTTCATTATGTTAACTAACTTGTCTGGTATACCATATGATCTCACAATCAACCACAAATTATGACGATCAACAGAGTCGAAAGCCTTTTTGAAATCAGCAAAGCTAGCAACCAAAGGTTTCTGAAACTCTAAACATTTCTCAAGAATCTGCCTAAGTGAAAATATCTGATCCAAACATCCCCTACCACTTCTGAATCCACATTGCTCATCACGCAATTGACTGTCAACCAGTTTCTTAATTCTATTAAGCACAATTATGGAAAGAACTTTACCTGGAACAGAGAGTAGGCTGATACCCCTATATATATCACCTTTTTTGAAAATAGGGATAACAATAGCTCTGGTAAAATCCTTAGGAACCATGCCTTCATCATAAAAGATATTCAAAATTTCTGTCATCCAAGTGGTAACAGAAACATTCCCAGCTCTAAGCATTTCTGTAGTAATTCCATCTACCCATGGAGATTTATGTAGCTTAAGTTTAGAAACAGCCAAAATAACTTCAGATTGTGTTATAGGGCCAACATTAAAGCCACCAATGCATCTATCATCTTTGCAAACAATGGGAATAGAACTAACCACATTGTTTAGAATATCACTGAAATGCTCAGCCCACATAGCCATGACAGAATCCTCACCTTCAATAACTTATCTTGTTTATCCTTCAATCCTTGTATGCCTGTCCGTTTTCTACCACAGAAAACATTAACTATCTGGTACAGCTCTCTGCTGTTGTGCTGTATAACTGGTTCCTCGGCTTTGTCAGCCAAACCACCAAGCCAAAGATTCTTATCAGCAGCTAACTGATCTTTTACACGTTTATTAAGTTCTCTGTAATGCTTTCTATTAGGACTAGTAGGGTATTGATTAAGGACATTCCTGCAATTCTTTCTTTCCGAAATATGCTCAAGTGCCTTATCACTCAGATAATTCTGTCTCTTCTGCTCCTTTTTTCCTAAAAGAGTACTGTTAGTGTTCAAAAAAGCCTGTTTAAAATGATCCCATTCTTCCTCAACTTCAGTAGTAAGCATACCATGACTGTCATAATGACTAGGTAACCTATCATGGTAAGCTTTGGCTATAACTGGGTCTTTCAGAGCTTCAGTATGAAAAGTAAATTTTTCAACCCTAGCACAACACTTTTTAAGTTTAATTTGCAAGACACTTTTAACAAAGTCAGATCCAATTTCAGCTCCCCTATATGACCTGGTATTCCTAACAGAACTAGCCCATTTGCTGTTAATTAATATGCAATCAATCATATTCTTATGCAGCTCATCATGTGAAACCCATGTGTACTTATGTATGTCGCGATGTTTGTAATAAGTGTTAGTTATTCTGAATCCATTGAGTTTACTTACCTGTAGGAGACGTTGCCCATTGCCATTGCAGCTACCAATACCAAAAAGGCCTATTACTCCTCCCCAAAGGTCAGAGTCAGTACCAACTTTGGCATTCAAGCCACCAAGAACAAGGGTAATATCTCCTTTCTTGACAGAATTCAAAATATCCTGAAGTTGTCCATAAAACCTACCCTTCTCATCCTCAACGGCATCCTCAGTGGGGGCATAACAGCAGATAACATTCAAGACTATAACGCTTGTCTGAAATTTTGCTGTAAGAAACCTTTCATTAATCCACTCATATCCTAGAAGAGAATCACTAGCGTGTCTGCTGAGAAGCAGACCCACGCCTTGGTGATGCTTATTGTCGTCCCTCGCTGAAAAGAGAAATTTAGGATTATTTTTAAGAGTCTGACCTTTATCTGTCCATCTGGTCTCTTGCAAGCCGAGAATATCTAAATTATAATGGTGGAATTCTTGTGTGAGGACATCAAGAGAAAAAGCTCTGTGCAGAGTCCTCACATTCCAACTACCTATGGAGAGAAAATGGTTAGTAGGATGTTTAAAGAAACTGTGTTTATTGAGAGAAGGAATGCCGACAATATCAAACAGCCCCTTAATCGCAGACATGGGGCAAAGACCCGTTCCCCCACTACTAAAGGCTGAAGCCATCCACACTGGAAGACTTCCTCCAATGCAGAATTTGACGATGCCAATAGAAGCAAAGAGTTCAGGTGCCTGCGATGACTTCTGCTCAGGATTATTCCACCAGCTGATAAACATATCCTGTGAATCTATTCACTTGGGGCTGTCAACCCACAAACAAACAGAAAACACAGCGGAAGATGTTCCCTCCACAGAAGCCCACCAGTGCAGCAAAATCAGGATCCATAATCAAGCTCAGAGTCATATATCTGTCCAGTCCAGTAGGTTTATATGGTCAGCACCAGGACCCTGTGTGGTTAACCACTCCTCAGCAGGGTAGAAAAAAAAGAAAAGTAGCCATAGTTGTCCAGATCAGTAGGCCACACTAATCTGGCAGCCCTCCCCTTCCGTTCACTTCCACAAGAGAGTATTTCTTTTGAAAGGTACTAACGGTCTGCACCACGAGAAGGCGGGGTCGGACATTAGGTGCTAGGCCTGGCCGGTTCTATGCATCACCACAGGGGATTGGTGCATAGCTCTCCTTCCAGTGACTACCTAGCTACCATTTCAGTTTCTACTACTTACTATTTTCCATAGTGGGGCTCGATCGTGCAACCCTCATGTTTACCAGCACGCTTTTCCATTCTGCCAAAGGTAATATATATTTAGAGTGCTTAAAGGTGGATGAAGTAGGAATAACCGATTATTATAAATTACGAATTTTTTATTTCTTTATAAGTTAATTCGCGAATTTTTCATTTCCTGTATTTATTTTTTATAAATTCAATTGCGAATTTTTTATTCCTGTATTAATTTTTTCAAAATTAATTTTCGAATTTTTTTGTTTCCTGTATTTATTTTTTATAAATTAACCTATGATTTTTTCCTTATTAATTAACTTGCGAATTTTTTTTCCCTTATAAATTAACCTAAGAATTTTTTATTTCCTCAAGTGTGTGTCGATACTGAATGGAAACGCGGATTGTTGTACTTTGTAGATGCTGAATTTTTATGTACTCTGAAATATAATGTTATTGTTGATGATGCAAAAAATCAAATGTATAAATTAGTTTAATAAAAAAAAGTTGAAACCTATATATAAATGTGTCGATGTGTTCTTTACGATTCATTTTATTTCTTTGTATGGAGGAGGAAAGAGAAGGTGTTAGCTAGTATAACAAGTCTGATTATAATTGTGTTAACGATAGTGGGAATTGTATAGGAAACCCTACCCGAATACAGAGACAGTAACTGTGACGAGTAGAAAATATTAGGGAGACGCTACAAATTACGAGGGAGATGTTAGGATTTACGAAATTCGACATTCCAATGGATACAGCTATTGGTGACTATACCATCGACGTGAACTGAGGAATGTATGGTATTTATTTGTATTCGGATCTGATTGCACCTCAGTTGTTAGGTGACATTCACAGCGAAGTATTGTGTCAGGAACCTTGCTATCAGAACCAATAATAACGAAGCGATCATTGCAGTGTATCATCAACCTGATTACTACCCTCTGGAAAAAAACAGTTTCGAGAGTGTGAGAATCTTCCTTTCGCACCAATATTGGAGAACCGCTACATTTTAAATTTGGCAAAGTTTTAGTCAAATTACATTTCTGTCATGAGCGTTAAATTCATTCCCCCTTCTGCAGAAACCTATGTGAGTTACTTCAAGAGCCAGACGGGGCAGGGTGTGTTCCGGAGCTCTTGTTACCAGAGAGGTGATGGGTTGGTAGTATCTTTGCCACTATTGGGTGTTTCATCAGCCCTCTGCTACGACCGGCGCTGGTCACCCTACATAAGGGTGGACAACGGTTCATTTCAGAGATGGCCCAAGGGCAATACTTCAAAATGGATACCAAAGCAGGGTCACGTGAAGCAGGTGCAGATCTGCTACAATGTGCCAGTTCCAAGTGCAGGGAAGAAAAGACATGAAACGCAGCCATCACCACCCCCAATGTTCATAAAGTGATAAGACTGTACAATTAAGGACTTGTTTTCATCATGAGCATTCAGAAAATTCACATTGATTCTGACGATTGTGCCAATTCCGAACTGGATCTGTTTCTGGTACCCCCCACTGTCTCACAACTAGAAAGAGGCTGCTATATTAATTATTTACCTGTGGATTCTCTGGAAGGTAATGCCCCACTTTAATTCATCGTGAAAAGAACAGATGAATGCATTGATCTGTTCTACTGCCACGTATGTCTTGTCTTGACAATTGTGACATCAGACGGTACAGCCCTGTCGGAAGTGGTTGCCCTCATCAATCATTTCTTCCACGCCCTCTTCAATCAAGTAGACGTCTTCCTAAATGATCACCTAGTGAGTGCTTCTCACACCCTGTACCACTACAGGACATACTTGGAGACCCTGTTGAATTACGGTTACAATCCTACTCGAAGTCAACTTCATACATCAGTCTGGTACCTCGACATCGCGGGCAAAATGTAACTGACCACCCGCAAGAATGAGGGGTGGCATCAGCGCAAGGGGTAAGTAAAGCCTACAGGTGTCGGACTCATCTCGTGGATTCACGCTGACCTGTTCAATAAAGATCGATACCTACTCAATCAGATCTATCTGAGACTAAGGTTGTTATGGTCCAAACCCAATTTCTGTCTTGTGACAGGCAAAGCAGATCCTTCTAACAAAGTACAGATTCAAGAAGCTAAATTTTTCGTGTGCAAGGTAAAACCCATTTCCAGTGTGGTCCTTGCACATGCTCAGCTACTGATTTCCAACAGTGCCAAGTGCCCCCAACGAAGAAAGGATTTATGCATGTTCTCCATCGCAGCTGGTCTGACGAGCGTGAGAGGCGTTAATTTATTTCTCAGACAGCTGTCGGTACGTCTCATACTGGGTATGGTGGAAAGTACCAGTCTGAATGGATTGTACGAAAAAAATCCCTTAAACTTCCAACATTTCGATTTACACTATATCACCTTCACATCAACAGTGAATAGCAGTCCTACACCCCCTACTTTACAAACGGCCAGTCAGTGCCGTCTTAACAGTATTGTAGGTTCCTGGGCAAAGCAATGCACTGGGGCCCCTACCCACCAACCTACGGGAATAAAAATGTAAACGGTCAATAAAATTAAGCCTAGATTTATTGGTACTTTTAACAAAATCAATGTTTAAGCATAAAAAAACATGCTGCAAAGCGAGGATTAATCAACGCAAACTTTTGCGAAACTTAGAATCGTGTGGACCAGTGTGCCCATGCCTTAAGACGGCCCTGGGCCAGTATCTTCATTGTTACCTAGGATTATTGGAAGCTGTGGATGCATGGAAATCAGATAGTGGCATTAACTTATCAAGAAAAGCCTATGCCGATGGCTTTACACTGTTTGGATTCCAATTGACCTCTGAGCAACGTGAATGTAATCAAGTGTTTTCCATAATAATGAGTGGGAGTGTCAAAGTTGAATTAAAGTTTGCCCGACCTCTGCCCACTTCGGTTTACCTGATCCTGTATGTAGAATATCAGAATTTGCGTGAAATCCCATTGGATCATAAAATCTTGTTTGACTACAGCTTGTGAATACCTATCAGTTAGAAACCAACCTCTTGATGCTCCTAACAAGTCTAGGCGTGTTTCCACGTGACAGACTACCTCAAAGAATCGACCAATCAGAAGAATCTACAATACTGATCCATCCACCAGCCCCGGCACCCATTGGATAGCTATTTACAAGAAAGGAATGAGTGTGGATCACTTCGGCTCTCTGGGGACAGGTCCCAACCTGTCCATGCAAGAATACTACAAACAGCTAGATGTACGTCACGTGTTTCTTCCTTCGATACCTCTACAGCACCTCCTGGGGGACACTTGTGATGCTCACTGTTTGTATTTCCTGTTTAAAGGAGCAAGCAACACTATTCCCACACTACAGCACTGCGATTACAAGTGTTGACCCAACTATAACGACTGCATGGTGGTACGATGGCTCTCCGTATTTTAATTACCGCTCCTTCTCAGTGTGGAAAGACAACTTTCATCCTTAAACTCATCAAAGAAGCCTCTGAAGTATTCGACCCCCACCCCAACGTTTCGTTTACTGCTACAGGGAGTGGCAACCCACCTTCTAATCCTTTAAGATTACTGTGGAATTTAATGAAGAAATGCCTGAAAATCTGGAATTTAATCCCCTCAGGCCTACGCTTTTGGTGTCGGATGACTTGATGGAGCAGTCTGTGGCCAGCAAACGCATATTGCAACTGTTTATTCATGGAGGTCACCATAAAAATATTACGATTGTTCTGATCGGGCAAAATCTGTTTTTAAAGGGAAGACATTTCGAGGACTGTATCACTCAATGCACACTTTATATTTTTATTATGTAATTGTCGAGACACTTCGCAAATAACACATCTAGAAAGACAAGTGTTTCCCCATCATTCCAAGCTTCTGACTGATGATTATGGACTCGTTACACAGCGGCCGAGTGGTTATTTGTGCATGGATCTGCATCCGAGAACGTTGGACACTGAGCGACTCTGCGCTACGATCTCCCTTCCGAAGAACCAGAGATATTCTATGTCCCCAATGAGGATTAGATCTCAAGGTCCATTCCTACAATGTCTGCAAAAACTAGGGGGAAAACAACGTGCATCTCTGTTGAAGCACATCTCAGACCCCCAAATGTATGCTCTATGTGAGGTGTGTGCTAATTTTTTGAAAGATCACATCCCTGTTTCCCGTAGAGTATTGAAGAATTTGCAGAAGCACAAGATTGTCATAAGAAGTTTAGTTTCCAAACGGACCTCAGTTCATCACAAGAAACACCTCGTGCAAAAGGGGTCAGGATTTTTGTTTCCATTACTCACAGCAGCGTTACACCTGCTAGGTTCGTTATTTCGAAAATGATGTCTGTTAAACCTGTAGAACGGCACCACATCCATAAAAAAGTGAGCGATTTAGATATCGAGATTAAGAAAATACTGGAATCAGACGTTACTGATAAAACAGAAAAGTACTTGGCTGTTTTGAGAAATTACATGATATTTAACAGACAACTCGAATCCTCATGATATAAAAGTCAACATACCTCTATCCAGACAACAGATTTTACCAGAAACACCTAAGCCGAAAAGGAAAATGGTAAAACAACTTTTAGTTTCCATGCCTGAAGATATCAAATGGGACCATCTGGGTGGTCTTACAGCCTTTAGACAACCCTGTGGTGATGTTGTGGACTATAATCAACCTCCCAAAGAAAAGAAAAAGAAATTAATTGACTGGACTCCTTATGGACAATATTTTGTATTCCTTTAAGACCTGTGTTAAAATTGTATTAAAAATTCTGTTAAAAAAATTGTATTACTTGAAGAACTCTGTTAAAAATAATGTATTTCTTGAAATGATGTGTTAAAAATTTGTATTGTGTGTGAAATATATCCATGTGCTGAAAATGTATGTGTTGTAGTACGTGTATTGAATAAAAAAATTAAATTAATTTATGTCTGTGAATTATTTCTGTTTTCACCGTCTGAATTATTTTCGCGACTCTACCAAATGGCACCAGCTTTCTCTCATCCAAAACATGTACCACGTGACATCACGTGAACTTTCGCATACTAACGCAATAAGGTCTTACCTTCAAACGTGTGTACCATCACAAATTCATGCAGTAGCATCATCAAGGATCTGTTATTTCCCTGAATCATTCATGTTATTTCATCATGTTTTTTCATAGCAATTAGTATTCATCAACCTGTGCCTATTCCAATAAAGCATTTCTGTAGCAATGAGGATACGTGATCTTCAATCACCTGTGTTATTTCATCATTGTGATTAGTGCTCAGCAGCTTCTGATTTTTTCCCTAAATAAAAATCTAGTTAACAAGGCAGTGGCCTTTGAGTCACAGGATCAGTAATAAGTTTACAAAACTTATTGCGCCACTTTGTAGTTTTAAATTATTCCTGAAAAATTTTTAGCGAGGGGGATTTTTCTGTTACCGATATCATATCGAAGAAGCTTTTTTCGACACTACTTGTTCCATAGATATACTGATGTAATCGTTGAAGTATTTGCTAAAATTTGACAATCAGTTGCAAATAAGATTACGATGGATTAGCTCAGGTAAGTTGAGAGGTTGATCAGTATATCGATCTAGTGAGGATTTATTAAGTTTTTATAGTTTATTTAAACGAGTTATTTTTATAGTTTTATATCCTCACCCCTCCTTCATCACCAAAAAGCCTTGTGCGCCTCCATATTGGCAATTTTTCCAATATCACTCTACATTGCAGCGAACGCTTGGCAGCAAGAGTTGTTCACTTCATTTTTCCACACAGTTTCTCGCTACCAATATTTTAACAGCCATTCAGTGCAGCTATATTTCCCGTAAATTTTAATACTATTTCTCGAAGTCCTTTTAGCAAGAATCGTTAATCTCAAACTCTTCACATAGTTAAAGTGTTGAATGTGTTATTCAGAAATAAAAAGACTACTTTTTAAAAAAACATTTTTTCATAAGACAAAAATTATTACAATATAAAAATATTCACTTTGCAAACAATTACCGTTGCACCTACAATATAAAAATATTCAGTTTGCAACCAATTACCGATGCAGAAATTATAACAGTATAAAAATATTTACAATGCAAGTTTCAATATTTACAATGCAATGTTTGTAAGTTTCAAATAATTACCGATGCAGAAATTATTACGGTATAAAAGTAGTTACAATGCAATTTTCAATATTTACAATGCAACGTTTGCAAGGTTCAAGCAATTAGCGATGCATGTGCGACATAAAAATATTCAGTTCGCAAACAATTTTCAAGTAGCAATATAGATATTTCACAATATATAAATATTCAGTTTATAAATTTTAAACAATTATCGATGTATGTACAGTATAAAAATATTCAGTTTACAAGTTTCAAATAATTAACGATGCATGTGTTCGTGTCGTTTTTCTGCTGAGGTCCTGGCATCCTCTCAGATCTTCTACTTTGGCATATAAACTGATAGGCTCCTGTCAGACTTCTGTGGCAAGCAGCTGCTTGAGGGGGTACGATATAAAAATATTCAGTTTTCAAACAATTTTCAAGTAGCAATACAGATAATTTGCAATATAAAATATTCAGTTTGCAAACAATTTTCAAGTAGCAATATAGATATTTTACAATATAAAAATATTCGCAGCTTTAAAAAATTTCCGATGCACGTACAATATAAAAATATTCAGTTTGCAACCAATTTTTAAGTAGCAATACAGGTATTTTACAGTATCAAAATATTTACACTCAGTGATTTTACAAAAAACTTTATCATGCAAGCATCATGGTTGTAGAAGACACTCACTTAAAAAACTTTTTTACCTTCGAGCCCCGGGTAAGGCATGGATGTATGTGTCGTTTTTCTGCTGAGGTCCTGCCATCCTCTCAGACCTTCTACTATGGCGTATAAACTGACAGGCTCCTGTCAGACCTCTGTGGCAAGCAGCTGCTTGAGGGTTTTTTTTTTATTATTATTTTATTTAAACACGTATTTTTTGCCAGATTAAACGAAAGGTTTTAAAGACATCCGATTTTTAAAAAAAGTCAGCAAACATATCAAAAACTGTTCCAAAAAACGGTGCATAATTTTTTAAATATCCATGAGCTCTATAACGGTATCCAACCACAGTTCGTTATACCCATAAGGTACAGGAACAGTTTCGCCAGAGGGAAGATACCTTTATCCAGATTCACTTTGAATCTCTTTACCATGGGTTTATTTGTTAGGGATGATTGTTACGTACGATGTTAAAGAGGACGTCTAAACTTTCTGTTGCTGCAGACTGTTCCAATACCATCGATTTCAGTAGTTGAAAGTTGTATTTTTCTCTATTTTCCTTCGTCAGAGAAATACCTTTCGCTCAAAGAATTTCGTCGCTGTTGTTGAGACAGAGGGCATAATTCTTAGCCCACGCACTGATATAATCGGTGATGTACACATCACTTCCATATTTGGAGCAAATTTCATCCACCAGTTGTACAAGAATTACCTGATATTTAACATTTCGGGGATATAAGCGTCACTGGAAGCTGTGAAAATTATCGCAGAGTATGTATCGGAATACAGTGCCCGAGGATCAGGTTTTGACATCAACTCATAAAGTTTTAGTTTTGCATGGCTCGTCACCATCGCTGTTAGTATGAGACTTCCTCTTGTGTTGGAGAGAGCAGCAGCCTCTGCAAGTTTATGTGTGACTAATACATCCTGGTCACTGATGGGAGCAATATCCGTCACGACGAGGAGGCATCCGTCAAAAGTTCCACTTATTTCAATGGACAACTCAGAATGGTTGTTTGGGTTTGATCCATGTTCTGTGCATGTTTTTCCCAAGACTAATTAAGAGAGACCTTAGAAAGCATTCTCTTAAGGCTGTTTTTTTCCACTTCCGAAGGCAGGATTCGAACTCCCTCTGCTTGGAAAAAATCTTCACAAAAAGCTTCTTTCTCGGCGTCTGTTTTGATGTTGGGAGGGAATTTTGAGTAACACTGCTTCGGTGCAAGGAAAGTGTCGTTGTATCCTGCAGAGACACTTCCTTATTTGGTTACAGGATCGTATTGTAAGATACTGTTAAAATGCCACACGTCATGAAACTTGAGCAGCTTATACCCTGCGTGCATGACAGTTTAAATCTCCAATGTGGGCCAGGAACTGATCAGTGCACACTGATTCACACTGTGTTGACATGGTGACAGCAGGTGACTGTCAGCACAGGTCCTGCAGAGGGGGAAAAGCAGCTTGCTGTTGCACTGGTAGGATAGCACTGGAATAAATAAATCATCTGGCAGACATAAAGTTGTGTGTGCAGTGCCGAAATAATGATCCAGGCCTGTGTGAAATTATTGGTGACACATACAGGATGACCTTTACCAAAAGGTGATTTCTTACACACGTAAGGATACAGGCTATTACAATCCACTTAATTTACGGTGTGGCCTTGATCTACCAAGGCATAAATGAGAATACTTCGAGAATTAATACTATAAATAAAAAAAATAATAATAAATACCCCCTCAAGCAGCTGCTTGCCACAGAGGTCTGAAAGGAGCCTGTCAGTTTATATGCCACAGTAGAAGGATCTGAGAGGATGGCAGGGCCTCAGCAGAAAAACGACACATACATACATACATGCCTTACCCAGGGCTCGAACCCAGGTCCCTTAGGTCAGTAGTCAAGCGCGCTAAGAGAATAATATAATTAATACTTCGAGAATTAAGAGTTCGAGATTATTAAGAATTAATCGAAAATTATTAAGAATTAATACTTCGAGAATTAAAAAATAAATACAGGAAATAAAAAATTCGTAAATTAATTTATAATTAATAAATACAGGAAATAAAAATTTTGCGAGTTAACTTAAAAAGAAATAAAAAATTCGTACTTTAATTTATAATGATAGTTTATTCCTACTTCATCCACCTTTAAGCACTCTAAGCATATACTACCCTTGGCATAATGGATAAATGCACTGGTAAACCTGAGGGACGCACGATCGAGCCTCGCTATGAAATATAATTTTTAAATATAATACTGTGTTAACACTAGATGGCGCCAAATTAGCTGGATTTAGAATTATTTCGAGGTTTCGGAGGAGTGATGACGGTAGAATTCAAAATAGCGGGCTCGGGACTTAGAATTATTTCGGATGGGTGATGTCGTCAGAAACCAAGATGGCGGACGAATCGCAAGGTTTGTGGCATGAAGGTGACAACGTCAGAATTCCAACTGGCGGACGTAGGGGGTTTTTAATAAAGGGGGACGGCACTTTCGATTAGGGTTTAATAGTGAGTTATCAATATTAAAATGGAGTGTGGTCAGCTATGAATATTAATAAGGGGCGTGGCCGATGACGTCATAGGGGGAAAGCACTGTGCATTTAATGTGTTAGGATTTCCAGCCATTTTGTTTTTCGCAGTGTAAAGGTTTCAAGATTCCCATGTTCGAGAGATGCGAGTGAACGACAAGTTATTTACCATTCAAATGATTAAAAAGTGCCTCTACCAGTGACTAATTTTTTTTTGTTTATTAACACATTTAAAAATATGAATCATAGCTGAATGCCCTTGAAAATTCAATTAGAAATATTAATAACATGATATAATTTCATTCTAAACAATCACTTTTGACATGTGGCAGAATATTTATATGAACTGTTTTATCCTTTCCTGCTATTTCGATATTTCTGTCCTTCATAATTTACATTATTTTTAGACAAGTTTCAAGTTTGACCTAGATTCTATTATAAATTGCAAATTGAACTTTTAAGACACTACAATAAAACTGATGCTGAGTACCTGGAAAACATCGGTATAGCAAACATTGTTTAAATAGGAGAAGTAAGTAATTCTAACCCAATATTATATCTATATGTTTAAAAAAATGCCACTAAAATCGCTATGGCGACGTACAATATATTGTCTCGATAGTAATTCGTGAATGCTGAAAAAAAGATGACACAATGCACACCACTTCTATTATAAATTTGTTACTTTAGTATCAAAAGTTTCCACACAAATCTAATATCTGGCAATCGCTTCGGGTGTCATGTCATTTACAAGAAGTATGTCTATGTAGTTGAAAGCCGAATTTTATACACAAAAAGATTCACTAGATTGTGTTTCATGTCTTTCTACGTTAAAATAATAGAAAAGTAAAAAAATATTTGTACAGATCCAGTTGTTAATAAATTTGTATCAGAGCACCTGTCTATAGTTCGTTTTTAAATATTTGAACGATACTTACATAATTTTGGAGCATTAAATTTTCTTTCACACGCTTTTATTACACTTTCAAAACTTTTGAATGCATCTAATTGCATATATTTGAATGTAGTGCAATACAGTGGGTACAGCGATACAACATTAGGCTTAACGAACGATAATACATTGGTACATAGGAAACAAAAAAATTGTATCGATAGTTTTTGTTTCCTATTACACTTATAGTGGTAGTAAAAATTTCTCTAGTTATTACAGTAATGAGAAGAACAGTAAAACATAGCAATAAAATTATAAATCTCTTCGGCAAATATGCAATGAGGAGGTGGTATACGAATGAAACAAGCACAATTAATTTTTCCCGATAAAACATTACTAGTAAGAAATTCTTTTATAATTTGGAATGAGTGAAAGCTGGACATAGTATAGTTAAGGATGACCTTTTTTTTTTACTAAAACAGTTAAAAATAATTATGTATGCTTACCTTTAACTTGACTCTGATGACTTGATGGAGAATGATAAAGGCGGAATCTAATTACAGAGCGAACACTTTAGAGACCTAGGGGTTAATAAGAAAAGTTAGACGTATTCTAAAAAGTGACAAGATAAGTTGAGTCTATGAGAAAATTTATGCTTGTTGAATATGGAAAATAGGACTTCCGTTGTATGCAATACAGTAACGATGAAATATAGTTCTTCATACACACCTAGAAAATTGGTGAGTAGAAGGTTAATACGGGTTCTGGAAGAGTGGCGGATAAATGTTAATCCTATGGGATCATTAATCCTATGGTGTATCATTATTAACCACATTGGTCAGAACCCTCACTTTTTTAAGACTGACGTCGGACAATGCCGAATAAAATACCTCCCTCCCTCCAGTGATGTATTAATCTGAAATTATATTATTCAGTTAAATTAGTGATAATAATTGATATATGACAGATGATATTGGATGAAATAAACAACCCACTCGTAATTTCCAGAGATCACCATCTTGGATGAAGTACCCACCAGGCTGTCGACCTCCACTCTGTTTCTGTATTGCATCAGCCATGATGTGTTACAACATGTTTTGGAAAAGTCCATCCCCCTCACACCCTTGACCGCCGTTTTCGGACCCATCTCAAAATTTCCCTAAGTCCACAGATGTCAGATGACATCACCTACTAGAAGTTTTACCTTTTAATCATTTTTACTCAATAGAATTTTTTCCCTTTTCATTTTCTGCAGCACAGTTATTTTTTTTTTATTTCACTTTCTGAAGGATAGTTCTTCAGGTATAAATACGGCTTCCATCAGTCAGAATCCTCATTCTGTTTTCAGATGTTGACAGTGACAGTTCTCTGCTGCTGCCTCTGTGTGTTTCTTCAGTTGTTCGAAGTTGACACTTTCCTGTAATATAAATCAGCTATTTTGCAAGTCACTGTTTTGTAATGTAACCATGCGATATATGTCAGAAGACTTTTACGCTACAGACGAATCTCGTTCGCCATAAAAGATATCACGATGGAAAGAGTCTCTTCAAGTGCTTTCCATGTGAGTCTACATTCTCAAGGAAAGATGACATCCGACGTCATGCGTTATCCCACATCTCAAGGAAAACCTACAAAAGTGAAGAATGTGCAATGGACTTTGGAAGAAAAGACAGTCTCTTGCGGCTTCACAGAAAGCCACACAATAATAAGCGAAAACATTCTAAAGAAGAAAAGATTCCCCAGAAGAAGCAAAAACCGGACCCTAAAGACCCCTGCCAGTTTACAGAAGAAATGAAAAGGACCTTGTCAACACATAAGCTGATGACGACTAAAAAGAAAACATCTATTGATCTCACCATTTTCCTCGAGTCCTCAAGGAAGTCACTCCTAACTTTTCTGAAAGAAGAATTGGCCTCGGAAGGTAGCATTAAATGGTGCCTTGCCGTGCAAGTGCGCTTCAGGCGAAAATTCCCCTTCTACTTTCGAATACCTCACCACATTTTTCCCAGTTTCACAAATCTTCCTACATCGTCCCTAAACAGAGAATTGGATTCACAGCATGCAAGAAGATTAAGACTTCATTTGAAGAATTTTAAGGAGCACATAATGGATGGATACTGGATGCTGTACTCCACCATGAAATGAACATTGGAAAATATATCCCTCTTGCAGTACTAGTTATGTCCCTACCCAAGAGAATTTCAATTAAAACATGCTATTGTTAATAGCATGTTTTAATTGAAATTCTCTTGGGTAGGGACATAACTAGATAATAAAATAATTAACTAGAAATAATTAAGAATAATAATAGAATACTAGAAATAATTAAGAATAATCTAGAATAACTAGAAATAATTAAAACATGCTATTGTTAATAGCATGTTTTAATTGAAATTCTCTTGGGTAGGGACATAACTAGATACTGCAAGAGGGATATATTTTCCAATGTTCATTTCATGGTGTGGCTACTCTTCTAAGGGACCTGGGTTCGAGCCCCGGGTAAGGCATGGATGTTTGTGTCGTTTTTCTGCTGAGGTCCTGCCATCCTCTCAGACCTTCTACTCTGGCATATAAACTGATAGGCTCCTGTCAGACCTCTGTGGCAAGCAGCTGCTTGAGGGGGTATTTATTTATTTTATTTATTTATTGTTAATGTATGTAATTCTGACCAAAAATGCTTATCTGGTCTGTTTTAGCATATTTGTATCCTGCTACAGAAAATCCCCAGCGTCCTAGCAACTACAGGCATTTAGAAGAAAAATTAAACACATGTGACTTAACTTTCCCTATAACAATAAATCAAATACCGAAATTCGAAAAAATGAATAACATCTCTGCCAATGTTTTTGAGATAAGAGAAAGAACTGTGTCCTCTCTAAGCACACCATTGAGATATAAAGAGCACGCAAATCCCCTACTGTTATCAGATGGTGAAAAGCAGCATTATTGCTCCATTAAAAACATGAGTAGAGTTCTCAGTCCTCTCACTAAACATAAATGCCAGACTTTCTGCTGTGATTACAGGCTTCACCGTTTCACGAATGAAGGTTCATGTTCCAAAGATTGTCAAGAGCATGGACCAGAGAGAGTAGTTTCCAACTGAAGAGGAAAAATGGCTGAAATTCACAAATTTCCGTTCCATCAACCCGTTCCTTACGTGATTTACGCCGACTTTGAATCATTCTTAGTGAAAGTGGAGACCTGTATGCTACACCTTCAAAATCTCACACCACTATCAAAGCAAATCATGAACCCTGTGGATTTGCATATCTTGTTGTTGGACCTGATGTTTGCAGCTCTAAACCACCAGTAGTTTATAGAGGTTGTAATGTCGTAAAAGAATTTTTGAAATGTTTGCTTAAAGAAGAAAACGATATAAAAAATTTACTCTTGGAGATCCAACCAATGCAACTTTCAAATCAAGAAGGGGATTTAGTTCACAGCGCTACGAACTGTCATATTTGCAAACAAGTTCTGGGACTAGATCGAGTGAGGGATCACGACCACTTAACTGGAAAAATCCAAGGATCTGCTTATAATGCATGTAATCTCAATTATAAGTTTACTAATAAGATTTCAGTTATATTTCATAACCTTAAGGGATATGACAGCCATCTTATTATGAAAGGAATCGGCATGATCAAAAATAAGAATATTAATCGCATTCCCAATAATATTGAAAAATACGTTCTCCCTTGGAACTTTAAATTTCGTATACTCCTATCAGTTTTCAAGTGCATCTCTCGAGAAGCTAGTCAATAATTTATCTCCAGAAGAATTCAATATTTCAAAGGAGCATGTTTAACCTGGACGGCTACATCTGGTTTTGTGAAAAGGACTTTATCCCTACGATTACATTGACAACTGCAAAAAGTTTCAAGAAATGTTGTTACCTCCACGTGAGTCATTTTACAATCAACTCACAGAAGAAGCACTACAGGAAGAAGACTACAACCATGCAATGGAACTATGGAATACATTTAATATAAAAAACCTAAGTCAGTATCATGACTTGTATCTGAAAACAGATGTGCTACTCTTAGCTGACGTGTTTGAGAATTTCAGAAAACTACGTGTCAGATACTTCGAAATTGATCCCTACCATGTTCACACAGTTCCTTGACTATCCTGGCAAACATGTCTGAAGATGACAAATGTTAATCTAGATCTATAAACTGACCCTACAATATACCTTTTCCTGGAGAAAGGCATACGAGGTGGAATTTCAGTGATATGCAATCGTTTTAGTAGTGCAAACAAGTGTTTAGATACCTATAATCCTCAGCTACCCTCTAAATACATTATGTACTATGATGCCAACCATCTTTACGGATGGGCAATGTCACAATGTCTTACTCAATGCGATTTTCGATGACTTAATAAAAAAGAAATAGAAGATCTAGATATTACGGCGATTGCTGATGATTCCAATAAAGGCTATATATTGGAAGTCGATTTGGAATATCCAGTTTCTCTCCATGACAAGCATAATGATTATCCACTAGCCCCTGAGAAATTTCAGATTACCAACAGCATGCTATCGCCATATTGGCAAGAGCTTGCTCATAACCTTGGAATAAATACCAACCAATCAGCGTGAAATTAATCCCCAATCTGTATTCTAAGGAAAAATATGTCCTACATTACCGTAATATCAAACAATATTTAGCTCTCGGTATGAAGCTGAGAAAATTCATCATAATTTAGAATTCAACCTTGCTTGCTAAAACCGTATATAGAATTTAATTCAGGTCAGCGAAAGAAAGCTAGAAATAGAGGTCCTGTACAGTTAGAGGCTGGCCATCTCGGTGATTTTCTGCCATTGGTTGATTGAGTCACGTGGTTTATGGGCGCCATGTTTTGTCGTACCGTGAGACGAAAGCCTATGAGTTAACGTGTGTACCAAGTTAAAACTTCTCAGTTGTTATAGTTTTATATATTTCTACCACTTCTTTTGTCTATAAAAGCTGTCATATTTTATGAATACCTCACTGCGCTGCATTTGGGTGTAAAAATTTCACTCAAAGGGATAAATTAATATTTTTTTCCGAGAAACTCCACCAGAAGACGGCAATCGGCTGCAAAAGTGAAATGAGTTAACTGAAAACCAACAAAATATTTCTTTTAAGGTTCGTTTGAAAAACGAGCTAATATTTTTATTTTATTGGCTGCCTATGCCAATATTTTTTCGTCTGTCTGTCCGTCTCTCTGTTAACTGTTGTCTGCCCATCTGTCTTTCCACGTGTCTGTCCGCTTTAGACAATCATCTTTTTTTTTTACTTTTAGAGCAAAATGAAAAATTTTTGGGTTTGATAGGTGTCGAACAAATATTGCGATTAGCAATTTTGAAAGTTTTCAATAGCGTTAATAGGGCCATCTATCGATGGGAAAAGAAGGAAAATGCTAAAATTTCAAACTAATATTACAAACTATTTACACTGGAAATCTGAAATTTTGGTAGTAGAGTGTTATGGTCAGAAGGTTTACAATGGCAACAAGACTTTGCCATCTTACCCAACTGAGGCTGGGAAAATGAAACTTTTTTAAAGAGATAGACGAAACAATAAATATTTTATTTTTTGTTTTACAGGCACTAACAAAATATTAATGATTTAAACAATATTCGATAATCTCAGCGTTAACTGTAGACGTTTAAACGTCTATAAATCAAAAAATGTTTTTTGTGAAAAAAGCCGGCATTAGTTCAACAGGTTAGGATACTCTGGCATGTTTCTGAAGAGATGCGGGTTCCAATCCCTTATGTCGGCGAAATTTTTTCCACAAAAATAATTCCCATCAGTTGGAATTTCCACTTTAGAAAGTTCTAAAAGCGGTATATAAAAACTCGAAAAGCGACATCTAGCAGCGGAAAAAGCTGAAAAATACCAAATCTTTAAATAAATATTACAAACGATCTATTTTTTGCTAGAAACTTAAATTTTTGGTCATAGAGTGTAATGATCAAGTGATTTACACTAATAGTAATGATTTGTCCCTTTGGTAATATGTAACTTTTCTGCTTTAAGAGATAAATGAAAAACTTTTCTGCACGTTACAGGTACTAATAAAATGTAATATTTTATTTTCTCATTTATACAGTAGTTTGATGGCCGAGTGGTTAGCGCGCTTGGCTACTGATCTAAGGGACCTGGTTTCGAGTCCCGGGTAAGGCATGGATGTATGTGTCGTTTTTCTGCTAAGGTCCTGCCATCCTCTCAGACCTTCTACTGTGGCATATAAACTGACAGGCTCCTGTCAGACCTCTGTGGCAAGCAGCTGCTTGAGGGGGTATTTTTTTTTAATTACCACTGTCAGAAGGTACTGAAAGTGTAAAATAACTAGAAGAACGCATATCGCCTCTGGCGCATATGGAAACCTCATTTTTAAAGAGTAGGAAGTTTTTACTTGGCTTACTTTTTCACTGCTTAAAAGTTTTATTTATGGATGTTCGTGTTGTTTTTCTGCTGAGGTCCCGCCATCTTTATGAACATTCTACTATGGTGTATAAACTGGCAGGCTCCTGTGAGACCTCTGTACAAGCAGTTGGTTGAGGGTTATTTATTTATTTTTAATATATGATGGAGGAAATGCAAATAGTAGTATTTTATTAATAATTATAAAGCATAAAAAGCATTTGTCTTTTAGTTCTTAAATTTAAAAAGTGTTTTCTCTCGTTCCTCTGAAAATAATGGGCAGATCATTGCTTTCAGTGAAATTTCTACCATAACAGAACTCTACATGCCGAAATTTCTACCATAAACAGATCACTTGAAACATTCGTTAAAAGTTTTCAGTTTCGATATTTAGTGATCTCTAATGATATAAATTAAAATTACCTTTGAAAATGCGAATTACATTTCATTAGTAACCAACTAAAAATGAGATTTCCAATTATCTCTTAAAACAAAACCGTTCCGTTTCTTACCTACCTTGGGCTTAAGGTCAATTCATTGTTGTCAATGGAATTTTCAAGACTGTCACATTCGATGACCAAAATTTCAAATTTCTAGCATAACTACATCGTTTGCAATATTCGTTTTAAATTTTTGGATTTTTCTATTTTTACGACCGTTAGAGGGAGCAATTACAGCTCTTAGGAAGTTCGTCAAATGCAAATTGTAATATTTCAGCAATACCTGTCGAACACAAAAAATATTTTTTAATTTATCTCTAAAAACATACACTTTTCTGTAAAAACAAAAAAAAAGTTGCATTCATCTCCCCTCTGGGACTAAAGGGTCAAGTGATTGTTGGCAATGGCGGCTTCGTAACCTTCACATTTCACCAAAAAACACCAAAATTTCAAACTTCTAACACAACTACATCGTTTGGAATATTCGTTTGATATTTTGGAATTTTCATATTTTTTCACAGTTAGAAGGCGCAGTTATCACTTTTGGGAGATTCGAAAAATGCAAATCGTAATATGCCATTAATACCTATCTAACACAAAACGAATTTTTTATTTATTTGTGTAAACAAAAAAGTTCTATGTCTACATACGGACTGACAACAAAACGAATTATATCTATTAAAAAAAAAGTCCTAAAATTTACTTTTCCTTTTTTAGCCGTTTTCTAAAGTGCTTCCAATCATGAACACTGAAATCTGTATCAAATATTATCCTATCCATTTCGGAATCCATAAATACTGTGCACGCTAAAACAATCCGAGAGACAACAAAACATGGCGTCCAGTTTTCAGATGGCAAGAAACGATTTCGAAAAGGACTGCTTCAAACTGGTAAATAATGCTGTGTTTGGAAAAACAATAGAAAACTTGAGAAATCGAGTGCAAATTGATTTGACTCAGTGCCCAAAGAAAGTTTACAAACTCGTAGCATTGCCTGCTTTTCATGTTTTTCATGTTTTTGACAATGAAATCTAATATATACAATCAAAGCAAACTAAATTGAACTCAAAAACCAATTTATGCTGGATTCATTATTCTAGGTATTAGTAAAATACTGATGCACAGCTTTCATTATGACTATATTATTTCGAAATGCAGAGGAAAGGCAAATTATTATTCACTGATACAGATTCACTGTGCTATGAGCTTCAAACCGAGGATCTGTATGCCGATATGAAAGATGATAGAGACCATTTCGACACATCTGATTACCCTACAGATTCTTGTATAACATATGTAATAAAAAGGCACTGGGAAAAATGAAAGATAAACTTTTAGGAGTGTCTGCAAACGAGTTTGTTGGGTTGAAAAGTAAGATGTTTTTCTGAGTTTACAAGAGGAGAAGAAGACAGGAAAAGGAGTCCGCAAATATATTGCAAAAAAAAACTCTTCACCACAAGGATTACAGAGACTGCTTGATAAACAAATTACCTTCTCGAGTAGATTTCACAAGGATCCAAAGTACCAACCATCATCTTCATATAGTCAAAGTTGTAAAACTTGGTCTGTCACCATTCGATGACAAAAGATATATTTTAGAAAATGGTTATGACACCCTTTCTTACGATCACTACAAAACGATGCAAAAATAAGGTAACAGAAAACGAATATTTTGTTAAACATGAACACTGTGATTTTTATTATGTTTCAGCTATATGTTAGTATGTATAAAATAATTACGATTCTATCTGAATGTATGTACAATTATTATGTAACCCCTGTATATGTAAAAATGTCACATGTAATTTGCTATATGTAGACCATTGTATGTAAAACCATTTCCTCTGTTAAGCCGCATTTGGTAACAGGCTGTAAAATATAAATGTAACCAATGCAAAAAAAAAGTATCATTGTGAAATGTATGAATAATATACATAAAATTGGAAACCAATGGAAATCATTACTTGTGTAAAATATTATGTGAAACCTACGCATTATCAATGTTTATTCATTGTGTCAAAATTCAATACTTTGCTATCAATAAAAATTTTAAAATTAAATTACGTTGTTGTCTGAATTTCTGAGTCGAGTATTTTATCTTTAGCAAGTGGGGAGGTAAACAACATGAATGTTATCGTGGCTCCTCCCATGGCCACAGGTTCCTCTGTGACGTTCCCAGAGTGTGTGTGCATGTGTCATACCATAAGTTGCAACTCGTTCAGGAACCAGTTCACTCGGAGGTCGTGTTCGGAGAGAAGTCTATTAAATGCCAGCATTTCTGGGATTATACTTATAATAAAAGGTCGGTAATTCTCCTAATTTTAATTTTTTAGTAAACATTACTTATAATTTCGAGTTTTAATATTAAGAAGTGATGAAAACATGATTTCCTTTCGAAGTTATTCGCAATTCGAATCGCTTGCTTGTTTGTTCATAGATCATTACGCTACCAGATCGAGACTTCTCGAAATCAGCATATTTTTTTTAAGCAATCACTTCTCAAAAGCGGCAGGATTTCAATAAATGCTCCAGGTGCTGCGTTTATGAGAATTTTTTCAGCTCCGGATGAAATTCTAAATTAATTTTTACTTTGCAGCGACAGAATATCCCTGACTTTCACTACATAGATTTTTCATCATCATCATCATCATCCTCAAGCAGCCATGGGCTAGGGAGGTCCAACCAGACCGTGCAATTTAGTTCTCCAAGCAAATCTATCCTGAGCTACATCTACTGCATCTGGCCACTGCACACCAATTGTAACAAGGTCCTGTTTGACATTGTCTGCTAACCACATCGT
This sequence comes from Ryuthela nishihirai, assembly GCA_038380435.1. NCBI lineage: Eukaryota > Metazoa > Arthropoda > Arachnida > Araneae > Heptathelidae > Ryuthela > Ryuthela nishihirai. Next base: position 5,971,494 of record JAWZYU010000021.1, read on the forward strand.
AGGTGTCCCCTTCTTTCTGAGGCTGTTAGGCACACTGTTCATAACACTATTCGCCAATCTATAATTATTCATACGGGCAACATGGCCAAACCAACGGAGTCTCTCTCTGCACAATATGCTGCTTAAAGAAGGTTGCAAATTCTTTTGCCTAACCTTATCATTAGTTACAAAGTTGAACCACCTAATGCCCAAGATACTGCGTAAGCATCTGGAATCAAAAGCATCTAGTTTCCTGGTATCTTGTTTACAAAGTGTCCAAGTTTCACTACCATAACTAACCCTAGAAAGAACCAAACTATTATACAGTCTAATTTTAGTCTTTAGGTGTATACGCCTATTTCTCCACACTCTCCATAGATTCTTAAAAGTCCCGTCAGCAATCCCTATTTGTCTGTTAATCTCATGCCGCACATCACTATTATCTGTTACATAGCTCCCAAGATAATTAAACTGTGACACCTGCTTAAGACTGCAACCATTCAGATTAACTGAATCACAGCTTGCCTGACGAATTTTCATCACTTTAGTTTTCTCTCTGTTTATAACCAAACCTACTCTACTACCAGTCTCATCAACAGCTCGAATGAAAGAGTTCATCTGATCAGCATCATTTGCCAAAAGGGCTAAATCGTCAGCATAATCTAAATCAGAAATTTTAGTATCTCCAGACCATTTAAGGCCAAAATCTTTCCCATGCAATGAATTTCGCATAACATATTCAATAACCAAAGAGAAAAGGAGACAAAATGCACCCTTGTCGAACACCAGAAGTAATGCTAAATCAATTGCTACAAGCCTTACCAACTCTCACACACGACTCAGTGTTATTATAGAGAGCTTTCATTATGTTAACTAACTTGTCAGGTATACCATATGATATCACAACCAACCACAAATTATGACGATCAACAGAGTCGAAAGCCTTTTTGAAATCAGCAAAGCTAGCAACCAGAGGTTTCTGAAACTCTAAACATTTCTCAAGAATCTGCCTAAGTGAAAATATCTGATCCACACATCCCCTACCACTTCTGAATCCACATTGCTCATCACGCAATTGACTGTCAACCAGATTCTTAATTCTATTAAGCACAATCATGGAAAGAACTTTACCTGGAACAGAGAGTAGGCTGATACCCCTATAGTTATCACAAGAACTGCGATCACCTTTTTTGAAAATAGGTATAACAATAGCTCTGGTAAAATCCTTAGGAACCATGCCTTTACCATAAAAGATATTCATGACAGAATCCTCCCCTTCTATAACCTTACCTTGTTTATCCTTCAATCCTTGTATACCTGTCCGTTTTCTACCACACAAAACATTAACTATCTGGTACAGCTCTCTGCTGTTGTGCTGTCTAACTGCTTCCTCGGCTTTGTCAAAGCCAAAGATTCTTATCAGCAGCTAACTGATCTTTTACACGTTTATTAAGTTCTCTGTAATGCTTTCTATTAGTACTAGTAGGGTATTGATTAAGGAAATTCCTGCAGTTCTTTCTTTCCGAAATAAGCTCAAGTGCCTTATCACTCAGATAATTCTGTCTCCTCTGTTCCTTTTTTTCTAAAAGAGTACTGTTAGTGTCCAAAAAAGCCGGTTTAAAATGATCCCATTCTTCCTCAACTTCAGTAATAAGCAAACCATGACTGTCATAATGACTAAGTAACCTATCATGGTAAGCTTTGGCTATAACTGGATCTTTCAGAGCTTCAGTATTAAAAGTAATTTTTTTAACCCTAGCACAACACTTTTTGAGTTTAAGTTGCAACACTCTTTTAACAAGGTAATGGTCAGATCCAATTTCAGCTCCCCTATATGCCCTGGTATTCCTAACGGAACTAGCCCATTTGCTGTTAATTAATATGTAATCAATCATATTTTTATGAAGCCCATCAGGTGAAACCCATGTGTACTTATGTATGTCGCGGTGTTTGTAATAAGTGTTAGTTATTCTGAATCCATTGAGTTTACTTACCTGTCGGAGACGTTGCCCATTGCCATTGCAGCTACCAATACCAAAAGGGCATATTACTCCTGCCCAAAGGTCAGATTCGGTACCAACTTCGGCATTGAAGTCACCTAGAACAAGGGTAATGTCTCCTTTCTTGACAGAATTCAAAATATCCTGAAGTTGTCCGTAAAACCTGTCCTTCTCATCCTCATCGGCATCCTCAGTAGGGGCATAACAGCAGATAACATTCAAGTCTTTAACGCTTCTCTGAAATTTTGCTGTAAGAAACCTTTCATTAATGCACTCATATCCTAGAAGAGCATCACTAGAGTATCTGCTGAGAAGCAGACCCACGCCTTGGTGATGCTTATTGTCGTCCCTCCCTGAAAAGAGAAATTTAAGATTATTTTTAAGAATCTGACCTTTATCTGTCAATCTGGTCTCTTGCAAGCCGAGAATATCTAAATTATAATGGTGGAGTTCTTGTGTGAGGACATCAAGAGAAAAAGCTCTGTGCAGAGTCCTCACATTCCAACTGCCTATGGAGAGGAAATGGTTAGTAGGATGTTTAAAGAAACTGTGTTTATTGAGAGAAGGAATGCCGACAATATCAAACAGCCCCCTAATCGCAGACATGGGGCAAAGACCCGTTCCCCCACTACTAAAGGCTGAAGCCATCTACACTGGAAGACTTCCTCCAATGTAGAATTTGACGATGCCAATAGAAGCAAAGAGTTCAGGTGCCTGTGATGACTTCTGCTCAGGATTATCCACAAGCTGATAAACATATCCTGTGAATCTATTCACTTGGGGCTGTCAACCCACAAACAAACAGACAACACAGCGGAAGATGTTCCCTCCACAGAAGCCCACCAGTGCAGCAAAATCAGGATCCATAATCAAGCTCAGAGCCATATATCTGTCCAGTCCAGTGGGTTTATATGGTCAGGACCCTGTGTGGTTGACCACTCCTCAGCAGGATAGAAAAAAAAGAAAAGTAGCCATAGTTGTCCAGATCAGTAGGCCACACTAATCTGGCAGCCCTCCCCTTCCGTTCACTTCCACAAGAGAGTATCTCTTTTGAAAGGTACTAACGGTCTGCACCACGAGAAGGCGGAGTCGGACATTAGGTGCTAGGTCTGGCCGGTTCTATGCATCACCACAGGGGATTGGTGCAAAGCTCTCCTTCCAGTGACTACCTAGCTACCATTTACAGACCATATTATACCCATAGATTTATACTATCTCCGCAGAATTCCCTGCCCTGCCCACCGTCAGCAGGGGACACCGATGGGCTTGGAAAGGCCGCCGTCCGTCGGATGGGACGTTAAGCCGTTGCCCCGTGTGCTGGAGAGTCATACCCTGTGCACGTTAAAGAACACGCTGGATGGCCTTGACGGGAGGCTACCATCTGTCTCCCAACAGCTGTTCCAGTTGGTCCCCTCCCCAAACTTTCTCTGAGCCTTCGGGGTCCTTATGACCTGGCCATTTAGCCCATGGTGTGCAAAAAAGTGCCGCTCAGAGGTAAAACAAGCCAACCCAACCCGTAGATTTTTACAGAGAAAAAATCGAAATTATTGCATCAGCCATTTGGTGATAAAGGAATTTATTATCAAACGTTTTAGAGCAGATTTCACCGTTTACTGAATATTAAGGATAATATCTCTGTATTATATAATACAGAGGAGTATAGATGAATTTTATATACTTTTCCTATGAGTAAGTAAATCGTAAAAAAAATTGGATTTTCATACTGTTATCGAATTACTCAGTTAATAATTTAATTAAAAATAATGTTTTTCCTAAATGCATTGAAATGAAAATTAAGGGGTTTCACCATGTAAAATAAGTGATTTAAAAAAAATGGGAAAATTCCCTAAAAAATGAGATATTTTTAAATTACTTAAGTGAAAATAATGTTTTCCTTCATTAAATGCATTGAGACGAAAATTAAGCGATTTCACCACTTGATTACTTGTTTCAACTGTTTTAGTAAAAAAAATAATTCCCTAAAAATCACATTTTTTATGACTGAGATAAAAATGATATGCTTTCCTATATTAAATACAATAAAATGAAAATTAACAAAATTCGCCATATAATTATTAATTTTAGCTGTTAATATCAAGAAATATAGATAATTTCCTGTTTTTAACTTTGAATATAAGAAAGAAAAAGAACTAGTGAACTTATCAACATATGTTCACCTCTGAGACTTAGATATATCGCATGTTCTGTGTTTCAATTCCATGCATTTCTTTAGTATTTTACGCTTTAATTACTAATTAATGTAATTTTCTCATTCATCAGTTAAGTACCCAATTGGAAGTAACACGAGCAAAATTTCCTGTTTAAATGCATCTCTATACACATCATGTCAACTCTTTAAAACATTATTTTCCCCTTAAATTATAGGTAAATAAAGAATTTTAATTGGATTTTAACACTATCCACTTAATATACTGTCATCAATGCATTCTATATACAAAACGAATTAATACAGCTTAGTTAGTGGAAATTAACATAATATTGAAGTATTTTCAACCTACATGAAACAAATTAAAAATATATTTTAAAAAATATTCCTTATTCCCACCAACAATGAGCATAGCCAACGGAGTGACTAACATCCCTTCCATCCTTCAATGGAACTGCAGGGGCTTCAGGAGCTATACTGCTGACGTCAGGAACTACATCAACATCATGCCAGTTCCCACCCTTGCTCTCTGTTAGACCAACCTCCCTGATCACTATGTCTTCAATCCCTATATTGTGCACACCAGCAAGAGTCATCTGATCTCCCGCACTGTAGCGATTCTTGTGCACAAGAATATCACGCATCATGCTATTGATCTCACTTTCACTGATGCGAACAGTGATATCACCCTGATATCCTATTACATCCGGCCTTGCACTGCTTTTCCTGTATCCACCTTACTGGATATTCTATCACAGTGCCCTCAGCCCTGGATTCTCTGTGGGGATCTTAATGCCCACAGTCCATTCTGGGGCAGAGATATCAGTGATCACTGAGGTGAGGATATCGAGAATGTCATCTTGCAGCACAATCTCTTTATCATCAACGACGGCTCGCCCACGTTCTACCGACCTCCGAGTACCTACAGCTCCATTGATCTGACCCTCTGTTCTTCCTGCATTGGTGAAAGTCACAGCTGGTCAGTTGACCCTGACACCTGGTGCAGTGACCACTTCCTGCTACACATCTCCTTGCTTCCCAAGGGACGTACAGATCTGAGAAGAACGTCGAAGCTTACCGACTGGCAGCTCTTTTAGCAGATATCATCTGAAGGACTCGCTACCATCGAAGCTACAGATCTCAGTGCAGTGTCAGAGGCTCTCACTGTTGTCTCTGAAGCCTGCACTGTTACGATCTCGACACCCGGGCATCTTCACCCTCCGGATATCCACTGCAAGCGGCTTTGCACCATTCGCCACCATGCCGAAAGGCGCGCCCACCACTCTGGTAGATTTTCAGACATTCTTCATGCTAGAAGGCTACATACTGCAATCAGAAGGTACCTTAATTGGCGTGAAAGGTTCAGGTGGCGATTCTTCTGCTCCAGCATCAACGTCTTCACCCCTTCTGGGAAAGTCTGGAAGTTCATCAGGAACCTGATGGGGAAGCCGTAGCCTGCCCTCACCTTCCATAACCTTGCCCTGTCCCATGGCGAGGACTTAGCCGCCACTGCTAATGCCTTTTTTTCAGCACCTCACCTCTGCTCTTCCTGCTCCACCGGTGAATGATCGGGATACAGCTCAGCAGCCCTGCTCTGGGACTGAGACTTGCTATAACGATCCTTTCACCTTGCAGGAACTCACCTCTGCTATTGGGGCTTCGAAGCACTCATTGGCCAACAGACCCTGACGCCGTCAGCTATGCTCAGTTAGCTAACCTGTCAACTGAGGCTCTGCTTATGCTTCTTAAAGCCGCAATCACTCCTGGACCACCTGCATAGTGCCTGAATCATGGAAGGCAGCACACATCATGCCTACTAATGATTTCCACTCTGTAAATTGATTAAAATATTTAGAGGAAAAATTGTCTTGAGCCGGGTGGGATACGAACCCACGACCTCCTGATAACTCTGGACCACTAATAATTTCCATATGAAAAATTAGTATATTTTTCGAGTATGAAATCTATAAATAATTATTATTAAACTCAACTCATTAAATATCCACTAATAATTTCCATTCTGTAAATTGATTCAAATATCAATAAGGGAGCCAAGTGGGATACGAACCCACGACCTCCTGATAACATATCAGGTGCTCTGGACCACTGAGTTACCCGCCGCTGATCAAGATCTCCAACTGATATTATGAACATTCTCAACCTACTTTCCTAATATGTAGAGAGTGTTCAGGCAATGCGGCTCTAGCGGCTTTTAATGCATTTACTTAGATGGAATGAATGTCTTACGAGTATGCAATCTACAAATATTTATAATTAAACTCAACTCATTAAGTATCCATTAATAATTTTCACTCCGTAAATTGATTCAAATATTTAGAGGAAAAATTATCTTGAGCCGGGTGGTATACGAACCCACAACCTCCTGATAACATGTCAGGTGCTCTGGACCATTGAGCTACCGGCCGCTGATCAAGATCTCCTCTAACTGATGTCTTGCTGATTCCCCTGCTTCAAGATAGGCACATCATGCCTATCTTGAAGCAGGGGAAACCCGCCACTGAGCTGTCCACTTACAGTCCCATTGCTCTATCATCTTGCCTCTGCAAGATCCTAGAGAGATTGGTCCTTGGATGCATGGAATCGTACCTACAGTCCAATGGCCTTCTCCCTGACAGCCTCTCGGGTTTTTGCAAAGGGAGATGCACATCAGACAATCTCATCGACTTCACCTCTGCTGCTGATAAGGTGCTGTACATGGGAGAGACTACTGTTGCTGTCTTCTTCTACATCCAGAAGGTATTCGATTCTATGTCCCACTCAGATATTCTCTGCAGGCTCCAGGATCTTGGCTTCAGAGGCCATATCATCCAGTGGATCGCAGCGTACCTCTCCAACAGAACAGTTCAGGTGAAGCTGGGCAACCCACACCATCAATCCTACACCATCAATCATGGAGTACCTCAAAGGGGTGTCCTCAGCCCGATGTTATTGAACATCTTGCTGTCAGGCCTAACCTCTCGACTCAAGGATAGACTGGGTATTTCGATTTGCGTGGGCGATATCTGCATCTGGTTCCCTAGCCAGGACTCCTACTATGCTCAGCTCGTGATGAAATGTACTGTGGACACGGTCGTCAAGTTCTTTGACAACCAAAGCCTCACCTTCCTTGACCTCTTTCTTGGGCCAGATCACATCAAGGCCATCCATCAGCATAAGTTCCTTGGTGTGACCCTGGACAACAGGCTGAGCTGGGGGCCTCACATCCAGCATCTTAAAACAGTTGCCACTGCACAGAGAAATATACTATCTTTTCTTGCTGGTACCCACTGGGGAAGTTCCTGCAAGACCCTCCTGGTCTTGCACCGGCACTTGGTCCTCTCTTGCATCAACTACAATGCTCAACAAGTTGGCCACTGTCCACACTATATCTCTGCACCTCTGTCTCAGAATCTGCCCTAACACATCTAATGCATCTGTCATACCTGAGGCTGATGACATGCCTTTCCACCTGCAGTGTAAGAGAGATATACTGAGTCATCTCTCGAGGCTGCATTCCCCGCACTCTAATCATGAGCTTCTCAGGAAGTTGCATGACAGGCTTCACTCTGCCATCGCAATGTCCGCCAAGGATTTTCTATGACAGAGTCCTTCCTGCCACCTCCAGATGCTTGAACTGGCAGGGACATGTGCTGGATGCTAGCAATATGCTCTTCCCTGACCTTCCACCCTGGAGGAGCAGTAATCTTATGATCAATGTCACTATCCCTTCTCTATGTCAAAAGGGTGGCTCTGATCCAGTGGCCATCAGACTTTTCTCCACCTCCCAAGTCACTGAACGATATGAGAGATGTACTGAGGTCTATACACTGATGGATCTGTGGACTGGGAGAGGCAACGTACTGCCTCTGCCTTTCCCATCCCCATCTCCTGCATCTAACCTCCTCCACCTGTGCAGAGATTCATGATATTCTTGAGGCTGCACTTTTGATCCTCAGCCTCGAGAATGGCAACTTTGTCATCCTCTGGGACTGCAAGTCAGCTTGGAAGTTCTCCAGAAGCGAGACAGCAAGAGCTTGCACCCCTTCCTCATCCAGAAGATCATGGAGACTTGCTCCAAGGTCACTTCTGCTGGAATCACAGTTCATTTCCAGTGGATCCCCTCCCATGTAGGGATACCTGGCAATGAGCTTGCTGTTCACACCTCGAAGGAAGCGCTTGAGAGTCAGAGGTGTGTAACTAATTACCCTCTCTCTCTCAGCGGCTGCAAGAGTTCTGTCACACATATGATGAGCAGTATCATCTTGCTCAGTAGCAGAAGGACAGGAGCTGTTCCTCATTCATGTACTTGGTTGAACCTTCTCTCACTGCCCCTACCCTTGTTTATCTTCTCAGATCTGAGGAGATCCTCCTTCATTGTCTCAACGTTAGTGTCATCTACACCAACTCTACATTTTACACTCTTGGCAGAGCTTACAGTCCAGACTGTGCCAATTGCAGCACACCTGAGACTGCATCACATGTTATGCTCAACTGCTCCCACTGCAATGCCAAAAGAGAAGCTTTGTTCCGGGAGCTTCATCCTATTGGAACCACTGACTACTCCATCACCTCCCTTCTTGGCAATGATCATAATGTGAAGCTGCAGCGAGCCCGCTTCCATATGGTAACTGACTTCTTTCAGAACATTGGCCTTTTCTGCAAGGTCTAATGTTCACTATTTTTCTTTCTCCTGAGCTGTACATTTCTTTTTGTTTTTCAGAGATAGCTGAGAGGCAGTTTCTTCTGCATCCGCTATCTTGACCTGTTGTGTCACAACAGGTCAAGATAGCGGATGCAGAAGAAATGCATTTTGGAGCCGCTGAGAGATAGAGGGTAATTAGTTACACACCTCTCACTCTCAAGTGCTTCCTTCGCGGTGTGAACAGCGAGCTCATTGCCAGGTATCCCTACAGGGGAGGAGATCCTCTGGAAATGAACTGTGATTCCAGCAGAAGTGACCTTAGAGCAAGTCTCCATGATCTTCTGGATGAGGAAGGGGTGCAGCTCTTGCTGTCTCGCTTCTGGAGAACTTCCAAGGCTGACTTGCAGGGAGCCCCTTATTTGAAGGCTAATTTCATCATATTTACAACACCCTGAACCTGCCATTATATGAACGATAATTTGAGGCTTTTGCTCATAGCATCACCTAGTGGGATTTTCCAGTAGTATGGTCACAGAATAAGTTTCTCCAGCAAAGTGCTGAATTTGATAAATTTCTAGGGATATTTTTGGTGACATCATCAGGCACACCTAGCGGAAGTGGGGCTTTTAATTAATATAGGGTGTGGTTGAATATTCATAAGTGGGTGTGTCAAGTCATCAATATTCATAAGTGGGCATGGCCAGTTATGAATATTAATAAGTGGGCCTACTGATCTAAGGGACCTGGGTTCGAGCCCTGGTAAGGCATGGGTGTTCATGTTGTTTTTCTGCTGAGGTCCTGCCATCCTCTCTGATTTTCTATTGTGGCATATTAAACTGACAGGCTCCTGTCAGACCTCTGTGGCAAGTAGCTGCTTGAAGGGATATTTATTTATTTTTTATGCCCAGTTATGAACATTAATAAGGTGGCATAGCCGTAAGTGACACAACCTGAAGGGGCGTGGTCAGTGATGTCATAGGGGGAAAGCACTGTGAATGGGTAGAGCTATTCTGTGACCATACTACTGGAAAATCCCGCTGATAAAATCCCCCTTTCTCCTGCGACCACTGCCAGCTACAGACGTCCTTTTTTGCTCTTCCAACTTTACCTCTGAGTGACTCTTTGATTACGTATTCCACTATTTCTTCGTTCTTCCTGTTTGCAACACAAGGGTTTCCTGAGCTACCTTTGGTAAGTGTTTTTTTTTTACATTCCATTACTACTGTAGTTATTTAGTTTATTTCTTATTTATTTAGCTAGCTTTTATTGTTCATATTTGTGTGTGCTTTGCTTAATCATTGTATTTCAGGGATTTGATTGTCCTGGATATTATGATGTGCTCTCCTCCTGGCTTCAAGAGGAAGAAAAATGAGTGTTCCACCTCTCCTGGCATCTTGAGGTCAGACCCTCCTCCTAAGCATACTGCGACATGCATTGTTGTCAGGTAAATATATATGATGACAAGACCCACTAGTTCCACCTAAAGCACTACCAGTATAGGGAAATGCCATATTCACCACTAATTATGGTTAGGGGCAAGACAGTACCATATAGATACAGCTCATCCCCAACTACCTAATGGTGAACAGTACTATAGGAGTAAAGCTCATCCATCGGTCTAAACCTAAATTTAATCTATGTCCTGGACCACCACAAACAAGGATATAGAATCCAAGTTGCCTCGGCTCCCATAACGAGAACTCTTAGTCCGTCCTTCTTCCATCTTAGCCTGTCCGAACATTGTCCAATCCAGTCAGCATAGCCTTCGACTTCATTTAGGCCCTCAAACCCCCAGCCTCCACCTCGACAAGGTGGTTCTGTATCAGGGGGGGAGTGCATTGTTGTCAGAGTGCCTGCTTCTAACCCTTCTGAGAATCCTGCTACTTTAGGCAACTTGCCCCAACGACCCACACGACTTATTCTAGAGAAAGGCCCCTCCTCTCCAGACAAACAGTCTTGCCACAAGGGCTCTAACTCTGTGCCTAGAAGCAAGACTTAGATCCCCATGCATGCCGGGTCCAGGCACTTCCTCTGAGGTCTTCCCACTGCTGCCTCAAAGAGCAGCGAGTCCTCTTTGGATGCCTAGAATGGTATCTAGAGTCCAAAGGCCTCCTCCCTGACAGCCTCTCGGGTTTCCACAAAGGGAAGTGCATGTCCGATAATCTTATCGACTTCACCTCCACTACTGATCAGGCACTGTCTGAGGGACAGACTACAGTCACTGTCTTCTTTGACATTCAGAAGGCATTCGACTCCCTGTCCCACTCGGATATTCTCTGCAGGCTGCATCACTCGGATATTCTTGGCCACTCAGATATTCTTGGCCTCAGAAGCAATATCATCCACTGGATCTCGGCATACCTCTCCAACAGGATGGTTCATGTGAAGCTGGGCAATATGCTCAGTGCCTCCCACACTATAAATCATAAAGCAGAACTAGATATACAAAAATGACTCCAACCAAAGTCATTTTTCAGGGAATTGTATAAGAGTTCATGGACAATGCACGTTGCCATCCACCGTAGCTATTCGATTCCGCCATCAATCTGATATTGCATAATCCTTAAGCATTCACAGTAGACTAAAGACAGATGTTCACACCATCGATCTGAAATACTTCATAATATAACGATAGTCTCTTGTTACGTCATAAGGTTACTGTATGAGAAAGAAGAAGGAGTGGTTTTCTCACTGCTATATATGATATTGTAACACTGAGGAGAGGAAGTTCTTTGTAAGAGAAGAAGAACTAATTTCTTTGATACGTGTCTTCTATACTGTGGTTAATTTTCTCGTTGGTATAGTGAAAGGTTAGGTATATTCCTATTGGGTGAAAGGATAGTTATATTCAGACCGGATATCACTGATTGGGGAGGAATATCATTAAGTATTTCAGATATAAGCAGTTAAATTCATACTGATAGAGTATGTGAAAATGGCTGATGAAGAGCAAATGTCTATCAGTGATCGTCTAACATTTTTTGACAGTATCCAGGAAGAACTGAAGAGTATATTAGAGCCCCAGAAATCAAGAAAGAGACTTTCTCGTCCCACTAGTGTGAATCTTTGGAAACAGCGTAAACTTCTGGCTATCGAGAGACTTGCAGAATACAATGCATGTATCAGCAGAGCCAGCTCTACCGATGCTTCTGACAGTACACGACCAAACGTAGCAACAAGAGAGAACAATGCAGAGTCATCGACCAGCACATCGATGACTCCTGCAATGAGGAGTCTGCTAAACATTGCATCGCGAGCACTGGTTGCTTCGACTAGTACCACAATGAGGCCACCACCCGTTTCCATAACAGCGAACATCGCATTGCCTGATCAAAAGTAGGATGATAGGGTTGAGTCCAGTAATATACCATCGTATATTTCCCTATCTTCTTCGAAATTTCGCTCGAAAAAACATAATGCTGAATTCACATCACATACCGTATGATTAAAAAATTTTGATAATGTGAATCCTTTGAACTTTGCACAAAAGTTAAAAGAGGTTCAACAGAATATTCTTGACCAGTTAATACCTCCTAGCGTTTCTTCACATGTTAGTCTCTGTGTTTGCACAAAGGTGATAAAAATGCCATTAATTTTCCTCCTTTTGCAAGACAAGACATTACAGCTGATAAATTTATGGAAACTATTGAAAAGGTGTTGCAATCCAATGAAGCAATACGGAACAGACCAAAATATTTTTATGGATTTTGTTGCCATAAACTTTCATAGACGAGAAACAAGAAGAATCACAGGCCCTCAGAGAAGACCCTTAGTTGACCTCATCGCATATAACAAATCCAAAAGTTCTGTTATTACTATTTGTAACGATGATCAAATACGTTTAGTTAGGAGTATTGTTGTTGCTAGAGTGAACGCTCTTAAAAACAATTCAAGTTAGACGCTAAAGCATACAAGTGCATATGCAATCAGTATTCTCCAAGACAATTGATCTCTTTTGTTGCAATCTTATGCAACCACGGCAATTCCCAGTTCCGTCTCACGACACTACCTGGTTATGAAAAGCCGTGCTTATCTAGAGCCGGGGGCAAGGAATACGCCCTATAGGCGCACCTCAACCCCAGCCTCACATGGCAGCAGTCCTATAAAAGGAAAGCTGACCACCGGAAGAAACCTTACTTTAATTTATTCCCCAGTTAGCCATGAACAAGGATAAATAGATCCAAATTCGCTCGGCATCCGGGGTGGAGACTCTTAGTAAGACCCAGACTTTTTTGAGGGCTCGTGCCTACTAGGCAGGCTCAGACCGTTCAGCAGAGCCCTCGAACTGCTCACCCAGAGCACATGATTGTTGAGGCCGGCAACACCGTCACCATCCAACCGGCTATCTGACCAGTCAGCGGCATCGTTGGCCTCGGTTGGCCTTGGCTATGTCCAACTGGGGCACCAATCTGGTTGGCACAGCCTTCGATCGGTTTGCTGGGCCCTAGGCCCCCCCCCCCCACCACCACGACAAGGTGGTCCCCTATTGGGGGGGAAATTCTCCAAGACAGAAGTCTCTACCTAGACAACCACAATCTCCAGATTATATCCATAAAATATATAAGATGGTCCATGGATATCTGTCGAACATCGTAGCTATATAGCTATATTGCGGTTATTGTGGTTCTGTGGGTAGCAGAAGATCTACATAGAAAAGCTAATGTGCCCATTGCCCCTTGTGGTATACCAGAACTAAATGCGTTCCAGAGATACTTATATCCAGAATATCGAATTATTGTATTTTCAGCTTCGCATGATTTTCAAATCATCTTTTCTGGAAAGGAAGAAGCTCCGCAGAATCTGTATTTGCTCTTTCATAATAATCATTACGATGCTATCACGAATACTGCTGGTTATTTTCAAGTTTACAAATTTTGTAATATAGGTTTAAAGCCAATCAGAAAGCTTCCTCATATCTGCATCGACATGTGTCGTGTGTGCAAAACTAATACCTGTGGTAAACGAGGAACTAGAATTTTTTGTGATCACTGCAATAAATATTGCATGGGGTCTTCGTGCTTTGCTGCTCACCACCTCTCAGGAGCTTGTTCTTCATCACATTAGTGTCTGCAGTGTGGAGACGTTTATCCTACTGACAAATCGCACGTGTGTAGCAAAATAGAGTTAGGATGTGTCAAAATCGTTAACGAATATCTCTGTCTGCACCGTATGTACTTTGATCTCGAGACAGTTGAAGAGCCCAATGGACTTTTAATTCCTGTACTGTGTGTGATGACATTTCAAGACTCTCAGGACCAATGGAAATATAATCAATTTGACACAGTACCACTTTTCATGGAATGGCTACTTTCAGAAGAAAACGGTAAATAAAAGTTTAAAAATGTTACATTGCTAGCACATAATGCTAGAGCTTTTGATACATATCCTATCTTAAAATTTCTATATTCTAAATATTTGAAACCTGAAATAATATTTAACAGAAACAAAATTTTGATGCTAAACTTATCAGGTCTGAAAATTAGATTCATTGACTCTCTTAGTTTTATTCTTTCATCACTTAGAAATTTTCCTAAAACTTTTGGTATAACTGAGGTTAAAAAAGGATCCCTAGAGGCACAGACTTCTAATTATGCCTCCTCTTGGATCAACAATACACTTCTATCTTTCTTAAATTTCAGATGAGTTCTATGTTCCAATTCGTTGGTTAATTAATTTTCATGCAGAAGCACACACAAGCGTTCATGAGATGCCCATCACAAATTCATTGTAGCACGTTCTTCTGTCGTAAAAAAAATATATACCCCCTCAAGCAGCTGCTTGCCACAGAGGTCTGACAGGAGCCTGTCAGTTTATATGCCAAAGTAGAAGGTCTGAGAGGATGGCAGGACCTCAGCAGAAAAACGACACATACAACCATGCCTTACCCGGGGCTCGAACCCAGGTCCCTCAGATCAGTAGCCAAGCACACTAACCACTCGGCCATCCAATATTTAAAAACAACTAAACCCAAGGGTGTGTAGTTACGAGGGGAACAGGACGTTAAGTAACGCTTGGCAATTCCCAGTCCCCATCTTCTCACAGCAGTCTTTTCTTTTTGTAAGACTCTTCACTCTTTGCACAGTAATCTGCTTACCAAGTGAGTGGAGATAGTAATAAATACTTATAAGTGAAAAATGTAATATACTAAATGATTTTTTTCGTCAGAAAAAGAAATAAAAACACTGATTTTAAAATAAACATAAAATTTAATCCCTACATAACTCTACCTGTGATTCTTCCCCCTCTAATGCGACTTAACAAAATTCATCAATCTTACCTCTCGAGTGATAAACTCTGGCTGTGGTTGGTATTTAGGGGGCAAGGGGGCCATGCCATCCCCTGAGAAGATGCAAAATGGGTGACGGAAGTAAACCATTATTAAACATGTGCATTTATTTGTTGTTTGTATCTTTTTGATAGAAATGTGTAGTATTGAAATGTAATAACCTAAAATCATCTTCTGATCCATTATTGCAATATTTAACACAGAAACAAAGTAATGACAACATATTTTAACACAATATGCATACAATTTAAATATATTCGTTGATATTTGAATTCTCATTATCGAATAATATGCATTTCCTTTTTCTCGAAAAAAACAGTGGCAAATATATATATGTGTGTGATTCCATTTTTCTCTATAGGTTTTTTGTGCTCGTATGGACAGACTTGCTTGGAGAACTAAATTGCACGGTCTGGTTGGACCTCCGTAGCCCATGGCTGCTTGATGATGATGATGATGATGATAATGATGATGATGATGATGATGATGATGATGATGATGATGATGATGATGATGATGATGATGATGATGATGATGATGATGATGATGATGATGATGATGATGATGATGATGATGATGATGATGATGATGATGATGATGATGATGATGGACAGAAATGAGAATGATTTTTTTCACCAGCTAAGTTCTAACAGATTGCATGGACAATTTTGGCCACTAGTTTAAAATATTAGAAGGCAATTTTAATAACTATGCCGAGAGTGTGGGAAACCTTTTTTCTTATTACTTGAGAGTGTTTCTCATATAAGATAATTCTGCAGAACACCGTCAGTCATATCAGTTATTTCAATATTTATATTGCAGTCAAATACCAAATTCGTTTCCATATTGGTTCATCAGTTTTCAGATTATTGTTATCGGATTTTGCCAAGCCTATAATCAATGTGTGGTAATAATCATGAAAAGTTTCTTTTTATCTTTCCATGCGATAACATTAATTCCATTTCTTTCCTTTGATTGCACTTCGTCTAAATCTGAAGTTTGTTGAATTACATCTGAATGAATTCCTTTTCCATTTTACATCGCTGTACGACATATACAGTATCAGTCTTCTTTGATAACAATAGTTATGTTAACGATGCAGAAGTAAAAAATCTCTCAATATATAAAGTGTGGCCTTTATGAGAGAGGCTATCAAGTAACTTTAATACAACTCTGTATTCATAATTCTCACAGCCTGCATCAAATGCAGTTTCTTTTCCACAATATAAAGTTCCACACATAACCACTTTTGAATTAATCATGCTCATAGCTTTTGATTCCATATCTAGCTCTATTAGACGGAATGTATAAACGAAATCCTACTCTTCCTATCCAAAGCACTAAACTTTCATCTACATATATGTTTCTATCAGTTTAATAAGTAGTTTAAAATTTCTCATTCAAAGTATTTAACACCAATGACAGTTTGCGTAAATTGTTATCGGTATTAGATAGTTTTAATGAACACCCCCCCCCCCCCATCCCCAAATTTTTTCTAGATCCGGGCATAGTATAAACAAAGGAAGAAAAAAGATCGCTGCTAATTCTTGGGTGACCATGAAAATTATATGGTGTTAATATTTCTGTCATTACTGCAGACAGTTACGTACCCAGGATTTAGTTTCGGGAGGGGGGGGACTGAGAATAAGACTTAAGTAGGGTGTACGAATTACTAAACTATTACACTGAACAGGAAAGTTTAAAATGATATCCTATAAAGAATGATATTTTATAGCTTTTTTTAAATCTGTTTTTAGTGTTTAGTATCAGACATAGCATATAAAATGAAATAAATACCCCTTCAAGCAGCTGCTTGCCACAGAGGTCTGACAGGAGCCTGTCAGTTTATATGCCATAGTAGAAGGTGTGAGAGGGTGGCAGGACCTCAGCAGATAAACGACACATATATCCATGCATTACCTGGTGCTCAAATATGGGACTAATATAAAATTATACAAAGACAACTATTTTGGATTTCAAAGCAGGTAGACAAGTTATAGAATCAGTATAAAACGATAGGATTTTCGGGGCACCCCTTTTAGCATGTTTCTGACTCCAGATATCCAAAGAACAAGGACTGATGTCCGAAGGGTGTACTGTAATTGTCATCATAGAAACTGTCAAAATATTCACACTTCTAGAAGCCATAGAACACGTTCATTAACCATATTATATATATATATCTTTAGTAGCGTCTTCTGCACTGTATGTAAGAGAACTAACATCAGAACCCATAGTGAGGAATTTCCATCATCTTTCATAAAATATCAATAATTATACGCATTCAAAATTTAATTCTTATGCCAGTTATTAAGCTGAAAAAAAAACTAAAAAGTGATTTTAAAAGTTATTTAGGAAAAAAAATCTTCTAAAACTGGACAAATCTACAAGCGTTTAGAAAAACTTCGGGACAGGAGTTGAATATTAAAGTCACAATATCTATGTATCTCGTGTTCGATGGCAATGTACGACTTCAAATGGATATGGAATCCCCCCCCCTCTTCCATGTTAGAAAACTGACTGCAAATTAAAATACCTTCAGAACCCCCGTGACATAAAGCTACGAGGAGTGGGGTGAGGGAGAACGCTGTGTCGCGGGTCACCTTGTGTGTATCCTTGCACCTTTGCTTGTCTTCGTTTTCTTGATGGAGAAATTCGCTACCTTTTACAAGCAATCATTTTTTGAAATAACTATAAGCTACATCACTTGAAAAAAAGACTAAAAAAACAACTGAGAATAGAGTCTAACCTTCAGAGAAAAACCAGAATGATTAAAGCAAAATAACACGAGAAGAAAAATCTGAAGAAACATGTCACTGCTTGCATTCAGATGCTGAGTGCTTGGTAGTAAAGGGCCCAAAACTTCACTCAACATTTGAGTTGTTGGCAGTGAACAAGTTAAGGACGTTTATACAGTTCTTTCTTTCCGAAATAATTTCAAGTGCCTTATCACTTAAATAATTTTGCCTCCTCCGCTCGCTTTTACCAAAAAGAGTACTGTTATTTTCCTGAAAAGCATGTTTGAAACGGTCCCATTCTTCCTTAACTTCAGTAGCAAGCAAACCACAAATATCATAATGACTAAGTAACCTATTGTATCATGGTAAGCTGTAGCTATAACTGTGTGTTTCATGGCTTCAGACTTAATGATAAATATTTAAACCTTAGCATAAACTTCTTAAGTTTAAATTGCAAGACCATTTAAAACAAGGTAATTTTCAAATTCTACTTCAGCTCTCCTATATGACCTGGAATTTCAAACAGAACTAGCAATCTTCTGTAAATTAAAAATCAAATATATTCTTATGCAACTCATCTGGTGAAACCCATGAGTATTTATGTGGTGTCGCTGTGCTTATACTAAGTGTTAGTTATTCTCAAACCATTAAGTTTATTAACCTGTAGGAGACGTTTCCCATTGCCATTGCAGTTATCAATGACAAAAGGACCTATCATCCTTCCCCAAAGGTCAGAATCAGTACAAGCTTTGGCAATGAAGTCAGAACAAGGGTAATATCTCCTTTCTTGTCAGAATTAGAAATATCCTGAATTTGTCTGTAAAACCTATTCTTCTCATCCTCGTTAGCATTCTCAGTGGGGGCATAACAGCAGATAACATTCAAGTCTTTAATGCTTATCTGAAATTTAGCTGTAAGAAACCTTTCATTAATACAGCCATATCCTAGAAGAGCATCACTAGCGTGTCTGCTGAGAAGCCAAACTTGACCTTAAAAGAAAAATAAATAAATACCCCCTCAAGCAGCTGCTTGCCACAGAGGTCTACCAGGAGCCTGTCAGTTTATATGCCATAGGAGAAGGTCTGAGAGGATGGCAGAACCTCAACAGAAAAACAACACAAACATCCGTGCCTTATCTGGGTTTCGAACCCAGATTCCTTAGATGAGTAGCCAAGCGCGCTAACCACTCTGCCACTCTGCCACAGGACCTTGGCCTTGTAGATGCTTTTAATCTTCCCTCCCTGAAAAGAGAAATTTAAGATTATTTTTAAGAATCTGACCTTCATCTGTCCATCTGGTCTCTTGCAAGCCGAGAATATTTAAATTTTAATGGTGGAATTATTGTGTGAGGACATCAAGAGAATAATCTATGTGTAGAGTCCTCACATTCCAACTACATATCTATGGAGAGAAAATGGTTAATTGGACGTTTAAAGAAAATATTTTTATTGAGAGAGGGAATACCGATAATGCAAACAGCCCCCTAATTGCAGACATGGGGCAGAGAGCTGTTCTCCATTACTGAAGGCTGAAGCCATTTATGGCAGATTTCCTCCAAGTTAGGATTTGACGATGTCCATAAAAGCAACAGTGTAGTAGTGCAATGACCTCGGCTCAGGATTATCCACCAGCTGATAAAACATATCCTGTGAATATATTCATTTGGGACTGTCAACCCCCAAACAAACAGAAAACACAACGGATGATTTTTCAGCCACAGAAGCCCACCAGTGCAGTAAATTCAGGATCCATAATCAAGCTCAGAGCAGTCATTCCGTTCAGGTTGGTATAAATGGTCAACACCAGGACCTTACATGGTTGACCACTCATTAGACAGGTTAGAAATAAATAAAAAAAAGGAAAAGTAGCCATAGTTGTCGACATCAGTAGGCCACACTGATTTGACAGCCCTCTGCTCCCGTTCCCTTTCAGAAGAGAATATCTCTTTTGAAAGGTACTAACGGCCTGCACCATGGGAAAGCAGTGCCGGAATCGGTGCTAGGTCTGGGCAGTTCTCATCGTCGTAACAGGAGATTCGTGCATTATTTTCCTTCCAGTGATTACCTAGCTACCAGTTACAGACCCTAAGCTCTATAACTTCTAAAATAATCATTTTATGAGAAAATTTGAATGAGGAAAAATTTGAGATCTGAAATTCTGTATATTTATTTTTGACAAATCGACATTTTAAAAATTTTACTGCTGCTGTAGTAATGGAAAGAAAATATTTCACCAGTGCCTAAAAACATATTAGAATAAGGCAAAATTAGTTAAAACAAATATACTTCCCAAGTTTCTATCTTTGCATGCCTTTGTTTTCCTCATTCCAACTAATTCTATTTTTTATAACTTATCACCGATAAGGAATGCGGTACTGTAGATCCCTCTATCCAGGATGATAAGTGTGAAAGTAATTCTGCAGGTTATTGGATCTTTTTAGCTTCAAACCAGTTCTTTGCGACAATAAAGAGCCAAATCAAAGAAGATTATATTCATCTAAAAAACTTTTTTGCTTTCCACTTTGCTGTGTTTCAAAATTGGTATTTCTTTTTGCTATCTTGACTTATACTTTAACCTTTCCTCTCTGTCTTATTCTTAGTGATACTTTCATTTTCAACTGGGGATGTTTTGCGATTTCTGATAGCAAAAGAGCCCCAAGTTGAGTTCTTGATGATGTGATAAGCGCGCACTTAAAACCTTGTTTGAAAATTGGCAGACATCGGTTTTTTTTTTCATAACGAAAGAAGTAAACAATTCCCTGACTAATTCTGCACACGGCATGTTTCGTGAATTGTGTTTTTCAGTATAATTTTAATTTATAAGAAACAGTGTGATGGTGAACTCATGTGGACGTAACTAGATATTTTAATCTTTGTAGGTCTCACTGACAGACAGAAATAATATTGGTGATTGTCATAGGTAAGCTGCGCTCATAATTGTTTTATAGTAGTAAAAAAAAGTGCAGTATTGTGTGATTCTTTAGATTTTCCTTTAGAAAAGCTATTCTACGGTTAAATCACTCGTGCCTACTTTTTAAAGACGTGCACATTACTTTGAATGATATATTGAGCGCTGAGAATCAAGAAATCGTTTCCAGGAATTTAGGTGCCAGTGTCATAGACTGGGTTATGTGGCTTTTACACAGGTTAAAACCCCACCTGAAGCAGCTTTTAGGAAAGTTAAGGTACAGGTATCCCTAACTTCACGTTGGAAAAAGGTGACCAGATTTACAGAATAAGATCAACAGACTTCTGAAAATTCACTGGTAAGAACCAGATGCTACCATGTTCTGGGGATGACTGGGCACCCTAGTTTGACAGCACGCAGTTGATGACATTCATTTTAAAATTTTAGTAACAATTTCTCCATTACATGCTTCACCAGTCTTTTTTTCTATATAACAGTGTTGCCCCTACTATTCCATTAGTTAAAAGAACTGGGAAAACTTGAAATTTTGAAAACACAATTTTTTACTAAATCAACGTAAGTTGTTCAGTAATCAAATACAAATATCCCAAATTAAAGCTTGTGATGTCTTCAATGTCATTGGCTCCTTCAAAGGTAATGCCAAATAAAGGGGAAGAAAAATGTAGACCTGGTTTATGATTTGCTTGCTCCGCAAGATTTACCAAAGGAGGAACAATTCCATTTCACATGAATTAAGCAATTTTAACTTGGATTGTTATGTCAATTATTTATGACTGCATATATGATTGAAAAATCCATACATCAGATGAAAGTTTCTGAAGATAGGTGTTTTTAGTGAGAAAGAAAAAAAACAAAAGAACATCTGGCAGTAATACAGATCATGGTCCTCAGCCACCTTTTTTTTCGACACCATGTAACAAAATGATCTTTTTCATTGATTCCCACAACTCCCCAAACCCGAACCCAAACAGGTTCCTAGGAAAAAGATTGTTTTTTTCATTACCATGGTAATGATAACTTTATTTTACGTGAAACGCAAAGTATCGTTACCATGGTAATGGTAATTTCCGTTATAAACAAATGTAACAAAAAAATCCCCATGATTCCACTAAAAAAAACATCCCTCACATCCATCATCATCATCATCCTCAAGCAGCCATGGGCTACGGAGGTCCAACCAGACCGTGCAATTTAGTTCTCCAAGCAAGTCTATCCTGAGCTACATCTACTGCATCTGGTCACTGCACACCAATTCTAACAAGGTCCTGTTTGACATTGTCTGCCCACCGCATCCTAGGTCTCCCCTTCTTTCTGAGGCCTTTAGGCACACTGTTCATAACCCTATTTTTCAATATATAATTATTCATACGGGCAACATGGCCAAACCAATGGAGTCTCTCTGCACAATATGCTGCTTAAAGGAGGTTGCAAACTGCTTTGCCTAACCTCATCATTAGTTACAAAGTTGAACCACCTAATGCCCAAGATACTGCGTAAGCATCTGGAATCAAAAGCATCTAGTTTCCTGTTATCTTGTTTACAAAGTGTCCAAGTTTCACTGCCATAACTAACCCTAGAAAGAACCAAACTATTATACAGTCTAATTTTAGTCTTTAGGTGTATATGCCTATTTCTCCACACTCTCCATAGATTCTTAAAACTCCCGTCAGCAATCCCTATTCGTCTGTTAATCTCATGCCACACATCACCAGTATCTGTTACATAGCTCCCAAGATAATTAAACTGTGACACCTGCTCAAGACTGCAACCATTCAGATTAACTGAATCACAGCCTGCCTGACCAATTTTCATCACTTTAGTTTTCTCTCTGTTTATAACCAAACCTACTCTACTACCAGTCTCATCAACAGCTCGAATGAAAGAGTTCATCTCATCAACATCATTTGCCAAAAGGGCTAAATCATCAGCATAATCTAAATCAGAAATTTTCGGATTTCCAGTCCATTTAAGGCCAAAATCTTTCCCTTGAAGTGAATTTCGCATAACATAATCAATAGCCAAGCTAAAGAGAAAAGGAGACAAAATGCACCCTTGTCGAACACCAGAAGTAATGCTAAACCAATTGCTACAAGCCTTACCAACTCTCACACACGACTCAGTGTTATTATAGAGAGCTTTCATTATGTTAACTAACTTGTCTGGTATACCATATGATCTCACAATCAACCATAAATTATGGCGATCATCAGAATCGAAAAAGCCCTTTTGAAATCAACAAAGCTAGCAACCAAAGGTTTCTGAAACTCTAAACATTTCTCAAGAATCTGCCTAAGTGAAAATATCTGATCCACACATCCCCTACCACTTCTGAATCCACATTGCTCATCACGCAATTGACTGTCAACCAGACTCTTAATTCTATTAAGCACAATCATGGAAAGAACTTTACCTGGTACAGAGAGTAGGCTGATACCCCTATAGTTATCACAAGAACTGCGATCACCTTTTTTGAAAATAGGGATAACAATAACTCTGGTAAAATCCTTAGGAACCATGCCTTTATCATAAAAGATATTCAGAATTTCAGTCATCCAAGTGGTAACCGAAACATTCCCAGCTCTAAGCATTTCGGTAGTAATTTCATCTACCCCTGGGGATTTATGTAGTTTAAGTTTAGAAACAGCCAAACTAACTTCAGATTGTGTTATAGGGCCAACATTAAAGCCACCAATGCATCTATCATCATTGCAAACAATGGGAATAGAACTCACTGCATTGTTTAGAATATCACTGAAATGCTCAGCCCACCTAGCCATGACAGAATCCTCGCCTTCTATAACCTTACCTTGTTTATCCTTCAATCCCTGTATACCTGTCCGTTTTCTACCACATAAAACATTAACTATCTGGTACAGCTCTGTGCTGTCTGACTGCTTCCTCGGCTTTGTCAGCCAAGCCATTAAGCCAAAGATTCTTATCAGCAGCTAACTGATCTTTAACACGTTTATTAAGTTCTCTGTAATGCTTTCTATTAGGACTAGTAAGGTCTTGATTAAGGACATTCCTGCAGTTCTTCCTCAACTTCAGTAATAAGCATACCATGACTGTCATAATGACTAAGTAACCTATCATGGTAAGCTTTGGCTATAACTGGGTCTTTCAGAGCTTCAGTATTAAAAGCAAATTTTTTAACCCTAGCACAACACTTTTTAAGTTTAAGTTGCAAGACACTTTTAACAAGATAATGGTCAGATCCAATTTCAGTTCCCCTATATGACCTGGTATTCCTAACAGAACTTGCCCATTTGCTGTTAATTAATATATAGAGGGGGGTATTTATTTTTTTTAATATATAATTAATCATATTCTTATGCAGCCCATCAGGTGAAACCCATGTGTACTTATGTATGTCGCGGTGTTTGTAATAAATGTTAGTTATTCTGAATCCATTGAGTTTACTTACCTGCAGGAGACGCTGCCCATTGCCATTGCAGCTACCAATACCAAAAGGGCCTATTACGCCTCCCCAAAGGTCAGAGTCAGTACCTCACATCCACTAATTACTAAGAAAATTTAAATTATCAAAAAAAACCATAAACAGAGAAACTAGGACAACACATTTGCCTTCCCATATACTACAAATTCTAGAAATATCCCCCCCTTCTTTTCCCAATAGTTAAAACACTCCACAAATATATTTTACAAACTAAACTAATAAATCCAGTCACACATATAATAATTAACCTAAATAAATCACCAGAATTAATGGAATTGAACACCAATCTGAAAACCAAGAACATCATTGGCATTATAAAAAAGCCTCCAAAACTAAATGTTCTTGCAAACAACTCGAAACGAAAAACATGAAAATTGGAAACAGCGCATCATCAACCGAATTATTAAAAAGCCCCCAAAACTAAATAATGTACAAACCGAAAAACATGAACATCGGAAACAATGTACCGCCAACTGAATTATAAAAAAGCCCCCAAAACTAAATGTCCTCGCAAACAACACAAACCGAAAAACATGAATAACGGAAACAGTGCACCGCTGACCGAATTATAAAAAGCCTCAAAACTAAATGTTCTCGCAAACAGCACAAACTGAAAAACATGAAAATCGGAAACAGTGCACCGCCGACCGAATTATGAAAAAAAACCTGAAATCAAATAATCTCATCAGAGACAACAAAAGAAAGTGTGACTTTTGCCAAAAAAAGATGCGAGACAATTTTGCTAGGCACTCTTGAGTACCAAGCAAAATCATCTAGCTTTCTATTCTGGTCACGGGTACCATAGGTTGGCCATACCTGCAGTATAAAAAATAAATTCTTCAGGCCATACATGCAGAGAAATAAAATTCATATTACCTTTCTGCATTTTACCTTTACACATGATAGATATATTTGTTGGCATGCTTAACTTTGCATGCACTTGTTTTCACCTTAATGAAAAATGTTTCGCAATTCAGAAACCCTAAAACCACAGAATTAAAATATTACTTTGACCAAGGGTTTGTCGTGCATCATGCTTTTACTTGGTTACCATTTCAACCCAATATGCAAAAGATCATTGCATCCCAAAGCCTCCTTATCTGATGCTTGCTCCTTTTCCCCTTAAGAGGAAGCTCTAATTGATCAGCTGCAATGCCAGTCTTTTGATGGACCTGGAAGAATTCTTTCTGTTCTCCCCTAACCTTAATCCTCTCTGACAAATAAAAACTTCCAAGAAAGGGAACATCAACTTAAAGTAACTTCACTTGCATATAATGCAAAACAGCTGGGCTTTTTCGTTCAATTCTACAGCCATTTTTCGTCAAGGGAAAACCCAAATCATGCTTTAGCATTATTTTTAATACAGAATTATTGGTGCAATTAAAAAGTTGATAATAATCTTTATCAGAAGTTGAGAATCAATTTTTTTTTTTAATTACTATGATTCTGGTATTTTGGGATGTAAAACAGCTTGACATATCTAGTATGTATATAAATACTATAACTTGCGACACCGAAGGTTAAATTCCAAGGGGTGTATAAAATGAAAACGCACTAGAGAAATAAATTCTTAGTAGATAAATTTTTTTACACCCCTCAAATAGCTGTTTTCTCACAGGTCTCATAAGAGCATGCCAATTTAAGATCTCAGAAGTCAAGTTATGAAGACAAGATCTCAGCAGAAAGACAATGCGAGAAAGAAAATTCATAACTATAGGGTCCTGAACCAGAATCTACTGATGGAATATAAGGATTCATTGTAATTATCTTGATTATGGGACTTTTTTGGATGTCAAAAAACTCTGACTACAGGTATGAATTACAAGTCAGAGATTTTTCAAAATCATTTATATTCATATTTGACATCAAACAAAAACTCATTGGAATATTGTTACTCACAAAGGGAAAATTACAACAATCTGAAGTATTCCTCTGTAGTATCTTGGCGACAAGACAGCCACAAAATATTTTTTGAAGGGCTTAAAGCTAAACTTCTGAGGAGCAAGGTAGGTAGGTGGTAATGTAATAGAATTTCGGAGTGTGCATACTCTGTATGTATATTCTGAATGCATGTCTGTTTAGAACCCTCATATGTTTAGCAGATGGAAAAGCAGACCACAAGTTTTTAAAATGGCTAGGGAGGACAATTTAATATTTAAAATTCATAAAAAATATTCTTACCTTAGAAGTGGCTATAAAAGTCATTCAGAGTGAAAAGTACATGGAGACATTTCTTCCGGACCATACACTAAAATAAGATAAGTAGTGCTCCAAAATCAAGAAGCAGAAATGAGAAAAGAAATTTATCCAAAAGGAAGGAAAAGGAAAACACTTTCTTTTTTTCCCCATCTTATATTTTTGTAGGTTTCTTTATTATTTCCATAAGGAAGATATTCAACTGACAACTACATTTGCAGAGGAGGGAAGTGGTGCAACTTTCTATGAAGAGTGGGGGGAGGTCCACCTTTATTCCGTGTCTCTGGAAGAAAAGGGAATATTTCGTATTTTGATCCAGACCCCTATAGGTTTTTTGTATTGTCCTGGGTGCACCAATATTATAATTTTATTGCCATTGGACCAAAGGCACTATATTAAAGTAGGTCTATAGATGCTATTATGAAATGCGATATGTTTTTCAAATTGTTTTGGTTATCTAGTTTAGCCAATTTTTTTGAGAAATTTATAAAATAATAATAAAAATAAATACCCCCTCAAGCAGCTGCTTGCCACAGAGGTCTGACAGGAGCCTGATATTCAACTAATTTAGTATGAAGTCATCACGTGACAGAGTGGTTAGTGTACCCGGGTACTGATCAAAAGGACCTAGGTTCGAGATTCAGATAATGTATGGATGCTTGTGTTTTTTTTTCTACTGAGGGTCTCCCCCATACTCGGATATTCTCTATGGTATATAAACTTAGACTCCTGTCAGACCTCTGTGGCAAGCAGCTGTTTGAAGGGGTATATTATATTTATTTTTTATAATATACTATGAAGATATCTTACTTGTTCTTTCTACTGTCCACATAACACTATCACATGATCTATTTAATAGTACCAATATTTTTTTGCAGTATTATAGCAATTTACCAGCCTCCTCGGTGTGTTGTGGTATCACATTACCTAGCAGTGACACTACAGCAGCTGGAATCCAGGTTTGAATCCTGGTAGTGGCATGATTGTTTTGTGCTACTCTTGTAGAAGAAGGCCTGTATAATCTAGAAGTAGCTTCAACTGCCCTTCTGTGTTCTCTATGCAACGTATCAACGAAAAAGAAAGTTATAAATACTTTGCCTATGGTTAGGGAGGGATGCCACCTTTCCGGTTTCCATCCAGAGACTCCACATTTTGAAATCTATCTCAAAACTCCGGTTTTTGAAAGCAAATTTCTGTTTTGAAATGATCAAAGAAATGTCACCATTTGTACTACCATGGCCTATGCAGGCTATGAAATGTGCAAAACCATAGATTGTACACACAATTACCAGGTTCAAACAAGCTCAACTCACTAAAATGACTAGAGAAACCAGCTCCCAAAATTAGCATTGGTTTTTAAGGGAAGTGCTAAACACATTCTTTTAAAAATCTATTGTGAAAGCCAAAATGGAAAAAGGTCCAATTTTTTTTTCTTCTTCTGAGTATGAGGGGGAACTCAGTAGAAAAACAATACAAGTGTCCATGCCTTATATGGGGCTCGAACCCAGCAATTTGGCTGAAGCGAAAAAAAGGCCCTATATTTGAATATAAAAAAAGAACAAGATTTGAGTGAAAGCAGAATTATGCATGAAAACTGATTACGGTGTAAATTGTGCAAATTGTTTAGAATATATTCAGAAGCTGAAATGAAAAGTTTCTAATAAGGTTGTAAAGATAATTGAATGTATGAATCTAAATTTTAAAAATAATATATATTTTTTATTAATAAAATTTTGAAACAAAAATAACGATTGCATTGATTTTTTTAAAATGAATAAATCGTTATCCTGTTTTTTAGGTGGGGGGGGAGTGAAATTTACTTAAAGCCAACTTTATGATCTCTGGATATTTAACTCAAAAGGTGGCAGCCTTATTTATAGTGCTAATCAAAAATTATATTTAAGAAAAATAATAACTAACTTTTATGGGATAAAATTAAAGGAATGTGTAATAGTTTCTGTATTATGCTACTCCGGTAGGGTAATGTAAGGTGTTTAATTAATAAAATTAATTTTCAAAAATCTATTTTTCCATGAATTTACATTAATTAAAAAAAAAAATATTAACCGCTCTTCCAAACTTCAAACGCATTAGTTAAATTTGGGGAAGTATGTGCCCCATCACTCCCATTAAATTGCCTTCTGTCCCGTGGCCGAGTGGTTAGCGCGCTTGGCTGCTGATCTAAGGGACCTGGGTTCGAGCCCCGGATAAGGAATGGATGTTCGTATTGTTTTTCTGCTGAGGTCCTGCCATCCTCTCAGATCTTCTACTGTGGCATATAAACTGGCAGGCTCCTGTCAGACCTCTGTGGCAAGCAGCTGCTTGAGGGGGTATTTATTTTATTTATTTATGCTCAGAAATGGTACAATTTTCAATTAAGCAAAATATAAATTATTTACAAAAATATATTTATATCAGAAGCAGCTGCTTGCCACAGAGGCCTAACAGGAACCTATCAGTAATAAATAATCACAGGATAAGTCCTGTAGACATGAAATGATGAGCTGAAAAAAATTTGGTTGTGCCATGAGTGGGATTCAAACCCACGTCTCCAGGAAACATGCCTGTTATGCTACCAATGGCTAACCTTTTCTCAGCTTATGTGACCTTATAAACCTTCCAGATTTTATTTATTTGATTCGCACTAGTGGCGCCATCTATCCAGGAAGTGGACAACTCTGTCACCTCATTAGAGATGGAATTAATAATCTTTTTTCTAATCTCATTAATTGATATCAATAATTCTAATTAACCTTTTCTCAGCTTATGTTATGATATTAATAATTCTAATCTAATCAATAATTAATTTTTCTAATCTCATCTAATTTGTCACCCTCGTTCAGGGCGTTAAATCAATAAATCAGTAGTAAATAATCTATCCACCAATGGCTATCCTTTTCTCAGCTTATGTGACCTTATAAACCTTCCGGATTTTATTTATTTGATTAGCACTAGTGGCTCCATCTATCCAGGAAGCTCATCATTTCATGGGAACCTATCAGTTTATACGCCATAGTAGGTCTGTGAGGATGGCGGGACCTAGTAGAAAAACGAAACAAGCATCCATGCCTTACCCCGGGACTCAAACTCAGGTCACTTAGATTAAAAAGACAAAAATTATAAAACCACAAATATTATCTTTTAAAGAACTACATTTCAATGTCTAAGTCAGTTCATATCCTTTCTTTGATTTGTTATCCAGTTTTCCCATTTCTGCTTCTGGCAGTGATTAAGACCAAACCCAGACAGCTACGGCAGATGCTCATTGTCCGTATATACTTAATGACTCCCCAAGGCACAGCTTTGGTTGGAATTGCCTTTGTCTGTCTAATAAATCTACAATATGCACAACTTCCCCCCCCCCCTTCTTCTAGATGGATATAGCTTCTTTCAGAATTTTTTTCAACTCCAAATATTTTATGCAATTGTTTATTTTATGTATACTAATATTTATGGCCAATTTCATTAAAATCTATAATGGAAAGTGAACTAGCAGTTTCAAACACTGAATGACCCTTTCCTTTATTTGTGTTAGTTATTTAATTCTATTAATACTGTTGAAAGTTTTATTTTTTTGATTTAACAATAATTTGTTTTATATTTCCAGTGTCATGTGTAACAACACTCCAACCCCGCCAATGGACAGTGCAGATGAATTTGGAGATTTACCTCTTGATGATGGTATATTTTAACTATTACAACTGCAAATATATAAAATTGTATATAAGGTCATTGTTATGTTGTGTCTCCTTTGTATGGAAAATGTAGATAATTTACACAGGAATATAAAGGTCAAGTTTAATTGTCATGATTTCTAGCTATTAATACACTTTAAAAAACCAGAATATTCCTAGGGTGGTCGCTAACGTCAAACCTTTGGTTCCTTATCATAGGGTATATTGCCTCATGCAATATCCCCGACTATCACATTATGCTTCTTTTTTACTTTAAATCTACCTTTACCTACAAAGGTGACAAAATATAAGAAAAAAAGTGTTATTACCAGTTCTGAATATGGTAGATGGCTGGAGCAGACACTAGATGCCTTCAGATGTTGCTCTTCTTGATTTGGTGATGTTACTTTCACCTTCTGGAGTTGACATTCTGTTTGACGTCCCAGCATTAGGTTTACCAGTCCTTGTGCTTCATATTTGTTCTTCAGCTGATGGTTTGCTGGGTAAATTGTCATCGATATTTAGATTGTGCACACACTTAATTCACATTCCAATTCAGAAAGTTAAGCTGTGGTGACTTGTTCACACCCAGGAACATTTAACCCTTCCAGTGTCCACGTTGTCTGTATACATTCGGGGGATCTGAATTGAGAGGCCAAGGACATACGTATCGATTTTTTAGTACAACAAAAAAACTAAGATTTAAAAGAAAAAGATTGCTGTTGTAATTTATATATATATCTTATAAAAATATATAATTCAGGCTCCAAAAATAATATTTTGTTTTTTAACTTGTTGCATATTTTATTAAACTACAATATGAATAATTTTATAAAGCCATCTGATTACCATTTCTTAGAAGCACTAAACGGCATTGCTGATTTTCTTTCTAACATTCCTAATTTGCTGAAGCAACCTTCTGATTTAAGCTCAGAAGTTTGATTTGAACTATTATCAACTAATTTTTCCTTAAATTTTTGAAAATCTTCTAAAAATTAACAAAAAAATGCTATTTTTAAAAACGATAGACTTTGGAAGTAATTACAAAATACGTATCACCATTTTTTTTTTCTGTTTCACACTCTTTTCTGTCATAAACCTATTTCAGTATTCCCAAGTTATTTATCATTTTTCCCAGCATGTAATTCCAGCTTGTATCCAAAGATTATTAACTTTTCAAGTTGGACCTTTTATGTGATCCAAATTTATTCAAAATTCCGGATTGCTTTGATTAACTTGCCAAATAAAGTTGAAATAGAGTTCATTAGGTATTTGTCTAGTGTTACTTATCGAGTAGGAATTCAAAAAGGATTGTCAAGTTTAAAGTTTAAATCTAAAAAATCAATTTACATTGCTCAAGATAGCAAAAATTCAAAAGTTTCTGAAAACAAAGTTTATTTCCAAAAATTTCGAAAACACCATCAATTTACAAATACAAAAGTTGGAATACTAACAACTCCTTCTATCTAAACAAATACATACTGATTCAACATATTTCAGCTGATTCTTAACATCATTCTCTACTCAACTTCCACTAACTAACTCTGTGACCTAATGTCAGTTATACCATGCGGCATACAAATCCGGCACATGTCTGTTGCATGCCGGGAAACATTAGTGTAATCTGATGATCACTCTAGCTATGATGCAAGAGGGATCGTGTCCTATATGGGGGGGCGGGGGTGGCTCAGTCGGTAGTGCGCCAGGCTTGTAATCTGTAGTTCCCAGGTTCGAGTCCCAACTGGGTCAGCGTTGAGATTTATCTCCGCAAAATTCCCCGCTCTGCCCACGGTCAGTAGGGGACACCGATGGGCTTGGAAAGGCCGTCGTCCATCGGATGGGACATTAAGCCGTGGCCCCGTGTGTGGGAGAGCCATACCCTGTGCACGTTAAAGAACACGCTGGATTGCCTTGACGGGAGGCTACCATCTGTCTCCCAACAGCTGTTCCAGTGGGTCCCCTCCCCCAACCTTCTCTGAGCCTTCGGGGTCCTTGTGGCCTGGCCATTTAGCCCATGGTGTGCAAAAAAGTGCCGCTCAGAGGTAAAACAATCCAATCCAAAGTCCTATATGGGTGCATTAGTGGCTGACAATCAAAAGTAGAAGTTGTGCATGCGCGACTCCTACAGCTTGGAAGCGAGAATTGTGATCAGTCCAAAAAATGAAATATTAATCTCCAAAATGATAAATATAACATAATAAAGTAAAACTGGTTAAGGAAAAGTAAAAGTGAATGGGTGGACCATCACAAGCATTCTATGCATCTTCCTGCTCATAAAATCAAAACTGGAAATAAACACATCCTTCTTAGAAATTTTGATTGCAGCTGCATTTAATTAGTTATGTTCACTGAGGCAAACAAGAGACAGATGGTTGACTTTCTCAAAGTATGGTACCGAGAACAAAATTACAAAACGAGAGAAATATTTACTTAAAACCAAAAGAATTTTTTTTTTGTTATTCAGAAATATATAGTCATTCTATTCATGTGCATTGTAATCATTTCTGTCTATTAGTTTTAAATAAATTTTTATTTGTGTTGCCAGATGCATTTTTTTACTACCTCTAAAAAAGTCCTATTAAAATAAAACATAGCATCTTTTTTGTTAAATACTTTATTTTTAAAAAATCCAGAATTAAATGCTGATTAATTTGGCATACAGCATGCCATAATTCATTCATAGTAAATGCACAGATTACCTGTAGAAATAGACTTCAACATTAGTTAATATTTCTGAAAAAAAAAAAAATTCTCACCGACACGGCAGGAAGAATTTGATTCCCACCATGTTGGCAAGAAATTTTTTTCACAAATATTAACTAATGCCATAATTCCTTTCATTAGTTATTTGGCAAAAAAGTTCTAAAGTTAAAGTTTTTTTTTTTTGGCTGAGCATAGGGAGAAAATAGCTTTGCCTCTGGATGGAAATCTGTTTTTCTAGCTGGACACTAGAAGGGTTAAAGTTTAAAATTTAAAATCAACTCCAAAGAATTTTATAATGCATAATTAATTCAACGTTAAAACACTTTAAAAGGAATTGCACAATACATCATGAAGCGTTTTGTCCCCTCTCCTGTCTTGGGGCTTCCTCAGGTGAGAGTACAATATGTTGATAACTCCTTTGGTTTTTTATACTCGTCTCTACTCATTATTATTGAACTGCACAACTTGAGTTTTCGGTTTCTTGCACAGCAGGAGATTCCATGCTGTGGGAAGGGTAGGTATTTTTGTATTGTATACTGTTGTTTCATAGAAAATGTAAATTGGTCATTAATGTTTCTGCATATTGCAATTGAAATTTAGTTGGTGGAGTTACTAAGGGTTTATATATTGAACTTTATTTACTTTTATATTGTTATCAAGTATTATTTGCATAAGGGCTGTGTTCGGTTTCCTTTTTTTAATGTCATTCCTATGCTCTGTCATGCATTGCTTATATGTTCTAAAAGTTTTTCCCTCAAGCGCATTTTTAGGGTTCAATATATTTATGTTGTATACTCCTTCCCCTGTGGTGACTAATTTGTCCCTATCATTTATTACTAATTTTTTTATAGTTTGATATTTTTTAAGACATTGCTTAATGTTTTAGTTATCCTAGTGGTATATGGGAAACTATGTGCATATTTTATTATATTAGTCTGTTGATTAGGTTTGAGTTACGAATCTTGATTTTTTGGATTTTGCTTTTGTTTCTAATCTTTGTACTAATTTTTTAGGGTATCCTGCTTCTTCAGCTATTTTATATAAAAATTAAAATTCTCATTTTAATGAGCTTTTTTGTGTATTGATAAGCATGCAAAAAAAGAGGGTAAAGGTAGATATTTTATAAGTGATAGGATGGGCAGGTGTATAAGGGATTAAATTAAGGATACAAGTTGGTTGTGAGTAGGATTTTCCAACTCACATTTAGAGATTTTCTTTTTGATCATAATATGTAAATATGGTATTTCTCTGTTAACTTCAGTTTTGTGTGCGAATTTTATTGTGGGCAGTATACTATTAAGTGTATCTATTAGGTCATGATGTCTAATTGCCCGAAATATTTTGAGTCAAAAAATTTTGGTAAGGAGTTATAATCGTTTAACCTAAGAGGAAAATATACAAATTGCAATTGTGACTAAATGTTTTTCTTTTTTTTCTTTGCTTCTTTGGTAGATGAGACCAAACTTGGTGTACTGATGTAGATTTGAATTATAAATTTATTAAAAAAACAAATTTAAAAAATGTAATGCAGTTTTTAAAAAAAAATTAAAAACTGAAAATTTTAAAATGTGAAAAAAAGTGATGTGGTCCCATATATAAAAAATTAAAACTGACATGTACATTATGTACCATAGAAATCTTGTACAAAATTTGGAGTATTGGCATTTCTTAGATACGAGTAAAAAAAATATTGAGCAAGCGCGACTTTGTACCTCCAACTAGCATTCGGCTGCTACTTACAACTATAATGCTACTATTGATAAAAGTTCATATCTTTTTTTACAGAGGAGCAAATGAAAATGCCCAATATTTAGAGGGAACAAATGTTGGGTGATACATAGGGTGATCAGATTGCAATTGGTAAAAACGAGAACATGATATTAAATGTTCCGACTTCAGTTCATATAACTTGAAAATGGTAAATTATGCTTTATTTTTGATCAAATTGTTCTATAATAAATAAGGAAGTACTTAATGGGCTAGTGTAGTCCAAATAAAAAAAAGAACTAGTAGCTCCTTTGGCACCCTGGGCAAGAAAGAAGATGCTGCTTTGAATTTAATGAGTAGAAAAAAATTGCACATACACTAGTTTGAATTTAGTTCATTTTAACAAAGTCATATTCATTGCTGATGAAATAAATGCTATCGTAAAATATGATTAATAAAGAATTTAGTCATAAATAATTAGAATATATAATCATTTAAACTGAAAAGGTCTAAGTTACCGATATAGTAATCAAGATAATTGATTTTATATTTTAATATATTTTAGAAATACCAAGTACAATTACTATGCAAGTTGAATTAATTTTGTGAAGTCTAGTAAATGAAAACAATTACAGTTTCTATTATTGGATTAAACCATTCAGCACCCACTTCTGCCTTGGCACTGCACTTTTTTTAAGGTAATATCAGCAAAGAAATATTTTTCCTCAAAGATTAAAAAATGGAGGTAATCACGGTTACTCCATCAGTTTTTACATTTCAGAATAAATTTTTTCCTTGATTATTATTATTGAACAATTGATCAAAAATAAATCATAATTTACCATTTTCAAGTTATACAAACTGAAGTTGGAACATTTAATAACCTGTCCCAGTTTTTACCAATCACAATCTGGTCACCCTATGTATCACTCAACATTTGTATTTCTGAATTTGTTGCCTCTAAATACTGGGCTTTTTCATTTGTTCTGTGAAAAAGGATATGGACTTTTATCAATAGCATCATTATAGCTGTAAGTAGCAGCCGAATGCTAGTTGGAGTGGTTGAAGTTACAAAGTCATGCTTGAGTGCAAGCAGCACACACATCGGTAGCCTCTCTATGCATCTTCTTTAGTGTGCATGCATTAGAGATAAGTATAATAATAGATAAGTAGTGCACATGCATAAGAGAGTCAATGTGGTCCCCTGAAGTGCATCATTAACCATAACATTAGTAAAATTTCAATATTTTTTTACTCATTATCAAAGAAATGACCTTACTCCAAATTTTGTACAATGTTTCTATGTAGCATACAACATATGTCAGTTTCAATTTTTTATATATGGGGCCACATTTTATTTCATATTTTAAAATTTTCAGTTTTTAAATTTTTTTTTCAAAACCATATTAATTTTTTCAACAAATTTATAATCCAAATCTACATCAGTACACCAAGTTTGGTTCTCATCTACCATAGAAGCAAAGAAAAAAAAGAAAAACATTTAGTCACAATCGCAATTTGTATATTTTCCTCTTAGGTACATCAGCCATGAGCCCCGACAGTAGTGATCCCATTGGAACCTCCTTGGTCTGGACCCGTGTTCGACCATTGACTATGAACCAATTAGAATTTGTGCAATATCCGAGGCTTTACGAACAGTAAAGTATTCCTGTGTCATGGTTCGGGCCTGCTTCAACCATTCTGCTTTTAGCCACATCCACACGTGGCGTATTAGGGTACAGTGATACATCTAGTGAATGGATAGTTATGTTTTTTTAAGTTCATTTCCTTTATTTTTTTAAGAGTATTAACAGTAGAAATCATGACAATTAAACTTGATATAGAGTAGCTGTGTTTGTAATTTATTTATCTAGAATATAAAGGAACTGAGAATTATTATTTTTCCATAAATTTTTCCAAATTTATGCTTAATAAATACATTACACATATAATTAACGTGCAAAAACTTCTCTTTGTATAGGGTGAGGGTGACTCGGTCAGTAGTATGCCAGACCTGTAATCTGAAGTTCCCAGGTTCAAATCCCACCTTTGCAAAACTTTCCCTCTGCCCTTGATCAGTAGGGGACACCGATAGGCTAAGAATGGCTGCTGTCTGTCGGATGGACTGTACCTTGTGCACCGTAAAGAAAACACCAGATATCCTTGACGGGAGGGGGAGAAAAGGTTAGAGAGAGGAAACCCACTGGCCAGCTATCTCCCAACTGCTATCCAGTGGGTTTCCCTTCAACTTATGGGTTAGGGGGGAGATCCACTGATATTGCCCATTTTGCACAAAAAAGTTCCACTCAGAAGTAAAAAAAAAACTGCTCTTTTTATCATCATGACAGATGGCTATTGATTAGATGTGGTGGTAATGGTTAACTTAGCCATTACCACCCCATCTAATCTTGTCCCTTCTGTTTCCTGTTACATGCCTATTTACCAAGTTGACACTTTTGAGGCACAAAGGTATCAGTGTAGACAACTCACAATTCAAACTTAAATGACAAATATATTTATATCACTAGTGCATAATTAGGAGCTCAGAAACCTTGTTTGGTTCCATGCTTATGTGAC
Source organism: Ryuthela nishihirai (assembly GCA_038380435.1). Classification (NCBI taxonomy): domain Eukaryota; kingdom Metazoa; phylum Arthropoda; class Arachnida; order Araneae; family Heptathelidae; genus Ryuthela; species Ryuthela nishihirai. Next base: position 6,008,548 of record JAWZYU010000021.1, read on the forward strand.
ATATGCTGTACTTCTCTACAATTGTATCTTGATAATGCTGAGAATGTTCAACTATATAATTATTACATCATGTGGTAACTTAGCTGTCCATTCCCGATCATAGATAGTGCCACAAGCAACATATATTCGAAAGGTTTATAGTCACTTAATAATTAGCTGATATAGTTCAGTTATGGAACACCTAGCATGTTATCAGGAAGTCGTGGGTTCATATCCCACTCATTGCAAAACTTCCTGTGCTTCTAATGATGGTCCACCTATTCACTTTTACTTTTCCTTAACCAGTTTTATTTTATTTACGTTATATTTATCATTTTAGGGATTATCTTCAGTTGGATTTATCACATTTCTTTCTTCTGAGTCACTAAAGGAATTGTGAAACTCTGACTTTTGATTGACAGCTGCTAATGCACGGGTTCTTGCATCATAGTTAACATGAGTGTGCGATCGTCAGATTATGCAAATGTTTTTTCCCAGAATGCAACACACACGTCAGTTGCACGCTGCATGTATACTAAGTGACGTTCGGTCACGGAGTTAGTAGATAGCAGCAATGAGATAGTAATGAGAGAGCATCAATAAGAGGAAGGAAGTTAGTAGATATGTGAGCTTTTAGTTGCTCAGACATTTGTATTCATCAGTTTATATGGTGAGACTTGAATTTTTTAGAAATAAACTTCGTTATATGAAATATTTTGACTTTGCTATTTTTTTCTCTTGAGCAACGATAATTAATTTTTTTTAAGATTTAACTCTAATAATATGACAATCTTTTGATTTCTTACTCGCTAAGTGATGCAAATATACATAACAAATCCTCGTTTAACTTTATTTTGCAAGTTAATATTGCTTGGCGCCCCATATGCTATCCGGAGGTTTAGTTTAATTTGGATCAATCTAAAGGTCCAAAATGAAGAAGTTTAACAATCTTTTGGAGCATTACACTCTACTACTATTGAAGACCCTTTTGTCCACATCTCTTTATTGAAATCTGTCATTTGGATATATTTTTGAAGAAAAAAAATAGATATATATATATATTGTAATTGTTTCCAAAACTTCTGATTTTATCAATAGAATTTCACAACTATAAGAAAAAATGAGTTTGCAATAATTTTGATCAAACTCAATGAGCTTAAATCAGGAAGTTGCTTTGATATAGAAAAATAGAAACAAGAAATCAGCTTTGCCTTACATCAGGTGTAAAAAATAGCGATCAGATGGCTTTAACTATCTGTCCTTTTAAAAGCCTCTTTGCCATTAAGCCTTCCAGTGTTGTCTTCAATTATACACGGTACAGAATCTGATATGAGAGGCTAGAAATGGCTATATCTGTTTTCAGTACAGCACATGAAACTTTAAAAAGAAATAGAAATTGCCATTTTAAAAGTTTTCTTATATTTATTAAAAAAAATGTGTATTTCACACTTGAAAAATAATACTTTTTTCATTTGAAGAATATTTTATGAAGCTGTGATATAAATAATTTGTTAAAGCCATCTGATTACCATTTTATTTGCTCCCCAATATACACTGAATGGACAATTTATTATATACACCCACTGAATAACTTGTGGGTCCACCTTTCATCCACACAACAGCAGGAAACGTGTTGTGGCATGGACTTTACCAGGTGTTGAAAACATTCAGGTGGTATTGTGGCTCATGATTACAGGGTAACTACCTATAATGATCTTTAAAGCGCTGAGAGTTGCCATTGGTGGATTTTCGTCTCGAATGAATTGTTTCATTTCATCCCAGACATGATCAATAAGGTTCAGATCTGGAGAGGAGAGGGTTATGAACTCACTGGTATGCTCCTCCAACCAGTCCCTTGCCAAATGGCAGCAATCAGACTGGGCATTGTTGAAAGAATGCATCTTGCTGTGGAAAATGGATAAACAGGTGTTGGTTGTCAAGTGAGTACATCAACATAGCCTTGTGCAGTTATGGTGGTTTCAATGCGTACGAGGGACTGGTTGGATTTTTTAAAACAGGTGGGGCATGTAAACATGCCCCAGAACATTACATCCCCTCTACCATCATCATCCTCAAGCAGGCAAGGGCTACAGAGGTCCAACCAGACTGCACAGTTTAATTCTCCAAGCATATCTGTTCTGAGCTACATCTGCTGCATCTGGCCATTGCATACCAATTCTAACAAGGTCATGCTTGACATTTAAAATGTCTTCCCACTGCATTCTAGGTCTCCTCCTCTTTCTGAGGCCTTTAGGCTTTTAGTTCATAACCCTATCGCTAATCTATAATTATCCATACAGGCAACATGGCCAAACCAACGGAGTCTATCTCTGCACAATATGCTGCTTAAAGGAGGTTGCAAACTCCTTTGCCTAACCTCATCGTTAGTTACAAAGTTGAACCACCTAATGCCCAAGATACTGCGTAAGCATCTGGAATCAAAATCATCTAGCTTCCTGTTATCTTGTTTACAAAGTGTCCAAGTTTCATTACCATAACTAACCCTAGAAAGAACCAAACTATTATACAGTCTAATTTTAGTCTTTAGGTGTATATGCCTATTTCTCCACACTCTCCATAGATTCTTAAAAGTCCCGGCAGCAATCCCTATTCATCAGTTAATCTCATGCCGCACATCCCCATTATCTGTTACATAGCTCCCAAGATAATTAAACTGTGACACCTGCTCAAGACTGCAACCATTCATATTAATTGATCACAGCTTGCCTGACCAATTTTCATCACTTTAGTTTTCTCTCTATTTATAATCAAACATACTCTTCTACTAGTCTCATCAATGGCTCTAATAAAAAAGAATTCAGCTCATCAACATAATTTGCCAAAAGGGCTAAATCATCAATATAATCTAAATCAGAAATTTTCACCTCTGTAGATATTTAAGTCCAAAATGTTTCCCTTGCAGTGAATTTCGCATTACATAATCAATAATCGAACTAAAGAGAAAAGGAGACAAAATGCACCCTTGTTGAACATCAGAAGCAATGCTAAACCAATTACAACTCAGTGTTATTATAGAGAGCTTTTAATTTTATTTTTATTTTATTTACGTTATATTAACTAACTTGCCTGGTATGCCATATGATCTCACAATCAACCACAAATTATGGCGATCAACAGAGTTTAAAGTCTTTTTGAAATCAACAAAGGTTTCTGAAACTCTTAACGTTTCTCAAGAATCTTCCTAAGTGAAAATATCTGATCCACACTCCCCTACCAATTCTGAATCCACATTGCTCATCACGCAATTGACTGTCAACCAGATTCTTAATTTTATTAAGCACGGTCATACAAAGAACATTACCTGGAACATAAAGTAGGCTGATACCCTTATAGTTATAATAAGAACTGTGATCACCTTTTTTTGGAAATAGGGATAATAATAGGTTTGGTAAAATCCTTAGGAACCATGCCTTTATTATAAAAGCTATTCAAAATTTTAGCCATCCATGTGGTAACTGAAATATTCCCATCTCTAAGCATTTCAGTAGTAATTTATTCTATATCTAGGGAATTTTTGTAGTTTAAGTTTAGAATAGCCAAAGTAACTTCATACTGTGATATAGGGTCAACATTAAAGCCAGTAATGCATCTAACATCATTATAAACAATGGCAGTAGAACTAACCACATTGTTTAGAATATCACTGACATGCACAGCCCACCTAGTCATGACAGAATCCTTACCTAGTTTATCAGAGCTGCAGCGAAGGGGGGGAGGGAGAAATAATATTATTGGGGGGGGGGAGAAATAAAAAATTTTCCAAATCAAAATTCAAATTTTGCCAACTGAGCAAATAATGTCTGTCACGATTTGTTTCCTCGATTTTGCCATCTCACCACAATTTTACAGAAAAAAATTGGCAACTTTACATCACACTTGATTTTTGCAAAGTCACTCTGAATTTTGCCAACTCCTCCAAGATTTGCCAACACGCCTAGATATTGCGAAGTTGCCTCGATTTTGCCAACACGCCATAATTTTACAGAAGAAAGATTGCAAATTTTACATCTCACCTGAATTTTGTCAACTCTCCACGATATTGCCAAGTCACTCCGAATTTTGCCAACTCTCCTAGATTTTGCCATCTCACCATAATTTTACAGAAAAAAACCTAATTTTTACATCTCACATTAATTTTCACCAACTCCCCACGATTTTGCCTAGTCACTCTGAATTTTGTCAGCTCCCCAAATTTTTGCCAAGTCACTCCGAATTTTGCCAACTCCCCAAGATTTTACCAAGTCACTCCGAATTTTGTCAACTCCCCAAGATTTTACCAAGTCATTCCGAATTTTGCCAACTCCCTAAGATTTTGCCAAGTTTTTCCGATTTTGCCAACTCACCTGTATTTTACTAAGTGGCTTCAAATTTTGCCAACTGCTCTAAATTTTGCCATCTTTCCATTTTCCAAACTGCCAAGTTGCCTCAATTTTGACAACTCCCATTAATTTTCCAAAAAAAAGATTACAAATTTTCACAACTCGCCTAGATTTTACGAAGTCACTTCGAATTTTGCCAACTCCAAGTTACTTTGGGGGAGGAGCCTCCCCCCCTCTCCCCATGGCTAAGCCCCTGTTGTTTATCCTTCAATCCCTGTATACCTGTCCATTTTCTACCACCCAAAACATTAACTATCTGGTATAGCTCTCTGCTTTTGTGTTGTCTAACTGCTTCCTTGGCTTTGTCAGTGAAGCCATCAAGTGAAAGATTCTTATCAGCAGCTAACTGATCCTTTACACATTTATTAAGCTCTCTGTAATTCTTTCTATTAGAACTAGTAGGGTATTGATTAAGGACATTCCTGCAGTTCTTTCTTTCTGAAATAAGCTTAAGTGCCTTATCACTCAAATAATTCTTCCTCCTCTGCTCCATTTTTCCTAAAAGAGTACTGTTAGTTTCCAAAAGAACCTGTTTAAAACGGTACCATTCTTCCTCAACTTCAGCAGTAAGCAAACCATGACTAAGTAATAACCATGACTAATGTCATAATGGCTAAGTAACCTATCATGGTAAGCTTTAGCTATAACTGAGTCAGAACTTCAGAATTAAAGATAATTTTTTTAACCTTAGCACACACTTCTTAAGTTTGTTTCAAGACACTGTTAAAAGGTAACGGTCAGATTGAATTTCAGCTACCCAATATGCTGAGGTCCTGCCATCCTCTCAGATCTTCTACTATGGCATATAAACTGACAGGTTCCTGTCAGACCTCTGTGGCAAGCAGCTGCTTGAGGAGGTATTTATTTTACATTTAATATGACCAGGTATTCCTAATAGAAGTAGCCCATTTGCTGTTAATCAGTATCTGATCAATCATATTCTTATGCAGCCCGTCTGGTGAAACCCATGTGTACTTATATATATCGCGGTTTTTGTAATAAATGTTAGTTATTCTCAAATTATTAAGTTTACTTACCTGTAGGAGACATTTGCCCATTGCAGCTACCAATAGGGCCTGTCACCCCTCCCAAAGGTTTAAAACGGTCCCATTCTTCGTCAACTTCAGTAGTAAGCAAACCATGACTGTCATAATGGCTAAGTAACCTATCATGGTAAGCTTTAGCTATAACTGAGTTTTTCAGAACTTCAGAATTAAAGATGATTTTTTTAACCTTAGCACCCACTTCTGAAGTTTGTTTCAAGACACTGTTAAAAGGTAACGGTCATATTGAATTTCAGCTACCCAATATGACCAGATATTCCTAACAGATGTTGCCCATTTGCTGTTAATCAGTATCTAATCAATCATATTCTTATACAGCCCATCTGGTAAAATCCATGTGTACTTAATATATATCGCAGTAAACTTAATATTAATCGCATTAACTTAATATATATCACATTAAACTTAATATATATCGCAGTAATGTATATCGCAGTAAAGTAATTCTGCCTCCTCTGCTCCTTTTTTTCCTAAAAGAGTACTGTTAGTTTCAAGAGAAGTCTGTTTAAAAAGGTCCCATTCTTCCTCAACTTCAGTAGTAAGCAAACCATGACTATCATAATGACTAAGTAACCCATAATGGTACGCTGTAGCTCTAACTGCGTCTTTCAGAGCTACAATGTTAAAGGTAACTTTTTAACCTTATCACAATATATAATCAATCATATTCTTATGCGACCCATCTGGTGAGACCCATGTGTACTTTTGTATGTCGCAGTGTTTGTAATATATGTTATTTATTCTAAAACCATTAAGTTTACTTACCTGTAGGAGACGTTGCCCATTGCAATTGCAGCTACCAATACCAAAAGGGCCTATCACCGCTTCCCAAAGGTCAGAGTCAGTACCAACTTTGGCATTAAAGTCACCTAGAACAAGGGTAATATCTCCTTTCTTGACAGAATTCAAAATATCCTGAAGTTGTCCATAAAACCTACCCTTCTCAACCTCATCAGCATCCTCATTGGGGGCATAACAGCAGATAACATTCAAATCTTTAATGCTTGTCTGAAATTTTGCTGTATATGAAATCTTTCATTAATGCACTCATATCATAGAAGAGCATCACTAGCGTGTCTGCTGAGAAACAGACCTATGCCTTGATGCTTGTTATCTTTCCTCCCTGAAAAGAGAAATTTAAGATTATTTTTAAGAATCTGACCTTTACCTATCCATCTGGTCTCTTGAAAGCTGAGAATATCTATATTATAATGGTGGAATTCTTGGGTGAGGACATCAAGAGAATAAACTCTGTGCAGAGTCCTCACATTTCAACTATCGATGGAGAGAAAATGATTAGTGGGATATTTAAAGAAACTATGTTTATTGGGAGATGGAATGCCAACAATATCAAACAGCCCCCTAATCGTAGGAGCCTGTAACATTCCAAGTAGACAGTTGGAGTACATGGCCTCATGTGCTCTATGCCACACATGCAACCTCCCATCAGCATATTGTAGTTGGAACCTCAGTTCATCAGGCCAAGCTACCCTTTTTCACTCTTCCACAGTCCAATGGCAATGTTCCTTCAACCACTCTAACCTCATAGCCTGGTGACATGCTGTTATCAAGGTTACTTAAAACGAACATTGGCCATATCGCAGTTGCACCATCAAATGTCAAATGGTGTTCACACAAAACCTTCTTAGCTCCCCATTGTTGAATGCTGATGTTATTATCTGAATTTTTGCCCTCTGTTCTGACGTTACAATACAGGAGAGGCAGTACTCGCCTCGAACATCAACAGCCTGGTTACAGCCATATTTTCCCCAGCGACTGCAGGTTTTGATGTAGTCCTGGTACACACTTGATATCAGCATGCGTAAATCATAGACATTACGTAATTGCAGATATGGAACAATCCATCTTCGCCACTGACTATCTGCTCATGATCGAACTCACTCAGCCTGCTGTGTTTACTCATCATAACAGTCACAGTTACGCTATACAGCAGGTAGATATCTGATCTATTTCTAGCCTGTAAGAGACATCTCATCATCTATGGCCACTTTTTTCTTTTTTTCAATCCTGCTGAGGAGTGGCCAACTTCACTAGACAACTGGTTTATGGATTTGAGCTTGATTATGGATCCTGGACTTGTTGCACTGGTGATCCTCAGTTGAGGGAGAATCTACTGCTGTGTTTTCTCTTTGCTTGTGGGTTGCCAGCCCTGAGTGAACAGAGGCACAAAATACCTTATATCAGCAGGTGAATAATCCTGATCAGAGGCCATCCCAGGTACCTGAACCCTTTCTTAGCTAGTTGGGCATTGCCAATCCTAAACTGGAGTAATGTGTCTCAGGCAGGTCATATGGCACTTGAAAAGGTCCACTTCAGAAGGTGCCTGAAGTTCCTACCAGCATTGGTGACTTCACTCTTTAGCGAAGGAGGAACAGGTCTTTTGCCCCATGCCTGTGATCAGCAGGCTGTTTGATATTGTTGGCCCTACCTCTCTTAATAAATCTAGTTTCTTTAAAAATCCTAATCATTTTCTCTCTGCAGGTACATGGAATGCGAGTACATACATAGAGATTATTATCTTGATGTCCTCACAAAGGAATTCCATGTTATAACCTAGGCTTGTAAGAGATCAGGTGGGCAGGTAAAGGTGAGATACATTAACCCTTCCAAGGTAAAGGACATGTATAGACATTTTTTGTACAACATATGAAACTTTGATTTTTTTTTTAAATTGTCATTTTAAAATTATCTTATATATGTCTTTTAAAAATACATAATTCAAGCTTGAAAATTTATTTTTTATTTTTTCATTTGATTCATATTTTATTAAACTACAATGTAAATAATTTGATAAAGCCATCTGATTGCCATATTTTAGAAGCACTATATGGTATTGCCAATTTGTTTAATGTTACTCTGTATTGAACCAATAACCTGATTTAAACTCAGAAGTTTGACTTCAACTATTATCAACAAATTTTTCCTTAAAGTTTTTAAATTTTCATAATTAACGAAAAAAAACTTATTTTTAACATTGGAAGATTTTTGAAGTAATTATGAAATATGTAACTATTTTTTCGGTGTACCTTCCTAAAAAGTGTTATTAAAACTAATATGTTACTACAATGCTCAAATTATTTACTTCATTAAAATTCAGAATTAAATTTTCTTTAATTTGGTAATAATAACGTGGCCTATTTCTGTTGATTAGTTATTTATTAGAAATATTCTAAAGTTGACTTGTTTATTGGACTCTGCAACAAGCCTGGACTTTTCTCAAAGTATGGTACAGAGAAAAAAATTACAAAATGGATGAAATTTTTACTTTCAACAATAAATTTTTTTTTTTTTTATTTATTCAGAAATATCCTTTTTATTCATAATACATGTTCTCATTTCTGTCTGTCTCATTTCTGTTCTCATTTCTGTATGTACTCATTTCTGTCTATTAGTTTTTCAAATAAATTTTTGTGTTGTCAGATGCATTTTTTTACTACATGACTCTAAGAAAAGTCTTATTAAAATAAAACGATGTCTTTTTTGTTAAATATTTTATATCAGAAAATCCAGAATTAAATGCTGATTAATTTGGCATATAACATCCCATAATTCCTTTCATTAGTTATTTGGCAAAAAAAGTTCTAAAGCTAATATTTTTTTTTGCCTCGGGCAGGATGGGGGGAATGGGGGAGGAGGTTCCCCCCTCCAAAGTAACTTCATCATCATCATCCTCAAGCAACCATGGGCTACGGAGGTCCAATCACACCATGCAATTTAGTTCTCCAAGCAAGTCTATCCTGAGCTACATCGACTGCATCTGGCCACTGCACACCAATTCTAACAAGGTCCTGTTTGACATTGTCTGCCCACCGCATCCTAGGTCTCCCCTTCTTTCTGAGGCCTTTAGGCACACTGTTCATAACCCTATTTGCCAATCTATAATTATTCATACGGGCAACATGGCCAAACCAACGGAGTCTCTCTCTGCACAATATGCTGCTTAAAGGAGGTTGCAAACTGCTTTGCCTAATCTCATCATTAGTTACAAAGTTGAACCACCTAATGCCCAAGATACTGCGTAAGCATCTGGAATCAAAAGCATCTAGTTTCCTGTTATCCTGTTTACAAAGTGTCCAAGTTTCACTACCATAACTAACCCTAGAAAGAACCAAACTATTATACAGTCTAATTTTAGTCTTTAGGTGTATACGCCTATTTCTCCACACTCTCCATAGGTTCTTAAAAGTCCCGGCAGCAATCCCTATTCGTCTGTTAATCTCATGCCGCACATCACCATTATCTGTTACATAGCTCCCAAGATAATTAAACTGTGACACCTGCTCAAGACTGCAACCATTAAGATTAACTGAATCACAGCCTGCCTGACCAATTTTCATCACTTTAGTTTTCTCTCTGTTTATAACCAAACCTACTCTACTACCAATCTCATCAACAGCTCGAATGAAAGGTTCATCTCATCAACATCATTTGCCAAAAGGGCTAAATCATCAGCATAATCTAAATCAGAAATTTTCGTATCTCCAGCCCATTTAAGGCCAAAATCTTTCCCTTGCAGTGAATTTCGCATAACATAATCAATAACCAAGCTAAAGAGAAAAGGAGACAAAATGCACCCTTGTCGAACAGCAGAAGTAATGCTAAACCAATTGCTACAAGCCTTACCAACTCTCACACACGACTCAGTGTTATTATAGAGAGCTTTCATAATGTTAACTAACTTCTCTGGTATACCATATGATCTCACAATCAACCACAAATTATGACGATCAACAGAGTCGAAAGCCTTTTTGAAATCAACAAAGCTAACAACCAAAGGTTTCTGAAACTCTAAACATTTCTCAAGAATCTGCCTAAGTGAAAATATCTGATCTACACATCCCCTACCACTTCTGAATCCACATTGCTCATCACGCAATTGACCGTCAACCAGATTCTTAATTCTATTAAGCACAATCATGGAAAGAACTTTACCTGGAACAGAGAGTAGGCTGATACCCCTATAGTTATCACAAGAACTGCGATCACCTTTTTTGAAAATAGGAATAACAATAGCTCTGGTAAAATCCTTAGGAACCATGCCTTTATCATAAAAGATATTCAGAATTTCAGTCATCCAAGTGGTAACCGAAACATTCCCAGCTCTAAGCATTTCCGTAGTAATTTCATCTACCCCTGGGGATTTATGAAGTTTAAGTTTAGAAACAGCCAAAATAACTTCAGGTTGTGTTATAGGGCCAACATTAAAGCCACCAATGCATCTATCATCATTGCAAACAATGGGAGTAGAACTAACTACATTGTTTAGAACATCACTGAAATGCTCAGCCCACCTAGCCATGACAGAATCCTCCCCTTCTATAACCTTACCTTGTTTATCCTTCAATCCTTGTATGCCTGTCTGTTTTCTACCACACAAAACATTAACTATCTGGTACAGCTCTCTGCTGTTGTGCTGTCTAACTGCTTCCTCGGCTTTGTCAGCCAAACCATCAAGCCAAAGATTCTTATCAGCAGCTAACTGATCCTTTACAAGTTTATTAAGGTCTCTGTAATGCTTTCTATTAGGATTAGTAGGGTATTGATTAAGGGCATTCCTGCAGTTCTTTCTTTCCGAAATAAGCTCAAGTGCCTTATCAGTCAGATAATTTTGCCTCTTCTGCTCCTTTTTTCCTAAAAGAGTACTGTTAGTGTCCAAAAAAGCCTGTTTAAAATGATCCCATTCTTCCTCAACTTCAGTAGTAAGCAAACCATGACTGTCATAATGACTAAGTAACCTATCATGGTAAGCTTTGGCTATAACTGGATCTTTCAGAGCTTCAGTATTAAAAGTAAATTTTTTAACCCTAGCACAACACTTTTTAAGTTTAAGTTGCAACACACTTTTAACAAGGTAATGGTCAGATCCAATTTCAGCTCCCCTATATGCCTTGGTATTCCTAACAGAACTAGCCCATTTGCTGTTAATTAATATGTAATCAATCATATTCTTATGCAGCCCATCAGGTGAAACCCATGTGTACTTATGTATGTCGCGGTGTTTGTAATAAGTGTTAGTTATTCTGAATCCATTGAGTTTACTTACCTGTAGGAGACGTTGCCCATTGCCATTTCAGCTACCAATACCAAAAGGGCCTATTACTCCTCCCCAAAGGTCAGAGTCAGTACCAACTTTGGCATTGAAGTCACCAAGAACAAGGGTAATATCTCCTTTCTTGACAGAATTCAAAATATCCTGAAGTTGTTCATAAAACCTATCCTTCTGATCCTCATCGGCATCCTCAGTGGGGGCATAACAGCAGATAACATTCAAGTTTTTAACGCTTGTCTGAAATTTTGCTGTAAGAAACCTTTCATTAATGCACTCATATCCTAGAAGAGCATCGCTAGCATGTCTGCTGAGAAGCAGACCCACGCCTTGGTGATGCTTATTGTCGTCCCTCCCTGAAAAGAGAAATTTAAGATTATTTTTAAGAATCTGACCTTTATCTGCTAGGGGCAGTTGGAAAAATTTGGAATGACTTGGCAAAATCGTGGAGAGTTGACAGAATTCAGGTGAGATGTAAAAATTGCAATCTTTTTTCTGTAAAATTTTGGTGTGTTGGTAAAATCGAGACAACTTCACAATATCTAGGCAAGTTGACAAATCTTGGGGGAGTTGGCAAAATTCAGAGTGACTTTGCAAAAATCAGGTATGATGTAAAATTGGGATTTTTTTCTGTAAAATTATGGTGTGTTGGTAAAATCGAGGCAACTTCAGAATATCTAGGCGAGTTGACAAATCTTGGGGGAGTTGGCAAAAATCATGACAACTTGGCAAAATCTAGGGCAGTTGGCAAAATTCGAATCCACTTGGTAAAATACGGGTGATTTGTGAAAATTGGGATTGTTTTTCTAAAATTAAGGAGAGGTGACAAAATCGAGAAAATTTAACAAAATCTAAGGAACATTGGCATAACTGGAAACCACTTAGTAAAGTACAGGTGAGTTGTAAAAATTGTGATTGGTTGTGTGAAATTAAGGAGATTTGGAAAAACCTAGAACTCTTGGCAAAATTTGAAGCCACTTGGTAAAATACAGGGGAGTTATGAAAATTGTGCCTTCCTTGTGCAATTAATGAGTTGATAAAATTCGAAGTGACTTGGCAAATTCAGAGAAGATGTAAAAATTGTGTTTTTTTTTTCTGTAAAATTATGGTGAGTTGGCAAAATCTAGAGTAGTTGGCAAAATTCGAATCTACTTGATAAAATATAGGCGAGTTGTAAAAATTGAGATTTGTTTTGTGAAATTAAGGTGTTGGATAAATTGCGGAAACTTAACAAAATTTAGGGCAGTTGGCAAAATTCGAATCCACTTGGAAAATACAGGTGAGTTGTGATAATTGGGATTGGGTTTGTAAAATTCAGGATAGTTGACTGAAATCGAGAAAACTAGGCAAAATCTTGGGGAGTTTGAAGTGATTTGGCAAATTTACAAAAGATATAAAGATTGGGATTAGTTTCGTGAAATTAAGGAGAGTTGGCCAAATAAAGGGAAAATTCACACTGACTTGCTACAATTCAGATGAGATGTATTGGAATTATTTCTGTGAAATTATGGCTAGTTGGCAAAATTGGAAGTTAAATTACGGTTAGTTGGCCAAATTGGAAGTTAAATGGCAAAATGCAGGAGATTTGTGAAAATTGCCTCAAACCCCATGGAGCGAAAATCTAAGTAAGTATGCTCAGTTGGCAAAATTTGAAATTAGAGTTGGAAAATCTTTGATTCCCCCCCCCCAACCAATAGTCCTTCGCTACACCCCTAAGTGTTGTATCTGATTTCCAATGCTTGTAATTCGTCAAGGGTTAATTTTAATTTACTAATGTAGTCATTTGCATCTAATAATACCAACTGATCAGTTTTATCTGTGAGTATTATTTTAATACCGGTATTATCAGGTTGAGCATTATTGTATACCTGAATGCTGCGATAGAATTTAAATCTTAATTTATCTTTGTGTAGTTCAGGTTTAGAGTTTATTATTTGTTCTAACTGTGGGATGATTTTGTGCCCGGGTGGTAGGGGCGCCGGGTATGCAAACTTTGGCCCTTGTTGTAATAGCTTTTCTTTCTGTTGCGTTAGTTGTAAGGATGAGAGGTTCAAGAATGGAATAGGTTTAGGAGTTGGGTTATCAACACAACCTCTATTATATGTTGTGGGATAGTGGTTATGGTATTTAGGATCTTTAATGATCAATTTCTGTCAGGTGTTGGCATTGATCTGTGAAGTATGCGAGTTATGGGTTGGTCGGGGTGGATTGTGAGTTGCAGTGGTATTAGGATCTCCAGGATGGGGGAATGTAGGTGAGGGTGTGTGATGGTCCACCCATTCACTTTTACTTTTCCTTAACCAGGTTTGCTTTATTTATGTTATATTTATCATTTTGGGGATTTTAATTCATTTTGTGGACTGTCTCAATCCTTGTTCTGAGTGCAGGAGTTGCGCATGTGCAACTCCAACCTTTTGATTGACAACCGCTAAAGCGTGTGTTCAGGACACGACCTCTCTTGCATCATAGCTTGTGCGCTCATCAGATTATGGAAATATCTTTCCCAGCATTCAATAGACGTGCCGGCTTTGTACACTGCTTGTTATAACTTGGTGACATTAGGTCACACAGTTAGATTGTGATAGAGTCAGTTAGAAGATGGAGTTAGATTGTGTTAGTTGGCAGATAGTTGAGTCACATTGTTGAGATGGTTAGAGATGAGGTTGTGAGATTTTGAAGTGTTAGAGAATGTTGACGATGGGTCATTGAGTGGAGATGTAATTTAGATATATGCGAGTTGCTACAACTTTTGTACTCCAACCCTTGAGTTTAGCGAGTTGATTTTTTGGAAATAAAGTTTGTTTTAGAAACTTTTGAATCTTTGCTGTTTTTTTCTCTTGAGCAATGTTAGTTGATATTTTTGATAATATTTAAGCTTTAATTAAACTTGACAATCATTTTTGAATTCTTACTTGATAAGTAACGCTTGATAATATACATTAATGAACCCTATTTTAACTTTATTTTACAAGTTATTATTGCGCGATACAGCTATCCAGAATTTGAATAAATTTGGATCAGACAAAAGGTCCAACTTAAAGTTAATAATCTTTGGAGCGTTACAGGTGGGTTGTTGTTGTTGGTTGGGTTGAGATGCTTATGCGGAGCTGAGGTGTGATATCTCTGTTGTGAATTTATAAGGTTATTAAGTTTATGGGTGTGTCTCTTGAGTATTTGTTCTGTGTCTTGATCTGTAAGGTTATGCATTCTTCCAAGGAGATGGTCAAATTATTTATTGGATAAATGAGTGGTGAGTAACAAATATTGGGAATATGTTTTTTGCTCCACAAAACTAATTTGTTTTTTTAGATGTCTTATGGTTGCGTTAACTAATTTAGTTTCGGCTGTGCGAATTGTGAGTGTGAAAGATAATACAGAAATTTAGATATGGCTAGTTGTATCCATTTCGGGGTTTCTTGGTAATTTTTACAGGTTTTCAAAAACTTAAGGTACAGTAGTAATCTATTTAACTGCCTCCATACGCTGGTAAGCTGTTTGGATGGGTTCATAGCATGTCCAACTAGAGTGCGAGATAATAAAAATTAGAGTAAAGGTACACAGTGCAGTAATTAAAATTAAAGTTATTTAATTCTCTATGTCACTGTTAAATGT
The DNA here is from genome assembly GCA_038380435.1 of Ryuthela nishihirai. Taxonomy (NCBI): domain Eukaryota; kingdom Metazoa; phylum Arthropoda; class Arachnida; order Araneae; family Heptathelidae; genus Ryuthela; species Ryuthela nishihirai. The sequence goes on from JAWZYU010000021.1 coordinate 6,023,670, forward strand.
TTTTAAGCACTTCAACACATGGACTATGCTATCAAGTATCATCAAGGAGAGATTTATGTACTGTAGAGGACGGGTAGTAACAGGAACTTCCGGGATGCTTTTAGTGACAAATTTAATAATCGACGTTCTTGCCGGAAAGTGAAGTCTCAGTGGAGATTGAAAGAAGGAGAATGGATGCCAATGGTCTACCTGCCTTGTTGAAGGAAATAACCATTTATACCTTTTATAGCATAGAGTGCTTAAAAAAGTTTTTGATCCACGACACACGTTTCACACTCTTACTTTCTGCACTTCGTCAGGTCAGAAGTGCCTCTCCTGCATTAGCTTAAGCTCTTCACTTCCCATCTGACATAGCGCCGAAAGTAAGGGTGCAAAATGCCCGTTGTGGATCAAAAACTTTTTTAAGCACTCTATGCTATCACAGGTATAAATGGTTATTTCCTTCTCCAAGGTGAGTAGACCATTGGCATCCATTCTCCTTCTTTTAATCTCCATTGAGACATCACTTGCCGGCAAGAACGTTGTTATAACATGCTGCGTACAAATCTGCATGTGTGTGTTGCATGCCGGGAAAACATTTTAATAATGTGACAATCGCATGAGGTAAGAGGGGGTCTATGACGCAATAGGTGTTGTGTCCTACATGCACACATCAAAATGGCTGACAACCAAAAGCTTGGAATTGCGCATGCGCAACTGCTATGGCTCAGAAACAAGAATTGCAATGTCCAAAAAAAAAATAATAATCCCCAAAATGATAAATATAACATAAATAAAGCAAAACTAGTTAAGGAAAAGTAAAAGTGCATGGACTATCACAATGGTTACCTGGATAATTTTTGCATTTCAATTTAAAGTATTTTATAGATTATTTGGGTGGAGTGCTTCTATTACTTCCCAAAACTGTTCGAAACAAACCCTTTGCAATAGAAAAAAATTGAAAAATGATTAGAAATATTAAATTTTTTTATCTTCATTTAGATAAAGTACACAAATAAGTTCTTGGATACCTATATGAATTTCTTATGGCCTCTATAACGCTCCAAAGAATTATGCAAAATACTTTAAAGTTGGACCTTTCTTTTGATCCAATTAGTTTTATGCTCCGGATAGCTGAGATGGGCGCCAGGCAATAATTAACAAATTGCCAAAAAAATAGACTAATTTAAAGTAGGGTTCAAAATGCCAGTGAGCGTTAATGAGTAATTAGTTAGAATCAAAATTGATTGTCAAAAGGTCTAAATACTATTATCTAAATTTGCGTTGCTGAAGAGAAAAAATTGTAAAGATAAAAAGTTTAAAATAACAAACAGATTTATTTCCAAAATATCAACTCACCGTGCTACAATGTACTCTCTTCTCCTCTCTCACTCTACAACTTCGTGCACTAGGCACTCTCTCTCTCTCTGCTACTGCCACTGTGACTAGTAAGTCACCGGTTTAAAAACAAGAACCAGACACGTGTCATGTTGCACACCGGAAAAGACATTTACATAATATGACGAACGACGCAAGAGGGGGTGTGCTTTAGCAGTTGACAGTCGGAAGATCGGAGTTGCACATGTGCAACTCCTAACTTTTGGAAATGAGCACTGTGATGCCAAAAAGGAAATAAAAATCCCCAAAATGATAAATATAACATAAATTAAACAAAACTGGTTAAGGTAAAGCAAAAGTGAATGATGGGGCATCACACCGTCCCATTACCAAGTGGTTAGCATGCTTGACTTCTGATCAAAGGGATCTGGGTTCGAGTGCTGGGTTGTTTTTCTTCTGAGATCCTGCTATCCTCACAGACATTCTACTATGGCATGTAAACTGACAGGCTCTTGTCAGACCTCTGTGGCAAGCAGCTGCTTGAGGAGGTATTTATTTATTTATTTTATTTGATGTTTATAAAAGTTTAACTCACAATTATCACATATAGAACTTTTCTGGAGAAGGGTGATTATAAAATTTTTTAATACTTTATATTTAATCAAAAATAAAAAAAAGCTAATTACAACATGCATGAATGGCATTTGGAAATACTTTCTGTCTATTCATCACATATAGGCCAATTGCAAACATAGCAAGATTTTCAGATTTTTCTCTGTTGGCTTACTGTAGACTGACATATATGGCTTACTGTAGACACATATATGACTTACTGTAGACTGCCATATATGCAGGTACTGGCTTACTGTAGACCGACATATATGCTTCCAACGTCCAGTTAGATCCTTAGTTTCACTTGTTGAAGCAATTTGAATTTACGGTACTGTAAGGGTGTCCAGCATAGCTTTGATTCCTAATTTTATTTCAAAATGTTTGAAAACTTATGCATATGTGATCTTGTCTTAATAAATAGCATTGCCAACTTGCTTTCAAGTTCCTGGAGGTAGGTATGCCAGCTGTTGGTTAATCTGGCAGTGAATGGATTATTCTTGGAATAAATAATGTAAGATGCCAAGATTGCCAATCTGTTGTACACCCCACCAGATCTAGTTGATGGGAAGTGAGAACCAGGGGGAAATCGAATGATTTAGACCCCCAAATATGAGTGTACTTTGCGTTGTGTCTTTTATTTATTGAACGGCATTATTCCGCCTTGTTATGCAGATCAATCTGTTAATTCTGATATTCAGATTCATAGACATTTAGCAACATGAACAAACTGAGCTAGTCTAGCAGTTAACACAAAAATACCACATTTATTAGCACAATTCACTGATCAGGCAATATACATGTAGCCAATTCCCACTTTTGGGATAATTTCGACATTGCGCCCCTGGCACGAACCTTTTTTAATAAGGGAAACTTTATTTAATGATGCAGGAACAGTCTGTTAACAAAAGTTCGTGATAAACGAGCTACTCGCTCGGAAGGCTAGCATTCTATAGCAGCTTAACTTTAGGCAATGGTACAGGAACAGTCCATTTAAGGAAAAGTCCATAGAAAACAAGCTACTCTCTCATGAAGCAATCATTTTACGACAGTTCTGGGTCCAACTCAGGACAACGTGGTGGCAGTGTACAGAAAAGCATTCATGTAACAAAATGTTCCCCTACCTCCTTTTATGCAGTCATCTTTAGGGAGAAGCACCGTCACTCAGCCACCCTCGCCGGTAGCTGAGGCACGTACAGTTCATCACTCTGCCACTGGAGAATACCGTCGCCATCAAGAACTCAGCCAGAAAAGAACTACTGCTCGCCAGTCTGTTTCCTCACTTTCTGCTTGTTCATCCTCTCATCCTCTGGTGGAGGTCACCTTGGTACCTGATGCGGATGTCCCTCATTGGTCAGAATGTCCGAGGTGTGAAGGATGTACCCATTCGCTGCTTTGATGTTGGCCGCGACGGGTCATGTCGACCATGGTTTAACACTGAGGGGGCCAACAGATTCATCGCGAACCTTCCACACTGGAGGCAAGGCTCACCCTCTGCAGGAGCTGAACATATGAAAATTCAACAATATGGAGGTCATGTCAGAATTCACTGTCTCTGAGAGACCAAATGTTCGAGACCCTTCCAGCCAACAGTCGTGTCCACAGGATAAGATCACTGTGGGCACGACACCACATCCACCATGTTACAACACAATGGCAATGTTGGATAGCTACACTGGCCATTGCAGAGTCTTTTAGGTGAGTAATGAGTCAGCATTTTGTCCAAATTCTCCGAGCCACCTTTAGGGCTGTTGTAGTAATGGATCATTTCAGGCTTCAGCTTTACTCCACATGTTATCATTGTAGTGCATAGTCAATAATATTACTGATAAAAATAAATACTCCCTCAAGCAGCTGCTTGCCACAACATTTTTGTTTTTGTTTTTTGGACACTCGTGAGCACATTGAGACTTGACCATCTCCACTGAATCCAAAAACTAAAGTTAACAGTTTTCTTGCTTTGTCCATCATTTGCAGTGGAATGTATGCCTTTTTTAGTGTGCTGATGATTGATAATTCCCACAGTATCAACAAATGTGCCATAAGAAACAGGAATGCAGCTTATTAGTTATCATTCATGGCCAAGCTGGGCAGTTTTCCATATGCTTGGGAACCCAGTGCCAACAAATGGTTTTTACTGCACTTCAGTCTGTGCCAGAGGGCTAGAGCGCAGGTCAGCAAGAGGAGGATGGGAGATGTGAAGGAAATAAAGAGCAGACTGAGTGTTGCTGACAAACAGAGAAGTCATTTTATGTTAGTGTGTCGAAGTGACTTAGCTCTTTCTTGGGAAGCCTAAAGGAGCAGGTTCAGTTCTGTTTGAACCAGGTGGTGTAGGCAGAGATTAAGATATCCTCTCGCTGAGTTTTGAGGTTGATAAAGAGATTTCTGTAAAATACAGATTATCATTGATAATATCATTTGATGAGATAGATTTCCATCTCATCAAATGAATGCCTGCAATAGTAAAGCAGCATTCAGGTTAAATTAAGCTGATTGGAGAAAGTTTACTAAAACATCTGCAAAGCCATTTTACCCAAGAAGGCTGAACGCAGCTAAGGCCCACAGAATCGAGTACATTCCCATATGTACAGATATGTCTGAATGTAAATAAATAGTGTTGTCCTATACTAAGGTGCATTCATTTATTTCATCTTCCGACATGACATTTGGCACAGCACTTCTGAAGCACACACCTAAGCACAGGTGCAAAAACCTGCGATAATAATCATGCGATTTCACCTAGGATAACTGGTGAATAGTAATTAATTGGACTAATTAATCATCTTCTGCAAAGTTCAAGGAAGAATTTACTTCAGTCATCCATGCCAGGTTCATGACAGTGGCAATGTTGGATAGCACATATGACAGCAGTAAACCAGGTTTACTCAAAACAACATGCATTTTATGTTTTTCCCCCACATAATTATAGGCATTTTCATACAAAATTATATGGAGGTATCCAGGTGTTCGTGGACTTGTGTATTTTTTATTATTCATGGATATAAAGGTTAAGCTTATGAGTTTGATCTAAACTATTGCAAACACATTTTTTCTAACAACTGTGAAATTCTCATGAAAATTCACCAAAGAAAGCTATTTTTAAAATTAGAGAGATTTGGAAGCAATTATGATTTATGTATACCTATTTTTTTTCCTTTTATGCTCTCATTATTGTTTTAAACATATTTAGTATTCCTAGAGTTATTTTTATTTATCCCAGCATTCAATGCCTAGTTCCCACTACTCTAACCAAACCAATACTTAAACATAGGTGACAATCACAGCGTTACCTGGGTGACATTTTAACATCAGTATATAAATAAATATTTTGTGGAAAATTTTTAAGAATACTCTGGCATGTTTCTGGAGAGATGCGGGGTTCAAATCCTATATGTCGGCGAAATTTTTTCCACAAAATATTCATTAAAACCAACACCGTTTCATCAACAGTTCGAATGAAAGAGTTCATCTCATCAACATCATTTGCCAAAAGGGCTAAATCATAATCTAAATCAGAAATTTTCGTATCTCCAGCCCATTTAAGGTGAAAATCTTTCCCTTGAAGTGAATTTCGCATAACATAATCAATAACCAAGCTAAAGAGAAAAGGAGACAAAATGCACCCTTGTTGAACACCAGAAGTAATGCTAAACCAATTGCTACAAGCCTTACCAACTCTCACACATGACTCAGTGTTATTATAGAGAGCTTTCATTAGGTTAACTAACTTGTCTAGTATACCACATGATCTCACAATCAACCACAAATTATGTCGATCAACAGAGTCGAAAGCCTTTTTGAAATCAACAAAGCTAGCAACCAAAGGTTTCTGAAACTCTAAACATTTCTCAAGAATCTGCCTAAGTGAAAATATCTGATCCACACATCCCCTACCACTTCTGAATCCACATTGCTCATCACGCAATTGACTGTCAACCAGATTCTTAATTCTATTAAGCACAATCATGGAAAGAACTTTACCTGGAACAGAGAGTAGGCTGATACCCCTATAGTTATCACATGAACTGCGATCACCTTTTTTGAAAATAGGGATAACAATAGCTCTGATAAAATCCTTAGGAACCATGCCTTTATCATAAAAGATATTCAGAATTTCAGTCATCCAAGTGGTAACAGAAACATTCCCAGCTCTAAGCATTTCTGTAGTAATTTCATCTACCCCTGGGGATTTATGAAGGTTAAGTTTAGAAATAGCCAAACTAACTTCAGATTGTGTTATAGGGCCAACATTAAAGCCACCAATGCATCTATCATCATTGCAAACAATGGGAGCAGAACTACTCACATTGTTTAGAACATCACTGAAATGCTGAGCCCACCTAGCCATGATAATCCTCACCTTCTATAACCTTATCTTGTTTATCCTTCAATCCCTGTATACCTGTCCGTTTTCTACCACACAAAACATTAACTATCTGGTACAGCTCTCTGCTGTTGTGCTATCTAACTGCTTTTTTGACTTTGTCAGCCAAGCCATCAAGCCAAAGATTCTTATCAGCAGCTAACTGATCCTTTATATGTTTATTAAGTTCTCTGTTATGTTTTCTATTAGGACTAGTGGGGTATTGATTAAGGACATTCCTGCAGTTCTTTCTTTCTCAAATAAGCTCAAGTGCCTTATCACTCAGATAATTCTGCCTCCTCTGCTCCTTTTTTCCTAAAAGAGTACTGTTAGTGTTCAAAAAAGCCTGTTTAAAATGATCCCATTCTTCCTCAACTGCAGTAGTAAGCAAACCACGACTGCCATAATGACTAAGTAACCTATCATCGTAAGCTTTGGCTATAACTGGGTCTTTCAGAGCTTCAGTATGAAAATTAAATTTTTTAACCCTAGCACAACACTTTTTAAGTTTAAGTTGCAAGACACTTTTAACAAGGTAATGGTCAGATCCAATTTCAGCTCCCCTATATGACCTGGTATTCCTAACAGAACTAGCCCATTTGCTGTTAATTAATATATAATCAATCATATTCTTATGCAGCCCATCAGGTGAAACCCATGTGTACTTATGTATGTCACAGTGTTTGTAATAAGTGTTAGTTATTCTGAATCCATTGAGTTTACTTACCTATAGGAGACGTTGTCTATTGCCATTGCAGCTACCAATACCAAAAGAGCCTATTACTCCTCCCCAAAGGTCAGAGTCAGTACCAACTTTGGCATTGAAGTCACCAAGAACAAGGGTAATACCTTCTTTCTTGACAGAATTCAAAATATCCTGAAGTAGTCCGTAAAACCTATCCTTCTGATCGTCATCGGCATCCTCAGTGGGGGCATAATAGCAGGTAACATTCAAGTGTTTAATGCTTGTCTGAAATTTTGCTGTAAGAAACCTTTCATTAAAGCACTTGTATCCTAGAAGAGCATCACTAGTGTATCTGCTGAGTAGCAGATCCACACCTTGGTGATGCTTATTGCCGTCCCTCCCTGAAAAGAGAAATTTAAGATTATTTTTAAGAATCTGACCTTTATCTGTCCATCTGGTCTCTTGCAAGCCGAGAATATTTAAATTATAATGGTGGAAATCTTGTGTGAGGACATAAAGAGAAAAAGCTGTGTGCAGAGTCCTCACATTCCAACTACCTATGGAGAGAAAATGGTTAGTGGGATGTTTAAAGAAACTATTTTTATTGAGAGAGGGAATGCCCACAATATCAAACAGCCCCCTAATCGCAGACATGGGGCAAAGACCCGTTCCCCCACCACTAAAGACTGAAGCCATCTACAGTGGAAGACTTCCTCCAATGTAGAATTTGACGATGCCAGTAGAAGCAAAGAGTTCAGGTGCCTGCGATGACCTCTGCTCAGGATTATCTACCAGCTGATAAACATATCCTGTGAATCTATTCGCTTGGGACTGTCAACCCACAAACAAACAGAAAACACAGTGGAAGATTTTCCCTCCACAGAAGCCCACCAGTGCAGCAAAATCAGGATCCATAATCAAGCTCAGAGCCATAATTCCATTCAGGTTGGTATATATGGTCAGCATCAAGACCCTGTGTGGTTGACCACTCCTCAGCAGGGTAGAAAAAACGAAAAATAGCCATAGTTGTCTAGATCAGTAGGCCACACTAATCTGGCAGCCCTCTCTTCTGTTCACCTCCACAAGAGAATATCTCTATTGAAAGGTACTAGCGGTCTGCACCACGAGAAGTTGGGGTAGGACATTAGGTGCTAAGCCTGGCCGGTTCTATGCATCATCACAGGGGATTGGTGCAGAACTCTCCTTCCAGTGACTACATAGCTACCATTTACAGAATTAGATTTCTTAGAACAGCCCCTTCTTAGTGCCTTGAAGCTTCATGGTGAGGTAGGTCACAATTTAGAAAGCTTCCTGGTCTGTGAGTCATGGCAGCAGGTGTGGCTCAGTTGGTAGTGCTCCAGACTCAATCTGCAGTTCCCTGGTTTGAGTCCTACTTGGGCCAGCTTTGAGATTTATCTCTGCTAAACTCCCTGCCCTTGGTCAGTAGAGAACACTGATGGTCTTGGAAAGGCTGCTGTCCATTGGATGGGACATTAAGCCATGGGCCTGTGCAGGAGAGCCATACCCTGTGCATATATGCTGGATGGCCTTGACAGGAATCTACCATCTGTCTCCTAACAGCTGTCCAGTGAGTCCCTTCCCCCAGCCTTCTCTGACCTCTTGGGGTCCTTGTGACCTGGCAATTTAGCCCATTGTGTGCAAAAAAGTAACACACAGGGGTTAAACAACCCAACAATTCTGTGAGTCATGATTAGCATCACAATGGGTCTCATGCATGACTATTGTTATTTTGGTTGTCATATCTGCAGTTCATGCAGTTTTTGTTCAGTCCTGATATTTCAAGTTCAGATTATACATTGCTTATGTACAGGTATACCTCAGTAGTTCCTGCAGTTTTTGTTAATATGAAAAAGTACTCGTCCCATTGACCACTGTTTCCCAAACTTTTTTGTCCTGCAAACCGCTTTCATATTATATGTAATCTTGTAAACCCCTTTCATTCATTCATTCATACACACACATACATAAAGTTTGGTTGTTTAAGAAAATATGCTCTGAAATTTTAGTTTTTTCTCCTTTATAGGTCTGAAATGGAAGGAGAACAAGATCTAACATGTGAAAACGATGTGGCATATCTTGTACCCAGAAGCAAGAAAGATAGTTGCACCACCTCCTCCACGTGGCAAACTTTCCTATGCCAGTGTGCCTACTGGGAAGTCTTATGATTCCCATACCATCTGTGGCAGTGCAAACTGACATCAGTGTTTTGCCATCTGAGTCTTTTTTGCCAGCCTCTAGGTACCCGTGGAGCAGGTGAAACCATGATCAGTGTCAGCCTCAATATCTACTCTGGTTTTAATTCCTATTTTTGTGCCTTCTGGTTCCACAACTGGAAAGCCTCTTCCCTGGTCCTCAGACAGCTTGACCTTCCAAACCAAAGGATCTCTCACCAAGGCCAAAGAAAAATCAATTACTTTGATCTGTGTCCTACAGATAATTCTGAGGACATGACACATACCCACACCTTTTTTTTTTTATGAAACCATCATCTGCTTATTTAAATAGGAAATCATTCACCCATTCCCCTAAGACCTGAGATGGTCACACTCCTATAATGGTATGTCATGGATTCCAGAGGAATACTGATGACATTTAGGTTCTCCTGAGGGTATACGAACCCATCTGTGCATGCCTGCAGGAGTCGTACTTGTAAACAGTCAATGGTCTCAGAATCTGATACTTCTCCTTCATTTGCTGGGAACCAGATGGACTAGCTTGTGGAGTTGTTGCCATATTCATGAGCAACCATTCTCCATTCTAGGTTGTTACTCTCACCACCACTCTGATAGTGGGAGCTATCTACCTCTTTGTGGGATTTTCGTTGACTGTCTGTTCAGTCTATCTTTCACCTGGAAGTATCATCATCCAAGAAGACTGATTACCTCGTCTCGCAGCTGCTGCCCCTCTACATCACGTGGGAACTTCAACGGACACAATCCTCTATGGGGCAGTGTGACACAAATGGGAGGAGTGGGATCCTCAAGTAATGGCTCCTGTATTCTTCACTCTTCTTGTTCAATGCCAGTGTTAGTACATGCTTCCACTCCCCAACCTGCACTTTGCTGCCATTGATCTCACCATCTCTCCTCCTTGATTCTTCCACTCATTACATGGGAGGTTGAACACAACCCTTACGGGAGTGATAACCTCCCCGTGGTATGTACCATCTCCCATGGGAGGGAGGGCTTGTGACTCTTCACAACTATCATGGTGGAGACTTGATCGAGCTTACTTGGAGTGTCTTCAAAATACTTTGGATGAACACTTGGTCAGCCAGCTGCCAATCAATGTTGCAGTCACAGAGATTGACTGTATCATCCATGCAGCTACCACAACCATTCCTCAGACTTTGACATGGTTTCCATGATTTATGAAACTGTGGTGGAATTTCAAATGCACCTCAGCTCATAAGGCTCAGAACAAAGCTTGAGGGATGTTTCAGAGATGGCAGACATCCTCCAACCTTGAAGCTTTCAAATGTGTCAGAGCCAAAAGGAATCGAATCAAATATATACATCATCCATCACCTACATGCCAGTTCTAAGGCCATAAGATGGGTGAAAACTATACATCCCACTCATTATCGATCCTAGAGCCCAATGGACAGGCAACTGCTGATTCTTAAGAAATTATCAACACTCTGGGGGAATCTTTCCTAAATCTCTTCCTCATCCTCTTATTCCATTGAGTTTCTGGCCCTGAAGAGAAAGGCGAAACACTGCTGTCTTTCCACTCGAATGGACAGGAGCCTTACAACAGGCCACTCACAGTGGAGGAGCTTTTCTTTGCTCTGCACATATCTCATACAATTGCCATCTGGCCAGTGTCCATTATGCCATGCTCCAACATCTCTCACCATTGAATAAGGATTGGCTACTCAGACTTCCACCTATTTTTCTCGAAGAGCAGTTTCCAAACTCCTGGTGGGAGGCCATTGTCTTGGCCTTCCCCAAGCCAGAAAAATGAATCCGAAGATTCCAAATACCATCCCATCGTGTTGACGAGTTGAGTGTCCAAGGTGTTGGAAAGAATGGTAACTTTCCAATACCCAGTATGGCTTTCGCAGGCAATGGTCTACCTTATATTACTTAATCTGCCTTGAATTAGTGATTAGGAACTTATTTTTATGCAGAGAGCATCTGGTGTCAATTTTCTATGACATCGAAAAGCATACGACATGGAGATTCGGCATTCTTCATGACTTCAATAACTTCGGATTCAGAGGTCATATGCCAATCTTCATTTCCAACTTTTTATCTTGTTCTTTTTGTTCTATGCCGAGAACACTCTATTGCAGCCAATACCCCTGTACTTGGGGCATTGCCCCAAGCACAGGGGGTACCATAAGTCTGCATCCTAAGTGTGATGCTTTTCTCTGTTGATTGATTCCATTACACAATAACTTCCTCAGACTAGTCAATGCCCTCTATGTTGATGACTACAACATCTTTCGCTCATTGTCCAGCCTGAGGGCCATTGAACAACAACTGCAATAAATATTATAAATTACAGTTTACATTGTTTTCTATATCTTAAAAGGTAGAGACCAAAAAGCTATGTCTTCTCTAAACAACTTGCAGGCTGAGCAACAGTTTTTATTAATTTAAACCTTTAATTAAGCAATCTTTTTAGCAACAATGAAGGTGCACTTTACATCTACTTACTATACAGAATGTATTGCAGGGATCCTAAGTAGCATCTGAACTCTTGAATGAAGTCAATAGCAACTATTTGACATTATCAAATATGTTACACACAAAGATGCATCACAGATCTATCTAATGTATTGCTTAACATTTAGGTTTTCCTTACTATAGAAAATAAAGCAGCAACTCCACTAACAAGTTCTTAACCTTTCTCAGGTCCAGTCTGAAAAAACGATTTACATCCAGAGGTCCAGCTATTTTTTTTTACTCTGATCACCGAAAAAAAAATTTAACTTTAGAACTTTTTTTTTGCCAAATGACTAATGAAGCGAATTATGGCATGTTATATTTCATATTAATCAGCATTTAATTCTGGATTTTCTGAAATATAATATTTAACAAAAAATGACTAGTTTTATTTTAATATAGCTTTTATAGAGTCATGTAGTAAAAAATGCATCTGGCAATACAAATAAAAATTTATTTGTTATTCAGAAATAAATAGAAAGGCATTTATTTCTGAATAACAAAAAATTAATATTTACTTGAAGCAAGAAAATTAATATTTACTTGAAGCAAGAAAATATCTCCTGTTTTGTATTTTTTTTCTTAGTACCATACTTTGAGAAAATCCCAGGCTTTTAGCTAATTGTTCTCAGTCAGAGGCACAAGTCAATTTTAGAATTAAAAAAAAAATAGCCAATCAACAGAAATAGGTCATGTTATATTACCAAATGAAAAAGAATTTAGTTACGAATTTAATGAAAATAAATAATTTAAATGAATTTCAAGCATGTTGATTTTAATAAGTCTTTTTTGATGTGATATGGTGAAAAAAATAGATCAAACTATACAATTAAAGGCTTAATTTTGAAAAACATGATGAATAAAAATAGTGATATATTAATCAAAAAGAAATTTCCTCCCGAGTAATATAATATTGAATCTGAAACCTGTATATTATATCTTTTAATGATTCCTTTCAGTATTGCATATATTTTAAACCTGATCTACGGGACCTGGGTTCGAGCCCCGGGTAAGGCATGGATGTTCGGGTTGTTTTCTGCTGAGGTCCTGCCATCCTCTCAGATCTTCTATTGTGGCATATAAACTGACAGGCTCCTGTCAGACCTCTGTGGCAAGCAGCTGCTTGAGGGGGTATTTATTATTATTTATTTTTTATTTAGTGTTGTACAAAGTGACTTCAACTTCATACATTCATGGGATTTTCTGAACTGGTTATGAAATGGAAAAAACTTTTTGGCTGCCTTTTTCATTAAAAATGCAATTTTTTTCTTTGGGTGTTGAAGTTTGGTGATATTGGCTAAGTGCAGAAAGGTTTGAGCACCAAAGCAAAAAAAAAAGTTATCATCAGAGTGGCACAGCCAAGATAACAGGGGATGGTGCTTTTTGAAATCATTTAATTTAAACATAAGTCTCGTAATTTTTTTTAATGACATTTTTCCTAGAGGGAGGGGAAGTGAAACATTCATAGTGAGTTTAGGGGGCGATTAAAACCCCAAAATTGCCCTCCAACACGAGAACTGATTTCCATGCCAAAATCTTCCGTTTTTAAAAACAGCAGGTTTTTTTTTTGCTAATATACCAGAGATTTTTAAAACTTTAAGGAAAATATTGTTGATTGGTTCAAATCAAATTTGTGATCATAAATCATGTGATTGCTTCAGCACAGAGAAACATTAACAAATAAATCGGCAATACCGTATAGCGCTTCTAAGAAATGGCAACCAGATGGCTTTAGCAAATTATAGTTTAATGAAATATGCATTGAATTAAAAAAGAAAATATTATTTTTCAAACTTGAGTTGCATATTTTTCAAAGATATCTAAGAAAATTTTCAAATGGCAATTTTTTTTAAATCGAAGTTTCATGTGTTGCACAAAAGACATCTGTTGATGTCCTTGACCTCTCATTTCGGATTCTGTCAGTGTCTATGTTCGACAATGACCCGGGAACAGTTAATTCTGATCACTTGGAATCAGCTGGTACAAGATTTTTGGCTTTTCAAATTCCCAATGGAGTCCTGAATAAACTATGTGTGTAAATATAAATTATTATTACTACTATTACTCATTATGGATGTATATTAATAATTATTTTTTATTATTTCACTTACAAAAGACATAGAAATCATAGAAGATGTAGAAATTGAAGAAGAATTTGGTGGGGTGTATGGAGCTGAAGCAGCACCTGTTCATGATGATGCCAAAGTAATTTTTTCAGGCCATACAGGTTAGTACTATCTTATCGGTGTAAAATATTTTCATGTGTACTTATGGATGAATAAGTAATATGTGGTTAATGTCATTATGCACTAATAAATTTCACATGAACTAAAGATGTCTGCAAAGTGTCAAGTCAAAATTATTTAATTCTTGCTTTTCTGTTCATATGACAACTCTGACTGATATTTCACTACTGATCTCAATTTTTAGAAGTGCAGTTATAACATCAGCCCATGGATCATTATGTTTATGACATTATATTCCGAGAGTTATTTTAACCAAGACTAACTTAGGCCTGTAAATGGTAGCTAGGCATAAACTGGAAGGAGAGCTGTGTACCAATCCCTAGTGATGATGCACAGAATCGGTCAGGTCTAGCACCCAATTTTCGACCCAGCCTTCTCGTGGTGCGGGCCGTTAATACCTTTCGAAAGAGATCTGGTCATCTATGGCCACTTTTTTCTTTTTTGTCAACCCTGCTGAGGAGTGGTCAACTTCACAGGGTCCTGGTGCTGACCATTTATACCTACTAGACTGGACATGTTTATGGATTTCAGCTTGATTATGGATCCTGGACTTGATGAACTGGTGGGCCTCTGTTGAGGGAGAATCTGCTGCTGTGTTTTCTGTTTGCTTCTGGGTTGCCAGCCCTAAGTGAACAGAAGCATGGGACACCTTATATCAGCTAGTGGATAATCCTGATCAGAGGCCATCGCAGGTACCTGAACGTTACTTAGCTAGTTGGTCATCGTCAATCCTAATGAGTATAAGGAGTAATGTGTCTCAGGCAGGCCATATGGCTCTTGAAAAAGTCCACTTGAAAAGGTGGTGCATGAAGTTCCTACCAGCATCGGTGACTTCAGCCTTTAGCAGAGGAGGAACAGGTCTTTGCCCCATGAATGCGATCAGGGGGCTGTTTGATTTTGTTGGCCCTACCTATCTTAATAAACCTAGTTTCTTTAGAAATCCTACTAATCATTTTCTCTCTGCAGGAACGTGGAACAGGAGGACATTATATAGAGATTATTCTCTTGATGTCCTCACGTAGGAATTCCTGCCCTATAATGTAGATATTCTAGGCTTGCAAGAGACCAGATGGACAGATAAAGGTCAGATTCTTAAAAATAATCTTAAATTTCTCTTTTCAGGGAGGGATGACAATAAGCATCACCAAGGTGTGGGTCTGCTTCTCAGCAGACACACTAGTGATGCTCTTCTAAGATACGAGTGCTTTAATGAAAGGTTTCTTACAGCAAAATTTCAGACAAGCGTTAAAGACTTGAATGTTATCTGCTGTTATGCCCCCACTGAGGATGCCGATGACGATCAGAAGGATAGGTTTTACGGACAACTTCAGGATATTTTGAATTCTGTCAAGAAACGAGATATTACCCTTGTTCTAGGTGACTTCAATGCCAAAGTTGGTACTGACTCTGACCTTTGGGGTGGGGTGATAGACACTTTTGGTATTGGTAGCTGCAATGGCAATAGACAACGTCTCCTATAGGTAAGTAAACTCAATGGATTCAGAATAACTAACACTTATTACAAACACTGCGACATACATAAGTACACATGGGTTTCACCTGATGGGCTGCATAAGAATATGATTGATTATATATTAATTAACAGTATTATGGGCTAGTTCGGTTAGGAATACCAGGTCATATAGGGAAGCTGAAATTGGATCTGACCATTACCTTGTTAAAAGTGTCTTGCAACTTAAACTTAAAACGTGTTGTGTTAGGTTTAAAAATTTTACCTTTAACGAAAAAGCTGTGAAACACCCAGTTATAACTAAAGCTTACCATGACAGATTACTTAGTCATTATGGCAGTCGTGGTTAGCTTACTACTGAAGTTGAGGAAGAATGGGGCCGTTTTAAACCGGCTTTTTTGTAGACTAACAGTACTCTTTTAGGAAAAAAGGAGCAGAGGAGGCAGAATTATTTGAGTGATAAGGCACTTGAGCTTATTTCAGAAAGAAGGAACTGCAGGAATGGCCTTAATCAGTATCCTACTAGTCCTAATAGAAAGTATTACAGAGAGCATAATAAACATGTAAAGGATTGAAGGATAAACAAGGTAAGGTTATAGAAGGTGAGGATTCTGTCATGGCTAGGTGGGCTGAGCATTTCAGTGATGTTCTAAACAATGTGGTTAGTTCTACTCCCATTGTTTGTAATGATGATAGATGCATTGGCAGCTTTAATGTTGGCCCTATAACACAATCTGAAGTTATTTTGGCTATCTCTAAACTTAAACTTCATAAATCCCCAGGGGTAGATGAAATTACTGCAGAAATGCTCAGAGCTGGGAATGTTTCTGTTACCACTTGGATGACTGAAATTTTGAATAACTTTTATGATAAAGGCATGGTTCCTAAGGATTTTACCAGAGCTATTATTATCCCTATTTTCAAAAAAGGTGATCGCAGTTCTTGTGATAACTATAGGGGTATCAGCCTACTCTCTGTTCCAGGTAAAGTTCTTTCCATGATTGTGCTTAATAGAATTAAAAATCTGGTTGACAGGCAATTTGCGTGATGAGCAATGTGGATTCAGAAGTGGTAGGGATGTGTAGATCAGATATTTTCACTTAGGCAGATTCTTGAGAAATGTTTAGAGTTTCAGAAACCTTTGGTTGCTAGCTTTGTTGATTTCAAAAAGGCTTTCGACTCTGTTGATCGTCAAAATTTGTGGTTGATTGTGAGATCATATGGTATACCAGACAAGTTAGTTAACATAATGAAAGCGCTCTATAATAACACTGAGTCATGTGTGAGAGTTGGTAAGTCTTGTAGCAATTGGTTTAGCATTACGTCTGGTGTTCGACAAGGGTGCATTTTGTCTCCTTTTCTCTTTAGTTTGGTTGTTGATTGTTATGCGAAATTCACTTCAAGGGAAAGATTTTGGCCTTAAATGGGCTGGAGATACGAAAATTTCTGATTTAGATTATGCTGATGATTTAGCCCTTTTGGCAAATGATGTTGATGAGATGAACTCTTTCATTCGAGCTGTTGATGAGACTGGTAGTAGAGTAGGTTTGGTTATAAACAGAGAGAAAACTAAAGTGATGAAAATTGGTCAGGCAGGTTGTGATTGAGTTCATCTGAATGGTTGCAGTCTTGAGCAGGTGTCACAGTTTAATTACCGTGGGAGCTATGTAACTGATACTGGTGATGTGCGGCATGAGATTAACAGACGAATAGGGGTTGCTGCCGGGACTTTTAAGAATCTATGGAGATTGTGGAGAAATAGGCGTATACACCTAAAGACTAAAATTAGACTGTATAATAGTTTGGTTCTTTCTAGGGTTAGTTATGGTAGTGAAACTTGGACGCTGTGTAAACATGATAACAGGAAACTAGATGCTTTTGATTCTAGATGCTTACGCAGTATCTTGGGTATTAGGTGGTTTAACTTTGTAACTAATGATGAGGTTAGGGAAAGAAGTCTGCAACCTCCTTTAAACAGCATATTATGCAGAGAGAGACTCCGCTGGTTTGGCCATGTTGCCCGTATGGATAATTATAGATTGGCGAATAGGGTTATGAACAGTGTTCCTAGAGGCCTCAGAAGGAGGGGGAGACCTAGGATGCGGTGGGCAGACAATGTCAAACAGGACCTTGTTAGAATTGGTGTGCAGTGGCCGGATGCAGCAGATGTAGCTCAGGACAGATATGCTTGGAGAATTAAACTGCGTGGTCTGGTTGGACCTCCGTAGCCCATGGCTGCTTGAGGATGATGATGATGATGAAAGGATCAGTTACTGCTGATAAGAATCTTTGGCTTGATGGCTTGGCTGACAAAGTCAAAAAAGCAGTTAAACAATACAACAGCAGAGAGCTGTACCAGATAGTTAATGTTTCGTGTGGTAGAAAATGGAGGGGTATATAGTGATTGAAGGATAAACTAGATAAAGTTATAGAAGGTGATGTTTCTGTCATGGCTAGGAGGGATGAGCATTTCAGTAATGTTCTAAATAATGTGGTTCTACTCCCATTGTTTGTAATGATGATAGATGCATTGGCAGCTTTAATGTTGGCCCTATAACACAATCTGAAGTTAGTTTGGCTATTTCTAAACTTAAACTTCATAAATCCCCAGGGGTAGATGAAATTACTACAGAAATGCTTAGAGCTGGGAATGTTTCTGTTACCACTTGGATGACTGAAATTTTGAATAACTTTTATGATAATGGCATTGTTCCTAAAGATTTTACCAGAGCTATTATTATCCCTATTTTCAAAAAAGGTGATCGCAGTTCTTGTGATAACTATAGGGGTATCAGCCTACTCTCTGTACCAGGTAAAGTTCTTTCCATGATTGTGCTTAATAGAATTAAGAGTCTGGTTGACAGTCAATTGCGTGATAAGCAATGTGGATTAAGAAGTGGTAGGGGATGTGTGGATCAGATATTTTCACTTAGGCAGATTCTTGAGAAATGTTTAGAGTTTCAGAAACCTTTGGTTGCTAGCTTTGTAGATTTCAAAAAGACTTTCGACTCTGTTGATCGTCATAATTTGTGGTTGATTATGAGATCATATGGTATACCAGACAAGTTAGTTAACATAATGAAAGCTCTCTATAATAACACTGAGTCGTGTGTGAGAGTTGGTAATTACTTCTGGTGTTCGACAAGGGTGCATATTGTATCATTTTCTCTTTAGCTTGGTTATTGATTATGTTATGTGAAATTCACTTCAAGGGAAAGATTTTGGCCTTAAATGGACTGGAGATACGAAAATTTCTGATTTAGATTATGCTGATGATTTAGCCCTTTTGGCAAATGATGTTGATGAGATGAACTCTCTCATTCGAGCTTTTGATGAGACTGGTAATAGAGTAGGTTTAGTTATGAACAGAGAGAAAACTGAAGTGATGAAAATTGGTCAGGCAAGTTTTGATTCAGTTCATCTGAATGGTTGCAATCTTGAACAGATGTCACAGTTTAATTATCTTGGGAGGTATGTAACAGATACTGGTGATATGCAGCATGAGATTAACAGACGAATAGCGATTGCTGCTGGGACTTTTAAGAATCTGGAGAGTGTGGAGAAATAGGTGTTACACCTAAAGACTAAAATTAGACTATATAATAGTTTGATTTTTTCTAGGGTTAGTTATGATAGTGAAACTTGGATGCTTGCAAACAAGTAACAGGAAACTAGATGCTTTTGATTCTAGATGCTTTATACAGTATCTTGTGCATTAGGTGGTTCAACTTTGTAACTAATGATGAGGTTAGGCAAAGGAGTCTGCAACGTCCTTTAAGCAGCATATTGTGCAGAGAGAGACTCCGCTGGTTTGGCCATATTGTTCGTATGGATAAGGGTTATGAACAGTGAGCCTAGAGGCCTCAGAAGGAGGTTGAGACCTAAGATGTGGTGGGCAGACAAGGTCAAACAGGACCTCGTTAGAATTGATGTGCAGTGGCCAGATGCAGCAGATGTAGCTCAGGACAGATATGCTTGGAGAATTAAACTGCACGGTCTGGTTGACCTCCGTAGCCCATGGCTGCTTGAGGATGATTATGAACTTAGGATATATTGCAGTAGTGTGAATGCATAAAATAAAGTCTTGCATAGATTGCTATATGCTTCCAAATTACCAATGGGCTTGGAAAGGCTGCCATCTGTTGGATGGGATGTTAAGCTGTGGCCCATGTGTAGGAGAGCCACACCCTGCGCACATTAAAGAACACACTGGATGGCCTTGACAGGAGGCTACCATCTGTCTCCCAATAGCTGTTCCAGTGAGTTCCCTCCCCCCAACCTTCTCTGAGTTTTTGGGTCCGTGTGACCTGGCCATTATTTAGCCAATGATGTGCAAAAAAGTGTTGGTCAGAGGTAAAACAACCCAAAGCATCCAAATTAATGATTAAATTGACAGTTTTTTTTTTATATATAAATAGGATTTACTTACTTGTTAGAGATTAGGCTCCATTTTTCGAACCAGGACCTGAAGTTACCGAGCCCAGTCCATCAAAGCTTTGGGGCAGGGGTGGCTCAGTCGGTAGCGCGCCAGGCTCGTAATCTGTAGTTCCCAGGTTCGAGTTCCAGCTGGGTCAGCGTTGAGATTTATCTCCGCAAAATTCCCTGCCCTGCCCATGGTCAGTAGGGGACACCGATGGGCTTGGAAAGGCCGCCGTCCGTCGGATGGGACGTTAAACCGTGGTCCCGTGTGCGGGAGAGACATACCCTGTGCACGTTAAAGAACACGCTGGATGGCCTTGACGGGAGGCTACCATCTGTCTCCCAACAGCTGTTCCAGTGGGTCCCCTCCCCCAACCTTCTCTGAGCCTTCGGGGTCCATGTGACCTGGCCATTTAGCACATGGTGTGCAAAAAAGTGCCGCTCAGAGGTAAAACAACCCAACCCATCAAAGCTTGAATAATTTCAACAATTGTTGAGCCCAATTCAGTAAAAAAAATTCTCTGACATTAAATGAGTTTAATTCTCTATGACACTGCTTATTTTAAAATCACTCGCACAAAATATCTATGTTACCTATATCAACAGTAGTAAATGACGAAGATTTTTACATATCAGTGAATAACTTGTCAGAACAAAGTTTATAGTGGCAAGTTCCAGAGCTGCCAGCTGCTCCAATTTTTGGTTTAAAATCCAAATTGTCATTGAAAATCTTATTTTTAGGTGGGTTTTTTTTTCCAGTTTTACCCTTACAAAAATCCATTCCTGAATTTTACTGTACTTTTTGCCCTTTTCCCAAATGGAGAATGTTAGTGAAAGGAAAGAATTATTTCTGGTTTAGCTCTTTTACTGTACTAAAAGTGCAGCTGTGTCCCCATTTCTTAATCTATGCTTGCTTGGGGGACTCGCACATCAATCAGAGGAAATCTATGACTTCAGCTGACATTTCCGGACAGAACACATGGCAAAGTCCACACCTAAATTCTTTTAGAGTTGAAGGCTGTTTAATTATTTCAAAATGGGTGTTTATTATACCCAACTTTCCCAGCTCTGGCCAACTAAATGGTAATTAGATTATTAGAATTGGAAATATAATACAGATTACAGAACTTCCCATTGCAACTTGAATGGGTCTCATGCATGTCTATTGTTATCTGAGTTGAACTAAATGTTGATAAGGATTAAAACTTTTCTTTCAGTAGAGTTGAGCAAGTTGATTGCTGGACTACTGCTTTTACCTCTTGATTGGCTGATCAAAGCTCCTCTCTTTAGTTTGGTTTCAGTACTGTCTCTGTTCTTACCTCTGTACTTTGTCATTTGCTGTTGTTTGTAAACAGTTTCATTGCTAGTTTTGTGTTATAATTTTTACTACACATCCTAAATGTTCACACAATCAGAAATATTTTGCAAAATATTGCCAGGAATTTGAATTTGTGAAATTTTTGTGTAGAATTCTGTAACTGTGATATTAGCATGGGGCAGTTGGTAGTGCACTAGGCTCATAATCTGCAGTTTCCAGGTTTGAGTCCCAGCTGACCCAGTGATATTAAAATGAATTTTTAATTAGTTTGAATCACATATTTAGTGTGTGTCTTAAAATTAAATAAAAAATACCCCCTCAAGCAGCTGCTTGCCACAGAGGTCTGACAGGAGCCTGTCAGTTTATATGCCAAGGTAGAAGATCCGAGAGGATGGCAGGAGAAACTGTAGAAACTGAAAAAATTTAAAATTATTATTTCCTTGATATCCCTACTACCATATAATTCATCTTACCCATAGCATTATCAGTCTTCAAGTTTAAATAGCTTATTGTACAGAGCATTCAAATTATGAAACACCGATTATCATCTACGTAAATCAAAATAATATACTTCCCAAGAAAAAGTGCTGGTTATCCATTTAATTTCATAAAAAAAAAACCCATTCTACTACTAATCATCAGACCACCATTAAAAAACTTAGATCATCTTTAAATACACTATTTCTATATTGTACCTACCTGCATTAAATAATATTATTAAAACTTTAATGAAAGCCTACTACTACAAAGTACCCATTAAATCATCCATCAACTTAGCAAGATCAATTTTAAAAGACAAAGCAGCTGCCTCCCAACAGAAGGTGTCCACCTAATCCCTTTAAAAAGAAGAAATTACACTAACTACTGATGTTAAATCGCCGCTTGGATATTAGGCATAACCTCAAGAAGTTTACAAGAAAGAATCAAGGAGCACAAATACATCATCAAGAAAAATTTACAGCAACAGCTTTATCCAACATAATTATCAACAATAATGCAACTCTCATCTTTGAAGGGACTGGGGTAGCTCAGTCGGTAGCATGCCAGGCTCGTAATCTGTAGTTCCCAGGTTCAAGTCCCAGCTGGGTCAGCATTGAGATTTATCTCTGCAAAATTCCCCCGCCCTGCCCACGGTCAGTAGGGGACACCGATGGGCTTGGAAAGGCTGCTGTCCATCGGATGGGATGTTAAGCCGTGATCCCGTGTGCAGGAGAGCCATACCCTTTGCATGTTAAAGAACATGCTGGATGGTCTTGACGGGAGGCTACCCTCTGTCTCCCAACAGCTGTTGCAGTGAGTCCCCTCCCCCAATCTTCTCTGAGCCTTCAGGGTCCTTGTGACCTGGCCATTTAGCCCATGGTGTGCAAAAAAGTGCCGCTCAGAGTTGAAACAACCCAACCCATTTTTGAAGAAGCTATGATGTATCGTCAATCCTGATTCGTAGTTTAAATTTCCCTACATTGAAAAATTAATTATCTGTGTCAATCAAGAGCTGTGCTGTAATGATTATGTACCAACTTTACCTACAGCCTGGAAACTTATTAAAAGACTAGCCCAATCCTAACACTTTGATCAACAACAAATACCTCTATTTTTCTTGATGCATCAAATGCATCGATATGTCATATGTTGTACATAAATTTTTAAACAAACCTTCTAATAACAGAATTTGTTGCAGATTTTGCTGATGAAGAATGAATATAATATAATATAATAAATAAATACCCCCTCAAGCAGCTGCTTGCCACAGAGGTCTGATAGGAGCCTGTCAGTTTATATGCCACAGTAGATCTGAGAGGATAGTATATTTGAAATCTAGATCCTTTGCATTTGTGTGTGATATATTTTGTGCTACATTCAATTTTCTATAATGTGATTTTACCCAATCTTGTTCTTGCAATGTGTGTAATCCAAGTATGATATTAACTATTCAGCATTTCTGAACATACTTATCAAGTTTGTATATCAAGCTCTTCACAAACCTACTTTGCATCACTGTAAGTGCATCCCTACATGATATTAAATTGGACTTTTTCCAAATAGTTTCATTTCCATTCACTTTGTAATTGCACCTATACTAACAAGAGTGTTATTCCATATCATATATATAGGGGCAGGGGTGGCTCAGTTGGTAGCGCGCCAGGCTCGTAATCTGTAGTTCCCAGGTTCGAGTCCCAGCCGGGTCAGCGTTGAGATTTATCTCCGCAAAATTCCCCGCCTTGCCCACGGTCAGTAGGGGACACCGATGGGCTTGGAAAGGCCGCCGTCCGTCGGATGGGACGTTAAGCCGTGGTCCCGTGTGCGGGAGAGCCATACCCTGTGCACGTTAAAGAACACACTGGATGGCCTTGACGGGAGGCTACCATCTGTCTCCCAACAGCTGTTCCAGTGGGTCCCCTCCCCCAACCTTCTCTGAGCCTTCGGGGTCCATGTGATCTGGCCATTTAGCCCATGGTGTGCAAAAAAGTGCCGCTCAGAGGTAAAACAACCCAACCCATATCATATAAAAAAAAATTATCAGTGTTTTAAGGTGCTTTTTGCTATTTACATTTTTCTTGACTGTAAACAGTTAAAAAAAAAGTCTGTCCACCTGTTTTAGTTTTTCAAGCTTGGCTCTCAGTAAAGATTTGTGCATTATACTTCATCATATTGAAAAACTACAAAAAATTGTTTGAAGTTTGAATTACAATGCAATGTTGATGTAATGAACACTAGAATCATGTTATATGAAACGTGTAATTCTGGTGTTCTTAAATTATTATTTTATTTTTATCCTTTCTAGACATATTAATAAAACATAATGATAACTTTTGTGATACTACTGTATATCGTAAAAAAAACATATATTCCCACATACATACCAGCCGATTCTGCACATCTATTGAGGTACAAAAAATGTAGCATTTTACCATTATATATCAGGGCATACAGATATTGCTCCGAGGCTTTAACTTTTGCCACTGAAATAGAATGTATTACTAAAACTGCCCAAGAAGCAGGATATACTAAACAACAATTAAAAAGATGGCAACATAATACTAAATTCATTGTCTTAAAAAACTCCCAATTAATCCCAAATAAGGAGTAAAACAACAAATCTATGCACACAGCTTTCCTTACATGACAGGCATTTCGAAAACATTACACACTACATTAAAAAAATATAATATTGTGTTACCTACAACAGTTAATAATACAATTAAAAACTTATTAATTAATGATCGAGACACAATATTACCTACTGGCGGAGTTTACCAACTTAATATACCCGAACCCCTTAAATTTACTAGACGGAAAGAATAAATACATAGGTAAAACCCATAGACAATACGCTGATCGCATGAAAGAGCATCAATCTGATTTAATTAAACAAATTCCAAACACAGCTTACGCACAAACTATAATAGAAAATAAAATTCAAAAAAACAAAGTACAATATAAACCCTTAATTGCCCCTAGGACTAAATTCCAGTTGAATTACGCTGAAAAGATGCAAATCCACACACAACGTCATAATTTATGCAATACTGACATAGCACCCATTTCATCCACTTGGAACCTTCTCCTAAACACCCAATCATCAAACATCACGTAATATCACATGATCGACAATGTAGGAACTGGGATACGTATAAGTAACACGCTACTCATGACACCACCAGAGCCTGATGACGCCGTAATTATGTAACTACGGAGAAACGCGCGTAGCTCAAATGAACTGTTGCAGCGCTGATAAAATGTTCGCTGTCTTAACATCGGAGGCAGGGGTATGAAAGTAGTTTTATCCTGGTTTTTATACTTGTGTTATCGGTTTTAAAATGTTTAAAAGTACGCATCTATGTGTCAAACAGTAATGACAGTGCATTTTATGGATCCACCTGTGATATACACCAGTGATATAGAAGCAAGTGCTGCAAATTAAATAAGAAATTTCCATCAGAATACTTACTTATTGGTACAACTACAGTGTTAAGTACTCTATTGTTGCAAGTAATATAGATGACGCATGGTTTCATCGGGAAAATACCAGCACATCTGAAGAACTATGCATATGGAGTAATAACTTAGCTGCAATACAACTATACTACATTATTATGAGACGACATCTATAACATCACGCCCTTGTGGACTGGTTTCTTGTCAACAGCATCTAAATTGCTTTCTTTATCATCAAAGACTGTTCACAAAGTCTGATGCAGCAATTTTATGTCATGTTAGACATCTAATGTGCCTATGCAAGTAGATTCAGCAGATGCTATCACTGGTAAATATCAATATTTGTCAACTAACCTAGTTTACTTTATGTAAATATAAGGAATTACTTAGATTGATTGACAAAATTTAGGATCAAATATAGTTGTAATATATGTATTCCAAGGATTTTGTATAAGCACTTCTTATGTTTGAGGATAGGTAATTTTATACAATTTATTGTACAGCTTTTATTGTGATAAAAGTGAATTGGTGGACCATCACAACTCCCCCACCTAAAGAGAGTCAAAATTTTACCTAACAGTTTTTGATGAGTAAATTTGGAATAATAGGACACTTCTCACGTCATTTACACATAGTTGAACATAAAATAAAGTAAAAGTATGCTTACGCAAATTTTGATAAGACAATCTACTCTCACTTCGACATAATTTTCCATCACACCAAAGGTAACTCCTCCAAAATCCTCCTAACAAGAGTGTAAAGCTATCCTAGTGTAAATATATACCAATGACTGGCAGTTAACTGCATACTAGCATTAATGAACTATCTAGTATCATATTCTGATACCGAATTCAAAAATAATTGCATACTGTAACCTGTACAAAAAGCTGGTTAATACTACTCCTGTCTACTTAGCTTCTAAAAAGGTTAAAGAAAAAAAATTCAGTTACATACATATCAAGCAGGGTACAGAGCTTCCGCTTATCCCCTAACCACAATCAAAATATGTGAAAGTAAGTCTTCTGTGCCTATGATGCATAATAAAATGGGTATTCGAACACCGTTAAATTGTCTTAACTACATCAAACACATGAATCTAAGAAATTTCAAATTTTACAAACAAGTGGGAGTGTAATCATCCACTAATTCTTCACCTAGACACAATAGTCGCGAGCTAGCTGAAATAAAAAATCATTAGTTAACTTCCCTTTCAGAGCTATACATCCCGCTCCCAAAGGAGTTATGCTGGTGAACTCCAGCATAACACCTTTGGGAGTCAGTCACCAGGCTAAGCAGTTGGGGACAGCTCCAAATGGGTACCCGAAAAAAAAAGTCTGTGGTCATCATCATCTCATATATATACAAATAAATACTGCCAATGTCATCCCAAAAATTACGCATCATTGACACATAAATATCACTAATGACACCGGACAGATTTAAACACATATACATACATCGTATCTAAGAATAAAGAAAAAGATATCGATAATTTATAATATATGACAATAACATTTCATATAACATAACTCCATTCACTTTTACATGAATACACAAAAATTCATTTAGAAATGTACAATTATTTTACAAAAATACAAAAAATTTTCATTACTATACTAAATTCTCTTTCATTCCTATCATTTGTCTCCATTAGCATTTTACAATTTCTAAACTTCTTAATGTAAGCTTACAATACTTTCAGCTTTCAGTCAGCTGAAATGAAAAAAATCTACAAAAAAGACTTTAAATCACGTTAAATACAATATAATAATAAAACTTCAGATGAACAAGAATACAAAAAAATTCTATTCACATTATAAATTCAAACTATAGTAAATTCACTCTTCGAAAATAAATATGGAAACTCCAAAGTTTCAACAAGAAATTAAAACATTTCAAAATCTCTTAAGTATATAAATCACAATGAAGCGACTTCACTCTTCTTTGTCTTCATCTATTCCAGAAAAAGGAAATAAAACATTTATAAATCATTAAATGCCACAGTGGAAGAATAATAATATACTTTAATTTTCATTGTTGGCACTCCATTGTGATAAATCATCATCCAGTCGGTTCCCAATGACATCCTTCGTTGATCGATAGGCTAGGTAAAGGCACTGCTGAAGATCTCGTTGGTGACGTCATCTCTGCTATGTTGACTGCTTCGTTTGCTGGTTGTTGCTCTGCAGGTTCTGGTTATTTCGTTGACAGCTCATCGCTGCGTGCTGGTCTTTGAAGAAGCTGGCTTTGTGCTTTCCAGATTTATTGCTGCCTGCATCTAAATGATGCTTCAACTGTTGAAAATTTCTTATTAGATTGATCAGGATTATTTGCACTTGAAATAGTTTCTAGGTTGCTTTTCTCATTAGCTAACTGTTCTTCATTAACATTATTTTCCTTTAAAACAAACACATAATGTTTCTCATTAACAATTTAGGACTTTTTTCGTTTAAAACTTCTGCTTCAGAAACCTCTTCATCAACTAATTTTGTACTATTTTCCTCTATAACTATATCAACACATTTATCATTATCAATTTACTTTGCATCATCAACTTGTTTCTCTAAACTTGGATTAATTACACTAATAGGACATAGGTTCTTCTCGAACATTCTGCTTTGGACTACAAGGTAATTCAAAAAGTGCACTGAATCACAGCTGCAATTTCAGTTGACAACTGTCATAAATATCATCTAAAACTTGCTCATTTGAACATGAAAGATCGACTTCTGTATCATTACGATCTATTAATTCAGTTTCTTCGTGACAAACCTTAACGAAAGGTAAAGCAACAGTGGCAAGACATACCTTATGAGAGGGCTTTTCTTGAGGAACTTTGGCCTCTCGCTTCAAAGATCCTAATTCAAGTTTCCCAAATTGTCATTCCTTCTATAGCAATATTGCTCCATGTGCCCTAGTCAGCCACAAAAATTACATTTAAAAGTTTCTCTATTATTCTTAGCATAAGTTTTAGGTCTAGTGTCATTGTTCGAAGCTCGATGCGGAACAAATTCTTTGCATTGATGTAGGTGCATTCGGCACAAATTGTCGAGACCGTGTAACTTCTGGTCGTGCAGGAGTCGTTTTACGAGACTCAAGATTAAAAAACGCTGCTTTGGTGAGGATTTCATTCATTGTTGGTTTAATGCAGTTGTTACAGATTCTCTTCTTGCAGTATATTGCCGAGCCAATTTGACTAAAGTTGAAATTGAATTTACTTTTCGTACTTCTAAGAATTCCCTAATGGGCAAAAGCAATTGGGACAATATGCAGTTTATGTCAACTTCAGTGGCATCAGCATCGTACAGCTGGTATAACTCTACCCCAGATAAATTTTTCTATATCATCTCCTTCCCTTTGTCTTCGTGAAAACAACTCTGTAGCTAGTTGTGTAAAATCATTATAAGCTGGATAAATATCCAAGAGTTCACTTTTCAAATCTTCCCAAAACTCTATTCCATGATGACATCCCACATTATTCCACCACTGCTTAGTACATCCAATTAGACAAGATATTGCTAAAACCACCTTTTTGTTGCTGGGCACTTCATGTAAGCAGAAATGCTCTTCCATGGACTTGACAAATGCACAATGACAGACATTTCAAACCATTGAATCTTATCTCAGGTAAAGGCCAATTAACATAAAGACTACAGTTAATAAATGGATTGGCAACTCATTGTGGTGGTTGATAATACTCTGTTCTATCACTTGCTTCTGATGGAACAGAAAATGGAACCTTGCGTTCAAAGTTTCTACATTGGTGAACTGATGTAGCATTGCCAGCAAATTTAGGGGTCATTGTCGTTCCCCTTTTCTCCCTAGGCTCATTGAGCAGATTCATTAACACTTCTGCTTCTTTCATCATATCCTGCAACCTATCCTTTACTAAGTCGGGGGAGTCATTATGGCAGAATCGGCCATGTTACTAGCAGACATGTTTAGCGGTCTGCAAAAATTTTGAAACTTTTTTTAATCTTGAGCAGCGCTCCAAGGTATTGCTATACAATAATACAATACTAAAGCTATGCTAAGCTTGCGAATATAAACTTGCTTATCAAAAAATTTATCTATCATGTGTCCGGACACTTCTAATCTTTACATACATACAATAAAGATCTTAACTATCAGCAATAACTGTGCTGAAACTTCAGTACCTTTGACTAATACATAAAAAGTTAAGCTTCTTGCTCAACAAAAATTTTTGGCTTAAGCTGCCATTAAATCTATAAATAGTACATATAAGTAATGAACTCAAAAATTACTATCTTTGACAATCATGTTAAATAACATATGCAATTTATACATATATATAGTCCCTATTCTCGGACCACTTTCTTTCTAACTCTATAACGCTCCAAAGATTAATAACTTTTCAAAGTTTGGACCTTTTATCTGATCCAATGTATTCAAACTCCAGATAGCTTAATCAGGCGCCAGGCAATAATAACTTGCCAAATAAAGTTGAAATAGGGTTCAGTAAATATTTGCCAAGCATTACTTATTGAGTAAGAATTCAAAAATGATTGTCAAGTTTAAATATTAAATATAATCATAAAATTAATTCACATTGCTCAAGAGAAAAAATAGCAAAGATTCAAAAGTTTCTAAAACAAAAAGTTTATTTCCAAAAATTCAACTCACATCTAATGAAAATCTCGAACAAAAACTGTGACTACATCTCTATATTAAAACAATCTCCTCTTCTACTCTTTTAACTCTGACAATCTTCTCACCTACTCCATCACTTCTCTCACTACTCCAACTAACTAACTCTGTGACCACACGTCACTGTTATAACAAGCGGCATACAACAGCCTGCATGTGTCATGTTGCACGCTGGGAAAGACATTTGCGTAAACTGGCGGTCGCGCAAGCTATGAGATGTAAGAGGGCATGTCCTTAACACGCTTTAGCGGTTGAGGATCGAAAGGCATCGGAAGATTGGAATCTGCAGCTCAGAAAAGGATCGGGACAGTCCACAAAGAAAATAAAATCCCCAAACTGGTAAATATAACGTAAATAAAACAAAACTGGTTAAGTAAAAGTGAATGGGTGGACCATCACAGCAATATCATTTTAATGAATTAGAAATTTATCCCAATTACAAAAAAAATTACCAGTGTAATGGAATTTGTAAAAACCAAATACTTAAAAAGATACGTACAATATATAATTTTTCCATTTTTATGTGTTTTGGTTTTTAGCATCTGGCAGCGTGCAGAGGTTAGAAGGAGTCAGCAATCTCCTTTGAGCAGCATTTTGTGCAGAGAGGACTGCATCAGTTTGACCATGTTTCCCATATGCATAGCAGCAAATAGGATTATGAGCAGTGTGCCCAATGGCTTCAGGAAAAGGGTGAGACCTATGGATGCAATGGGCAGACAATGTCAAACAGGACCTTGCTAGACTTGGCATACAGTGGCCAAATATGGCAGCTATAGCTCACAGACAGGTGTGAAGAACAAAATTATGCAGCTGATAAGACCTCCATAGCCCATGGCTGCATGATGATTTTGTATGTATGTTTGTAACGTGCAGTAATTTAAATATTGTGAAATATTTAACTAATCACGTGTTAAGACTCACAAGCTATTGTATATTGCCCAACATATATTTTTACTGATCACACTGCATTCAGCATAGATGCTCTTTCAGCACAATACTGTAAAGCAGTGTTGCCACATTTTCTTTTCATAAAAGAGGATTTTTAAACTTGGGAGGTCTGTGCAATTCCAATTGTTTTACATTTTATTGTTATATTTGTTTAATATTACTATTGTTAAATTCATTAGCCATCCCATGAACAAATAGTTAGCACGCTTGGCTGCTGATCAGAGAGACTTGTGTTCGAGATCCAGGTAAGGCATGGATGTTTGTGTTGTCTTTCTACTGAGGTCTCAACTTCCTCGTAGATGTACTATGGCATATAACCTGGCAGGCTGCTGTCAGACCTCTCTAGCAAGCAGCAGCTTGAGGGGATATTTATTAAGCTCATTAATTAGTTTAATTTCATTATTAGTAGCCATTATGCCACAAAATATTAACTATTTCAAAATGGCACAAAATATTTTCTAGACAACTGGTTGCAGTTGCAATATCATTAAGAATTCACAGAGAGATGCTTGTTGGAAGAGACAGTTAAAAAAAACTAACGACTTTTTTTTTACGAAGTAAACTCTAATTCATTTTGAATTTCTTTGATAATGATTATTTTGTAGTAACTATTATATCACTTTTTTTATCCCATTTCAGTAATATTATCTCGTTTCCAAAGAAAATGAGATAATAGTTTCGCTTTGTCCTCTGTCTGTCTGTAGACATCACACTTTTTTTCTTACAGAAAAAAAATTATTCTTTTTGTGTTGTATAGGTATGCACTTTCTGAATCTCTCTAAAGCTATAATTTTGGCCTCTAGCATTGAAAATTTTTTAAAAAATTCCAAAATTTCAAACAAATATTGCAAATGATGTATTTATGCTAGAAATTTGAAATTTTGATGGTGGAATGTGGAAGGTCGCTAAATTTACATTGCCAACAATGAGTTGGCACTTTATAGACCCAAAGGAGTGGGAAAGCACAATTTTTTTGTTTTAGCAGATAATTGTGTTTTAAAGTTAAATAAAAAATTCCTTTTTTGGGTTAGATAGGAATTGATAAAATATTATGATATGCACTTTCGGAATCTTTCAAACATTATAATTGCACCCACTATTGGTGAAAAAAGTTGAAATTCAAAAATCTCAAAGAAGATTGTAATGATGTATTAATGAAAAAATTTTGGTTGTGGAAGGTGAATGTCACAAAGCTTCCATTGGAAAGAATGAAAGCAATAATTAGAAAACTATTTTAGTTGGATTGGTACTAATGAAATATTATAATTCACATTTTTCAAATAATTAGGTAGTTTTAATATATATATATCTTTACAGATCATTAAATATGGAAACGGCAGAGGTGTTATCAAATTTTTCAGATAATATGTATATGCAATAGAAATTTCAAATTTTAATGGTAGTTTTTCAAGAGATTACTAACAGCAATAACTACCCATTTTTCTGAGTGAGATGTGAAAAATGCAACTTTTTAAATTTAAGAATTAAAAGACTGATACCTTTATGTTGTATAATTGCTAATAATATATTATTTACATTTTTCTCATCATCTGCTGGTTCAAATTAAAACTGTTAAGGGGTGAAAGGGGAAGAAGTACATTATTCTCTGTTAAGGAGTAAAGGAAAAACTTCATTCTCTTTGAAAATGAGATTCTCATATGTGCCAGAGGCGATATGTGTTCTTCTGGTGAGTATATTTTGGTCACCCACTCAATTTCATTGCACTGACATTTCGCTGTACTTTCTTATTTGATAATACTGTATGAAATCCAATTCAGCTGCTGTTGCTAGTGGCAGCAGCAGCTTATTAACATAAAGTTATTGAACTGTTGGTGTTCCCATCCAACCTCATCCTGAAGCAGCCATGGCTATGTAGGTCCAACAAGACCGTGCAATTTAGTTCTCCAAGCATATCTGTCCTGAGCTACATCTGCTACATCTGGCCACTGCACACCAATTCTAATAACGTCCTATTTGTCATTGTCTGCCCATGAGGCCTTTAGGCACACTGTTCATAACCCTATTCGCTAATCTATAATTATCCATACAGGCAACATAGCAAACCAATGGAATCTCTCTCTCTCTGCACAATATGATGCATAAAGAAGGTTGCCGACTCCTTTGCCTAACCTCACCATTAGTTACAAATTTGAACCACTTAATGCCCAAAATACTGCTTAAGCATCTAGTTTCCTGTTATCATGTTTACAAAGCTTCCAAGTTTCACTACCATAACTAACCCTAGGAAGAACTAAACTATTATAGAGTATAATTTTAGTCTTTAGGTGTATATGTCTATTTCTCCACACTCTCCATAGATTCTTAAAAGTCCCGGCAGCAATCCCTATCCACCTGTTAATCTCATGCCACACATCACCAGTATCTGTTACATAGCTCCCAAGATAATTAAACCTGTGACACCTGCTCAAGACTGCAGCCATTCAGATTAAATGAATCACAGCCTGCCTGACCAATTTTCATCACTTTAGTTTTTTCTCTGTTTATAACCAAACCTACTCTACTACCAGTTTCATCAACACCTCGAATGAAAGAGTTCATCTCATCAACATCATTTGCCAAAAGGGCTAAATCATCAGCATAATCTAAATCAGAAATTTTTGTATCTCCAATCCATTTAAGGCCAAAATCTATCCCTTGAAGTAAATTTCGCATAACATAATCAATAACCAAGCTAAAGAGAAAAGGAGACAATATGCACCCTTGTCGAACACCAGAATTAATGCTAAACCAATTGCCACAAGACTTATCAACTCTCACACGACTCAGTGTTATTATAGAGAGCTTTCATTATGTTAAATAACTTGTCTGGTATACCATATGATTTCACAATCAACCATAAATTATGGCGATCATCAGAATCGAAAAAGCCCTTTTGAAATCAACAAAGCTAGCAACCAAAGGTTTCTGAAACTCTAAACATTTCTCAAGAATCTGCCTAAGTGAAAATATCTGATCCACACATCCCCTACCACTTCTGAATCCACATTGCTCATAACGCAATTGACTGTCAACCAGATTCTTGATTCTATTAAGCACAATCATGGAAAGAACTTTACCTGGTACAGAGAGTAGGCTGATACCCTTAAAGTTATCATAAGAACTGCGATCACCTTTTTTGAAAATAGGGATAATAATAGCTCTGGTAAAATCTTTAGGAATAATGCCATTATCATAAAAGTTATTCAAAATTTCAGTCATCCAAGTGGTAACAGAAACATTCCCAGCTCTAAGCATTTATGTAGTAATTACATCTACCCCTGGGGATTTATGAAGTTTAAGTTTAGAAATAGCCAAAATAACTTCAGATTGTGTTATAGGGCCAACATTAAAGCCACCAATGCATCTATCATCATTACAAACAATGGGAGTAGAACTAACCACATGGTTTAGAAAATCACTGAAATGCTCAGCCCACCTAGCCATGACAGAATCCTCACCTTCTACAACCTTATCTTGTTTATCCTTCAATCCCTGTATACCTGTTCGTTTTCTACCATACAAAACACTAACTATCTGGTACAACTCTCTGCTGTTGTGCTGTCTAACTGCTTCCTTGGCTTTGTCAGCCAAGCTATCAAGCCAAAGATTCTTATCAGCAGCTAACTGATCCTTTACATGTTTATTAAATACCTGATGACTAGTAGGGTATTGATTAAAGACATTCCTACAGTTCTTTCTTTCTGAAATAAGCTAAAGTGCTTTATCACTCAAATAATTCTGCCTCCTCTGCTCCTTTTTTCCTAAAAGAGTACTGTTAGTTTCCAAAAAAGCCTGTTTAAACAGTCCCATTCTTCCTCAACTTCAGTAGTTAGCAAACCATGATTGTCATGATGATTAAATAACCTATCATGGTAAGTTTTAGCTATAACTGGGTCTTTCAGAGCTTCAGTGTTAATGATAAGATGAGAAACTTATTTCTCATTTTATCCACAAAGTAAAAAGAGGTTACCATCTTGCCCCCATCATAGTTTGGTAAGGAGTCATAAATATAATTCACAATTACAAATCCTTATTGTCTATCAGTGCCACTCTAAGTGAGTCTGTTACATGAAACAGTAACATTTTAAATATGTAATTGCAAATTTTTTTCAGGAGCAGTATTCTGTTGTGGCCTAGACAGTTCTCTTCATTATGCAGTTTCTGGAGGAGAAGATGATAAAGGATTTGTCTGGAATCTAAATAATGGGGAAATTGTTCTAGAGTGCTCAGGTTTGTAATTTTGAAGACACATATGCAATGTAAGTTTATGGACATTCAATGTGAAGCCATTAAATACAAAATAAGGTATGATGTCTCATCTTCACAATTTACATTTTTCGTTTTATATAAAAAAAAAAGTAGTATAAAGTAGCTATAGTAAAATAAGTAAAAAAAGTTATACTAAAAGGTAATTCTCAATTTCCAAAGTTTCATTTTACACAAATTTGGATTTACATAATTTATTAATTTAGTCATGTTTTTGATTTGCATGGTTCAAAAATTTACCTTTACACAGTTTAAAATAAACACTCAAAATTTGATCAGAAAAATTCTCATAACTTTATTCATAAAAAGGGGGGTAGATGCTCACAACTCATTGCCAGCTATGTATAGCAAGTGCCGCTATCTCATCTCTTCAGCTACTTCTCACTGGGATTGTCCAAGGTTTCCAGACATCCCACATTTTGTGAGCATGTCCCATTTTGCATAGTAAAATCCCAGATCTCATTAACAACAGCGATCCCACAGACCAAGGAGCAATTAAATGTCTCCCACAATTGCCTTTGGTGTTTCCCAACTCAGATAACCTCCCCAATAACAGTCAGTAGCACACCAGGCTCATAATCTGCAGTCCCCAGGTTTCAGACCCACCTAGGCTAGCGTTGAGATTTTTATGTCCACAAAACTCCCTACTCTGCCCCCACTCAGTAGATGATACCAATGGACCGTCTATCAGATGGAACATTAATCCCTGACCCCATGTGCGGGAGAACCATACCCTGTGCACAATAAAGAATATGCGGGAGAATCATACCCTGTGCACAATAAAGAATATATGGGAGAACCATACCCTGTGCACAATAAATAATATGCAGGAGAACCATACCCTCTGCACAATAAAGAATATGCTGGATAGCCTAGATGGGAGATTACTGTCTCTTGACAGCTTTCCAGTGTGTTCCCTTCTCCCAACCTTCTCTGAGCCCTCAGGGGTCCTTGTGACTTGTCCATTTAGCCCATTGTGGGTGAAAAAGTGCTGCTCAGAGATAAAACAAATCAACCATCTCCACAATAAGCTTGTCCACACAACAGTTAATGTCTTTTATACTACATATTCATTTATCTCAGATTGGAATTTGTTATTTTCTGCTTTTAATCATGGCATTATATTTATTGTATTCTATATTACACTGTTACCAATGTTCTATATTGCAGGTTGAAATTTCAGTCTGTTCGGTGATTTTGTGTATTGAGGTGCATTCTGTGAGGTATGTTGAGGTACAATCTGTGATTGGAAAGGACAGCCTTTCGACATTACCAGAATTTTGCTAGTGACTATCTAATTTACACCAGAAATGGTGTAAATTAGATAGTAAGTCACACTAAATCATTATTAATGCAAGAATCAGTTAATAGTAAAGACACAGATTTGCCTGTTAACACACAGACTTCAAGAAATTTGCTTGAAAAAAATGAATTTGGCCATAAGCAAGACTCGAACACACTTTTCTGGTAGTGTTGAAAGGTTGCCATTCCCAATTATAAATCACACTATGAGTGACAAAATCAGGAAGATTTATAGCCACAATCAGCTGAAAAATTCGCCAGCCATTGATAGTTTAGTGGTCGGAACACGTAGCGTGTATCTGGGGGACATCGGTTGCCACTCACAGTGAAATTTAATTTTTCACACAAATTTCTTGAATTCTGGTGTCAACACACAATCTGTGTTTTTACTATTAATTAAGCATTCTAAATTTCAGACAAATGCTTTTTTTTTTTTAATTATATTCTTGCTGCTTTGATCATAGGTTGGGGATTGTTCAGTCGATAACAAGTCAGGCTCATAATCTGTAGTTCCCAGATTCGAGTCGTACCTAGGCCAGCATTGAGATCTATCTCCATTAAACTCCCACTCTGCGCTTGGTCAGAAACGACATTGATAGGCTTGAAAAGGCCACTGTTTGTCACAGCCCCATGTGCAGGACAGTCATACACTGCATGTTAAAGAACGTGCTGGATGGCCTTGACAGGATGGTTCCATCCATCTCTTAACTGTCCAGTGGGTCCCCTTCCCCACACTTCTAAGAACCCTTGGGGTCCCTATGATCTGGTGGGGGTGTGATGCCCCTCATTCACTTTTACTTTACCTTAACCAGTTTTGCTTAATTTACATTATATTTATCATTTTGGGTTTTTTTATTTCATTTTTGCCATTATAGCGTTCATTTCCAAGAGTTAGGAGTTGTGCATGCCCAACTCCGAACTTTCGATGGTCACCCGCT
This sequence comes from Ryuthela nishihirai, assembly GCA_038380435.1. Lineage (NCBI taxonomy): Eukaryota > Metazoa > Arthropoda > Arachnida > Araneae > Heptathelidae > Ryuthela > Ryuthela nishihirai. The sequence goes on from JAWZYU010000021.1 coordinate 6,060,850, forward strand.
AAAGCGCGTGCACAAGGACACATCCACTCTTGCGTCATAGCTTGCGCCACTCGTCAATTTATGCAAATGTCTTTCCCAGCGTGCAACATGAAGTGCGGGCTTTGTACCTCTTGTTTTAACCTGGTGACATGTTGTCACAGAAGATAGTAGAGAGAGTAGTAGAGCACAGCACAGTTTAGAGATCAGTTTTAGTTTGGAGTTTGTTGAAGATGTTTGTAGTAAGAAATGATGTAGTATCTTCTTTATTGAAGTTTTGGTGAGTGCTTTTTGGAAATAAATTGTTTGTTATTTAAACCTTTTGAATCTTTACTAATTTTTTTCTCTTGAGCAATGTTAGTTTGTTTTGATTAGCATTAACATAAAATTTTGACAATCATTTAATACATTTGAATTCTTACTCATCAACGCTTGCTGGTATTTCGAACCCTAATTAAACTTTATTTTTGCCAATTTGACGATTATTGCCTGGCGCCCGACTCAGCTATCCGGAGCATAAAAATAATTGGATCAGACAAAGGTCCAAACTTTAAAAGTATTTCATTTCATTGGAGCATTACAGAGGTCATTAAAAGAAGTGGTGCAATGAACAGGGATGTGCCAGTATTAAAAGATAGTGGTCCAAGAACAGGGACTGTATATTTGTGCATAAATTGTGTATGTTATTTAATGTGATTGTCAAAGATAGTAATTTCTGAGCTCATTAGTTGTATGTACTAGTTACAGACAGCTTAAGCCGAAAATTTTTGTTGAGCAAGAAGCTTAACTTTTTTGTGTATTAACCAAAGGTACTGAAGTTTCAGCGCAGTTATTGCTGATAGTTAAGATATTTATTGTATGTAAAGATTAGAAGTGTCCGGACACACACGTACATAGGCACGATAGAAAAGTTTTTTTTGATAAGCAAATTTATATTTTTGCAAGCTTAGTTGTAGCTTTAGAATTGTTGTATAGCAGTACCTTTGAGCACTGCTCAAGATTAAAAAAAGGTTTCAAAATTTCCAAAATTCAAAATTTTGGCAGACTGCTAAACATGTCTGCTAGCAATATAGCCGATTCTGCCATAATGACTCCCGACTTAGAAAGAGTAAAGGGTAGGTTGCAGGATGTGATGATGGAAGCAGAAGTGCTAATGAATCTGCTTGATGATCATCGGGAGAAAAGGGGAACAATACCAACCCCGAAATTTGCTGACAATGCTACGTCAGCTCACCAACGTAGAAACTTTGAACATAAGGTTCCATTTTCTGTTCCGTCAGAAGCAAGTGATAGAGCAGAGTATTATGAACCGCCACAACGATGATTTGCCAATCCATATATTAACTATAGTCTTTATGTTAATTGGACTTTACCTGAGATAAGGTTCGACGGTTCGAAACGTCCGTCATCGTGGACATTTGTCAAGTCCATGGAGGAGCACTTCCATTTACATGAAGTGCCCGGCAATTAAAAGGTGGTTTTAGCAGTATCTTGTCTAATTGGATGTGCTAAGCAATGGTGGAATAATGTAGGATGTCATCATGGAATTGAATATTGGGAAGAGTTTAAAAATGAAATCATGGACATATATCTGGCTTATAATGATTTTACAGAACTGGCTATAGAGTTGTTTTCACGAAGACAAAGGGAAAGAGATGACATAGAAAAATTTGGGGTACAGTAGAGTTATACCAGCTGTACGATGCTGATGCCGCTGAAATTGATATTGTAAATTGCATATTGTCTCAATTGCTTTTGTCCATTAGAGAATTCCTAGAAGTACGAAACATGAACTCAATTTCAGATTTAGTCAAATTGGCTCGGTAATATACTACAAGAAGAGAATCTGCAGCAACTGCATTAAACCAACAATGGATGCAATCCCCACCAAAGCAGCGCTATCAGGTTGAGTCTCGTAGAATGACTCCTGCACGACCGGAAGTTACACGGTCCTGACAATTTGCGCCAAACGCGTCTAGAACTATAGAGAACGAACGAAGCAGAGAATTTGTTCCACATCAAGCTTCTAACAATGACACTAGACCTAAAACTTTCTTTAAGAACAATAGAGAAACTTTCAGATGTGATTTTTGTGGCTGACTGGGACACACGGAACAATATTGTTATCGAAGGAATAAAAATTCGGGAAACTTTAATTAGGATCTTCGAAGTGAGAACCCAAAGTTCCTCAAGAAAAGCCCTCTCATGAGTTAAATCTTGCTACTGTGGGTATACATAATGTCCTACATTTACCTTTTGTGAAGCTTTATCACAATAAGACCGAATTCATAGCTCGCATTGACACAGGAGCTGATATTACATGTCTACATAAGAAAATATGGGATAAAATTCAGAAAAGTTCTAAACTGAAATTGCAGCTGTGGTCCGATGGACCTTTGAACTTAGCTTGTGCTTCCAAGCAGTGTTTTCTGCAAGGAACTGTTGAGTTACCTATCACTTTAAATAATGTGGAAATAAGACTTGAATTCTTAGTAATATTAATTATTATATGAATCTTTAATAGGAATAGATGCGATACGAAAACACGTGATTGAATTTGATTTTGCCAATAATACTATTTCACTGAAAGCAACAATGAAAGAAAAACTTGATATCGATCAGATAAAATCAGATATTAGAAAACATGCTGACAGCGCTCATTTGTATAATAGCGAGAGAGTTAAGTTAGAAGCTCTGCTCAATGCTAATTACGAACTTTTTAACAACTAGCCTGGCAGATGTCAGATTTTGGAGCATCATATCGACACGGGCAATAGTAGACCTGTTTATAGCAAACCATATAATTATCCTCCCAATAAAGAAGAAATAGTTTCAATGCAAATTAAAGAAATGTTAAAGGATGGGATAATAGAACCAAGTTACGACCTTGGTTCCAAACCCAAGTTTTGACGGTTCAAGAACGACCGGTGAAGCCCTTGGGCTTCACCGGTCGTTCTTGTCAAAAAGAAAACTGGTGATTTGAGATTTTGCGTGGACTATCGAAAACTAAATGCTGTTACAGTCCCTGATAGATATCCACTACCTGTTATTCAGAATCTACTAACGCAACTGGTTGGCAAGAAATTTATTAGCACACTAGATTTGTCTTCAGGATATTGGCAGTTGTCCGTATATCCACCAGATCGCCCCAAAACAGCTTTCTTCACAAAAGCTGGATTATTCCAATTTCGTTGCTTGCCATTTTGCTTATATGGAGCACCCGCCATGTTTCAACATCTCATGTCCGTGGTTCTGGGTGATCTAAAAGGAAAAATTTGTCAAGTATACTTAGACGACATAGTTATTTTTTCTACTGATTTTTCAGAGCATCTACGTGAGTTAAATTTGGTATTTGCAAGGTTAAGAGAAGCCGGAATCACCATAAAATTGTCTAAATGCACATTTCTCCGAGAAGACGTTCAATACCTCACTTTCAATGTTAATACAGATGGAGTAAGAACATTACCTAATAAGGTCGAAGCCATAGAACGATTTCCCACACTGTGCAATTCGAAACAACTTAGTAGATTTCTAGGAATGTGTGGTTGGTACCGACAATTTGTTCCTAATTTTGCTAATTTGGCTGAACCTTTATGTGAATTACGCCAAAAGCAAAAACGGTTCCACTGGACACCTGTTTGCGACACAGCATTTCAGACCTTAAAAGATGCATTGTGTCGTGCTCCCGTGTTGGCCTTGCCGCAGTTAGGCAAACCTTTTAACATCTACACTGATGCTTCCAATGTCGGTCTCGGTGCCGTGCTGAGCCAAGTACAGAATGACAATTGTGAACATGTTATCATGTATGCTAGTCGCAGTTTGAGTCACACTGAAAGAAACTATACGTGACTGAAAAAGAATGTCTAAGCGTAATATGGGCTCTAGAAAAATTTAAAGTACAATTAGACACGTCCGACATTACTATTTTTACCGACCATGCTGCTTTACAATGGTTGCAGACATCCACCAATCTAACAGGTTGTGTAATGCACTGGGCATTACGCTTACAAGAATTCAATTTCAAGGTCGAGCACCGAAAGGGAAGTGCACATCAGCTACCAGATGCATTATCCCATGTGGCCAGCAGAAGTTACACCAGAACTCGAAGATAAGCCTTTTGCTCCCTCACTCGCCACAATAGTTCCCATCGAATACAAGGAACACTTAATTAAGGAACGAAAAGATTTAGAACATGGAAACGTGTACCATTATTTGAAAACTAATGAATTACCTCTAGATCCTAGTATAGCTTCAAGTATTGTTGGAAGAGCCAGACATTTTAGATTTAATGATATTTTGTGCTACTGCAGACGACCGAGTCAAACAGGCAGTTATTGCCCATTTATTCCCAAGAATTTAAGAGAGTACGTACTCCAAGAATTACATGACGTACCTTCAGCCGGAAATTTAGGTACACAAAAAGCATATCAGAAAGTGGCCAAAGGATCATATTGGCCAGCTTTGAAAAAAGGCATAAAAACCTATGTAGAAACATGCTTAATTTGTCAAACCACAAAATTTGATCAGAACTGTCCTTATGGTCTTATGAAAAGCACGACCTTCAATGAACCCATGGAATTAGTTGGAATGGATTTAATGGGCCCATAACCACAAACGCAAGCGGGATCCCAATATATTCTAGTGTTAGTAGATTATTTTTCAAAATGGGTCGAAATATTTCCCATTAATAATGCAACAGCAACAATCATAGCAAAGAAATTTGTAAATGAATTTATATGCAGATATGGGGTACCCAAGAGTATAGTTTCGGACAATGGGCTCCATTCATTTCAAATGTGCTTGCTGAAGTATGTGAAACATTTCAAATAAAACACATATATACAACTCCATATCATCCACAGTCAAATTTGACCGAAAGAATAAATCGAAATATTGGTAGGATGATAGCTGCTTACGTTGAAAACAGACATAGTACCTGGGATAAATATTTGCAATAGTTTTCCTTTGCTTTACGCACTTCATTACATGAAATCACCAAATTCACGCCTTCAAGGATATTTCTTGGGAGAGAGCTGACATTACCCTGGGACAGACTCATTGGCCAACCTGCATCTCCACAATCCATTGAGTTTAGAACGGAACAGCATATTCGAGCCATTTCAAAAGCACAAGATAATTCCCTACGAGCACAACTAAAGCAACGAGAGGATTATAATAAAAGACGATGACGTGGAATTTAAAGTAGGTGAGAAGGTCTTGATTAAAACACATCATAAGAGTGATAAAGAAAGAGGATTCATAAAGAAATTTGCACCATTATATGCTGGACCATATATTATAAGGAAGAAACTTTCTCCTCTTCTGTATGAATTGGCCAATATGACCACTAATGCCTCAATGGGATACTTTAATATCGTAAATATCAAAAGATATAACCATTATATAGAATTTTCCAGATCAAAAGTAGATGCTCCACAGCAAACCCAGGAGAATGATGGCTCTGATGATGATGTTGAACCTTTACCAAGCAGAAGAGAAAAGAATAGGTTAGAATATCACCTATTACATACGACAGGACAAAGACTGACAAAGCCAGATTCAGCTGTTCCATCGACGTCAAGAGTGTGACGAGATATCGACGAAACAACCAGATCCTGCAGAGCGACAACCGGCAGTGAAGCAGTCAACATAGTAGAGATGACATCACGAGCAAGATATTTAGCAACGATTTTACTTGAAGCAAGCAAACAATGACGGAAAGATGTCATCAGAACTGGACTGGATGATTTATCGCAACGGAGTGCCAACAATGAATAATTTAAGTATATTATTATTCTTCCACTTGGCACTTATTGATTTATAAATGTTCTCTTTTCTCTGGAATAGATGAAGAATGAAGAAGCTTTATTGTGATTTATATAGTTAGCAATGTTTAAAATCTTGTGGAAACTTTGGAGTTTCAATATTTATTTTCGGAAAGTGAAATTACTGTAGTTCGAGTTTATACTGTGTGAACAGAATTTTTTTTGTATTTTTGTTCATCGAAGTTCTAGTTGTTATATTGTATTAACGTGATTTAAAGGGTATTTTTGTAGATTTTTTTCGTTTCAGCTGACTGATAGCTGAAAATTTGTAAGTCTATATTGGAAAGTTTAGAAATTGTAAAATGTTTATGGATATGAATGAGGAGAGTGAAAGAGAATTAGTGATTTAATATTTTTTCGTTATTAAGAAGAATTTTATATCGTAAAGTAACGTGCATTCCCAAGTGAAATTATGTATGAAAAAAATGAGATTCATGTAAAAAGTGATTGGCTGAAATGCTATCATCGTATATTATAAATTATTTACACTTTTTTTTTCTTTATTCTTAGATACGATTTACGTATATGTGTTTAAATCTGTTCAGTGTCATCAGTGATATTTATGTGTTAATCATGCTTAATTTTTGGGATGACATTGGCAGCATTTATTTGTATATATATGAGCTGACCATGATGATGATGACTACAGAATTTTTTTTGGGGGGGGGCCTTTTTGGCACCTTTTTGGAGCTGTCCCCAAGGCCAAGTCTGGTGACCGAGTTGTTACCAGCATAACTCCTTTGGGAGGGGGGGCATTTAAGCTCTGAAGGGGGAGGTAATTAATAAATTGTTTGATTTCAGCTTGCTCGTGATTGCTGTGTATAGGTGAATAATTAGCGGATGATTACAATCCCGCGTTGTTTGTAAAATCCCGTTTGTAAAAATTTGAATTTTCTGAGCTTCGCGTGTTTGATGTAATCAGGAGGAGATAACGGTGTCCGAATACCCGTTTTTTTGTGTCATTTAGGAGAAGAATTAGCTTTCACATATTTTTTGATTGTGTTTAGGGGATAAGCGGAAGTTATCACCCCGCTAGCAATGTATGTAATTGAATTTTTTTTTCTTTTCATGTCTTTAACTCTTCTAGAAGTTAAGAAAGCTAGGAGTGTATTAACCCGTTTTTCATTGTGAAGTTCAAGTTATGCCAGTTTTGAATTTGTATCAGAATGTGATACTAGGTAGGATGATAATGCTAGTATACAGTTAACTGTCACAGCCATTGGTATATATTTACACTAGGTTAACTGCAACACAATTTTGTTAGGAGATTTGGGAGGAGGTACCTTTGGTTGTGTTGGAAAATTGTGTCAAAGTGAGAATAGATCGTTTTATCAAAATTTGCTTAAGCATACTTTTACTTATTTATGTTTAGCCATATGTAAATGATGTGAGACAAATTTGCATAAGCATACTTTTACTTATTTATGTTCAGCCATGTGTAAATGATGTGAGACGTGTCCTTTTATTCAAAATTTGCTCGTCAAAATTAGTTATGTCAAATTTTGACTCCCTTTGGAAGGGGGAGTTGTGATGCCCCCTTAGGAGTTGCGCATGCACAACTCCGAACTTTAGATTGTCACCCGCTATAGCGTGTGCACAAGGACACGCCCACTCTTGCATCATAGCTTGCGCTGCTCGTCAATTTATGCAAATGTCTTTCCCAGCGTGCAACATGACATGCGGGCTTTGTACCTCTTGTTTTAACCTGGTGACATGTTGTCACAGTAGCACAGAAGATAGTAGAGTAGAGAGAGTAGTAGAGCACAGCACAGTTTAGAGATCAGTTTTAGTTTAGAGTTTGTTGAAGATGTTTGTAGTAAGAAATAATGTATTATCTTTATTGAAGTTTTGGTGAGTGCTTTTTGGAAATAAATTGTTTGTTATTTAAACCTTTTGAATCTTTGCTAATTTTTTTCTCTTGAGCAACGTTAGTTTGTTTTGATTAGCATTAACATAAAATTTTGACAATCATTTAATATATTTGAATTTTTACTCATTAACGCTTGCTGGTATTTTGAACCCTAATTAAACTTTATTTTTGGCAATTTGTCGATTATTGCCTGGCGCCTGACTCAGCTATCCGGAGCATAAAAATAATTGGATCAGACAAAAGGTCCAAACTTTAAAAGTATTTCATTTCTTTGGAGCATTACAGGGGTGGCTCAGTTGATGGGGCACCAGGTTTGTAATCTGCAGTTCCCGGTTCTAGTCCTGCCTGGCCAGCATTGAGATAAATCTCTGCAAAACTCCCTGCCCTGCCCACAATCAGTAGGGGACACCAAATGGCTTGAAAATACTGTCGTCTATTCCCAACCCCAACCTTCACTGAGCCTTCAGGGGTCTTGTGATTTGGTCATTTAGCCCCTTGTGTACAAAAATGTACCACTTTTAAGTAAACCAACCCGTATGATCTGGCCATTTACCTTGTTCAAAAAAAGTGGCACTCGGAGGTAAAAATGCCCAAACCAAAAGTCTCTCTCTGCCTAATATGCTACTTGTGCAGAGCTGTTAACAAGGGTCTCTTCTGTGGTAGTCTGCTCCAGATATCCATGGCATGCAGTTCCCTTCGGAGTGTTCATTCGGAAACAGCTTGTTGTAGGCCTGCATTGACTGACTGGAGTAATTCCTGCCTCATTGCCAAGCAGTTTGCCGTAACAGTGCATGACACACTGTGGCAGTCCCTGTTGGTAAGCACAGTATTTCTGCCGCAGTTCTTGTGACGATTAGCATTGGACTGCAATGTACACCACTGCTGGAAGACCCATTCGGAGAGTACGTTTCAACACACCTGCAAAGGCAGCAACTTCTTGTACACTATGCCCTTTGGCTCAGCCAAACAAAATAACACCTTTTTGCTAATCAATTCACATCTTTGGCACAATTTTTATTTGTGTTACCAGACTCTAAAAAAAGTCCTATTAAAATAAAACTAATCATCGTTTTTGTTAAATATTTTATTTTTAGAAAATCCAGAATTAAATGCTAATTAATTTAGCAAAAAAAGTTATGAAGTAAATTTTTTTGTCTGATCAGAGTGAAAAAAATAGCTGAACTTGGGAAGGGTTAAGCATATTTTTATTTTTCTCAATATTGCACTTATCCTAATAACTCTGTAACTTTACAATGATTATTTGTTTTTGATTATTAGTTGGTCTTCCTACTCTCTGAGCACTTTCAATTTTTATGTTTTATAATTTTAATTTTTCAGCAAGTAGTTGATTCACCAATTCTTCAGTTCTGTCCCAGCTTTCATTCTCGGTTTCCAGCAAACCAACAATCGAGATATTATTGTCTCATTCTATTTTCAAAAGCATCTAGTATGTCACAAGTATCTTCAATCAAACTATTCATATTGTTCTTCATTATATATATTGATTCCTTGCAATTTTTTATCTCAAATTGTATTCCAAGAATGGATGCATTTTGGGATCTTATTTTCAAAATATTGTTCTTCCTCATATCCATTCTGCAAATCACAGAGTTAATTTTTCTATCCATGGAGTTTAATTTTTCCATAATCTGTGAAAAATTTTTGTTTACGTTTTCATTTGAATTTTTAGCCAGATAAAGTCAAGATTTTTTGCCTAAGCTTCCCTTGCCTTGAGACTTTTGATGCTTTCATTTTGGGAATTTTTTCTAAATGCACTATGGTTCTTTAGAGAAGGTGGAGAGCTGGTTGCAGACATATTGTAAAGAATTAGTAATCAAGATACTACAGGGAAATATTCTCACTGATTTTATTCACAATAACCTCTCATAGATGTCTTAGTGTCACTGATATGCAAATACCCAGACACCATACATATTGAACTATATATGCAGGTTGAAAGCTCACAAAATTTTTAAAATAACCATTCCTTTTAATTTCTTTAGTGAAACTCTGTGCCAAAGCTCCTAGCAATGCACAGCTACACTGTATCGCTTGTAGCTCTGGTTCTGCAGCAGGATGTCAGTGAGGGAGATACATCATCCCACAGCGGGACACAGGGCATGGGAGATGCTGATTCAGGTCAAAGTCACCAAAATTATGTAAAATTCCTCACTAACAGTGGTGTCACTTCACATAAAAAGAAACAATTCGCCCATTTCTTTAGCATTATAAATGTGCTAAACAAACCAAATCCTTTGAAAACACAAAATGCTTACCAAAGGATAGGTCCATATTTCATGGATTTAATTACCAAAATTCAGACAGCCATATGAGGTATTTGACATTTAAAAAAAAAGATTTAAGAGCATTTTGCAAGCAGCCGAGTATATATTCAGTAGAATATGTTGGAGACAAAACATTAGTTGTTTGGCAAAAACGTGCAAGATTTAATTTTTTTGGGCTGATCATAGTGAAAAAAATAGCTGGGCCTCTGGATGTAAACTAGTTTTTAAAGTGGGATCCTGGTAGGTTAAGGATATTCCTTCAGTTTTTCTTTCAAAAATAAGCTCAAGTGTTTTATTACTAAAATAATTCTGCCTCCTCTGCTCCTTTTTTCCGAAAAGAGTACTGTTAGTTTCCAAAAAAGCCTGTTTAAAACGGTCCCATTCTTCCTCAACTTCAGTAGTAAGTAAACCATGACTGTCATAATGATTAAGTAACCTATCATGGTAAACTTTAGCTGTAACTGAGTCTTTCAGAGTTAAGGGTAAATTTTTTAACCTTAGCAAACACATTTTAAGTTTAAGTTGCAAGACACTTTTAGCAAGGTAATAGTCAGATCCAGTTTCAGCTCCCCTATATGCCCTGGTATTTCTAACAGAACTAGTCCATTTGCTGTTAATATATAATCATATTCTTATGCAGCCCATCAGGTGAAACCCATGTGTACTTATGTATGTCGCAGTGTTTGTAATAAGTGTTGGTTATTCTGAAACCAGACGTTGCCCATTGCCATTGCAGCTACCAATACCAAAAGGGCCTATCACCCCTCCCCAAAGGTCAGAGTCAGTACCAACTTTGCCATTGAAGTCACCTAGAACAAGGGTAATATCTCCTTTCTTGACAGAATTCAAAATATCCTGAAGTTTTCCATAAAACCTATCTTTCTGATCCTCATCGGCATCCTCAGTGGGGGCATAACAGCAGATAACATTCAAATCTTTAATGCTCATCTGAAATTTTGCTGTAAAACCTTTCATTAATGCACTCATATCCTAGAAGAGCATCACTAGTGTGTCTGCTGAGAAGCACACCCATGTCTTTGTGATGCTTATTATCGTTTCTCCCTGAAAAGAGAAATTTAAGATTATTTTTATGAATCTGACTTTTATCTGTCCATCTGGTCTCTTGGAAGCCAAGAATATCTAGGTTATAACAAAAATTATTGTGTGAGAAATCGAGAATAATCTCTGAGTAGAGTTGGATGGGGGTGATCAGTCAGTAGCACACCAGGGTCAAGTTCCAGCTGGGTCAGCGTTGGGATTTATCACTGCAAAATCTCCCCTCTTACCCTCAGTCAGTAGGGGACATCGATGCACTTTTAGAGGCCACTGTCTGTCAGATAGGACATTAAGCTGTGGCCCCATGTGTGGGAGAACCATACCCTGTGCACGTTAAAAAACATGCTGGATGGCCTTGACAGGAGGCTATTATCGGTCTCCCAACAGCTGTTCCAGTGGGTCCCCTTCCCCAACCTTCTCTGAGCCTTTGGAGTCCTTTTGACCTGGCCATTTAGTAGCCCACTGTGTGCAAAAAAGTGCTGGTCAGAGGTTTAACAATCCAACTCTGAGTAGTGTCCTCACATTCCAACTATCTATGGAAAGAAAAAGGTTAGTGGGATGTTTAAAGAAACTATGTATGTTGAGAGAGAAAGGGCCAACAGTATCAAACAGCCACTTAAGCACAGGTATCGGGCAAAAACCCCTTCCCCTACTGCTAAAGTCTGAAACTATCTACACTTATAAGACTTCTTCCAATGTAGGCTTGACAATGCCCATAGAAGCCCATAGAATCACGATCCCATAGAATTCATTAGCAGATAAAATGTATCATGTTAATCTGTTCACTTTGGACTATCAACCCACAAACAGAAAACACAATGGTAAATGTTTCCTTAACAGAAGCCCACCAGTGCATCAAATTCAGTATCCATAATCAAGCTGAGTCATTATTCCATTCAGTTTGGTATATATAGTCAGCACCAGGACCCTGTGTGGTTGACCACTCCTAAGCAGGATAGAAAAAAAAATTAAAATTAGCCATAGTAGTCTATATCAGTAGACCACACTGATCTGGCAGCTCTCTCCTTCCATTTCCTCCCACAAAAGGGTATCTCTTTTGAAAGGTACCAATGGTCTGTAGCACAAGAAGGTTGGCTCAGAGATTAAGTGCTAGGCCTGGCCAGTTGTGTGCATTATCTCGGAATTGGTGCATAGTTCTCCTTCCATTGAATACTTGTGCTACCATTTACAGTCTAACAATTTTATACCTGATTGCACTTCACTAGTGTTTAATAAAATGGCAAAAATTCGAAAAAAGAAACAGTAAGTTGAATTTTTTAAGCAATTTTTAAAATATTTCAAAACTTGATTGCATTTTTTTTTTCATTTTAACTCTAGTAAAATTTTAAAAAAATTATTTTTCCCATTATTTCTAAATTATTTAGTGCATATAATGCATAATCTTAGACTTTTGATGATTGGCAAACTCTAAACCTAAGTAAAGCAGTGTCATCAAAATAATTTTGGTTTAAAAATAAGATAATTATAATAAAAAATTGAAAATATATCTTTTAATAAATAAATTTAAAATATACCTAGTGATAAAGAAGTATGGAAAAAATTAAAATATTTCAAAGTATTTAAAATTCAAGTGAAGCACTGAATTCAAGAACTAGTTGCTTTATTATGAAACTGCATAACTGCTACAAAAAAGTCCGGCAGAAATTTTGATTAAAAATTGCAGGTTTCTGACCATAATTTATTTGACTGAAATGTGATTAAAAGTATTGTTAAATAAAATCCTGTCTTTTAAAAAACATGATTTAAGTAATCCTAATGTTCTTCAGACTGCTACTATTACTAATCGCTGGCAGTTTCGTTTTCTATCATTTTAAATTAATTATTGTTTATAATCTCAATATTCAATTGAGAAGCAATAAAAAAAAACTAAAATATTGATCGAAAGCCAATGTGCATATTTCCCCAATGATGCAATTTCCAGTAGTAAAAAAATCAATATCTTAAAAGTTTAGAAAGCATCACAACTCTAGTAGAGCTATAAATAGCACAAAATGTGGGGAATTCCAACCGATTCATAATATAAGTACAGTATGGCGAAATAAAGGTATAAACTAAATTTGTGCTACTTGATGCTGTTTATGGTAACTGAACATGCCCATATGTTCACTGCAGATTCAAATAGATATATTTTTAGACTTTATCATAGTTTTTCGAGAAGAATCAACAGGTAATATATATATCATAGATTTAAATGCTATTTTCAATATTTTATTAGAAGCAGTTTTCAAATATTTTATTAGAAGCAGTTGGAAAAAATTCAGATCTCTATTCAGAAAAATATTTTACGACCTTGTACTATGGAAGCGAAACTTCGATCTCCAATCACTGGAATGTGAAAGATGAAAGCGTTTCTTCAAGCTCTGACATGGAAAAGGTTAATGTGAACAGGGTATGGCTCTTCCACACATGTCGCACTGCTTAATGTCCCATCCAATGGATAACTGCCTCCTTTCAAAGCCCTTAAATATTAAATAAAATCGATGTAACGCTCCAAAGATTTAAATACTATTAAAGTTTTGGACCCTTTGTCTGATCCAATATTTATTCAAGCTCCAGATAGCAAAATCGGGTGCCAGGCAATAATTAACAAATTGCCAAATAAAGTTCAATTAGGGTTCGAATACCAGCGAGCGTTACATAGTAAGAATTCAAAAATTAAATGATTGTCAAACTAATGTAAATTCTAATCAAAACTTATCAACTAATGTTGCTCAAGAGAAAAACTAGCAAAGATTCAAAAATGTTTCTATAACAAGTTTATTTCAAAAAATTATTTTAAACACTCACCAACAAAATGAGATGTCGACTACATCATCACTATTGTGTCTAACACCAACTTTTGTGACACTACTAACTGACAACTAACAAATACCAACTCCTGTGACTACTTCCAACTGAACTCTCTCTGTGACTGCATATCATGGTTATAACAAGTGTACAGGCTCGGCAACATGTGGCTGTTGCACCGGTAAAGACCTTTGCATAAAAATGACGAGCGCACAAACTATGACACAAGAGGGGGCGTGGCGTGTCCTTGTGCACGTGCACTTTAGCGGGTGACAATCGAAAGTTCGGAGTTGCCCATGCGCAACTCCTATGCTCTTGGAAACGAGCGCTGTGATGACAAAAATGAAATTAAAATCCCCAAAATGATAAATGTAACGTAAATTAAGCAAAACTGGTTAAGGGAAAGTAAACGTGAATGAGGGGGCATCATATCGACTTTATTTGGTATACATTAATGAATTACCACTTTTTAAGTCAATTCAAATTTTTAGAGGAAAAATTGTCTTGAGCCAGGTGGGATACGAACCCATGACCTCCTGATAACATGTCAGATGCTTTGAACCACTGAGCTACCAGCCACCGATCAAGATCTTCTCTAATTGATGATATAAACATTTCTACCCACAGTAAAAAATAAATACCCCTTCAAGCAGCTGCTTGCCACAGAGGTCTGACAGGAGCCTGTCAGTTTATATGCCACAGTAGAAGGTCAGAGAGGATGGCAGGACCTCAGCAGAAAAATGACACATATATCCATGCCTTACCCGGGACTCGAACCCAGGTCCCTTAGATAATAGCCAAGTGTACTAACCACTCGGCTATTCCATTATGTCACATGTAGATGCTGTTCCGGCAATCTAGCTACAAGCAATAGATAAAGCTTGGTTTCGTTTCTCAACCGGCTCAAGGCAATTTTTCCTCAAAAAATTTTAATCAACTTAAAAAGTGGTAATACCTAAATGCATTTCAAAGCCCATCGGTGTTCCTTACTGACCAAAGGCAAAGCGGGGAGTTTTACGGAGATTAATTCCAATGCCAGCACAGGCGGCACTCAAACCTGGCGTGCAACAGACTCATCCACCCTCATCACATAAAAATACTTTGGAGTGGCTTATAAAAGCTCTACATTTTAATAATACATTGTCTAGAAATTAGTATAAATGAGAGAAACATGCCAAAATACAGATATGCTCAAGACTTTTTGCCATGACTGTATACGAGGCCAAATTTTTATGACTTAATTGTCCTCAGAACTAAATACTGTGGTAATAGGAAAGCTGACAAATTTTGAACCCAACATTCTTGAACTTTACTCAGAACAGCAGACACATTCATAATTTTAAAATATTTATATTTATTTTGTATTATAATAAAATTTTAATTGAAAAAATAATTTTAAAGGTTTTTATCACATTATTATACCAAATGTTATGTTCTCAATAGCTGGACACATATAAAAAGTTCATTGTGTCCAAAGAAGGTTTTTTTTTTAATTAGGCTAAAGTAGTTTTCATTTTAATATTATCTTTTATTATTAAGGATTAAATCCGGTTTCATTTACTATATTCTGTATATACAGGGTTCAAAAGAAAGTCCTGAAACACTCAAATAACCTTTTAGTGAAGGGTTCTAGAGGTCCAAATGTTATACCTTTAGGAAAGTGACCATGTCTGATTAATGACAGCAACTATAATGCTCTCGCAGCAAATTTAGGAAGTCACAAACCTAACTCAGCAACAAAGATAGATAAAAACAAATGCAAATTGCAGAGTTGTAACGCTACTTCTGATTAGTAGGAAATAGCATATTGTATACAATAAATGAGTGGATGGAAGGCTATAAACGTTGATCATTTGAAATTTCATACTCAATACTTAGCCACTGCAAAATGTGACAACCCACCAATCTTGGAAAACATGACACATACAACAGAATGAGAGAGAATAGTAATTAAACCATTTATTACACAGATTAATGATTACAGGATGATTGCTAATGGTAAAAAATTAATTGCAAAATTTACAGCCACACAAATCGACCACACTGTTCGATGTGTCGACCATCAGTTAAATGCACATCTGATTGCAAGAATTGCTTGTTGTATAGCAACTAGCATTGTAGGTTTCCACCTTCATAGGCATCGACGATCTGACATAGTAGATATTGCAGACTTGCAGGTTCTGTGATATACACTTCTTCCTCTGTGGTTACATGAAAGAACAAGTCCATAGGAGTCAAGCCAGTGACTGCAGAGACCACTAAACAGTACCACCATACCAGTTGATCTGGTGTTAGACAGGAAAGAATGCATGTTTGGTGGCTGGTGTAGAAATACACCATCATATTGGTACCACATGCATTATACATCCATGAGGGGAAGGTTATCCAACCAGTCAAGTATTGTGCTCCATAACAGTTGGAGGTACTTCCAACTCGTCAGTGTTTCCTCATAGAATACTGGTCCAGCAAGTGTGTTATTCCAAATACTCCACTAGGTGTTAGTTGGTTACCTTTTCTGATGCCACACCAGTCATTCAAGGGATGGGTTGCTAAGAGCCCAGTCACGGTTGTTCTGCCTTACTGGGCTGAAAGGACCACTGGTTAACATCTCATTTGAATCATCATGTTAAGCCATGGCTCTATGTGCGAGAGAGACCATACCCTGTGCACATTAAAGAACATGCTCAGTCGGTAGCACACCAGGCTTATAATCTGTAGTTCCCAGGTTCAAGTCCCAGTTGGATCAATGTTGAGATTTATCTCCACAAAATTTCCCATCCTTTCCACAGTCAGTAGGGGACACTGATGGGCTTGGAAAGGCTACCATACATCGGAGGGACGTTAAGCCGTGGCCCCTTGTGTGGGAGAGCCACACCCTGCACATGTTAAAGAGCACGCTCGATGACCTTGATGGGACGCTACCATCTGTCTTCCAACAGTTGTTCCAGTGGGTCCCCTTCCCCAACCTTCTCTGAGCCTTCGGGGTCCATGTGACCTGGCCATTTAGCCCATGGTGTGCAAAAAAGTGCCGCTCAGAGGTGAAACAACCCAACCTGGATGGCCTTGACATGCGGCTACCATCTGTCTTCAAGAGCTGTTGCAGTGGGTCCCCCTCCCCCAAACCTTCATTTTTAAAACTTACTGGTTTTGCCTACATGTAGTGCTGGCACACTACACACAGGCAAAACCAGTAAGTGTTAATGATTCCAGCCATTATGAAATGCACTTCATCTGGCCAAAGAATCTCTCACAAAACCGATGGGTTATCCTCTAAGGTATTTAGCACCAAATTGTAAAAAGTCGTAAATATTTCTGATGGTCTCCTGGCATCAAATTATTAATTAGTATGGGTGTTTCACCATGCTCATGGAGAATTTGCCACACATGTGCTGCTATTAAGCTGCTGGTCTCACTGACTCCTGTGGTACTGATGTGTGGATGGGTGAGGAATATTCCAGGATGCCAACTTGATAGACTCGATCCTGTCCTCGATATCTGATCCTGTCAGTCTGCCAGATAGTGGACTATTTGTTATGCTGCTGGTCTCTCTGAGGCATCGAACAATATGACAAATGGTTGCCAAAGTTGCATGTGGAACAGCTGGAACCCTGGGCATTTCATTGACACTTGCCTTATAGCAACACCATTACACATACTTGCCTACAGGTGTTGTATCACGTACTACCATGCCTGAGTTTTATCATGCTGGGCAGGTGATATGTCACCATCATCATGTGCATACATTCATGAATCTTTCTGTGGTGTTGCACAACATTTTGCTGTAACTAAGCATCCAGTGCCCGATTTCAAATGATCAGGGTAATATAGCCTTCCATTCAGTCATTTCATGTGTACCATATCACATTTCTTACTAATTAGAAGATCTCTACAAATTTGTAATTTATATTGTTTCTCTTTCTCTCTTTCGAGCTAGGTTTGTTACCTTCCTACATTTGATGCTAAGGGTACTACAGTTGCTTTCATTCATTCGGGTATGGTCATTTTCCTAAAGGTAGACCTAACATTTGTATCTCTAGCACCCTTCATTAAAAAGTTTTTTGGGGTTTTAGGACTTTCCTTTGAACCCTGTATATCATCAGTTCAGTTTTTGTTTCTGCTGAAGAAAGTTAAAAATTATATTGGTCACAATTGCCTGTATTCTGAGAAAACTAACACTTTAAGGGTTAAGTGGCTTTCAAGATTCTCAGCAATTTTCGAGTGATCCACATTAAAAAAAAAGTTTGCAAACATCTATTTTGCAATAACAGTCATTGGCAAGTGAACTATAAAAAAGCCTTATATACTGAAGTAAGCTTTAAGTCCAAAAGAAAGTGGGCTTTGGAAATTTTTTATAAATATATGACATGAAAGTTCTATGGTGTCATTTTTATTGTCTAATGGGTTCAGTTGTTTTACCTCTGAGCAGCACTTTTTTGCACACAATGGACAAAATGACCAGGCCACAAGGACCTTGAGGGCTCAGAGAAGGTTGGGGAGAGGGACCCACTTCAACAGATGTTGGATGACAGATGGTAGCCTCCTGTCAAGGCCATCCAATGTATTCTTTAACGTGCACAGAGTATGGCTCTCCCGAACATGGGTCCATGGCTTAACATCCCATCTGATGGATGGCAGCCTTTCCAAGCTCATCTGTGTCCCCTACTGACCATGGGCAGGGTGGGGAGTTTTGCAAAGATAAATCTCAACACTGACCCAGCTAGGACTTGAACCTGGGAACTGCAGATTATGAGCCTGGTGCACTACCAAGACACCCCCACCCCTTATTGTCTAATGCAGAATATACTGTACTTGATTACATTCCTGATAAAGTTTGATATTTTCATAACTTATTAAATGAGGGTGGAGCATTGGCTCTTGGTAGGTATGCCAGGTTCTTAATCTCTGCAATTTCCAGGTTTGAGGTCCAGCTATGCCCATTTTGAAAACCCCAATCTGCCCTTGGTGGTGAGAAAGAGAATGCTGATGGGCTGGGAACAGCTTCTGCTTCTAATCAATTGAGATGTTAACCAGTGGTCTCATGTACTGGAAGTCATAACCTGGGCAAGTTAATGAACATACTGGTGACCTTATTGGGAAGTTTCCTTCTGTTTCTTAAACAACTGTCCAGTGGATCCATTTTCACAACCTTTTCTGGGGGATCTTTGTGGCTTGTTCATTTGGCCCAGTGTATGCAAGAAAGTGCAACATCCCAACTTAATAATTTATTAAGCTTATTAATGCATTGTTTTGCTTTTTGTCAGTTGAACTAAATCTTTTAACCTTTTTTCAGGACATAAAGATTCAGTGATATCAGCAGGATTTAATTATGACTGTACTTTAGTGGCTACTGCTGATATGAGTGGTTTCATTCAAGTATGGAATATCGAAAGCAAAGCAAGAGTATGGAATTTTGAGACTGCTGATTTAAGGGTAAAATGTTGAATATTATAGCTTCATTTTTATCATTAATATTAACACTTATTCTGCATTTGAGTAGTTCATCAGATGACAAATTCTGTAGCATGTCTCTCTCATGCACAAGATTACAGCTTAAGCCTTAAAATACTCAAAGAAGGATTATCATTTTCTGAAAATAAAGTTAAGTAACAGCTGTCCCATGACCAAGTGATTAGCAAGCTTGGCAACTCAGATAATGCATGATCATTTGTGTTGTTTTCATGCTGATATCCCACCTTCCTCACAGACCTACTATAGGGTGTAAACTGGCAAGCTGCTGTCAGACTTCTGTGGCAAGAAGCTGCTTCTGCTGGTATTTATTTTTTATTTGTTTATTTAACCTTCGTTTTAATTTAAATTTCTGTCATTCTCTTTAATTTGGATATCTACCAAGGCCTACATCGAAGAGCCAAAACATTATGACTAGCATGTCTTTATGCAAATCAAAGCAGCTGCAGGTAAATGACAGCACATGTGAAGGTCATGAAATGGTATAAATAACACCTGATACTGAGCTCTGTTAATCAGCATTATTCTTGTTCTTCAGATGGGAAAGGTAGCAGACTTAAGTGAGTTTGACAAAGGCCAAATTGTAATGGCCAGATGACTGGGTCGAAGCATTTCTGAGATGGCAAAGGTTATGGTGTGCTCACGGTCAGCCATAGTTAGTACCTTCAAAAAGTGGTCTGAGGAGGGAAAAACCGTGAACCGCCAGCAAGGTATGGGTCAACCATGTCTCATCGATGCTAGAGGTAAGTGAAGGTGTATAGTAGGAGCCAACAGAAGGGATACTGTGGCGCAACTCATCCGTAATTTGAATGCTGGTGACGGGAGTAATGTGTCACAATACACATTACATCGAACCCTGCAGAAAATGGGACTGCGCAGCTGCTCTGAATGCCCATGCTAACCTCAGTTCAACATTGAAAGTGCCTACAATGGGCATGCGAGGCATCAAAACTGGACCTTGAATGATTGGAAGAAGATCACCTGGTCCGATGAATCTTATTTCCTGTTCCACCATGTGGATGACCGGGTATGTGTGCATCATTTCTTTGGGGAAGTGTTGGCACCAGGGTGCACCGTGGGATGAAAACAAGCCGGTAGAGGAAGTGTAATGCTTTGGACAGTGTTCTGCTGTGAAACCTTGGATCCAGTCATTCATGTACAGGAAACTATGGCATCTACCACCTACCTAAACATCATTGCAGACCTGGTACATCCTTTCATGGCAATGGTATACCCCTCTGGTAGTACCTTATTTCAGCAGGATAATGCCCCATGCCACACTGCCCAGATTGTCCAAGAATGGTTCATGGAACATGAGGAAGACTTTCAGGTATTGCCCTGTCCTCCAAATTCTCCACACATCAATCCAGTTGAGCATCTGTGGTTTGTGTTGGAACAGCATATCCAATCTGTGGCAGCTAAACCACATAACTTAGAAGAGTTAAAGGATCTGCTGGTAACTTGTTGGTACCAGATACCAAAAGACACCTTCAGAAATCGTGTAGCGTCCATTCCTCACTGGGTAAGAGCTGTTTTGGTGGCACATGGAGGACCAACATCATATTAGGCGGGTGGTCATAATGTTTTGCCTCTTCGGTGTATATATTGTTGTTAGTCACTGCAGGATAAAGGTCTTTCACTGTGTTTTCTGTTTGTTTGTGGTTTGACAGCCCCAAGCAAATAGATTCACAGGATATATTTTATCAGCTTGTGGATAATCCTAAGTAGAGGCTGTCACAGCTACCTGAACTCCTGCTTCTATGGGCATCATCAAATACAGCATTGGAGGAAGTCTTCCAGTGTAGATGGCTTTACTAGTGGGGGTCTTTGCCCCATGCCTGTGACTAGGGACTGTTTGATATTGTCGCTATTCTCTCTCTCAATGAACATAGTTTCTTTAAACATACCATTAACCATTTTCTTTCCATAAGTAGATGGAATGTGAGGACTCTGCACAGAGATTATTCTCTTGATATTCTTGGCTTGCAAGAGATCAGATGGACAGATAAAGTTCAGATTCTTAAAAATAATCTTAAATTTCTCTTCTCATGGAGAAAAGATAAAAAGCTTCTCCAAGGCATAGGTTTGCTTCTCGGCATATACACTAGTGATGCTCTTCTAGGACACAAGTGCATTAATGAAAGGTTTCTTACAGTTTAATTTCAGACAAGTATTGAAGACTTAGCCATCCCATGGCCGAGTGGTTAGCGCGCTTGGCTACTGATCTAAGAGACCTGGGTTCGAGCCCCGGGTAAGGCATGACTATTTGTGGCGTTTTTCTGCTGAGGGCCTGCCATCCTCTCAGACCTTCTACTATGACATATAAACTGACAGGCTCCTGTCAGACCTCTGTGGCAAGCAGCTGCTTGAGGGGGTATTTATTTCATTTTTTTTTTATTGAAGACTTGAATACTATCTGTTGTTATGCCACCACTGAGGGTTGGGGGTGGCTCATTCGGTAGTACACCAGGCTTGTAATCTGCAGTTCCCAGGTTCGAGTCGCAGCTGGGTCAGCGTTGAGATTTATCACCACAAAATTCCCCACCCTGTCCATGGTCAGTAGGGGACACTGATAGACTTGAAAAGGCCGCCGTCCATTGGATGGAACGTTAAGCCGTGACCCCGTGTGCGGAAGAGCCATAGGCTGTGCACATTAAAGAACACACTGGATGGCCTTAACAGGAGGCTACCATCTGTCTCCCAACAGCTATTCCAGTGGGTCTCCTCCCCCAACCTTCTTTTAGCCTTCGGGGTCCATGTGACCTGGCCATTTAGCCCGTGATGTGCAAGTGCCAGTCAGAGGTAAAACAACCCAACAACCCAAAGCCCCCACTGAGTATGCAGATGAGAATGCTAAAGATAGGTTTTCTGGGCAACTTCAGAATATCTTGAAATCTATCAAGAATGTATTGGACCTGGCCACCAAATCTAACTGGTTCATCGTTATTGAGTGATCATGGGTCCAGGGAGAGGGTGTCCTAATGGGAACACTGCTCTCTGGACTCGTGGCCAATACCTTTATGCAACTTGTAGAACAAATTGCTTTGTAATAAGCAGAGTTAAAGCCAACCTTATATCTCCCCTCGAAACTAAATTACCCCCCCCCCCCCAAAAAAAAAACTCTCTTCAGTAGTTTTGATTAAATGTTATTAAATAATGAAAGGTACACAGCTAACAATATAATTATATTATATCACATTGTATGCTGCACATTCAAATGGTTTAAATACTCCTATATCTCAAATTGTGAGGAGTGCAAAGTTATTACAATTCAACATGAGTTTGTGACCCTTTTATGTCAGAAATTATTTAATTTTATGTCATAAATTGTTTCATCATTGTTCTTTTAGAACTGGAGTACAGTGAAACGTGTTGTTCTTTTACAACTGTAGTACCAGAATAGCCAACGCCAACAACATCTGGGCACCAGTAAATATGTTTTTAAAAGATTTTAAACTTATAGACGATTTTAAATGTTTAATATTATAACTCTGTTCACAAAATCTGAGGATAGTGCAAAAGTTCTTTTCCATCAGAACTCTGTACCAAAACATATCATAAATAAGAAAGTGCAATATAACTAGATATAAACCTTCAGACTTAAACAACTGTTATGACTTAAAGATCTTAGTTTAAGGAAGGATGTAACGATTTCATCACAACAGAAGTGATGCAGTTAATTGAAGTGATTCAACGTACTTCAAACGCAATTAATATCTTATATATTTACTGACTGTATGGGTGATGACTACAGCAATATAACATCATACCTGTATATTCAAAGGACTGGTTTCTTTGCATAATTTAACACCATTGGCTACATGTGATGATTGCAATAAGCTCCACAAATGTACCAACAGAAGAGCTTGGACATATCGCAAGAAACAAGTATTTGTGACATCAAATGACGCTAAAGTATCAAGTAAAATAGATGTACCAGCTTATGAATTATTGGTAATTATATTTGCATTTCTTGTTTGTCTAGTATACATTATGGATATATATATATAATGATATATTTATGACATGTTAGTAATTATTTGGTATATATATTACAATAATTTGTGACATAAAAGGGTCACAAACTCACATTGAATTGTAATTACTTTGCACTCCTCACAATTTGAGATATAGGAGTATTTAAACCATTTGAATGTACAGCATACAATATATATAATATAGTTTTGATTAAATGGCTTACATACATTATTAGACAGCAGTGTCATCCTATTTTTACGTAACTGGGTCTCCTAATTTGCAATTTTTATTTCATTATTATTCTTAAACTACAATTTTTAAGAATCAATAGCAGAAAAAGTAAACACGATAAATCTATTTACGTATATGTATTTATTTTGTTATTAATAATTTTTATTAATATTGATAAGTTTCCTTTTTCCAATCTTTTGTTTTTTAACAAGTTGATTGATTGAACTGATTCAAACCACTGGATGCTACTATTGCATACATATATAATAAATTTGCTAATGTTATTTCGAAATATTTTTAGTACAAATGCAAAATAATGAATTATATGTTAACATAGCATTATAATGAAATTTATATTTTGCTATAATGAAAAACGTAATGAAAACTGATACTAAAGTTTTTGGCTGTAATGAAAAACTTAAAACGTTTTTCATTTCGTTTGCCAACACTGCATATATGAATGTACAGCAATACAGTGGTACACACTTAACATTGTTAATTTGTTCTTTAAAATATGAAGTTAAGTGAAAACATTAAACTTATCGAAATATATAATCTTCATGTGAATGAAATATATCTCGAGATATATTTTTCACAATATACTGACTGAATGTAGTCTTGATAAATTATAGTATTAGTACTTGTATGGTAGTTTGTTCACAAAAATATTTTAATTATTTTGTATATTTTTTTATTATATCTAGAGTAGTAATAAAATTATTTCTTGTTATTAAGATAATGAGAGCAGTAACACATGGTCAAGCAGTTATAAACCACTTCAGCAAAAATGAATCGGAGGAATTAGGCTGATAGATATCATAATGTAATAGGACACACTTTATGTTTACATACATTCGAAGGTAGAGCAATACTATCAATACATAAGAAATTCATATATAATTTGGAATGACAAAGCCAAGGAGGAAGGAGGATTCTGCCTCGTTTTCCAAAATATAATTTAAATAATTACACTTACCTTCAATCAGCTCCTCTTGATCACTGAGTTGGTGACATTGCCAATGATAGTGGCAACAACTCTAGTGGGTAGTAAGAAAGATGTTAAATATTAGATGTGGTGCAAAGTAACTGGCAAAGTGCTTCCAAAGAAGGAAATTTTTGCTGATTGAATTCTGTGGATTGAATATGGAAAATGTAACTTTCTCTGTAAGATACAATAACCAATGCAATAGCAATGAATCAAGGTTCTTCATACACTCCTAGCGCAATTAGCCTGACAAACCAGGGCTTTTATTATACAGTGTAATACAGGATGTCCACAAAGTCTGAAAATTTTTAAATTTTTTAATCAAAAGTTCGGAGTTGCACATGCACAACTCCTATGCTCTTGGAAATGAGCGCTGTGATGCCAAAAATGAAATTAAATCCCCAAAATGATAAATATAATGTTAAGCAAAACTGATTAAGGTAAAATAAAAGTGAATGAGGGGGCATCACACTGTAAACAAGCCACCACCATACATGCAAGCAAATAGTGAGATCTGTCCTTTTTAGTCCACAGTAACCCAGTTTGCACATAGAAGGAAAGCAGAAGAATAATGTCACTTCTGGCAAATATAGGATGATTGTTTTCAAAGAAAATGAAATTTTTCATTTTCTAAATTTTGCACCTTTTGACAGTAGGAATCTATAATAATGACTACAGAATTTCTCATTTATCCCCTAAAAAAGTTATGTTTCTCATTTTCTAGAATTAAAGGGCAAATCAGTTTATGTTAAAAAATAATAATTTATTATTACCCACCATTATAATTTAGATATTCTTGGCTTCCAAGAGACCAGATGGACAGGTAAAAGTCAGATTAATAAAAATAATCTTAAATTTCTCTTTTCAGGAAGGAACGATAATAAGCATCACAAAGACGTGGGTTGCTTCTCAGCAGACATGCTAGTGATGCTCTAGGATATGAGTGCATTAATGAAAGGTTTTACAGCAAAATTTCAGATGAGCATTAAAGATTTGAATGTTATCTGCTGTTATGCCCCCACTGAGGATGCCGATGACAATCAGAAGGATAGGTTTAATGGAAAACTTCAGAATATTTTGAATTCTGTCAAAAAAGGAGATATTACCCTTATTCTAGGTGACTTCAGTGCCAAAGTTGGTACTGACTCTGACCTTTGGGGAGGGGTGATAGACACTTTTGGTGGTATTGATAGCTGCAATGAGCAACGTCTCCTACAGGTAAGTAAACCCAATGGATTCAGAATAACTAACACTTATTACAAACACCATGACATACATAAGTACACATGGGTGTATTAATATATGATTAATAATAACCCATGCTGTTAATTAATATTATGATTAATTATATATTAATTAACAGCAAGTGAACTAGTTCTGTTAGAAATACCAAGGCATATAGGGGAGCTGAAATTGGATCTGACTATTACCTTGTTAAAAGTGTTGTACTAAAGTTAAAAAAATTATCTTTAACTCGAAAAAACCCAGTTATAGCTAAAGTTTACTATGATAGGTTACTTAGTCATTACGACAGTCATGGTTTGCTTACTACAGAAGTTGAGGAAGAATGGGACCATTTTAAACTGGCTTTTTTGGACACTAACAGTACTCTTCTAAGAAAAAAGGAGCAGAGGAGGCAGAATTATTTTAGTAATAAAACACTTGAGCTTATTTCAGAAAGAAAGAACTGCAGGAATGTCCTTAATCAATACACTACTAGTCCTAATAGAAAGCATTATAGAGAGCTTAATAAACGTGTAAAGGATCAGTTTGCTGCAGATAAGAATCTTGGGCTTGATGGCTTGGCTGACAAAGCCAAGGAAGCAGTTAGACAGCAGAGAGCTGTACCAGATAGTTAATGTTTCGTGTGGTAGAAAATGGAGGGGTATATAGGGATTGAAGGATAAACAAGATAAAGTTATAGAAGGTGATGTTTCTGTCATGGCTAGGAGGGATGAGCATTTCAGTAATGTTCTAAACAATGTGGTTAGTTCTACTCCCATTGTTTGTAATGATGATAGATGCATTGGCAGCTTTAATGTTGGCCCTGTAACACAATCTGAGGTTATTTTGGCTATCTCTAAACTTAAACTTCATAAATCCCCAGGGGTAGATGAAATTTCTACGGAAATGCTTAGAGCTGGGAATGTTTCTGTTACCACTTGGATGACTGAAATTTTGAATAACTTTTATGATAAAGGCATGGTTCCTAAGGATTTTACCAGAGCTATTATTATCCCTATTTTCAAAAAAGGTGATCGCAGTTCTTGTGATAACTATAGGGGTATCAGCCTACTCTCTGTACCAGGTAAAGTTCTTTCCATTATTGTGCTTAATAGAATTAAGAATCTGGTTGACAGACAATTGCGTGATGAGCAATGTGGATTCAGAAGTGGTAGGGGATGTGTAGATCAGATATTTTCACTTAGGCAGATTCTTGAGAAATGTTTAGAGTTTCAGAAACCTTTGGTTGCTAGCTTTGTTGATTTCAAAAAGGCTTTTGACTCTGTTGATCGTCATAATTTGTGGTTGATTGTGAAATCATATGGTATACCAGACAAGTTAGTTAACATAATGAAAGCTCTCTATAATAACACTGAGTCATGTGTGAGAGTTGGTAAGTCTTGTAGCAATTGGTTTAGCATTACATCTGGTGTTCGACAAGGGTGCATCTTGTCTCCTTTTCTCTTTAGTTTGGTTGTTGATTATGTTATGCGAAATTCACTTCAAGGGAAAGATTTTGGCCTTAATTGGGCTGGAGATACGAAAATTTCTGATTTAAATTATGCTGATGATTTAGCCCTTTTTTCAAATGATGTTGATGAGATGAACTCTTTCATTCGAGCTGTTGATGAGACTGGTAGTAGAGTAGGTTTGGTTATAAACAGAGAGAAAACTAAAGTGATGAAAATTGGTCAGGCAGGTTGTGATTCAGTTAATCTGAATGGTTGCAGTCTTGAGCAGGTGTCACAGTTTAGTTACCTTGGGAGCTGTGCAACTGATACTGGTGATGTGCGGCATGAGATTAACAGACGAATAGGGATTGCTGCCGGGACTTTTAAGAATCTATGGAGATTGTGGAGAAATAGGTGTATACACCTAAAGACTAAAATTAGACTGTATAATAGTTTGGTTCTTTCTAGAGTTAGTTATGGTAGTGAAACTTGGACGCTATGTAAACAAGATAACAGAAAACTAGATGCTTTTGATTCTAGATGCTTACGCAGTATCTTGGGTATTAGGTGGTTTAACTTTGTAACTAATGATGAGGTTAGGCAAAGGAGTCTGCAACCTCCTTTAAGCAGCATATTGTGCAGAGAGAGACTCCACTGGTTTGGCCATGTTGCCCGTATGGATAATTATAGATTGGCGAATAAGGTTATGAACAGTGTGCCTAGAGGCCTCAGGAGGGGGAGACCTAGGATGCGGTGGGAGACAATGTCAAACAGGACCTTGTTAGAATTGGTGTGCAGTGGCCGGATGCAGCAGATGTAGCTCAGGACAGATATGCTTGGAGAATTAAACTGCACGGTCTGGTTGCACCTCCGTAGCCCATGGCTGCTTGGGGATGATGATGATGAATGCGATGTTAAAATATCCACAGTCACAAGTTGTAGGCCTGCCATACGATATAACATAACTATGAAAAAATCAATACTTATTGATCAGCCAAAAGATCGCTAATTTCCGAAAATAAATCTACTGAAATGAAAACTGATGTTTAAATATTAAAAAAACACTAACTTTACAAAGAGTATCCAATATACTGGACCAAAACTGTAAACAACACTTATATCACACACAAGCAATGGAGATTGCATCAGCCATCTGTGTCTTGTTTGCCTCAGTGAAGCATAACTAATTAAATGCAGGTGCAACCAGAATTCTTAAGAATGATGTGTTTACTTTCAGTTTCAATTTGAAGGTGGGAAATATGCATAGAATGCTGGGGAAAATGATAAAAATAACTTGGGAATACTGACTAGGTTTATGACAGAAAAGAGTAAAACGGGGGGAAAATGGCGGTACGTATTTTGCAATTACTACCAAAATCTATGGTTTTAAAAATAGCAGTTGTTTTTTGTTAATTTTTAAGCGATTTTCAAAAATTTAAGGATAATAATTTTGTTGATAATAGCTCAAATCAAACTTGTGAACTTAAATCAGAAGGTTGCTTCAGCAAATAGGAATGTTAACAAGCAAATCGGCAATAGCATTTAGTGCTTTTAAAAAATGGCAATAAGATGGCTTTTATGAAATTATTTATATTGTAGTTTAGTAAAATGTGCATCAAATTAAAAAACAATATTATTTTTGAAGCCTGAATTATATATTTGTATGAGATATATAAATTACAATGGTAATTTTTATTTTTAAAAAATCGATATATTTTTGTTGTACTAAGACCATATTCATACGTCATCGACACTCGCAATTCCGATTCGCCATACGTATACATGCAGGTTAGGCCTTGGAAGGGTTAAGAATCTATGGAGAGTGTGGAGAAATAGGCGTATACACCTAAAGACTAAAATTTAACTGTATAATAGTTTGGTTCTTTCTAGGGTTAGTTATGGTAGTGAAACTTGGACACTTTGTAAACAAGATAACAGAAAACTAGATGCTTTGATTCTGGATGCTTACACAGTACCTTGGGCATTAGGTGGTTCAGCTTTGTAACTAATGATGAGGTTAGGCAAAGGAGTCTGCAACCTCATTTAAGCAGCATATTGTGCAGAGAGAGTTGGTTTGGCCATATTGCCCGTATGAATAATTATAGATTGGTGAATACGGTTATGAACAGTGTGCCTAAAAGCTCAGAAAGAGGGGGAGACCTAGAATGCAGTGTGCAGACAATGTCAAACAAGACTTTTTTAGAATTGGTGTGCAGTAGCCAGATGCAGTAGATGTACCTCAGGACAGATGTGCTTGGAGAAATAAATTGCATGGTCTGGTTGGACCTCCACAGCCCATGGCTGCTTGAGGATGAGGATGATGATGATATTAAAATATTATTGAAAATTTTAAAATAAATGCTAAGGTCAAATTTTACTTAATTAAAATTTAATTAAAATTCATATGAATATCAATTATATTTCTGTTAGTAAGTTATTTGGGTATTCATCATCATCATCATCATCATCATCATCATCATCATCATCATCATCATCATCATCATCAAGCAGCCATGGGCTATGGAGGTCCAACCAGACCATGCAGTTTAATTCTCCAAGCATATCTGTCCTGAGCTACTCTGCTGCTTCCGGCCACTGCACACCAATTCTAACAAGGTCCTGTTTGACATTGTCTGCCCATCCTAGTCTCCCCCTAGTCTCCCCCTTGATCCTAGTCTCCCCCTGGGTATTCATTCTTCATCAATACACCCTGTGACCAATATTTCTATCATAAATATATATTGTTTGCAATATTTCTTTAAGATTTACTTTTCTACACTTATCATCCTCTTAACAATGTAAATTAAAACCTTTTGGAGGGTTAGAAAACTATAAATTATCTTCTTTCATCAGTACTTATTCAACTAAAAAAGAAATTTTCATTAATCTGGTGCATCCCTTCCCCACAAAGGATGAAGGAACAAATTGTTGGTTCTAAAATCTCTTGATCATCACACTCCACCAGTTAAAATATCAAGTTTCTAGCCTAAATAGATAGTTTACAATATCTGAAAAATTTAATGTTTAAAATTTTAAAAATTTCCCACCAAAAGGAGGGTGCAGTTAAAATCTTTGGTAGGTTAAATAGATACCTATCTCTAAAAACAATCTCTTAAAACCCAAAAATTGCCTTTTCACACTCCCTCTGGGAGTAAATATGATAATCATTTTTGTGTCAGTGCAAACTCCAAAATATTAACATTTCACAACCAAAATTTATTACATAATTACATTATTTCAATTCAGGCTGTCCTGTGTCCCAAATGGTTAGCCCACTTGGCTACTGATAAAGGGACTTAGGTTCGAGCCCCAGGTAAGGTATGGATGTTTGTCTGCAGACCTCAGTGGCAAACAGTTGCTTGAGTTTATTTTTCTTCCCATGGCTGAGTGGTTAGTGCTCTTAACTACTGATCAAAGGGTCCTGGGTTTGAGCCCCAGGTAAGGCATGGATGTTCTTGTTTTCTTTCTACTGAGGTCTGTCATTTTTCAGGTAAATATTATTCAAGAAGAAATTTCCTTTCCATTAGTATCTAACCGTTTTCATTCATCAGGTTTTGCACAGTTAAGCCTTAATTGCATAGTCAGATCTATTTTTTTCACTATATCACTGTGAAAAAGTTGTATTAAAATTAATATTCATAAATTTGTTTAAATTTTTTATTTTCACAGAAAAATTGGAGCTAAATTCTGTTTGGTATATAATATGACCTATTTCTGCTGATTTGTTATTTGTTCAAAAAAAAAAAACCTGTAAAGCTGATTTGCTTATTTGTTGACTCGGTACAGCTGGCAAAAACCTGGACCTTTCTCAAAGTACAGTACTGAAGAAAGAAGAAAAATTACAAAAAAAGAGAATAATTTTCTTGTTTCAAATAAAAAATTATTTTCCTACTATTCAGGAAGAAATTTTCTTTTTAGTCTATTATAGTGTATTATAGCTATTTTAGTTTATTAGTTTTTAATAAATTTTTACTTGTATTGCCAGATACCTATTTTTTTACCATTGGCTACTGATCTAAGTGACCTGGGTTCAAGCCCCGGGTAAGGCATGGCTGTTTGTGTCGTTTTTCTGCTGAGAGCCTGCCATCCTCTCAGACCTTCTACTATGGCATATAAACTGACAGGCTCCTGTCAGACCTCTGTGGCAAGCAGCTGCTTGAGGGGGTATTTATTTTATTTTTTTAAGACTAAAAAATCCCTATTAAAATAAAACTTGTCATCATTTTTCAGCTGCTTGAGGTTTTATTTTTGTAAAATCCAATATTAAATGCAGATTAATTTTGTATATAGCATGCACTAATTCCTTTCATTAGTTATATGGCAAAAAAATGTCCTAAAGTTAAATATTTTTTGCTGACCACAATGAAAAAATTAGCTTGCTCTGTGGTTTCATCCCAGTTTTTCAGCCTGGGGACTGGAAGAATTAAATTGTTCTTTGAATTTAAGTTTTGATGTTCAATTTAAAGGGAACTTAAAAATTTTCACTGTTCAGTGAATAAATTTTTGTGCATTTCAATACATGCAGCTACTTCTACTATACATACAAATATGCATAATTTGTTTTAAAATTTTCATACCTTTATTTTTAGTGGCTTGAATGGCATCATGGTACAAATGTTTTATTAGCTGGCACTGCAGATGGAGATGGGTGGATGTGGCGAATCCCAGATGGAGACACAAAATCTTTCCAGAGCTATGGAACTGGAAGTAGCTACGGACGAATAATGCCTGATGGTAAGTCTAAACTTAAATTTTTATTAAATTTGGTATCGATTCAGATCATATTCAATGAATGTATCAGAAATTAGAATTAACTTTTACTAAGGACCAATCAAAAATTCCTATTTCTGTTGATTATTAAAATCAGCAGAAATAGGAATTTTTGATTCACAGCTCACAGCTAATTTGATAAAATTTAATAACCACGATTGGGGCAGGGGTGGCTCAGTCGATAGTGTGCCAGGCTCGTAATCTGTAGTTCCCAGATTTGAGTACTAGCTGGGTCAGTGCTGATAGGGGCGGGGGTGGCTCGGTAGCGCACTAGGCTTGTAATCTGCAGTTCCCAGGTTCGAGTCCCAGCTGGGTCAGCGTTGAGATTTATCTTTGCAAAACTTCCCGCCCTGCCCACGTTCAGTAGGGGACACCGATAAGCTTGGAAAAGCCACCGTCCATCGTATGGATGTTAAGCTGTGGCCCCATGTGCGGGAGAGCCATACCCTGTGCACGTTAAAGAACACGCTGGGTGGCCTTGACAGGAGGCTACCATCTGTCTCCCAACTCTCTCTCCCAAATTGCTCTGAGCCTTCGGGGTCCTTGTGACCTGGCCATATAGCCCATTGCGTGCAAAAAAAGTGCCACTCAGAGGTAAAACAACCCAACCCTAATAACCACGATTGATAGCTGTACATTAACATTTAAATGTTATAAGTCCAGAGGAGTGCTCAACATATCTCATGTAGTATCACATCAGCTTAATGCCATCACGGCTGCTATTAAACTACTATCAATTAGGAGCATATTGGTAGTAGTTTAAGGTACAATGGTGCATTTTTGCCATCTTATGCTCTTTTTTTTTTGGAAGGGTAAAAACACAGCACAAATCTGAAAAAAAGATTTGTGCAGTGTACAGAGATGATGCTGAAATGACCAAATGCCTCAGAAGTGATTCGCGAAATTCCGAACTGGGAATTTCTCTCTGGAAGATGCATCATGTTCAGGAA
This sequence comes from Ryuthela nishihirai, assembly GCA_038380435.1. Classification (NCBI taxonomy): domain Eukaryota; kingdom Metazoa; phylum Arthropoda; class Arachnida; order Araneae; family Heptathelidae; genus Ryuthela; species Ryuthela nishihirai. The sequence continues at coordinate 6,093,725 of JAWZYU010000021.1, forward strand.
GGTCCTCCATGGTGGACAACAATCAAATCACGACATTAATCTAAGCTAACCAGTGCAGCACAACAAGAGAGATTGCCGAGACACTAAAAATATCACAAACATCGGTTGTAAGGCATTTGGAGCAGCTGAGATATGTGAATCGGTATGATGTGTGGGTGCCGCATCAACTGGGAAAAAAAAATGTTTAATGGAACATGCCTCTGTTTGTTATTTGCTCCTGCAACACAAATGACCCATTTTTGAAGCTGTTAGTGACTGGCAATGGGAAATGGATCCTTTACAACAATGTCCAAAGAAAAAGATCCTGGTGCAAGCAAAGTAAGCTTCTGTTACTGCAATCCAAGGCTGGTCTGCATCCAAAGAAGGTCATGTTCTGTGTGTGGTGGGATTGGAAGGGAATCCTTCACTATGAGCTGTTGCCAAGCAATGAAACAATTAATTCAGATCAGTATTGCTTGTAATTCAATTGGTTGAAGACAGCGATTGATAAAAAATGTCCTGAATTGGTAAATTGCAAAGGAGTTGTGCTCCACCATGACAACATTAGACCACATGTGTCTTTAACCTCTCGGAAAAAATTGTTGCAGTTGAGTTGGGATATTTTGTACCACCTGCCATATTTGCTTGACATTGCACCCTCGGAATACCATTTATTGTGGTCACTGCAAAACTTTGAATGGTAGAGTTCCAAACGTTGGAGGCCATCAACCTTAATCGGTTCTTCAACGAAAAACCAACCAAGTTCTACACCAATGGAATAATGATGCTACCATGATGCCATTCAAGCCACTAAAAATAAAGGTATGAAATTTTTAAAAGAAATTATTCATATTTGTATGTGTAGTAAAAGTAGCTGCATGTATTGAAATGCACAAAAATTTATTAGTGTTTGACAGATGGCTTAAGATAATCGAATGAAATGGTGGATACATTATTGGTTAAAGGTATTTATTGCTATTTAATATTTCAGTTTGAATTTTTGCCTAAAATCTGAATGAACTTTTTGTTCAACCTGATAATTGTTATTGTGTGTGTGTGCACATGAATAAAGGCATTATTAAAAATACAGTACAATTTCTCCTTCCAATGCTTAATTCTATAAACACATCTATGGAAGATGAAACATTTTTCCACCTTCATTGCTATGCCAGATTATATCATGTTTCAATAAATATTCAGCAGAAAAAATTTCCGCCGACATACAGGATTTGAACCCGCATCTCTCCAGAAACATGCCAAAGTATTCTTCCAGTTGAACTAATGCCAGCTCGTCTTTTTTCCGCTAATTTTAAGACAACTCTATCACGGAATTTTTTGGACCAACCATTGGCACCATCTATGATCTCCTGTGGCAATTATTACCTTAATATTGCACAGAGTGAGATGGAAATAAATAAGTCTCATCACACTTTTAGCGTTATTAATGATTTAAACATAGATGATAATCACAGCGTTACCTGTTGCTCATTTGGCATTGATTAATCAATAAATATTCAGCTTAAAAAATTTTCGCCGACATACGGGATTTGAACCCGCATCTCTCCAGAAACATGCCAGAGTATTCTTCCAGTTGAACTAATGCCAACTTGTCATTTTTCCACTAATTAAATTAGCATTTAAGACTTAAATTAAAAAATTAGCATTTAAGACTTAACTCTGTCACAGAGTGACAGAGTTAAGTCTTAAAATTAGCAGAAAAAAGATGAGCTGCCATTAGTTCAACTGGAGGAATACTCTGGCATGTTTCTGGAGAGATGTGGATTCAAATCCCGTATGTCGGAGAAATTTTTTTCTGCTGAATATTTATTGATAATCTGTTTCCTGGTTAGCCACAAAGATGGTATATAGAACCAAATTGACTCGGCTCCCGCGGTGGAGACTCTTAGTCTGGCTTTTTCATCGATAAGCCCGTCGACCGGGGATCCCACTCCCAGCCGCGAGATTTCAACTTCGTCCTCTCCATTGTGAGTGGGCCGATGCCCCCCCAGTGAACAGTCTTCCGAACCCCGATATCACTGAGCCTACTGGACCGGGTTAGCCACACCCAGTCCTCAGAACCCTCAAGTACAGCCCCTCAACCGGGGCTGAAACTCGGAGCTTCTCAGGGGACAAGTCAATAAGCCCACTGGACTGGCCCACCCAAAACCAGTCTGCAGACCCTAAACAGGCCCCTCCACCAGAGGTTACAAGATTTCGTGAACCCTGGAGAACCAGCGACCCGAACCCAATTTCTCAGAGGCACCATTCAGCTCCCCCACCACATCAAGGTGGTCCCCTATCGGGGGGGGGGGGCCTTGGGACATGCTCTAAGTACTCAAATGCTTGTCCCCATGTATAAGTGTTTTAACCCTTCCAGTGTCCAGCTTAAAAAACTGGTTCCATCCACAGGCCAAGCTATTTTCTCTCTATGTTCAGCCAAAAAAAAAAATTAACTTTAGTCTTTTTTCCCAAATAACTAACAAAAGGAATTATGGCATGTTATGTGCCAAATTAATCAGCATTAAATTCTGAATTTTCTGAAAATAAAATATTTGACAAAAAAGACAACAAGTTTTTATTTTAATACTGTTTTTTAAGAGTCCTATCTGCTGAGGTCCTGCCATCCTCTCAGATCTCCTACTGTGGCATATAAACTGACAGGCTCCTGTCAGACCTCTGTGGCAAGCAGCTGCTTGAGGGGGTATTTATTTATTTATTTTTTTATTAACTATGGTTCCTCCATGTAGTAAAAAAATGCATCTGGCAACACAAAAATTTATTTTAAAAAAACCAATAGACGGAAATGATTTTAATGCACATGAATAGATAGGCTATTTACCTCTGAATAACAAAAAAATATTTTTTTGGTTTCAAGTAAATATGTTTCTTGTTTTGCAACTTTTTCTCAGTACCATACTTTGCGAAAATTTCTGGCTTTTAGCCAATTGTGCTGCGTCAGATAAGCAAGTCAACATTAGAATTTTTTTTTAAAATAGCCAATCAACAGAAATAGGTCATGTTATATACCAAATTAAACAGAATTTAATTGCAAATTTTACAAAAATAAATGATATAAACAAATTTGCAAGCATATTGATTTTAATAAGCCATTTTCAATGTAATATGGTGAAAAAAAAGATATCATCATCATCAAGCAGCCATGGGCTATGGAGGTCCAACCAGACCGTGCAATTTAGTTCTCCAAGCAAGTCTGTCCTGAGCTACATCTACTGCATCTGACCACTGCACACCAATTCTAACTAGGTCCCATTTGACATTGTCTAGGTCTCCCCCTCTTTCTGAGGCCTTAAGGCACACTGTTCATAACCCTATTTGCCAATCTATAATTATTCATACAGGCAACATGGCCAAACCAACGGAGTCTCTCTCTGCATAATATGCTGCTTAAAGGAGGTTGCAAACTCCTTTGCCTAACCTCATCATTAGTTACAAAGTTGAACCACCTAATGCCCATGATACTGCATAAGCATCTGGAATCAAAAGCATCTAGTTTCCTGTTATCTTGTTTACAAAGTGTCCACGTTTCACTACCATAACTAACCCGAGAAAGAACCAAACTATTATACAGTCCAATTTTAGTCTTTAGGTGTATATGCCTATTTCTCCACACTCTCCATAGATTCTTAAAAGTCCTGTCAGCAATCCCTATTCGTCTGTTAATCTCATGCCACACATCACCATTATCTGTTACATAGCTCCCAAGGTAATTAAACTGTGACACCTGCTCAAGACTGCAACCATTCAGATTAACTGAATCACAGCCTGCCTGACCAATTTTCATCACTTTAGTTTTCTCTCTGTTTATAACCAAACCTACTCTACTACCAGTTTCATCAACAGCTTGAATGAAAGAGTTCATCTCATCAACATCATTTGCCAAAAGGGCTAAATCATCCGCATAATCTAAATCAGATATTTTCATATCTCCAGTCCATTTAAGGCCAAAATCTTTCCCTTGAAGCGATTTTCACATAACATAATCAATAACCAAGCTAAAGAGAAAAGGAGACAAAATGCACCCTTGTCAAACACCAGAATTAATGCTAAACCAATTGCTACAAGTCTTACGAACTCTCACACACGACTCAGTGTTATTATAGAGAGCTTTCATTATGTTAACTAACTTGTCTGGTGTACCATATGATTTCACAATCAACCACAAATTATGACGACCAACAGAGTCGAAAGCCTTTTTGAAATCATCAAAGCTAGCAACCAAAGGTTTCTAAAACTCTAAACATTTCTCAAGAATCTGCCTAAGTGAAAATATCTTATCCACACATCCCCTACCACTTCTGAATCCACATTGTTCATCACGCAATTGACTGTCAACAGATTCTTAATTCTATTAAGCACAATCATGGAAAAAACTTTACCTGTAACATAGAGTTGGCTGATACCCCTATAATTATCACAAGAACTGCGATCACTTTTTTTGAAAATAGGGATAACAATAGCTCTTGTAAAATCCTTTGGAACCATGCCTTTATCATAAAAGATATTCAGAATTTCAGTCATCCAAGTGGTAACCGAAACATTCCCAGCTCTAAGCATTTCGGTAGTAATTTCATCTACCCCTGGGGATTTATGTAGTTTAAGTTTAAAAACAGCCAAAATAACTTCAGATTGTGTTATAGGGCCAACATTAAAGCCACCAATGCATCTATCATCATTACAAACAATGGGAGTAGAACATCACTGAAATGCTCAGCCCACCTAGCCATGACAGAATCCTCACCTTCTATAACCTTACCTTGTTTATCCTTCAATCCCTGTATACCTGTTTGTTTTCTACCACACAAAACATTAACTATCTGGTACAGCTCTCTGCTGTTGTGCTGTCTAACTGCTTCCTCGGCTTTGTCAGCCAAACCATCAAGCCAAAGATTCTTATCAGCAGCTAACTGATCTTTTACACGTTTATTAAGTTCTCTATAATGCTTTCTATTAGGACTAGTAGGGTATTGATTAAGGACATTCCTGTAGTTCTTTCTTTCCGAAATATGCTCAAGTGCCTTATCACTCAGATAATTCTGTCTCTTCTGCTCCTTTTTTCCTAAAAGAGTACTGTTAGTGTCCAAAAAAGCCTGTTTAAAATGATCCCATTCTTCCTCAACTTCAGTAGTAAGCATACCATGACTGTTATAATGACTAAGTAACCTATCATGCTAAGCTTTGGCTATAACTGGGTTTTTCAGAGCTTCAGTATTAAAAGTAATTTTTTTAACCTTAGCACAACACTTTTTAAGTTTAAGTTGCAAGACACTTTTAACAAGGTAATGGTCAGATCCAATTTCAGCTCCCCTATATGACCTGGTATTCCTAACAGAACTAGCCCATTTGCTGCTAATTAATATATAATCAGTGATATTCTTATGCAGCCCATCGGGTGAAACCCATGTGTACTTATGTATGTCGCGGTGTTTGTAATAAGTGTTAGTTATTCTGAAACCATTGAGTTTACTTACCTGTAGGAGACGTTGCCCATTGCCATTGCAGCTACCAATACCAAAAGGGCCTATTACTCCTCCCCAAAGGTCAGAGTCAGTACCAACTTTGGCATTGAAGTCACCTAGAACAAGGGAATATTTCCTTTCTTGGCAGAATTCAAACTCTCCTGAAGTTTTCCATAAAACCTATCCTTCTGATCGTCATCCTCAGTGGGGGCATAACAGCAGATAACATTCAAGTCTTTAACGCTTGTCTGAAATTTTGTTGTAAGAAACCTTTTATTAATTCACTCATATTCTAAGAAGAGCATCACTTGCGTGTCTGCTGAGAAGCAGACCCACGCCTTGGTGATGCTTATTGTCATCCCTTCCTGAAAAGAGAAATTTAAGATTATTTTTAAGAATCTGACCTTTATCTGTCCATCTGGTCTCTTGCAAGCCGAGAATATCTAAATTATAATGGTGGATTCTTGTGTGAGGACATCAAGAGAAAAAGCTCTGTGCAGAGTCCTCACATTCCAACTACCTATGGAGAGAAAATGGTTAGTAGGATGTTTAAAGAAACTATGTTTATTGAGAGAGGGAATGCCGACAATATCAAACAGCCCCCTAATCGCAGACATGGGGCAAAGACCCGTTCCCCCACTACTAAAGGCTGAAGCCATCTACACTGGAAGACTTCCTCCAATGTAGAATTTGACGATGCCAATAGAAGCAAAAAGTTCAGGTGCCTGCAATGACCTCTGCTCAGGATAATCCACCAGCTGATAAACATATCCTGTGAATCTATTCACTTGGGGGCTGTCAACCCACAAACAAACAGAAAACACAGTGGAAGATTTTCCCTCCACAGAAGCCCACCAGTGCAGCAAAATCAGGATCCATAATTAAGCTCAGAGCCATAATTCTGTTCAGGTTGTTATATATGGTCAGCACCAGGACCCTGTTTGGTTGACCACTCCTCAGCAGGGCAGAAAAAAAAAGAAAAGTAGCCATAGTTGTCCAGATTAGTAGGCCACACTTATCTGGCAGCCCTCCCCTTCCGTTCACTTCCACAAGAGAGTATCTCTTGTGAAAAGTACTAACGGTCTGCACCACGAGAAGAAAACATTGGACATTAGGTGCTAGGCCTGGCCCGTTCTATTCATCATCACAGGGGATTGGTGCATAGCTCTCCTTCCAGTGACTACCTAGCTACTATTTACAGACCAAAAAGATCGCACTAGACAATTAATGCTTCATTTTGAAAAAAACTAATGAATAAAAATAGAGAAATTATATATATATCGAAAGGAAATTTCCTCAAGAATAATATTCAACCTGAAATATGTTGTTGTTTTTTTTCTTTTAATGATTCTTTTCAGTATCGTATATTTTAAACACGGCCGGTGTTATACAAAGTGACTTGGACTTCTCACATTCATGGGATTTTCTGAACTGGTTATAAAATGGTTTAACACAGGTTATGAAATGGAAAAAAATTTCCTTGGCTGTTTTTTTTTACTAAACATTATGAATTTTTTCGTTGGGTGTTAAGTTTGGCGATCTTGACTAAGTGCAGAAAAGTTTGTGCACCAAAGCAAAAACAACAGTGTTATATCGTCTGTGTTGCACAGCCTAGGTATTGATGGGGGGGGGGGACCTTTAAAATCACTCAATATAAACATAAAACTCATAATTTAAAAAAAATTATTTTTCTAGAGAGAGGTGGGGGGGGGGTGAAACTTTCACCATGAGTTTAGCGGTATGGTACATAAAATCTCATTCATTAATTTTGATACTAGATAGCATAGATTTTGTTGAAGTGTTTTAAAATATTTAATAGTCATGAAGTATTTAAAGATTAATTTTAGTCTACTTTCTTTTTTGCAACTCTATAGTTATATTAAAGTTTATGGAGGTTTCTAAATGTTTTATCATTCATCCTGCAATTTATATCATCTTTTTTTTTTAACTAAATCATATTTTATAAATATATTCTTGTTTAATGTTACAAATTGAATATTCTGAAATTCTAGGATGCAGAGCTGTTATGGGATATGATGATGGAAGTATCAGATTCTGGGATTTAAAGAAGAAATCTGTAATATATGCAGTAACAGGTAATTTGTGATTTTCATGTGGCTATAGATATATTTGCTTCATTAGTTTTTGAAGTATAGTAATTATCAGTCAAATGCAAGGCATTTTCATTTAAATCAGTTATTTCTTTTTAAAAATAAAATCTTAGATAATAAATATAAAAAATTAACTATATTGTGGCAGAAGGCTAAGAATGACAATCCTCTCAAGGGCACATGTTACTGAATGTTACTTGGATAATTTCAAAATCTTATAATAGATTTTGATCAAATTGTTATGAGAGAACTAATAATGCACATAAAGTTATACTAATATATTCATGAATAGGCAAAGGGAAGTGCATAGAAGACTCAATGGAAGCATGCCTTGTATGACATATGACTGATGGCAATGTAGGTATGATGACTCCTTGTGCTAAAAGGGTTGGTTGGCTCAATTGATAGTGTGCCAGGTTCACAATATGAAGATCCTAGATTTTAGTTCCATCCAATTGTGACTGTACTGAGATTCATCTCCACTAATCTCTACCCTCGGTGTGGGAAGGCTGTTGTCTATCAAATGGAACATTAAGCCAGGGCCTGTGTTTCAGGAGAGTGATACCTGTGATTAAAGAATATGCTGGATGGCCTTGAAAATAGGCTACCATCTGGCTCCTAACAGCTCTCCAGTAGTCCCACTCCCTACTCAGTTCTTAAGTTTTAGATCCTTGTGACCTGGCAATTTAGCCATTACACAGTGGTACAAAATGTGGAAATGCTGATCAAAATCTAGTTTTTTCTCTTTTTATGTAATAATTTTATTAATAAAGTTAATCCCCATGGTTAACAAAAGCATATAGGCTAAGTAATAAAGCAAACATATAGACCACCTTAGGAAACATATTTCAAGTCTCTAAACTTCTTTATACCTGTTAGAGTGGCATGAGGTTAACCAGATATGACCAATTTATATCAGCTTTTTTTTTCTGGTATTCAGAACAAGACAGTATTGCTTCACATTGGTTTCCAAATTGCACATTAGGATCAGAATTCAGTCACATGAAGTAAATATAAGCTATTAACACATTGCATGACAAGCTGATTTCACAAAGATTTCCCATGGGGCCATGTGCTTTTTTCTTCAGTTGGCATCATTTCTACCTCTAAATGTTATTTTATGTTCATTTTTTATCATTCAATTTATGTATGGCATGGCTCCAAACAAAATCACTGTGTCATACATTTATGTATCACTTGGCATCAGTCGAACTGTTAGTGTCATTCATAAATGAATGATGTGACATCATTCGAACTATTAGCATCATTCATAAATGAATGACGTGGCATTCAATGTGTTAATAGACATTTTGTGCATTTTTTACATTAAAATTATTATTAGATTAGCTTACATGTCATTTTGATCCTATTAAGGAAATATTTTTTGTAAAACAAATATGTGACCTACAAGGAAAAAATAGCTCTCTCCCCCTAAAAAATGTGGAAGGATTTCTCCTAAATGCTAAGGCTAGGATCACTTAATTTAGTATACAGCAATTTTTCATCAAGGCTTTAGACAATGTTAGAGTTTCACCTTCCAACCTTTGTTCCCTTCGCCAAAAAAGGCCCACCCCCCATAAAATACTGGAGAATTCCTCCTAAACGGTAAGAACTAGGATCATGAATTTTGGCGTACAGCTTCCTATCATCATGACTTTAAACCCTTTACAGTGTTGAGTTTCTGAAATCGATTTCAATGTTGAGGTCGGATTTATTTTAAAGTGTTTTCAGAAAATAAACAGCTTTAGAACCTCATCCTGAAGTAACTAATGAACGGAAATATGTAATGTTATATGCCAAAAGAAAGAGCATTTAATTGTGTTTAATAAAATGGCAAAAATTCTAAGAAAAAAAAAAGATAAGTTAAAATTTTTAAGCATTTTTTTTAAAACATTGCAAAATTTTACTGTTTTTTTTCCACTTTATCTTTAGTAAAATCTTAAAAATATATTTTCCCCATTTTTTCCTATATTACACTATGTTGAAAAAAGTGTCCGGATACCTGATTGGTGAAGGGAAAACATAATTTTCGCTCATGTGATCGGTACTAGTGGGGTATAAGAAGGGCATTGGCACAGAACAGGCTTCAGTGGAGATGTTGATACGAAACATGAGTGAACATGCTGAATTAATGGCCTTCAAGAGAGGGGTCATTATAGGATGCCATTTGAGTAACTTATCTGTGCATGCGATTGTGGAAAAATTAGAGCATCCTAGGTCAACTGTGCAGTATGTGATTAAACGGAAATGTGAAGATCTCATGACAGTCAAGAAACGTTCAGACAGACCACGAAAACTGACGGAAAAGGGTCAAAGAGCTCTGAAATGTTTGGTACGTTCTTCTCATCATTAATCTGCTGCTACCATTACCAAAACGTTTCAAGAGTCCACAGGTGTTAGTGTTTGCAGTAGGACAGTTCATATGGAGCTGCATATGTTGAATTTCCATGGAATTCCACTCATAAACATGCACAACTCTAGCCTGGTGCAAAGCTCATTGGAATTTGTCGCTGGACCAATAGAAATAAATTTTATGAAGCGACGAATCATGTTTCACGCTGATCTGATGGTCGCTGCTGGGTATGGCGAATACCTGGTGAATGTTACCTGCCACTGTATATCATCCCATCCGTGAAGTTCAGTGGTGTAGCGTGATGTTTGGAGCTGTGTATCGTGGCATGGACATAGATCATTGGTTCCTATAGCTGGTAGCATGAATGCCAAGACATACTTGGACATTCCAGACAATTCTGCACTACCAACGTTTCAGTACTATGAAGAGGGGCCATACATCTATCAACATGATAATGCACCATGTCATACTGCAAGGTTCTTCAGCAGTGGTTTCATAACTCAGGTGTGGAGAACATGCCCTGGCCTGCTTAGATCCCTGACCTGAATCCAATAAAGGCCCTTTGGAATGAACTCTAACGTCGGTTGCGAGCCTTACCAACACGTCCCACTTCCCTGTCAACACTAACTAACATGTTGAAGGACGAATGATGCAAAATACAAGCTGCACGCTATCAAAAACTGATTGAAGATATGCCCAAAAGACCAAAGAGTGTAATTGTGGCCAAAGGTGGACCGACACCCTACTGAAATTTCAATAAATGCAATATTTTGTCAAACTCTCTGGTGTCTGGTGACTTCTTTCAACATAGTGTATTTTATTATTCAAATATAAACAGTTCATAATATTCTGTTAATGCTTTAATATTTCATTTATTTTTTTTTTCCAAATTAATTAGTCATTTATGCATATTATGCAGAAGACATATTCGTAGACTTTTTAACCATTGGCAAACTCTAAGCCTAAGAAAAGCAGTGTCATAAAAAATAATTTTGTTTTAAAAACAAGATATTTTAAATAAAAATTAAAAAATGTTATCAGAAAAGTGATAAAGAACTATGAAAAAAAATCAATAAAATTTGTAACAGATACTGGTCATGTGCGGCATGAGATTAACAGACAAATAGGGATTGCTGCTGGGATGTTTAAGAATCTGTGGAAAGTATGGAGAAATAGGCGTATACACCTGAAGATTAAAATTTAGCTGTAGAATAGTTTGGTTCTTTCTAAGTTTATTGTAGTGAAACTTGGACACTGTTAAACAAGATAACAGGAAACTAGATGCTTTTGATTCTAGATACTTATGCAGTACCTTGGGCATTAAGTGGTTCAACTTTGTAACTAATGATGAAGTTAGGCAAAGTAGTCGGCAACCTCCTTTAAGCAGCATATTGTGCAGAGAGAGACTCTGTTGGTTTGGCCATGTTACCCGTAAGGATAATTATAGATTAGCAAATAGGGTTATGAACAGTGTGCTTAAAGGCCTCAGAAAGAGGGGAAAACCCAGGATGCGGAGGGCAGACAATGATAAACAGGATCTTGTTAGAATTGGTGTGCAGTGGCCAGATGCAGCAGATGTAGCTCAGGACAGATATGCTTGGGGAACTAAATTGCACTGTCTGGTTGGACCTCCGTAGCTGCTTGAGGATGATGAAGTCACAAAGAAACTGAATTTATAGATTTTTCATGTCAAAATCAGAAAGTTTTAGATGATATTTATGACAATTGTCAATTGAAATGGCAACTGCAGTTGTAACGCTCCAAACGGTCAGTACAGTGTGAAGTTAGTAGTTAGTAGAGTTGAAGTAAGAGAGTTGAAGTAGTAGTTGGTGGTAAGTGACATGTTAGTCACAGAGAGTTGTTGTTAGTAGCAGCGAGATAGAAATGATGTAGATGATGTTTTCATTTATGTTGGTGAGTATTTAAAAATAATTTTTGAAATAAACTTGTTTGTTATAGAAGCCTTTTTGAATCTTTGCTATTTTTTCTCTTGAGCAACGTTATTTGATAAGTTTTGATTATAAATTAATTACATTGGCAATCATTTAATTTTTAAATTCTTACTCGCTAAGTAACGCCCGCTGGTATTCAAACCCTAATTGAACTTTATTTGGCAATTTGTTAATTATTGCCTGGTGCCTGATTTAGCTATCTGGAGCTTGAATAAATATTGGATCAGACAAAGGGTCCAAAACTTTAAAAGTATTATAAATCTTTGGAGTGTTACAGAGCAGTTAAAAGAAGTGGACTCACATTCTACTGAACGTTGCACAGTCCAGTGGACTTTCTGAGTTATCTTGTAATCCAAAGCATAATGTTCAAGAAGAACCTATCAAATGTCCTATTAGTGTACTTAATGTAAATTTAGAGAAACGAGTTGATGATGCAAAGCAAATTGATAATGAGAAATGTGTTGAATTAGAGGTTTTAAAAGAAAATGATGTTAATGAAGAACTATTAGTTAATGAGAATAGCATCCCAGAAATTGTTTTGAGTGCAAATAATCCTGATGAATCTAACTTAGAAGTTTTCAACTTGAACCGTCATTTGGAGGCAGGCAGCAATAAACCTGGAATGCACAAAGCCAGGCTATTCAAAGACAAGCACATAGCGATGAGATGTCAACAAAAAGACCACAGCCTGCAGAGCAACAACCAGCAATGAAGTAGTCAACATAGAGTAGATGATGTCACCAACAAGATCTTCAGAAGCGCTTACACCTAGCTTATCGATCAATGCGGGAAGGATGTCACCGGAAAACGAACTGGATGATGATTTATTGCAACGAAGTGCCAACAATGAATATTTAACTATATTAATATTCTTCCACTGTGGGACTAATGATTTATAATGCTTTATTTCTTTTCTCTGGAATAGATGAAGACAAAGACTAGAAGCGATAGTTATTGTGATTTTATACTTCGAGATTTTGAAATGTTTAATTTTTTGTTGAAACTTTGGAATTTCGATATTTTTTTTTTGAAAAGTGAATTTCCTATTCAAGATTTATAGTTTGGGTTTATAATGTGATGTGAATAGAATTTGTCATGTATTTTTGTTCATCTTTAGTTCTAGTTGTTATATTGTATTAACATGATTTAAAGTGTATTTTTGTAGATTTTTTTCATTTCAGCTGATTGAAAGCTGAACTGTAAGTTAACTTTAAGGTAGAATTTAGAAATTGTAAAATGTTTATGGATGCGAACGATGAGAATGAAAGAGAATTTAGTGTACAATGATTAATTATTTTGTGGTATATTTTGAAGTGAATGGAATTGTATTATATGAAATGTTAGTGTCATATATTATAAATTATTAATACAACTTTTTCTTTTAGATACGATGTATGTATATGTGTTTAAATCTGTCAGGTGTCATCAGTGATATTGATGCGTCAATGATGCATAATTATCGGGATGGCATAGGCGGCATTTGTTTGCATATATATGAGCTGACCATGATGTCTTGGGAGTTTTTTGTTTAATTTTTTTGTGCCCATTTAGAGCTGTCCCCAATGGCATAGTCTGGTGACCGAGACAGTCACCAGCATAACTCCTTTAGGAGGGGGACGTAAAGCTCGAAAAGGGGAGGTAACTAGTGCATTTTTTTGTTTCAGCTAGCTCACGATTATTATGTATGTATAGGTGAAGATTTAGTGGATGATTACACTCCCACTTATTTGTAAAATTTGGAATTTATTAGATTTGCATGTTTGATGTAGTTAGGAAGATTAATGGTGTTCCAATACTGTTTTTTTATAACAAATAATTAAACCCAGCTACCGTAAATATCTATTTAATTAATGATTAAAGCTTACATTAAAAATCTCTTTAAAATTCAACACAAGGATGGGGTGTGCTTAACTAAGTTTTACAGATCAAGCCATACTGTTAGGCTCCTTTTGGCCCTAATTTTAGTTTTATCATTTCTTTGTTTTGACATGATATATGATTATCGTTTCTCATATTATTGTACTTTATCACATTATAAAGGTAATCTAGAGAATGATAAAATATAATTACCAGAGTCCATCTTGGCTAGTATAGTGGCTTTGGATAAATCTTTGCTTGATGTTGTAGATAGCTTTTAGAAAGAATAATCTTTGCTTGATGTTGATGTCAGCATTAGGATATTCGCTGTTGTATATTATTTTCTTTTTGTTTCTGAGCTTACTAGTCCTTATGTAATGCACACCATGATGTTCGAATGTTGAAGTAGTAGATGTAGGTGGATGTTGAAGTGTTAATTGCAGATAACACTTTAAGGTCACTTGATGTCAGCTGATAAGCGCTTAACAGGTCTTATTTTCAATCTTCTTCTACTAACGTTGTTTAAGTTGTGCATGAACTGGTACAGACTGTCAACGTAATGCACAGAATCCAAACTTATGCGAGTTGTTTAAAAATTTCAATAGCTTTTAAAAAACATTAATGCTTAACTCCTCAAAACATTAAAAAAAGTTAACTCCTTATCATCCTAGGAGCAACACGTTTCACCAAATGGGATAAAAGTGCAAAATATACGGTTGAAAATTGCTCACAAATACCATTAAATCAAGAAAACAATTATAAAGTATATGCTGGAAGTTTTCCACATACAAAAAATATTACTAAAACCATGACGAACATTCTTAAGTAATATAATACAATATTATCTACTAACATGACACACACAATTAAAAATTTATTATTAAATGATGAGACAAACGCCCACCCCAGGTGGTGTTTGCGAGATAAATATCCCCGACCCAACACTAATTTTACAGGGTAAAGATGCATACGTAGGCAAAACTTTCATACAATTTAAATTCAGAATGTACGAACATCAAACTGACATTAAGAAACGAATTCAGAATAGAGCTTTAACACAAACAATAATACAAAATAATTTAGAATTAAATAAAATTGAATATAAGGCAATCACTGCACCTAAAGCAAAATTTCAGTTACTATACACAGAAAAGCTTCTGATACATAAAAACCATAACTGTATATGCAGCACAGACATCCCACCTATGCCCACTATTCTGCTGTTCTAACATTGAGTTTGATGAGTTGAATTTTTTGGAAATAAACTTTGTTTTAGAAACTTTCGAATTTTTCTCTTGAGTACCTCCAATTGATTTTTCATTAGATTTAAACTTGACAATCCTGTTTGAATTCTTACTCGATAAGTAATGCTTGGTATTATACATTAAAGAACCATTAAAGATCTCCTAGAATGTTAAGGAGTTAACTTTTTTAATGAGTTAAGCATTAATGTTTTTAAAAGCTATTGAAATTTTTAAACAACTCACATAAGTTTGGATTCTGTGCATTACGTTGACAGTCTGTACCAGTTCATGCACAACTTAAACAACGTTAGTAGAAGAAGATTGAAAATAAGACCTGTTAAGCGCTTATCAGCTGACATCAAGTGACCTTAAAGTGTTATCTGCAATTAACACTTCAACATCCACCTGCATCTACTACTTCAACATTCGAACATCATGGTGTGCATTACATAAGGACTAGTAAGCTCAGAAACAAAAAGAAAATAATATACAACAGCGAATATCCTAATGCTGACATCAACATCAAGCAAAGATTATTCTTTCTAAAAGCTATCTACAACATCAAGCAAAGATTTATCCAAAGCCACTATACTAGCCAAGATGGACTCTGGTAATTATATTTTATCATTCTCTAGATTACCTTTATAATGTGATAAAGTACAATAATATGAGAAACGATAATCATATATCATGTCAAAACAAAGAAATGATAAAACTAAAATTAGGCCAAAAGGAGCCCAACAGTATGGCTTGATCTGTAAAACTTAGTTAAGCACACCCCATCCTTGTGTTGATTTTTAAAGAGCTTTTTAATGTAATACAACTTTAATCGTGGATTAAATAGATAGATACCATTTTTTTTATGTATGATATAGCCACAGAAGATTTAGCTTTCACATATTTTGATTGTGGTTAGGGAGATAAGCGGAAGTTCTGTGCCCAGCTTGATACAACTGTAATTATATTCTGTGAAATGGCAGAATTTTATGTAATTGAATTTTTTTTCTTTAACATTTTAGAAGTTAAAGGACAGGAGTAATATTAACCATCTTTTTTGTACAAGTTATTGTATGCAACTTTTGAAGTTTGTATCAGAATGTGATACTAGGTAGACCAATAATGTTAGTATGCAGTTAACTGCCACAGCCATTGGTATATATTTACATTAGGTAGCTTTACACATTTTTAGGTGGAAAGGGAGGAGGTACCTTTGGTTGTGATGGAAAATTGTGTCAAAGTGAGAGTAGATAGTCTTATCAAAATTTGCGTAAGCATACTTTTACTTTATTTTATGTTCAACAATGTGTAAATGATGTAAGAAGTGTCCTATTATTTTAAATTTGCTCGTCAAAACCTATTAGGTCAAATTTTGATTCCCCTTGGGAGGGGGAGTTTTGATGGTCCAACCATTCACTTTTACATTTCCTTAACCAGTTTTACTTTATTTGCATTATCTTTATCATTTTGGGGATTATTGATTTTTTTTGGACATTGCAATTCTCGTTTCTGTGCCATAGGAGTTGTGCATGTGCAACTCCGACCTTTTGATTGTCAACTCCTAAAGTTATCACACTAGCTATGATGCAAGTCAACCCCTCTTGCGTCATAGCTAGTGTGATTGTCATATTATGCAAATGTCTTTCCCGGCGTGCAATAGACATGTGCCTTATTTGTACGCATGTTATAACTAAGTGATGTTAGGTCACAGAGAGGAAAAGTAGAAAGAGTGTGTTGTGAGTAGAGTGGTGGCGTTGGGCCACGGAGAGTGTTCTTAGTGGAAGTTCAGATGATGTTACTTTAGATAGAAGGAATTGTTAGCCTCCCAACTTTTTGTATTCTACCATTGAGTTTGGTGAGTTGAATTTTTTGGAAATAAACTTTCGAATTTTTCCTATTTTTCTCTTTGAGTACCGCTAATTGATTTTTCATCAGATTTAAACTTGACAATCCTCTTTGAATTCTTACTCGATAAGTAATGCCTGGTATTATACATTAAAGAACCCTATTTCAACTTTTTTAGCAAATTATTATTGCCTGGCGCCCGATGCAGCTATCTGGAATTTGAATAAATTTGGATCAGACAAAAGGTCCAACTTTAACAGTTGGAACATTACAAGGGCATAGATATATTGTGCAGAGAGAGACTGCATTGGTTGGCCATGTTCCCTGTATGCTTAGCTGCAGATAGCAAACAGGATTATGAATGGTATGCCTAAGGGTTTCAGAAAAAGGGGAAGACCTAGGAAGCGATGGGCTGACATGATGGCATTGAATGGATGATATGCCAGATGTGTGTTTGGGGAATGTCAGTCTATGCAGTTTCAATACATAGCCAAAGTTCATCTGTTGTAGCAACTGCTGGTGTGCTAGTCATCATGTGATCATGGACCAGAGATGTTCAACTGGGAACTAATGGCACCCCATACTATAATACCAGGGCCGTACTTGTATGGCACTGCATCATACGTGTCTCACTGAGCCTGTCACCGCAGTACCATCGGATATAGATTCATCCATCGCATTCGTCTGAAATGACGATGCGATACCATTTGCACATTCATGCATGACGTTCTTGGCACCATTGCAGTTGCATATGCCTGTGTTGTAGAGTCAATAGTAGCCTAAGCAATGTCCACCTAATAAAGATGCCCCGATGCTGCAGACAGTGTCGAACTGTCGACACTGGTTGATGTGCAACACACCCTAATTTTTTAGCTAAGGTGTTTGATGTGAATGTACAATCATTCAAAGCCATGCACACGAGATATCTGTCCTCTCTTTCATTTGTGTGACAGGGCCGTTGAGATCCTTCATATCAGTGAGTTCATTCCTCCTCTACTCACTGACGCCATATTCTCATCACTGTGGCAGCATTCCATCCAACATGAGCACTGATGTCTTCGTACTGTAACGCTCCAAAGTTAACTTTTAAAGTTGGACTTTTTGTCTGATCCAAATTTATTCAAATTCCTGATAGCTGCATCGGGCACCAGGCAATAATAACTTGCCAAATAAAGTTGAGATAGGGTTCATTAATGTATAATATCAGGCATTACTTATCGAGTAAGAATTCAAAAAGGATTGTCAAGTTAAGTTTAAATATAATCAAAAATTAATCAACGTTGCTCAAGAAAAAAGTTGCAAAAATTCAAAAGTTTCTATAACAAACAAAGTTTATTTCCAAAAAATTCAACTCGCCAAACTCAATGGTAGAATATAAAAATTGGAGACTAATAACTCCTACATCTATACTACTCTCACAACTCATTCCACAATCTCTCATTCTCAATCTGTCGTTCTGACTCTGTGACCTCACGTCACTACTATAACAAGTGGCATTCGAATCTGCCATGTGTCTATTGCATGTCGGGAAAGACATTTGCATAATATGATGATCACAGGAGGGGTCATGTCCTACACACGCTTTAGTGGTTGACATTCAAAAAGTCAGAGTTGTGCATGCGCAACTCCTACACTTGGAACGACGATTGCGATGTTTTTTTCACTTAGATTCTTGAGAAATGTTTAGAATTTCAGAAACCTTTGGTTACTGGCTTTGTAGATTTCAAAAATGCTTTTGACTGTTGGTCATCATAATTTGTGTTGATCGTCAGATCGTATGGCCTGCCATATAAGTTAGTTAATGTAATAAAGGCTATCTATAATAGCACTGATTCATGTGTGAGAGTTGGTAAGGCTTGTAGCAGTTGGTATAGCATTGCTTCTGGTGTTCAACAAGGGTACATTTTATCCCCTTTCCTCTTTGGTTATTGATTATGTTATGCAAAATTCACTGCAAGCGGAAAATTTTGGCCATAAATGGTGTAGAGATAAGAAAATTTCTGATTTAGAATTATGCTGATGATTTGGCCCTTTCGTCAAATGATGTTGATGAGGTGAACTCTTTCATTCGAGCTATTGGTGAGACTGGTAATAGAGTGATACACTTTTTTATGTCAAGATCTATTCTATTACACAACAACCTCCAACTGTAGACTGTGTTGATGACTTAAGCATCTTTTGCTCTTCGTCCAGCATGAGAATTATTGAACGACAACTGAAAACTGCCCTTAACAGTCTCTCAGTTTAGGTGATGGCCAATGGGTTTCGATTCCTTCCACAGAAGACTGCTTGCATGCACTTTTACATGGTGAAATTAGTCTCCAATAAGGGCTCCCTACACCTGTTGCTACAGGAGGAAGAGATAGCAGAGGAAACTATCTCACGATTTTATTAGACCTTGCAGAAGAGGTCAATGCTCTGAAAGAAATCAATAAGTAGTCGCATGCATGTTCACTGCAGTTCCTTGTTCTGGTGGGTACCAAGAAAAGGGGTGATGGAATAATCAGTGGTTCCAATAGTATGAATCTCCCAAAACAAATCTTCTCTTCCAGCTTTGTAGTGAGATACAGTCTCAAGTGTGCTGCATGTATCACAGGACCACAAACATAATCTTCATCTGGACTCAACTGTGGCTCAGGGATACCACTTTTCCAGTTGTATGGGAAACCCAGTTTCTCAGTCTCATCTTTGACCAGAAATTGACCTTTGTTTATCGCACATTTGACATCTCAAGTCCAAATGCATGCAGGCATTGAACATCTCAAGGTTCTCTTCTCTCTCTCCTGGAGGACCAATATTCTTTGCTCCACCTCTATTTTACACTTGTCCAGTCAAAACTGAACTACGGATCCCAGTTGTATGACTCTGCCCTAGGTTCAATGGTGAAGGTGCTGTGATGTCCCCTCATTCACTTTTACTTTACCTTAACCAGTTTTGCTTAATTTACGTTATATTTATCATTTTGGGGATTTTTATTTCATTTTTGGCATCACAGCGCTCGTTTCCAAGAGCATAGGAGTTGCACATGCGCAACTCCAAACTTTCGATTGTCACCCACTAAAGCGCATGTACAAGGACATGCCCCTCTTGCGTCATAGCTTGCACGCACGTCGTTTTATGCAAATGTCTTTACCGGTGCAACAGCCACGTGTTGCCGAGCCTGTACGCTTGTTATAACCATGACATGTTAGTCACAAGAGTTAGTTGATAGAAGTGAGTAGTGAGATGGTCAGAGGTAGTTAGTTGTGTGTTGGAAGTAGTCACAGGAGTTGGTGTTTGTTAGTTGTCAGTTTGTAGTGAGATAGAATTCAATATTGAAGTTGATGAGTGTTTAAAATAATTTTGGAAATAAACTTGTTTATTATAGAAACTTTTTGAATTTTTGCTAATTTTTTCTCTTGAGCAACATTAGTTGATAAGATTTGAATATATACATTTTTATATTGACAATCATTTAATTTTTGAATTCTTACTTGCTAAGTAATGCTCACTGGTATTCGAACCCTAATTGAACTTTATTTGGCAATTTGTTAATTATTGCCTGGCACCAGACTTTAGCTATCTGGGGCTTGAATAAATATTGGATCAGACAAAGGGTCCAAAACTTTCAAAATATTTAAATATTTGGAGCGTTACAGTGCTTGACCCTCTCCATCATCAGACTCTTCATGTTTGCACTGGAGCCTTCCGCACCTCACCAATCCAGACTCTCTATGTTGAGACTGACGAAACTTGCTTATCTATTCACCATAGCAGTTGCCCCTGCAATATGCATCAAAGTTGTGATCCCTACTAAGCCGTCCCACTTGGGGCTGCATTTTCAGTCCTCAGTGGGAACTGTTATACCAGAATTGGCTGACTGTCTTCATCCTTTCAGTCTGTGTGTCTCCAAGCCATCTCAGAGACATAAATATCAGTCTTGATAACATTGCCCGCTCGACAGCTGAGCCATTTGTGCTGTGACTCACTGTTTCCCCTTCTTGCAACATTTCTATTTGCAAGACAGGGAAGGTCTTTACACCCAACTGTGTGTACCTTCATCTCTTTGCTAGCTACCATGCTGATCACCCAGACTTCTTGTGGATCTTCACAGATGGCTTGAAGTCCAGCATATCAGTGGGATTGGCCATGGTCTGCTGTGATGTCTTAGTTGCAGGCCAAGATCCCACAGCAATGTTCCATCTTCACTGCAGAGTTTCACACTATCAGCCTTGCTTTGGACCACATAGCTGCTAAGTGTCATCGTCGATGTGTCTTCTACACCAACTCGCTTACCTCGCTACAGGCTTTGATGTCAGTGAGGCATCAGCCTCACCATGTTCTCTCCATTAGCTCCATCATCTGATAGCCACAACCACTATTCTCTTTTGTTGGGTGCCCAGTCATGTCGGGGTCAGGGGCAGTGACTTGGCAGGTGCTGCTCCCAAGTTGGCCTTGTCCCTGTCTGACTCTTCAGTGCTGGTTCCATACCTGTACTTGAAGCAGTGTTTTTCTATTGAGCTCCTGACACAGTGGCAGAGATCTTAGTTGGAACAGATTATGAACAAATCAAGGCAGTCATGTTTTTGCAGGAATCACAAGGAGGAAGTCGTACTTGCTAGGCTCTACTTAAGTCATTCATTTATTACATATTCATTTCTTCTTCAGGTGGGCAATGAACCTAAGTGCAAGTTTTGTGACACCATTTTAATGATTAAACATATTTTAATCGATTGTAGCCATCTGGTGCCCAAGTGATTAGCACACTTGGCTACTGATCTAAGGGACCTGGGTTTGAGACCCTGGCAAGGCATGGATGCATATGTCGTTTTTCTGCTGAGGTGTTTGAAAATTTTCTTACATATATCATAAAAATATATAATTCAGACTTATTTTCTTTTTTCATTTGATGTGTATTTTATTAAACTACGACATAAATAATTTATTAAATCCAACTGATTGCCATTTCTTAGAAGCGATAAAAGATATTGCAGAGACACCAACTACTCCGATTTTGCCTTTGAAAATCCAATTATTAGCGGGGGGGTTTTTTTTTCAGTTCCACACTAACGAAAATCTGTCCAAATTTTACAGTATTTTTGCCTTTTTCATGAAAGGAGAATGCTAATGAAAAGAAATATTGTTTCCAATTTAGCTTTTTTACTACACTAAAGGTGCAGCTGTGTCACCACTCCCTAATCTGTGCTTTCATATGGGCTCACCTGCACTCCAATCAGACGAAATCTATAAGACTCCTGCTCATCATTTCTGGATAGAACATATGGCAAAGTCCATATCTAAATTCATTTACAGAACTGAAGGCATAGATTTTTTCAAAATGGATGTTTATTGAACCTATGCCAAACTCTTCCGGCTCTGGCCAACTAAATGCTAATTGGATTACTTAGAATCAGAAACTTCAGAGTGAAGGAAATAATACAAATTATAGAACTTCCATGATTTGTGGGCTATGATTGACATTGCAACTTGAATGGGTCTCATGCATGTCTATTGTTACCTGGGTTGGGCTATTGGGTTGATAAGGGATTAAAACTTTTCTATCTCTAGAGTTGAGACACTTTTAATTATAATCAGTTATGCACTTTATATGTAATGCAATAGGAAGAAAGCAATAGGAAGATATAGTAAGATAATTATAGAAATGCAATAGGAAGATAAGTAACATAACAGTAGGGATACGGTTATGTTACTTATCTTCCTATTGCATTTCACTTGTCATTTGTTGGACGATGTCAGTTTTGTTTCAACATAGCTCTGGAACCTGGCAGCTGATCACAAGAGGTATGTATGATTATTTTACATCTGATCAGCATGAAAATGTTGCTCAAAAACTCTTAGTCGATTATTAATTAATTAATGATATTACATATTGATTGTTAGTTATTAATAATTTGCTATTAGGTTAACTTTCATTAATATCATAATGTATGGATGCAGTGACTTGACTGCAGTAAGCCATTGCTTCCCATGCTGCATGATAAGCTGTGGCAGCTTGTCATATGGCAATCAAGCACTTTAAAAAAAAGTCGCAATAACATTTGTTATTATTCCCAATGTATTTTAATGCTAACTTTTGAAATATTTGGTTGATTTATTATTGATCAGAGGATGATTCCTATATATTGAATATTAATTATTAGCGATTAAATTAATTTTCTTTAATATCAAAAACTCTTCTCCTGGTTCCATGGGATTATATCTGGGTAAAAGGTATAGACGGTGTTTAGTTGGCTGTGGCAAGCGCCGTTTCCCATGCTGCATAGGAGCTTGCTACTACCGACGATCCGTTGTGCAAAAAATAAACCATTGGAGAAATGGGCGCAATAACTATTGTTATTCTCTCTGTATTATAAATGTCAACTATTACAATATATCTATTGTTATTCGTTGGATGATGCCTACTACATATTGTTGATTATTAGCGATTAAGTTAAATTTTGTTAATACAAAGAAACATGCATGCCAAAAATGTAACTAAACTGATTTAAGCTTTTTCTCAAATATTCATAGTTAGTTAATTGGTACGATAAAATGATCATCGCTAAACTCGGATTGCTGGAATGGGAAGGCTAATTTGCTTTCTCCTGTAACATATTGGGGCTCACAAGGTGTCGAGACTGTTTTTTATGTTATGTAAATATATTGTTGCAACAGATGAACGAGCAACAGTGACTTCATGACTTAACGTGACTTAAACCCTCGTGTGTGCTTCTACGAGAGATTTAAGTAGGCAACGAATTGGAACTTAGAACGATCCGGAAGAATAAAAATATAGCAGTGCAGAGTGTTAAAGTTGTGAGATCTGAAAGGACATTCATATGGTCTGATTCAGTGCGCGATAAGTAAAAGACAAGAAGTATCTTTTATGTGATGTGTGCTGCGTTTCGTTTTGCTAGTTTGATAAGTCTAGTGATTTAATCAAAGACAAAGGATTATTTACGCCTGAAGTGAATGTGTTCAAGAGATATGATGGATAAAGTGAAGAGGTAGTATTTTAGTACAACAGACAGAGCTGATATTGTATGCTCTATACAAAAAGGTTAATGACTTATGTATGATAGTAGTTAATTTGTTTATAAAATACTTCATATTTTGTAACAATTTGCATTGTATTGTAATTGGTTTCAAAATAATTAGTTGCACCCCCCCCCCCCCCCAAAAAAAAAAAAAAATAAATAAATAAAAATAAAAAATTCTGCAGTCATCATCATGGTCAGCTCATATATATACAAATAATTGTTGCCAATGTCATCCCAAAAATTAAGCATCATTGACACACAAATATCACTGATGACACTGAACAGATTTAAACACATATACATAACATCGTATCTAAGAATAAAGAAATAAAATGTGTGAATAATTTATAGCATATGGCGATAGCATATCAGCCAATCACTTTTTACATGAATCTCATTTTTTCATACATAAATTCGCTTGGGAATGCACGTTACTTTACAATACAAAATTCTTCTTAAAAACGAAAAAATATTAAATCACTAATTCTCTTTCACTCTCCTCATTCATATCCATAAACATTTTACAATTTCTAAACTTTCCAATATCGACTTACAAATTTTCAGCTATCAGTCAGCTGAAACGAAAAAATCTACAAAAATACCCTTTAAATCATGTTAATACAATATAACAACTAGAACTTCGATGAACAAAAATACAAAAAAAAATTCTGTTCACACAGTATAAACTCGAACTACAGTAATTTCACTTTCCAAAAATAAATATCGAAACTCCAAAGTTTCAACAAGAATTTAAACATTGCTAATTATATAAATCACAATAAAGCTTCTTGTTCGTCTTCATCTATTCCAGAGAAAAGAGAACATTTATAAATCAATAAGTGCCAAGTGGAAGAATAATAATATAATTAAATTTCATTGTTGGCACTCTGTTGCGATAAGTCATCCAGTCCAGTTCCGATGACATCTTTCCGTCGTCGTTTGCTTGCTTCAAGTAAAATCGTTGCTAAAGATCTCGCTTGTGACATCATCTCGGCTACGTTGACTGCTTTGCTGCCGGTTGTCGCTCTGCAGGATCTGGTTGTTGTGTTGGTATCTCGTCACTAGTTCAGTCGGAACAGTCGGAAGTTCGGAGTTGAACAGGAGAGAAGAACAGTCGGAAGTTTGGAGTTGCGCATGCGCAACTCCTAACTCTTGGAAGCGAGCACTGTGATGCCAAAAAGGAAATAAAAAATCCCCAAAATGATAAATATAACGTAAATTAAGCAAAACTGGTTAAGGTAAAGTAAAAGTGAATGAGGGGACATCACAATATATATGTATTTTTTAATGCAATTTGGATTTAATTCCAATATAATGTAGCATAAAGGTGTAAATTTAAACACTAAGTACTGAAAGTTGCAGACGATTTATGATAATAGGGTTAATGTATATCCCCCTATTGTGTTAAGTGGGAAATGGGACAATTTCTTCTTAGAGATATGCCATGTTTGAAATGGTTGTCTCCAATGACAACTTTTTCTAGTGTTTTTTTATTAATAATGCGGATGTCTTTGCATTGTCTATGATATTTCGTGTTTTTAGGTTTGTTGCCTTTGATGGCATTATTTAGTTCAGGGGGCTTTATTATACTGATGATCTACAGTGAGTTGTTTGCATTAATTCATGTTTTTTAAACTTGTTGTCCCTGAAGAGATTAGTTCCTGAAAAATTTTTATACTGCGGATCAGTGGTGAATTGTTTACAGTTTTGGTTTTTAGGCTTTTTATAAGATTAATGTGTTCTGGGGGGGGGGGGGGGTAAAAAGGACAGAATGGTGTTTTGTTGTTCAGCAGGATGTTTAGGTTGAAATGGTTGTCTGCAGTTTTCTTAAATTGCAGAATGGCAATTTATTGTTTAGTGATATGTGCTTGTTAGAATAGCTGTCTCTGATGAGATTATTGATATTTGCGAGTGTTTTTAAATGATGGAATGAACATTTTCATTAGTGATAATAGGCTGTTGAAACAAGTAGCCTCGGATGGTACTGACCGATATTCATTGTATAACGATATGCGTAGTTAGGAAAATATGCCTTACGTACTATTCTGGAGGTTATCTTTTTATTTTTGAAACAAAATTCTATGCTTGCCACATTGTGCCATTAAAACCCAAATAACCAACTAACCAACCAGGCTTTTTGTCAACTATGCTGAGTCATATCAACTAGTCAGCATTAGAATTTTTTTTTAATAGCCAATCAACATAAATAGATCATATTAATACTTTTATATACAAATTGAACAGAATTTAACTCTGAATTTCATGAAAATTAAAAATTTAAACAAAGTTACAAATAGGGATAGAAGTGACTCAATGGTAGCATGCCAGGTTCAAGTCCTATCTGGGACATCAGTCAGTAGGGGACACTAATGGGCTTGGAAAGGCTGCCATCTTTTGGATGGGCTTTAAGCTGTAGCCCCATATGCAGGAGAGCCATACTCTGTGCACATTAAAGAACAGTCCCCTTCTCCCAACCTTTTCCCCCCTCGGTGTGAGTGCCTGTACGCGGTGAGGGGGACCACCCTGTGAAGGTTCCACTGGCTCGGTTACCTTCGCAGGGTCCTAAATGCTCGCCCGCGTGTTTGCCGTGCGCAGAGACCCATGTCCCGGGAAAGGAGGATCCTGGTAGTTGCTCGGGGGGTCCCCGTCTTCTCTCCTCAGCTCATGACTGGTGGGGTCCCCTTTGGCCGTTTTGCCATTGGGGAGCCTGTACGTCGCGGGGCTGGGCGGCGGATTCCGGAGCCTCTGCTATACACTGCTTTGGCCTCTGCTTCCGGTAAACAAGAACTCCTGGGGTGGCCCCCCCAGGAGCAATCGGCTGGTGGGCAGGTCCTGCTAGGGTCAACCGTGCAGAGCGGTGAGTAACTTGCCCACGGTCCGGGTACAGGTTTACAAGTTTCCTCACAACTTATTTTCCTTTTGTAGTTATCCTTTCTTTGTGAGTCCAGTTTGGCCATTCACAGTTTTTATTATTTTACGCTTTGTTTGATTTGTGTAGAATGTTTTGTTCTGCACATTTCTCTTTTTATTTTCCTTATATTTATTTGTGAGGGCTTGGCTCACTGTCTGTGTGGGTATAGTGCCTGCGTAGCCCTGGCGCCCGACTGGGCGTCCCCTTGTTGGGCTCCGTGGAGGGTGGGGACAGCGGGCACTGAACCACACAAAAAAAATCATGAGAGAGAGTGAAGAAAATAATGCGATCGTCGCCAACAAGAGGGCTCGACATGAGCCCCCATCTTCCTCGTTGTCTGTGTTATCTCTGACGTCGTCTTCTGTGTCTGTGTCTTCGTTCCCAAAGTTCCTGATCATCCACTCCACAGGTGATCAGGTACTTGGGGACATGTCCCCTTTTTTCGTTAATAAAGGTTTGAAAGGTCTTGCGGGAGAACTGAAATCCGTCAAGCGCCTACGATCTGGTGACTTACAAGTTGAGACCGCTTGTTCCAAACACTCGGAACTGCTCCTGAAAGTTAAAGAAATTGGTGGGGTGGCTGTCGAAGTCACTCCCCATAAAACTTTGAATTCCTCTCGGGGTGTGATCACCGAGTGGGGCCTCCTCAAATTCACTGAGGAGGAAATCCTCTCGGAGCTCACACCTCAAGGAATAACAGCGGTCCATCGGGTTTCGACACGTCGTGATGGGAAATTAACACCCACACGGGTGTTAATTGTTACATTCAACACGCCACGCCTGCCTTTTTCCATCAAGGCAGGTTATTTACATTGTGAGGTACGGCCGTATATACCGAACCCTCTGCGCTGTTTTCAGTGTCAGATATACGGTCATGCCCACACAGCATGCAGGGGCAAGCCCACCTGTGCTCGCTGTGGCAGTAAGGATCATCTCGATCCTGACTGCACAGCAGAAAAGGCATGCTGTGTGAACTGCAGTGGCGAACATCCGGCGTACTCCCGCGACTGTCCGAAGTGGAAAGAGGAAAAGGAGGTACAACGCCTCAAAGTAATGAACAACATCTCGTATGCTGAAGCGAGAAAGCTTGCTGCACCGCCCGCCCCGCCTGGCAAGGTTTCCTATGCCAGTACAGTCATTGGAAAGCCCATCATTCGAATGACTTCGGTTGCGGTGCAGACTGACATCAGTGTACCACCTACTGAGTCTTTCTCGCCAGCTGCAAAGTACCTCCTCACGCAGGCGAGACCGAGGGTGGTGTCGACTTCGACATCAACCCCGGTTTCCATTCCTGCAGCTCAGCCTTCCACCTCCACCGGAAGGCCTCCTCCTTCCCGTCCTCAGACAGCAAGACCTTCCAAACCTAAGGGGCCCCCACCGGGGCCAAAAAAGAAACTAATCACTGCACCTCAAAGGGCGGTCACCGATCCATGCCCCTCGGACGATTCCGAGGACATGGATACCGACCGCCCCCTATTCACTAAACCATCCTCTGCGGCGGTTAAGTTGAATAGGAATTTGTCGTCCGCCCACTCTTCTAAGTCCTGAGATGGCCACACTCCTACAATGGAATTGTCGTGGATTCCAGAGGAATCTTGACGACATCAAGGCCCTCCTTCAGGCACACCAGCCCATCTGTGTGTGCCTGCAGGAGACGTACTTGCAGCCAGTCACAGATCCCACGATCCGGCACTTTTCACTAGTTCGCCGGGACCGGGATGGAGATGGTCCAGCTCGCGGGGGTGTCACCATCCTCATGAGCAACCATTCTCCATTCCAGGTCGTACCCCTCACCACCAACTTGGAGGCGGTAGCCATCCGTCTCTTCGTGGGGTTCTCGCTGACTGTCTGCTCTGTATATCTTCCACCTGGGAGCATCGTCTTCCAGGAAGACCTTGATGATCTCGTCTCGCAGCTGCCGTCCCCCTTCCTCATTATGGGGGACCTCAACGGACACAGTCCACTTTGGGGCAGTGCTGACACCAACGGGAGGGGTGGGGTCCTAGAGCAGTGGCTCCTGGATCCTTCTCTCTCCCTGTTGAACACCGGTGTCAGTACTTACTTTCACTCCCCAACCCTCTCTTTCACTGCCATTGACCTTACCATCTGCTCCTCCTCGATCCTTCCACTCTTTACATGGGAGGTCGAGGACAACCCTTATGGAAGCGATCACCTCCCCGTGGTGTGCACCATCTCCCATGGGGGGCCTTGCATCCCTTCACGCGTCTCGCGGTGGAGGCTCGATCGCGCTGACTGGGGTGGTTTCGAGCTGCTCTCTGAGCTCAATGACCACTCTGTCAGCCAGGAGCCAATCAATGTGGCAGTAGCGGAGATAACGGACTGTATCGTAGATGCAGCTGCATCAACAATTCCTCAAACTTCTACACGGTTTCCTCGTTTTCCAAAACCGTGGTGGAATCCAAATTGCACCGCAGCTCGTAAGGCTCAGAACAAGGCTTGGGGGGTATTTCGGAGATATCCGACGACCCCCAACCTCGAAAATTTCAAACGCGCCAGGGCGAAAGCTCGTTTCGTCCGACGCCAGAGCCAGAAGGAATCTTGGATCAAGTATACTTCTTCCATCACCCGCACGACTAGTTCTAAGGTTGTGTGGGATAAAGTCTGGAAGATGGGTGGGAATTACACGTCCCACTCGTTATCGATCCTAGAGCACAATGGACAGGCAATTGCTGATCCCAAAGCAATTGCCGACACTCTGGGGGAGTCATTCTCCTCCATCTCTTCATCTTCTTACTCCCCCGAGTTTCTGGCCAGGAAGGGCAGGGCGGAGCGCTCTCCGCTGTCTTTCCACTCGAATGGCCTGGAGCCTTACAACAGGCCATTCACAGCGGAGGAGCTTCGCCTTGCTCTGCACACTTCTCGTGCCTCTGCTGTCGGGCCAGACAATGTCCATTATGCCATGCTCCAACATCTTTCACCATCGAGTAAGGATCGGCTGCTCCATCTCTTCAATCGCATTTTTCTCGAGGAGCAGTTTCCGGACACCTGGCGGGAGGCCATCGTCTTGGCCTTCCCCAAGCCAGGCAAAGATCCCAAGATTCCTTCTAATTATCGTCCCATCGCGTTGACGAGCTGCGTGTGTAAGGTGTTGGAAAGAATGGTAAATGCCAGACTCATCTGGTATTTAGAACACCACAACCTTCTTTCCAACACCCAGTGTGGCTTTCGCAGGCAACGGTCAACTCTTGACCATCTGATACGCCTCGAATCGGCTATCAGAAACTCATTTTTACGTAGAGAGCACCTGGTGTCAATTTTCTTCGACATCGAAAAAGCGTACGACACGGCTTGGAGATTCGGCATTCTTCGTGACCTCCACAGTTTCGGCTTGAGAGGTCACATGCCGATCTTCATCTACAACTTCTTATCGACACGCTCTTTTCGTGTCCGTGTCGGTAACACTCTGTCGCGGCCGTACCCCCAAGAACAGGGGGTGCCACAAGGCTGCGTTCTGAGTGTTACGCTTTTCACTGTCAAGATTAATTCTATAACTAGACAACTTCCTCCATCAGTAGGCAATGCCCTCTATGTTGATGACTTTAGCATCTTTTGCTCATCGTCCAGCATGAGGGTCATTGAAAGACAACTGCAAATTGCCCTGAACAATCTTTCGGTTTGGGCGACGGCAAACGGGTTTCGGTTCTCCCCACAGAAGACCGCTTGTGTGCACTTTTGCCACAAGCGTAATCTTCATCTGGATCCCAAGCTGCGGCTCGGGGGTAACATCATTCCAGTTGTGGCGGAGACCAAGTTTCTCGGTCTCATATTCGATCGGAAATTGACCTTTTTACCACACATACGTCATCTCAGGTCCAAGTGCACGCGGGCATTGAATGTCGTCAAGGTCCTCTCCTCCCTTTCTTGGGGGGCGGACCGATGTTCTTTGCTCCGCCTGTACCGTGCACTTGTCCGATCGAAACTGGACTACGGATCCCAGGTGTACGACTCGGCCCGGGATTCGGTGGTGAAGGTGCTGGACCCCCTCCATCACCAGGCCCTCTGTGTTTGCACGGGAGCCTTCCGCACCTCACCGGTCCAGAGTCTTTACGTTGAGACCAACGAACCTTCTTTATCTCTTCGCCGTCAGCAGTTGTCCCTACAATATGCATCTAAATTGCGATCCCTGCCTGGCCATCCCACGTGGAACTGCGTTTTCCGTCCGAAGTGGGAAATACTTTACAATAATCGGCCGACTGCCATTCGTCCATTTGGTTTGCGAGTCCGAGGCTACCTCAGAGACAACACCAGTCTCGATAGCGTTGCACAGTCGACAGCTGAGCCACTTCCACCATGGCTCGCTGTTTCCCCTTCCTGTGATTTTTCCCTGTGCAGGACGGGGAAGGCCTTTACAGCGGACTGTGTGTACCGGCAACTCTTTGCCAGCCATCGTGCTGAGCACCCGGACTTCTTGCCTGTCTTCACAGATGGCTCGAAGTCCGGCACATCAATGGGATCGGCCATGGTCTGCTGTGATGTAATCATTCCAGACCAGATCCCACTGCAGTGTTCCATCTTCACTGCAGAGTTGCACGCTATCAGCCTCGCCTTGGACCACGTGGCAACTAAGCATCATCGTCGGTGTGTGCTTTACACCGACTCGCTTAGCTCGCTACAGGCTTTGATCTCGGTGAGGCATCGGCCTCACCCAGTTCTTACTAAGATCCGCCAGCAGCTGCATCGTCTGGCAGCCACAACCACAATCCATTTCTGTTGGGTGCCCGGTCACGTCGGGATTAGGGGCAATGACTTGGCAGATGCTGCTGCCAAGTCAGCCACGCCCCTGTCCGACTCTCCGTTGCCAGTTCCCTATCTGAATTTCCGGCAGCGTTTTACCACCGAGCTCCGGGCACAGTGGCAGAGATCTTGGTCGGAACAGCTTACGAACAAGCTCTTTGAGATCAAACCTATCATCAAACCATGGCAGTCTTGTTACAGCAGGAATCACAAGGAGGAAGTTGTACTTGCTTGGCTCCGCTTAGATCATTCGTATATTACTCATTCGTTTCTTCTACGGGCGGACGACATACCTAAGTGTGAGTTTTGCGACACCATTTTAACAATCAAACACATTTTAATCTCATGTCCATGTTTTAACTTTGAACGGCGTTTGTTTTTTAATTTTCATGATTTTACATCCGAGCCCCTTACCTCGGACATTTGTTATCTGATAACTGTTCTTTTACCTCTGTATTTAGATTTTTAAGACATACTGGATATTTTACTCGCATATAGTTTTTACTCTTCATCTTTATATTTATATTTAACCCAGATTGCTTTTACCTGGGTTACTTTTATCTCTTTTTATAACATATTTCTACATTTGTTTACTGTTATTCCCAACGTAGTATTTTATTGTTTTACATTTTTCTTGTTAAATTTGTAATTTATCTTTTAACATATTGGTTCAGGGTTTCATGATTTTTATCTTTTTACTTTTTGGACTTTTGTTTGGCGCATTATAGCCCTAGATGCTGATGCGCCATAAAACTCTAAATAACCAACCAACCCAACCTTTTCTGAACCCTCAGGGACCTTTAACCTGGCCATTTAATCCATTTTGTGCAAAAAAGTGTCACTCAGAGGTAAAACATCCCAACCCAGCCCAAAGTAACAAATATATTAATTTTGTTAAATAGTGAAAAAATAGATCTGACTATACAATTGAGGCTTAATTTTTGGAAAGCTTGATAGATAAAAAGTCAAATTATATATTAATTTCTTTCTGATTAATATAATATTTACATGAAACATGATTTTTATTTCTTTTTATAATTCTTTTCAGTATGATATAATTTAAAACACAGCTCAGTATTATACAAGGTAACTTGTACTGATCACATTCATGAGGTTTTCTGTCCCATTTTGTTTCTTAACTTTATTTTCACTGAACATTATGCATTTTTTTTTTCTTTGCGTGTTGCATTGTGGGCATCTTGGCAAAGTATCCTAGGTTTAAGGCAGAAAAGAGAGTAAAATGGGTGGGGGAAACAGAGGTAGTATGTACTAGGTAAATTGCTTCCGAAATCTTCCATTTTTAAAAGTAGCATTTTTTGTTAATTTTTCAGGAGATTTTTCAAACTTTAAGGAAAAATTTGTTGATAATAGTTCAAATCAAATTTGTGAACATAAATCAGAATGTTGCTTCAAACAAACACTAGCTTTAGCAAACAAATCAGCAATACCATATAACACTTCTAAGAAATGGCAATCAGATGGGTTTAAATAATTATTTATATTGTAGTTAAATAACAAAATATATTGTAATAAAATATTGCATCAAATAAAAAAAGAAAATATTATTTTTAAAATTTGAATTATGTATTTTTTAAAGATATATGTAAGAAAATTTTCAAACAGCAGTTTCTAATTTTAAAAAATCAAAGTTTTTTTTTCAACTTTGATGTAGTTTTTGCTAAAAACATGCATAGACATCTAGGGTCTCTATTTCAGATTCTGCCGGCGTCTATGATTGTCTTGGAACCTGGAAGGATTAGTTATTAGCGATTAAGTTAACTTACATTAATATCAAATACATACAGATGCAGTTATGTTGGCTGCAACAAGCACCATTTCTTGTGTGAAATTATGAGGTATGGTGGAGAGGTACTGGAGGGAGATTATGATATTTAAGGGTAGTTTGGTTCAAAATTCTGTTGGTAATGGCATTTGTATATCCAACAGTTGTATCTGGAGGAAAAGATAAAATTGAATTTGTTTTGAAGGTTGGCTGCAGTTTTGCAAAACTAGGAAAAATAAGAAGACAATGGCACTTTTAAACTGTCTGGTGGCAAAAGTATCAAAGAAGATTAAAGTGTGCAAAGTGGGTTTCTGCGAACTTCAGTGGTCACGTTGCCATGGTTGGATTGCTGAATCCTGAGCAAGAGAGAGAGAGATGATTTTGCCTACTTCACTCCCTTGGGTGAACACTCTGATCAGAGGTGCATTAGAGCCTGAGTTGCTAATGCACCATAAAACTCCAAACACCAGCCAACTTCTGATCAGGAGGCCATTCCAGGTAATAGGTAATCTTTTTTACTTATTATAGTAAATGCATAGAAGAAATTGTCTATATTGACCATCAGATCTCTCTCAGCCAAATTTTTTTTTGTAAAATAACAGAATAATGAAACAGTTCTTTTGATATACATTGCATCACAATGCTGTAAAATCAATACTCAGTTTGACCCTTTTTACTTTAATTGACTATTACTCTCAATAATATTTTTATTTGAAGTAGCAAAAATATAAAAAATTTACGCCATAATTTTTAAATGCACATAATTTGCTCGTATTTTCTTGTATGTAGAAATTCCAGAATGTTTTTAAATTTAACAGTATGTATGTATTTACTAATATTTTTACTTTCAGATGCAAGGTCTCACAGTAGTGCAGTAACAACAGTAGACTGTTACCAAGACAATACTTTAGTTATTACTGGATCTACTGACTGCACATCTAAGCTCATCAACTCAAATACCGGCAGAGTAAGTATACACAACCTAATAAATGTTATCAGGGTGTATTCACTTATTGGATTTATCATTGTAATGACAAAATAGTTGCATTTTGTGCAAAAATCATTAGCAGTGTTCCAATGAAGCTAATTAATGCTCCTTAATAGGTAAAGAAAGTATTGTGTAGCATCAGTTAGCTTCCTTGGAACTTTACTAAAAGAAAGTTATAAATGTAAAGTTCCCATCATTGTGAAGCAGAGAACTTTACCTTTTCAATAACTAGATTGAGTAGTAGCTTTGAGCATGATTATGGACCTGAACTTGCTGCACTAGTGTGCTCCTTGAGGAAAAATCTACCATTATATTTTTTGTTGGCTTCTGGGTTGCCAACCCCAAGTGACTAAATACACATGCTACCTTATATCAGTTGGTGAATAATCCTGATCAGAAGCCATTGCAGGTTCCTGAATCTTCGTATGGGCATCACTGATTCTACACTAGAGTAACATGTCTCAAGGGAGTCAGTTTCTCTTTTGATTCCAGTTCTTGAAAAGGTCTAATTGTAAAGATGGCGTATGAAGTGCCTGCCAGCATTGGTGTGTTAATCTTTAGTGGTGGGACAATGGGTCTTGCCCCAAATCTGCAATTAAAGGGCTGTTTGATATTGGCCATACCTCTCTCAATAAGCCTAATTTCTTTAAGAAACTAACCATTTTCATTCCATAATAACATGGAATGTGAATGCTTTTAACTCTTACAGTGTTGGGTTTCTGAAACTGAACTTACTGTGATAACTGGATTGATTTTAAAGTGCTTAAGAAAATAAACAGCTTTTAGAATCTCATTCTCAAGTGACTAATAAACAGAAATATGTCATGTTATATACCAAAGGAAAGAGTATTTAATTGTGCTTAATTATTTTAGTCATTTATGCATATAACAAATGCATATTCTTAGATTTTGATGATTGGCAAACTCAAGCGTAAGAAAAGCAGTGTCATAAAAAATCATTTTGCTTTAAAAACAAGATAATTTAAACAAAAATTCCAAAAATATATCTGAAAAGTGATAAAGAGCTATGAAAAAATTTCAATAAAATTTTGAATGATTTGAGAATGAGTTGCATTATTATGAAACTGTGTAACTGCTGCAAAAAGTTTAATTCTAAAATTCCGGCAGAACTTTTGGTTAAAAAAATCGCAATTTCCTGACCTTAATTAGTTTATTAGTTGAAATGTAATTAAAAGTATTGATAAACAAAGTTCTAAAAAAAATAAAAAAAAAAATAAATACCCCCTCAAGCAGCTGCTTGCCACAGAGGTCTGACAGGAGTCTGTCAGTTTACATGCCAGAGTAGAAGGTCTGAGAGGATGGCAGAACCTCAGCAGAAAAACAACACGAACATCCATGCCTTACCCGGGGCTCGAACCCAGGTCCCGTAGATCAGTAGCCAAGCGCGCTAACCACTCTACCTTTTAAAAATCTTGCTGTGATGATAATATCATCATCCTAATGTTCTCCCAATATCCACCATTATAGATCACTAGAAGCTTTGTTTTTGATCATTTCAGATCAATAATTTTTTTACAATCATAGTATCCATTTGAAAAGCAATGAAAAATAATTTTAGAAGCATTATAGTTTTAAAAAAAAAGTCTAAAAACGAAAGTCTACTAAAATATTGACCGAAAGCCAATGTGTGTAGTTCCTGGATGACATAATTTTTGGTAGTAATAAAATCAGTATCTCTACATTAAAAATTCAGAAAGCATTGCAAATCTACTAGAGCTATAAATAGCCAAAAGTACTGGGAATTACAGCCAATCAATAATCTTCATATGGTACAGCAGAATAAAGGCATAAACTAAATCGTTTCTACATGATGCTATTTATTTATTATTATTTTGAATCATAAAAATATTAGCTAATGTGTTTAATTGCCTAAGACATGTCTCTGAAAATGAATTGATTTGAGCATTAGAACATAAGAGCAACACAAAAGTGCTCCGACTACACGGCATAAATTGCCTAATACCGAGCTGCCTAAATAAACATTGTCATTTAAAATAGTTTTAATTCATCTTCTTAAATTTTAGCCAATTATGCTGAGTCAGATAAGTCAATTTTATAATTTTTTTAAATAACCGATCAACAGAAATAGATCATGTTATATAGCAAATTAAACAGAATTTAACTACAAATTTTATGAAAATAAAAAAAATTAAAAAGTCTACAAGCATATTAAATTTAATAAAACTTTTTCATGGTGATATTGTGAAACAATAGACTATGCAATTAAGGTTTAATTTTGGGAAACATTATGAATAAAAACAGTTATATAGTAATTGAAAGGAAATTTCTTCCCAAATATATTTACCTGAAACATAATTTTTTATTTCTTTTAATGATTCTTTTCAATGTGGTATATTTTAAAACATGGATCAGCATTATACAATTTGTATACAAGATGATTGTACGCGATAGAGAAACTTAATGATTTATGTGCCAAATTAATGGGATTTTCTGTCTTGTTTTGAAATGGAGGAATATTTTCTTGGTTGCTTTTTTTTTACTAAATATATTTTTTTTTTTGGGGGGGGGGGTTGAATTTTGGGGATCTTAGCTGAGTGGCAAAAAGTCAGGGCTCCAAAGCAAAAAATGAAACATTTACATCATCAGAGTGGCACAGACAAGTTACTGGAGCGGGGGAAGAGGTAAAATCTTTTAAAACCATTAAATATAAACTTAAAAACTCGTATTTTTTAATGAAACTTTGCCAATGGGGGAAGTTAGTAAAACTTCATTAGTGAGTGGCGGGGATAAAAACCTTTGCCAAAAATTGCCCTCCCACAGGACTGATTTCCAGGCCAAGGATTACTTTTCACTTCCGTATCCAAGACCTCATTCATTTTCAGGAAAATACAAGATCAGAGTTTTTTACTAGAAAATTAATATATGATCTAATGCGATGTTAAATAAAATATCCA
Source organism: Ryuthela nishihirai (assembly GCA_038380435.1). Lineage (NCBI taxonomy): Eukaryota > Metazoa > Arthropoda > Arachnida > Araneae > Heptathelidae > Ryuthela > Ryuthela nishihirai. The sequence continues at coordinate 6,130,932 of JAWZYU010000021.1, forward strand.
TAGCAACAAGTTATAAGTCGTCATCCAATATAGCATGACTCCAATAATTTACAGAAATAAAATAAATGTAATGAAGTTAAAATTAAATATAATTAAGTAAGTACTAACTTTGCAAAGAGAGTGTATCCGATATATGGGGAAAACACTGTAAACAATCTATTATGGTGCCACGTATAACATGAACCAGAGATCGCACATGCCCTCCACTGCTCTGAGCCATAACCTAGCTTCCTATTGCTTTTGGCTTTGACATTGATCAGTTAGTCATTCAGTCAGTTTGTGGATTTGACAAAATGTTGTTCCACCATATCTATTGAACGCGACAGAGAAACTTAACTATTTATGTGCCAGATAAAAGCTTGTGATGCGGGGAGTGTCATAGGCTATAAAAAAATTGACCCCATGCTTTCTTCTTCCCTAAAAAAGGGGAAATGTGAAAACTATTCTTAAGCTATATCTCTAGAATGCAAAGGCTGAAAGTAACAAGCTATATGTTGAATGAAAGCTACTGATGTGGGAAATGTCATAGGCTATAAAATTTGACTCCCCCCCCCCTGTGCTTTCTTCCCCATTAAAATGATTGTTCCCTTATATTTCCTGAATGTGAGTGCTGAAAGCAATGAGCTATGTGTTCAATAAAAGCTTGTGAGGCGAGGAGTGCCATAGATTATACAAAATGACCCCCATGCTTCTTCCCCCCTAAAAAAGGCGAAATGTGAAACAAATGTTCCACTATATCTCCAGAATGCGAATGCCAAAAGTAACAAAATATGCATCAAATGAAAGTTTGTAATGCAGGGAATGTCATAGGCTATGAAAATTTGACCCCCTGTGCTTTCATCCCTATGAAAAGGGGGACAATGTGAAAATGATTGTTCCTCTATATCTCCTTAATGCAAGTGTGGAAAGTAAGCTATGTGTTGAATGAAAGCTTCTGATGTTGGGAGTGCTGTAGGCTATAAAAGATGACCTCCTATGCTCACTTCCCCCTTAAAAAATGTTTCTGCCATATCATCGAAGCGCCAGGGCCTACAGTTACTAGTTTGGTGTCAAATGAAAGCTCGTATAATGACGGTCCTAAACTATTTGGAATTTTGCCCCCACTATTCCCCCCTGATAAAATGTGGGGGGTGGATTTTTGTGGGTTTCAACTTTAATATCTCAACTTAAAGCTTGTGATGTCACCAATGCTGTGGTCTACTTCAAATGTGACTCCAAAATGGGAGAGGGGTAAATCTGTTCAATGTTTATGGGTCACATATCAAAGTTCTGGAAGGTAGATGTAAAATTAAAAAAATTAAAAAAATACCTATCTTCCTACAATACCCTAAAAAGTAGGAAATAATCCTAAAACATATCGATGATGCAATCAGTCAGTGAATTCGTTTTCACTTCAAAGGAAGATAGGGCACCGGCAATTTTGTCGAGTAGGTAAATCGACGCCCTATCATCCTTTGAAGTGAATACGAACTCATTGACTGATTGCACCAGCTATGTTTTAGGATTATTTTCTAATTTTTAGGGTACTGTAGGAAGATAGGTATTTTTTTTTATTTTTTAGTTTCAATTTGAGGAGTGGGAACAACACATAGAATGCTGGGATAAATAATATAAATTATAAAAATATTCTAGGGATATTAAAATTAGTTTAACCTTTTCCAGCCTGAAAAACTGATTTACATCCAGAGGTCCAGCGACTTTTTCATTCTGATCAGCCAGAAAAAAATTAACTTTAGAACTTTTTTGCCAAATAACTAATGAAAGGAATTATGGCATGTTATATGCCAAATTAATCAGCTTTTAATTCCAAATTTTCTGAAAATAAAATATTTAGTAAGAAAAGACTGATTTTATTTTAATAGGGCTTTTATAGAAGCGTGTAGTAAAAGAATGCATCTGGCAATGAAAATAAAAATTTATTTAAAACCAAAAAACTAATAGACAGAAATCATTATAATAATGCTCATGAATAGAAAGGCTATTTATTTCTGAATAATGAAAAAAAAAACATTTTTTATGGTTTCAAGTAAATATTTTTCTTGTTTTGTAATTTTTTTCTCGGTACCTTACTTTCAGAAAATTTCAGGCTTTTAGCCAATTGTGCTGAGTCAGATAAACAAGTCAACTTTAAAATTAAAAAAAAAAAATCATTCAACAGAAATAGGTCATGTTAATACCAAATTAAACAGAATTTAATTATGAATTTTATGAAAATAAATAATATAAACAAATTTACAAGCATATTGTTTTTTAATAAGCCTTTTTCAATGTGATATGGTGAAAAAACAAGATCAACTATGCAATTAAGGCTTCATTTTGAAAAACCTGATGAATAAAAATAGTTAAATTATATATTAATCGAAAGGAAATTTCCTCCCCAATATAATATTCAACCTTGAAATATGATTTTTATTTCTTATGATTCTTTTCAGTATCGTATATTTTAAACACAGCCAGTGTTATACAAAAGTAACTTGGACTTCTCACAACCTTGAATTTTCTGAACTGGTTGTGAAATGGAAAAAAAAACTTTCTTAGCTATTTTTTTTACTAAACATTATGAATTTTTTTCTTTCAGTGTTGAAATTTGACGATCTTGGCTAAGTTTAGATAGGTTTGTGTGCCAAAGCCAAAAAAAACAGCATTATATCGTCTGTGTGGCATAGCCAAGATACTGAGGGGGTTATCTTTAAAATCGTTCAATATAAACATAAAAACTCATAATTTAAATTAAAAAAAATTTTAGAGGGATGGGGGGGTTGAAACATTTACAGTGAGTAGTGGGAGGGTAAAAACCCTTCCTGAAAAACATGGACTGATTTCTGGCCAAAGGAAATCCATTTTACTTCTGTTATCCAAGACCTCATTCATTTTCCGAAAACAGTACAAGCTCAAAGATTATTTTTTATATAAAAAACCAAGAAATAATTTTAAAAAATGCATATAACCTAATGGGATGTTAAATGAAATATCCACAACAATTTTAAGCCATCCATCCAATATAGCATAGCTTGGAAAGATTGATAGATCAACTGATGGATAAATCTATAATTTACGAAAACATAGTAGATCTACAGAAAGGAAAATTAAGGTTTAACCCTTCCAGTGTCCAGGATGAATATATCTGTTTTTAGTACAAAAAAAAAATTTTTTTTTAATATATAATTCAGGTTTGATAAATAACATTTTCTTTTTTCATTTGATGCATATTTTATTAAACTATGACATAAATAATATGTTGAAGTCATCTGATTGCCATTTCTTAGAAGCAATATAAAGTATGCCAATTTGTTTGTTAACGCTACTCTGTGCTGAAGCAGTTCTCTAATTTAAGCTCAGAAGTTTGATTTGCATTAATATCAACAAATTTTTCCTTAAAGTTTTTAAAATATAACTGACAAAAAACTGCATTTTTAAAAATGGTAGATTTTGGAAGTTTATATACCTATTTTTTCGGTGTACCAGTGTAAAAGTGTTATTAAAATTAATATGTTACTACAATGTTCAAATTTTGTACATCAATAAAATTCAGAATTAAATTCTCTTTAATTTGTTATATAACATGAACTATTTCTGTTGATTCATCATCATCATCATCCTCAAGCAGACATGGGCTACAGAGGTCCAACCAGATCGTGCAAATTAGTTCTTCAAGCAAGTCTATCCTGAGCTACATCTACTGCATCTGGCCACTGCACATCAATTCTAACAAGGTCCTGTTTGACATTGTCTACCCACGGCATCCTAGGTCTCCCCTTCTTTCTGAGGCCTTTAGGCACACTGTTCATAACCCTATTCACCTATCTATAATTATTCATACGGGCAACAAATGGCCAAACCAAAGGCCAACCAAACATTAATGGCCAAACCAAAGGAGTCTCTCTCTGCACAATATGCTACTTAAAGGAGGTTGCAAACTCTTTTGCCTAACCTCATCATTAGTTACAAAGTTGAACCACCTAATGCCCAAGATACTGCTTAAGAATCTAGAATCAAAAGCATCTAGTTTCCTGTTGTTTACAAAGTGTCCAAGTTTCATTACCATAACTAACCCTAGAAAGAACCAAACTATTATACAGTCTAATTTTAGTCTTTAGGTGTATACACCTATTTCTCCACACACTCCATAGATTCTTAAAAGTCCTGGCAGCAATCCCTATTCGTCTGTTAATCTCATGCCACACATCACCAGTATCTGTTACATAGCTCCTAAGATAATTAGACTGTGACACCTGCTCAAGACTGCAACCATTCAGATTAACTGAATCACAGCCTGCCTGACCAATTTTCATCACTTTAGTTTTCTCTCTGTTTATAACCAAACCTACTCTACTACCAGTTTCATCAACAGCTCGAATGAAAGAGTTCATCTCATCAACATCATTTGCCGAAAGGGCTAAGTCATCAGCATAATCTAAATCAGAAATTTTCGTATCTCCAGTCCATTTAAGGACAAAATCTTTCCCTTGAAGTGAATTTCGCATAACATAATCAATAACCAAGCTAAAGAGGAAAGGAGACAAAATGCACCCTTGTCGAACACCAGGAGTAATGCTAAACCAATTGCTACAAGCCTTACCAACTCTCACACATGACTCAGTGTTATTATAGAGAGCTTTCATTATGTTAACTAACTTGTCTGGTGTACCATATAATCTCACAATCAACAGAGTCGAAAGTCTTTTTGAAATCAACAAAGCTAGCAACTAAAGGTTTCTGAAACTCTAAACATTTCTCAAGAATCTGCCTAAGTGAAAATATCTGATCCACACATCCCCTACCACTTCTGAATCCACATTGCTCATCACGCAATTGACTGTCAACCAGATTCTTCATTCTATTAAGCACAATCATGGAAAGAACTTTACCTGGTACAGAGAGTAGGCTGATACCCTTATAGTTATCACAAGAACTGCGATCACCTTTTTTGAAAAAGGGATAATAATAGCTCTGGTAAAATCTTTAAGAACCATGCCTTCATCATAAAAGATATTCAAAATTTCAGTCATCCAAGTGGTAACAGAAACATTCCCAGCTCTAAGCATTTCTGTAGTAATTTCATCTACCCCTGGGGATTTATGAAGTTTAAGTTTAGAAATAGCCAAAATAACTTCAGATTGTGTTATAGGGCCAACATTAAAGCCACCAATGCATCTATTATCAGTACAAGCAATGGGAGTAGAACTAACCACATTGTTTAGAACATCACTGAAATGCTCAGCCCACCTAGCCATGATAATCCTCACCTTCTATAACCTTACCTTGTTTATCCTTCAATCCCTGTATACCTGTAAGTTTTCTACCACACAAAACGTTAACTATCTGGTACAGCTCTCTGCTGTTGTGCTATCTAACTGCTGTTTTGACTTTGTCAGCCAGGCCATCAAGCCAAAGATTCTTATCAGCAGTAACTGATCCTTTACACGTTTATTATGCTCTCTGTAATGCTTTCTATTAGACTAGTAGGATACTGATTAAGGACATTCCTGCAGTTCCTTTTTTCTGAAATAAGCTCAAGTGCCTTATCACTCAAATAATTCTGCCTCCTCTGCTCCTTTTTTCCTAAAAGAGTACTGTTAGTCTACAAAAAAGCCTGTTTAAAACAGCCCCATTCTTCCTCAACTTCAGTAGTAAGCAAACCACGACTGCCATAATGACTAAGTAATCTGTCATGGTAAGCTTTGGCTATAACTGGGTCTTTCAGAGCTTCAGTATTAAAATTAAATTTTTTAACCCTAGCACAACACTTTTTAAGTTTAAGTTGCAAGACACTTTTAACAAGGTAATGGTCAGATCCAATTTCAGCTCCCCTATATGACCTGGTATTCCTAACAGAACTAGCCCATTTGCTGTTAATTAATATATAATCAATCATATTCTTATGCAGCCCATCGGGTGAAACCCATGTGTACTTATGTATGTCGCGGTGTTTGTAATAAGTGTTAGTTATTCAGAAACCATTGAGTTTACTTACCTGTAGGAGACGTTGTCCATTGCCATTGCAGCTACCAATACCAAAAGGGCCTATTACTCCTCCCCAAAGGTCAGAGTCAGTACCAACTTTGGCATTGAAGTCACCAAGAACAAGGGTAATATCTCCTTTCTTGACAGAATTCAAAATATCCTGAAGTTGTTCATAAAACCCATCCTTCTCATCCTCATCCTCAGTGGGGGCATAACAGCAGATAACATTCAAGTCTTTAACGCTTGTCTGAAATTTTGCTGTAAGAAACCTTTCATTAATGCACTCATATCCTAGAAGAGCATCAGTAGCGTGTCTGCTGAGAAGCAGACCCATGCCTTGGTGATGCTTATTGTCGTCCCTCCCTGAAAAGAGAAATTTAAGATTATTTTTAAGAATCTGACCTTTTTCTGTCCATCTGGTCTCTTGCAAGCCGAGAATATCTAAACTATAATGGTGGAATTCTTGTGTGAGGACATCAAGAGAAAAAGCTGTGTGTAGAGTCCTCTCATTCCAACTACCTATGGAGAGAAAATGGTTAGTGGGATGTTTAAAGAAACTATGTTTATTGAGAGAGGGAATGCCGACAATATCAAACAGCCCCCTAATCGCAGACATGGGACAAAGACTCGTTCCCCCACTACTAAAGGCTGAAGCCACCTACACTGGAAGACTTCCTCCAATGCAGAATTTGACGATGCCAATAGAAGCAAAGAGTTCAGGTGCCTGCGATGACCTCTGCTCAGGATTATCCACCAGCTGATAAACATATCCTGTGAATCTATTCACTTGGGGCTGTAAACCCACAAACAAACAGAAAACACAGCGGAAGATTTTCCCTCCACAGAAGCCCACCAGTGCAGCAAAATCAGGATCCATAACCAATCTCAGAGCCATATATCTGTCCAGTCCAGTGGGTTTATATGGTCAGCACCAGGACACTGTGTGGGTGACCACTCCTCAGCAGGGTAGAAAAAAAAGAAAAGTAGCCTTAGTTGTCCAGATCAGTAGGCCACACTAATCTGGTAGCCCTCCCCTTTCGTTCACTTTCATAAGAGAGTATCTCTTTTGAAAGGTACTAACGGTCTGCACCACGAGAAGGACATTAGGTCATTAGGTGCTAGGCCTGGCCGGTTCTATGCATCATTACAGGGGATTATTTATTAAAAAATGTTCTACAGTTGACTTGTTTATTGGACTCTGCAACAAGCCTGGACTTTTCTCAAAGTATGGTACTGAGAAAAAAATTACAAAACAGAAGAAATATTTACTTTAAACGTTTTTGGTATTCAGAAATAAATAGCCTTTCTTTTCATGTGCATTATAATCGTTTCTGTCTATTAGTGTATTTCTTAAATAAATTTTTATTTGTGTTGCCAGATGCATTTTTTACTACATGACTCTAAACAAGTCCTATTAAAATAAAACTAGTCTTTTTTGTTAAATATTTATTTTGAGAAAATCCAGAATTAAATGCTGATTAATTTGGTAAGTAACATGCCATAATTCCTTTCATTAGTTATTTGGCAAAAAATTCTGAAGTTAAATTTGGCTTCTGAATGTTAACCAGTTTTTCAGGCTGGACACTGGAAGGGTTTATTATATATAAAAAAAAGGAAATTAAATGTTAACTTTGTAATGCTCCAAAAGGTTTTTAACTTTTTTCTCTTTGGGCCTCGTGACTGATCCAAATTAAATTAGAAATCCGGACAGCATATCAGGCGCCAGGCCTTATTAATTTAAACCTAGGTGACAATCACAGCATTACGTGGTTGACATTTTAACGTCAATATATTTACAAATATATTTTGGAAAAATTTTGCTGACATACGGGACTTGAACCCGCATCTCTCCCGAAACATGCCAGAATGTTCTTACTGATTGTACTAATGCCAGCATTAGTTCATTCAGTAAGAATACTCTGGCATGTTTCTGGAGAGATGTGGGTTTAAGTCCCGTATGTCAGCAAAATTTTTTCCACAAAATATTTATTAATATTAACTTGCCAGATAAAGTTAAATGAAGATTTGTTATAGGTATATGGGCATTACTTATTGAGTAAGAAATCAAAAGATTGTCAATTTTTTAAACTTATATCTTAATCAAAATCAATTATCATTGCTCAAGAGAAAAATAGTAAAGGCAAAATATTAATATAACAAAGTTTATTTCCAAAAAATTCAGGACTCGCCATATGAACTGATGAATGCAAAATATTCTGAGCAAATAAAAGCTGAATTAAACAATTCCAATGCTGACAAACTTCTCAGCTAACATCGTTCTCATTACTATTTCATGCTATCTCCGTTATCATCACTATCATCCAACTAACATTACTATCTTCTTTTACTATTGTCTCTCTAGTAACTCCATGACCTAACATCACTTAGTATACATGCGGCATACAACTGGCACATGTGTTGCACAGTGGGAAAAATATTTGCATATATGACGAAAAATATTTGCATAATCTGATGATCGCGTACTCACGCTGGCTATGATGCAAGAGGGGGCATGTCCTAAACATGTTCATTAGCAGCTGTCAATCGAAAGTCAGAGTTGCACATGTGCAATTCCTTTAGCAGATCAGAATATGGAAAAAATTATGGCCAACTAAAAATAATCCCCAAAATAATAAATATATAATGTAAATAATGTAAAACTGGTTAAGGAAAAGTAAAAGTGAATAGGTGGACCATCACAACTTTACACGGTGAGTTTATAATCTAGTTTGTTTGGAGGAAGTTCTTAACTTAAATCAGCCATGTAAACAACTTGCTATGTGAAGGAAGTCCTTTTAGCTTCCATATCCAATACCTCATACGTTTTCAAGAAACTATACAAGATCAAAGTTATTCTTATAAGAAAAGAAATAATTAAAAAAAATTACATATAACCTAATGTGATGTTAAATAATATCCGCAATGACTTGTAAATCCGGCCATCCGATGTAGCATAACCCCAAAAGATCTATAGATCAGCTGATGAAAAAAATCGATAATTTTCGGAAATTAAATAAATCTACAGAAATGAAATGTAAGGTTAATACTGACTTGATAGATGCATGGTCACATTATTCTATATCCAAGAACTCTTTCTGTAAGTTTAAGTAGTTAAAACTCTGCATAATGTTGTTTGATCCAATTATATGGAGCAAAATATTATAAAAAGAAATTATTTTTTTTTGGAAATTATCTTCAGAAACCTATTTACATAATTCTTATATCTGCATGTGTTATTTATAGTTTACATTAGAAATACACCTAATGGACACTGATTTTATCTTAATGGCATTTAGCTATTTAAGTTCTTTTGCTTCATGATCCAAGACTACTTAATACTTGGTTTAAAAACTTTATAAGGCAAATTATATACATTTATTTCTATAAATCATATGAAAACTCTATGTAAAATTACTTAATAATTCATCTAACCTTTTATATAGAGTGTATCTAAGTAATAATAACATGTGGTTCTGGTACAACTCAATTTAAACAAAGCATGAGTATTTGTGAGGTATCGCTTAACGCTTGCTTTGTGACACAGCCTACTAGGACAGCCATTGTTGTGATATATTCCAAAAGTGGTTGGCTTTCAGCTCTAGGTGGTCTTGTGCATGTCTGTTTTGGTAGCAATCCTGCAGTTTACGGTTATCAGTTCGCTAGATGGTGTCATGAGTGGCTGACCTTTTTAAGGTGTGTAAAGTAAGGTTAAAAGCAGTGGTGTTCTGGTAAATTTTTGACAACTGGATCATTAAAAAAACACAAGACCAAGAATGTGTGTGTGTGTATATATATATTGCAATTTTACAACAATTTGGAATACAAAAATTTCAAACAATAATGGAATATTTTTTTTAGTGTAATTTTCTTTTAGCCAGTTGATTCTTACGAAAATGCTTTGTATCTGTAGCCAATCTATGGTTGCGATTCAACTATGAATTGACAAATGGAGTTGCATCCCAATCCACTAACTCTTTTCCCTATAAATTTATTGTCATTGAATCTGATATGTAATCTATTGTTAAATTATTTCTCACTCATATACAAATTATGTTCCTTAAACTAAAACCTCTTTCAGCACTATTGATTGCAATAGTGCTAACTGTTTTTTTTTTTAGCTTTTTGAATACTTGCAGGAATTGAAACATTTTTATTTACAAAATCCCAAAAATCGTTCAAATCAATTTCATATTTTAAATTTTGACAATTAAATAAGTAATCCAGTAATCCATGAAGTTAGTTCTTCATAAATGATGATTCTAATAAATCGAAATAATTTAAAATGTTTTCATCATTATTTCTGTCTGATAAAAGACGTAAATTCTTGTTGAATTATATTTTCTAGTAACATATTCCTAGGAAGAACATTGAATTTATTATTTTTTATTAAATGGAATATCTTTAAACTTATGTGATTTAATTGAATATAAACTTCAAATTCATGTTTTCCAGGACCACCCTTTCAATTTTCCAAAGCTCTTATTGTGCATTTTCTTAATTTTTGCCCTTTCTGAATGTTAGTTGATCTTGACTGAAGTGCAGTTGAAAGTAATGAAAATTCTTGAAGAATGTTTATCATTAAAGCAAGATCATGCAAAGAGAATTAATGTTAACTAATCTCTTTGCCAGACCAGAATAAGAAGAAAAACTTGAAAACTGCATATTTAACGCAGTATATGCCTGCCATACAACACTAACAGCTCGTAAATTACATGCCCACTCACCGTGGTCCTAGTACTCGACCAATTTTGATAATTTCAATTTCTAGTTCTTTAGCTGCAGTTTGATTTTTATTAGATTGATGATAGAGTACATTTTATCTAAAAATATTTTAAAATGATTAACTTGTTATTTCAGATTTTGCGTCGTTGAGTGATAATTGCAATCGATTATTTAAACAGTGCCAAATGACGATTTTATGAAATTTTTGTAACAACTTAGTAGCTACTCCCGACTTTCTTTACAGCATTGTATTAGCACCATCAGAACAAAATGCTATTAAATTCACTTTCAAATATTCGTTATTAAAGTCATAATCATTTAAAGTAGATAATAATGTATTAAAATTACACTCTGCTGTAGTAAACACTAATTCTTTTAAAGTGACAAATAACATTACTGGTGCGGGAGAGGATTGAATTGCGTACTGGAGATAAATCACTAGGGGGCTTTTTTCCCCCTGAAATTGTACATACTTCGTCAATTATGATGCAGATTTTGGCATTTTCTTCTATAATAGTCTTAAATATCTTCATTTTATTTTATTTTGTAATGTTTTCCACTCTTTTTGTTGCATCATATCGTGTATGCAAACAGTTGCCTATATCTATGCCATTTTTACTTCTAATTCCAATGCCACCACAGTATCAGATAAAACCTGTTACATTTACCAAACTATAAACAGTATTGAAAACGTTTACAGTAGCATCAATATTTTTATTATTTAAATTGTGTACTAAATTTGAAAATGAGTCAGCCGATTAGGTTTTAGAAATATTATGTTCCGGAATTTTTTGTCATAGAGAAGCTTGCTTAGTATTTTTATGTTTGATTGTAGTTCCCTCCACAGCTTATATCTATTATTGATTTAATAACCAGCTTGCAAAATTCTTGAAACTTGAACCATCGGCTTGTGTGAGCCGACTCCAGCTAAGGCCATCGTGAAGAGGTATTACACGATGACCGCACTCCAGCTGCCCAGCACACCACTAGTTAAAAGCTCTAACATTTGTTTTTGGTAGGATTTAAAAAAGCGTAAGTGAATTTATATAATATATAGCTTTTCATCATATCGAACGATTTATTTGATTCTCTTTTGATATATTTTGTGCTGCCTCTGGTTCTTGATTTTTTTTTTACGCAGGTCTAACCTTCTAAAGTGAATAAAAGGAGTTTATTTTCACAACCTAAACTTTCCTAATGCAGATTTAACTAACATATAATTGTATTTCTTAAATGCAATTTAGATTTAATTTCTATATATATATAGCATAAAGGTATAAATTTTGCCTCAGGTAAATACTGAACATTGCAGACGATTTATGATATTTAATTAATCTTTAGCAATGTTTTGAATTCTCTGTTTAAAATAGTGTGTTAAAAAACTCCTTTTAAAATGATCTCTAATGAGATTATCTTCTTCATGTTTTTCAATAATGCAAAAAGGGTGTAGCAATTGTTCATTGTTTAGTAGTACGTTTAAGTTAAAATGGTTATCTCCAATAATTTTATACTGGGGTTTTCTTAAATTACGGACTGGCAATTTATTGTTTAGGGATATGTGCTTGTGTGAAAGCCATCTCCGATGAAATTATTGATTTTTGAAAGTTTTTTTTTTTAAGTTATGTAGTGAATTTTTGTTTGTTAGTGATAATAGGCTGTTGAAACAAATAGCCTCGGATGGTACTGACCGACATTCACCATGTAATGATAAACGCAATTAGGAAATTATCTATTACTTCTAGTGGAAACAAAATTTTATGCTTAGGAATAAACATTTATCATTATATTCTTTACTCAGTATATTCTCGTTATATGGCCTCTTTACTGCAGATTATTTTTTGTATAACTTCGCAAGAAGTTGAATATTTGGCAAAAATGCCAATCCCAGGACCATCGGTTTCAAAAAATAAAGATGGCAGCCATCACCAGATCGGCACTTTTGCTGAATATTCTTTCTAATATGATATTGAAACATTTTTGTGATTAGTTTAAATTGCATGTTTAGTGGAGATTTTGTTCATGGAAGTAATATTAAGAACTTGGTATAATAGTGGAAAAATTAAATATTTTTATTGTTATTAGGAGTCCAGAAGTCAAGCATTCAGTTAGACCATAGCCTCCGTAACTAGGTGCCTTCCGATTTGCCAGCATCGCCCTTGAACGCTTGGCAATACATAAACAGGTTTCTGCCGCAAGAGGGCAGTAGCTGCAAGTGACAGTATCATACGCTCTCGTTATATATACACTGTATGAAATAAATTAAGGTGTTATTATATTCACTAAGATTATATATTTTGAGCTTATTAGAGAATATTACAGTAAATTTAAGAAATATACAAATTGGTGGTTGGTTTTCGAGATATATATTATCTGTATATATCTATATTGATCTGAAATACAAATGACTCGCATTGCGCATCTTGCAGAACAATTACAGTGAAACATTAAAATTCGAGTAAAGTGACTCATACGAAATAGTAAATTTATTTAAATGAATTTATTCAATGTATGATCATGCTTGAAATATTTCTTCTCCAGCAACTGAGAAAGATGTGCGTAATATCTTGTTATTTCGTATCATCGTGATGAATGACAAAACTGTTGTTCTACTATGTGTAATTGATAGCCCATTGTAATGACATTTATCAAATAAATCTTGATATCGTACCTCAAACTTACTCAAATTATGTTCTTCCCCTTCATAAAAAGAGGAAGGAAATGGGAGGAATTTTTGCATTTTATATTTTTCTCTTCCAAACTCAAGAATAGACAATATTTTTAATACTAGAGACCTAAAAGACATATAAATTGGCGGTGTGTGTGTGTATAAATTGGAGTGTGTGTGTGTGTTGGGGGAAATGATCTTTTGATAGGTGCTGTAAAATGTGAAGATATACATAAAATGTAATGGAAATTCCTATTAATTTTTAATAAGAATTGAGTGATTGTCATTTACTTCTCAGGGAAATTTTTTTTTAATTACATTACTTTTTAAATAATCTACCAATAATTTCACAGCCCTGCTGCAATAAAAAGCATTTTCCTTTTACACTCTATATTAATGAATTTAAAAATCTTAAGACAGTAAAAGCTAAATGAGTGTTCAATTCCCCCAAACCGATAGTACAATTGAAATATACATATTAATCAAAATTAGGCCCAGATGTAAAGGAGGAAAAAGGAGAAGGGGAGGCCACGAAACTCAATCGAGCAGAGAAAAAATTAAAGGGGCCAAGAGACTGGATTTTAATTCCAGTATGACCTTTCCCCTTCCATTTTATTTCTTTACAAGTTTAATAAACTTTTGCTTCTATTACCATTACTGACATTCTCAAAGGGGATGATGCTACATGCACATCCCTCCCCCAATCCTACCCTGGTCAAAATAATAAGGAATCATGTTCATTTTTTGGTTAACTTTTATAATAATAAATGCATAGCAGCCGTTACAACTTTATCCAAAAAATTTCATTAATTATATCTTATTACTATATTTTTTTGTTCCTATATCCTATCATATTATTGGAGAACTGCCTTGTCATGCAAATGTGAAGCAAATTTCAAAGCTCTCTAAGTCTTAAAATCAATTTTCACATGAAATATTATTGAAGAAGAATCTGAATTTTCAGAAGTCTCGGATTCTCTTTTGTAAATCTGGTCAACCTGCTTTAAAGATTTATATTTGCTTGAAATAAACTCTTCAATAATACTACACTTTGTCAGCATATTGTATAATGTATAATAATTTGTCAGCATATTGTATATATGTATAATAAAACTGTATATCATTAATGATCCTGAGAGAACTTCAGAAGAATTACCTTGTCTAGATACAGCTCTTAGCCATTTTTGACGCAAATCACAATCGCTAGGAATTTCATGGAAAAAATTTTATCTTTATGAGTATCTAAATTACAATGGGAAACAACACAATACACCATTGTAAATATGATGAGTTGTAATTTAAATGCAAAATTTCTTGAAATGACTGTGAACACTAAGAACAAAAGTTTTTAAACTACCAGCTGTTATCAGCGAATTTTCGCAATGATGTGAACCCATAGCCAATAACATCTAGCAGCAAATCCAGTAAACAGGTGTTGTCAAAATTTCGTTCAATATGGTAAGCATCTAATTGCGAAGGCTATGGTCAGACGCAATGAATTATTGTGTTAAAAAATGGCGCCTAAGCACCGTAAACTGCAGAACTGCCCTGCTCCGATTTCCTCCAATTTTTCACTCTCCCAAATCATAATTTTCGTCTTGCAAGGTTTGCAGATCTGTTTTCGGTTTTTTGTATTAATAATGCATGTGACGGTACATTGTTTATGATAATTCATGTTTTTTAAACTTGTTATCTTTTAATAGGATTATTTGTTCTGAGGGCACTTTTATACTGTGGATCAGGGGTGAATTTTTTAGGCTTGTTGAGACAACAAGCCTAAAAACACGAATCAGAGACTGATACATTATTTAGTTCTGAGGGCTTTTTTAATGCTGTGGATTGGAGGTAAATTGTTTAGGATAATTTGGGTTTTTTAGGCTTATTTTCTCTGATGGGATTATTTAGCTCTTGGGGTCCTTTTTTATACAGTGGATCAGTGGTTTATTATATATAATAGTTCGCATGTTTGGGGATTGTTTAGTTCTGGGAACTTTTATACTGTGGATTGGTGGTGAATTGTTTACAGTTTTACTTTTTAGGCCAGTTATAAGATTGGCTTGTTCTGGGAGGTGGGTAAAAAGGGTGGAACAGTTGTTTAGCAATATGTTTAGATTAAAATGGTTGTCTTTGATAATTTTGTTTTGAGGTTTTCTTAAAATGCGGAATGGCAATTCGTTGTTTAGTTAGAATAGCTTGTTAGAATAGCCGTCACCAATGAGATTATTCATTTTTTGTGAGTTTTTTTTTTTAATTATGGAATGAACATTTGTTTGTAATAATAAGCTGTTGGAACAAATAGCCTCAGATGGTACTGATCAACATTATCCATATAACGATATGCGCAGTTAGCAAAATGTGCCTTAGATCATACCTCTTCACTGGTAGTAATGCAATTGTTTAGGTTATTATTTGTAGAACTTTCCAAAAAGTTGAATATTCTTTGTAATGTGATATTGAAAATGCATTTTTCATTTGTTTAACCCTTTTAATACCCAGTTAAAATTCATAGGTGGAGCCAGAAATACCCTAGTAATTTAGATACTTTTGTAGAGGAGTGGGAAATCCCTTATAACTGGATCGAGGTGGCTCAGTCAGTAGCGCACAGCTCATAATCTGCAGTTTCCAGATTCGTGTGCCAGCTAGACCAGTGTTGAGATTTATCTCCGCAAAACTCCCTGCCTTTGGTCAGTAGGGTGCACCAATGAATTTGGAAAGGCTGCCTTCTATCGGATGGGCCATACCCTGTGCACATTAAAGAATATGTTGGATGCCTTAATGGGAGGCTACCATCTGCCTTCCAACAGCTGTTCAGTGGGTCCCCTCACCCCAACCCTCTCTGAACCTTTGGGGTCCTTGATACCTGGCCATTGTGTGCAAAAAAAGTGCTACTCAGAGGTGAAAACAATCCAATTCTCTTACAACTTTAGAAATATTTAAGATTTATGAACATTTCTTTTTGCATATTTATTAGCACATTTCATGCTACTAAATATGATGTAAATATACAGATCTCGAAACAAAAAAACTACAAATAGTAAAATAAAAAATTATTGATGTGATAGAAGTGTTTTACAAAGTGTTTTTTTTTTCCATAAAGTACAATATTGATGTTTCTTTATTTTTCAATAAATTGAAATATTTTTCTAATGAAAATTATTCTGGAAAATTCGATTAAAAACAAAAATTAAAATGCAAACTTGAAATCTCTATTGCTATTATTAACTCAAACTAGAAGTAAATATGAAGATTATTACCATAGTCCTTTTATTATATTTAGGACAAACAGTTCTTGATAAGGGTAATCGCACTAAATAATACAGTATTCCCTTTAAAACAACAAAATGTTTAGATAAATCGATAAAATAGGCAATTTCTCTTGCCAATTACATTAGATGAGGTTTCTTTTCTTATATATATTAGTGATGTTACTGCAGAAAAGAACTTAAATTAGTGATTGTCAATAAATAATCAACATTAACCAAATGCACACTTCCTTCTACAAAAATATCTGAGCAACTAACTGCTCCCTCTAACAAAATTGCACCTCACTGAGCACTTATACAACCAACTGCTGCTACTTCTCACATCACTACTACTCACTCCTTCTGTGACCTAACATCACTTAGTATATATCTGGTGTGCAAAAGTCATTACGTTTGTGTAATATGCTGATTGCGCCCTCATGCTAGCTATGACGCAAGAAGGGGCATGTCCTTCCATGCGCATTAGTCAATCAAAAATCAGAGTTGTGCATGTACAACTCCTCTTGTAGTATGGGCGAGGATAAATGATGATTCAACTGAAATATTAGATCCCAAAATAATAATTATAACATAAAGTAAAACTGGAAAAGGAAAAGTGAATGGATGAACCATCACACAATAGCCTGATTTCCAGCAAAAATCACCAACAACAAATAAAAGCTTACCATCTCAGTGCATCAAGTAATGACTGAATGGTGATCCATTTCACTAACATCAGCAACACCACTTAAGAATGCAGAACTAACATCAGCAACACCACTTAAGAATGCAGAACTAACATCACCTGGCAGAAGAAAGCCATCACCCACAGCAATTACAGTAGCATGTACCTAACTTGACGGGAGACTACCATCTATCTCCCAACAACTGTTCCAGTGGGTCCCCTCCCCCAACCTTCTCTGGTCCATGTGACCTGGCCATTTAGCCCATAGTGTGCAAAAAAGTGCCGCTCAGAGGTAAAACAACCCAACCCAACCCATGTACCTAACTTTGTTTCCAATACCATCAAGCAAAACTCATGGTAAGACTGCTGTCTCTCTGCTGAACATTACATTGTGCAGTATAACTTCAACCAATAACATCAAGACAGTGATATTTTAACAAGTGCACCAATTGCTTAACAAAAATTAATAACTGTGAATAATGTTTAATAGGGTTCACCAAGTGCTAAAATATTCTGCCAAAGAGGAAAGTTTAAAGTGATATTCTATATGGAATGGGATTTTAAAAATAAATACCCCCTCAAGCAGCTGCTTGCCACAGAGGTCTGAAGGAGCCTGTCAGTGTATACACCATATAGTTGTGTTTCATTTTACCTATTTTTAGTATTAGATATAAAATATGGGGCTAAAATAAAATTATGTAAAGATAACTGTTTTGGATTTCAAAGCAGCTAGACAAGGTTGAGATGTAGTATGATAGGATTTTTTTTTTGGGGGGGGGGGCGGTAAGGGGGATCTGGGAACTATAGTGTCTTCCTGCAATTCAAGGGTTAATGTGTATTTCTATTCTCTGGGAGATTACCTCTCCCCTCTGTGTATATCACTGGGCAAGGATGTCTGAAACTCCTTTGAGCAGTGTATTACACAGAGAGAGACTGTTGATTTGGCCATGTTGCTCCCTTCCATATTAACTTTTGAATTGCAGGAAGACACTATAGTTCCCAAGATAATATGTGTTAAGGGTTAATTTTCTCCTCACATAAATTGCCCATTTTAAATGATATTTTTTAATAAATCCTGAAAGAGTCTGAACTAAATATATTAATTAATATAAACCTGATGATTTATATACCAATAAAGTCACAAAAAATGAGGAAAGAAAACATTACACTGCTCTGGCAACTATTACTATGATTTTAGGATGGAATGAAGCTCACTACAGTGATATTCATTTGTAGTAATTTGGCAAGTGTGAAACAATCTACCCATCAAAGCCAGAGTATAGTAACTACATATATAACCAGGAAATCCTGCATTCAAATCGAGAGGTAGATGAGTGAATTTTTTTCACACCTGAATGTTTTGATTGTTATCTGCTTTCTTTTAACGTGTCCAAGCTGAAGTTTCATAGACAGTAGTTTTTGAACTCTTGCCATTAAATTTTTTCATTTAAAATTCCATCAAAAACAACCTGTATAATAGTTTAATAGTAAATGTCAATACCAATAGTGAAAGCACAATATAGCAAATCTGATGAAACTTTCAGCAATACTGTACCAGAAAAAATATGGAACTATATAATTATTCTGTTTCAAGTAAATCTATTTATACATTATTATATAGAATTAAGTGCTCTTTCTTTTAAGATATAATATGTCATATTCTGTTCAATACTTATTTCAGAATGAGGTTCAAATCCAATAGAATTACTCTTTTTATACATAATACAAAATTATCATGCAGTCATGGGCTATGGAGGTCCTATCAGATTATGTAATTTCCCTCTCCAGACATGTCTGTCCTGAGCTACAGCTGCTGCATTTGGCTATTGTAGGCTAGTTCTAGTGAGGTCCTGTTTACATTGTCTGCTTGTCACATTGCTTGCTCTCTCCCTTTTGCTGAAGCCTTTAGGCACACTGTTCATAATCCTGTTTGGCAGTCTGTAGCTATGCTTATGAGCAAACCAACCTTAACAAAACATTTCTTAAGCTTCAGCTGCAAGACATTTTTACCAGGTAATGGTCAGACACAATTATGGCACCCCTGTATGATCTAATATTCCTAACTGAACTAGCTCACTTGCTGTTAATTAAAATATAATCTGTCAAATTCCCATGCAACCCATGTATAATTATAAATGTCCCGATGCTTGTAGTATCGGGATCTATATTTGGCGGAATATAGTAGTATGTGTTAGTTATTAGCAAAACATTAAGTTTTCTTACCTGTAGAAGACGTTCTCCATTGCCATTGGACTATCAATGCCAAAGGGACTTAAAACTCCTGCCGAAAGGTCAGAGTCAGTACCAACTTTAGCTTTGAAGTCACAAATACTAATGGCAGCATATCTCCTTTCTTCGCAGAATTCAAAATATCCTGAAGCTGGCTGTAAAACATATCCTTCTTGTTCTCATCAGAGTCCTCTGTGGGGGCATAACAACAGATGACATTCAAGTCTTTAATTTTTGTTTTAAATTTTGCTCTAATAAATCTTTCATTAATGCAGTCATATCCAAGAATAGCATCACTGTCGTTTCTGCTGAGAAGCAAACTTACACCTTGGAGATACTTTCCATCCTCCCTCCCTAAAAAGAGAAAAAGTTATTTTAAGTATCTCACCTTTATCTGTACATCTGGTCTCTTGCAAGCCTAGAATATCTAGGTTATAACACTGGAATTCCTGCGTGAAGAGAATAATCTCTATAACGTCCTCATGTTCCACATACCTGCAGAGAGAAAATGATTAGTAGGATTTTTAACCCTTCCAGTGTCCAGGCTGAAAAACAGGTTTCCATCATCCAGGGGCCAAGCTATTTTCTGCCTATGCTCAGCCAAAAAAACTTTAACTTTAGAACTTTTTTGCCAAATAACTAATGAAAGGAATTATGGCATGTTGTATACCAAATTGATCAGCGTTTAATTCTGGGTTTTCTGAAAATGAAGTATTTAACAAAAAACATGATGTGTTTTATTTTAATAGGGACTTTTTTAGAGTCATGTAGTAAAAAAAAATGCATCTCTCAAAGCAAATAAAAATTTATTTAAAAAAAAACTAATAGACAGAAATTATTACAATGCACATGAATAGAATGGCTATATATTTCTGAATAACAAAAAAATATTTTTTTGGTTTTAAGTAAACATTTCTCTCATTTTTTAATTTTTTTTCTTGGTACCATACTTTGAGAAAATTCCAGGCTTTTAGCTAATTGTGCTGAGTCAAATAAACAGTAAACTTTAGAATGTAAAAAAAAAAACAATCAACAGAAATAGGTCTTTAATGATTCTTTTCAGTATCATATATTGTAACCAGTGTTATACAACATGACTTGGACTTCTCACATTCACGGGATTTTCTGAACTGGTTATGAAATAGAAAAAAACTTCCTAGGCTGCTTTTTTTACTAAATAATTATGAATTTTTTGTTTGGGTGTTGAATTTCAGCAATCTTGGCTACATGCAGAAAGGTTTGTGCATCAAAGCACCAGCCCTCCCTGAAATTGCCCTCCCACATAACTGCTGATTTCCATAGCAAGGAAGTCTATTTTGCTTCCGTATCCAAGATATTCATTTTCAGAAAACAGTACAAGCTCAAAGTTTTTTTGCTAAAAAAAAAAACTAGAAATAATAAAATAAAAATTACATATAACCAATGGAATGTTAAATAAAATATCTGCAACAACTTTTAACTATTCTCCGATCTAGAAATATTGCATATCTCGGAAAGATCATAAATCAGCCGATCATAAGATCGCTAACTAACGGAAGTAAATCTACAGAAATTAATTTGCTTCCATATCCAAGACTTCATTTATTTTCAGAAAATAATACTAAATCAAATTTTTACTGAAAAAGTAATAAATAATAAAATAAAATTTAACATATAGCCTAATGCGATGTTAAAATATCCATAGCAACAAGTTGTGGCCGGCCATTTACTGTAGCATGAAAAAATCAATACTTATTGATAGGCCAAAAGATCGCTAATTTCTGAAAATCTACTGAAATGAAAACTTATCAAGGTTTAAATATTAAAAAAAGCACTAGCTTTACAAAGAGTATCCAATATGCTGGACCAAAACTGCAAACAACACTTATATCACATGCAAGCAACACTTATATCACACGCAACCATCTGTGTCTTGTTTGCCTCAGTGAAGCATAACTAATTAAATGCAGGTGCAACCAGAATTCCTAAGAATGATGTGTTTACTTTCAGTTTCAATTTGAAAGCAGGAAATATGCATAGAATGCTGGGAAAAATAAAAATAACTTGGGAATACTGACTAGGTTTATGACAGAAAAGAGTATGAAATGGGGGAAAAAAATGGCAGTACGTATTTTGCAATTACTTCCAAAATCTATGGTTTTAAAAATAGCAGTTTTTTTGTTAATTTTTAAGAGATTTTCAAAAATTTAAGGATAATAATTTTGTTGATAATAGCTCAAATCAAACTTGTGAACTTAATCAGAAGGTTGCTTCAGCAAATAGGAACGTTAACAAGCAAACTGGCAATACCGTTTAGTGCTTCTAAAAAATGGCAATACCATTTAGTGCTTCTAAAAAATTCAAACGATGACTTTATAAAATTATTTATATTGTAGTTTAGTAAAATATGCATCAAATTAAAAACCAAAAAAATTATTTTTGAAGCCTGAATTATATATTTTTATAAGATATATATATAAAACAAATTACGACAGCAGTATTTTTTTTTTAATCGATATATTTTTATTGTACTAAATGCATATACATATGTCATTTGCCCATCAATTCAGATTCTCCGTATATATACAGATGGGTTGGACACTGGAAGGGTTAAAGAAACGGTTTATTGAGAGAGGTAGAACCAACAATATCGAACAGCACCCTGATCGCAGGCATGGAGGAAAGACCTGTCCTTCCTCCACTAAAGGGTGAAGTCACCGATGCTGGTAGGAACTTCAGGCACCAACTTTTTCAAGTGGACCTTTTCAAGAGCCTGAGACTCCAGTTTAGGATTGACGATGCCCAACTAGCTAAGTGAGGCTTCAGGTACCTGCGATAGCCTCTAATCAGGATTATCCATCAGCTGATATAAGGTATCCTGTGCCTCTGTTCACTTAGAGCTGGCAGCACACAGGGAAACAGAACAGAACAGAGTCAGATTTTCCCTCAACAGTAACCGTAATCAAGCTGCCAGAAATCAGTCCAGTGTAGTGGATATAAATGGTCAGCACCAGGACCCTGTGAAGCTGACCACTCCTCAATAAGGCAGAGAAAAAATAAATATATGAATTAAAAATTTTAAAAAATGCTTATTTTCCTATAGGGCCCTAAAAAGTAAAAAATTAACCTAAAGCACATCAATGGTTCAATCAGTCACTGAGTTCATATTCTCTTCAAAGGAAGATAGGGCATCAGCAATCTTGTCAAATAGGTAAATCAACGTCCTATCTTCCTTTTAAGCAAATACGAACTCAGTGACTGATTGCATCATTGATATGCTTTATGTTTATTTTTTACTTTTTAAGGGCCTATAGGATGATAGGTATTTTTTTTTTAATTTTTAATTTATATATATTTTTTGTTGTTGTCACTAAAAACACCTACCTTCAAAAACTTTGATATGCGATTCATAAACATCAAGCACATTTACCCCTGTTTTTAGAGTTATGTTTGAGGTAGCCCATGACATTGGAGACCTAGCAAGTTTTAATTTGAGATATGACATGTTAAAGTGGAACCCGTGAAAATCCTCCCATAACACTATTCCCCCTGATAAAATGGGAATCATCATCATCATCATCCTCAAGCAGCCATGGGCTACGGAGGTCCAACCAGACCACGCAGTTTAATTCTCCAAGCATATCTGTCCTGAGCTACATCTGCTGCATCCGGCCACTGCACACCAATTCTAACAAGGTCCTGTTTGACATTGTCTGCCCACCGCATCCTAGGTCTCCCCCTCCTTCTGAGGCCTCTAGGCACACTGTTCATAACCCTATTCACCAATCTATAATTATCCATACGGGCAACATGGCCAAACCAGCGGAGTCTCTCTCTGCACAATATGCTGCTTAAAGGAGGTTGCAGACTCCTTTGCCTAACCTCATCATTAGTCACAAAGTTGAACCACCTAATACCCAAGATACTGCGTAAGCATCTAGAATCAAAAGCATCTAGTTTCCTGTTATCTTGTTTACACAGCGTCCAAGTTTCACTACCATAACTAACCCTAGAAAGAACCAAACTATTATACAGTCTAATTTTAGTCTTTAGGTGTATACGCCTATTTCTCCACAATCTCCATAGATTCTTAAAAGTCCCGGCAGCAATACCTATTCGTCTGTTAATCTCATGCCGCACATCACCAGTATCAGTTACATAGCTCCCAAGATAATTAAACTGTGACACCTGCTCAAGACTGCAACCATTCAGGTTAACTGAATCACAACCTGCCTGACAAATTTTCATCACTTTAGTTTTCTCTCTGTTTATAACCAAACCTACTCTACTACCAGTCTCATCAATAGCTCGAATGAAAGAGTTCATCTCATCAACATTATTTGCCAAAAGGGCTAAATCATCAGCATAATCTAAATCAGAAATTTTCGTATCTCCAGCCCATTTAAGGCCAAAATCTTTCCCTCGAAGTGAATTTCGCATAACATAATCAACAACCAAACTAAAGAGAAAAGGAGACAAAATGCACCCTTGTCGAACACCAGAAGTAATGCTAAACCAATTGCTACAAGACTTACCAACTCTCACACATGACTCAGTGTTATTATAGAGAGCTTTCATTATGTTAACTAATTTGTCTGGTATACCATATGATCTCACAATCAACCACAAATTATGACGATCAACAGAGCCGAAAGCCTTTTTGAAATCAACAAAGCTAGCAACCAAAGGTTTCTGAAACTCTAAACATTTCTTAAGAATCTGGCTAAGTGAAAATATCTGATCTACACATCCCCTACCACTTCTGAATCCACATTGCTCATCACGCAATTGCCTGTCAACCAGATTCTTAATTCTATTAAGCACAATCATGGAAAGAACTTTACCTGGAACAGAGAGTAGGCTGATACCCCTATAGTTATCACAAGAACTGCGATCACCTTTTTTGAAAATAGGGATAATAATAGCTCTGGTAAAATCTTTAGGAACCATGCCTTTATCATAAAAGTTATTCAAAATTTCAGTCATCCAAGTGGTAACCAAAACATTCCCAGCTCTGAGCATTTCTGTAGTAATTTCATCTACCCCTGGGGATTTATGAAGTTTCAGTTTAGAGATAGCCAAACTAACTTCAGATTGTGTTATAGGGCCAACATTAAAGCTGCCAATGCATCTATCATCATTACAAACAATGGGAGTAGAACTAACCACATTGTTTAGAACATCACTGAAATGCTCAGCCCACCTAGCCATGAGAGAATCCTCACCTTCTATAACCTTACCTTGTTTATCCTTCAATCCCTGTATGCCTGTCCGTTTTCTACCACATAAAACATTAACTATCTGGTACAGCTCTCTGCTGTTGTGCTGCCTAACTTCCTCAGCTTTGTCAGCCAAGCTATCAAGCCAAAGTTTTTTATCAGTAGCTAACTGATCCTTTACACGTTTATTAAGCTCTCTGTAATCTTTTCTATTAGGACTAGTAGGGTACTGATTATGGACATTCCTGCAGTTCCTTCTTTCTGAAATAAGCTCAATTGCCTTATCACTTAAATAATTCTGCCTCCTCTGCTCCTTTTTTCCTAAAAGAGTACTATTAGTTTCCAAAAAAGCCTGTTTAAAATGGCATCATTCATCCTCAACTTCAGTATTAAGCAAACCATAACCGTCATAATGACTAAGTAACCTATCATGGTAAGCTTTAGCTATAACTGGGTCTTTCAGAGCTTCAGTATTAAAGGTAAATTTTTTAACCCTAGCACAACACTTTTTAAGTTTAAGTTGCAAGACACTTTTAACAAGGTAATGGTCAGATCCAATTTCAGCTCCCCTATATGCCCTGGTATTTCTAACGGAACTAGCCCATTTGCTGTTAATTAATATATAATCAATCATATTCCTATGCAGCCCATCAGGTGAAACCCATGTGTATTTATGTATGTCGCGGTGTTTGTAATATGTGTTAGTTATTCTGAAACCATTGAGTTTACTTACCTGTAGGAGACGTTGCCCATTGCCATTGCAGCTACCAATACCAAAAGGGCCTATTACTCCTCCCCAAAGGTCAGAGTCGGTACCAATTTTGGCATTGAAGTCCCCAAGAACAAAGGTAATATCTCCTTTCTTGATAGAATTCAAAATGTCCTGAAGTTGTCCATAAAACCTATCCTTCTCATCCTCATCAGCATCCTCAGTGGGGCATAACAGCAGATAACATTCAAGTTTTTAATGCTTGTCTGAAATTTTGCTGTAAGAAACCTTTCATTAATGCACTCATATCCTAGAAGAGCATCACTAGCATGTCTGCTGAGCAGCAGACCCACGCCTTGGTGATGCTTTCCATCCTCCCTCCCTGTAAAGAGAAATTTAAAGTTATTTTTAAGTATCTCACCTTTACCTGTCCATCTGGTCTCTTGCAAGCCTAGAATATCTAGGTTATAGCGCTGGAATTCCTGCATGAGGACATCAAGAGAATAATCTCTATGTAATGTCCTCACGTTCCACGTTCCTGCAGAAAGAAAATGATTAGTAGGATTTTTAGAGAAATTAGGTTTATTGAGATTGGTAGGGCCAACAATATCAAACAGCCCCCTGATCGCAGGCATGGGGCAAAGACCTGTTCCTCCTCCGCTAAAGGCTGAAGTCACCGATGCTGGTAGGAACTTCAGGCACCACCTTTTCAAGTGGACTTTTTCAAGAGTCACATGGCCTGCCTGAGACGCATTACTCCAGTTTAGGCTTGACGATGCCCAACTAGCTAAGTAAGGTTCAGGTACCTGCGATGGCCTCTGATTAGGATTATCCACCAGCTGATATAAGGTATCCCATGCCTCTGTTCCCTTAGAGCTGGCAACCCAGAAGCAAACAGAAAACACAGTGGCAGACTCTCCCTCAACAGAGGCCCACCAGTGCAGCAAGTCCAGGATCCATAATCAAGCTCAAATCCATAAACAAGTCCAGTCTAGTAGGTATAAATGGTCAGCACCAGGACCCTGTGAAGTTGACCACTCCTCAGCAGTGTTGAAAAAAAAGAAAAAAGTGGCCGTAGATGACCAGATCAGCAGGCCATACTGAACTGGCAGCCCTCCCCTTCCATTCCCTTCCAAAAGAGAATATCTCTTTTGAAAGGTACTAACGGCCTGCACCACGAGAAGGCGGGGTCAGACATTAGGTGCTAGACCTGCCGGTTCTGTGCATCATCACTAGGGATTGGTACACAGCTCTCCTTCCAGTCTACGTCTAGCTACCATTTACAGACCAAAATGGGAATAGTAAGGCAAAATTAGAAATAGTTTACGACCGTCATTATACGAGCTTCCATTTGTCACCTAATTCATAACTATAAGCCCCATGTTCTGAACATATAGTGGAACGACTTTCACATTTCACATTTTTTAGGAGGGAAGAAAGCTTGGAGGGAGGGGTCAGTTTTTTATAGCCTACAACACTCCCCACTTCACAAGCATCACCAAGCATTCACAAGCATTCACAATTCATCACATAGCTTGTTACTTTCGCCACTCACATTCAGGAAATAAAGGGAAACAATCATTTTCATATACCCCCCCCCCCCTTTTTTTTTTAGGGGAGAAGAAAGCATGGGAATCAATTTTTTTTTTTAATAACTTATGACACTCCCCACATCACAAGCTTTCATTTGACACATAGCTTGTTACTTTTGGCCATCATGTTCTGGAGATATAGTTTAAGAATAGTTTCCAAATTTCCTCTTTTAGAAGGAGAAAAAAACATGGTGTGATGCCCCCTCATTCACTTTTACTTTACCTTAACTAGTTTTGCTTAATTTACGTTATATTTATCGTTTTGGGGATATTTATTTCATTTTTGGCATCACAGCGCTCGTTTCCAAGAGTTAGGAGTTGCGTATGCGCAACTCCAAACTTTCGACTGTCGCCCGCTAAAACGAACTTTTGACTCCGAACTTTTGACTGTTGCCCGCTAAACCGTACAAGGACACGCCCACTCTTGTGTCATAGCTTGCGCCGCTCGTCAATTTGTGCAAATGTCTTTCCCGGCGTGCAACATGGCACGTGCGGACTTTGTACCTTTTGTTATAACCTGATGACATGTCACAGTAGCACAGAGTAGAGTAGAGTAGTGGAGTTAGTGTAGCACGAGCACAGAGAGAGTGCACAGTTTTGAGTTAGTTGAGAAAAAGTGTAGTTTTGTTGAAGAGTTTGTAGAAATTATGTAGTATCTTCTTCATTGAAGTTTTGGTGAGTTTGAAATAATTTTGGAAATGAATTTGTTTGTTATTTAAACCTTTTTTTTTAATCTTTACTAATTTTTTCTCTTGAGCAACGTTAATTGTTTTTGATTAGAATTTACATTAGAATTGACAATCATTTAATATTTTTGAATTCTTACTCATTAATGCTCGCTGGTATTTCGAACCCTAATTAAACTTTATTTTTGGCAATTTATTAATTATTGCCTGGCGCCCAACTCAGCTATCCGGAGCTTGAATAATTATTGGATCAGACAAAGGGTCCGAAATTTAATAAACTTTAAAGTATTTTCAAATCTTTGGAGCGTTACAATGGGGGTCAATTTTTTACAGCCTATGACACTCCCCACATCTAAAGCTTTCATTTGGCATATAAATTATTAAGTTTCTCCATCACATTTGAAAGATATGATGGAACAACTTTTTGTCAAATCCACAAACCGACCAACTGGCAAATGTCAAAGCCAAAAGCAATAGGAAGATGGGTAAAAAGAGGCCATGCATGACCAGATCAGTAGGCCAAACTCATTTGCCCCCCCCCCCCTTTTTCATTCCTTACCAAAAGAGAATGTCTCTTTTGAAAGGTACTAATGGCCTGTACCACAAGAATGTGGGGTTGGACATTAGATGCTAGGTCTGGCCAGTTCTGTGCAAGCACTGGGGATTGGTACCCAGTTCTCCTTCCAGTATATGCTTAGGTACCATTTACAGACCCCTTTTTTTACTATATTGTTTTAAATGATCACTTGAAATCAGTGTTGGCAAACGAAATGAAAAACGTTTTTGTTACGTTTTTTGTTGCAGCAAAATTTAAATTTCATTATAACATTACAATAATGTTATATCAAAATACTTTTAGCACCAATTCAAAATAATGACATATATGTGTATTCTTTTAAATTATATATGTGTGCAGTAGTGCCCCAGTTCAATCAATCCACTTGTTAAAAAACAAAAAAAAAATTGAAAAAGATAAATTTATCCATATTAATAACAATTATTAATAGAGAAATAAATCCATGCATGCAAATAGAATTGAACGCATAGATTTTATTGCTTTTTATGCTGCTAAATAATGAAATAAAAATAGGAATTAGGAGACCCAGTTACAAATAAATAGGATGACATCACTGTATGTATTTGAATAATGTATGTAAATCATACAATCGAAACTACTGAAGACAGGAAAGTACCAGGATTTAGTTTTGGGGGAGGGGAACCCAGAATTTAGTATCGAAAGTAGTCCGAAAATTATTTTTTTTGTGTGGAGGGGATGCAAGAATTTAGTGTGGGGGTGGGTGAATCTGAGAATAAGACTTGAGTATGGTTTCCTAATTAGTAAAATATTCCACTGGAAAGGAAAGGTTAAAATCATATTTAATATGGAATAAAATTTTACAGTTGTTTTCTTTATATCTACTTTTCAGTGTCAGGCATAAAATATGGGGCTAAAATAAAATCATGCAAAGACACCTGTTTTGGATTTCAAAGCAGGTAGACAAGTTGAGATTTTGCATAAGATGGCAGCATTTTCAGGGGACAAACCCTCCACCCCTGGATACATTCCTGACTGAAGAAATTTACATCAAATTTAGTGAATTGTTCAGAATAAAATGGAGCTTTATTAATAAAAATTTCTGAACATAGTATGCAATCATAATTCTTAGTACTATAATGATTTTTGTGCACAGATTTTTAAAACAAGTGTACTAAAATGACTCAGGGAAATTTTTTTTAAAGTGAAATTTCCTTCAGAAATATTAACCTCATATCAGTTCCATCATAGTTGATGAAAATTAAAAAAAAAAAACAAGAAATTCATTCAAAAATATTGATATAACACAATCAGTTTTATTCATCATTATATACGAAAAATGTCTTCTAATAATTTTGAATTCAGATTATTTCTTTTGTTATAGAGAATCCATTGAAGCCTAGAAAACTCTCTCTGCAGATACTTCAGTCATAAGTACTACTTAGAACAATTCTTGCATACAAAGCTTTGTCTTGATTTTTCCAGAAATGAAAAATGTTTTCTTTTGCAAAAATTCTCTGTGCTATCTCAAATTTATTTTATAAAATTGATTTTTTTTTTCTTTTGCATCCAATTTTTTTATTTCATTGAGATAGATTTCCAGAAAATCATTTGTTGAGTGACACTGAGCTACACACACCGGCCACTGAATAAAAAACCTTTATTCATTACCGAGTTGGACCTCCTTTAGTCTGAATTACAGTGCATGCAGTTTGGCATAGATTCCACAAGGTGTTGGAGTGCCTTTACATCTCCAGCATACCAGGTATTCACCAAACAGTCCTCTAACTGGCTCAGATTTGATGGAAAAGGACTTTGCTCCCAGATCTATTTTTCTCATGTCCCATACATTCTCAATGGGGTTCAGATCCAGGCTTTTTGGTGGCCAGGGAAGATGGTGGAAGTTGCTGTAATGCTCGCTGAACCACTGCTGAACACATCTTGTGCAATGGACAGTAGCATTGTCGTTTGTGAAACAGCTATCACCTGCTGGATAAAAAGTCATCATTGCAGGATGAACTTGATCGGCAACAATGTTGAGATAACTGACATACCACCAGATTGCTGGAGGACATCCAACCTTCCAGCAATATCAGGGGGATCCCTTCTGTACCAACAGAACGTGTCCCACACCATGACACTCCAGAACCTTAAGTTGTGTTTACAAGGCAAGCTGGGTCCATTGCTTCATGAGGCTCCCTCCAAACTCGCTCTCTACCATTGGTACAGAACAAGGTTTGCCACGACTTGTTGGACCACATGGACTTTTTTTCCAGTCTTCCAGTGTCCAGTCATAGTGTTCTTGATACCACTGTAGATGAACTTTCCAGTTCTTCACAGAAATTTGGTTTCCATATAGGCATGCAACTGCTAATACTGATCCTCTTGAATTCCCGTGCATGATTTGTGAGATATGGGTCAGGAACAGCCTTCATTGAACGCTTCGGTCAATTGCTGCACACAGGAAGTCCTGTTTCTCTGTACACGCCTTCTCAGATGACGGCGATCTTGTACCTGACAGACTGCTGTTGCACCACACATACGCCTCTTAGGCAAGCAATGTGAGTTATTTTTTCACTGATTAAAAACCCGAGAAATCTCACCTCTTGAGAAACCAGTCAGCTCTGCTGTTTTTAAAATCGTCGTTCCAGCCAGACGGGCACCCACTATAAGCCCTTTATTGAACTCCAAAAGAATCTTTGTTTTTCCCATTGTGATCAACATTACTGACAATTACTGACAAGCAGCAGTCTTAAATAGTTGCCTAGATCACGTGGTAATGTACGTAACCATGTATTTTGCATATGCGCAGCACTAGTAACGTTTACATACATCTGCATAAAGGTTTCCAATTCAGTGGCCAATGTGTGTATTTTTATCGAAGCCTTCCTGTAGAAGAGATTTGTTGTGCTTTTGAATGTACTGATTTATTTCACAATTATCACTGTTAGGAGATTTATGCCTCCTGTGTTGCAGCTAGAGATGCTAAAACGATTGGATGGTTATAGTTCGTTTTAGGTGTTGTGCAGTTAAAAGCTTAAGTACATTTACCACTATAGGAGACGTGAACTCAAATGAGTTTTCTCTGAAATAGACTTCAAATTCATAAAAATAATCTAATGAATAAATATAAGTAAGAAATTGAAAACATTACTTATTTAACTTGATGCAGTCTCTTCTTAAAGGAGCTGTAGAGAAAAAAAACAGCATCATCACTGCTCGATTGAAACATGAGAATTACCTCCTTTATTTTTCTCAACATATGTACAAGGTGAGATAGATTGTTAATGAATTTGCAGATGTACACAATGGAAATATTTCTGTGACAGTTCTCTGTCCTACACCCAAATTATCACACTTACATAGTTCTATCTCCAAGTGTTTAAGCAGTTCACAGGGATTTGTAATATAGTTAGGATTTTTGCTCTATTATAATTGCCCTGTTTTTCTTCTGCATGAATAGAGACTCATCCTTTCTTTTGCAATGCAGCTCTTATCTGCTTACTGCAAATCCCTTTCTCTGAGTGGCAGTTGCGAAGAAGTTGTCCGAGACAGTTGTAGAGCAATTCTTTAGGAATGCATCATTGAGCAGTCAGAAGGTCTTTGTATATTGATCATAAAAGTAAATTGTACATCTGTTGTAACGCTCCAAACAAATGCAATAATGCTTTAAAGTTGGACCTTTCTTTTGATCCAATTAGTTTTATGCTCCGGGTAGCTGATACGGGCACCAGGCAATAATTAACAAATTGCCAAAAAAGTAGACTAAGTTTAAAGTAGGGTTCAAAATGCCAGCCAGCGTTAATGAGTAAATAGTTAGAATCAAAATTGATTGTCAAAAAGTCTAGATGCTATAAATCTAAATTCGCGTTGCTCAAGAGAAAAAATTGTACAGACTCAAAAGGTTTAAAATAACAAACAGATTTATTTACAAAATAATTCAACTCACCAAGACATCAATGAAGAAGATACATCAAACTCAGTGCCTCTGCACTCTATGCCTACACTCACTGAGTGCCTCTGCACTCACTCTCTACACTCACTCTCTTCTGCTGAGTGCCTCTGCACTCTATGCGCTCTCTAGTGCTTCTGCACTAACTGCCCACTGTGACTCGCAGGTCACCGGTTTTAAAAGACGAGTCGGATGCACGCCGGGAAAGACATTTACATACTATGACTGACGAATGACGCAAGCTATGACGCAAGAGGAGGCGTGTCCTTGTTCACGCGTTTAGCGGGAGACAGTCGGAAGATCAGAGTTGCGCATGCGCAACTCACAACTATTGGAAATGAGTGCTGTGATGCCAAAAAGGAAATAAAAATCCCCAAAATGATAAACATAACGTAAATTAAACAAAACTGGTTAAGGTAAAGCAAAAGTGAACAATGGGGCATCACACTGTCTGTTTCACAAAAGTTTCTAAGTATATCTTTAAAGGAAAAATTTTGAAATGTATCAACACAAAAAACAGTGAAAATAGCGAAATTACTTTTTTCTATTATATGTTACGTTATTTATAACGTTTATTCAAAAAACATTTTGTTACATTAGAACAATATTTTACAATACTGCTTGCTTTTTATTTTGGTATATGACATGCCCTATTTCTGTCTATTAGTTATTTCAGTATAAGATTTCAAAGTTGTTTTTTTTCTCCTGGAAACATTTCAAAATTAGCCCAGTCACCAGAGTTAATTCTGCTCTACAAACCCAGCCTGTTAATGGTTAATTATAGCTGGTGAATAGGGTTATGAACAGTGACAGTGAAGACCTCAGGAAAAAAGATGACCTAGAATGCAATGGGCAGACAATGTCAAACAGGACTTCATTACAATTGGCCTACAGTGACCAAATGCAGCAGCTATATCTCAAGACAGACCTGTTTGGAGAACTAAATTGCACAGTTTGGTTGGAGCTCCATAGTTGCTTGAGGATTATGTTTGTACACACATACACCCAGCCACCTGCCCGCCAAGTTTCATCCAGTATATGCTCCAATTACTTCTTAATATGGCATTAAGTTGTTGTTTTTTTTAGTGATGCATTTCACTTTATGTGTTGAACAATTTAAGAGAAAGTTTTAAAAGCATTCCTGTGTCTTAAAAAATAAAAAGCATAATTTAAATAATCAGAAGAATGCTGAAAGTTAGCATTCTTCCCTATCATAGTCAGTTCATTTAATATTTATATAATATTTATAAACTTTGTATATAATAACCATTGTAATAATTATTATATATTAAAATATCTACTTTTTTTTTTCTGGATCAACTCTTTTGGTGGAATGTTTTGAAAAGTTGTTTAAAAAATTTACTATAAAACCACTATTAAATACTAGGTGTTCTGCAAACATTGATGCAGTAAAGGCATTAAAGGAAAATAACAGTGAGATTAAGAAGCTCATCAGTTCACTTGGACAACCTCACTTTCGCTTCCTCCATAGTTGTACAGTTCAACGGCATCAGCTATTGCCAGCATCTTGTGGTAAATGCACTTTAAAACAGTGTTATAAAATAAACTTTGTATATAATAAGCACTGTTAAAATTCTTATATATTAAAATATTCACTTTTTCCCTGATTTATTAATTGATGTAATATAATAATTAAAATACACGGCAATTTGTTTAAAAATAATTAATTCACAATTATGCTGTATGACTAAAGACTTGAGCAACTATTTTTACATAGTCAAGCTATGAGTTTTATTTATCATGGTAAACTGAGACTTAAGGAGACTTGTATATCTATAAAAAGTTCCCAAGTAAAGATGTAAATTGTTACCATTTCTTAGATGTCTTCCAGAATTCCTACTGGCTCAGCCAGTTGTGCTATCCTCCTTGTGTTATTCTTCCAGGACCCTGCTTTCAGGATTTCATCTGGATTGCCATTGGCTTCCCATTGACAGTTACTGATGTTTTTCTTTCAAAGTCCAGATACCAGTCGAGGTTTTTCATTGCAGACAGTGTTCTGAATGTGATTCATCACCACCATATAGGCACATTCTTCTGAACTCATCTGGTAGAACACAAGTTACTCAAAAAGATCCCCTTATTCAACATTTAAATATTTTTAAAAATTTAGCAAACTTTACCTCCAACTCAATAAATGATAAAACGTCTTTAAAAAGACTCATTAAACTCAAATTCAAGTTAACAAGTGCTACAATTTACATCTTTACTTGGGAACTTTTTATAGATATAAAAGTCTCCTTAAGTCGTAGTTTACCATGATAAATAAAACTCATAACTTGACTATGTAAAAATTGTGTTAAGCTTAATGTAGACTAGTTGCTCAAAAGTCTTTAGTCATACAGCATAATCGTGAATTAAACATTTTTAAATTGATGTAATATTTTGGAAAGTCATTTCCCCCCAAAATTTTTTTTTTACTATAAAGACACTGTTAAATACTATGTGGTCTGTAAGCACGGATGCATTAAAGAAAGAAAATAGCATTGATATGAAGAAATTGATCAAATGACTTGGAGAAGCCAGTAGCTTGAGTAGAAACTACAGGAGCTTTGTTTTATTAATGTGTACATGGAATAAATTTTTAAATAGAATAAATGCTGTCAGTAAATCTCTGCAGTTGTCAACAGGATCATTAACAATAGCTTTGCCATTATGTAATAGTTTAATCGTGTTTATTCAAAATATCCTGCTAACTTTGTTGACATTAAAAGTGAAGCTGAAAAAATTATGTCCAGTAAGATCTATAAAAGTAAATCAAAAAAAGAAGAATTACTAAAAAGCTATTTTCTGATGAAAATTTGGTGAAGTATGTAGAATTAGTAGGTAAAGAAGATTTCAAGTAAATACGTACATTTCTTCTTTTCTATAAAATAATTTTTGGTATTGGCAGAAAGCCAAGTTTATATGGTCATAGCAAGAAATTTTATGCATTGTTTTAGTTATAATAAAGAAACATATAAAAATTATACTCTTACAGTAGTGATTTAAATGTTGGTGGTTTGGAAGCAGAAATTGAACAATTTGATATTTAGTCAGAATCAGAAGGTCTAAAAAATGTTCTATAGAAACTTGAACTTATGATAATTTTCTTCATTCTCAAACGTTGAAATTATGATTATTTTTAGTGTTGCCAATAAGCATAGAAAAGAGAGTACATAAAATTAAATTATGATGGATTAACGATTTTAGTGAGTCAGATAATTCAAAAGAAAATGTAATTATCTTGTGTGAAAAAAAGTTTTAAGTTAAATAAAAGTATTTTAAAGTCTAATACATACATAATAATACTGTAAAAAAAATATTGTATTCTTCACTATACCATATTTTTTAATTCAAATGAGTTACATAAGTTAGTGCTAACAACTCTAATATATTAACATTTCATTGAGCCAGTTGCTCAGTAGATATAATATTACACATTTGACTAGCAGCTGACAATCAAAAGGTCGGAGTTGCGCGTGTGCAACCCTTACAGCTCGGAAATGAAATTGCTATGTCCAAAAAAGAATAATCCCCAAATTGATAAATATAACATAAATAAAGTAAAACTGGTTAAGGAAAAGTAAAAGTGAATGGGTGGACTATCATATCACATATTGAATTCATAGATTTTAACAGTGTATATGTTAGAAATAAGTTACTAAATACTGTGTTTTTACATTTTTGAAAGTATTTTGACAAAAATAATAAATGCTGTTTTATTTTAGTTTTTTCTTAATTTACCTCATTCAAAAAAAATGAGATAATGTAAAAAACGATGCATATTTTATATGTTAATGTTACTTTGTTGTTCATCTGTAGACATCCAACTTTTTTGTTTTTAGAACTGAATTAAATTTTCTTTTTGAGTTGGATAGGTATTGATATGTTTACAATACGAAAATCATGTTACGAATTTCTCAAAAGCTTTAATGGAAAAAGTTGAAAATTTCAAAATTTTAAGTTAATATTACAAATGATGTATTTTTGACGGAAATTCTAATTTTATTATTATTATTTTTTTTTTGTGGTGGAATGTGACAGTTGTGAAGTTTTTATTGGGAACAACAAGTCAGCTCCTTTCCCCATTGGGGGAATGCTTAAAACAAAAAATGTTTTAGAGATAAAAAAATATATATTTGTGTGTTGAATAGGTATTGATGAAATATTATGATTCACATTTCCCAAATCTCCCAAAAGCTGTAATTGTGCCCTATAATGGCAGAAAAAGTTAAAAATTACAAAATTTTAAATGAATATTTCAAGTGATGTGATTCAATGATGTTACATGACGAAAACCAAAATGATAGAAAGTGTCATGAAAGTGTGGTACCACGACCCTGAAGTGAAGGAGATGTGTGGAAAGCTAGTGACATCAATGGTTGGGTTGTTTTACCTCTGAACGGCACTTTTTTGCACACAATGGGCTAAATGGCCAGGTCACAAGGACCCCAAAGGCTCGGAGAAGGTTGGGGGAGGGGACCCACTAGAACAGCTGTTGGGAGACAGATGGTAGCCTCCCATCAAGTCCATCCAGTGTTTCATTCATTCTTTAACGTGCACAGGGTATGGCTCTCTCCCACACACTTGGCCACGGCCTAACGTCCCATCTGACTGACGGTGGCCTTTCCAAGCCCATCGGTGTCCCCTACTGACCATGGGCAGGGTGGGGAATTTTGCGGAGATAAATCTCAACGCTGAGGCATCAATGGTTGAGAGGGTGGAAGAAGTAATTAAAGCTAAGGGGGGGTCCACATTCACTATGAACTATGTACAGTATTAAACAAATAAATATTTTAGCTGTGTCTTTGTTACTGCATTTTCCTATTGTCCCAACTAATTTGCACAGTACTGTATATATACATTTTTAGTACAACGAAAAAAATAATTTTTTTTTAATAAAAATTGCTCTTTAAAAAAATTTTTTATAGCTATCTTATGAAAATATATATATATAATTCAGGCTTGATAATATTTTCTTTTTTCATTTAATGCATATTTTATTAAACCATGACATAAATAATTTGTTAAAGCCATCTGATTGCCATTTCTTAGAAGTGATATAAGGTGTTGGCCAATTTGTTTGTTAACATTACTCTATGCTGAAGCAGTCCCCTAATTTAGGCTCAGAAGTTTGATTTGAACTATTATCAACAAATTTTTCCTCAAAGTTTCTAAAATCTGATAATTAACAATAAACTTTCATTTTTAAAAATGGAAGATTTTGGAAGTAATTGTGAAATATATACCTTTTTTTTGGTATATTACTATAAAAGTATTATTAAAATTAATATGTTACTACAATGTTCAAATTTTATGCTTCAATAACATTCAGAATTAAATTCTCTTTAATTTCGAATATAACATGACCTATTTCTCTTGATTAGTTATTTTTTAACCCTTCCAGTGTCCTAGCCTGAAAAACTGGTTTCCATCCAGAGGCCAAGCTATACTGCTGGCTATTAAAAGTGAAACACCAGGAAAGACAAGAGATATCAAATCCATATTTAGTGAATACATAGCTTATGTTACAAGGATCAAATGATTACAAATGCAACTAGCTTAGACCTGTGGAATACAAAGAAATCAGTATCTTGTGTAGCCACCATAAGCGGTAATAACAGCTGCTACATATTCCAGCATTAAGAGAATGAGACGTCAGATGTGTGTTTGGGGAATGTCAGTCCATGCAATTTCGATATGTAGCCAAAGTTCATCTGTTGTAGTAGCTGCTGGTATCTGGTGTGCTAGTCATCATGAGATCATGAACCAGACATGTTTAATTGGGGACAGATCCAGTGAACACACTGGTCAAGGCAGAAGTGTCACATAGTGACTATCCTGGAATTGTTGGACGATGCATGCCACGTGGTCAGGCAATGTTCTATTGCTAAATAGTATCAGAGAGCCTCTGAAGATGATGTAACCTCAATGATGTAACGCTGGCTGTTCAAAGTACCGGTAATACGTAAGAGGCTTGTGTGTGACTGGAGTCTAATGGCACCCATACCATCAGGCCAGATATATGGTATATACATAGCACCGGGGGCCAGACCTGTATGGTGCTACATCATGCATGTCTCACTGAACCTGTCACTGCAGTACCACCAGATATGGATTCGTCCATCATGGTACTGCATACTGAAGCAGGATCCATGTGAAAAGACGAAGCGATGCCATTCACACATCCATGTACGATGTTCTTGGCACCATTGCAATCGCATACATCTGTGTTGTAGAGTCAATGGTAGCTGAAGCAATGGCCACCTAGCAAAGATGTTCCAATGCTGCAGATGACATCAAACCGTACATGCGGACACTGGTTGATGTGCAACACACCCTAACTGTTGAGTTAAGGTGTTTGATGTGGCTTGTACAATCATTCAAAGCCATGCATATGAGATGTCTGTCCTATCGTCGTTTGTGTGACAGGGCCGTTGAGATCCCTCATGTCAGTGAGTTCGTTCTGCCTCTCGGGCATAACGAAGGACTATCGTTGGGGGGTGGGGGATAAATCGAAAATTTTCCAACTCGAAAATCAAATTTTTCCAACTGAGAATATAATGTCTCTGTCTGGTTCATACCTAGATTTTTGCTCCATGGGGGAGGTTTGAGGCAATTTTCACAACTCTCCTGCATTTTGCCATTTGACTTGTAATTTTTCCAACTAGCCATAATTTCACAGAAATAATTCCAATATTTACATCTCGCTTGAATTGTAGCAAGTCAGTGCGAATTTTCTCAACTCCCCTTGATTTGGCCAACTCTCCTTAATTTCACAAAACCAATCCCAATCTTTACATCTCTCCTAAATTTGCCAAGTTTTCTCGATTTTTGTCAACGCTCCTTAATTTCACAAACCCAATCCCAATTATCACAACTCGCCTGTATTTTCCAAGTGGATTTGAATTTTGCCAACTTGCCATAATTTTACAGAAAAAAGTCCCAATTTTTACATCTCACCTGAATTTTACCAACTGCGCTAGGTTTTGCCATCTCTCCATTTTCCAAACTGCCCTAGATTTGCCAAGTTGCCTAGATTTTGACAACTCCCCTTAATTTTACAAAAAAAAAAATTACAGATTTTCACAACTCACCTAGAATTCACTTTGAATTTTACCAACTCCGAGTTACTTTGGGGGGGAAGCCTCCCCCTCCATCCCCCCCATAGCTATGCCCCTGCCTCCTCTACCCACTGATGCCACATTCTCATCACTGGAAGCTTTCCATCCGACACAAGCACCAGTGTCTCGGTATGATAATCCGCCTTCCCATAATACCACAATTCTCCCTCGATCAAAGTCGTAAACCTGGCCAGATGCCATGTTCTTTGACGGGGCATATTTGATCCTTTACTGCACAAGAATTGGGAGCAAACACAATTTCCAGTGCTTTGCACTGGCTCTTTGTAATCTCCTCTTATACCATTTCCAGGAGGTATTACTGTCACACATGATGTGCATATGTGCTGCGCTTTGAATCATTTACATGTTCTCCAATGGGCTACCCATCTTGCATATTTTGGGACAATCTGATGAGTTCTTCCTGGTGTGTACTTTTAATGGCCAGCAGTGTATTTTCTCTGTATGCTCAGCCAAAAAAATTTACTTTAGAACTTTTTTGTCATCATTATTATCCTCAAGCAGCCATGGGCTACGGAGGTTCAACCAGACCGTGCATTTTAGTTCTCCAAGCAAGTCTATCCTGAGCTACATCTACTGCATCAGGCCACTGCACACCAATTCTAACAAGGTCCTGTTTCACATTGTCTGCCCACCGCATCCTAGGTCTCCCCTCTTTCTGAGACCTTTAGGTATACTGTTCATAACCCTATTCACCAATCTATAATTATTCATACGGGCAACATCGCCAAACCAATGGAGTCTCTCTCTGCACAATATGCTGCTTAAAGGAGGTTGCAAACTCCTTTGCCTAACCTCTTCATTAGTTACAAAGTTGAACCACCTACTGCCCAAGATACTATATAAGCATCTGGAATCAAAAGCATCTAGTTTCCTGTTAGCTTGTTTACAAAATGTCCAAGTTTCACTACCATAACTAGCCCTAGAAAGAACCAAACTATTATACAGTCTAATTTTAGTCTTTAGGTGTATATGCCTATTTCTCCACACTCTCCATAGATTCTTAAAAGTCCTGGCAGCAATCCCTATCTGTCTGTTAATCTTATGCCGCACATCACCAGTATCTGTTACATAGCTCCCAAGATAATTAAACTGTGACACCTGCTCAAGACTGCAACCATTCAAATTAACTGAACCACAGCCTGCCTGACCAATTTTCATCACTTTAGTTTTCTCTCTGTTTATCACCAAACCTACTCTACTACCAGTTTCATCAACAGCTTGAATGAAAGAGTTCATCTCATCAACATCATTTGCCAAAAGGGCTAAATCAACCGCATAATCTAAATCAGAAATTTTCATATCTCCAGTCCATTTAAGGCCAAAATCTTTCCCTTGAAGTGATTTTCACATAACATAATCAATAACCAAGCTAAAGAGAAAAGGAGACAAAATGCACCCTTGTCGAACAGCAGAAGTAATGCTAAACTAATTGCTACAAGCCTTACCAACTCTCAACACAACTCAGTGTTATTATAGAGAGCTTTCATTACGTTAACTAACTTGTCTGGTATACCATATGATCTCACAATCAACCACAAATTATGACGATCAACAGAGTCGAAAGCCTTTTTGAAATCAACAAAGCTAGCAACCAAAGGTTTCTGAAACTCTAAACATTTCTCAAGAATCTGCCTAAGTGAAAATATCTGATCCACACATCCCCTACCACTTCTGAATCCACATTGCTCATCACGCAATTGCCCATCAATCAGATTCTTAATTCTCTTAAGCACAATCATGCAAAGAACTTTACCTGGGACAGAAAGTAGGCTAATACCCCTATAGTTACCACAAAAACTGCGATCACCTTTTTTGAAAATAGGGATAATAATAGCTCTGGTAAAATTCTTAGGAACCATGCCTTTTTCATAAAAGATATTCAAAATTTCAGTCATCCAAGTGGTAACCGAAACATTCCCAGCTCTAAGCATTTCTGTAGTAATTTCATCTACTCCTGGGGATTTATGAAGTTTAGGTTTAGAAACAGCCAAAATAACTTCAGATTGTGTTATAGGGCCAACATTAAAGCTACCAATGCATCTATCGTCATTGCAAACAATGGGAGTAAAACTAACCGCATTGTTCAGAATATCACTGAAATGCTCAGCTCACCTAGCCATGACAGAATCCTCACCTTCTATAACCTTACCTTGTTTATCCTTCAATCCCTGTATACCTGTTAGTTTTCTTCCACTCAAAACATTAACTATCTGGTACAGCTCTCTGCTGTTGTGCTGTCTAACTGCTTCCTCGGCTTTGTCAGCCAAGCCATCAAGCCAAAGATTCTATCAGAAGCTAACTGATCTTTTACACGTTTATTAAGTTCTCTGTAAATGCTTTCTATTAGGACTAGTAGGGTATTGATTAAGGACATTCCTGCAGTTCTTTCTTTCCGAAATAAGCTCAAGTACCTTATCACTCAGATAATTCTGCGCCTTTGCTCCTTTTTTCCTAAAAGAGTACTGTTAGTGTCCAAAAAAGCCTGTTTAAAATGATCCCATTCTTCCTTAACTTCAATAAGTAAGCATACCATGACTGTCATAATGACTAAGTAACCTATCATGGTAAGCTTTGGCTATAACTGGGTCTTTCAAAGCTTCAGTATTAAAATTAAATTTTTTAACCCTAGCACAACACTTTTTAAGTTGCAAGACACTTTTAACAAGGTAATGGTCAGATCCAATTTCAGCTCCCCTATATGACCTGGTATTCCTAACAGAACTAGCCCATTTGCTGTTAATTAATATATAATCAATCATATTCCTATGCAGCCCATCAGGTGAAACTCAGGTGTACTTATGTATGTCGCGGTGTTTGTAATAAGTGTTAGTTATTCTGAAACCATTGAGTTTACTTACCTGTAGGAGACATTGCCCATTGCCATTGCAGCTAACAATACCAAAAGGGCCTATTACTCCTCCCCAAAGGTCAGAGTCAGTACCAACTTTGGCATTGAAGTCACCAAGAACAAGGATATCTCCTTTCTTGACAGAATTCAAAATATCCTGAAGTTGTTCATAAAACCTTTCTTCTCATCCTCAACGGTATCCTCAGTGGGGGCATAACAGCAGATAACATTCAAGTCTTTAACGCTTGTCTGAAATTTTGCTGTAAGAAACCTTTCATTAACGCACTCATATTCTAGAAGAGCATCACTAGCGTGTCTGCTGAGAAGCAGACCCACGCCTTTTTGATGCTTATTGTCGTCCCTTCCTGAAAAGAGAAATTTAAGATTATTTTTAAGAATCTGACCTTTATATGTCCATCTGGTCTCGTGCAAGCCGAGAATATGTAAATTATAATGGTGGAATTCTTGTGTGAGGACATCAAGAGAAAAAGCTCTGTGCATAGTCCTCACATTTCAACTCCCTGTGGAGAGAAAATGGTTAGTAGGATGTTTAAAGAAACTATGTTTATTGAGAGAGGGAATGCCGACAATATCAAACAGCCTGCTAACACAGACATGGGGCAAAGACCCTTTCCCCCACCACTAAAGGCTGAAACCATCTACACTGGAAGACTTCCTCCAATGTAGAATTTGACAATGCCAATAGAAGCAAAGAGTTCAGGTGCCTGCGATGACCTCTGCTCAGGATTATCCACCAGCTGATAAACATATCCTGTGAATCTATTCACTTGGGGCTGTCAACCCACAAAGAAACAGAAAACACAGCAGAAGATTTTCCCTCCACAGAAGCCCACCAGTGCAGCAAAATC
The DNA here is from genome assembly GCA_038380435.1 of Ryuthela nishihirai. NCBI lineage: Eukaryota > Metazoa > Arthropoda > Arachnida > Araneae > Heptathelidae > Ryuthela > Ryuthela nishihirai. The sequence goes on from JAWZYU010000021.1 coordinate 6,173,973, forward strand.
AGGATCCATAACCAATCTCAGAGCCATATATCTGTCCAGTCCAGTGGGTTTATATGGTCAGCACCAGGACCCTGTGTGGGTGACCACTCCTCAGCAGGGTAGAAAAAAAAAAGAAAAGTAGCCATAGTTGTCCAGATCAGTAGACCACATTAATCTGGCAGCCCTTCCGTTCACTTTCACAAGAGATTATCTCTTTTGAAAGATAGTAACGGTCTGCACCACGAGAAGGCGGGGTTGGACATTAGGTGCTAGGCCTGGCCGGTTCTATTCATCATCACGGGGGTTTGGTACCTAGCTCTCCTTCCAGTGACTATCTATACCATTTACCGACCGATATAACTAATAAAAGGAATTATGGCATGTTATATGCCAAATTAATCAGTATTTAATTCTGAATTTTCTGAAAATAAAATATGTAACGAAAAAAGAGAAGTTTTATTTTAATAAGACTTTTTATTTAGAGTCATATAGTAAAATATAGTGTCTAATATTATTTATATATATATAGTAAAAAAAAAATGCATCTGTCAACAGAAATAAAAATTTATTAAAAAAAACTAATAGAAAAGATTATAGTGCACATAAATGGAAAGGCTATTTCTGAATAATGGAAAAAAAATTTTTTTTTGGTTTCAAGTTAATATTTCTCTCATTTTGTAATTTTTTTCTCTGTACCATACTTTGAGAAAATTCCAAGCTTTTAGCCAAATGTGCTAAGTCAGATAAACAAGTCAACTTTTAAGTAACCAGTCGATGGATATAACATATTTCCATCGACTGGTTACTTAAAAGTTACTACATTTTCCAAATTAAACAGAATTTAATTACAAATTTTATGAAAATAAATAATATGAACAAATTTTTAAGCATATTGATTTTGATGAGCCTTTTTCAATGTGATGTGCTTAAAATACAAGATCGCACTATACAATTAAGGCTTCATTTTGGAAAACCTGTTGAATAAAAATAGTTATATATTAATCGAAAGGAAATTTCCTCCCAAATATAATATTCAAACCTTGAGATATTGTTTTTATTTCTTTTAACGATTCTTTTCAGTGTCGTATATTTTAAACATGGCCAGTGTTAAGAAAGTGACATGGACTTCTCACATTCACGGGATTTTCTGAACTGGTTATGAAATACAGAAAAACTTTCATAGCTTTTTCTTTCTAAACATTATGAATTTTTTCTTTGGGTGTTGAAGTTTTGTAATCTTGGTTAAGTACAGAAAGGTTTGTGCACCAAAGCAAAAAAAAAACGTTTTATATCATCAGTGTGGCACAGCCAAGGTACTGAGGGGGAGAGGGATTGCTTTTAAAATAAAAAATAATAATAATAATAAATATCCACTCAATCAGCTGCTTGCCACAAAGGTCTGACAGGAGACTGTCAGTTTATATGCCACTGTAGAAGTTCTGTGAGGATGGCAGGATCTCAGCAGAAAAACAACACATACATCCCATGCCTTACCTGGGGCTCAAACCCACGCCCCTTAGATCAGTAGACAAGCATGCTAACCACTCAGCCATGGGACATTTAAAAACATTCAATATAAAATAAAAACTCATAATTTTTAAAATAGTATATTTTTCTAGAAAAATATACTATTTTAGTAGGAGGGAAAGCCTTTCCGAAATTGGCCTCCCACATGCAATGAAGTCAATTTTGCTTACATATCCAAAACATTCATTTTCAGAAAACAGTACAAGCTCAAAGTTTTTTTACTGAAAAAACAAGAAATAATAAAAGAATAATTGCATATAACCTAATGGAGCGTTGAATAAAATATCCCCAACAACTTTTAAGCCGGCCTCCGATCTAGCATAACTTGGAAAGATCGATAAATCAGCCAATTGAAAGATCACTAACTAACAGAAATAAATCTACAGAAATGAATTTGCTTCCATATCTCATTTATTTTCAGAAAATTATACCAGATCAAAGTTTTACTGGAAAAGTAATAAATAATAATATAAAAATTAACACATAACATAATGCAATGTTAAAATATCCACAGCAACAAGTTGTAGGCTGGCCATACGATGTAGCATAACTCAGAAAGATGGATAAATCAATCAATGTCACTAACGTACAGAAATAAATCATTGAAATGGTTTGTAATCGATTTCATGAACTTGAATTTTATTATCGATTATAGTTTGTGCATATGCAGTGTTTGGATTTTGTTTTGTTTTTTAAATCTTGTAGGTGCTCTCTCATTCGATTGGTATATTGCCTAAAGGTTTTGCCAATGTATTTATTTTTGCCACTTAATATTTTTAAAGGATCGGGTATATTGAGTTGATAACCCCCCCCCCCCCCCCCCCGGTGGGTGGTTTTTTATCACAATCGTTGGGTATTATAGTGGGAAGTTTGATATTATATTTCTTTAAAGTATTTTGAAGAGTATTTGAAATACCTGTAGTATATGGAAAGCTATGTGCAAATATTTGTTGGGTTTTAACTTGGTTGGGGTTGGGTTGTGAGTTTTTAAGAACAATATACTTTGCGTTATTTTCCCATCTCTTTAATTGTTACTTTGTATATTCTACTTCGCTAGCAGTTTGATTATGTAGGTTATCTCTACTTGAAAAGATGCTTGCTCAGAGCAATATCTATGTGCACGAATGTAGTGTGGAAGAATACTAGCTTTTTTATGTTGCATAGGATGTGCAGAGTCCGCAGGTATGTATGTAGGAATATATGTTTTCTTTCTGCCAATCGTGGTGTCACAGTAATTATCTTTACATGTTATAAGTATGTCAAGGTATGGTAACTGTTGTTTATGTTCAGATTCATGTGCGAGTTTTATAGTTGGTAATATTCCATTGAATATTTCTATAAAGTCATTTAATTTATCTAATTTATGCGGCCAGAAGATCAGTATGTCATCAACGTACCTCATGTAGAGTGAAGGTTTGAATTTAGCCCTGGTTAGTGCTGTCTCTTCTACATGATGCATCACGACATCGGACACGAGTCCAGACAGAGGTGAACCCATAGGAACACCCTCCATCTGGAGCCATGTACGACCGTTAACGTCGAAAAAATTTGATGAAGTGTCCAAGTCCAGTGCCTCGTGTATATTAAAGTATTCCGGGGCAGTGGGCCTGGCCACTTGTTACTCTAATATACCTAGTAATTATATAATGATATATTTATGACTAGAAAATTTGTTACCAAGAGTTAATGGGTAAATCTAATCTAATAATTCGTAACATATCTGGTTACAAATACAGTTGGATTGTAACAACTTTGCACTCCTCATGACTTGAGACATACGAGCTTTTAAACTATTTAAATGTACAGCATATATCGTGAAATAATATATTTATATTAAGTCAGCTGCGTTATTCATTATTTAGATAAAAGCATTATTCCTATGGATTTGACCAGAAATATTTTATCCCTATTTTTAAAAAAGGTGATCGCAGTTTTTGTGGTAACTATAGGGGTATTCGCCTACTTTCTGTCCCAGGTAAAGTTCTTTGCATGATTGTGCTTAAGAGAATTAAGAATCTGATTGATGGGCAATTGCGTGATGAGCAATGTGGATTCAGAAGTGGTAGGGAATGTGTGGATCAGATATTTTCACTTAGGCAGATTCTTGAGAAATGTTTAGAGTTTCAGAAACCTTTGGTTGCTAGCTTTGTTGATTCAAAAAGGCTTTCGACTCTGTTGATCGTCATAATTTGTGGTTGATTGTGAGATCATATGGTATACCAGACAAGTTAGTTAACATATAATGAAAGCTGTCTATAATAACACTGAGTCGTGTGTGAGATTTGGTAAGGCTTGTAGCAATTGGTTTAGCATTACTTCTGCTGTTCGACAAGGGTGTCTTGGGCATTAGGTGGTTCAATTTTGTAACTAATGATGAGGTTAGGCAAAGGAGTTGACAACCTCCTTTAAGCAGCATATTGTGCAGAGAGAGACTCCATTGGTTTGGCCATGTTGCCCATATGGATAATTATAGATTGGCGAATAGTGTTATGAACAGTGTGCCTAAAGGCCTCAGAAAGAGGGGGAGACCTAGGATATGGTGTGATGACAATGTCAAACAGGACCTTGTTAGAATTGGTGTGCAGTGGCCGGATGCAGCAGATGTAGCTCAGGACAGACATGCATGGAGAACTAAATTGCACAGTCTGGTTGATCCTTTGTAGCCCATCGTTGCGTGAGGATGATGATATATTGGGATGGCAAGCAAAAGAGCCTTGGCTACAAAAGAAATTTTTAATGAATGGTTCCATAAATGTTTTATTCCAGAAGTTAAATGCTATTTGAAGGAAAAAAATCTCGAATTTAAAGTTCTATTGATTATAGACAATGCACCTGGCCATCCTGTTTTGGAACACCCAAATGTGGAATTTTGTTTTCTGCTGCCTACTAGACCAGGGTATAATTGCCACATTTAAAACTTACTACATGAGATGAACATTCCAGTACATTTTGGATAAACTAGATAAGAATAAAACACTAACAGTTGTTGATGTGTGGAAAAGATTTTCTATTTTAGATTGTATCAGACATGCTGGATTGACATTATCAGAATTAAAACCATCAACTTTAAACGAATGCTGGAAAGCTATTTGGCCAGAATGTGTAAAAATCAAAGATCCTATACCCCTAAATACCACTGAATATCTTAGTATCATCACTTTAGTGCATACAGTTGGAGAATGATTCGATGATTTATTGTTTGCAGATATTGATGAATTGCTGGTTGACAAAGCTCTTAGCGAAGATGAAATAATAGAAGTTGTCCTTGAGACTCCTGATGAAAAAGAAAAAATTGATGGTGATGAAGAGATTCCACTCATTGCAGATTTAATCAAAGAAGAGCTTCAAATGGCTAGTAAATTGGAAAGTCATTTTCTTACATATGATCCCATTGTCGAATGAGCTGAGCAGTTTAAACGTGAACTGAAGTCATGTATGGCACATTATCAAGAATTATACAAAGATCTAGTCAAAGCAGGATCTCAATGATTGATTACAGAGTTCATTGTCAAAACTAATCAAACTTCAGAATCACTGGAAGCAAGTGATAATTTGGTTCCCCATGCCACAGAGAGCTGAAATGCTCTCTGTGGCATGTTGAAATACATTGGAGTATGAACACGATGGCCAAAATGTTTCAAGTGATGAAAATGATTTAATTCCAGTGTTACGCAAATGAATGCATCTGTTGTCAGAAAGTGACAATTTAAAATAATTTAAAAATTCTCTGTCATTGAGCAATAAAATTTCAGAGTTTATCCTTCAAACTATTTGGATGTTGAAAGTTCTTAGGAGAAAACTCTCGGAAGCTTTTCAGAGCAAAGACGGCGCTCCGTCTTCAGTGAAGTGATGTTATGTACTGACGCTGGGTCCGTTTAGACAAAGAGCTTCTTTCCACATGTCGTGTAGGGTGATTCCAGTGTCTCGGTTGCAGGTGGGGACGGACGAGGTCATTATTTCAATAGCCTCGCGGACTATGGTTCCGTAGAAAGTGGATGCGCGCGCAAGAAGTGTGGCGTGCTCCCAGTCTATTGTTGCCGTGTGTTGCACTGCTAGCTCAGAGGCGGCCGTCGTTAGCTTCTTTTGGCTGACATCAGCTTTGTGCTCCGCGAACCTTTCTTGCAAAGAGCGAATGGTTTTGCCGATGTAGTACACAACGGAATTATCCGTCAACTGTAGGGGAAATCGGTATACGCCCGATTTTTGAAGAAGGCTATATTGTCCCTGTCCCTTTTGACTAATTTCTTCAAATTTGGAGCGGGGCTGAAAACAATTTTTATATTATGGGCTCTGAGTAATTTGTGGACCGATTCACATAGGACAGGGACGTAAGAAATGGGTCCGGCAAAAATAGTACGCTCGGGGTCGGTGATTGGGATGAGAGCCGAATCTCTTCTGCTTTCGTTTCTATATTTGCTGATAATTTTGTCTATTGCTGTTGGGTTGTAGCCATGGGAAGCAGTGATGGAATGGATGTTTAAGATTTCTTTTTCAAGCAGTTGCTCATTTGAAGACACGGTGAATGCCCTATGTGTGAGGGAACGGAAGGCTGCAATTTTGTACGCCCATGGGGCACATGAGTCTGCACGTATGACAGAAGGGACGTAGGTAGGCTTCCGGTATACCGACATCGTCAAGGCTCCTGTGTCATCTTTTTGAATGAAAACATCTAAATAGGGGACGGCATTTCTATTTTCCTCCTCCTTCGTAAAGCGTATCGTGGGATATATATTGTTGGCAGAGTCAATGAGGCTGTTTAATTGCTCATTGCTGCCATTCCAAATTAAAAATATATCGTCGACGTAGCGACACCAGAAGAAGGGTAAAATTGCAGCTGAGTTGAATAATTTTGTTTCAAGATCTTGAAGGACAATTTCAGATAGGATACCGGAAAGGGGTGAGCCCATGGGGGCCCCTGAGTCCTGCCTATATATTTGGTTGCCGAACTGGAAATAGTTGTTTTCGGTGACGAGTTTTAGAGCCTCATGAATGGCGTTGATTTCGGGAAGGGAAAATTTTTGCGTTTCAATAATTTTTGTCCGAAACAACATGACTGCATCAAAAACTGGAGTGGATGGGAATAAAGAGACTATGTCAAGTGTGACAAATTTGCTGTCGGGAGGAATGGACAGATCCTTGAATCTGTTGAGAAATTCCGCTGTCGACTTTACAGAAAATGGGTGATCGGAAATGAAGTTGGATAGAAATTTCGACAAACTCTTTTCAAGAAAGAAAGTTGGAGAAGTTCTTTTGCACACGAGCGGCCGGATGGGATAATTTTCTTTGTGCACCTTGCACTGGGCAAACATTCGCGGTGCTTGGCAGTTGGATGGTACTGAGCTCTTCTTGAGGTCCTTGGGGAGCCACCTGTTGTTTTTTAGCCTGCAGACCTTGTTTTTGATGCTACTGGTGGGGTCAATATTTAAACAAGTGCAATGGGAGCTATTTATGAAGTCCAAAACTTTGGCATCATAGTCATTCTTGTCCATTATGACAAACTTGCAACTACATCAGCAAAACCATTCGCTCTTTGCAAGAAAGGTTCGCGGAGCACAAAGCTGATGTCAGCCAAAAGAAGCTAACGACCGCCGCCTCTGAGCTAGCAGTGCAACACACGGCAACAATAGACTGGGAGCACGCCACACTTCTTGCGCGCGCATCCACTTTCTACGGAACCATAGTCCGCGAGGCTATTGAAATAATGACCTCGTCCGTCCCCACCTGCAACCGAGACACTGGAATCACCCTACACGACATGTGGAAAGAAGCTCTTTGTCTAAACGGACCCAGCGTCAGTATATAACATCACTTCACTGAAGACGGAGCGCTGTCTTTGCTCCGAAAAGCTTCTGAGAGTTTTCTCCTAAGAACTTTCAACATCCAAATAGTTTGAAGGATAAACTCTGAAATTTTATTGCTCAATGACAGAGAATTTTTAAATTATTTTAAATTAATTTTTGAGCAAGGTCTTTTAATTGTATACTTAAAGTGACAATGAATGAAATCTAGTTAATAAGCATATGTGATTGAATTAGTGGCATTATTTTCTTTATGAAGGATAATTTACTTTATATATGTACATATAATTATCTTTATAAGTTTATAAAATAAAAAATGTGTTTAAATGAATAAAAATCAAACAAAGATTTAATTAAAGATTTTGATATGATTTGTTTGAAAGCAACTTATTATTAGTACTGAGTTTTCATGGCACCATTTTTGGGCTGTGCTTAGGTCATCAGTTGGCCTTAATCCAGCCTTGCCTCTGGGTTTAACTGAATAGTTACAAAATAACGAATTTGGCAACAGAAGCTACAAATTTGTACTACGTGTAATTTCAGACTTGTGTAATTTTTCCTTTGTGTAATTTCTTCCTTGTGTAATTTTTGCTGTGTAATTTTTTCCTGTGTAATTAATAATGGAATAAACTCGACAGATTCAATCAAGTAACAAATCAGCACTTTAGCGTCGATTTTTTTCTTAGAGGAAAAATTGTCTTGAGCCGGGTGGGATACGAACCCATGACCTCCTGATAACATGTCAGGTGCTCTGGACCACTGAGCTACCGGCCGCCTGTGATGCCCCATCGTTCACTTTTGCTTTACCTTAACCAGTTTTTGTTTAATTTACGTTATATTTATCATTTTGGGGATTTTAATTTCCTTTTCGGCATCACAGCACTCGTTTTCAAGTTTCTAGGAGTTGCGTACGCGCAACTCCGAACTTCCGACCGTAACCGTTAAAGCGCGTGCCAAGGACACGCCCCCTCTTGCGTCATACCTCGTCGTTCGTCATTGTATGGAAATGTCTTTTCCGGCATGCGCCGGCCTATTGTCAAAACCGTGACCTGCGAATCACTTGAGAGGTGTAGTAGAGCACTTGAGCACTGAGAGGAGAGTTGTAGAGAGAGCAGAGAGATGTAGTAGGGTGCGTAGCACAGATTTTAGTTTCTTCTTTGATGTCTTGGTGAGTTACTTATTTTGGAAATAAATCTATTTTGTTATGTTACAAACTTTTGAGTCTGTAGTTTTTATCTTGAGCAACGCTAATTTAGGATCTTTTTTACATTAACTCTTATTTGTTAAGAATCACTTTGACTCTTACTTATGAACGCTCACTGGCATTGGAACCCTAAATCAACTTATTCTACATTTTGGCAATTTGTTAATGATTGCCTGGCGCCTGTTTAAGCTATCCGGAGCATAAAACTTTCATTATTTTGCATTGTTTGGAGCGTTACACGCCGATCAAGATCTCCTTCGATCGGCGGCCGGTAGCTTCGATTCTTGATTGAATCCGTCGAGTTTATTCCATTATTTATTATCTGCATACTTGTAATAATGCTTCCATCTATTGTCAAATATAAATGCCACTTGTGGCTAAAAAAGTGCCTGACTAGCACCTGTATGAAACATAAAAAGGAATGTTCATAGCGCTAATTAGAGGAGATCTTGATCGGCAGCCGGTAGCTCAGTGGTCCAGAACACCTGACATGTTATCAGGAAGGCGTGGGTTCGTATCCCACCCGGCTCAAGACAATTTTTCCTCTAAGAAAATATCGACGCTAAAGTGCTGATTTGTTACTTGATTGAATCCGTCGAGTTTATTCCATTATTTATTATCTGCATACTTGTAATATATGCTTCCATCTATTGGCAAATATAAATGCCGTTTTTGGCTAAAAAAGTGCCTGACTAGCACCTATATGAAACATAAAAAGGAATGTTCATAGCGCTAATTAGAGGAGATCTTGATCGGCGGCCGGTAGCTCAGTGGTCCAGAGCACCTGACATGTTATCAGGAGGTCGTGGGTTCGTATCCCACCCGGCTCAAGACAATTTTTCCTCTAAGAAAAAATCAACGCTAAAGTGCTGATTTGTTACTTCCTGTGTAATTCTGTCCTAACACCAATTATAAAACAATATTATTAACCATTGGGTACACATTTGTCAGCTTCTAAACAGTGTTGCCAATTTACAGTATATATATTTGCAGTTGTTTTGAGATATCCTTTGTACCATGTGGAACACACTGAAAGAAATTATTCAGCATAGACACAAGATGGGGGGTTTTTTTAATCATAATATTATTCACAGACTTGAAATTTTTGTAAGTTTATTACATAACTTATATTTGTAGGTGTTGAACACTTTCCAGTGTGGGAATGAGATCAGTTCTGGTAGTGAAAGTAGTGATGCTGTTGAAAGTGTTGCCTTCTTTTACAGGTTAGTGTTTTTTATCTATGTACTGTTGTGGTGATAGGCAGTAACATTTCTTTCCAGAATTTTTTAGAAACATGCTGCCAAAAGTGCTTCTAAAAAAGTTGTTAGGGCTATGACATTTGGGATTGCATGTACATGCAATCAACAGAAATAGATTGCATGTACATTGTTTAACCCTTCCATGATTCACCCTGAAAAATTAGTTTACATCCAAAGACCCAGCTATGAAATTCTGGATTTTCTGAAAATAAAATATTTAACCTAAAAGAGTTTATTTTAATAGGGCTTTTTTAGAGTCATGTAGTAAAAAATGCAACTGGCAATGCAAATAAAAATTTATTTAAAATAGAAATAATTATAATGCACATGAATAGAAAGGCTATTTATTTCTGAATAATAATTTTAAAATTTTTTACTTGAAACAAGAAAATTACTCTTGTAATTTTTTTTTCCTTAATACCATACTTTGAGAAAAGTTCAGGTTTTTAGTCAACTGTACTGAGTCGAATAAACAAGTCAACTTTATAACTTTTTCGTAACAAATAACCAATTAACAGAAATAGATTGTATTATATACCGAATTAAGAAGAGTGTAATTTGGAATTTTATTAAAATAAAAATTAAACACATTTACAAACACATTAATTTTAAGAAATTTTTACTCATTTAGTGAAAAAATGTAATTTCACTTGGCAATTTGAAGCTTAATTTTAGAAAACCTAATGAATCAAAATAGTTGAATTATATATTAATCAAAAGGAAATTTCTACCTGAATAATATAAATATTTATGTGAAACATGATTTTTATTTCTGTTTTTTAATTATTTTCAGTATGGTGTATTTTTAAAACATCCCAGTCTTACACAAGGTGACTTGGACTGATCACATTCATCGAATTTTCTATCCTGTTTATGATGTGGACTAATAATTTCTTAGCTTTATTCTTTGCTGAACATTTGCATTTTTTTCTTTGGGGATCTTGGCAAAGTGTGAAAAGTTGGTGCACCAAGGCCAAAAAGTGTCAATATCCTCTTAGTGGCATAGCCAAGATATTGAGAAGGGCGGGGTAAACTATTTTAACCCTTTCAGCGTCCAGCCTGAGAAACAGGTTTTCATCCAGAGGCCAAGCTATTTTCTCCCTATGCTCAGCCAAAAACTAACTTTGGAACTATTTTGCCAAATAAGTAATGAAAGGAATTATGGCATATTATATGCCAAATTAATCAGCATTTAATTCTGAATTTTCTGAAAATAAAAGTATTTAACAAAAAGACTGTTTTATTTTAATAGGGTTTTTAAGAGTCCTATTAAACTATGGTTCCTCCATGAAGTAAAAAAATGCATCTGGCAACACAAATAAAAATTTATTTAAAAAAAAATAATAGACAGAAATGATTTTAATGCACATGAATAGAAAGGCTATTTACTTCTGAATAACGAAAAAATAATTTTTTTGGTTTCAAGTAAATATTTTTCTCATTTTGCACTCTCGTTTTGCAGTTTTTTTGTCGGTACCATACTTTGAGAAAATTCCAGGCTTTTAGCCAATTGTGCTGAGTTACATAAACGAGTCAAATTTAGAATTTTTTTAAAAATAACTAATCAACAGAAATAGGTTGTGTTATATATCAAATTAAACAGAATATAATTTAGAATTTTATGAAAATAAATAATATAAACAAATTTCAAGCATATTGATGATTTTAATAAGCCTTTTTCAATGTGATATGGTGAAGAAAAGATCACACTATACAATCAAGGCTTCATTTTGGAAAACCTGATGAATAAAAAAAGTTAAATTATATATTTATTGAAAGGAAATTTCCTCCTGAATAATATAATATTCTACCTGAAATCTGATTTTTATTTCTTTTAATGATTCTTTTCAGTGTTGTATATTTTAAACAATGTCTGTGTGGTACAAAGTGACTTGGACTTCTCACATTCACAGAATTTTCTGAATTGGTTATGAAATAGAAAAAAATTCCTTGGCCTTTTTTTTCTAAACAATATGAATTTTTTTCTTTGGGTGTTGAAGTTTGGTGATCTTGGCTAAGTGTAGAAAGGTTGTACACCAAAGCAACAAAAAACAGCGTTATATCGTCTGTGTGACATAGCCAAGGTCATGAGGGTGGGGGGGGGGGGTTTGCCTTTAAAATCATTCAATACAAACATAAAAACTAATAATTTAAAAGAAACTTTCACCGTGAGTTTAGCAGAGGTGACACCTTCCCGAAATTGCCCTCCCACATGACAACTGATTTCAATAAGCAAGGAAGTTTATTTTGCTTCTGTGTCCAAGACATTCATTTTCGGAAAACAGTACAAGCTGAAAGTTTTTTACAAAAAACATGAAATAATAAAAGAAAAATTGCATATAACCTAATGGAATGTTAAATAAATATCTACAATAACTTTTAACCAGCCTCCGATCTAGCATAACTCGGAAAGATCGATAAATCAGCTGATCGAAAGATCACTAACTAACAGAAGCAAATCTACAGAATGAATTTGCTTCCATATCCAAGACCTCATTTATTTTCAGAAAATTGTATCAGATCAAAGTTTTACTGGAAAAGTAAATAAATAATAAAATAAAAATTAACATATAGCCTAATGCAATGTTAAAATATCCACAGCAACAATTTATAAGTCGGCCTTACGATGTAGCATAACTATGAAAAATCAATACTTATCAATCGGCCAAATGATCACTAATTTCCAAAAATAAATGTACTGAAATGAAAACTAAGGTTTAAATATAAAAAATGTAAATACTAACTTTACAAAGAGTATCCAATATGCAAGTCCAAAACACTATAGCACACAGGATGGAGATAGTATATGTCAGCCATCTGCGTCTTGTTTGCCTCAGTGAAGCATAACTAATTAAATGCAGCTGCAACCAGAATTTCTAAGAAGGGTGTATTTACTTCCAGTTTCAATTTTAAGAGTGGTGGAAGATGCATAGAATGCTGGGAAAATTGATAAATAATAATTTGGGAATACTGAAATAGGTTTATGACAGAAAAGAGTGTTAAATGGGGGGAGGGGGGAATGGTGGTATGTATTTTGCAATTACTTCCAAAATCTTATCATTTTTAAAAATAGTAGGGTTTTTTTTGTTAATTTTTCGAAAGGAGATTTTCAAAAAAGAGGATTAGGAGATTTTTGAAAATTTAAGGTAAAATTTGTTAATAGCTTAAATCAAATTTGTGAGCTTAAATCAGAAGGTTGCTTCAGCAAATAGGAACATTAACAAGCAAATTGGCAATGTCGTTTAGTGCTTCTAAGAAATGGCAATCAGATGGCTTTATAAATTATATTGTAGTTTAATAAAATATGCATCAAATTAAAAAACAAAATATTATTTTTGAAGCCTGAATTATATATTTTTATAAGATATATATATGTAAATTACAATGGCAATTTTTATTTTTTTTAATCTATTTTTTTTGTACTAAAAACGGATGCATACATTCTTAGCCTCTCAATTCAGATTCTCTGAATGTGTACGGTTGACATGGACACTGGAAGGGTTAAGTGATATTTTACCATGGTGAAAATACTCATGACTTGACTATGTAAATCAGTGTCTCACAAACTGTGTGCCGCGAGAGATTTTCAAATTGACACTAGATATTCCAAAGATTTTATTTTGACTTGACTTGTGTTATCAATTTTGTGTATTAAAAGTTTTTTCTCTGTTACCTATCGACATGCTTTAATAAAAATCTTTCAGATTTTATCAAATGGGATCTTGTAAGTATTTATCAAGCTTTTTCCAAATTTTGGTATTAATTTTTGATTATTGCAAGCCATAGAATGGACAAATATTTAAAACAAACTCAGAGTTATGAATTAAAGAACAAGTATTAGATTACTATTTACAATTATTATTCAATTCAGAATTTATAATAATTAATTATTATTTAAAATTTTAAATTATTATTACAATTTAAAATTATTAATTATTATTACAATTCAGAATCGCAAGTTCCACTTATTTAAAGAAACAACTTCAAGTAAAACCAGGCTGATGACTTCAACAAAGTGCAAATATAATGAAGATTATATAGAGTATCTAAATTTTAAATAAAATGCATTTAACGAAACTTCAATTTTCCTCTTTTTACTAACCATCAAAAATTCTTTTTTAGGTGTGCCGCAGAAAAAAAATTAGATTCAGTGTGCCGCAGAGTAAAAAAGTTTGCGAGACACTGATGTAAATAGTGATAAGATAAATGTAGAACAATGTTGCTCAAGGCTATTTTATACTCAAATTACCCCACCTACATAGTTCCTTCTCCAAGTATTAAGCTGATTACGGGGATTTTATATATATCTGGGATTTTTGTCCTATTGTAATTGCCTTGTTTTCCTTCTGCATGAATGGAGAGTTGCTATTTCTTTTCCATTGCAGCTCTTATCTGGCTATCACAAAGCCCTTTCTCTGAGCATCAATTATGAAGAAGATGACTAAGACAGTGACTATCTGTTTCACATAGTTTCTAAATATATCTTGTAAAATCAAAATCTGAAACAGAATCAACACAAAAACTGAAAATAATATAACTATTTTTTCTGTTATTTGTTATATTTTATCGTTATAAATATTTTGAAATTCCATTAATATTATTCATATTGTTATACAAAAATCATTGCATTTTTCGTTATTTAACACGTTTCTTGAAACCATAGTACTCTTTTGTGTAAAAGGGAACAGAGGAAACAAAATTATTTGAGTGATAAGGCTATGGAACTTATTTCTGAAAGAAGGAAGTGCAGGATTAATATGAATCAACACCCTACTAGTCCTAACAGAAGGCATTATAATGAGGTTAATAAATATGTAAATGATCAGTTAACAGCTGCAAGAATCTTTGGCTTGATACCCTGGCTGACAAAGCAGAGGAAGCAGTTAGACAGCAGTGGGTTGTACCAGATTGTAATGTTTTATGTGGGAAGAAACAGACAGGTACACAGGGATTGAGGGATAAACATGGCAAGGTGATTGAAGGTGAGGATTTTATTATGGCTTGGTGGGCTAAGCATTTCAGAGATGTTCTAAATAATGTGATTATTTCTACTCCCATTGTTTGTAATGAGGAGAGATGCATTACTGGCTTTAATGATGACCCTATGTCACATTCTGAAATCGCTTTGGTTATCTCTAAATTAAAACTGCATAAATCCCCAGGGGTGGATGAAATCACCACTGAAATGCTTAAGAGCTGGAAACATTTGTGTTGTCACATGGCTGACTGAAATTTTGAATATATTTTATAATAAAGGTGTTGTTCGTAAGGATTTTACTAGATCTATTTTCCCTATTGTTTAGAAAGCTGATCGCAGTTCTTGTGATAATTATATGGGAATTAGTTTACTTTCTGTTCCAGGTAAAGTTCTTTGCATGATTATACTTAATAGAATTAAGAATTTGGTGATGAACAGTGGATTCAGGAATGGTAGGGAATGTATTGATCAAATATTTTCACTTAGGCAGATTCTTGAGAAATGTTTAGTTTTAGAAACCTGTGGTTACTAGCTTTATAGATTTCAAAAAGGCTTTTGACTCTGTTGATCGATATAATTTGTGTTTGATTATTAGATCATGGAATACCTAATAAGTTAGTGTAATGAAAGCTTTCTATAATAACACTGAGCCATGTGCGAGAGTTGGTACATATTTCAGTGATTGGTTTAGCATTGCTAGTGGAGTTAGACAAGGGTGCAGTTTGTTGGTTATTGATTATGTTATGCGAAATTCTTTGCAAGGGAAAAATTTTGTCTCCAGTGGTCTAGAGATTTCAAAATTTCTGATTTAGATTATGCAGATGATTTGGCCCTGTTGGCTAATGATGTTGATGAGATGAATTTATTCATTGGGGCTCTTGATGATGTCTGGTAATAGAGTAGGGTGATAAACAGAAAAAAAACTGAAGTGATGAAAATTGGTCGGGCAGGTGGTGCTTCAGTTGCTTTAAATGGCTGCACTCTTGAGCAAATGTCTCGGTTTAATTGCCTTGGGAGCTATGTAACAGATACTAGTGATGTGCAGTATGAGATAAATAGAATAGGGATTGCTGCTGGGACTTTTAAAAATCTATGTAGAGTGTAGAAAAATAGGCATGTACACCTAAAGACTAAAATTGGACTGTATAATAGTTTGGTTCTTTCTAAGGTTAGTTATGGTAGTGAAACATGGACCCTTTGTAAGCAGGATTATAAGAAACTTGATGCCTTTGATTCTAGATGCTTACACAGAGTCTTGGGGGTCTTGAGGTTAGAAGGAGTCATCAATCTCTTGAGCAGCATAGTGTTGAGAGAGAAACTGCGTTGGTTTGGCCATTTGCCCGTATGCATAGCTGCAGATTGTCAAACAGGATTATGAACAGTATGCCTAAGGGTTTCATAAAAAGAGGGAGACCTAGGATGTAATGGGCTGACAATGTCAAACAGGATTTTGCTAGAATTAGCCTAGAGTTGCCAAATGCAGCAGCTGTAGCTCAGAAGAAACACGTCTGGAGAAGAAAATTAGTCTGGTTGGACCTCCATAGCCCATGGCTGCATGAGGTTTTGTATGTATGTATGTAACGTTTTCCAACACTGATATATGGGGCATGGGTGACTCAGTCAGTAGGCACCAGGCTCATAATCTGCAGTTTATTTCTTAAAAACTCCTCACCTTGCCCTCAGTCAGTAGGGTTACACCAAAGGGATTGGAAAAGCCACTGTCTGTCAGATGGGCATTAAGCCATGGCCCCATGTGCAGGAGAGCCATACCCTGTGCACATTAAAGAACACACTGAATGGGTTTGATGGGAGGCTACCATCTGTCTCCCAACAGCTGTCCAGTGGGTTGCCTCCCCCCAACCTTCTTTGAGCCCTTGTGACCTGGTCATTCAGCTTATTGTATGCAAAAAAAAAAAGGTGCTGCTCAAAGGGGGCGGGGGTGGCTCAGTAGGTTGCGCGCCACGCTCGTAATCTGTAGTTCCCAGGTTCGAGTCCCAGCTGGGTCAGCATTGAGATTTATCTCCGCAAAATTCCCCACCCTGCCCACGGTCAGTAGGGGACACCTATGGGCTTGGAAAGGCCGCCGTCCATCGGATGGGACATTAAGCCGTGGTCCCGTGTGCGGGAGAGCCATACCCTGTGCACGTTAAAGAACACACTGGATGGCCTTGACGGGAGGCTACCATCTGTCTCCCAACAGCTGTTCCAGTGGGTCCCCTCCCCCAACCTTCTCTGAGCCTTCGGGGTCCATGTGTGACCTGGCCATTTAGCCCATGGTGTGCAAAAAAAGTGCCGCTCAGAAGTAAAACAACCCAAGCTGCTCAAAGGTAAAGCAGCCAACCCAACACTGGCATAAACTGCTTAAAATGCATATATATATATAACTAAGAGCTAACATATTGCCTATGGTGAATATAGAATGCTTGTTTGCAAAGTAAATTTTCTTTTTTCCGAATTTTGCACTTTTTAACAGTAGTAATATTTATTAATGACTAATTTGGAAATGTTAATAGTAATATATATTATTACCCCTGTACAGGGGCGGGGGTGGCTCAGTCAGTAGCGCACCAGGCTCGTAATCTGTAGTTCTCAGGTTCGAGTCCCAGCTGGGTCAGCGTTGAGATTTATCTCCACAAAATACCCCGCCCTGCCCACGATCAGTAGGGGACACTGATGGGCTTGGAAAGGCCGCCGTACGTCGGATGGGACGTTAAGTCATGGCCCCGTGTGGAGGAGAGCCATACCCTGTGCACGTTAAAGAACACACTGGATGGCCTTGATGGGAGGCTACCATCTATCTCCTAACAGCTGTTCCAGTGGGTCCCCTCCCCCAACATTCTCTGAGCCTTTGGGGTCCCTGTGACCTGGCCATTTAGCCTATAGTGTGCAAAAAAGTGCCGCTCAGAGGTAAAACAACCCAACCATTACCCCTATACAATGCAAAAAGGATTCCTCATCCCTTAAAATGAAAAAGGTTGCATTTTCTCACCTAGGGTTAAGAGGTAAATCATTGTATATATACACAGCTGTATCAGAATAATATGACCACCTACCTAATAATGGGAATAACCACCTTTGGCCCGGATGACAGTTGCGAGACTGTATGTCATGGACACATTGAGGTCCTGGAAGGTTGCCAGAGGCACACATGGCCATTGACTCCAGCAGAGCACGGAGGTTCCGCAGATGATGTAGTGAGTCTGCACGTCAAACCTGTCGATCCAAATGGTCCCACAAGTGCTCTATGGGATTGAGGTTGAGCGATTTCGCTGGTCAAGGGAGAGCAGAGACAGTTGTCGTGTTCCTGGAACATGTCACGCACCACCTTGCGACATGGCAAGGCGCATTGTCCTGTTGGTAGACACCATCACCACCAGGGTAAACGTGCAACATGAAGGGATGCATGTGGTCAGTGAGGATAGACAGGTAGCCATTGGCATTTAGGGACCCATCTAGTGGTACCATCAGTCCCAGGTCATACCAGAAAAACATTCCCCAGACATGCACACTGCCACCGCTGGCCTGTACTTGACCGACAAGTGTGTCCGGGTGTTGTTTCTCATGTGTCTGACACCGTATCCGCTACCACCCTTCACTTCTGTGGAGTAGAAACCTTGATTCATCAGAGAAGGCAGCCTTTTTCTATTCTTCCACTGTCCAATGATGGTTGTCTCATGCAAACTGCAGGCGTCATTGCTGATGAACCTTGGTTAACATGGGCGCCTTTACGCAGCATTGACTCTGGATACCCATGCGTAACAGGGTTCGCTCTACTGTTATCAGGGACATGTACCTGGGTACCCCAGTGTTCATTTGAGTGGTCAACTGCTGCACTGTTGCGTATTGATTGCCCTTTGACAGTCAACAAAGGTGACATTCTCCTTTGGGTTGATGGCCTTTGGGGCACCATGGTTATGACATCTGGAGGTACTCTGTGTGCCAGCAGTCCATTCTCGGTACACCCTTACTACAGCACCTTGTGAACAGCCCACAAAGTCTGCTGTTTCCGAGATGCTTCCACTCTTGGCGTGGTAGCCGATGATCATTCCTTTTTGAACATCCATCAAATCAATACCTCTGCCCATTGTTCTCACATTACGGATGAGCACTATGGCTCATCTGTCCTGGCCTATATCTCTGTGTGATCGACCTTGTCATGTGCACTCTGTGACGTGCCTGGGCGGGTACACTGTGATTCCATGGGTGGTCATATTATTCTGATATGACTATATATATAATAAACTAATTTATTTTTTATTACTATATTTTATGTAGTAATAATGAATTATTATTGAAAATTTTAAAATTAAATACTATTTCAAAAAGCAACCAATGAAATTTTAACTAAATAATAAATTGATTAAAATACATGAATATAAATTATATTCTGGTTAATAAATTATCTCAGTATCTGTTCTACCACTAGAATTTCTATCGAAAATATATTTGCGATATTACTGCAAGATTTACATTTTAGCACCCTCAATGATGTAAATTAAAATATTTTGGGAATATGAAAACTATGAATCTTCATATTTTATTAATACATACTCAACTTTAAGAATATTTTTCATTAATATCTCAAAACAAAAAGTTGTGCTTTCCCAACTGATGGGGTTGAAAATGTTGCTGCTAACATAAACACCTTGATCAATACACTCCACCACTAAAATATCAAGCTTCTAGATCATTTACAATATTTGTTTAAAAATTTCAACCATTTCTGCCATCAGATGGTGCAATTAAAACTTTTGGGTGAATCAGAAAGTGTGACTCATAATAGTTTATCAATATCTTTCCAGCCCAAATTTTTTTTTTAATTTATCTGTAAAAACAAACAATTTCCTCTTAAAACCAAAAAAAAATTGTTTTCCCACCCACCCCTAGGGGGTAAAGGTGAATCATTGTTTTTAATGCAAACTTCATGACCTTCACATTTCACCACCAAAATTTCTAACGTGATTACTTTGCTTGCAATAGTCACTTAAAATTATGCCATTTTCAACTTTTTCCACCATTAGAGGGTGCAATTACAGCTATTGGGAGATTCTGAAAGTACAAATCATAATATTTCATCAATGCCTATCCACCCAAAAAGAATTTTTAACTTATCTCTAAACACAAAGAAGTTGAATGTGTACAGATGGACAGACAAACAACAAAGTGAAAACATTAACTCATTTTTTCTGAAAATGAGCAAAAAATGAGGCACAACCACCCCACCCACACAGTAACAAATGATCTGCTATGTTGCTGTGCATTGTATAAGATTTTTTGAGGTAGGTGACAGGTATAGGTAAGAATAATTCAGGAGGTACATAAATCTCTGTCTACTTCTATGATTTGTTACTTTGTGTACCAAGTTCTTGGCATGATCATTAATTTGAAATGATCAAAAGTGCTAGCACCATTTTATTATGTCTAAGTCACAACTTTTAGTTTATCACTCCAGCACTGGTACTTGTAATTGGGTATTTTTTTATGTTTGCTACTTAATTGAAACAAGTGATTTTATGGAATTATGTATTACTAGTTACATGTATTGCTTAATATTAAAATGATTACACCTGAAAACATTGATTTATTGCAATGTATATTTCCTTCCTTTAGTCATCCTTTGATAGCAACTGGTACTCTTCATGGATCGTTGGCTGTTTGGGACATTGCAACACACATGCAAAGACTGCAATGCAAACAGGAGGTATTAGTCATTCATAATTTTATGAAAATTCTCTGAAATAGGATATTAGATTGGGAATTGAACTCAGGATCCTTCACGCTATTTAACATATAAACTATCAACCCTATTTCCAAATTACCTTTAATAAAAAGATACTTTTGTGGGGGAAAATTAGTTTTTCATTGAGTGGGACTCAAACCCACACCTCCCATTTACATGCCAAGTGTTCTGAAGGCGTGGGTTTTTGCATCCCCTCATCGATGACTTGTTTTTCCAACAAAAGTATTTCTCGAATTCTTTGTCAACAGATGATCTGTGTATTTATTATTGATATATTATACCTTTAAGAAAATTTTCATTTATAAATGTAAATCTAAGTTCTGTTTCTAATAATTCTGAGTCTTCAGAGAATTTTCAATAATTTTCTTATATTTATGATTTTATATATTTAGTAGAGAATAACTCTAATGTTTTGTTAAATATTTAAAAGAAATTATGGTATCAAAAGTTACTTGGTTCAAAGTATTGAACGTTACTTATTTTCGAAATGTTAAACTGTAGTAACCAACATTTATTTAACTGGAAAATTCAAATGGTTCTAGCTGACATGAAGCACTTATTTTCAGATGAGAAAACGTTTTTATGATTTTTCCAACTAGGTAGAGCAATTAGATTTTTCCTCACTATTAAAATTGTGGTGAAAAAAATCTCAATGCAGGCCAAGTGCGAACTTGAACTTGGGAACATAGGATACTAGGCCTGTAGAGCTAGCTATACTGACAGCCTTCAAGATACAGCCTTCAAGATACCTCACAGCCTTCAAGATACCTCTGTTTTTGATGATATATATCACCAGAGACTTTGGCACCAATTTCTTGAGACTAAAGCAATAATTTCTGTGTGTCTATATATGTCTCACAGCTTTAGATAGTACTGCTTCACTGTTTCTGGTTGTGCTTAGTGAATACATATGTGCATTTATTATTTGTAATCAAAATGGGTAGAAAAAAGTGAACGTGAGTTTTGAAAAATGTTCCTGAACATTTCCACTTTTTAATTTGGTTATGTTCCCACTTTTTACTACTGGCCTTGAGAATTTGTATCTTATGATGCAATAATTGAGAACTTTCGCCAGAAACTAAGAGATCTTTTTTCAAATGCTTTAATCAATCACAAACTCCTTCAATATCATCACAGATGTACGCTGCAAAACTTAGCGTTACACACTTACTAAAAGTCTACCTTCTTGGTGGTGTTACACATTAAGGCGACTACACATTACTGTCAGTCATTGTAAATCTCCTATTCTGAAGACTGAATTGTGAGATTAAATTCAAATAGAATTTTATCTCATGAGACTGAAAAAAAAAATGGAATATGTACAGACAGAGATGACAAAGAAAAAACGACTTTGTTTTGTTTTTCAAACAAGCTGAAATAGTTCTAAGTGTACATTACATTTGTTGTCTTTTTCTCACAGGCAGCACAATGTTCACAAGAATATAAATGATACCAATCAGAAACAAATACTTTAGGTGGATATAAAAATGCTCATTTAAAAAAAGTTATCATTTTCCAACGAGCAATCTCTAATTTTGAAAATTCAAACTAATGGAATATTTTTAAGATGCAAATAGTAATATTTTACCAGTATGTATCCAACCCCCCCAAAAAAAACTTTTATTTAATTTTTTTTTTTAAAAAGTTGTCTCTTTTTCCTCCGTGGGAGTAAGGGAACAAATTGAAACTGTCATTGTAAAATTTAGTATCTGGTCATGGAGATAAGTTATAATTCACTGCTTGAACATTATCTTCTCATTAATGCATTAAATAAAATGATCAAACCATATAATATAGAAATGCCTATAACAACCAGTAATACAAAAATGAGTCAGAACTGATTAGAAGAAAAAACTAATAGGGATAAAAAATGTAAATACAGGGTGTGTATACAAGATCCAACTAAAAAAAAATAACCTAGCCAATTTACCATACATAAGAAAAATTAAAAGATCAGCAGAATTAAGAATGAAAGAATATTAATGAGATATTATTAAAATGTGAAATGGGCAACATCACTAGCTAAAGGACTTATAAAAAAAAAGCAATACATTGCTAATTTTCAAGCTTTGAAAATCTTATCATTGCTACTGACTAAATTTCAGTTAAGTCATGCAGAGCAGCTTTGTGTATAAATGATGATGTGACAGAACTCCTGTTATCTTGAGAGGCTCTTACTAGAACCCTGAATGGCATTGGCTTGGTGGAGGCCTACAATGAGTAAATACATGAACTGGTCGACTGTGTATACTGATCTTTACTTCTAAGGATGCCCAAGTGTGGTAAAACATGAGACGTGCATATGTCATTTTAAATTTTGTAGTATTTTAGAATCACTTTTATAATTTTTATTAACTCTTCCAGGGTCCCATCTGAAAAACCAGTTTGCATCCAGAGGCCCAGTTATTTTTGCACTATGATCAAAAAAATAAAAATCCCCTCAAGCATCTGCTTCCCACAGAGGTTTGACAGAAGCCTGTTAATTTATATGCCATACATATTAAAAGGTCTGTGAGAATGGCTGTACCTCAGCAGAAAAATAACACATACGTGCCTTACCTGGGGCTTGAACCCAGGTCCCTTAGATCAGTAGCCAAGTGTGCTAACCACTCGGCATTATGATGCCAATTCTTTGCTAGATTAAACATTAAATTCTGGATTTTCTGAAGGTAAAATATTTTACAAAAGAGACGACTAGTTTTATTTCAATAGGATATTTCTAGAGGCATATGTAGTAAAAAAAACGCATCTGGTAATGCAAATAAAAATTTATTTAAAAAGAAAAAGATAAGAAATGCTTATAATGCACATGAACATTAGGCTATCTATTTCTAAATAACAAAAGAAATAGTAATTTCCTTGTTACAAGTAAATATTTATCTTATTATAATTTTTTTCTTGGTACCATATTTTGAGAAAAGTCCAACTGTGCTGAGTCATATAAAGTGAACTTCAGAATATTTTTTTAAAAGTACCAATCAACTGAAATAGATCGTGTTTTATACCAAATTAAGCAGAATTTATAAACTTTTTATTTTCATAAAATTCATAATTAGACGTATTAATTTTGATAAGACTTCTTTGTGCAATATAGCAAAAAATAGATTGAACTATGCAATTAACCTTTCCAGTGTCCTGCTTGACTGTACATCCAGAGGCCAAATTTAACTTTAAAACTTTTTTGCCAAATGACTAATGAAAGAAATTATGGCTTGTTCTGTGCCAAAATTAATCAGCATTTAATTCTGGATTTTCTGGAAAAAATATTTAACAAAAAAGATGTCTTATTTTAATTGGACTTTTTTAGAGGCATGTAGTAAAAAATGTATCTGGCAACACAAAAATTTATTTAAAAAACGCTAATAGACAGAAATGATTATAATGAACATGAATAGAAGGGCTATTTATTTATGAATAACAAAAATAATAATTTTCTTGTTTAAAGTAAACATTTCTTCCATTTTGTAATTTTTTTTCTCTGTACCATACTTTGAGAAAAGTCCAGACTTGTTGCAGAGTCCAATAAACAAGTCAACTTTAGAATATTTTTAATAAATAACTAATCAATAGAAATAGGTCATATTATATACCAAATTAAAGAAAATTTAATTCTGAATTTTAATGAAGTAAACAATTTGAACATTGTAGTAACATATTAGTTTTAATAACACTTTTTACCAAGTACACTGAAAAAATAGGTACATATTTCATAATTACTTCAAAAATCTTCCAATTTTAAAAATAGTAAAATTGAAAGTCTTGCTGTAAACAATTTACAAATTCCAATTGCTTGCTTGTTGGATTAACTCCACAGGATCTAATTTAGGATTATCATCCATGATTTCATGGAATATACTTATGAATTCATCTTTAATTTCAGCTATTGGGGTGAATATCATATTTATTAACTTAGTAGTTGTGTTTTTTTTTGTGTGTGTATGCTTTCTTTTTGTTATAGTAAGCTGCTCTCTCTTTTAGTTGGTGAACGATTATTGCTCTGTAACACGCTAGAGATTATTAACTTCCTCAAGTTGGACCTTTTGTCTGATCCAAAAAAGATTCAAACTCCGGATAGTTTATCGGGTGCCAGGCAATATTAACTAGACAAATAAAGTTGAAATAGGATTCGTTATGTATATAGCATTACTTGTCGAGCATGAATTCAAAAAAAGATTGTTAAGTTTAATTAAAGTTATATCTAAATCAAAATCACTAATCATTGCTCAAGATGAAAAAATAGCAAAGTCAAAAATATTCATAAAGCAAACAAAGTTTATTTTCAAAAAGTTTAAAGACTCACCAATTCAGTTGATGAATACAGAAGTTGGAGTAACTAACAGAAATATTCCATCTCTAAATATGACAAAAAAACTGACTACTAACATCTTCCTTCACCACCTTCCTACCTCCAACTGACTCATACTAGTCTACTAACTCTATACCAATTCATCTCTCTATTCTGTGACCTAATGTCACTTTGTATAATATGTGGCGTACAATCCGGCACGTGTCTTTTGCACATCAGGAAAAACCTTTGCATAATCTAACAATTACGGCTAGCTATTACACATGAGGGGTCGTGTCCTTAATGCGCGCATTAGTGGCTGACAATCAAAAGGTCAGAGTTGCACATGCTCAACTCCTTCTACAACTCGGAAGAAAGAATTGTGATTAGTCCAACTGAAATAATCCCCAAAATGATAAATATAATGTAGATAAAGTAAAACTGGTTAAGTAAAAGTGAATGGGTGGATCATCACAGCTCTTCTGCTTTTCTGTTCATCATCATATGTTTCTGTTTTTTCTTCGCTTATTTCTAGGTCTTTTTCTGGTGTATCGGATTCACTTTGTTTCTACTTGGGGGCTAGCTTTAGGTGTGGATACGTAGTTTCATGTGCAGGTCTCTATCCAAAGTTTTTCAGTTTCGCTATTTACTCTTTCATTCCATCTGATCAAGCAAGTATTAAATGTAACTTCACTCATATTTTCTTGGTTTTCTATCTCTTTTTCGTCTTCATTTTTGTCTTTTTCTGTTAAGTTTAACTGTGTTTCCTCTGTTGTTTCTTTTAGTGCTTCCTCTATTACTTCAGGAAAGGATCTTGCTTCTGATCTGTTTTTATACATTTATCCTCGAGGGCATTTAGCTGTGAAGTGTCGTTTCTGCCTGCATCTACAACATAGTCTGGTGACTTCATGTAGTCAATTATCGCTGTAAAGGTACCAATTCTAATGAAGTTTGGGGTCTTCATTTTCATTCTCACAATTTGCGATCCTGTTTTGATGTTGGCATGTCCTCATCTGTATATACTTCATCTGTGATTGATAGAACTTCTCCATATAAATTAAGAATTTTTGCAATGTCCAATTTTTTTATGTAAAAAAGGTAGTTTGGATACTGTGATTTTTGTAGGTCTTCCCACTTACAATATCTCAACATTTTGGCCATTTATTTTTGGAACTACTTTTCCTTCCATGCCAGTAGCTTTTCTGCTGCTTTGTCATTTTTCTGTGGAATAATTGTTAACGATTTGTGAATTTTTTGTGCAATTTTTACATGATTACGATCACGGGTGTTCAAGATTTACTTCATGAAGTTGGTAAAACTGATTTCTGCATGAAAAATTCAGAAAATACAATGTATTTCCACATCCTCCATAATAGTGCAAGGCTAATCTAAAATTCTGAAAATAACTGTTTGGGCAAAATATTTAGGTAAAAACCTGGAGATAACTTAAGCTAAGATACGACAATACAACCTTACTGTTTCCTTTAAAAAATACTTAATCCTCTGGTTTGTAGGTCTTCCTCTGACCGTGCACCTGCTCTGCCAAGGGCATCGAGTTCGAGGTCTGGCTCATATTGCAAATGCTATGAGCCAGGTAGAACAAAGCTTTGACTTACAACAAGAAGCAAATGTAAATAAATGTATTAACCCTTTGCACTCAAAGGTTTTTTTAGCTGTAGGGAAGTAGCAACTCGAAGTTTTTTTGCTAAAAAGTTGATGAAATTTTTTACAACTAATATAAAAATAAATCATACATAAACAACTTAAAATCAAACTCACCTTCACTGTTACTAATTTCATAATTTGGCTCCATTTTTATAACCACTAAAAACAGACTAAGTTTAAAATAATAATTTTAATTAAACACAATGTTGTAATATGAAGTGCACATAGACAATAGATTTGCACATCCAAATTGTAAAGAGGAAAGATAACTGTTTATAAAACAGTTATTGTTGCCTCTCAGTCGCCATTCGAGTTGCTGCATTAAACCAAGTGGCGACTGAGGTCGCCTCTTGAGTGCAAAGGGTTAAAGCACTTACAAATTATCTTCTTTAAAAAGTCGAAAGATATTCAGTTTTGAAAAGTTAAATTAATTTTAAAAACACTTTTTACAGTGGTTTTCTCTGCTGAGGTCCTGCCATCCTCTCAGACCTTCTACTATGGCATATAAACTGACAGGCTCCTGTCAGACCTCTGTGGCAAGCAGCTGCTTGAGGAGGTATTTATTTTTTTTATTTTTATACCAAAAAAATAGGTACATATTTCACAATTACTTCCAAAATCTTTCATTTTTAAAAATAGCAGTTCTTTGTTAATTATCAGGAGATTTTAGAAACTTTAAGGGAAAATTTGTTGATAATAGTTCAAATCAAACTTCTGAGCCTAAACTAGGGGATTGCTTCAGCATAGAGTAATGTTAAGAAAAAAATTGGCAATACCTTACATCGCTTCTAAGAAATGGTAATCAGATGGCTTTAACAAATTATTTATGTCATAGTTTAATAAAATATGCATTAAATGAAAAAAGGAAATATTATCAAGCCTGAATTATATATTTTCGTAAGATATTTGTAAAGAAAATTAAAAGAGCAATTTTTTTTTTTGGTTACTAAAAATGGATATATATGTCCTGGACACTGGAAGGGTTAAGGCTTAATTTTGGAAACTTGACAAATAAAAGCAGTTAAATTATATATTAATCAAAAGGAAATTTCTTACCGAATACTGTAATATTTACCTGAAACATGATTTTTTATTTCTTTTAATGATTCTTTTCAGTGTTCTATGATTTAAAACACAGGCCAGTGTTATACAAGGTGATGTGGATTGCTCACATATTAATGGTATTTTCTGTCCTGTTTATGAAATGGATGAAC
This sequence comes from Ryuthela nishihirai, assembly GCA_038380435.1. NCBI lineage: Eukaryota > Metazoa > Arthropoda > Arachnida > Araneae > Heptathelidae > Ryuthela > Ryuthela nishihirai. The sequence goes on from JAWZYU010000021.1 coordinate 6,201,622, forward strand.
ACTTCTTGGCTGCTTTTTTTTTACTAAACATTAGGAATTTTTTCCCTTGGATGTTGAATTTTGGCTAAGTGCTTAAAAGTTAGTGTACCAAAGCAAATAAAAAAAAACATTATGTCATCAGAGTGGCACAACCAAGATACTGAGGAAGGGGGGGATCTTTTAAAATTGTTCATTATAAACATAAACACTCACAATATTTTTTAAAAAAATTAAATTTTGCTAAGGGGAGGGTAACACATCCTCATTAAGTTTAGCCAGCCCTTCCTGAAATTGCCCTGCCACACAAAGACTGATTTCTGTGCCAAGGAAGTCCTTTTTGCTTTCATATCCAAGACCATTTTCAGAAAAAGCTACAAGATAGAAAAAATTTTAACTGGAAAATGAAGAAGTAATAAAAGAAAAAATAACTAAAACCTAATGCGATGTTGAATAAAATATCCACAGCAATAAATTGTAAGCCAGGTATCTAATGTAGCATGACTCCACAAAAATCAATAATAATCTATCGACAGAAAGATCAGTAATTTATGGAAATAAAGTAAATCTACAGAAATGTAAATTGAGGTTTAATTATACAAGAGGAAATAAAATGCTAGCTTTATGAAAGATTTATAATTTAATTTGTTGGGAGTAAGTATTTGACATAAATCATCCATGTAAACAACTTGCCATGTCAAGGAAATCCTTTTTGCTTCCATATCAAAGACCTCATTCATTTTAAAGAAATGACACCATATCAGAGTTTTTTTTAGTGGGAAACAAATAATAAAAGAAAAATTAACAATAACTAATGTGACGTTAAATGAAATATCCAGAGCAACAAGTTTTTAGCCAACCATCCAATATAGCATAATTCTGAAAAATTGATAATTATCAAGCCACTTAAACATCAATAATTTGCAGAAATTAATTAAATCCACAGAAATGTAAGCTAAGGTTTGATTATAAAAGGAAATGAAATACTAACTTTACAAAGGGAGCGTATATCCTATTTGACTTAAATCATCCGTATAACAACTTCCAGCCACGTAGCAGTTGGCCCACTGTTGCACTGTGTGTGAGTAAGCAATTAAAATACCTCCAACTTTCTCCTATTGTGATGCTGTGTGTTGAGCCAGTTTTCAAATTCTATAAAAACTTTTTTTTTGGTTACGGCCAAATGGTTAGTGCTCTTGGCTACTGATCAAAAGGACCTGGGCTTGAGCCCCAGATAAGGCATGGATGTTCATGTTTTTCTGCTGAGGTCCCACACACCTTATATGACCTCCTCACAGACCTTATATGGATATAAACTAACAGGCTCCTGTCAGACCTCTGGCAAGCAGCTGCTTGAGGGGGTATTTTCTTTTTTCCAATGAACATAGAATGCTGGATAAAAATAATTCTAGTAATATTAAAATACATTTAATGCAGAAAAGTGTATAAAATTGGGGGGCAGAGGTATATATTTCGTAATTACTTCCAAAATCTGCCATTTTTAAAAATAAGTTGTTTTTTTCTTTCTTAATTTTCAAAACTTTAAGGGAAAAATATGTTGATAATAGTTTAAATCAAATTTGTGAGCTTAAATTAGGTCATTGCTCTACAGCAGTGGTTCTTAACCTTTTTTTGCTAGTAGTCCCATTCTTACCCTAATTTACCTTGGTGGCCCCCTCATAGCCACTATTAGTGAAAAAACATATTTTACTATTTTATAGCATGTTTAGGCATATATGAAGAAAGAATTGCAAAAATTAGTGATAAAAAATAAGACTGATTTAATCAATAAAATCAAGGAAATTTGGAGTGCTATTCCAGAAGAATTTATTCAAAAGCTTATTGATAGTATGTCCAAAAAACCTGAAGTCTTATGAGCTAAAGATTTTAATGAATAAATAAAATAAATACCCCCTCAAGCAGCTGCATGCCACAGAGATCTGACAGGAGCTTGTCAGTTTATATGCCATAGTAGATCTGTGAGCATGGCAGGACCTCAGCAGAAAAACTACACAGACGTCCATGCCATACCCGGGGCTCGAACCCAGGTCTCTTTAGATCAGTAACCAAGCGCACTAACCATTCAGCCATACAAGTTATTAAAGTAATTGTGACTACTTTTTTTAATCAATTTTTTACTTGATTAATTTTTAAAATTTATTTTTTTTTTAGAAAAAGAACTTCTAAAGAAGAAATTATCAAAAAAAAACTTATATATTTAAAAATGTCTTTTAATAATAAAACTTTTTGCGAAATATCATTATGTTAATTTGGCATTTAAAATTGAGGATGACTTTTTTATGTATAAGGACTGCCAAAAATTCAAATTTAATAAAGTGTACTTTATTTGCAAAAAAAAAACTTCAAAACTAAAATATATAGAAACAAAAAACATTTTTATAATTGACATTTTCTTTAGTGTGATCCTTATGGCTGATGCAAACTCGCAAGTTTTTCAATATCTGGCTTCAGTGTTGTTAGTGACAAACAAAGATCACCTCTCTTTATAATATCAAAGTGGTTATGAGCTTTTGATAATTGAGCCAACTGGCTAAAACTAGATTCAACAAGATCAGATGTAGGAAAGCAATAACATACAACTTTGCTTTCTCCCAGACAAGTGGATATCGTCTGTAAATTTCACTACTTTTCCATAGACTATGTTTTCCATGTTAGAATCTAGCTTGAGCTGTTTGATCACTCTGTAACTCAATGAGGCTTTCTTGTAATGTAATATCAACATCAACTGCATTTACCCCAAATGGATCCACTACCCAACCTGGAATGCTCATCTCTAGCAGGTCTCTGAACTGAACTTGCATATTGTACAAATTCTTCAAATGCTCAACGTATACAAAAAGATTGTCATCTTGCAGTTCAGTGTTTAGTGGTTGGAAACTGATTTAATATGCAACATCCAATATTAATCCTGAACAGCTGTAGTTTTCTAAGGAAAACAGTGATAGCCTCTTTGCAAGATATGAGATTACAATTTTCTGCTTGTAATTGTTTATTCAACAAATTCAGCTTTTTGAATATATCTAATAGGTAAAATATATTGCATCTGACTGCAACCAACTGTTCTTGAAGCTTCTTACTATTTAGAAATGAAACACATACTGTCCCAAAATGCAACAAAGTGACGAAGACAATTACCTTTTGAGAGCCATTGTACTTCTGTATGCATCGTTAGGCTTCCAAAATCTTCTATTTTTATTACAAAATTTGTGATAAAGATGATCCCGAAGTGCATTTGATTTAATAAGGTTGACAGCTTTTTTTACAACATCAATGGCATCTTGCCAGGGGCATAGCGAAGGACTAAGGTTGAGGGGGAATAAATCGAAATTTTTACGACTCAAAAATCAAATTTTGCCAACTGAAAAAGTAATGTCTCTGTCAGGTTCATACCTAGATTTTCACTCCATGGGGGGGGGGGGGGAGTTTGAGGCAATTTTCACAACTCTTCTGCATTTTTCCATGTAACTTCCAATTTTGCCAACTAGCCATAATTTCACAGGAATAATCCCAATACTTACATCTTGCCTGAATTGTAGCAAGTCAGTGCGAATTTTCCCAACTACCCTTGATTTGGCCAACTCTTCTTAATTTCACAACACTAATCTCAATTTTTACAACTTGTCTATATTTTACCAATTGGATTCGAATTTTGCCAAGTTGCCTCGATTTTGTCAACTCGCTGTAATTTTACAGAAAAAAATCACAAGTTTTGCATCTTCCCTGAATTTGTCGAGTCACTTCGAATTTTATCAGTTCTCCTTAATTGCACAAGAAAGGCACAATTTTCACAACTCCCCTGTATTTTACCAAATGGTTTCGAATTTTGACAACTTCCTTAGATTTTGCCAATTCTTGATTTTTCCAACTCTGTGGTTTCCAATTTTGCCAAATTGCCTCGATTTTACCACCTCTCCTTAATTTTGCAAAAATAATCCCAATTTTTACATCTCTCCTGAATTTGCCAAGTCACTTTCAAAATTTTGCCAAGTTTTCTCAATTTTGTCAATTCTCCTTAATTTTACAAAAACCATCCCAATTTTTATAACTTGCCTGTATTTTACCAAGTGGATTTGAATTTTGCCCAGTTTCCTCGATTTTGCCAACTCACCACAATTTTACAGAAAAAATCCAAATTTTTACATCTCACCTGATTTTTTCAAAGTCACTCTGAATTTTACTAACTGTCAGATTTTGTAAAGTTGCCTCAATTTTATTTACGGCATAATTTTATAGAGAAAAAATTCCAATTTTTTACATCTCACCTGAATTTTGCCAACTCGCCATAATTTTACAGAAAAAAACATTTTTTACATCTCACCTGATTTTTGCAAAGTCACTCAGAATTTTCTCAACTTGCAATAATTTTACAGAAAAAAAATCCCAATTTTTACATCTAGCCTGAATTTTGCCAACTGCTCTAGATTTTGCCATATCCATTTTCCCAACTGCCTCAGATTTGCCAAGATGCCTCGATTTTGACAACTACCCAAAATTTTGCCAAGTTGTCTAGATTTTGCTATAACTGATCTAGATTTTGCCAAGTCGCTTCAAATTTTGTCAACTCCAAGTTACTTTGGGGAGGATCCTCCCCCCATCTCCCCATAGGTACAGCATTTTTTAAGTATGCAACAAACCCTCTGTATCTACCTACCATAGATGTAGCACCATCGGTTGCCCAAGCCATTATATTTCCAAGTGGAATATTGTTTTCCCTTAAAGTAAGTTTCAACTTCTTTAAAAAATTGTTTAACCCTTGATGTCTGTCTTAAGATTTCAGGCAAAAAGAATTTCCTCTCTGAGCTGATTATCATCCAAAAACCTAACTTATGCCAACAGAAGGACTTTATTATCCCTCAAAGTGGATTCGAGTTGAAGAGCAAACTGTTTCACTTTGCAGTTGAGCAACTAGTTGTTTTCCACATCCTCAGCCATTTCATCAAAGCTCCTCAATATTGATGAGTTTCTCAAAGGGGTGACATCAGTAATTTCTTGTGCAGCTCTGATTCATGACAGTTGAGATCACAACAGACACCAGGCAAAATTAAAGTTTTGCCAATGTTATGTGGTTTGCCAGCTTTTGCAATTAGCTTGGAAATCTTCTAAGATGCAAGTAAACATTTGTCTAGTTTGGCTATTTCTTTACGAAACAATTGATTCAATATTTTCCTTGCTTGGAAATCATCATGCAGTTTTTTAAAGTACTTGAATTATTTATCTTTCTTGTTCTTGTGTATTGTCTCCAAATGGTTTCACAGCTTACATGGCCACATGCTTTCATTTGAAAGTGCAGTCATACATATAAGACACATTGGCTGGTGATGTGCTATGGTGATGGAATAAAACCATAGGCCAAATAAACCAACATTTTTTTCTTTCCTGCAGCAGCCATGGGCAATCTAAAATGACGATTCTAAGGGTAGCTTGGTAGGGTAAATTCTTTGACTCCTACCTAGAAAATCACATTACTCATTTAGCCCATTAATTAAAACAGTTTGTGCATCACTGCATTTAAGCCTTATTTAAACACTACGGGTGCTTTATTAAAAGGGAAAATGAGAATAAAACATGAAAAACTTACCTCAAAGGGATAAGAAAATGGAAAAGAAAAATACGAGGATGAATGTGTGTCAGTGAACAAATTTTTTACATTCAGTGACTCCAGTGTTGCATTCAGTGTTGCCAATGCTTTTTGATTAAGTCTCTAAATAGGGTCTGAAATTAGGTCTCTATAGTCTAAGTAGGGTCAAAATATTTATTCTTGCATTTCAGTTTTAGTAGGTAGACTTTGTAGATAATAAATAGTAAGCAAAGCATTGTAATTTTCAATATTTATGATGTTGGAATTTATAGAAACAGTGAAATGCAAGGATTATGATAGGTAATCGTATGTCTGGCTGTTAATTTTGTATGACCCCCTAATGTCTCATTTTTTTTCACGTGGTCCCTAGAAATGTGACATGGCCCACTAGGTGGCCATATAGCCCTGGTTGAGAACCACTGCTCTACAGTAATTGCTCTACAGTATTCCTATCATTGAATGATGAACAGAACCAGTCGGGCACAGTACCTAAAATGTCTGACCCTTTCAGACATGTTTTGAAGGGTAAGAATTTTTAACAAAAAAGGAAAATTGTCAGAGCAGTTTAGCCTATTGATCTGGTGGTGATCTGTGGTTACCTTTTTTTTCACCCCTGCTTAAGGAGTGGTCTACTTCACAGGAGACAGGGGCTCAATGTTTACCTTTTATATCAACCTGGCTGTTTACTAACTATAATTTTTTATCATCAACATTTTGCAATGATGGACTTTTTGTAGCTTCTGCTGTGTTTTCTACGTATTTGTACTGAATCCTTGAAACTAGTTATAGTACCACTAATCCTAAACTGGAATAATGTTTAGCTTATATAGTTTTTTTTGTAAAAATTATGGAATTCTCAATTGGCATTGTATCATTAAAAGTCAGATAAGCTAAGAAACAAGAATAGAAATTGTGAAATAAGAGCATGTGAGAGTAGCATATAAGTTTACTATCTACCAGAAATAAGCTGTTAATTAACCTAAAAATTAGGATACAACTAACATTCCCATGTAAAAATATTGGCAGTCTCCAAATTATTTAGAAAAGTCGACCATTTCAGCTCTTGACATGAGATATTATATATACATGACTTCCTCCATACTAACCCTTTATTTCCAGTTATTAAATCTTTGACTCTGTTTCCTGCATTTTGCAGCAATTATTTTTGTTAATTTGTCAACAGTTATAATATTAAAATAATTATTCGGCTCTTTAATACAATCTATGCCATTTTCTTGGTTACATATCGTTAATTTTAAATGCTTTAATTTCAGTCTGCAATAGTGAAGTTGGTTTGTGATCGTGTAGCCCCTCTGGTGTTTACTGCAGGTCTAGATGGTGTTGTGCGTCTTTGGGATGGACGCAGTGGTCAACAGGAAGGAGAATGGAAAGGCCATACAGCAGAAATACTTGATATTTTTTTATCAAAGTAAGTATTCATCTTTTTCTTAAAATATATTCTTACTTAGATTGGTATGTTTTCAAAACATTATAGTTGTACTGTTCAAGGCTACCTAGAAGAGAAGGCCATGGCAGCAATACTTTGACATCACAGATGGAGGGAGAACAACCAAATGAACTGCTGTGTAAAACGCTTTTTGCTGCATTTGCTTTAACGAAAATACATTCGAACTTGATTATAACGATCATCGAGGAACTGATAAAATTTTCTCGTTATAATCATTACTCACTGTATCAATGATGAGTTAAATCTATTGAGTAATAAGGCACTTCAACTTATTTCTGAAAGAAAGAACTGGAGGAATGTTCTTCATCAATACCCTACTAGTCCTAATAAGAAGCATTACAGAGAGTTTAATAAAAATGTAAGGATCAGTTAGCTGCTGATAAGAATCTTTGGCTTGATGGCTTGACTGGCAAAGCTGAGGAAGCAGTTAGGCAGCACAACTACAGAGAGCTGTACCAGATAGTTTGTTTTGTATGTTAGAAAACAGCCGCTTACCCCTCCCCCCCCCCTCCCCTCTGGATGTGCCACTGCTTATGCAGTATCTTGGACATTAGGTGGTTCACACAAGATATACAGGGATTGAAGGATGAACAAGGTGAGGATTCTCTCATGGCTAGGTGGGCTGAGCATTTTGGTGATGTTCTAAACAATGTAGTTAGTTCTACTCCCATTGTTTGCAATGATGATAGACGCATTGGTGGCTTTAATGTTGGCCCTATAACACAGTCTGAAATTATTTTGGTTATTCCTAAACTTAAACTACATAAATCCCCAGGGGTACCTGAAATTACTACAGAAATACTTAGAGATGGGAATGTTTTGGTTACCACATGAATGACTGAAATTTTGAATATCTTTTATGATAAAGGCATTGTTCCTAAGGATTTTTCCAGGGCTATTATTATCTCTATTTTTAAAAACAGTGATCGCAGTTCTTGTGAAACTATAGGGGTATCAGCCTACTTTCTGTTCCAGGTAAAGTTCCTTACATGATAGTGGTTAATAGAACTAAGAATCTGGTTGATGGGCAATTGCATGATAAGAAATGCGGATTGAAAATTGGTCAAGCAGGCTGTGATTTAGTTAATCTGAATGGTTGCAGTCTTGAGCAGGTGTCATAGTTTAATTATCTTGGAAGCAATGTAACAGATACTGGTGATGTGTGGCATGAGATTATCAGATGAATAGGGATTACTGTCGGGACTTTAAGAATCTATGGAGAGTGTGGAGTAATAGGTGTATACACCTAAAGACTGAAATCAGACTGTGTAATAGTTTGGTTCTTTCTCGACTTAGTTATGGTAGTGAAATGTGGACACTTTGTAAACAAAATAGCAAGAAACTTGATGCTTTTGTTTACATGATGCTTATGCACAGTGGCACACTCAGGATTTAATCTTGGGGGGGGGGGGCGAGGGGCTCGCTGGCCAGGCTAAGGCAAACGAAGTAGCGCTCGGTCCGCCGATTCATTTGCCTTGTGTTCACAGCGGCCATGATTCCCAAGAGCTATAGGGTACCCACCTTATGTGACCGCAAATTCATAAGTAGTATTGAAATGGAAGACATGACACAACATAAATATAAAAAATAAATTTTAATTGGGAAAAGATTTTTGGAAAATTTTCTAGGTTTCCCCCCCCCCTTTTTTTGGGGGGGTGCCAGTGCTGCTTCCCCCCTCCCCTCTGGGTGCACCACTGCTTATGCAGTATCTTGGACATTAGGTGGTTAAATTTTATAAGTAATGATGAGATTAGGCAAAGGAGTCTGCAACCTCCTTTGAGCAGCATATTGTTCAGAAAGAAACTCCGTTGGTTTGGTCATATTGCCCATATGGATAATTGTAGATTAGCAAATAGGGTTATGAATAGTGTGCCTAAAGGCCTCAGAAAGAGGGGGAGACCTGTGATGCCATGGGCAGACAATGGCAAACAGGATCTTGTTAGAATTGGTGTGCAGGCCAGATGTAGCTCAGGACAGATATGCTTGGAGTACTAAATTGCACGGTCTAGTTGGAACTCCATAGCCCATGGCTGCTTGAGGATGGATGATGATATCTACAAGTAATGTGTGTATTTACTAATGATCGATTTTTTTTTTCATTAATAATGCTTAAAGGTGAGTGACTTTCTCATTAACATCTGATTCACTAACAACAAATGGAATCCAATCTCTCCTAACAGCTGTCCAGTGCATCCCCTTCCTATCCTTCTCTGAGCCTTTAAGGTCCTTGTTGACATTATTACCTGGCCATTTAGCACAATATGCGCAAAAAAAATGCTACTCAGGGGTAAAACAAGTCAACTTAGTCCAATGATTTGAAAACTTCCAAGTACCAGAAAAACATTCCAATTCAATGATTTTACTTTACTATCAGTGTTGTATGTTAGTATCATTATTTTCAGTGTTACATTTTATAACTGTCATATGTCGATGTCAAAATTATAATTATTGTATGTCAAATAATTATGTCAAACAATATTAATGTTGTTACATCAAATGAAAGCTGTCATACTATTGTGACAAATTATAATTCTTCTATATCTTGCTGAAAAGCTTTAAACTTTGCGGGTCACTTTTAATGATGTAATTTACTTGTACCATGATCAAAAAACTTGTACTATGATCTTGAAAAGAGGTGCTGAAATGATGTTCCAATGTAATTTGAACAGTGCTTTGGTAATTGCTCCCCCCTGTTCAAAAAAGCCATGTTTCTCATTTCCTTGGGGTGAGGGTGGCTTAGTCAGTAGCGCATCAGGTTCATAATGTAGTTCCCAGGTTCGAGTCCCAGCTGGGTCAGTTTGAGATTTATCTCTGCAAATTTCTCTGCCCTGCCCACAGTCAGTAGGAGATGCCGATGGGCTTGGAAAGGCCGCCATCCGTCAGATGGGATGTTAAGCCATGGCCCGTGTATGGGAGAGTACACCCTGTGCACATTAAATAACATGCTGGATGGCCTTGATATGGGAGGCTACCATCTGTCTCCCAACAGCTGTTCCAGTGGGTCCCCTCCCGCAACCTTCTCTGAGCCTTTGGGGTCCATGTGATCTTGCCATTTAGTCCATTGTGTTCAATAAAGTATTGCTCAGAGGTAAAACAACCCAAAACAATAATCCCATTTCCTTTATCGGTAAAAAATTTCAAAATGAACCTGAACATATGGCAACACAGAAAATTAAAGGAAATACCAAAATTTCAAACTGGGTATAACAAGGAAAAGAAGTGAGGGCTTGCAAGGTTCAAAATATTTGTGAAGCATAGTGAGAAGGTTAAGGGTTCTGTATTGTGTTTGTGCTGAGTTAGCTAGAAAATCATGAATATATTAGTTTATGTTCATATCGCTTTGTATTTTTAAGTTTTGTGCTATTGGTTATATTTACCTTTTTTTTTTCAGGGATGGTGATACGATTTTAACTGCTTCAGAAGACAATACATGTAGAGTATTTACAGTTGGTAATCATAGCTAACAATTAGTTATTGTATCATTTTTGTATATTAAAAACTCCTTTATACCTAATTATTTTTTATTCTGTTATGTACAGTAACAAAAAATTTTGTATGTAATGTGCATTTTTCTAAAAGAAATTACTTTATATGTTAATTTTATTAGATAATTTTTGTAACATTCACTGTCATTAGATTAACACAAGAAAAATTGAAATATGACACATTTTGTTGTCAAGTTAAAAAAAAGAAATTGAGTATGTTCTGCATACTGGAGAACATAATCCTTATCATAATGTACTGGAGATCATATCATGTTCTCCAGTATGTTATGATCAAGAGAATACAGGAACTTTAAATACAGCAATATTTAGGGTTCATGATGTAATAATTTAAGGCAACATCTGACACTATGAGAAATCACTGTTGGTTCTTAACCCTTTGTGTTCCACTGACAATAATAATCATCATGATTTAACTCGCACTTGGAACCACTGTTGAAACTGCTCAGCATTGAAAAATTTTATTCTCATCCCTACGTTTTCAAATGAATTTCACTAAATATAATGAAACTAACTTCCTAACAACCCTTTCAGTGTTATGGCTTACATGTATAATTTCATTAACTACTTATGCTTTAAATTCCAATAGATGCTGTCCACAAGAAGTTCTGTAAAGGGAAATATATACTGTCATCCAGTGGTGACTAGTGACTAAAATTTTTGTTAGGGCACTCGACTTGCATCACTTTAATGCAAGTTGAAGTGCCCTAGCAAAAATTTTAAAAAAAATTTTTGAGCTGATTACTGATATTAAATTGAACTGAATCAGACAGAAGAGACATTCTGTAATGCATGTTATTTTTTTTTCAGCTATTCTCAAAATGCATTATTTAGCAAAAAAAAAAAACTTTTGTTGGGAGTGAAAGAAACAAACTTGGAAAGACTTTTTCAGTTCAGCATTTTTCCATTCCTGTATAATGATTTATATACATGGGCATTTTTCCTCTCTGTTCTAGTGGTATTTTAAAAAATTATTTGTGAAAAAGTATGATATATAGGTTTGCTATTTTTTAACCATGAACAGCAATAATGCCTGCAGTTTGTTGAGATGTGTTTTTAGAGTCCTTTTTGATTATAAATATATACCATATTAAACTGGATCACTTGTAACGCTCCAAAGATTTAAATACTTTTAAAGTTTCAGACCTTTTATCTGATCCAATATTTATTCAAACTCCGGATAGCTTAATCAGGCACCAGGCAATAATAATAATTTGCCAAATAAAGTTGAAATTAGGGTTCTTATTAATTACCAGTAGGCGTTACTTAGCGAGTAAGAATTCAAAAATAAATGATTGTCAATCTTAAAGTTTTAAATAGAATCAAAAATTATCTACTGATGTTGCTCAAGAGAAAAAATAGCAAAGATTGAAAAGTTTCTATAACAAACAAAATTTATTTCCAAAATTTCAAACTCACCAACATCACATGAAAATGTCGACTACAACTTCTAACTACTCACTGCTACTAACAACTTCTTCCTACCACATCTCTCCATCTCTAACTGTTGACTAACTTTCAATTCTAACAAGAAGAATTCTAAAAAATTCTAACAAGAATTCTTCTTTGAACACGCACACTTTAGCGAGTGACAATCGAAAAGTCGAAGTTGCGCCTGCGTGGCTCCTATGCTCTCAGAAATGAGCACTGTGATGCCAAAAATAAAATTAAAATCCCCAAAATTATAAATATAACATAAATAAAGCAAAACTGGTTAAGGTAAAAAAGTGAATGAGTGGCATCACACACTCATCTTAAATTATCACTTGAAAAGTTTCTTTTTTTGGTTATATATTTAATTTACAATATAAATTTATTTCATATACTCATGGGCCCTATCAATATGACCACCCCTTCCTCCATGAGTGGATGGGGTAGCAATGGCATCACTGACCAGCACATAACAGTGACGTTACTGATCGGCATGGGCAAAGCATGTTGGTTCTTCAGTACAAAGTCCATCCACAGAGGAAAAAGGAAGGACTTGTTAGAGTTTGAACCAGGAATTATTATTAGTGCAAGACAGGGGCCAGCATCTCGGCAACTGCAGGCATTGACTGTTCTAGTGTCACTGTAGTGAAGGTGTACTGGGAATGGTCTAAAGTGGAACACACATCCACCCCATTTGCCAGGACGGGGAGACCATCACTTGTTCACAGTTGGAAGTGAACATGGGTTGGCATATGCTGTCCTGAATAACAGACAGCTCAAGATCCCTCAATAGCAGACTACAACCAGGGTGCACAGAGAAACATTTCTGAGTATGCATTCCAGTGGATGCTCTTGCAGATGGGCCTACAAGGTTGGTAGCCTTTTCATGTCCCCATGTTGCCCAACCTGTGACAGCTCCACCTGCAGTGGGCATGGGAGCACCATGACTGGGTATTCAATGACTGATCACCTGGTTTGATAAGTCCAGATTCAGCTTCACCATGCTGATGGGTGGGTCCTTATTAGATACCGCCAGGTGAACTACAGCAGTATCATGAGGATTGTTCTCATGGCCATCACTGGCCATGAGAACAATTGCCATGATACTGCTGCTCCACTATCTTGATTGAACACACCTTCACCTCTAGATCCTACCTAGGCATTGTTTCAGACCAGGTGTGCTCTTTGTAGTGACCATACAACCTGATCCATGTCCAGCATTTTGTGTGGTCCCCAAATTCCCCCAACACAAATCCTATCGAACATTTGTGAGATGCAGTGGAACGTAACATTTGCTGCGACATGGCAGTGCCTCTTTGTCGTTAAACTACCAGACATCATTTTATCCAGCTAGTACAGAATACCTAGTACACTTCCCATAGTCTAGTGGAGTCGATACCATGCCTGGTGTGTGCTATAGGTGGTTGTAACATTCCAAACTGTAGGTTTAAGTTGCCAGATAACTTGGGCGCCAGGCAATTTCTCTTGCCAACTAAATTAAAGGAGAGTTATTATTAGTGGTGTTACTGCAAAAAAGATCTTAAATTTAGTGGTTGCAGAGCTGACAACTACTCTGATTTTGTCTTTAAAAATCCGATTTTTAGGGTATTTTCAGTGTTACACTTATGAAAATCTGCCTCCAAATTGTACAGTATTTTTGCTCTTTTTCTAATAGGTGAATGTTAATGAAAGGGAAGAATTTTTTCCGATTTAGCACTTTTATTGTACTACAGTTGTGTCTGCACTTCTTAATCTGTGCTTGCTTGTGGCCACACCTGCATAATGAACCACAGAATATCTATAGCAGTAATTCTCAACCTTTTATGCTTAATGTACCCCCTGAAAATATGTATGTAACTGGCATAACCCTTGTATAGATAGATAAAACTATAGTTATAGTATAACAAATAAAATAAAACGTATATATTAATTGTAATTACACAGCAATTTGATTAAAATAATTTAATGCATGATTATGCTGTTTTAAAAAGATGTGAGCTCAAAAGCTGCTATCTCACAATACACTGAGACTATAGCATATAGTCTAGGCATAAATTCTAAATAGTTAAGTATAGTCGAAGTAGTTGCTAAACACTCACCATCACAGTTCACATTCTTGATGAAGCCCTGCACGCATCAGGGTGAAACTAGTTGCTATGATAGCTTCGATTGAAGGGCACTTTCTTGTTTTAATGTTCAGATTTTAGTAGTTTTTCGTTTGAAACATGCACTGAATATGTTGTTCCGAAGGCGTTTTTTAAACAACTTTGAATATGTTGAAAGTGAAATACATTTGGATGTTATACATGGAATAGCTTTGTGAGTGCACTGTTTTTCACATAAATAAGTTGTTGAAAGAAGTCATGTGCAACATTACCATTATTGCTACAACACTATGGAAATAGTGACTTCAACAAAATGATCCCTGACTGGTATCTGGAGTGCTTAGCAACTACATCATTGCTCAAATCATCTGTGAAACGGCAACAACTCTTCAAATGGTAACTTGAAGAAAAATCACAGAAGAATGTTTTTAAACACACACAACCAGCTGAACCAAGCAGGACTTTTCTACAAATGGTAATATTTTACAACCTTATTTGGGAACTTTTACTGATGTTAAAACTACCTTAAGTCTAGCCATGTTTTAACAACTTATACCTAGACTATATGCTATAGTCTCAGTGTATTGTGAGATAGCAGCTTTTGAGCTCACATCCTTTTAAAACAGCATAATCGTGCATTAAATTATTTTAAAACGTATATATATATACACATTATATTTTGTATTCGTAAATTACATATATCAATAAACACAAAAAATGACATAAACAATTTAACAAATCTTATAAAATTATAAACATTTTACTAGGTAATCAGATCTAGTGACTTTTGAGCTCTCACAGCATACCTCAAAAAACGACTGCGTACCCCACGTTGAAGCCATAGAGTGTGTCTAAATGTGTGTATTTGTATTGAACCTATACCCAACTCTCCCAGCTCTGACCAACTAAATGCTAATTGGATTACTTAGAATCGGAAAATTCAGAGTGCAGGAAATAATACAGATTAGAGAACATCCCTATCTGTGGGCCATGATTGACATTGCAATTTGGATGGGTCTTGTGCATGTCTGTTTTGACAGTAACCCTGCAGTTTATGGCACTCAGTTCACTAGATGGAACCATGAGTGGCTAACCTTCATAAGGTGTATAAAGTAAGGTTAAAAGCCCTAACATTTGTTTTTAGTAGGATCAAAAAAAGTGAGTGAGTAAAATAGCTTTTCATCGTATTGAACAATTTATTCGATTCTCTGTTAGTATGTTTTGTATGGTCTCTAGTTTTTGATTTTTTTCTTCTTTTTTTTTGCAGCCTAACCTTCTAAAATGTATGAAAAGAGTTTATTTTCAGAACCTAAACTTCCCTAATAAATGCAGATTTAACTAACACATAATTGTATTTTTTAAATGCAACTTGGATTTAATTCTTATATATGTAGCATAAAGGTTTTTCGCCAAATTCTTTCTTGTCCTTTTTCGCTGCCCCCCTTTGTGGAGGTCACCTACGCTCATGCGTGGCTGTATGGGATTGGCCAGAGTAGCCGAGGTGCGAATCTCAGCTCCCCTCCAGCCAACGTTGTTTACCAGGCATGTCACGTAGTTCCTCTGCCATCTGGGGTTCCAGGCTCAATCTGGAAAGTTCGGGGCCTGTAGCCGAGTTCCTCTTCGTTGAACTGGACACAAAAATGGAGGAAGTCGAAAATGTCATTATTAAAATGGAGCCTAATCTTAATGTCGTCCCGAAGCCCATGAAGTCTTGGGCATGTAATAAAATTACGTGGGCATGACAATAGCAGTATTTTATTAGTAATTATACAATACTAAAATATTTGTCTTTTCTTAAATTTTAAAAATTGCTTTTCTCGCATCATTTTGAGTAAAGTGGGCAGATTATTGCTTTCAGTGTAATATCTCTTGACACACCACAGAAAATTTCAAATTTCTACCATAAACAGATTACTTTCAACATTGGTTAAAAGTTTTGTCATTTCATATTTAGTGATCTCAAACAATATAAATTAAAACTATCTAAATATTTGAAAAATGCGAATTATAGTATTTTGTTGCTATTAATCCAACTAAAAAAGAATTTTCCAATTATTTCTTAAAACAAAACAGTTGTCCATCCTGGGTGTAAGGGGTCAACTTATTGCTATCAGTGGAAACTTCATGACCTTCACATTGCACTTCCAAATTTCTAGCCTAAATATGTCATTTGCAATTGGTTAAAATTTTTGGCTTTCGATTTTTTTTTCTTAGTGTTAGAGGGCATAGTTATAGTTTTGAAGTGTTTGAAAAATGCAAATCGTAACAATTCATCAATACCTATCTAACCAAAGAACAGTTTTCAATTTATCTCTAAAAAAAACAATTCTCTTAAAACACAAAAAGTTGTAATTCACTTCCCCCGGGTCTAAGGGGTCATATTATTACCAATGGAATACCAAAAATCCGCTCCAAAATTTCTACCGTTAACTACTTCATTTGTAATTTTCGATTTTCCCACCATTGGAGGGCGCAATTATAGCTTTTGACAGATTCGGAAAGTGCAAATCGTAATATTTCATTTAACACAAAACAGTTTTTATGTCTAAAAGCAAACTAGTTTCTCTTAAAATAATTTCATTTTCCCATCTCCTCGGTCTAAGGTTCATTGTCACCTTTGGAAACTTTGTAATTCTCACACTCTACCAAAAAAATTCAAATTTCTAGAATAGCTACATCGTTTGCAATATTCGTTGGAAATTTTGTAATTTTCGATTTTTCAGCCATTAGAGGGTGCAATTGTAGCTAGGGAAAATGCAGATTGTAATATTTCCTCAATACCAATTACAAAAATATTTTTTTTATATCGACTAGTTCGTTCATATATAGAGACCAGCTAAGATTCAATGTATGAATCTTGGATGAATACATTGATGATTACAAGTCCTTGACGCATTTATAAGATACACAACCAGAAATATCAATTATTTAATAATATGGAAAAAGAACATCTGCTTAAATGCTGCGAGAGGAAGTAGTTCATAAACATATGGGTAAATAATAAATAAGATGCCGTTTTATGACAATCCCGAGTGGTTGTCGCGTTTGCTTTTCCGAATGTAAACATAACATTCACAATCTCCATTTTCGGAACCAGTGCGGAAGGAGAAAGAAGCTTCTCAAAGATGAAATTGATAAAAGAAAATTATCTCCGATCAACAATGGAGCAGCAGCGATTGTCGTCACTTTCAATTGAAAATGATGTTGTGCGACAAATGACATTCGACGAAATATTTTGTATGTGCAAATTCAGAAATTGTCGCAAAATGAACATTTAAACATTAAACTAAAAGTATCTACTTGACCTATACTACTGGGTTTGTGATTGTATCATGAGGCTGTTGAAAAACGCGACGACTTAAATTATTGTTTTTGTCATTCAAATATCTAAATAAATAAAATTTAATGTTTTTTCTTATTTTGGGATTTTTTTCAAGTGAAATATTTAGGATTTAAAAGGTTCGTAGGCACTGTGCCTAGTCGGCCTAATGGATAAGGCGGCCCTGCCTGTCAGACCTCTGTGTGGCAAGCAGCTGCTTGAGGGGATATTTTTTTTTTAATGAAACTGTTAAAGAGCTGCTTTAAATTTTTGTCCCAGAACTGTTCAAAAGATTTTTTTTTTTAGTCTGAAAACAATTAAATTTTTGGAGAATATGTATTTAAACTTGTAGACTAGTACAATTTTAAATAATAATCAATTTCTCTTATTGGCTCACGCTTTTGTTTTGTAGACTTAATTATTTTCTTACAAGTTATTTTTCAGAGATCTAATTTTGAAAAACTGTCTTCTATTTTGCAATATAACAATCGTGTATGGCTTTCAATATTATCTCCATAAAGTAATGTGACAGTGGGGAAAAATTATTGAAATACCTAGTTTTGAAACTAAAATGTTTATTATGATTACCAGACCATAATAACATTAAATTTCTTGATATTTTTGTTTTCTGTAATATTTTGTGAATAAAAGACAATGCATCAAAGTAGCTATTTCCATTAGAGAACACCAATATGAACATTTCATCATCTGTTAATAGGAACTGCTAAATTATGAAACGTCACATCCAGTAAAAAAAATAATTACCCCTCAAGCAGCTGCTTGCCACAGAGGTCTGACAGGAGCCTGTCAGTTTATATGCCATAGTAGAAGGTCAGGTTGGCAGGACCTTAGCAGAAAAATGATACACACATCCATGCATTACCCGGACTTTTCTTTTAATAAGTTATATTTAGTTATTCAAGGAACATATGCTAATTATGCATTAGGAATTTTGGAAGTATTTTTAAAAATGGTACACCTGCATTTAATTACAGGCAAAAATTACTCAAACTGGCATGATACAAGTTGAAAGGAATATGTTAATCAAATTTTTTCCAGGTATTTTTTTTTGTAAAGGAATGCTGAAAAGTTAAGGATGCATCATGTTGCCTTTAACAATAGTTTTGAAGGAATATTTTTCCTTTGTGTTCATAAGACAAATTTTTAATTTCTAGCAATTCCATATTTGAACTGCCCTGGTTTATTGAGTTGTTTTACCTCTGAGCGGCACTTTTTCGTGCACCGAAAGCTCAGAAAAGGTGGGGGAAAAGAGAGGGGACCCACAGTGCAGCTATTAAAAGATAGATGGTAGCTTCCCATCAAGGCCATCCAGCATGCTCTTTAACGCTCACAAGTATGGCTCTCCCGCACACAGGGCCATGGCTTAAAGTCCCATCCGACGCACGGTGGCCTTTCCAAGCCCATTGGTGTCCCCTACTGACCGAAGGCAGGGAGTTTTGTGGGCATAAATCTCAACACTGACCCAGCTGGGACTTGAACCTGGGAACTGCAGATTACGAGCCTGACGCGCTACTGACGAGTGTGCAATCACTTAGCACAGTCATTGGGCAAGGATTACTCCATACATTTGGAATTAATGCTAAGAAGTTTGAAATTTCCAGTATACAGAAATTCTGTAATTCACTTTCTATACCATATGGAGTTTTAATTTTGTGTTCTTAAAATCATTATAATCATTGAATATTAATCAATATGCTGAAATACGCTCAATTACTACTGAAATCACGTTTGTCTTTTTCACTGTGAAGGAGTGCCTTTAATCAGTCAGTGCATAACTACTAACAGAATACACAGCAAATTTTCTACATAATAATACTTATTTTTTATACCAGTGGGAATATCACAAATTTCTTAGTTTTTTTCCTTCATTACAGTTCCAGTTATACATTTCGTGCCTTTAAGAAACTACTCCATAACTCGAAATAAAATTTATATATATCCCTTCTGTTCCTTTAGAAACACGAAAGAAACTGAATAAAAGTAATGAAAAAATTATTTTCACCAAATTAAACACAATGAAACATTTTAAAATTGAAAAACGTACGGTTGCTACAATAAGGCAAGGGAACTACGCTATATCACGTTTGTTATTACTTGGAGGCGCTATATAGGTAGAGGTTGGCCATCTTAAAATGGGACGCCATGTTTTGTCACTCGGATTGCATAGCTGAATGGTATTGCACGGATACTTATGGATTCCGGAAAAGGGTAGGGTAATATTTGATACAGATTTCAGTGTTCATAATTGGAAGCACTTTAGAAAAAAGCTGAAAAAGAAAAAGTAAATTTTAAGGGTTTTTTATTTTAAAGGTATAATTTCCCTTTGTTGTCTGAGTAGTTTGTTCCCGCTTTGCACAGTGCTGCCCCTATGACGTCACTAGCCACGCCCCCTTATTAATATTCATAATTAAAAAGCCCGTGGCGCTATCTAGTGTATGTGCTGAGTACTATTTTTAGAAAAACCCTCTCTTTTAGTCGTAATTTTTGACACCACCCCCATTAAAAAAACCCTTATCAGAAAGTTCCCTTTATTAAAACTCGCCGATCACAAACTTCCCTGGTATTCACGTTCATCTGAAATTTTCCAAGTCCAAGTAAACTTGAGGGTGACAACGAACAGAATGACTGATGCAATCCTCAAAAATAATAAAACTAAACTTTTGGTGACAACCCCTCGCAGAAAAGGTGATGCAATCTTCATAAATAATTACAAAGTCCAATCGCTCCATCGTGTCCTATTGGCTTATTATATTTCCTGATAAAACTACGGGTCCTGATTGGTTGTCCTAGGTGGCGCTGCTTTCCCACGTTAAATAGGTGGTAACCGTCGAGTGCGTCATTGTTCACGATGCAGGCTAGCAATCCAGATGCCTGTGTCTCGGTGAAGATGTTTACATTGTGCCTTTGCTGTTCAAAAATAAGTTTTCTGTGCACGTACGTCGCTACAAGAAATATTAAAATGGTGAACTCGTCTAGCCTACACCTGTGGGGATTACCCTCTCCATAGCTGAATGGGAGGCTTTGTGTGCCATAGTACTTCACATACAGGACCAAGTGAAAATCGATCCCGATCAACAGACATGGCACGTGATGCCTGGTTTACGTGTCTACATGTATTGCAACGTAGGTGATGGACGGTGTGTCGACTTCATCAAAGAATCAGCTGCTATGAGAACTCTACAATTCTGTGTTGTGAGTCACAGTATAACTCTGAACACGTAGCAGTGGTTCACGCTGGCTATCCACGTAGACGAAGTGATGCGTGTCGTGCATAACTTGTGGAACTCTCAAAGATCACCATCTCCGTACTGCTATTATAGAACATTCTAAATCAGTTCTACCCTTCTTGCTGGGTCCTGTTTTCGAGGGACCCGAGTGTGTTTAATCAGCTGTTGGTGGACATTTTCCAACAAGAACTAACACGTCTGATTCCGTTAGATGGACTTAAACCCGAAGAAAAAATACTGACCATCGTAGGGTGGTCTGGTGACTTGGACATTAACACCTTGGCACAAGTGTTTGTAAATACGGCCTGGAAACGAGGTCTGTTGAATTATGTAAATTCTGGATTTGTGTGTACTCTGAAATATAATGCTATTGTCGACGATGCAAAAAATGAAATGTATAAATTAAATAATTGTAACCTATATAATGTGTCTTTTCATCCTATGTCATTTTTGTCTTGGTATGGATAGGAGAAAGAAGGTGTTAGCTAGTGTTGGAAGTGTAATCATAACAGTGTTAACGATAGTGGTGCTTGTATTAGAACTTGTGGCCCCTAGTAAAAATATTCAGTGTGGGAAGTCAAAAGCCTTAGGCAGTGAATACAAAATTCGCGTGTGCAACTTAACAGTGGACATCAGACAGTTACAGGTGTTACACCAATGGCAAAACCTGGTGGGATACGACGTCTGGTTGCAGCAGAAAAAACTTTGGAATCCCATTATTTCGACCCTGAAAGAGGATTTGGTAGTGTAAAAAAGTTAGCTTAGAATACGGGACTGCCACTGAAACTCATCCGAGAATGGTTAGAAAAGCAACCCGCCTACACGCTACATAGACGTGTTCGCAGAAAGTTCCCCGGTAGCAAAGTTTACGTCACAGGGTTAGACGAACAATGGCAAGCTGATCTGGTAGATGTGAAAAATCTAACTCGCTTCAATGACGGTTATCGCTACATGTTAACGGTCATCGATGTGTTCTCAAGGTATGGGTGGGCGGTGCTTATGAAGACAAAAACAGGGAAAGAAATGGTGTCAGCTTTCAAAAAAATCCTTTCCAAGGGATGATCTCCCATGAATTTAAATACTGATCAGGGTACCGAATTCTCCAAGAACGAAATTCCTGAAAAAGAAAAGTATTCGGTTCTTCGTCACCTACTCTGACAAAAAAAGCAGCTTTGGTGGAGAGATGGAATCGCACTCTACGCGAGAGACGGGAGATATTATGCACGCAATAACACATACTGGTACTTGGACGTGTTGTAAGAGGATACAATGCCACAGTTCATAGTGCACACGATATGGCTCCCAAGGACATGACCTTACACAATGAAGGTGTGTGGGTTCGACTGTACGGCAATCCAACCAAAATAAAAGAATAACCAGCATTTAAAAATGGGGACACGGTACGACTAGCCAGTCTAAAAGTTCCCTTCAAGAAGGCAGGTACACATTTGTGGACCGAAGGAACTTTTATAGTCGACAAGGTGTTACAACATCAGCCCCCTGTATACGTCATTCGGGATTCCGAGGGAGAAGTGTTGAAGGGCACATTCTATAAATCGGAACTTCAAAAAGTGACCGAACCCGAACTTTACACTGTTGAGAAAATAATCGAGAGAAAAAGGTCAAAAGGCAGTGGTCAAATTTCGCGGTTATCTCAAAACTTCGTGGATTCCTAAAAAAATGATAGTTTCTCCCTGACCCTACCCTCCACGGCTAGTCAGAATATTTACCCAAAAAATTCGCAGAGTGATTTCACGGTTTGTCTAGCATAACCCCTAAGACTAAATGGAAAGTGGGACTAGCAGAAGTTCACTTACCCGTGAGCTGGTACAATGTGGATGGTTCTAATGACACGTATAAATTTTATGCTCCTGCTCCCTTTGAAGAATACTGGAAAATCAAGCTTAAACCAGGCAAAATAACTCTAATGGAACTGTTGTCTCACCCCTCCACTCAGCTCCCCAAAGAAATAATGGTATCATATAACAGTGGTTACTGGGTATTCAAACCAAGTGAGGGATACGGCTTAATGTTCCCTAAAACAAATTTCAGCAGACTTCTGTGTGTCGGCAAAGGAGAAGTTGACAAACCCACCAGCGATTTGCTAGCAAACTGTGCAATACTGCAACATTCGATATAGACGTTCGATATTTCTATGTGATTCCACCGGGTAGTTTCCAAGAACGAAAGGTACCCCATGGATGATACGAAACTGCTGAATCATTCGATGCAGTGAACCAGCTTACCGTTTCAAGCAACAGGCCAATCGCACCGTGTTGATGGATACAGACAAACTACATTTCATTAAATTTCCTCTTTCGAACCCCGGATTAGGAGACATGCCAGGAATCACTAAATTAGATATTCTACTGAATAAAGCCATGGGTGACTACCCCATCGATATGAACACATGAATGTACGGTATTTATTTGTATTCAGACCTGATTGCACCTCAGTTGTTAGGTGATACTCATGGTGAACTGTTGCGTGTTGTGAATCCTGCCATCAGAACCAGTAATAACGAAGCCATTGTTGCATTGTATCAACAACCTGATTACTACCCCCTGGCGAGAAACAGTTTCGAGAGTGTGAGAATCTTCTTTCGTACCGATACAGGAGAACCTCTGCATTTTAAATTTGGTAAAGTTTTAGTCAAGTTACATTTCTGCCATGAGGGTTAAATTCGTTCCCCCTTCTGCAGACACCTATGTGAGCTACTACAGGAGCCAAACAGGGCAGGTTGTGTTCAGGGACCCTCGTTATCAGAGAGGTGATGGACTTGGTAGCATCTTTGCCACTATTGGACGTTTCATCAGCCCTCTTGTACGACTGATGCTGTCCACCCTACGTAACAGCGGGCTACGGTTTGTTTCAGAGATGACCCAGGGGCAAAACTTCAAAACGGCCACCAAAGCAGGGTTGCGTGAAGCTGGTGTAGACCGATTGCAACGTGCCAGTTCCAAGTTGCAGGGAGGAAAGGGATAAAACGCCGCTGTCATCATCCTAGTGTTCATAAAGTGAAGAGACTCAGTACCTCTCGTATGACTGATGCTGTCCACCCTACGTAACAGCGGGCTACGGTTTGTTTCAGAGATGGCCCAGGGGCAAAACTTCAAAACGGCCACCAAAGCAGGGTTGCGTGAAGCTGGTGTAGACCGATTGCAACGTGCCAGTTCCAAGCTGCAGGGAGGAAAAGGGATAAAACGCCGCTGTCATCATCCTAGTGTTCATAAAGTGAAGAGACTCAGTACTGTGAAGGACGTGTTTTCATCATGAGCATTCAGAAAATTCACACTGATTCTGGCGACTGTACCAATTCCGAACTGGACCTGTTTCCCCCCACTGTCTCAACTGGAAAGAGGCTGCTATGTTAATTATTTACCTGTGGCTTCGCTGGAAGGTAATGCTCCACTTGAATTCATCGTGAAGGGGACAGATGATTACACTGATCTATCCCGCTGTCACCTGCACCTTGTCTTGAAAATTTTGAAATCCGATGGTACACCCCCGTCGGAAGTGATTGCCCCCCCTGCAATCATTTCTTCCACGCCCTCTTCAATCAAGTAGACTCTTCCTCGACGATCACCTAGTGAGTGCTTCTCACACCCTGTACCCTTACAGGGCGTCCCTGGAGGCTATTGAATTACGGTACCGATGCCACACGAAGTCAGCTCGGTACGTCACTCTGGTACCTCGACATCCCCGGTAAAATAGAAGTGACCAGTCGGGAGAATGAGGGATGGCAGCACAAGGGGTACGTCAAGTCAATGGGTATCAAACTCATCTCGTGGATCCATGTCGACGTGTTCAATCAAGAACGTTACCTTCTCAAGTCGATCTGCGATTGCATTTGTTAAGGTCCAAGCCAAAATTTTGTCTCATGACAGGTGAAGCAGACCCCTCTTACCAAGCTGAATTTTTCGTGCGTAAAGTCAAACCCACTTCCAGTGTCATCCTTGCACATGCTCGCCTACTGGGCTCAGAGAGTGCCAAGTACCCCCTACAAAGAACGGATTTACGCATGTTCTCCTTTGCTGCAGATCTGACAAGTGTGAACCATGACAATTTATTTGTTCGCCAACTTCCGGTACATCTGGTACTGGGTATGGTGGAAAGTACCAGTCTGAATGAATCGCACGAAAAAAATCCCGTCAACTTCCAACATTTCGACTTAAACTACATCAGCCTTCACATTGACAGTGATCAGCAGTCCTACACCCCAGACTTTACGAATGGACGTTATCTCAGATGTTACCAAGGTTATTGGAAGCTGTGGATGCATGGAAATCCTATTGTGGTATTAACTTATCGCGAAAAGCCTATGGCGAGGGTTTTACACTGTTTGGATTCCAATTGACCCCCGAGCAACATGAATGTAATCAATAGTTTTCTTTAGTAAAGAGTGGTAGTGTGAGAGTCGAATTAAAGTTTGCCAGGCCACTACCCACATCAGTCACTGTGATCCTGTATGCAGAATCTGCTGGAAATCCCATTGGATCGTAAAATCCTCTTTGACTACAGCTCATGAATACCTATCAGTTACAATCCATCCTCTCGATGTTACCTACAAGTCTAGGTGTGTTCCCCCGTGACAAACTACCCTGCAGAATCGACCGGTCAGAAGTCTTGTTCATCTACAATACCGATCCATCCTCCCTGCCTGAAACCCACTGGATAACTGTTTACAAGAAAGGAATGCACGTGGATCACTTTGATCCCCTGGGGACAAGTCCCGATGTCTCCATGCAAGAATACTACAGTCGGCTAGGCATACGTCATGTGTTATATCCCTCGATACCTCTGCAGGACCCCATGGGTGACACTTCCAGTGCTCACTGTCTGTATTTCCTGTTTAAAAGAGTGAGCGGTTCGACTCTTCCCACAGTACTGCATTGTGATTACACGTGTCGAGTAGACTTTAACGACTGTATGGTGGTATGATGGCTCTCCGAACTCCTTCAAATATTTTAATTGTGGCCCCTTCTCAGTGTGGAAAGACGACTTTCACTCTGAAACTCATCAAAGAAGCCACTCAGGTGTTCGAACCCCCACCCCAACGTGTCGTTTACTGCTACGGGGAGTGGCAACCTGCCTTTGAACCCTTTAAGAAAACTGTGGAATTTCACGAAGGACTACCTGTAGATCTGGAATTTGACCCCCTCAGACCTACGCTTCTGGTGCTGGACGACTTGATGGAACAGTCTGTGGCCAACGAACGCATATCTCAATTGTTTATTCGTGGAGGGCATCATAAAAATATCACGATTGTCCTGATCTTGCAAAATCTGTTTTTAAAGGGAAGACATTCGAGGACTATATCACTCAATGCTCACTATATGTTTTTATTTCACAACTGTCGGGACGCTTCACAAATAACGCATCTGGCAACACAAGTATTTCCGCATCATTCCAAACTCCTGACCGATGCTTATAGACTAGCTACACAACCTCCTTGTGGCTATTTGTGCGTGGACCTCCATCCCAGAACGTTAGATACTGAAAGGCTCCGTGCCAAGATCCTCCCTTCTGAAGAACCCGAGATACTCTATGTCCCAAATGAAAGTTAGATCTCAAGGCCCGTTCCTTCAGTGCTTACCAAAACTTACCAAAACTTTACCAAAACGTGCAGCTCTGTTGAAGCACATCTCTGACCCTCAGATGTATGCTCTATGTGAAGTGTGTACCAATTTCTTAAAAGGTAATATACTTGTCTCCCATCGAGTATTAAAGAATTTACGAAGTCACAAGACTGTCATTAGAAGTTTAGCTTCCAAACGTGCATCTGTCCGTCACAAGATAGGTCTCCTGCAAAAGGGATCGGGATTCTACTCCCCCTCCTCACTGCTGCATTACCTCTGCTGGGATCCGTATTTTGAAAATGATTTCAGTGAAGGCTGTTCAAAGGCGAAATATACGAAAAAAAGTGCGGGATTTAGACACAGAGATGAAGAAATACTTGAATCTGACGATGATGATAAAACTGAAAAGTGCCTGCCTGTATTGAAAAATTACCTGTTATTTAAACAACAATTGGAAGCCCCCCACGAGGTCAAGGTTGACATTGCACAGCAAATATTGCCACTGTCCAGACAGAAAATATCAGAGACTTTTGGTCACCCTCAAGACGACATTGTCGATTTTGTTCATGACCCCATCTGTCGTAAGAAAAGGAAATTAATTGACTGGACTCCTTATTAAAGATATCTGTTTGAAGATTCATGTTTTAAAGAAATGTATTTCCAAGACCTGTTAAAAATGGAAAAATGTATTAAAAATTTGTGTTAAAAAATGAAACAATGTATTAAAAATTTGTGTTAAAAATGAAACAATGTATTAAAAATTTGTCTTAAAAAATGAAACAATGTATTAAAAATTTGTGATATTCAATAAAAAATTAAAACTGATAGATGCCTCTGTGTTGTTTATGAGAATTACAGCACCACTAGATGGCCTCCTCTGAAGCGATAGTTTGCAAGCTCTATGCTCCTTAAGATAACCAATCATGCACCACTGCAGAACGAGTTAGGGACCGTCGCCTCATTGAGTTTCTGTAGCGTGGATGGCGGAAATATCACCGTCGCACTGCGATGTATGAGGAGATGGCCCCTGACTCGTGCTGCAGCAGCGCCACTCACTGTATACAGGCTGCTGACAATACTTCATCTGCTTTTAGATCACCTGTAAAACAAAGTTACCTCTTACTTTTACCCCCACATAATGTTTTCCAGTGTTGGGAAATAAAGAGACTGATTTTTTTAAACCTTTTTAATTAAAAATATCAGTAGTTACAATTATAAACAGACAATGCAGAAATTATTCATATGATTTCAAAAACAAGATCCAATGCGGAAATATTTAACAGTATAAAAAAGATCCACTACGAAACTATTTAGCAGTATAAAACAGGTTTCAAAAACAATGATGATGCTATTCAATACTGAAATGTTTAGCAGTATAAAAAAGACCCATTACTGAAATATTTAACAGTATAAAAAAAAGCTGCTGACAACGCCGTGTATTTATAAGGGACATTACGGAAATATTTAGCAGTATAAAATCCGCTATGGACATTGAAATATGTGTAATTATAAGATCCACTATGGACACTGAAATATGTGTAATTATAAGATCCACTACGGACATTGAAATATGTATTAAAATTTAGTTGTCCATGAGTTGGATAAGGGTATCCAATCCCAGGTCGTTGTACCTGTACGGTACAGTAACAGTCGAACCTGAGCTGAGATAATGCTTATCAAGGTTGGCCTTAAACCTTTTTATCATGGGTTTATTTGTAAGTGTCCCGTCCACTTTATTACGAACTACATTAAAAGGTACATTGAAGGTCTCATTGCAGGGGGACTGGTCTAACACCATAGATTTTAGCAATTGAAAATTGTATTTACTTCTATTTTTCTTAGTGAAAGATATACCTTTGGCCCTCAGAATCTCGTCACCATTACTTAACCGAAGCGCATAACTTTTAGCTCCGGCGCTGACATAATCGGTTATGTGTACATTACTACCATATTTGGTTGTAATTTCATCAACGAGACCTCCTAGAAATGGGTTTTGCACGGGGGTATAGGTGTCGCCGGAAGACGTTGAGTAAATCACCGAATCCATGTTCGAATACAGCACCCGAGCTCCTAATTTTGACAGAAGCTCGTACAATTTAAGTCGGGCGTCACCATTGCAGCGAGAATCAGACTTCTACGGGTGTTTGGAGGAGTGGCAGACTCCGCAGGCTTGTGTGTGACTAACATGGCCTGATCACTGATAGCAGCGATGTCAGTCGCAACCAGTGAGGCATCCATCAAGAGCTCCATGTACTTAACAGGACAGCTCACAATGGTTGTCTGGGTTCGACTCATGTTCTGCGCATGTTTCCCCCATGACAAATTAAGCGAGACCTTGGAGAGTGTACGCTTAAGGCTATTTTTTTCAACTTCCGAGGGGAGGATTCGAACCCCCTCCGCCTGGAAGAAGGCCTCACAAAAGGCTTTCTTTTGCTTGTCGGTCTGCACGTCAGAAGGGAACCTGGAGTAACGCTGCTTCAACCCCAGAAAAATGTCTATGTACCCCGCATAAACACCTCCCTTTTTTGTTACAGGATCGTACTGCAGAATGATCTTAAAATGCCACATGTCGTGGAATGCGAATAGTTTGTATCCAGCGCACATAGCCGTATATATCTCGAATGTTGGCCATGAGCCGGTCAACACGTGATGGTTCACACTGTGATGATAAAGGGGTGCCAGTTGTCCATCTGCACAGGTCCTTCAAAGGGGGAAGAGCAGCTTCCTGTTACACCGGTAAGGCAACACAGGTATAAATAGATCATCTGGTGGTAACACTGTGGCGTGTGCAATGCCAAAATAGTAATCGAGGCCCGTGGCGAAATCAGAGGTGATTCGAATCGGGTGACCTTTGCCGAAAGGAGATTTTTTGCAGACGTAAGGGTAGAGACTATTATAGTCAATGTAATTCAAGGCACACCCTTGGTCAGCTGATGCAAAAATAGAAAATACCTCCATGCGCCCTCCGTAGAGGTAATCACGGGCCCTTATATGTCTAATGGGCTCAATGACTTAAAAATTAATGCCAGAGGTTGATTTTTACGCATTAATTCGTCGAACTCATGTTCCCACATGATTTTGCACGTGTATCCATTCATCAGCAGTTTCAAGGCCTCAAGGCGACCAATGGTTCCTGTGTTTCACAAATCAAATTGTTTTCTAGTACGCTGATCTATTTTTTCAGGGTTGAAACATTTCAAACAATGATGAAAGTAACACCCTAAAAATTCGTAAAAACAATGGGTACTGTGGCACACGCCATCCAGTTTGTATTGACCTATTTTATATTTGCCTCCGGGGGATCGCGCAGTCTGAATTTCAATATTGTCCTTGGAAGTCTCATACTTCAACCATGCGAGAGCTTTCAAGGACTGCCAGTCATTACTTGCACAATACCCCTGGGCGGGGCACACACCAAGGGTATTCTTCTACAAAAACTTCCCACGGAAAATGTGTAAGCAAGCGCCGGCAATTGTGAGGTCACGTGCAAAGGGATCTACGCCTGTTAGATTTAAAAATTCCTGTCGGAAAGCTTCGGCGCCGCGCCATAACAGCTCTATATCAGCCTTGTAGTAATACAGAAGCTGTTGCTGAAAGTCCTATTGTTCGAGGCTCACTGTGGATACCATTGATCGGATGCTGACAGAGTCTTCAGGCTGAAAAAGTGCTGATCCGGAATGGACCCAACATACTGTAAATTTTCCTCCTTCACGAATTCGAAGGGGAAAACACCTTTTACTCTCTCCAAGTTGAAGGTCTTTGTAAAGGAGCGAAGAGGAGACTGAATAAAGGATAATGAATCGATGAACTGTATTTTAAGGCCAGGTAAAAAGATACCTAAAATCTTAGATCCATCGAACACAAGATCCGGTTTTAAAAATTTTCTCTACAGGTAGCTGATGATAAACATGCCATCAAAGCCTTTCAGATTATGGGCGAGGACTGTGAGGTCCCTGAATCGTTGAACCCTGGGGCTTTCTTCGGCCAGAAGTCAGTCCATGAAAGCGTCTGTTTCCGGGAATGAGCCATAAACCCACTCGTCATTCACCTGATACTTGACCACACACAGTATTGGTTTCAAAGATCCATTGGCACACTGCACTGTCTCTACGTTAAAGTAAAGGTAAGATTGACCGACAGGGTCAATTTTGCAGGGCTCGACGAATTTTAGAGTATCAACCTTGCAAACATGCTTTTTCTGGGGGTCGTGAATGCTGATGCATTTAACACAGCAATGACGCGTCTGACAAGCTTTCACAAGATATGCCTGAAAGCATTCAGTCCCGTGCAACAGCTCCCCAGTATGTAGCACATTGATTGAAAGTCACCGTTTGCACGTGCCCTTGCACAGGTGACCCCGTGTATTTAAACCCTTTAAGCATTTCGGACAGAATTGTTTAACCCCGAAAAACCCAGCCGGTTTCTTTATCACATGGTAATGTCCCTTATTAAATAACAGATAAAGGTTATCCTCACCTTCGGGTCCTATGAAAATGGGGAGAAAGACGTCATCAGCAGAATATATCACAATCCGGAACTGGCCGGCAAAATGTGTGTGGAAGAGCCTTACTTCTGGGAGACCACAGGGAGCGATGGCAACTCCTGCATCCAGGTGAAGTTGATGAGCTTCCATCTGCTGCAGTTTAAGATGACTTCTACGTACACCTTCGAACTTGTTTGGTTGACCTCTGTTTTTGTAGCTCAACTCCCTGGCAACCACAAGAGCTCTTGCCTGACAGATCGAGTCGTTGTTCACAATTCTGATGACACTATCCTTCGTATGGATGAACGACTGTATGTCAACGATGGCGCACATCTCAGGACCAGTGCGACCACTCCCCTGACGCTCAATGTTGGCACACACAAAGTCAAACTCAAGTTCACTGTGAGCACAGAGTCCTTCGTTAGACTGAATCACCCTGTCCAAAGCCGTCATGAATCGTTCAGCAGTCAACTCGTTACACCTTATTAGACTTAAATTCACGGTGTTTTTTAAGTCCGATGATCGGAAGCACAGACGCACATGACTGTAGTCACCTTCGGGCACAACATCATTGAGCATTTTCTCATGCATGGAATGTAGCACTGGAAAGAAATTGTGGGGCTCCACATTCTCCATCCCCCCTAGACGAATACTCTTTGAGACGAATTGCATCTTGAACTTCTTAGAATCAAAGTTCCTTACGTTAGTGATGCTGTAATGAGGTGTAACAGCATCAGCACACTTCACCGAGATAACGTCATCAGAGCGTGAAGGACCTGAAACAGATCCATCTAACAGGTGCGCCGGGATGTAAGTGCGGCTATCAGATGGCTGTCTTGCCGCAGAGGATATGTGACGTGCAGTGCGGAGCACCTTTCCCCCGTGCTGGAGGGCTGGCAAGCAGCGGGGTCGTTTCACATCAAGAAGTGCATAGGATAATGGTCGTTTGGCAGTTGCCTCTAGCTGATTCAGCCGGGACTGCAGTTCAAATGCATTGGCAACGTCCTCTCTCTCTGCTTTCATCTCCACAGATTGAACGTATTCACGGATCAGAGACATCTCGCAAATAGAGACTTCAAAATTAAGAGCAAAAACTTCTGACAGTTAAGTTCTGACCAGTAGCAAGCGGGGTACGAGCTTATGTACAGGCAAATGTTATCTCATAAACGCCCTTGATACATCTTTCGACATGAACAAGGTCAGCCTTCACCAGTATCTGATAAGCTCCATTGTGAGATGCAAATTAAACATTAGAAGTAAAGCGCCATCCAAAATATTTACTTAGTTTCTATTTTTAAGGAAGGAAATTGTTTATCAATAGCAAATGCAAATATTGCGGTGCAGATAGCGTATAGTGGTATTCACCCCTGACAATGTAGCGATAAAAACCGTCACTCGCTCTGGCGCGGTTAAAGCTTGTAGATATTAAAATAGGAATTCGGATCTTATCAGCAACAAATGCAAATACTGAGCTGCTAATAGTGTACATGGCAGTTCCGTCTGCAAACACCCTCTTGACCCCTCACCTGATAAGAAGAGACCTGGTCACGTACGCTGCCCGCTTGTTGCGACACGTATGTCACAGGCCTCGATGAAGGTCGAAAATAGAGTATATATATTAAAATATGGTTAATTATTTAGAGGATTGCATCAGCCATTCTGAGACGGGGATGAGCATTGCCATTCGAAAAAGTTTAGTTGGACTTGGAAAATTTGAGATGAACGTGGATACCAAGGGAGTTTGTGATCAGTGAAGTTTTAATAAAGGGAACTTTTGATAAGGGTGAGTCAAAAATTTGGAATAATTTCAGTTAAAATCTTGCTAAAGTATACACTAGATGACACCGCCAAAAATCTTTTTCAGGTGTTAGGAAATAAGGCATAGTCGAGTGCGATAACGTCCAGACCAAGGTACCAGGTTCAAATCACTGCGTTGAAAGGAATTTTTTTTTAATACAGATATACTAAAAATAGTACAGACGTTGGATGGCACCATAATTAGATTAAATGCGCATAGAGAAAACTGCAATTATTTTGAGGCTTTCATCAGCCATTCTGATCGTTGCCACCCCCAAGTTTAGTTGGACTTGGAAAATTTCGGATGAACGTGGATACCAGGGGAGTTTGTGATCGGTGAGTTTTAATAAAGGAAACTTTTGATAAGGGGGGGTTAATAAAGGGGGAGGGAACTTTTGATAAGGGAATGTAATAAAGGGAATTTTTAATGAGGGGGGGGTCAAAAATTGCGCTAAAATAGAGGGTTTTTCTAAAAATAGTACTCAGCATATACACTAGATGGCACCACGAGCTTTTTCATAAAGGGGGAGGGAACTTTTGATAAGGGGGGGTTTAATGAGGGGGGAGTCAAAAATTATGACTAAAATAGAGGGTTTTCTAAAAATAGTACTCAACATATATACTAGATGGCACCACGGGCTTTTTCATAAAGGGGGGAACTTTTAATAAGGGGGATTAATTACTTTTTAATTAATTATAAATAGGGGCGTGGCCAGTGACGTCATAGGGGGAAAAAAAGGGTGGGAACAAACTACTTGTCTGTATACAGGGTGTCTCAAAAATATAGGTACAAACTTTTAGGGGAGGTAGATAACACCTAATGGAATGAGAATTGCGCAGGAACCCATAACCGGAAACATGGGAAAGTGGTAGCAGAGGTACGAGATCTGTAAGGACAAGACTGTGATTAATGGGAAAACATTTATTGGACATAATTATTACAAATGGCGTACTAGATGATACATTTCATAATGTTACAGCAGATGCTCGAAGATTCCACCATGAGACGCGATGCATGCATGACACCGACGGAGCATTAATTGCCAGACACAGTCGAACACACCTGGAGTTTCTTTGATAGTAACAGCAGCACAGACAAACCTTGCCACGATCTCCATGTCAGACTCCACAGGCGATTCTTACACGGTAGCTTTGAGGGCTCCCCACAGAAAGAAATCAACGCTCGTTAAATCAGGTGAGCGTGGGGGCCAGGCAACTGGTCCAGCACGCCCAATCCATCGTTACCCAAAAGACATGTTAAAATGCGCACGAACACACCTTCCATAATGGGGAGGTGCCCCATCGTGTTGAAACCACATGTTGTGTCTCACATTTGCTGGAACATGAGCAAGTAAGCCTGATAGAACCTTTTCCAGAAATATCAGATACTTCCCGGCGGAGGTCATGCAGGATGGTAAAAGGTATGGCCCGACTAAGCAGTCGCCAACCAAACCTGCCCACACATTTACTGCGAAACGATGTTGTGACACATGGGTGCGCACACCGTGAGGGTTCTTGTGAGCCCACAAATTCGCATTGTGCTGATTGAATACGCCAACCCGAGGGAAACTGGATTCATCAGTAAACATAAGCTGGGAAATTCATATCTTGGGCAATTTCTTGGAGATACCACTGCGCAAAACGCACACATGCAGGATGATTTGCGGGGACAAGTAACTGAACCCTTTGGAGATGAAAGGGCTCGCTGTGCAAAACACGCTGTACACTGCAACGAGACACTCCTAAGGCAGAGGCAACGGCACGTGTACTGGTACTAAGATTAGTCTCCACGGTATCCAACACACTTCCTTCCATGGTGGAAGTATGCTCGATCGTGGCCTGCACTCACTTCTGCTCCCTCTTAATGACCCATGATCGCACAAATTTTGATGCGCACGCACAAACAAACAGTGGCCCGGTACATGTCTGTGTGGGAGCGTTCTTGATACAATCATTGAGCGGCTGGTCCGTTGCCCTCAGCTATTCCATATACTAAGTGCATGTCTATCAGCTCCCTGTTCGAATACCTTTGCATGCTCTTCGTAAGCTGAGTACCGCTCGAAAGGAAATATGAAATTTCCCCTCTAGTGCACTAATGAACAGCACTGCCTAATGACTTACGGTGACGTTTCCAGTTATGGGTTCCTATGCAATTCTCATTCCTTTAGATGTTATCTACCTTCCCTAAAAGTTTGTACGTATATTTTTGAGACACCCTGTATATCGAACTTTTTTGTTTATACAGATAAATAAAAAATTCTTTTTGTGTTAGATAGGTATTAATGATATATTACAATTTGTATTTTTCGAATCTCCCAAAAGTTATAACTGCACCCTCTAACGGTGGAAAATTTTAAAGATTCCAAAATATCAAAAGATTATTCCAAACGATGTAGTTATGTTAGAAGTTTGAAATTTTGGTGTTGAAATGTGAAGGTTAAAAATAGCAATTCCCGGTTTTCGAATTAGAATGAGCGATTCAGATTTTTCAGTTACCACTGGCAACAATCACTTGACCCTTTAGACCTGGGGGGGAGGTGAATGCAAATTTTTTTTGTTTTAACAAAAAAGTGTATGTTTTCAGAGGTAAATTAAAAATTCTTTTTTTCGTTGGGCAGGTATTGATGAAATATTGCATTTTGCGAATTTCCGAAAAGCTATAATTGTGCTCTCTAATGGTGGAAAAATATCTAAAAATCCCAAAAATTTAAAACGAATATTGCAAACGATGTAGTTATGCTAGAAATTTTGGTCCTATAATGTGACAGTCATAAAAATTCCATTGACAACAATGAGTTGACCCTAAGTCCAAGGTAGGTAAGAAACGGAACGGTTTTGTTTTAAGAGATAATTGGAAATGTATTTTTTAGTTGGTTACTAATGAAATGTAATTCGTATTTTCAAAGGTAATTTTAATTTGTATCATTAGAGATCATTGAATATCGAAACTGGAAAACTTTTAGCGAATGTTTCAATTGATATGCTTATGGTAGAAATTTCGGCGTATATATATTTTACTGTTATGGTAAAAATTCCACTGACAGCAATGATCTGCCCACTATTTTCAGAGGAGCTAGAGAAAAGCAACTTTATAAATTTAAGAACTAAAATACAAATACTTTTTATGTTTCATAATTTCTAATAAAATACTACTATGCGCATTTTCCCCATTA
Organism: Ryuthela nishihirai; assembly: GCA_038380435.1. Taxonomy (NCBI): domain Eukaryota; kingdom Metazoa; phylum Arthropoda; class Arachnida; order Araneae; family Heptathelidae; genus Ryuthela; species Ryuthela nishihirai. The sequence goes on from JAWZYU010000021.1 coordinate 6,237,303, forward strand.
TATATTAAAAAATAATCCCTCAAGCAGCTGCTTGTACAGAGGTCTCACAGGAGCCTGTCAATTTATACGCCATAGTAGAAAGTTCATGAGGATGGCGTGACCTCGGGCAAAAAAACTACCTGAACATCCATAATTAAAACTTTTAAGGAATGAAAAAGTAGGCAAAGGAAGAACTTCATTCTCTTTGAAAATCAGATTCCCATATGCGCCAGATGCCATTTGCCTTCTTCTAGATATTTTACACTTTCAGTACCCTCTGACAGTGGAAATTCGAACTACTGTATAATTGAGAAAATAAACTATTCATATTTTATTAGTACCTGTAATGTGCAAAAAAGTTTTTCATTTATCTCTTCAAGCAGAAAGTTGTATTTTACCAACGGGACAAATCATTATTATTAGGGTAAACCGCTTGATCATTACACTCTGTAATCAAAAATATAAGTTTGTAGCAAAAATAAATCGTTTGCAATATTTATTTCAAAATTTGGTATTTTCCAGCTTTTTTCCGCCGCTAGAGATCACCTTTCTAGTTTTTATTTACCGCCTTTTACACTCTCTAACACTGGAAATTCCAACTGATGGGGATTCGAAAAATGTAAATATTAATATTTTTGTGGAAAACAATTTCGCCGACATACGGGATTCGAACCCGCATCTCTCCAGAAACATGCCAGAATTTTCACAAGAAAACATTTATTGATTTATAGATGTTTAAACGTCTATAGGTAACGCTGAGATTATCAAATATTGTTTAAATCATTAACATTTTGTTAGAAAAACGAAGCAATATATATATGCATATTTTTTTTTGTTTTACAGGCACTATGTTTTTTCTTTTTATCTCTTAAAAGAAAGTTTCATTTTCGCAACTCCTTTTGGCTAAGACGGCAAAGCCTTGTTGCCATTAGAAACCTTCTGACCATAACCAACTCTCCAACCAAAATTTCAGATTTCCAGTACAAATAGTTTGTAATATTCGTTTGAAATTTTAGCATTTTCCATCTTTTCCCATCTCTAGAGGGCGCTATTAAAACTATTGAAAAATTTTCAAAATTGCGAATTGCGATATTTGTTCGACACCTATCCAAAACAAAGAATTTTTCACTTAGCTCTAAAAGTAAAAAAAATTGATTATCTATAGACGGACCGACAGGTGGAAGGACAGAAAACCATTTTATGGGCTATAAAAGCTGTCATATTTAATGAATACCTCATTGCGCTGCATTTGGGTGTAAAAATTTCACTCGTAGAAATAAATTAATGAAGATTTTTTCCGAGAAACTCCTATCAGAAGACGGCAATCGGATGCAAAAGTGAAATGAGCTAACTGAAAACCAACAAACATTTTCTTTTAAGGTTCGTTTGAAAAACGAGCTAATGCTTCCACTTTATCGTCTGTCTGTCCATCTCTCTGTTAACTGTTGTCTGTCCGTCTATAGACAATCAATTTTTTTTACTTTTAGAGCTAAACGAAAAATTCTTTTTGGGTTGGATAGGTGTCGATATTCCGATTCCCAATTTTTAATTTTTCAATAGCTATAATTTCGCCCTCTAGCGGTGGAAAATGCTAAAATTTCAAATGAATATTGCAAACAAACTATGCTGGAAATCTGAAATTTTGGTAGTAGAGTGTTTATGGTCAAAAGGTTTACAACGGCAACATGGCTATGCCGTTTTAGTCAAAAGGGGTTGCGAAAATCAAACTTTTTTAAAAGATAAATGAAGCAATATTTTGTTTGGTTTACGGGCACTTACAAAATATCAAGGATTTAAACAATATTTGGTAATCTCAGCGTTACTTGTAGACGTTTAAACGTCTATAAATCAATAAATGTTTTAGTTGAAAAAATTTCGCTAGCATAAGGGATTCGAACCCGCATCTCTCCAAAAACATGCCAGAGTATTCTAACCTCTTGAATTAAAGCCATATCAGTCTTTTTTCCACTAATAATGATTATCACTCTTCCCGTGAATTTTGGGCGCCTTCTTTTGGCGCCATCTATGATCTCGGGTGGCAGCTATTTCTTTTTTAGTGGTCCGAGTAAGATATACGGAACAGCATTTGATAATCTCAGCATTACCTGTGTATGGTAATCTCAGCGTAATCAATAATTTTTTTTTTGTGAAAACAGCCGGCGTTAACAACAGGTTAGAATACTCTGGCATGTTTCTGGAGAGATGCGGGTTCGAATCCCGTATGTTGGCGAAATTTTCCACAAAAATAATGTTTACAATTTTCGAATCGCCATCAGTTGGAATTTCTTGTGTTAGAGAGTGGTAATGGCGGTAAACAAAAACTCGAAAGGCGACCTCTAGCGGCGGAAAAAAGCTGAAAAATGGCATATCTTTAAATGAATATTGCAAACGATGTATTTTTGCTAGAAAGTTATATTTTTGGTCATAGAATGTAATGGTCAAGTAGTTCACACTAATAGTAATGATTTGTCCCGTTGGTAAAATAAAACTTTTCTGCTTTAAGGGATAAATGAAAAACCTTTTTGTATTTTACAGCTACTAAAAAAATATGAATAATTTATTTTCTCAATTACTGAATGTGTAAAATAACTAGAACGCATATCGTCTTTGGCGCATATGAGAATCTCGTTTTCAAAGAGAATGAATTTCTTTCTTTGCCTACTTTTTCACTTGTTAAAAGTTTTAATTATGGATTTTCGTGTTGTTTTTCTGCTGAGGTCCCGCCATCCTCATGGACCTTCATATATGACCTCATGGATCCAGAGTATACTATGGCTTATAAATTGAAAGGCTCCTGTCAGACCTCTGTAGACGCAGCTGCTTGAGGGATTAGTTATTTATTTTTTATTGTGTGATGGGAGAAATGCACATAGTAGTATTTTATTAGCAATTATGAAACAAAAAATATTTGTCTTTCAGTTCTTATATTTAAAATGTTTTTCTCTAGCTCCTCTGAAAATAGTGGGCAATTCATTGCTGTCAGTGGAATTTCTACAATAAACAGATCACTTGAGATATTCGTTAAAAGTTTTGCAGTTTCGATATTCAGTGATCTCTAACGATATAAATTAAAACTACCTTTGAAAATGCGAATTATATTTCATTAGTACCAACTAAAAGAGTGATTTCCAATTATCTCTAAAACCGTTCTGTTTCCTACCTACCTTGGGCTTAGGAGTCAATACATTGTTGTCAATGGAATCTTCAAGACTCTCATATTCCACGACCAAACATTTCAAATTTCTGATATAGCTACATCGATTGCAATTTACGTTTTAAATTTCGGAATTTTTTAATTTCTTTTTCCACCGTTAGAAGGTGCAATTACAGCTTTTGGGAGATTCGCAAAATGCAAATTGTAATATTTCATCAATACCTGTCTAACAAAAAAAGAATTTTTAATTTCTCTCTAAAAATGTAGAATTTCCTGTTGAAACAAAAAAATGCATTCTCCCCCCCCCCCCACCCCTGGGTCTAAAGGGCAAGTAATTCGTAACATTTGCATTTCAACATCAAAATTTTTAATTTGTAGCATAACTACATCGTTTGGTTAAGTTCGTTTGGAATTTTCTACTTTTTCCACCGTTAGAGGGCGCAGTTATAACTTTTAAGAGATTGCAAAAATCTTAATCGCAATATTTAATTAATACCTATCCAACACAAAACGAATTTTCCATTTTTCTGCATAAGCAAAAAAGTTCGTTGTCTACAGACAACAAAGTGATATTATTTTTTCTTTTTTTTTGGGGGGGGGGCGGGGTAAAGCCCTAAAATTTACCTTTGCTGCTTAACCGTTTTCTAAAGTGCTTCCAATCATGAGCACTGAAATTTGTATCAAATATTACACTTTTCCGGAATCCGTCATTATCCGTGCAATACCATTCAGCTATGCACGCCAAACAATCCGAGCGACGACAAAAAATGGCGCCCAATTTTGAGATGGCCAACCTCTACCTATATAGGGCCTCTATTGTTAGTAGGCGATCAGCGCCCTCTAGTGGGAGAAACTTCTTGAAGAGGAACATGCTTTTTTTCTCGAATCGATTTTATCATTTATAATATTCGTCTGAAAGTTTCAGCTTTTTTTCACTGTTAAAGAGCGCTATAGAAAGGTTCCGAAAGTGGAAATCGAAATATTTTATCCTTACCTATCCAACACAAAAGGAATTTTTTATTTTATCTCTATAAAAAAAATCGATATCTGGAGATAGACGATAAAGCGAAACTATTTTGTCGTGCTATTTTTTTTTGAAAACGAGATAATGTAATCGAAACATATGTTCTTTTTTTATCTCCTGTTTTCTTTGTTGCGTAAATTTTCAAAAAAATACCCATTATGACCGCGCTACCACTTTGTGTGCCCAGGGTTATCAGACGCCACTGTTCAGAAAGGAGGAGAAAAAGTTGGAATGCAGGGCATGTTTGCAATTGGTGAAATAAAGTTTTTTAACCAAATTAGTTTCAAGTAGTCGTTTTTTGGATAAATATACATTTGTTCAACATAGACATTACAGCAAAAAGAAATGTACAAAAAAATTTCTAACCTAAAACACAAGATTCTTTCACTAGTTTTTGAAATAAAATTAAAGACCAGCTTTTAAATATCTATCATATTTATCGTAGGAGCTAATTTTTTCTAACAAACATTGGTTGCTTATCAAAAAATCGACACATGCTTTAAATTCTACTAAGTATTATGCTTTTAAATAAGAGTGAATACTAATGTACAATTATCACTGTTAGGAGATTTATGTCTCCTGTGTTGCAGTAGACGTCAGTTCCTGTGGGTTGTCGAATTTAATGCATCCACAGGTAATGAATGACGTATGCTTTGGGTTCATTTCTAATATTGGACTTTTGGCGTCGAAGAATTGAAGAGTAATGACAACTCAAAGTTAAAACAATATCCTCAAGCAGTCATGGGCACGGAGGTCCAACCAGACCGTGCAATATAGTTCTCCAAGTGAGCTGCATCTGGCCACTGCACAATTTCAATCAGCCTGCCTGACCAATTTTCATCACTTTAGTTTTCTCTCTATTTATAATCAAACCTACTCTACTACTAGTCTCATCAACAGCTCTAATAAAAAAGAGTTCAGCTCATCAATATAATCTAAATTAAATTTTCACCTCTATAGATATTTAAGTCCAAAATGTTTCCCTTGCAGTGAATTTCGCATTACATAATCGATAATCGAACTAAAGAGAAAAGGAGACAAAATGCACCCTAGTTGAACATCAGAAGCAATGCTAAACCAATTGCAACTCAGTGTTATTATAGAGAGCTTTCATTATATTAACTATCTTGCCTGGTATGCCATATGATCTCACAATCAACCACAAATTATGGCGATCAACAGAGTCAAAAGCCTTTTTGAAATCAACAAAGTTAGTAACCAAAGGTTTCTGAAACTCAATATTTCTCAAGAATCTGCCTAAGTGAAAATATTGTATTGTATTGCCAATAGATAAATAAGTTTACCATGATATTTCATTCTCCAAAGACTTTTTTGCACGAGGTTCTATTTTTTTATTTTTAAAAAGACTTATGAATTTGTAAGAGCAAAACTTCTTCCCCAGTAGCTCCACAATTTTAACTTGGTGCAGATCTGTAGATGGTCTTCCTGGATTTATTGAAGTTTTCTGCATGGAAAATTGTACTGATGGTAATCAGAAGCATATGATATTCACTTTATTATACTGTTCACAAAAATTAGGGGATATTTCAAAATGAATATGAAGCGATGAAATATCCCCTAATTTTTGTGAGCAGTATATTTGAAGAGAAGTCAATTAGGAAACAAATACTGTTCAATGGTAAATGCTATTGTGGATATGTGGATTACGATAATAACGCTAATGATAAAAATTCAGATATAGCTTCTGAAACTCTAATTTTTATGTTTGTTTTAGTTTTATATAGTTGTAAAATCCCCATAGTTATTTTTTTAACAGTTGGTTTGTCTGGCTAAAAAATATCTTTTTACTTACAAATTCAACCAGGGTCATATTTAACTTTTTTTTTCAGCTATAAGAGCGAAAGAGGGAAACTATAATAACCTAATTATCTTTAGTTCCAACGTGCACACATGCAGTTATTAATTAACCGGCTGCTAATTAACAAGAAAAATGACAATTGTTTAACTTTAAATGAAATTAAAATCATTGGCAGCAATAATGAAATGTCCAGTGACATTTTAGATTTTTCTCACATGTGGATAATATGAATCAATCACAGTAAAGCAATGAAGGTCATTGTGCCTCTTTTCTCTGAAATTGGAAAATATTATTATAAGCTGTCTTTAGAGCATAAAAATTTTGAAAAATTTCATGCATGGAATGTAAATTAGCAGTAATTGACTGACATAATGCAGTCTTCTGTGTCTGCACTTATTAACCCTTACAAAGACTTTTTTTTTCTTTAAGAAACAACTTTTGAGCCTTATTATGGAAAACTAATGAAGTAAATAGTCTATATTTTATATCAAAAGAAAAAGCATTTAATTCTGGAAAAAAATGGTAGGGAAGCATAAAAAAGCATGTTGCCGGTTCTTTTGTAGGGATTTTTTGAAACTGATTAATCAGCTTCTGTCATTTTAAAGGTTAATATTAAAAAAATTGAGGTTTTCTCGCCCTTTTCACAGTATGTGTGTGCAATTGCAAAAATTACTGAACAGTGTCTTCCAGGAGAAAACTTTATATTCTCAACAATAACCATTTCGTACCTAATTAAAAAATTCAGGTTAATGTTCTATATAGGCTTCAATGCATTTTCACTAGATAGTCATATCAGTAATAGGGAATTGGATGTGGAAGTTGACAATCACGCTTATAATATGAAAAAGAAACATTACAAAAGAATATTCTGAAATTAGACTTCACAATTTAGAGACACAAATGACAGAAAAATTAAAGGGCATCAATATCCGAGCAAACAACTAAATTCGCACAAAACAGTGACAAAAATATACTTTGCAGTAACTTTATTTCTTATATAGTACACCTATACCTCGATTTACAGGGTACTCAGTTCATACAATTTTTGGCTCTGCACGGCCAAAAAATGCAACCCGTTTCGATTGACACGGTACTGACTGAGATTTCCTTTCTATGTATGTCTCAGTCAGTGCCGTGTCAATCGAAACGGGTTGCATTTTTTGACCGTGCAAAGCCAAAATTGTGTGAACTGAGTACCGTGTAAATCGAAGGATAGGTGTACTTTCATTTCTTATGAATTTCCTACTGCTTCAGCTGAAACGAAAATAGTTTGCATTTATTTCATAGCATGCAATTCCAATTATGTCATTTGTGTGTGTGTGACCTTGGATTTCCTTCTGCCTTAGCTGATATAAAAGTTTACAATATTTGTTTCTTGCTTCATGAAATTTCAATCATATCATATGTGTGTGTGTGTGGGAGGGGGGGGGGCTTGCCTTTCCTTCTGCCTTATTTGAAATGTGAAAAAGTGGAAAATTGTACTAATAGTAATCAGAAGCATATGATATTCACTTTATTATTGGAGGAGAAGCCAATTAGGAAACAGATACTGTTCAATGGTAAATGCTATTGTGGATATTGTTTTCTATATATATAGCATGCAATTTCAATTATGTTATTTGTGTGTGTGTATGTGACCTTGGATTTCCTTCTGTCTTAGCTGATATAAAAGTTTTCATTTATTTTTTGTTGCATGAAATTTCAATCATGTTATTTGTGTGTGTGGAGGGGAGCTCGCCTTTCCTTCTGCCTTAGTGGAAATGAGAGCAAGTGTAAATTATTTTGTTTTCTATATATATTGCATGCAATTTCAATTATGTTATTTGTGTGTGTGTGACCTTGGATTTCCTTCTGCCTTAGCTGATATAAAAGTTTACAATATTTGTTTCTTCATAGCATAAAATTTCAATTATGTCATTTGTGTGGGAGGGATGTCTTTATGCTTCAGCTGAATAACAAGCTTACAATATTTGGGTTTTTTTATAGCATGAAATTAAATTATGTCATTTATTGAGAGATTTGATTTCCTGCCTTAGCTGAATTAAAAAAAGTTTACACTCTCTGATTATTTCTTTAATTTTTAATAAAAATTAATATATTTAATGAAAGAAGAAAATAAATGTAACTTTTCATGTTGTTTTTTAAATGAGGCGCGGATTTGCACAATTAAGATCTATAAATTTTGGGGGCTTTTGCTTAAGCTGAAAGATTTGATCATGTATTTTAAAATATATTTGCAATTTTTCCAATTTTAAACGGGCTCAAATTAAAGTCTGCTAAGTTTACAGTCAATTTAGTTCAACTTCAATCACACATTAAGAGCATATCGAACTTTTTCTAAATTTTTATACAAAACCTCGATTTGAAAGAGAAGCAGTTTCCAGCGTCTTCGCTTTTCATCCGATATAAATCAATAAGTGTGTATTAATTAAATCTATTTCGTTTTAATTACTACACTAGAATAACCTCATTGAATTAAAAAACAAAAAATAGCAAAGTTCTGCCTCATTTAAATAATTTGTTACGCATTTTTAAATAGCATTTATCGTTGTTCGCAGACAATTCGCAAGGCATCATGGGTATTCTTGCCCCCTTAAGCAGTCGGCAGAAACATCCGTCTGTAATCATGGCCATCAATGCTACGGAAATCGGAGTCCTGTCTCTAGTATTACTGCCTCAATGGCTGTACCCACTGTATTGCACTACATTCAAATATATGCCATTAGATGCATTCAAAAGTTTTGAAAGTGTAATAAAAGCGTGTGAAAGAAAATTTTAAGCTCCAAAGTTATGTAAGTATCGTTCAAATATTTAAAAACGAACTACAGGCAGATGCTCTGATACAATACAAGACAATACAATAAAGCTGATGCTGAGTTCCTGGAAAACATCGGTATAGCAAACATTGTTTAAATAGGAGAAGTAGGTAATTCTAACCCAACATTATATTTATATGTTTAAAAAAATTGCCAGTAAAATCACTATGGCGTCGTACAATATATTGTCCCGATAGTAATTCGTGAATACTGAAAAATGGTGACACAATGCACAATTCTGTTATAAATTTGTTACTTTAGTATCAAAAGTTTCCGCACAAATCTAATATCTGGGAATCGCTTCGGTGTCAACCAGCGCTTGGTACATGTTAGAGGCCCTATATAGGTAGAGGTTGGCCATCTCAAAATTGGGCGCCATGTTTTGTCGTCTCTCGGATCGTGCATAGCTGAATGGTATTGCACGGTACTTATGGATTCCGGAAAAAAAGTAGGGTAATATTTGATACAAATTACAGTGTTCATGATTGGAAGCACTTTAGAAAACGGCTAAAAAAGGAAAAGTAAATTTTAGGGCTTTTTTTTAAAAAAAAAAAGATATAATTTCGCTTTGTTGTCTAGTCCATCTGTAAACATCGAACTTTTTTTGTTTATACACATAAATAAAAAATTCTTTTTGTGTTAGATAGGAATTAATGATATATTATGATTTGCATTTTTACAATCTCCAAAAAGAACTGCGCCCTTTAACGGTGGAAAAAGTTGAAAATTCCAAAATATCGAACGAATATTCCAAAAGATGTAGTTGTGTTAGAAGTTTAAAATTTTGGTGTTGAAATGTGAAGGTTACGAAGTTGCCATTGTCAACAATCAGTTGACACTTTAGACCCTGGGGAGGGAGGTGGATGTTCCTTTTTTGGTTTTAACAGAAAAGTTAATATTTTTAGAGAAAAATTAAAAATTCCTTTTGGGTTTGACAGGTATTGATGAAATATTACACTTTGCATTTTGCGAATTTCCCAAAAGCTATAACTGCGCCCTCTAACGGTGGAAAAAATCCGAAAATTCAAAACGAAAATTGCAAAAATTTTGGTTGTGGAATGTGAGTATTGAAAATTCCATTGACAACAATGAGTTGACCTTAAGCCCAAGGTAGGTAAGAAACGGAACGGTTATGTTTTAAGAGATATTGGAAATCTCTTTTTTAGTTGGTTACTAATGAAATGTAATTCGCATTTTCAAAGGTAGTTTTAATTTATATCATTAGAGATCACTAAATATCGAAACTGCAAAACTTTTAACGAATGTTTCAAGTGATATGTTTGTGGTAGAAATTTCGGCGTGTAGAGTTCTGTTATGGTAGAAATTCCACTGACAGCAATGATCTGCCCACTATTTTCAAAGGAGCGAGAGAAAAGCAACTTTTTAAATTTAAGAACTGAAAGACAAATACTTTTTGTTTCATAATTGCTAATAAAATACTACTATGTGCATTTCCCCCATCACACAATAAAAAATAAATAAATAACCCCTCAAGCAGCTGCTTGTACAGAGGTCTGACAGGAACCTGTCATTTTATAAGCCATAGTAGAAGGTCCATGACGATGGCGGGACCTCAGCAGAAAAACTACACGAACATCCAAAATTAAAACTTTTAAGGAGTGAAAAAGTAGGCAAAGGAAGAACTTAATTCTCTTTGAAAATGAGATTCCCATATGTGCCAGATGCGATATGCGTTCTTCTAGTTATTTTACACTTTCAATACCCTCTGACAATGGAAATTCGAACTACTGTATAATTGAGAAAATAAACTATTAACAGTTTATTAGTACCTGTAATGTGCAAAAAAAGTTTTTCATTTATCTCTTAAAGCTGAAAAATTGCATTTTACCAATGTGACAAATCATTATTATTAGGGTAAACCACTTGACCATTACACTCTATGACCAAAAATTTAAGTTTCTAGCAAAAATAGATCGTTTGAAATATTTATTTAAAGATTTAGCAATTTCCAGCTTTTTTCCGCCGGTAGAGGTCGCCTTTCGAGTTTCTATATACCGCCTTTAGCACTCTCTAACACTGGAAATTCCACTGATGTGGATTCGAAAAATGTAAATATTAATATTTTTATGGAAAACAATTTCGCCCATATACGAGATTCGAACCCATACCTCTCCAGGAACATGTCAGAGTATTCTAACCTGTTGAACTAACGCCGGCTATTTCAACAAAAACATTTATTGATTTATAGACGTTTATACGTCTGCAGGTAACGCTGAGATCATCAAATATTGTTTAAATCATTATTATTTTATTAGTGCCTGTGAAACAAAATATATATATGTTGTTTCGTTTATATCTTAAAATCAATTTTAATTTTTTATCCCCTTTTGGCTAAGATGGCAAAGGCTTGTTGCCATTGTAAACCTTCTGACCATAACACTCTACTACCAAAATTTCAGATTTCCAGTGTAAATAGGTTGTTTGTAATATTCTTTTGAAATTTTAGCATTTTCCATCTTTTCCGATCGCTAGAGGGCGCTATTAAAGCTATTGAAAATTTTCAAAATTGGGAATCTCGATATTTGTTTGACACCTATCCAAGCCAAAAATAATTTTTCATTTAGCTCTGAAAGTAAAAAAAATTGATTGTGTGTAGACAGACAGACAGGTGGAAAGACAGATGGACAGACAACAGTTAACAGAGAGACGGACAGACAGACGACAAAGCGAAACATTAGCTCGTTTTTCAAACGAACCTTAAAAGAAATTATTTGTTGTTTTCAGTTTGCTCATTTCACTTTTGCAGCCGATTGCCGTTTTCTGATGGAGTTTCTCGGAAAAAATTATTCATTATTTTATTTCTTTGAGTGAAATTTTTACACCCAAATGCAGCGTAGAGAGGCATTCAAAAATTATGACAGCTTTAATAGAAAAAAAAAAGTGGTAGAAATATATAAAACTATAACAACTGAGAAGTTTTAACTTGGTACACACGCTAACTCATAGACTTTCGTCTCACTCTACGACACAAAACATGGCGCCCATAAACCACGTGACTCAATCAATGGCAGTGAATCACCGAGATGGCCATCTTCTAACTATACAGGACCTCTAGTACATGTCATTTACAAGAAGTATGTCTATGTAGTTGAAAGCTGAATTTGAAAGCACGAAAAGATTCACTAGATTGCGTTTCGTGTCTTTCTACGTTAAAATAATAGTAAGTAAAAAAATATTTGTACAGATTCAGTTGTTAATAAATTTGTATCAGAGCATCTGCCTGTAGTTCGTTTTTTAATTATTTGAACGATACTTACACAACTTTGGAGCTTAAAATTTTCTTTCACACGCTTTTATTACACTTTCAAAACTTTTGAATGCATCTAATGGCATATATTTGAATGTAGTGCAATACAGTGGGTACAGCCATTGAGGCAGTAATACTAGAGACAGGACTCCGATTCCCGTAGCATTGATGGCCATGTTACAGACGGATGTTTCTGCCGACTGCTTAAGGGGGCAAGAATACCCATGATGCCTTGCGAATTGTCTGCGAACAACGATAAAGGCTATTTAAAAATGCGTCACAAATTATTTAAATGAGGCAGAACTTTGCTATTTTTTGTTTTTTATTTCAATGAGGTTATTCTAGTGTAGTAATTAAAACGAAATAGATTTAATTAATATACACTTATTGATTTATATCGGATGAAAAGCGAAGACGCTGGAAACTGCTTCTCTTTCAAATCGAGGTTTTGTATGAAAATTTAGAAAAAATTCGATATGCTCTTAATGTGTGATTGAAGTTGAACTAAATTGACTGTAAACTTAGCAGACTTTAATTTGAGCCCATTTAAAATAGGAACAATTGCAAATATATTTTAAAATACATGATCAAATCTTTCAGCTTAAGCAAAAGCCCCCAAAATTTATAGATCTTAATTGTGCAAATCCGCGCCTCATTTAAAAAAACAACATGAAAAGTTACATTTATTTTCTTCTTTCATTAAATATATTAATTTTTATTAAAAATTAAAAGAAATAATCAGATAGTGTAAACTTTTTTTAATTCAGCTAAGGCAGGAAATCAAATCTCTCAATAAATGACATAATTTAATTTCATGCTATAAAAAAACCCAAATATTGTAAGCTTGTTATTCAGCTGAAGCATAAAGAAATCCCTCCCACACAAATGACATAATTGAAATTTTATGCTATGAAGAAACAAATATTGTAAACTTTTATATCAGCTAAGGCAGAAGGAAATCCAAGGTCACACACACAAATAACATAATTGAAATTGCATGCTATATATATAGAAAACAATATCCACAATAGCATTTACCATTGAACAGTATCTGTTTCCTAATTGGCTTCTCCTCCAATAATAAAGTGAATATCATATGCTTCTGATTACTATTAGTACAATTTTCCACTTTTTCACATTTCAAATAAGGCAGAAGGAAAGGCAAGCCCCCCCCCTCCCACACACACACACATATGATATGATTGAAATTTCATGAAACAAGAAACAAATATTGTATACTTTTATATCAGCTAAGGCAGAAGGAAATCCAAGGTCACACACACACAAATGACATAATTGAAATTGCAAGCTATAAAATAAATGCAAACTATTTTCGTTTCAGCTGAAGCAGTAGGAAATTCATAAGAAATGAAAGTACACCTATCCTTCGATTTACACGGTACTCAGTTCACACAATTTTGGCTTTGCACGGTCAAAAAATGCAACCCGTTTCGATTGACACGGCACTGACTGAGACATACCTAGAAAGGAAATCTCAGTCAGTACCGTGTCAATCGAAACGGGTTGCATTTTTTGACCGTGCAGAGCCAAAAATTGTATGAACTGAGTACCCTGTAAATCGAGGTATAGGTGTACTATATAAGAAATAAAGTTACTGCAAAGTATATTTTTGTCACTGTTTTGTGCGAATTTAGTTGTTTTCTCGGATATTGATGCCCTTTAATTTTTCTGTCATTTGTGTCTCTAAATTGTGAAGTCTAATTTCAGAATATTCTTTTGTAATGTTTCTTTTTCATATTATAAGCGTGATTGTCAACTTCCACATCCAATTCCCTATTACTGATATGACTATCTAGTGAAAATGCATTGAAGCCTATATAGAACATTAACCTGAATTTTTTAATTAGGTACGAAATGGTTATTGTTGAGAATATAAAGTTTTCTCCTGGAAGACACTGTTCAGTAATTTTTGCAATTGCACACACATACTGTGAAAAGGGCGAGAAAACCTCAATTTTTTTAATATTAACCTTTAAAATGACAGAAGCTGATTAATCAGTTTCAAAAAATCCCTACAAAAGAACCGGCAACATGCTTTTTTATGCTTCCCTACCATTTTTTTCCAGAATTAAATGCTTTTTCTTTTGATATAAAATATAGACTATTTACTTCATTAGTTTTCCATAATAAGGCTCAAAAGTTGTTTCTTAAAGAAAAAAAAAGTCTTTGTAAGGGTTAATAAGTGCAGACACAGAAGACTGCATTATGTCAGTCAATTACTGCTAATTTACATTCCATGCATGAAATTTTTCAAAATTTTTATGCTCTAAAGACAGCTTATAATAATATTTTCCAATTTCAGAGAAAAGAGGCACAATGACCTTCATTGCTTTACTGTGATTGATTCATATTATCCACATGTGAGAAAAATCTAAAATGTCACTGGACATTTCATTATTGCTGCCAATGATTTTAATTTCATTTAAAGTTAAACAATTGTCATTTTTCTTGTTAATTAGCAGCCGGTTAATTAATAACTGCATGTGTGCACGTTGGAACTAAAGATAATTAGGTTATTATTATTTCCCTCTTTCGCTCTTATAGCTGAAAAAAAAAGTTAAATATGACCCTGGTTGAATTTGTAAGTAAAAAGATATTTTTTAGCCAGACAAACCAACTGTTAAAAAAATAACTATGGGGATTTTACAACTATATAAAACTAAAACAAACATAAAAATTAGAGTTTCAGAAGCTATATCTGAATTTTTATCATTAGCGTTATTATCGTAATCCACATATCCACAATAGCATTTACCATTGAACAGTATTTGTTTCCTAATTGACTTCTCCTCAAATATACTGCTCACAAAAATTAGGGGATATTTCATCGCTTCATATTCATTTTGAAATATCCCCTAATTTTTGTGAACAGTATAATAAAGTGAATATCATATGCTTCTGATTACCATCAGTAGAATTTGCCATGCAGAAAATTTCAATAAATCCAGGAAGACCATCTACAGATCTGCACCAAGTTAAATTGTGGAGCTACTGGGGAAGACGTTTTGCTCTTACAAATTCATGTCTTTTTAAAAATAAAAAAATAGAACCTCATGCAAAAAAAGTCTTTGGAGAATGAAATATCATGGTAAACTTATTTATCTCTTGGCAATACAATATGCTATTTCTTCTTTCACCATTTTGCTGTGAATTTCTGAACAGGTTTAAAGTTATATCTAGAAACACAGGCTTTGGTGTCTCAATGTCATCTTGATTAGCTTTTGAGCATTAAACACATCTAATATTTCTTTTGAAGAAGAGTCTGATTGCTTGGCTGTTAGCTGGCAATAATATCACCACAGCATTTTCTTTAAACTTTGGATTTCATTTTGCACTAAGATTAACTTTCTCTTAAATTTTCTAGGACTCTTCCCTCTTACACAGCATGAGTGATCATTTTTATAGGCAATATCTGTTTTCATTGCAATTTCTACCATATCTTCTACAAGTGTCTGTCAATACAGGCATTTGTTACAAATGTGAATAAAGTTGACATGGCATCGTTAATTAATCCTACTGTGCCATTTTCTGAAACTTTATTTTTTAAAACCGTAAAGTGCTGGAAACAGATAGTACTAGCTATTGTTTAAAGAGAGACAGTGGACCTTCAACCACAATTGACGCATTTCAACTCATAAAATTTTTTATCAAATATAAAAAGCAAATTTTTAGTCTTCATTTATCACATGCAAAATTATAAAATCCCTATTTCAGTCGTTTCGTTTGAGAAAAAAAACAATTTGTGTTATTTTGGCAAAATAAAAATGCAAAGCAGAAGTCTCAAAAATTAATGCCTAAGTTCAATATTTCTTTTAGAAACAAAATTTACGAAAATACTCTATAAATTCCATGCTGCTTCAATCTGTAAATTACCTTCTTTTCATATGTAAATATTATTAGTTTCATTTATGAAAAAAATCGTGAACTACATTTGATATTTAGTAGAACAAAACAGTATTTTAAAATGCTTTATTTATTTTTAGGCTGCTTTAACAATTTCAATTTAAAAGCATTTCACAATGTTCGTAAATTACTAACCTATGAAATGTCGAATTGCTATCGATGTAAAACTAATAGGGCGGTGAAAGGTTTGTTTACGCTATCCAAACACTCCTCTCTCTCTGCCTCTCTGAGGAGTAGGCTTAAGATTCTGTACATGTTCATGACGTTTGTTGCCAGTTGTATCTCTAGTAATATTACCTCAATGGGTACAGCAATTGAAGTAATATTACTAGATATAGGACTGGCAACGGGCGCCATGAACATGTACAGATATTAGGCTTACTCGTTAGAGAGGCAAGAGTTGGGTGTTTTGAATAAGTAAACAGTGAAATAATAACTTCGTGCTTAGCCTATGGATTTCAAAAACAGGTCCTGTAAAGGCAGCAATTTGATATTTCATAGGTTAGTACTTTACGAAAATTATGAGATGTTCTTAAATTGAAATTGTTAAACTAAGGAATTTAAAAATAAAGGGTTGTTAACTTTTCAATATATCGAATGTAGTTCACGAATTTTTTAATATATGAAACTAATAATATTTGCATATGAAAAGTAGGTGATTTAAAGCCTGAATTAACATGAAATTAATAGAATATTTTCGTACATTTTATTACAATAAGAAATATTAAGCATATGACATTAAATTTATGAGACGTCTAATTTGCATTTTTTTTTTTTGCCAAAGCATATTATCATTTAGATAACATGTGGCCGAGTGGTTAGCGTGCTTGGTTACTGATCTAAGGGACCTGGGTTCGAGCCTCGGGTAAGGCATGGATGTTCGTCATGTTTTCTGCTGAGGTCCTGCCATCCTATCAGATCTTCTACTGTGGCATATAAACTGACAGGCTCCTGTCAGACCTCTGTGGCAAGCAGCTGCTTGAGGGGGTATTTATTTATTTATTTATCGTTTTCTGCTATTTTTTTTTAAAGAAAACGCCTGAAATAGAGATGTTTATTATAATTTTGCATGTGATAAATGAAGCCTAAAAATTTATTTTCCAATATTTAATTAAAAAACATTTTTGAGTGAAAATGCCAAGAGTAGCAGATGTTATGAATATATGTTACATAGTATTAAAAGAAGGGCCGGACTTACGTATCAGCTAGCTAAGCTACAGCTATGAGCCTCAAGATATGAGGGATCTCAAAGAAATGTATTTCAAATTTTACTGCATTACGAAAAATTTTTTAATAATTAATATATTGTGCAAACTGTTTATCTTTGCTTACCAATGCTAGAATAATGTTTTCATCATATCAGTTTCATGTTTATTTTTCAATGTTCTCCTCAATCAGAATAATTATGCATATATTTTGACTTCCGAATTTTTTGGGGCTCTTAAATATGCCTTAGTTAGGGCCTTAGAAGGTCAAACTCCAGCTCTGATTAAATGTATATATTGTACGTGTTATATGTGATTAACCCCTTGATGAGAGGAACATACCAGTATATTCAGTATAATGGGCTAGGCTGAGTATGATCATACTTTATTTTCTAATAAAAAATTACAGTAAAGCTTCACAATGCAGTAATTAAAATTAATATCTTTAATACTAAATGACAGTGTCATAGAGTATTAAAAATTTTAATGTATTCTTTTATTTTCTGCTTAGTTAGGATACTCTGCTTCCTACTGGTAAACTGCAATTTCATGTTCAGTGAATTTTAAGTCTTTAAATGAGGTGAATATTCTGTGTTACTTCTACTATGTTTCATTTATATATCATATACAGTGCTATAGAGTTTTATTAAATTTATGAGTTGATTACAGTAAGAAGTGTGTGTTAAAAGGTCAAGGTTGGTTTGTTTTACCTCTGAGTGGCACGTTTTGCACACAGTGTGCTAAATAGCAAAGCTACAAGAACCCTGAGGTCTCAGAGAAGGTTAGGGAGGAGATCCATTGCGTAGCTCTTAGGAGACAACCTGTTAAAGCAATCCAGCATGTTCTTTAATGTGCAAAAGGTATAGCTTTCCCAAACATAGGGTCATGACTTAACTTTCCATCCAACAGGTGGCAGCCTTTCAAGCCCATTGGCGTCCCCCACGTATTGAGGGCAGGGTGAGGGATTTTGGAAGATTAATCACTACTACAGCCCAACTAGGACTCGAACCTGAGAACTGCAGTTGATCTTGGCACACTACTGACTGATCCACCCCCACCCCCTAAATGGTCAAGGATGTTATATGTTTGTATTGTCTGCTACAAAACAATTTTATATTCGAATGAAATTTAAAATATTCTAAACGTATTAAAAATTCTAACAGATTTCCTCTTCGGAATGAAAAGCTGCTTAAGCTATGGCTCCATAAAATGTGCAGAAAAAATTGGACTCCAACAGCAGCTAGTGCTATTTGTTCCCAGCATTTTACTAAGGAGTGTTTTGAAAATAAAGCTTCAGAAAATGGCAGAGTAATATTAATTAATGATGCTGTGCCGACTTTATTCACACTTGTAACAAATCGCACATTGTCAAATCGGAAGCCTTCTGCATTGAGAGAGACACCGATTGTAAATGTGATAGAAATTGAAGTGGGGACACATATTGCCTATAGAAATGACCATACATAATGTATAAAAGAGAGTCCTAGAAAACTTAAGAGAAAGTTGGAGTCAGCACAAAGCAAAATTCAAAGCCTAAAGAAAAAGCTACAGTCATTGTCGTCTTCAACGGAGAGCGAATGAATCAGACTCTTCCTTAAAAGAAATATTACATTTGCTTAAGGCTCAAAAGCTGATTCAAGAAGATGACAGTGAAACACTGATATCTGTGTTACCAGATGCAATTTTAAGCTTGTTCAGAAATGCACAGTAAAATGCTAAAAGATGCAATGGCAAGGTTTATTGTGAAGAGGTAAAAAGTTTGCATTGATTTTATATTTTCACTCTCCAAAGGCTTATGAATTTCTAAGACAAAAACTTTTCCTTCCCCATAGCTCCACAATTTTAACTTGGTGCAGATCTGTAGATGGCCTTCCTAGATTTACTGAAGAATTTTTTTCTGCAGTGAAATTTTTTACTGATAATAAGCAGAAGCATATGTTGTGCACTTTATTATTTGATGAGATGTTAATTAGAAAGCAGGTACTCTTCAATGATCAACGCTATTGTGAATATGTGGATTACGGTACTAATGGAAATGATGAAAATTCAGATATAGCTTCTGAAACTATAGTGTTTATGATTGTTTCAGTAACAGATAATTGGAAAATTCCCATTGGCTATTTTTAACAGCTGGTTTGTCAGATGCAAAAAACAGCAATTTTTTTTCAAATAGCTTTGAAGAAACTACATTTTTTTTTTTAATTTTTGATTTGCGACATATAGGACAGAGAAGAATCCTAGAAGCTACTCCTAGCTTTTACAGGCCTTCTCATACAAGGACATGCCCTACTACGACCGAAGTCACTGCTGATCACTGCCTCAGTTAGAGCTAACACAACACACAAAGTTTGCCTTGCTGGAACAGTCGCTAGCTGCCTAACCACTATGCCAGTTACGGCATATAGTGTTGATGTAAATGAAGTAGCTGTTGTTTGTGATGGATTGCGATCAAACTTTACTATGTTTAAATGCTTAGGTGCAGATATTCAAAAAGATTTGTGTAATAATTTTATTCATCCATCAGATAAAACTCAACAAGTTACGATAATTTTCGATGTTTGTCATATATTAAAAGTAATCAGAAATGTTCTAGGAGATTTAGTGGTGATTTTAGACAATCACAATAATCAAATATCCTGGCATTATATCAGAATGCTCTACAGAGTTCAATGTAAACAGCAGCTTAATGCAGCAACTAAATTGAAGCGTGACCACGTAGAATGGCAAAGACAAAAGGTGAAAGTCAAACTTGCTGCACAAACATTAAGTAGTTTTGTGGCAAATGCTATGATGTTCATGAAGGGAATTGAAGTTTATAGTTTTTATCAATGTGAACCTACAACTAATTTTATTTTTATGGTTGACAAGTTGTATGACATTTTAAATTCAAGAAATCCATTTGGTAGAGACTTCTTAAGACCCCTTAAATTGGTTAAACAACACCATCAGTAGTGTAGTAAATGGAGTTCTGGGCCAATGTTAAAGTATAGGGAATCCCATGTTAACTTATGGGATTACTTTTTGGGAGATGAGCATTGACCTGGTTTTTGGGAAGACGTTCTGCGTGAAAGCAGGACACGAGGGGATTTTGTTGGGAAAATGTTGCAGTTATCAACACTTCACTGAATTATTGGGCTGTTGGGGTGTAAAATCCGGTAAAATAGGAGAAATCGAGAAAAACAAGACAGTTTGGGAAATTAGTTTAAAAAATATGACAGTTCAAAATCAACAGGAAAAATGAGGTTTCTGGGAGCTGCAGGAGAAAAAATATGATGGAAAGATAGATTTTGGACTGCTATTTGTGAATGTATGGATTTCTTACGTTCAGTAAGGATGAGTAGATATGAGAAAAGTCCCCGTTGTTGGTCAAGAGGGTCCATCTCATTTTTTTGTGTTTTCCATCCACAGGGTCAATTGCAGCATTGATGTAGGCTGTTGTTTCAGTCACAATGTCCATTGCAGAGGGATCACCGACTTGAGGCATGAGGTCTGCAGGAAAAATTATTGATAATTCTGCTGATAATCTCTTCGTGGGAAGGCTTCCAAGACAATATATCTACTGCTCCACATGTTTGCGTTGCCGTGACACTGGTGCTGACTGAAGAAGAAGCTCTGTTAGACACCTCTTTATATTTAATTAATGAAGACTTTAAAAAAAAAACAGTCAGGCGTTGAGGGAAAAAATCAGACTGAATTCATTCGGAAAGTTTCTAAACTCTTCATTTCTTTCCTCCGCACTTCTCTCCCATTCTATATAGTCTCTTTATATTTGTTTATTTCGTGCGCAGCATTTGCGGGTCATTGCCACTGTGAGAGCGATGCTTTGCTTACAATTACGCTGCTTCCTGTTTAAATCTCACAATATGATGTAATGAATGTATTCTGAGAGACTTCTTGTTGACGCTAACGGAAATGCAATCTTCATTGGCTCTGAGCAATGGGTGTCTCACTGGGTTCAAAAAGGAAATAAAGATATGAAAGTAATATTGGGATGTACTCTCTTTGCAACGCAACTCCATTCGTGATTGGCTATTACTCAATTGTGGGTTATTGCCACTATAAGCGCGATGCTTGCTTAGTATTCGTCTGAATCAATTTCTGCAAAACTTGACTTATTTCACCAGTGCCAGAAATAACACCATGACCCAACCTCTTCCAGTGTAGTGGCATATTTCTGCAATAAGGATCCTGGTTGGCTTAATATTCATGATTTCTAAAAAGCAACAGTATTGTTGAATAAAGTGTTGGGGGAACTTTTGGTTTTGGTAGAAAATCTATTATTAGTTGTACGTTTCTTATTGATTTTGCTATTTCTATAATGGCAGATTTATTATATGGATAGAAATGGACTGCAATATTTAT
The DNA here is from genome assembly GCA_038380435.1 of Ryuthela nishihirai. Taxonomy (NCBI): domain Eukaryota; kingdom Metazoa; phylum Arthropoda; class Arachnida; order Araneae; family Heptathelidae; genus Ryuthela; species Ryuthela nishihirai. Next base: position 6,258,854 of record JAWZYU010000021.1, read on the forward strand.
GGTTTCTAAAAGCAACAATATTGTTGAATAATATTTTGTGTTCTTTTTTGTCAATGATATCGTTTTTTAGCAAAATATCCAAAATTTCAACAATCTCGTTTACAACTTCCGTACTGGTATTTCCAGCTCGTTTACTGGCAATCAAAACTGATAATTTTTCACAAATATCGTCAAAATTCTGGTATAACCCCGAACCCGATTGTTGACTTTCTATTATTGGTGTTAGTATCATTTTAATCGTTTCTAAATATTTTCTAAGTGTGTCAATGTGATTTTCCATAATTTGATATTTCTTAGTAGTTCTACCAGAACGTTTCGTTTCAGTAGCTTTATTGCTCCCTAGTTTCTGAAGATGGCTGATTGTTTTATAAATCATTTCTTTCAGTTCAGGAGTGGTATTGCTCGCCTTTAAGATTTTACTCGGAAGTTTTAATTTATATTCGTTTAATATTTCATCTTGCAAATTGGAATGTAGTTTATACATTAACGATTTTTCGTGCATCTCGGTTTGCTCTTCCCGTTCTAAAGTTTTTATGGCTTCCTGTATGTTTTCCATGGTTTTCTCACGGACTGTTTCCAAATTTTTTAACTTTTCTACCACCAGTTTTTGAAATTATTTGAGCGTTTCCTTAACTTGCACTTTTTTCAAAATATTGCTTTCAATTTTTGGTTTTGTGATGGCTTTCGATTTCAATATTTCATTTATAATATTATGTAATTATTTAATATCTTTCATCTTTATTCATATGAAATAAAAACATATACCCAGTGATGAAAGTCTGAAACAAGACCTCCAGGTACCTTTCTTCTTTCTTTTGGATCTGGATAGTGTCTAGCAAGTGGAAACACTAATCTTGCTGCCCGTGTCAAATTCCTTGCTTACTGAAATAACAGAAAAAAATTGCTGAAGTTGTGATCTTACTACTTTAATGAATTTTTGATCGTACAAATTGATACTATAATTGATACTAAAAGAGGGATTTGTTGAACAGCAGATCACTTTGCATATATATTCATTAGAAATGCATAAATGGTAATTATCTTTGAAAAGAGGTGGCGTTAGTAGGTCGAATTTTGTGTTTATCTGTATAATTGGATGAGACTGCACTTCTTTCACTTCTTTATTGTCGTAGGTAATGCAAATTAGAGTATTCTTATCAACGTTATAGTGCCTATAGGTATATAGTGTGTCATTCGCCTATTGAAATCTGGCAGAAAAAGTGTCCTATACCAATAGAGGGCGCTGGGAACGATATGCTTGCCTTGTTAACATTACTCTCTGTGGACGTTTTGCTTTTCAATGACTTTTAAACACAGAAGCATTTATGCAATGATTTTACCATTCAAATGCATATTATTCCTAAGTATTTTAAATGAACTAGTAAAACTTAAAGAACGCTTGAGCAAGTATATTCTTTTAAAACGAAGAAAACTGATGGCCGTTCAATCAAAACAAAGCTCATCCCCTTTTATGTATCAGAGCACTGAAGTCATCGTTTTGATTGGCTCTTTGGTAAAACTCTTTGAATGACACGTGATATAACGCATGTTCTAACATGTGACGTTTGGATTCACGAAGTTGTAATAGGATCTTACACCCTAGATATCTCTGTAAATTGCAAAAGCAATTTAAAGTTTCGTAATTGGCTAAACAAGAAAGAATAATCATGATACTAATAACTTGCAGTATTAAAATGCTCTAACCTATCAATTAAATCAAATATTTATTACGTTGTACGCTATGAACGGTAACAAATAATTCAATTTGCAAAAATCTATGCCAGGCCTGCCGATTTTATGGATATTTCAAGGTTAAAACGTATGAACGAAAAAACGCTGAATATTACTGATTATCTTAGTTTTGTGAACTTACGTATTTACAATCCAACGTTCATATATTTAAACAATTGTTAGTAACTGACTGACAGTGGATCATTCTATGGTGGAGAAATGATAGAATTCTGAAAATTTGCACCTAGGAATAATCCGGGTGTTAGATGTGTCTTTCAAGGTGAAATGTAGGTCACGTAGACTTCCATTTCACCGGCTTGATAGGTTTTAAATAAGTCAAACCGTGATCTACCAGTGCTAGAAAAGTGAAAATTGGTGTCTGAGGGTGTTTCGGGTTGTAGACCTCGAAAAGGTTACGAAATTTCATATTCAGAAAGTTCTTTGTGGTCAAATTTAGATCTATCAGTGCTAGGGAGTTTAAAATTGGTTCTTGGGGGGTATTTTGAGTTGTAGATCTCAGAAATGTTATGAAGTTTTGGATGCAATGTGTCCTTCATGGTCAAAATTCAAATATTGATCTACAGGTGTTAGAGGGCTCAAAATAGGTGTCTGGGATATTTTCAGTTGTAGATCACGGAAATGTTGCGCAATTATGGATGCGATGGATCCTTTGATATTCGATATGCTGGTACTGAAGAGCTAAAAATTGTTGAATAGGGCTAATTTGGGCAATAGAACTAAAAAATGAGAGGAATTTTCACATTCGGTGTTCTGTTCAAGGTGAAATAGAGGTCGGAATGACCAGCTAGGAATCAAGAGGTGCCGAAGGCACCAATTGAATATTAATATTCTTTCACGGAAGAAAATTATTATTTTCCGACACAGAATATTAATATCCTTTCAATACTGTATAGGCCAGTCTTATAATGTCACCTAGTGCTCCAGAGCTAATAATAATAATATGTATCACATAACAATGCTACTGTAGAAAGAATATTCAGCAACCTGAAGATAGTGAAAACTGCACACAGATAATCTTTTAGAATCTCTATTGCAGAATGCTTTGTTATATTGCAGAATAAGACAAAGTTTGGGGAAGGATTTCAAACCAATTGATGAACGAAAAGCAAATTTGAAGATGAGACATGATATTAATATTTAATTATGATTTTAAACAAAAACTATGGAGAAGTGACCCTGTTAACAAATTAGGTGTTTTGTTTTACCTAGGAAATTTCAGAAAATGACATTGTTTACTATATTACATCCTCTATTTTTATAAAGAAATAAATTTGGTTATTATTAATAGTTTCTGTGTTCATTTTTATTATTGGATGGGAAAAATTGGGAACCTACCATTATTTTATTCGAGCATTATTTAGGCAGTATTCTTTTCTCAGTTGAGTGTTTTAACTTTGTGATTAATTTGAACATCAAAATATTATTGCGAACCCCATTTTAAATGTTACAAGATTTTTTTTAATGTCAGTAGCAGGATTCTGAAACTGATATTGGCACAGCCCTGATTTATGCCTACAAATTCACATCTCCTCCATCACAAATTATTAATCTTTAACAATAATTGTTTTCATTAATTCGCCTTTAAATTCAGTAATGCATTTAATTTATTTTTGACGAAGCTTTCGTAATAAAAAGCTGGAAGTTATTCAGAGAATATTTATCACTTTGCCTTAGGTCGATGTTTATTGGATTTTATCTATTGCAACAGAAATATTTAAAAAATAATAATTTACGAGACAACCATATTAACATTTAATTTCTGTCAAAAACTAAAATTGAAGTCAATAAGATTCAAATGTTTCATTTATTTACATTTTCCACAAATGAACGAGTTTTAATCCTTGGATGATTCATATCCTTAAAATATTTATATAAGAAATGCTAAAGAAAAAATTTCTGAAAGGTTTGTTTGCCATCATATTATAGTGATTAAATTTGGTAGTGGTTTGTGGTATCCACCACCATAGGTTTCAAAACATGCTTGTTATAGTAGTATTATAATACCCATCAGCAAAGAAAAAAAAATCATGGCTGAGCACGTGCTAAATAAATGAATGAAACCAATGTAGTCTGCTATTTTTACACAAAAAATGCCATTAAATATTTACCTCAACAACTAAAATATTAATTTGCTTTAAATGCATATATGTCTACATATAGAGTATTTTTACAATTGCATATTTAAAAAAATCTAAAGAGCAATTGCATATAATTGTCAGGGAGCAACAAAGGGGAACTAGGTTGAATCGAAACAAACAACATTCAACAGATTTATATGAAAAAAATATCTAATTTTTGAATTTTACTTCTTTGCTTCACAATTAAATGAAGCAGCTATATTTGCTTCAACTGAAGTACTGCGAATAAAAGGATCAGAGACAAAAGCAACACATCTACTGAATGCTTTGATTTCAATCGAATATTGCATAAAAAATATAATATTTTAAATACATTTATATCTTCCTATTGCATCCTAAAAAATGGGAAACTAAAGCTTTCTGATGGCGCAATCAGCCACTGATTTTGTAGTTAATTCAAAATAACATACGGTGATGATTTACCTACTTATCAAGAATTGATGGTGCCTTATTTTTCCTTTGAACTAAATATGAATTCAGTGACTGCATCATTGGCATGCTTTAGTTTTATTTCCGTTCTTTTAGGTCATTCATAAGATTGGTTGAGTTGTTTTACCTCTGAGCAGTATTTTTTCCTTTCTAACGGCAGTCGCTAAACTTCCATCGTTAGCTGGGGATGGGGAGGCCGCATTGGATTCATTTACATGTACTTGGTTGTACATATCTAATAGAATGTGGCGATATGGAAGTTTTGCGTACAGAAGAAAAACATTTCACCAACAATATACAGTATATGACTTCAGAAATCTGTAATTCATTGATTATTAGAGAGAACAGCTCACAAATTGGAACCCCCCATACAAAGTGCAAAATTTCACATTTTTTCATGGTGACATATAAGTTTGACGTTTAAATTTAAAAAATAAATATTCTCTTATAAAGGGTTTATTCCTTTATAAATATTCTCTTATAAAATAAAATTTATAATATATATATTATATAAAATATATATATATTATAAAGGGTAATTTCCTTAAGGAATGCTGTGGTGAATAGCAGGGGCGTAACTATGGAAGGGAGGATCCCCCACCAAAAGTAACTCGGAGTTGGCAAAATTCGAAGCGACTTCCTAAAATCTAGGTGAGTTGTGAAAATTTGTATCTTTTTTTTTGTAAAATTAAGGGGAGTTGTCAAAATCGAGGCAACTTGGCAAATCTAGGGCAGTTTCGAAAATAGAGAGACTGCGAAATCTAGAGCAGTTGGCAAAATTCCAAGCCACTTAGTAAAATACAGGTGAGTTGGCAAAATCGGGAGAACTTGGCAAAATTCGGAGTGACTTCGCAAAATCGTGAGATGTCAAAATTGGGTTTTTTTTTTCTGTAAAATTATGCCAAGTTGGCAAAATTTAGGAGAAATCGTGGAGAGTTGCCAAAATTCAGGTGAGATGTAAAAATTGAAAATTTTTTTCCTAAAATAATGGCGTGTTGGCAAAATCGATGCAACTTCGCAATATCTAGGAGAGTTGGCAAATCTTGGGGGAGTTTGCAAAATTCAGAGTGACTTTGGAAAAATCAGGTGAGACGTAAAAATTGGGTTTCTTTTCTGTAAAATTGTGGCGAGTTGGCAAAATCTAGGACAGTTGGCAAAATTCGAATCCACTTGGTAAAATATGGGCGAGTTGTGAAAATTGGGATTGTTTTTGTGAAATTAAGGAGAATTGACAAAATCGAGAAAACGGCAAAATTTTGGGAGTTTGAAAAATTTGAAGTGATTGGAAAATTCAGGAGAGATGTAAAAATTGGTATTGTTTTGCGAAATTAAGGAGAGGTGGTAAAATCGGGGCAACTTGGCAAAATTTAGGGAAGCTGGCAAAACTGGAAACCACTTGGTAAAGTACAGGTGAGTTGCAAAAATTAGGATTGGTTTTGTGAAATTAAGGAGAGTTGGAAAAACCGAGAACTCTTGGCAAAATCTTTGGCAGTTGGCAAAATTCGAAGCCACTTGACAAAATACAGGGGAGTTGTGAAAATTGAGCCTTTCTTGTGCAATTAAGAAGAGTTAATAAAATTCAAAGTGACTTGCCAAATTCAGGAAAGACGTAAAAATTACGATTTTTTCTTCAAAATTACGGCGAGTTGGCAAAATCTAGGAGAGTTGGCAAAATTCGAATCCACTGGGTAAAATATAGGCGAATTGTGATAATTAGGATTGGGTTTGTGAAATCTAGGAGAGTTGACAAAATCGAGAAAACTTGGCAAAATCTTGGGTAGCTTGAAAATTTTGAAGTGACTTGGCAAATTTAGGAGAATTGTACAGATTGTGAAATCAAGGAGAGTTGGCCAAATCTAGGGGAGTCGGGAAAATTCAAACTGACTTGCAGCAATTCAGATGAGAGATGAAAATATTGGGATTATTTCTGTGAAATTATGACTTGTTGGAAAAATTGGAAGTCAAATGGTAAAATGCAATAGAGTTGTGAAAATCAAACCCCCCCCCCCCATGGAACGAAAATCTATCTAGGTACGAACTAAACACATTATTTTCTCAATTGGGAAAATTTGACTTTTGAGTTGGCAGATTTTCGATTTCTCCCCCTCCCCAACCATAATCCTTCGCTACGCCCCTGGTGAATAGTTAATTCTTATTAGTGTTTTAGAGCTTGAAATTGAAGGCACTCAGATGCCTTCGAGGAACCGTACTACAAAGGTCAATTGCTGCCTTGTGAGCGAATTCAAATTTGGCCTCCCCGTTCCGAGCAAATGAGCGGAAAGTAGTGACTGCCGGTAGCCACCGATCTCAGTATGACGCCATGTAGCCATCATTCATAAATTACTAATCGATACATCACATAAATTATCATCAAAATACTGAAGCAATAGTCAGAAGTATATACCACAGAATGCTGGAACGTTTTCATCGAATATTTCCGACCCATTTAATTGGATCAATCTGGAATTTAAACATTGTGCAATTACATACTGCTTAGTTGTTAACACATTATGCAGCTGAATAACCTCCAACAAGCTTAACGATATAATTCGATGGGGTACAACTATCGTTGAAATATTGCTAAATGATGATAATTGTAGAATTAAATAATATGTAAAAAATAGCATATGCACATATTCAGAAAACAATATATTTCATTGAAGAGCAGAGTGAAACTTTTGAAAGCAGTAAAAGGACTTAAATAAATTTTGAAATATAAAATGCTGGATAAATAGATTGGGAGAAACTTATTAGTTTATTATATACGACTTTTTCTTATTTAATCCACGTAATTTTACACTGATCCTAAGCTTCGTCAGAAGCGAAAAAGCCCACAGCCTTGAATTAAGCTGCAGTTACCATCGCTTCTGTGCCAAATGCCACAGCATTTTATTACCGGTAAGTACCTAAACATGGGTTGAGGAGTTGACAGGAACCAAATAACAGCTTTACCATACCCAGCGCATATTAGACTTGAATGTTTTTAAACGTAAAAAGAAACCTCAGAATTTTCTTTTATATTTGAGTATATCTATATATTACTCTTGAAAATTCTCGTCTTAACTACAACCGTGCAAAAGATAATTGTTATATTGAGAAAAATACTTTTAAAACTGTTCGATGCAGTCTTGAGGCTGCCAGTTCCCATTGCTTCAAGATACCGTGTGCAAAACATACTCTGCTGCGTAAAAAATGCAACAGACACTCAATAATTCCTTGCAGCTTTATGATTTTTTTCCACTTGGCAAGCTGAATTTCTTACGGCGTTACAAATTAAGTTGTACTTAAAATTGTATAAGCTTCGTATTAAATCTCACGTCAGGTTAAATGCGAGCATATATACCTATGTAATTCTTTACTTTTCATAGCGTTCAACACATCAACACTGAAATTTACAGCTCTGCTGAAACTTGTATATACGATCACTTATGCTAAATAAATCAAACGTTTATTCACTTATTGAATGTTATTTCTTGTATCCTTCCAGTGATCTGTAGATAGATTTGTTAGCCACACAATTAATTATTTTTAGGAAATCAACTATCCTTACTGCACAACTTACTGTAATTCTAGTAATAATAAAAACAGCCATTTTCAAAACCACTATGATAACAGCAGGATATGTTACACAGCTTAAGAATATATTAATCCTATCATATATTATTAGTATTCTTCCTTAATTATCGTTTCACAATAAATATAATAATTATTCGCGAAATTTTGAACATAATAAACAGTTTAATTTCCTTTTACGAATGTGCTCTAGGAACATCAAGAAGTGTACACATAGCGAAAAAATGATTGATTTAATATAATTGTAGTTGTAACAAGAAGTCAACTAAACACGCTGATGTAACTGATTTTCCACTTATCGTAGATTTTAGAGTTGATAAAATGTGCTTATGCATTAATTAATGTGCAAATGATTTTTTATACTTTAAGAGCTTTTAGTTACATACCAAATTCGTCCGTTGGCCATGATGTACGAGTGGGGATGCCATTCCAATGACATCATCATCATCATCATCATCATCATCCTGAAGCAGTCAAGGGCTACGAAATTCCAACCAGACCGTGCAATTTAGTAATCCAAGCAAGTCTATCCTGAGCTACATCTGCTGCATCTGGCCACTGCACACCAATTCTAATGAGGTCCTGTTTGACATTGTCTATCCACTGCATCCTAGGTCTCTTTCTGAGGCCTTTAAGCACACTGTTCATAACCCTATTCACCAATCTATAATTATTCATACGGGTAACATGGCCAAACCAACAGAGTCTCCCTCTGCACAATATGCCGCTTAAAGGAGGTTCCAAACTCCTTTGCCTAACCTCATCATTAATTACAAAGTTGAACCACCTAATGCCAAAGATGCTGCGTAAGCATCTGGAATCAAAAGTATCTAGTTTCCTGTTATCTTGTTTACAAAGTGTCCAAGTTTCACTACCATAACTAAACCTAGAAAGAACCAAACTATTATACAGTCTAATTTTAGTCTTTATGTGTATACGCCTATTTTTCCACAATCTCCATAGATTCTTAAAAGTCCCGGCAGCAATCCCTATTCGTCGGTTAATCTCATGCCGCACATCACCAGTATCTGTTACATAGCTCCCAAGGTAATTATACTGTGACACCTGCTCAAGACTGCAACCATTCAGATTAACTGAATCACAGCCTGCCTGACCAATTTTCATCACTTTAGTTTTCTCTCTGTTTATAACCAAACCTACTCTACTACCAGTTTTATCAACAGCTCGAATGAAAGAGTTCATCTCATCAACATCATTTGCCAAAAGGGCTAAATCATCAGCATAATCTAAATCAGAAATTTTCGTATCTCCAGTGCATTTAAGGCCAAAATCTTTTCCTCGAAATGAATTTCGCATAACATAATCAATAACCAAGCTAAAGAGAAAAGGAGACAAAATGCACCCTTGTCGAACACCAGAAGTAATGCTAAACCAATTGCTACAAGCCTTACCAACTGTCACACACGACTCAGTGTTATTATAGAGAGCTTTCATTATGTTAACTAACTTGTCTGGTATACCATATGATCTCGCAATCAACCACAGATTATGACGATCAACAGAGTCGAAAGCCTTTTCGAAATCAACAAAGCTAGCAACCAAAGGTTTCTGAAACTCTAAACGTTTCTCAAGAATCTGCCTAATTGAAAATATCTGATCCACACATCCCCTACGACTTCTGAATCCACATTGCTCATCACGCAATTGACTGTCAACCAGATTCTTAATTCTATTAAGCACAATCATGGAAAGAACTTTACCTGGAACAGAGAGTAGGCTGATACCCCTATAGTTATCACAAGAACTGCGATTACCTTTTTTGAAACTAGGGATAAAAATAGCTGTGGTAAAATTTTTAGGAACCACGCCTTCATCATAAAAGATATTCAGAATTTCAGTCATCCAAGTGGTAACCGAAACATTCCCAGCTCTAAGCATTTCGGTAGTAATTTCATCTACCCCTGGGGATTTATGAAGTTTAAGTTTAGAAACAGCCAAAATAACTTCAGATTGTGTTATAGGGCCAACATTAAAGCCACCAATGCATCTATCATCATTGCAAACAATTGGAGTAGAACTAACCACATTGTTTAGAATATCACTGAAATGCTCAGCCCACCTAGCCATGACAGCATCCTCACCTTCTATAACCTTACCTTGTTTATCCTCCAATCCCTGTATACCTGTCCGTTTTCTACCACACAAAACATTAACTATCTGGTACAGCTCTCTGCTGTTGTGCTGTGTAACTGCTTCCTCGGCTTTGTCAGCCAAGCCATCAAGCCAAAGATTCTTATCAGCAGCTAAATGATCCTTTACACGTTTATTAAGCGCTCTGTAGTGCTTTCTATTAGGACTAGAAACGTATTAATTAAGGGCATTCCTGCAGTTCTTTCTTTCTGAAATAAGCTGAAGTGCCTTATCCCTCAGATAATTCTGCCCCCTCTGCTCCTTTTTTTCCTAAAAGAGTACTGTTAGTGTCCAAAAAAGCCTGTTTAAAATAATCCCATTCTTCCTCAGTAGTAAACATAATATAAATAAAATAAATACCCCCTCAAGCAGCTGCTTGCCACAGAGGTCTGACAGGAGGCTGTCAGTTTATATGCCACAGTAGGAGATCTGAGAGGATGGCAGGACTTCAGCAGAAAAATAACACACACATCCATGCCTTACCCGAGGCGCGAACCCAGGTCCCTTAGATTAGTAGCCAAGCGTGCTAACCACTCGGCCACGGGACGGCTAGTACCATGACTGTAATAATGTGATAATGACTAAGTAACCTATCATGGTAATCTTTGGCTATAACTGGGTCTTTCAGAGCGTCAGTATTAAAAGTAAATTTTTTAACCCTAGCACAACACTTTTTTAAGTTTAAGTTGCAAGACACTTTTAAAAGATAATGGTCATATCCAATTTCAGCTCCCCTATATGACCTGGTATTCCTAACAGAACTAGCCCATTTGCTGTTAATTAATATATAATCAATCATTCTTATGCAGCCCATCAGGCGAGACCCATATGTACTTATATATGTCGTGGTGTTTGTAATAGGTCTTAGTTATTCTCAAACCATTAAGTTTACTTACCTGTAGGAGACATTGCCTATTGCCATTGCAGCTACCAATACCAAAAGGGCCTTTCACCCCTCCCCAAAGGTCAGAGTCAGTACCAACTTTTTTGTTGATGTCATGTAGAACAAGGGCAATATCTCCTTTCTTGAAAAAATATCCTGAAGTTGTCCGTAAAACCTATCCTTCTGATCGTCATCGGCATCCTTAGTAGGTGCATAACAACAGATAACATTCAAGTCTTTAACGGTTGTCTGAAATTTTGCTGTAAGAAACTTTTCATTAAAGCACTCGTATCCTAGAAGAGCATCACTGAGAAGCAGACCCACACCTTGGTGATGCTTATTGTCGTCCCTCCCTGAAAAGAGAAGTTTAAGATTATTTTTAAGAATCTGACCTTTATCTGTCCATCTGGTCTCTTGCAAGCCGAGAATATCTAAATTTTAACGGTGGAATTCTTGTGTGGGGACATCAAAAGAATAAGCTCTGTGCAGAGTCCTCACATTCCAACTACCTATGGAGAGAAAATGGTTAGTGGGATGTTTAAAGAAACTATGTTTATTGAGAGAGGGAATGCCGACAATATCAAACAGCCCCCTAATCGCAGACATGGGGCAAAGACCCATTCCCCCACCACTAAAGGCTGAAGCCATCTACCCTGGAAGATTTCCCCCAATGTAGAATTTGACGATGCCAGTAGAAGCAAAGAGTTCAGGTGCCTGCGATGACCCTGCTCAGGATTATCCACCAGCTGATAAACATATCCTGTGAATCTATTCACTTGGAACTGTCAACCCACAAACAAAGAGAAAACACAGCGGAAGATTATCCCTCCACAGAAGCCCACCATTCTATTTTGTAATGTTTCTTAATATTTAGATTTCAGGAGGAAACTGACGAAAAATTTTAGCTGTTTATAGAGTACCAGATTTTTATATGCCCACAATGTTTCGCGATATTATTTTTTATGTAGAACTACTTTTTTCTATCTAGAACTACTTACGGCAGAGGTAATTTGGCATAAAACTGTACTATATCAATATCTTTTCACTGCGCATGTACGAAGTTATATTTCGATTCTAGTCCCCCTGTCGGTAGGGGACCATTTTTCGGACCACTGTTTAATGGCTGGGCTATTGACGATTGCCACACTATATACTTATAGGCAATATATCAACGTATAATTTTGTGGCAGCGTCACTCTGATGAATTGGAGTGCCAACATTCGTAATTCGTCATCCTGTTGCATCTCCATTGAACCTGCTTTCATTTGGTACGAAAATTCCATGTTCGTTTCGCAATAAGGCAATGGTTGGGTTAATATCTAACTTTGTCAAGCCGTCAACGTAATTTTTTATTGTCGCATTTTCGTTGTGCCTCGGTTCCCCGAGGTTTCCTATTCTCTTGTTGTTCGCATTAAAGACATCCTCGCCAGTCAATGCGAATTTTTCCAAATATCTCTTGGTTACAGCAGCAGAATCAGACTCGGAATCGACAATATCAACGATTTATTTTTTTTTTCTGCTTTGAAACTATGCCCGTCGAATGCAATGCTTCGCTGAACGTAAAGCCCATCTTTATTTCTAATCAATGTATTCATTGGACTATTTTGAACAGTGGTCAAGTTATCGACGTAGTGTTTCGTAGTGGCATTGGAGAATCGGTCGGATCTGCAAGATTTTTAATGCGTTTATTACTTGCATCGCAGTTGTCATCGTCATTGCAAAGTGCTCTTTTTTTCCAAATATCGTTTTGTAACTACTCCAGAATCTGCATTCGGTTCAGTAATATTGATTATTTGTTTGTTTTGTGCATCATAGCTATTGTTCAGAAAAATTAAAGAGGATTATTAACGTATTGAATGGTAGCGGCATCTCCATTTTCTATAGGTCTGCCTATATTTGATATTCTTTTAGTATTTGCATCATAATTTCCTGTGCGATTCAGTGTTATAGATTCTTGTTGCAGATACTGTTTTGTCACAGAATCCGAACTCTCTTCGGGATTGGCTACATTTCTCAATTTTTTATGTCGTAGTCCCCATCGTGTGTCAATTTAAAACGGACACCTGGAATTCCCGCTGGTCCTCTTTCGAACCGGTCTCTGAGCTGATGACACCAAACTTTGTCAAGTAATTCATCTTTATTTTCCAAAGTTCTTCCTGTATTTGAAAGGCATGTGCTTCGTTTTTTATCGATTAATAAGAAATCGTGTGGTTTTGAAACAACATATGAAAAAACTGCATAAAAATAACTTTCCTGATTTTTGTTGCCTGATCCATTTGTGTCTGCAACATTTCTCTCTTGTTCAGCATATTAAAAAATATAAAATAATTACAGTGTAGTCGAATGTCTTCTGGAGTCGAAAAATAACTGTGTCAGGTAAATCAAAGACGTTTTTTTCTTCTCCTGAGGAATAATTCTTCGATGAGTTTTTGATCTCTTTCAGTTACGAAATCGTCGAAAACAATTACATTTTGCATTTCGGGATCCAGTTCGTTGACCTTGACGATATCTTCTTTACTGGAAGAGAAAGTTGCAACTGGGATTTTTTCGCCAAACGTTTTCTCCAGAATTTCGTGCAAATAGTCGAATATTTCTTGCATATACTGAAATTTCGGCTCAGTTAAGTCTTTGGCATATAAAAATATTTTATTTTAGTAGAGATGTTTAAATATTAAGTTCAACAAACGATTTGTCTTCCCTGAACCTGATGGACCACAGATTAAATGTCAATACGTCAAACAAATGCTAATACGTTTCTGTTTAAGAAATTCTTGTCTTTTTCAAAGTCGAAATTTTGAATTTCCATTTACTTTATATTAAAAAGATATCTTCTTCTTTTATCCAGGAATTAAACGTGTTATCACAACCAAACCATTTAACGTAATATTCTTGTTTATTCTTTCTTACTCAAGTTTTCAGAATGGTTTCTACTTTGTAAATATCGTCTGGTTTTTCGTATTTTACCATTTCTTGGGTGTAAAAACAACCGACCATAAACAACCGTAAAAACAACGTGCCCTTTCAAATCTTTTATCTTATAAGTTATGGGATCTGTGTTTAGTATTTGAGCAATTTCAAAAATTTCTTCTGTGAAATTAGGCAGATAACAGATCTGTACCCCAGTACATATAAACAAACGTAGTAAACTTAGGCGTAAGAAAGTTTAAGACGTCAGAGAGTAATATTAAAATGAACAGGGATAATCCAGATAAAGATGGAGAATAGGGGTCATATAGTTTCTGAATTTAAAAAAGTGATATCGTTCAAAGAAATTCCACCATTCCTGATCTATATCAGAATATTTGTTATGTCTTAGAAAATAACGGGTTATCTAGAGTGGAAAGCCACATAATTCTAGGTAAAACATTCAGGACTTGAGTTTTTCAAATCCTCCCCTGCCAAGGGTACCCATGGAGCTGCGGCTCTCAAGGTCCCCGTCTGCCTCCATATCGGTTGGCCGACCGCGTGACCGAGGCACGTGGGCGACTATTGTGGCTTTAATATGCCTAGTAAAAAATCACCCGTCCTGTGGCAACTTGAAACGCACAGACAATTATACCGATGTTTTAAACTGAAAGCACAGACAGAGTGCAAGACCTCAGCTGTAAAATCTTATAGTTCACCCTTTGATGTCCGTACATTTCACACATGTACGAGACAACTTACTCATCAGAAAGTGTATATTTATGTCGTTTTTGATTTTAATCATCAGAGAGTGAATATAGCGTGTGTTTTTATGTCGTTTTGATTTAAATCACCAGACAGTGAATATCTCAATATGGACTTTGACACCATTTTTCAGTTTGCGCTACCACCTAAGAATATGGAAGCTGGTTTGTCCTCATATCGCTATCGTATCCTAGAAAAACACACTGTGAATGGGTTTGATTCTTTAGTCCATGGTGTATTGCAGAAAAGCGTGCCGTCAAAGTTACACATTTGACGTGTGTATATTTGATTTAAATCATCAGCCAAGTGAATATAACCTGTGTTTATGGAAGCTGGTTTGTCCTCATATCGATGTTGTATCCTAGAAAAACACGCTGTGGTTGGGTTTGATTTTTTAGCCCCTGGGGTAGTGTGTTGCAGAAAAGCGTGCCGTCAAAGTTACGCGGGTTTTTAGAAAGATCCTTTAACCCCTGGGGCGTTGTATTGCAGGGAAGCATCTTCGGTGTCTAAACTTTTGTGATTCTAAGGGTTTTCGAAAAATAGAGCATTCCTGTCGTGAAGGTACATTACGGTCTCAGCTTTGGTAATGGTTAAGTGTGTTTCTGCTTTAACGTGGACAGAATATTCATTCGTTTTCAAGAAGTACATTTTGAAACTGGTTGATTTGGAAACTTTTTTGCATTAAACTACTACAATTATTTAGATGTTTCACACTTCTGGATTACTAGAATTTTTTTTATATTCAATGTCCCGTCTGATGTTTTCAATTGTTTCTGTATGCAGATCTCGCGAACTCTTGTGAGGCCTCAAAAGTTTTTTGTGTGTTGTTAAACATTATCTTATTTTTATTCAGTGACTATTAGCGTGTAGAACCTAAGTTATAATACGAGGACATATAACGTACGCTTACACGGGAAAATATTTCACTTACACGTAAAATTTATTCTACATTCACATTTTTATATCGCGACTGTATTTTAAACGACTGATAAATTATGTATTAAACGTAAAATATATTTGAATCACACTTTTATGTCATACAAACATCGTGAGTATATTTTAAAACGTACGGTAAATTACACTTAAACGTAATATTTAAAATGATAGCATTTGTGCGCTGCACGTATTTTGACCGGTAAATTATGTATATATTACACATTATATATTTTTATTCTAGGTACCATGAATGTAGCTTGCTTTTTTGCCCGCCACAACCCTCATGTTTATTAGAAATATATAATTCCAAACGCCTATGTTCTAGTATTTAAATTCTTTGACTTTTTAATGGCATACACTTCATTTCAGCCGAACAGGTCTAACCACTCATCGATGCGTTCCTATGACGTCACGGTTCACGTGCTCCGCGTAACTCGTCCGCCACACTCTACAATGCTGCGATATGGAAAAGGTGCTTAGGGGACCAGAAATGGGAGTGTAAAAATGATAGGACGCCACTGCACAACATTCGAGAAAAATCTGTGGAACAGGTCGGTTCATACAGAAAACGGGGGAGCCAAAAATTAAGCCCTCCCTAGGTCGTCTCCACATGCAGGGGTCAACGAATGCCACGGTAGCAGCAGGGCTGTACGGGAGTCTTTCAATGCGCTTGCGCGAGTCCTCCCACCTCCAGTCAATGGTGGCCATTTTTCTAAAATTTCTAACCCTCCTCGTGACCGATTCTACCTACGTGGGCGAACATGTTTCCATCAACTGTCATTTTCAGGATGTGAGTTCCTATTGCAACACCATACTGCCGCAGGCCTTTTCAAGGGTTAACGCCAGACAAATGCGGGAGTCTTGCACAAGAAAGAATCTCTGAACCAAGCACACGTGTGGGGGTAAGAAATGTGTGGTCAAAAATTAAGCCCTCCCAAGGCCATCTCACTGATACAGGGGTCAATGACCGGAGAAAAAACCCGGATCCAGTACACGCGTGGGGTAAGAAATGGGGGTGGAAGCCGTCCCCAGAGGCCTTTTTGGGAGGAGGCCCTCACTAGCACGGAGGTCAATGATCCCAACGCCATCAAGAAAATTAAGCCCTCCCCATCAAAGCCCATCACACCATCACGAGTTCGATGACCTATAAGTGCTGACCTAGTTTTGGGCTGCCATTTTTAATTGCTCACTTCCGTCCCCAGGTCTTGGTCGACACTACTTATGAGTACTTAGAATATCGAAAAACCAATGTTAATGTTAAAAATCACGAAAAATACGAAATATTTACCAAAGATATGGACATTTTTCTACATCCGCACAACAGTTATATACACGTCAGAGGCAATATCCTGAAATCAGA
Organism: Ryuthela nishihirai; assembly: GCA_038380435.1. Lineage (NCBI taxonomy): Eukaryota > Metazoa > Arthropoda > Arachnida > Araneae > Heptathelidae > Ryuthela > Ryuthela nishihirai. Next base: position 6,275,745 of record JAWZYU010000021.1, read on the forward strand.
TGGGTCTGTTATCGGCGGCAATGATGTAGTTACGATGGTCAATAACGGGTACAACATTTTTAAGAGAGCTCAATATTATATTGAAAACAGAGAATTGGAAGATATTGAATTGCCAGGAGGGACGACCACAATTCACAATTTAATTGATTTTACCGAAGACTTTTCACACAGTGCTGCCACAAGTATGATGTGGTTCAAAGATACCGCAGACAGTTCGAAAATGAATAAGCATTTGTATAACGGAGGCGAAGATAAACTGGATACGAATAATAAGATAAAGGATTTTGCACAAGCATTGAAGAAAAATCTTGAATTCAATCAAGGATTCTCAGACATATATGAAATCACAAAAAAATAGTCAAAATGTAAGTTTATTCTTACCACTGAATCGGCTGTTTGGATTCTGCCGAGATGTGGATAAAGTGTTTCGCGGTGTAAAACATACCATAAAACATACCATAAAAATACCATCTCACGTATCTTGGTATATTCCAAAAGTGGAACGATAACTACAAGTACTTGCAAAACTAGAATTTCAGTTAGCAAGCGGCAATCCACATGAAATCTTTTGGGAATCGTGCAAACTGTACAAATCTCATGCTCGAATTGACTCTCAGGTCAGTTGGTGGGTTACTACAACTCAAAATATACCTGTCTATCTTTATGTCGTCTCACAAAAGTCTAAACAATTAAATAATCAAACCAGAAACAATATGGTGTTTGATCACATGTTACTAGAACGGATTCAGATCAGAGTGAATAGCAAACAGTTTCCCGAACAAGAATTCGAGTGCAACTTTGAACCCAACACTTTAGACTATGCGACTATGCGCGAGTTTACAACAGCATTTTCGCTGCAAAAAATATGGATATTGACTTGGGTACACAAGTCAGTTACCAAGATTTTATGAAACTGTATCCGATATTTCACTTCGATGTCAGCAAATACGAATCACGTCTATATGAATTATCAGCAACTGCTGACATCGAAATACGATTTTAATTAAATAGACTGTCAAATGAATTATATCACGTATATTGCGTAATTGTGTCAGAAGGAAAAGCAACTTTACAACTACTAGAGGGAAAACTTTTAGTTGTTGGCTAAAAAAATTATTTTAAATACAATCAAAATTTACATCTATTTGCACGTTTGAAAAAAAAAATTATGTACGTTCCCCACTTCTAATTGAATCTGATGAAATGTTTTTAAGAGAAAATTTCAATTAATCCGTTCAAATGTTGTTGAAGATCCTAAAAATTCTGATCATTAAGATTGTTTAAGGATTTTTTTTACTTCAGGAGATATTCTTTTTCAAACTTCCATCTGGACTAGAAAAATTGACGGCCGCCTGTGGCAACAGGCGACCAGCGATTCAACTAAGCAACTTTGAAAAAGCATAAAAAATAACTACTTACTCTTCAGGAGGGGAAAGTCAAAGTGACTTGGAATCGCTTGAGACCTTCTTAAATACTCCACAGAACCAAAACTGAATCTTGAACTTTGGTTTTGGATAAAAATTTTGGTTTCATAGCAAAATTATTACTTGGACTTTGCTACTGAATCTGGAACTTTGGCTTTAAATAAAAAAATTTGGTTTGATAGCAAAATTATTACTTTGACTTTGCTACTGAATCTTGAACTTTGGTTTTGGATAAAAATTTCGGTTTGATAGCAAAATTATTATTTCGATTTTGCTACTGAATCTTGAACTTTGGTTTTGGATAAAAATTATTACTTGGACTTTGCTACTGAATCTTGAACTTTGGTTTTGGATAAACATTTCGGTTTGATAGCAAAATTATTACTTGGACTTTGCTACTGAATCTTGAACTTTGGTTCTGGATAAACATTTCGGTTTGATAGCAAAATTATTACTTGGACTTTTCTACTGAATCTTGAACTTTGGTTTTGGATAAATATTTCGGTTTGATAGCAAAATTATTATTTGGACTTTGCTACTGAATCTTGAACTTTGATTTTGGATAAACATTTCGGTTTTATAGCAACATTTTTACTTGGACTTTGCTACTGAATCTTGAACTTTGGTTTTGGATAAACATTTCGGTTTGATAGCAAAAATTATTACTTGGACTTTGCTATCAAACCGAAATTTTTTTATCCAAAACTAAAGTTTAAGATTCAGTTTATTTTTGTTGAGTATTTAAGAAGGTCTCAAGCGATTCCAAGTCACTTTGATTTTCCCCTCCATAATAGAGTCCCAATCTAAGGTAAGTGCGATTTAAATAGATTTAATTGTAAAGCTGGAATGGGAATTATTACGTGGACTTTAGTTAGATAAAAGTTTTAAAATTCTTATAGCAAAATTATTACTTGAACTTTGATTAGATGAAAATTTTAATATTCTTCTATGTTAAATTATCATACACTTCACAAAGTTTCGGTTTGATAACAGAATTATTACTTTGGACTTTTATTAGATAAAAGTTTTAATATTATTGTTTAATAGCAAAATTATTACTTGAACGTTGCTTAGATAAAAGTTTTAACATTCTTGTAGCAAAATAATTACTTTCGACTTTGATTAAAAGTTTTAATGTTTTTCTATGATAAGAAATTTATTCACTTTTGGATAAAACTTTTAATATTCTTCTTTGATAACAGAATTAATACTTTGGACTTTGCTTAGATAAAAGTTTTGATTCTGCTGTATCCAGTGAAGTGTATGATAACTTATCAGAACACATCCATTTTTATCTCATACACACACACCTCATTTCAACCCAATTCATTTTATATCATACACACACACCTCATGTCAACCATCCAGCGACTTTCTCCATCCAGCCAAATTAAAAAAACACATAATTTTTCATTATCTCCACACACACCTCACTACAACCTAATTCATTTAAACTAATTCACAAATTAGTTCAAACCTCATCCTCCCAAAAAAAAGCTTAAATTAGTTTTTCTCATGCTAAAAAGCACCACCGTTTTTTCTAATTTTCACACATAATTTCACAAAAAATCACAAGAAACATACTTTTTACCTCACCCCCATAACTTTACCCATGGATTTTCATAGAATTCTCGAGCCCCTTTTACTGCGCCAGAACTCTCATTTACACTAGTACTTACGGGGCAGGGGTGGCACAGTTGATAGTGCACCAGCTCGTAACCTGTAGTTCCCAGGTTCGAGTCCCAGCTGGGTCAGTGTTGAGATTTATATCTGCAAAATTCCCCGCCTGCCCCACGGTCAGTAGAGGACACCGATGGGCTTGAAAAGACTGCTGCCTCTCAGATGGAACTTTAGCCTTGGTCCCTTGTGCAGGAGAGCCATACCCTCTGCAAGTTAAAGAACACGCTGGATGACCTTGAAGCGAGGATACCATCTGTCTCCCAACAGCTATTCCAGTGGATCCCCTCCCCCAACCTTTTCTGAGCCTTCGGTGTCCATGTGACCTGGCCATTTAGCTCATGGTGTGCAAAAGAATGCCATCACAGGTAAAACAACCCAACCAAATACAAGAAATACTCTGAGTTCTTGTCATGATCGGACGTACTTTCTTGGAGCTCCTGCTAGCCCGTCGTGTTCGGATATCCTTCACCACCCGAACACCATCGGTTGACCATCTGGGACACTTTGGACCCGTAAGTGCTATTATCTTTTATTGCTCCTGCCCTTCCCCTACGTCAGTCTCCGTGTACAGTGCCTTCTGTGCTGTGTGCTGCAAAAGATCAACGAGACAGAACTTTTGGACTAATTGTTGCAATCTTCCTGTTGTTGCGGTGACTCTCATTGTTTTTGCCAGTTGTTTTTGCCAGAGGCATATCGCTTCCGCTCACAACAATGACCTCAATATGCAACAGATGTGACGAAGCAGTACCACCTAACTCAGAATGCATAGTTTGCAGTGGAATTCAAAGGCAAACTGCATTTTGTTTGCTCGGGCACAACAGAAAAAAATTACAAAAAGCTGTCCCTAGAAAAGAAGAATGCGTGGTTATGTTGCGAATGCCAGTCGAACAAAATAAACCCAAAAGCGACCTTAGACATGGGAAACAGAGACAATTCGACACGTAACATCAATCTATTCATAGTAGAGATCGGTGATTTAAAGACAGGAGTGAGAGAATTGAAACGAAGTGTAGAATTTTTTTCTAGCAAGTATGACGAACAGATGCAACAAGTAATAAATTACGAAAGAAATCAAAAGGATTTAACTACAAAAATCTATGAAGCCGAAAATTTAAACACAGAAATGAGAGAAGAGATTAAGGATCTGAAACAAAATCTTAATGACGTGGAACAATATTGACGCAATAAAAATATAGAAATTAATGGTGTTCCCATATTTGAAGGGGAGGATGAAACAGAGCTTAAAATAAAGTTGAATAAAATTTCCCAGTCATTAAACATAGTCAACTACACAGACAATATGATTGAAAAAGTTCACAGACTTCCAAAAAGAAATAAAAGCAAAACCCCAAAGATAATTGTCCAATTCGTTACACTGAAAGATAGAGACATTTGGATACAAAACAGGAAAAAAAAATTACAACCATTATTGCCGACCTTAATGATAAAAATAATAAATAAATACCCCCTCAAGCAGCTGCTTGCCACAGAGGTCTGACAGGAGCCTGTCAGTTTATATGCCACAGTAGAAGATCTGTGAGGATGGCAGGACTTCAGCAGAAAACAACACGAACATCCATGCCTTACCCGGGGCTCGAACCCAGGTCCCGTAGATCAGTAGCAAAGCGCGCTAACCGGACGGGACAGCTCTTAATGCAAGGACAGCTGAAACGCACGGGACAGCTCTTAATGATAAAGGAATACCAATATATATTAAGAAAAACATGACTATGATTAACAGAGAACTTTTCTGGAGAGCTAGAATGTGTGCAAAAGAAAAAAAATATAAGTATATTTGGTTCAAAAATGGAAAAGTTCTAATGAGGAAATCAAATGGTGAAAGAATTATCAATGTTGATATATTCTCCAACTTTCATATTTTTTGAACTTTTAGATATATCCGATAAAACTTGCTTTTTTTCTTTTTTTTTTGCTCTTTACTTTTGCTTTTTTTTAATGAATATTCTTGTTAGCTATCTCTGATTTGAATTTTGAAGGTCTTAATAGCAACTATGATGTTGCTTATGTAACTACAGGTTTAGAAGTGGAGGCTTGGTTCGTAAATAATTATAGTAAATTTATTTACGAAAATAAATTAGGAATTGCTCATGTTAATATAAGAAGTCAAAGAAAATATTGGGATTCATTAAAATTAAGTATTAACAATTACATGAAACACATTGATTTGCTTGTTTCAACTGAAACAAATGTAAATAAATATGAAAATTATTTATATAATATTGATAAATATAATAAAATTACAAATGATAATATAACTAAAAAATATTAGGGGTATTTCAGTATACTATAAAGAAAATCTAGATATTGAAATTATTTCACAACAAACACTTCCAGCGGAAACAATATATATAAAAGTAAAAAAAAAATAATATAATATATCATGTTTTAGCACTATGGTCTGTAAATGGTAGCTAGGTAGTCACTGGAAGGAGAGCTATGCACCAATCCCCTGTGATGATGCATAAAACCGGCCAGGCCTAGCACCTAATGTCCGACCCCACCTTCTCGTGGTGCAGACCGTTAGTACCTTTCAAAAGCGATACTCTCTTGTGGAAGTGAACGGAAGGGGAGGGCTGCCCGATTAGTGAGGCCTACTGATCTGGACAACTATGGCTACCTTTCTTTTTTTTCTACTCTGCTGAGGAGTGGTCAACCACACAGGGTCCTGGTGCTGACCATATAAACCCACTGAACTGGACTGATATATGGCTCTGAGCTTAATTATGGATCCTGATTTTGCTGCACTGGTGGGCTTCTGTGGAGGGAAAATCTTCCACTGTGTTTTCTGTTTGTTTGTGGGTTGACAGCCCCAAGTGAATAGATTCACAGGATATGTTTATCAGCTGGTGGATAATCCTGAGCAGAGGTCATCGCAGTCACCTGAACTCTTTGCTTCTATTGGCATCGTCAAATTCTACATTGGAGGAAGTCTTCCAGTGTAGATGGCTTCAGCCTGTAGTGGTGGGGGAACGTGTCTTTCCTCCATGTCTGTGATTAGCGGGCTCTTTGATATTGTCGGCATTCCCTCTCTCAACAAATATAGTTTCTTTAAACATCCTACTAACTATTTTCTCTCCACAGGGAGTTGAAATGTGAGGACTCTGCACAGAGCTTTTTCTCTTGATGTCCTCACACAAGAATCCACCATTATAATTTAGATATTCTCGGCTTGCAAGAGACCAGATGGACAGATAAAGGTCAGATTCTTAAAAATAATCTTAAATTTCTCTATTCAGGGAGGGACGACAATAAGCATCACCAAGGTGTGGGTCTGCTTCTCAGCAAAAACGCTACTGATGCTCTTCTAGGATATGAGTGCATTAATGAAAGGTTTCTTCAGCAAAATTTCAGACAAGCGTTAAAGACCTGAATGTAATCTGCTGTTATGCCCCCAATGAGGATGCCGATGAGGATGAGAAGGATAGGTTTTATGGACAACTTCAGGATATTTTGAATTCTGTCAAGAAAGGTGATATTACCCTTGTTCTTGGTGACTTCAATGCCAAAGTTGGTACTGACTCTGACCTTTGGGGAGGAGTAATAGGCCCTTTTGGTATTGGTAGCTGCAATGGCAATGGGCAACGTCTCCTACAGGTAAGTAAACTCAGTAGATTCAGAATAACTAACACTTATCACAAACACCGCGACATACATAAGTACACCTGAGTTTCACCCGATGGGCTGCATAAGAATATGATTGATTATATATTAATTAACAGCAAATGGGCTAGTTCTGTTAGGAATGCCAGGTCATATAGGGGAGCTGAAATTGGATCTGACCATTACCTTGTTAAAAGTGTCTTGCAACTTAAACTTAAAAAGAGTTGTGTTAGGGTTAAAAAATTTACTTTTAATACTGAAGCTCTAAAAGATCCAATTATAGCTAAAGCTTACCATGATAGGTTACTTAGTCATTATGAGAGTCATGATTTACTTACTACTGAAGTTGAGGAAGAATGGGATCATTTTAAACAGGCTTTTTTGGACACTAACAGTACTCTTTTAGGAAAAAAGGAGCAGAAGAGACAGAATTATCTGAGTGATAAGGCACTTAAGCTTATTTCAGAAAGAAAGAACTGCAGGAATATCCTTAATCAATACCCTACTAGTCCTAATAGAAAACATTACAGAGAACTTAATAAACGTGTAAAAGATCAGTTAGCTGCTGATAAGAATCTTTGGCTTGATGGCTTGGCTGACAAAGCCGAGGAAGCAGTTAGACAGCACAACAGCAGAGAGCTGTACCAGATAGTTAATGTTTTGTGTGGTAGAAAACGGACAGGTATACAGGGATTGGAGGATAAACAAGGTAAGGTTATAGAAGGTGAGGATGCTGTCATGGCTAGGTGGGCTGAGCATTTCAGTGATATTCTAAACAATGTGGTTAGTTCTACTCGAATTGTTTGCAATGATGATAGATGCATTGGTGGCTTTAATGTTGGCCCTATAACACAATCTGAAGTTATTTTGGCTGTTTCTAAACTTAAACTTCATAAATCCCCAGGGGTAGATGAAATTACTACGGAAATGCTTAGAGCTGGGAATGTTTCGGTTACCACTTGGATGACTGAAATTCTGAATACCTTTTATGATGAAGGCATGGTTCCTAAAAATTTTATCACAGCTATTTTTATCCCTAGTTTCAAAAAAGGTGATCGCAGTTCTTGTGATAACTATAGGGGTATCAGCCTACTCTCTGTTCCAGGTAAAGTTCTTTCCATGATTGTGCTTAATAGAATTAAGAATCTGGTTGACAGTCAATTGCGTGATGAGCAATGTGGATTCAGAAGTCGTAGGGGATGTGTGGATCAGATATTTTCAATTAGGCAGATTCTTGAGACACGTTTAGAGTTTCAGAAACCTTTGGTTGCTAGCTTTGTTGATTTCGAAAAGGCTTTCGACTCTGTTGATCGTCATAATTTGCGGTTCATTGTGAGGTCATATGGTATACCAGACAAGTTAGTTAACATAACAAAAGCTCTCTATAATAACACTGAGTCGTGTGAGAGTTGGTAAGGCTTGTATCAATTGGTTTAGCATTACTTCTGGTGTTCGACAAGGGTACATTTTGTCTCCTTTCCTCTTTAGTTTGGTTATTGGTTATGTTATGCGAAATTCACTTCAAGGGAAAGATTTTGGCCTTAGATGGTCTTGGGATACTAAAATTTCTGATATATATTATGCTGATGATTTAGCCCTGTTGGCAAATAATGTTGATGAGATGAACTCTTTCATTCAAGCTGTTGAAGAAACTGGTAGTAGAGTAGGTTTGGTTATAAACAGAGAGAAAACTAAAGTGATGAAAATTGGTCAAGCAGGATATGATTAAGTTAATCTGAATGGTTGCAGTCTTGAACAGGTGTCACAGTTTAATTATCTTGGGAGGTATGTAACAGATAACGGTGATGTGCGGCATGAGATTAACAGACGAATAGGGATTGCTGCCGGGACTTTTAAGAATCTATGGAGAGTGGGGAGAAATAGGCATATACACCTAAAGACTAAAATTAGACTGTATAATAGTTTGGTTCTTTCTAGGGTTAGTTATGGTAGTGAAACATGGACACTTTGTAAACAAGATAACAGGAAACTGGATGCTTTTGATTCCAGATGCTTACGCAGTATCTTGGGCATTAGGTGGTTCAACTTTGTAACTAATGATGAGGTTAGGCAAAGGAGTTTGCAACCTCCTTTAAGCAGCATATTGTGCAGAGAGAGACTCCGTTGGTTTGGCCATGTTGCCCATACGGATAATTATAGATTGGCGAATAGGGTTATGAACAGTGTGCCTAAAGGCCTCAGAAAGAAGGGGAGACCTAGGATGTGGTGGGCAGACAATGTCAAACAGGACCTTGTTAGAATTGGTGTGCAGTGGCCAGATGCAGTAGATGTAGCTCAGGATAGACTTGCTTGGAGAACTAAATTGCACGGTCTGGTTGGACCTCCGTAGCCCATGGCTGCTTGATGATGATGATGACGACGACGACGATGATGGTGGTGGTGGTGGTGGTGGTGGTGGTGGTGATGATGATGATGATGATGATGATGATGATGATGATGATGATGATGATGATGATGATGATGATGATGATGATGATGATGATGATGATGATGATGATGATGATTTAGCACTATACAGATCACCTAGTACAGATGTGAACTCTTTTCTGTTGAATTTCCGAAACTGAATGGAAAATACAGAAAAAGATCAAAATCAGATTTTAATAGGTGATTTTAATATCGATACAATGAATACTAAAAAACATGGCACAGAAAAATATATCACACTATTGGCTGAAAGGAATTTTAAAAGATTAATAAGGGAAGCTACAAGAGAAGAAATAGTATTTTGCTTGTTTGAATTTTTGAATTTGCTGATATGTTTTTAATGAGTTTAATATTAATATGGTCTATACAGGTTTTGGTAATTTTAATTTTTACTATTTCTTCTCTTGTAGCTTCCCTTATTAATCTTTGAAAATTCCTTTCAGCCAATAGTGTGATATATTTTTCTGTGCCATGTTTTTTAGTATTCATTGTATCGATATTAAAATCACCTATTAAAATCTGATTTTGATCTTTTTCTGTATTTTCCATTCAGTTTCGGAAATTCAACAGAAAAGAGTTCACATCTGTACTAGGTGATCTGTATAGTGCTAACTCATCATCATCATCATCATCACCACCACCACCACCACCACCACCACCAATAAGGGAAGCTACAAGAGAAGAAAGGAATTTTGAAAGATTAATAAGGGAAACTACAAGAGAAGGAATAGTAAAAATTAAAATTACCAAAACTTGTATAGACCATATTAATATTAAACTCATTAAAAATATATCAGCAAATTCAATAATTCAAACAAGCAAAATTGAAGACCACTATATGATTTTAACACTGATTAGCAACACCAATAACAATTTGAATAATATTAATTATACTGAAACAGACCAGGAAAATAAGAATTGGTCATTTGACCATAACAATATAAACAAAGCTATTTCTGAAATGAATTGGAATTTAGAAAATTATGGAGACAACTTAATAGACGAATTAAACCTATATAAAGTATTTAAAGACATTTATGATGGAATTTTAGGAAAAAAAAAGAATATATATGAGGAGAGTTGGAAAGGTAAAAAGATATCATAGCAAAAATTGGATAGCACCGAACTTGATAGAATTAATTGAAGAAATATATAAAGCTTCGATTAAATTTAAAAACAATGATAAAAGTGATGCTTATAAAAATAAATATAAAAAATTAAGGAATACGGTTAATATTCAGATTAGAAATCAGAAACAACTTTATTATAGAAATAAACTTATAATGAAAAAAAAATGATATGAAGATTACCTGGCAATTAATATATGAAATATTAGAAGGATAACAGAAAAAATCAGCAGACGATGTAATAATTGACAATATGTCCAAAAAGAAATTATCTGTGGAAGAAATAGCAAATAATTACAATGACATTTATAATATACTAATTTTACAGATAAGAAATACAAATCCCAAGACGATATAAATTATGTTCCAACCATGATGCAAAGAGTTTGAACTCTATCTATATACATGAAATCACTGAAAAACAAACTGATGAAATAATTTCTTCATTAGCCACTTATAAATCACTTGGTTACGATAATGTTTGCATTAAACATATAAAATTTTATAAAGAGACATTACTAATATTATATCAAAAATTTTAAATCAGATTATATTTACTGGGAACATACCTACTGAACTCAAAACAGGTATTTTAAGACCTATTTTTAAAGGTGGTATTAAGGAGGATTTTTCTAACTATCGAACAATAACAATTCTGCCTATTTTTTCGAAAATAATGGAAAAATATATTTATAATACTGTTTTTACCTTTTTACTTAAACACAACATAATTAATGAAAATCAATTTGGCTTTCAAAAAGGAAAAACACAATTCAACTAATTTCCAAAATTGAAAATAATATTAATAAATCATTGAATAATAGAAAAAAAATTGTAACTATGTTCTTAGATTTAAAGAAAGCCTTCGATACAATAGATCATAGCATTTTACTAAATAAATTGGAAAATTACGGTATTCGCAGTATATTGTTAGATTGGTTTAGAAATTATTTAATAGACAGATACAAATTACTAAAATAAAAAACTGCTATAGCAGAAAAGTAATTGCACGACATGGAATTCCCCAAGGCTCAATTTTAGGTCCTTTATTGTTCCTCGTATACATAAATGATTTGTTCAATACAAAATTAAATAGTGCTATTTATCTATATGCTGACGACATTGTTTTAAAAAACAGTCAGAAATATTTAAATGATAGCATTTCAGAGGTTCAAACAGATTACAATAATATTATTAGATGGTTAAATCATAAATAAAATTTATTTAAATGAGAAAAAACAAAATTGATGATTATTCATTCATCAGGATTTCATATTCATCAAATCCTCTTTATCAAAACTCATAAAATAAATTGCAGAATAAAGGATTTTTCAAATTATGAATCATTATGTAATTGCCCACTTGTTGAGCAAGTAAATAAAATAAATTACTTAGGAATCATTTTTGATGAATATTTTAGGTGGAATGCCCATATATCCCACATATGTGAAAGCTTGAGAATATCAGCGATAAAAATTCAAAAATTGAAATACGTATTAAATATGGAGGCCTGTGTAATATTTTATAATGCAATACGCGAATCTGTTTTAAATTATGGAATAATTGTGCCTGAAACAACTAATTTAACTAACATAAAATAGAAAAACTGGAGTCTATGATAGCTAAAAATATTATTCCGTTTTATTTGCAAAAAATTTATAAAACTTCCACCGATAGATTAAAATTTTAAACCTTTTATCCTACAGCAATTTATATAAATATAATGTAATAGTTAAAAAATTTTTTGACGAAACTTACAAACTAAAAATTCAACATAACAAAAATACAAGACTTCAAAACCAAGGTTATTAGAAATTGCCAAATTTTCGAAATAATTACGGGAAATCTACCACCGAATATCAAGTACCGTTTATATTTAATGCTATTCCAATAGAATTACTAAATATAGATTCTTTTAGAAGACTTAAAATGGAATTAAAAAATTATTTGGTATTTTCTAGTTAGCTGATTATTATGTGTTGTGTTTTGTGGATTTATTTGATGTACACCATTTTTGTGGCTGAATGACCTATGTTTAATATAATTTATTCATTTTCCTGCAGATAAGCTATTTAGCTTTGCGGGTCAAATTGTAAATGTATTTGTATTCTTTACTCTTATGAATAAAAATTATATTCTTTAAAAAAAACAACGACTAGAAGTTCGACTACAACGAACGAACGATTATGTACCACTTCGTGAGACATAACATCAACTTACCAAGCGAGAGAAACAAAACAAGATACGACAATAAAACAAATGGAACAGTTTTCAATCACGGAGATCTTGTCTGGTTGTACATCCACATAGAAAGAAAACACTTTCTCCAAAATTTCAGAAACCATGGGATGGTACGTATTAATAGGTATGGAGTATGCCTTTGCTACTCCACTCAGACCAAGGACGGAATTTCGAATCGAATGTGCGTAAAGTCATCTCTCAACTCTTAGGCATTCAGAAAGCAAGAAAAATCCCCTACACCCTGAGTCGAATGGTATGACTGAAAGATTCAATAGGACAATTGCTGAAGAAACTTCGGAATCCAGAAATGTTCGAGACGAACATGATCTAAGGAGCGGGAAGTGTTACGAAAGATGAAAGTACTACAATGAACCGTGATGTGATGTGTCGTCTTAATGCTCGCTGAACTACAGCGTGAAAATTATTGTCACCAACTACTTGGAACGAAGCTAGCTTAAAAATAAAGAATAAAAAAAATAAAATAAATACCCCCTCAAGCAGTTGCTTGCCACAGAGGTCTGACAGGAGCCTATGTAATTAAGAGGAATTGGAATGTGAAGAAAAGCGTAGTTTGTTTTAATCTGTACGGTATAGTAAAAAAAAGAAGAAGCGTTTTTCTTTGGTGTGTTCGCGAGATATTAAATAAGTTTATTAATGTCGATCCTGTTGGCGGAACAGATCCGAGATGAAGGTAGCGTCCTCACAACGTAGGCACCTGGCTTCCCATTTGAACCTGAGACGCTGTCTTTGACGGAGCTCAGCAGGAGCGAAATATGAGATGGTTAAGTTTCAGGGAGCACGTGTAGTGTGTGCTTTTTAGATAGAGACTTTAGATTAGATTAAGAAATTTTTAGATTAGAGAAATGATCTTACAACACCTTGTGTAGTAAGTAATATAATCGGAAATTTCAATTTATCGTCAATAAAGGTAATGTATATTTCACAGTTTTCTTTAGTAAAATCTGCATTGTGCTTTTAGGTCTGAAGATATCATTGTATATTACTACACAATGAAAATCTGTTAGCCATTCGAATAGTTTTGTGTCTGTTACCTACTTGGTTAATATTTTGCTGCTGTTAATATAGTTGAAAGTTATATATGTAATGAAGTATTAAAAGTGTATATATAATGAAATATTTAAAATGATGCAGCCCTGCCATCCTCACAGACCTTCTGCTATGGCATATAAACTGACAGGTTCCTGTCAGACCTCTGTGGCAAGCAGCTGCTTGAGGGGGTATTTATTTATTTTATTTATTTTATTTAGATTATTATTGTTACAGTAATATTAACTTCTTTGTAACCGGTAATTTTCTTTTAAGCTCTATTTGAAATGGTGGCTTGGGTAAAGAAATATCCTGCATAACTAATGTTTTAATATTAAATAGATTATTTCAGTTGCCTATAAAGTTAAGGAGATATTTCTATAGGTTGATGCTTTTTCTTTCATTACTGAATTGACCATGTTTTAGTCTTTTTGACTGAAAGCTGTTTCATATAAAATAATTTGCTCTAAATGCTCAGTTTCAAATCGTTTTCCGTCGTACGTGTAGTACCTTCCGTTCTTATTAAATATATTATATTAGTTCCAATAAAAGTTACGTTTTGCATATACTTCCAAAAAATTTATCATTCTTTCTTTTGCATTTTATAATGGAAACTGACAGGTTCCTGTCAGACCTCTGTGGCAAGCAGCTGCTTGAGGGGGTATTTATTTATTTTCTAAATAAAATACTTTTATTCTAAATAAAAAATTTTTTCTAAATAAAATACTTAATTTTCTAAATAAAATACTTTTACTCTCAGAAAAATTTAATCATTCTTTCTTTTGCACTTTAAAATGATAATGAAATGACAAAACTGTGTATCATATTTATATAATATGTAGCATATAATGTGTTTATAAATAGTATTTTGTCTCTCTCACAGATCTTATCTATGACATATAAACTGATTGGCTCGTATCAGACCTCTGTGCCAAGCAGCTACTTGAGGGCGTATTTACTATTATTTTTCTATTCAGCTGTGATAACCTTTTTTGCAGCAAACACTTGAATATGTAAAAATGAATTTAAAATGTGTTATTGTCCTTAAGTATGCCATTTGTTTTATCTTTGGGGACCAAATAATTTCACTATATTTTGTGCATTATTACAGATTACACCTATGGGAATTCAGCATTACAATGAAGGATTCTGGCAAAACCTATGTGCAGTTAAGTTGTGCAGCTTGCATTTTTAGCTTGAATCCTTTATTATACTACTTGATACTTTTTGAAGAAGAATAAATTTCACTGCTGTTTCTTCAGTCCAGAATGTTCAGACAGAAATGATGCTGAAAGCTTTTCCTTCTCATTGAGGTTCTGTAAACGCATGCTAAACCATTTTTTCTTTTGCCTACTTCAGTTTTATTATGTCAATAATTGTTCTTATCAATTGGTATATGAGCTTTTATATTTTTAGACAATTTTCTAAAACAATATAATATTTCAATAAGAAATTAATGCTATTAAGAATGATCCCCCTTGGTTCTATCATACGAAAATTGATCATGTGCTAAAAAAAGTTTGACAGAAAAACGAATATTAGATGTGTGCAGAGTAACAGAACATATATTGAACTTCAATGGAGTACTTTTTTATAATAGTTCTTTTGAATGATGTTTCATTTTGCTCTCAGCTTTTGCAAAATTAAATTTCTTAACTGCTTAGCGTCATGTTTAATGACATGTAGCAAATGTCATACCCTAATATTTTTTTTCTCTCTTAGCTTTATTTAGTTTTTGATTAAATAGAATGTTTTCACAAACAGAATTTTGTACTACCATTAATTTGAAAAGGATTAATCCTGGCTTTTCTATGTTTATTATTTTATTTTAGGAAAATATGTCATTGGCATTTTTAGCATTAAAGCTGAGAAACTAATAGCATATAATTATTGTTTGGTATTTGCACTTCATTCAAGTTGTAAATTTCAAAATTTAATTTTTACTTGTATAAAGCAATCTTGTGGCTGAGTGGTTAGCATGCTTGGCTTCTAATCTAATGGACCTGGTTTGAAGCCCTGGGTAAGGCATGGATATTGTGTTGTCTTTCTGCTGAGGCACACCTCTATGGTGTGTAGACTGGAAGACTGCGATGAGACCTCTGTGGCAAGCAGCTGCTGGAGAGGATTTTTTTTAATACTTATTGTATGTAGAAAATATATACTTAAAATATACATATCCATGACAGGCAATGTGTATCACATGATGTAAGCATTGTTTTTTATGTTTGAAATATTCCTTTTTCTTTTTTTGCCTGAAAATTTCGAAGTGGACAAGATACAAATTTAAAAATAAAATTAAAAGTGTTGTAAAAGATCTTTTCACTGAAAATTTTAATTTATTTTCCAAATATATGATTAATGAGTTGTACTCATCCATATTTAAAATTTATCGGATATTACCATAATACATTATAAAGTTAATGAGCTTTCTGTAAGAATGCCTTGCATGAAAAAAATTTTTGCAACTATGATGAACTGTCAAATTATCTCAACAGTCCATCCAGAGAAAATTATTTGCAGAAATATGCTATATTCCTGTGCTTAGTTTATTTTGCACTAATGAATAATGTTTGTTTCGCTTTCTAATATTTTATAATCCTTCTAAAGGAAAGCAGTTTTAGAAATAGTTTTTCCCAGTTCCATCAAACTTATGTAAAATAACAATTTTTATTAAAAAAAAGTCTTCCAATTGATCATGGTAGCTCCTGACACTTGCCTTTGTATAACAATGTATACTGATAAGCTAAGAAAACAGGTCTGTTATTCTTAATTTTTTCCTCTAATTTAATATCTGTATATTACTTTAGAGAAAAAATTAAGAATATCAGAATGACAAAAACTCCAGAGAACAAATGATCTCTGGAGTTTCAAAAATTCATAAAAAAAAACTGAAAAGTATATTTGCATAAATTCCACAGTTGGAAAGAAAAACGAATATTTGTTAAGAGTATATGATAGAAATAATATTCCAACATGCCTGATGGAGAGTGGAGGTCTTTCCTGTGCTGCTGTTCTTTATTTTAGAAGTAAAATATATATTTAAAATATTTTTAAATTTATAAACAAGTTGTATAGAATCATTGTTTCTTGCACTCAGTGAAGTTTTAAATTATTGAACTTTCTTTGCATATATCATGACACAACTAGCCATAATTTCTAATTTGTGTAATGGTTGAAACTATTGTAATAACTTATTGAAGTAATGTACAAAACTAAGCCAACAGTGATTTTAGATTTGATATCTGCCATTTTCTGTTTTATAGCACTGCCTCTTAAAGATAAAGATATGACAATTTTAAAATAAATGTCTTGTTAAAGAGGATTTTTTTTTTGGACTTTGTTTTCATTATACGTTAATAGATTCTATTAGTGATAATGTAAGATGACATTACTCATGAATGCTCAAAATTTAGTATTACCATAAGCAGACCTGAATCTCCAAAAAAAGCAAGAGTTGGGAGCAAGAAACACAACTGAGACAGAATAATGTGTGTTGGGGGGGGGGGGGGGGGGGGAAGGGTCAAGAGACTGGATTTCCAATGCAGCATAACATTTCCACCTTTTTTATATGTATTTATATAACATATTCGAAAACGCATGAAATATAATTATGTTTAATAATTTTTGGCATCTTACTCTTATTAGCATCCTGAAGGGAGTGGGGAATTGGATAGATCTGGCTCTGACCCTAAGTTATTGTAGAGTTCATAAGCTTTGTGTACAATGCATTTCATGAAATAAAAAATTGCAACTATGATGAACTATTAAATTTTTTCAGTATCCCAAACAGAGAAAATTGATTAATGTTAAAATTATGCTACTACAATATGCAGGAAAAGATAATTTTAATGATTGCTTATTATTGTTAGCCTAATTTTTTTGTTTCTAATATAATAGAAAATAAACTTCATTTGTGGTTCGCCTTATTTAAACAATCCTTCTCCCATAAAGGAAATTAGTAAGAAATAGTTTTCACAATTCCATGAAACTTATTCAGAATTACTGTACTCTTTTAACTTCAGTGGGTGCAGTTTTGCATTGAGTAGCATATTTTTATGTTATTTATTTTATGATTTGCAGGTAGATATGGTGTATTTCTGTGCAATGATTTCAAAAATATGTTTTCTCTCTTCAATAAGCCTTTGCTTCTAAAGAAATGGGTATATTAATTGATTTGTTGGAAAATAATTTGCTATATGCAACAGTTTTTCATAAAAAGCTCAAGTTTGGAGTAATAGAGCTTCAAAATTTCTCATTGTTATAACATGCAAATTCCTAATAAGTTGGTAGGAGTGTAGATAGATGCTATTTTTGCATTAAACAATGTTTTTTCATGAATTTACTATCCCATTATCCTGTGTAGGAAAGCATATAATGCATGTGTCATTAATTTATATATCATATCACAATTTTAAGAAAATACATATTATATTTATGCATTTTATTTTACAATGAATAGTTTTTTCTTGTGTGTAATAACTCTTCCCATACAGGATAGATTTCACTGTAATGTTTATATTTCCTTTTTTTTTGTCACATTTAGTAATCTTTGATTTAGAAGTGTGGCATTATTGATAAAATAACATGGTTTGAAAAAATTTTTGTAATGTTTTATGTCTCAACAAAATCTTCCTGGTCTGCCCTCAGTCAGCAGGGTACACCAATGGGCTTAGTAAGGCCACCATCCATCTAATGAGATGTTAAACCTTGGCCCTGTATGTGGGAGAGCCATACCTTGTGCATATTAAGGAACATGGATGGCCTTAATGAGAGGGTACCATTTGTCTCCTAACAGCTGTCCAGTGGGTCACTTCCCTTAATCTTTGAGCCATTGGGCTCTTGTGACCTGGCCGTTTAACCCAATGTGCTGCTCGGAGGTAAAACAACCTAAATCTTCAAGTCAGTCAGTCATAATAACTGTGACTTATTTACCGTAATCTTTCTAAACCTCAGTGGTTTTAATTTTGCATTGAATAATATATTTTTATGTTACAGTTATTTATTTCATGATTTGCAAATAGAAATAGTGTGTTTCTCTGATAATTTATCACTGAACACTTGATTTTGCAATGATCAACTAACTTTTTTTCTTTCTTAAAGGAAAATGTATTTGAACGTGTCATTGATTTCTTATTTAATTTCTAATTTACAGGAAAATATAAAAAAGACTTTTATTATATATATATAGCATTTTCCATAGAAAAGCTTAAATTTTAGAGATTCAAAGTTTCTCATTGATATAACATGCAAATTCACTAAAAGATTTGTAGGAGTAAAAGTGGATGTCATATTTCTTTGCTACATTAACACTGAATTCTGTCTTTTCATGAATTTAATCCTATTATGTGATATAAGAAAGTGCACATGTGTTGTCATTGATTTATTTAATATCACATTTGTAAAAAAATACATATATTACATAGGCTTTGGACAGAAATATGGAAACAGTTCCTTGTTATCTCAGTAGAAAATCACATTTTGAGCTCAATAACTTGTACAATATGATTTTTAATGAAAAATATGTCTAAAGATATAGATGCCAGTAAAATCTTCCTCTATCTCAATTTTGATCAATATTTATTCAGTATTCAGGGAGATAAATGCTGAATATTTAAAATACGAAAAAAATTAACCCCAAAATTTATGTAATGCTTTGAAATAGGCTGAGATCAGCATAGGGTGTAATGCACCCTGTAGTTAAGTCAACTATGATAAAATAATCTGCTTTAATGCCACCATCCATCAAATGGGACATTAAGCCGTGGCTTGTCTATGGGAGAGACATACTATGTGCACATGAAAGAATATGCTTGATGGCATGCTAACAGTTGTCTAGTGAGTCTTCTTTCCCCAGCTGTGTTGCGATCCTTGTAACTTGGTCATTTAGCCCATTACTTAGAGGTAAACAACTCAACCCTTTTTTAATTCAGTTTTGAGGTTAAATTTTTGTACCGTGTTAATATTCCTGTGTTCATTACTCTTTGAAAACTCAACAGATATTGTTTAAAATTGAGATCTTTGATTTACCTTCAGACATTTTCTTCACTAAAAATCATAGTGAAGAAGTTGTTGAGCTCTGAGTTCGAGCTCTGGGTATGGCATCGATGTTTGTGTTGTTTTTCTGCGTAGGTCCTGGCATCCTCACAGACCTGCTATGGCGTATAAACTGACAGGCTCATGTCAGACCTCTGTTTCAGGCAGCTGCTTGAGGGTGTATTTATTGTAACATGGATCTGTTTCCATCTTTTTTCTCCATTACTTGTATTTCTGTATATTGGATATTGTTTCTTTTCTACTTTTTTTGAGTAAGAATCAAGTTCTATCAACTGTGTGTGTCATATCAATTCCTAATTTATTTATGTAAAATTTGAGTATTAAAAAAATTCATAAGCATTTGCTTTAAATAAAGCGATTTTAGTGTACTGAGATTTTAATTTCTCTAATAACTGCATAATACTTATTAAACTTAAACAGATTTCTAATGTTTATAGGAAAATGCACGCCTGGATCTGGTGGAAAAACGAGTTGATAGGGACTTACAAAACAGTCGAACTGATAAAAAGATAAGAAGGGGATGGGGCAAGAAACAACTTACATTTCAGCATGCCCCCACCCGGTTTTACTGCTTTTGAAAATGCGTGAAGTATAAATTTGTTTAATGATATTTGCCTCTATTTCCTTTAGTAACGTTCGTTTTTTTTTTTTTTTGGAGGGGGGGGGGGGACTCATGCCCTTCTGATCTGGGCCCTGGGAAAATTAAT
This sequence comes from Ryuthela nishihirai, assembly GCA_038380435.1. Taxonomy (NCBI): domain Eukaryota; kingdom Metazoa; phylum Arthropoda; class Arachnida; order Araneae; family Heptathelidae; genus Ryuthela; species Ryuthela nishihirai. Next base: position 6,296,094 of record JAWZYU010000021.1, read on the forward strand.
TTTCTATTTATATCTAAGTAGCTTTAACCTTTTATTTAAAAACTAGGGAAAATTGATCATTCCTGCAATGTGTTTTATAGCAAAAGTGTAAAGACGGAAAATTTAGTGTCTTGCTAAAAAACCATATATATGGATGAAGAATACCCGAATGTGACACAATTAGGCTTGCAAAAATTGGGTAATGTAGGCAAATAGTTAAAAAAATTGTAGCAATGAAATGACCTTTAGACAACTTATCAGCAATAACATACTTATATCGAATAAATTCTGGACATAAATCAAGCATAAAATATATCCAACACTTAAAATTATTATTTTTTCTTTGAAAAGTATATACTAAAGACGAAATTAATATATACAAATGGGGTGTGAACTAACTCAAAATAACCGGAAACATTGGAAACAGTGTAACTGCATTGAACTATGGCGTTTATGTTGTGACGCAGCTACTCTCGCCTCGCGGTTACCATGGACCCTATGGTACTTGGGAATCTCTCTTATTCTGTCATCATCATCATCCTCAAGCAGCCATGGGCTACGGAGGTCCAACAAGACCGTGCAGTTTAATTCTCCAAGCATATCTGTCCTGAGCTACATCTGCTGCATCCGGAAATGCACACCAATTCTAACAAGGTCCTGTTTGATATTGTCTGCCCGCCGCATCCTAGGTCTCCCCCTCCTTCTGAGGCCTCTAGGCACACTGTTCATAACCCTATTCGCCAATCTATAATTATCCATAAGGGCAACATGGCCAAACCAGCGGAGTCTCTCTCTGCAAAATATGCTGCTTAAAGGAGGTTGCAGACTCCTTTGCCTAACCTCATGATTACGTACAAAATTAAACCACCTTATGCCCAAGATACTGCGTAAGCATCTAGAATCAAAAGCATCTAGTTTCCTGTTATCTTGTTTACCCAGTGTCCAAGTTTCACTACCATAACTAACCCTAGAAGGAACTAAAACTATTATACAGTCTAATTTTAGTCTTTAGGTGTGTGCCTATTTCTCCACACTCTCCAAAGATTCTTAAAAGTCCCGGCAGCAATCCCTATTCGTCTGCTAATCTCATGCCGCACATCACATTATCTGTTACATAGCTCCCAAGATAATTAAACTCTGACACCTGCTCAAGACTGCAACCATTCAGATTAAGTGAATCATAGCCTGCTTGACCAATTTTCATCACTTTAGTTTTCTCTCTGTTTATAACCAAACCTACTCTACTACCAGTTTCATCAACAGCTCGAATGAAAGAGTTCATCTCATCAACATCATTTGCCAAAAGGGCTAAATCATCAGCATAATCTAAATCAGAAATTTTAGTAACCCCAGACCAATATCTTTCCCTTGAAGTGAATTTCGCATAATGTAATCAATAACCAAACTAAAGAGAAAAGGAGACAAAATGCACCCTTGTCGAACACCAGACGTAATGCTAAACCAATTGCTACAAGACTTACCAACTCTCACACATGACTCAGTGTTATTATAGAGAGCTTTCATTATGTTAACTAACTTGTCAGGTATAGCATATGATCTCACAATCAACCACAAATTACGACGATCAACAGAGTCGAAAGCCTTTTTGAAATCAACAAAGCTAGCCACCAAAGATTTCTGAAACTCTAAACATTTCTCAAGAATCTGCCTAAGTGAAATTATCGAATCCACACATCCCCTACCACTTCTGAAACCACATTGCTCATCACGCAATTGACTGTCAACCAGATTCTTAATTCTATTAAGCACAATTATGGAAAGAACTTTACCTGGTACAGAGAGTAGGCTGACACCCCTATAGTTATCACAAGAACTGCGATCAACTTTTTTGAAAATAGGCGTAACAATAGCTGTGGTAAAATCCTTAGGAACCATGCCTTTATCATAAAAGATATTCAGAATTTCAGTCATACAAGTGGTAACCGAAACATTCCCAGCTCTAAGCATTTCCATAGTAGTTTCATCTACACCTGGAGATTTATGAAGTTTAAGTTTAGAAATAGCGAAAATAACTTCAGATTGTGTTATAGGGCCAATATTAAAGCCACCAATCCATCTATCATCATTGCAAACAATGGGAATAGCACTAACCACATTGTTTAGAATATCACTGAAATGCTCAGCCCACCTAGCTATGACAGAATCCTCCCCTTCTATAACCTTACATTGTTTATCCTTCAATCCTTGTATGCCTATCCGTTTTCTACCACACAAAACATTAACAATCTGGTACAGTTCTCTGCTGTTGTGCTGCCTAACTACTTCCTCAGCTTTGTCAGCCAAGCCATCAAGCCAAAGATTCTTAACAGTAGCTAACTGATCCTTTACACGTTTATTAAGCTCTCTGTAATCCTTTCTATTAGGACTAGTAGGGTACTGATTAAGGACATTCCTGCAGTTCTTTCTTTCTGAAATAAGCTCAAGTGCCTTATCACTCAAATAATTCTGTCTCCTCTGCTCCTTTTTTCCTAAAAGAGTACTGTTAGTTTCCAAAAAGCCTGTTTAAAACGACCCCATTCTTCCTCAACTTCAATAGTAAGCAAACCATGACTGTCATAATGACTAAGTAACCTATCATGGTAAGCTTTAGCTATAGCTGGGTCTTTCAGAGCTTCAATATTAAAGGTAAATTTTTTAATTTTAGCACAACACTTTTTGAGTTTAAGATGCAAGACACTTTTAATAAGGTAATGGTCAGATCCAATTTCAGCTCCCCTATATGCCCTGCTATTCCTAACAGAACTAGCCAATTTTCTGTTAATTAATATAAAATCAATTATATTCTTATGCATCCCATCAGGTGAAACCCATGTGTACTTTGGTATGTTGTGGTGTTTGTAATATGTGTTAGTTATTCTGAAACCATTGAGTTTTCTTACCTGTAGGAGAAGTTGCCGATTGCCATTGCGGCTACCAATACCAAAAGGGCCTATTACACCTCAAAGGTCAGAGTCAGTACCAACTTTGGCATTGAAGTCACCTTAATAAAAATATCTCCTTTCTTGACAGAATTCAAAATATCCTGAAGTTGTACATAAATCCTATCCTTCTCATCCTCATCCTCAGTGAGGGCATAACAGCAGATAACATTCAGGTCTTTAACGCTTGTCTGAAATTTTGCTGTAAGAAACCTTTCATTAATGCATTCATATCCTAGACCAGGCATGGCCAACATACGGCCCGCGGGCCGGATCCGGCCCGCGTAATGAATTTATGTGGCCCGCGAACAATTTTTCAATATTAACATTTAACTTCTAGTAATTAATCGAATGAATTCTCGATACTTCTATATTTTTTAAAAAAGATTCCGTTATAAAGAATTAAAACTTTTATACTCATCTACACTCGATGTTCAAGCGACATTGCCAGCAGGCGAGTAAAATATTTTTGCATAGTGCAAAAATATTTTAAAAATCGATCATGTTACAAATGTAGTTGTGAAATTAGTGAATTTCCTACGATCAAAAGGATTAAATCACAGGAAATTTATTGATCTCCTTGAAGAACTAAATACCAGTCATTTAGATGTACTATATCACAATAAAATCCGTTGGTTAAGTTTGGGAAAAGTTTTAAGACGTGTGTGGTACCTTCAAGAGGAAATAAAAATATTTTTAATGCTTAAAGAAAATGAGGATTTTCCTGAATTATTAGATCCAAATTGGATTTGTGATTTAGCATTTTCTTTGGATATTCTCACACATTTGAACGAATTTAACACATGTGTACAAGGAAAAAATTTATTTGCTCATGATTTAATACAGAAATTAAGAGCTTTTAAAATGAAGCTTAGCCTTTTTTCTACAATTCTGGCTGAATGTAAATTTGATCATTTTCCAACGTTACAGACCATATCTTTAAATATTTTAAAAGAAAAGGTTAAAACATTTAATAAAAACATCCTTGCACTAATGACAGATTTCGAGCAGAGATTCGATTGCTTCAAAAAAATTGATAAAATTTTATCTATTATCCGAAATCCATTTTCTGTACAAGTTGATGACGTTCCTGTTGATATACAATTAGAAATAATTAATTTACAATGTGATGAATTATTACATGAGAAATATCGAGAAGAGCAAGAAAATTTGTGTAATTTTTATAAGCAATTGAATAATGAAAAATATGGAAATTTAAAAAAACTTGCCAAGACGTATTTAGTAATCTTTAGCTCAACTTATATTTGTGAACAAACCTTTTCTTTAATGAATCTAAATAAAAGTACAACAAGATCAAGATTGAATGATTTACATTTGGAGGCTGTGTTAAGAATAGCTACTACAAGTATAGAACCAGATATTAAAAAAATAATAAGCGATGCAAACCGCCTCAACACGTCGCATTAGTTATTATGTTAATTTGTTGTATTGATTTACTTACAATTATTCATAAACAAATTTCATAATAAAATTTTGTTTACTTAAAGAAATAAGTGTTTTGCTTAACATTTTTCAATTTTAATATTTCGTCCGGCCCGTGAAAATATTTTTTTTCCAATCCGGCCCGTGAAAATATTTTTTTTTTCCAATCCGGCCCGGGGGCAAAAACAGTTGGCCATGCCTGTCCTAGACGAACATCACTAGCATTTCTGCTGAGCAGCAGACCCACGCCTTGGTGATGCTTTCTATCCCTGTAAAGAAAAAATTTAAGTTATTTTTATGTATCTCACCTTTACCTATCCATCTGGTCTCTTGCAAGCCCAGAATATCTAGGTTATAGCGCTGGAATTCTTGCGTGAGGACATCAAGAGAATAATCTCTACATAATGTCCTCACGTTCCACGTTACTGCAGAGAGAAAATGATTAGTAGGATTTTGAAAGAAACTAGGTTTATTGAGATAGGTAAGGCCAACAATATCTAACAGCCCCCTGATCGCAGGCATGGGGCAAAGACCTCTTCCTCCTCCGCTAACGGCTGAAGTTACCGATGCTGGTAGGAACTTAAGGCACCACCTTTTCAAGTGGACTTTTTCAAGAGCCACATGGCCTGCCTGAGACACATTACTCCAGTTTAGGCTTGACGATGCCCAACTAGCGAAGTAAGGTTCAGGTACCTGCGATGGCCTCTGATTAGGATTATCCACCAGCTGATATAAGGTATCCCATGCCTCTGTTCACTTAAAGGCTGGCAACCCAGAAGCAAACAGAAAACATAGTGGCAGATTCTCCCTCAACAGAGGCCCACCAGTGCAGCAAGTCCAGGATCAATAATCAAGCTCAAATCCATAAACAAGTCCAGTCTAGTAGGTATAAATGTTCAGCACCAGGACCCTGTGAAGTTGACCACTCCTCAGCAGGGTTGAAAAATAAAAAGAAAAAAGTAGCCATAGATGACCAGATCAGTAGGTCATACTGAACTGGCAACCCTCTCCTTTCGTTCCCTTCCAAAAGAGAATAACTCTTTTGAATGGTACTAACAGCCTGAACCACGAGAAGGCGGGGTCGGACATTAGGCGCTAGACCTGGCTGGTTCTGTGCATCATCACTAGGGATTGGTAGACAGCTCTCCTTCCAGTTTATGCCTAGCTACCATTTACAAACCTTATTCTGTATTTTACCATTAATAGCATTCTGGGAGGGGTAGGCCATGGCCCATTTGCTCTCCCTAGATCCGGCCCTGAATAGTACAATTCTTCACATATTTTCATCTCTTTTTTGGAAGGGGGAGGGGGTAGGATTTATAATCTGTGAAGCTCTCCATGTCATATCTGTCATTTGCAGCATAACACCTTTTTTACGGGGAAAAGTAACATAGGGAGTAATTTATTTATAGCTTATGACACTGTCCAAGTCCTTAAATCATGATATCCTATTACATGTTATATGAATGGAAGATAAATTTGAAATAGCTATTGTTTCTAAAATAAAATATTTATGAAAAAATGTGACCCAAAATAATTTTACAGATCCAGTCAAATCTACATACTTAAATAAGATGGTTAATAATAATAAATAAGATTTAATATAATAATAATAATTGAATAATAAAGCCCATTCCGGGCTGAGACCTGGCAAATTTAGTTGACAGGTATCTAGTTTAACTTTGGGAAGATGCGGCGCTTGTCACCAAAGTTCTGAACAGGGGCTGATCCAGAAAATGTTATCAGTGGACGGTTCAAATCTTGCGCTTATATTATATCAGATCTTTATTTCAACTTATATTTTTGCTAACTATGTTAATAATCGTAATGAAAATAATGAACATTTTTCTCTGCCGTGAGTAATGGCTTAAATTTTGTGCCTTCCAAAAAATATTTAATGCGACTAGGCATAAATGCAGTTATCAATTTGTTTAAGAAAATTTTTCCTGGAGTTAATCAACAAAAAGTGTGCTTTTTTAATCTTGCTTTGATTAATTCTGAAATTTGTATTCTGATATATCAGTTTTTATTTATTCACTGCTTTTGCTTTGATCTTAATCTTGTTTGCAACTCAGAGATTTTGCCTTCCGGTTTATTTAGTTTTTGACAGTAATTTGAAACTACTGCTGTAATTTTCTAATGCGTAGACTATGGCACATTGACATACGTTTTAATTCCCATGAATCAGTACAAGCAAAAGAATATAAATTATCAATTCCTTGTGATAATGCTACTTTTTTATTGGGTACACACCAGTTTTGTGCCAACAATCATTTCGTTGTTTTCCGAAATTATCGTTTGGTCGAAGTAGAATCGGTCATGGTAACAAGACTGAAATTTTTATGTGACAGGTTTATTTTTAAATCTGGAATGGCATTATCATTTAGTTTCCGATTAATAGGCATGTACGTAGAGAGTTGAGGGTTCGATTCCCGCCGCGGTGAGAAATAATTTATTTTTTCAGATGAATAATTCTTGAATTCTATATCTACAAGTAAGTGTGTATTTACTATTGATTTTTTTTTAATATTAACGCTTAGGCGTGAGTGACCTCCTCATTAACATCTAAATCATTAGCAACAATTGGAAAAATTTGCTTCTCCTGAAGTATAGATGGTGCAAAGTCTGCAGCATCTCAGTGAAATATTTATAGGCCTTATCGTGGAAGATTATTAGTGTCTGATGCGTAGTTTAACAGTAGAGCGCTCTGGCATGTATCGGGGAGTTGCGGGTTCGATTCCCACCGCATCATACATTTTGATGGTGAAGTATTTTCACTTGTCTAATCGACGTGTTTGGGCACCCACGAATTATACATAACGCTTTCAATAGATTCGTAAATGTGAATCAAATTTGTTCCTTCTTTTCTTCGCACTCTCAATGGGCTTTCCCTATATCCACCACAACTGGTTCTGAACTTTTTCTTGAACAATGTTTTCACACTTGATTTCTCTGTAGTGGAGACGAAAAGAGAGCTTCATACGATCACTCAGAACAAATTCGAAACACGTCTTTACTCACGGAAATCAAAACCAGAATACGGATGTCTTGGCCAAGCTTCTGTTTTTACCACAGCCTACCTCGTAGAATTTTGGTCTACAGCCATGAAACGAGTAATTATCCAAACATTCTCTTCAGTCATACTGAGTTTGGCAACAATATATGCGGTTGCTATGGAAATTGTAAATAACGTTTAATAGCGTGAAATGCAAAGTTTGATGTTTAAAAAAGATGAAACGACAAAGTAGCCCTAATAAAAAAGAAAGGGTGAGTAAAAGTCATTATATATCTTTTGAAAGGAAAGAATATAATGTGTGTGAAGGATTATTTATCATTTATAATTTTAGGATTATGATATTCAAAATCACCTTATGTGATGTAACGATTGTTCGATGTATCAAAAGGGCAGAGTTGTGAAATTGTTTCGCAAAGTACGTTTCTGGAATATCAGTTCAGTCACGTGGATTATGCGTTTTAATTAACTTATAATGATTCTGTGTTGTTCTTTAACTGCCTATCAAAAGCATTAGGGCATTTTTATTTCTTCTCTGCAGCCTTTGTGGGTCCCTGCCTATACTATAAGCCAGTGGTTCTCAACCTTTTATGCTTCATGTACCCCCTGGAAATGAGTATGTAACTGTCGTACCCCTTATATAGATAGATAAAACTATAGTTATAATATAATAATGCCAACCTAGCGACTTTGTTACTAGATTTAGTGACTTTTGAGCTCTCACAGTGTACCCCAAAATATTTTACCGCGTATCCCACATTGAGAATCCCTGCTATAAGCCATTATGAATGTATTGCATATAGTTGCAAAAACTTGGTGGTTATTACCACTCTCCTCTGTGTTATGTCAGTGGGCTAAATTTTGGTCTCACTGTGATAGATTCAGTTTGATGTACAGTGGGGACCCCTGTGGAAGTGGCCTCAGGCCCACAAATAGGATTCCCAGATGTTGAATATATAAAAAGAGAACTTTTCCCAAAAATTTCTTTAAAAGAAGAGTACGGACATAAAATTTAAATATAATTGTCAATATGTATATAAAAATATGACTTTTAAATGATGAGCTAAAATAAATTTGGTTTTGCCATGAGTGGGATTCAAAATCAAGTCTCCAGGAAACATGCCTGTTATGCTAGACCACTACACCATCAATGGCTAATATTTTCTCAGTTTAGTGACCTTATAAGCTTTTTGAATATTTTATAAAATCAGCACAGGGCCACTGAAGGATATACAGAGAAAATAAATAAAAAAGAGGTGTTATAATAACATTACTATATTACTAGAGCATCCCACACAGAATATCTGCTCACACTAGTCATTGTTGCAATTTTTAATGCTTACTCTTTTGACCAAGGCCCTCTCTCAAAGGAAGCAAAGCTGCATTCAGGGGACCTTAAATGTTATAGAAATAAAGAAAAGAAGAAAGAAGAAGGCTTTGTTTCGTATTAATTATAATTTACATATTAATTACAACAGATACGATGTTCTTAGTTGGAAGGGTTGAAATAAATAAGATAAATTATATACCTTTTTAATATTTGATCTGTTGTGAAGTTACGTGGGAAGTCTGACTGTCTATTCCTGCAGTGTTGTTTCTCAATTTAATTGCTGGGGTTGCCAGCATGTCTATTGAGTTGCCACATGTCATATTTCATGAATATTTTTGAATGAAAAAAAAAAAGGACATTTTGATACAAAAAAAGAGAAAAAAAAATACAAGGGAAAAAAAAGAACGTGAAAGAGAATTTGAGTATTGTCACATTTCAACTATAATGATTAAAAAGTGCAATCTTAAATTTGATTATTAATACATTAATGAACATCTTGATGCAATTAAATATGAGTTAATTGACATCATGATGTAGTTGAATTGCTTTAAAGAGTGTAAAACAGGAATGATTTGTCACTTTTCATTTAGATGGTATCGGGTTTTACCGGTAGTGGCAGGGGAAGCAAACTGCAGCAGCAGACACACAGAGCATGTGATATTTTAATACATTTTAATTAATATACACATAAAACAATAAATGCAACCTAATACGATTAATGAGTCGAGAAGAATATTGATTAAAAGACTGATGGCAAAATATACAGATCAGAAAGACTGCAGGGTTTTGTCTATTTAACCTTCAGCATTAGGTCCCTGGGGACCATTATTTAGCAGTAGCTGCTGCTGATGGCATGCAGCAGGGGAAGCATATTGCAGTGACCACTGAGTATGTAATTGCATTATAAATAATCACAAATAATTTAAATGGTTTATAAATAAACCACACATATATTATGTTGCTGAAGTGTTGTTTTACAATATCGAAGTTTCCTTTACAATTAACAGTGAAATAGTGGGGCAATGTTAAAAAAGTAAAGCAGGAATGGAGGAACTGATTTTGGTTTCATCGTCGGAGCTCAATGTGTAGCAAGGGACCATGGTGAAAGCAGTACTATGTGGCTGAGAGTTTGGTTGAGCAATTGTGGTAAATACCTGTAATTTGCGTCATGCAATGTTTTCATATTATCTGAATTTCAGTTCCATTTTCATTAATAAAACGATAATTAACATCACAAAATTGTTTATTCATCCTGTATTAATTAGTAATTGGACAAGTAGGATCATTAATTGTTTCCTAACGAAATAAAGATTGAAAAACTAGCAATAAAACAGGGTTGGGTCTGCTTAATCCTACAGTGTTTAGTCACTGAGGACTGTTTTTTACTGGTAGCTGCTGCTGATGGCATGCAGCAGGGGAAGTGAAGGGTTTGTGGCATGGGAAGTGTAGGGTTGCAGCAGTCCTGGGCAGGCACAGGACTGCTGTTGTACGATGTTTTAGCATTATTCATATTTTGGTTTTATTTTAATTAATAAAACAATAATTAACATCACAAACCTATTAATGCACCATTAATTAATTAGTAAACAAACAATTAGAATCTCTATTAAATACTGAACTGTGAATGGAAATAAAAAAAACCCATCAATTCACCTGGTAAAGGATATCAACTACTATGGCTGCCATCATTTTATGTAAAAATTCAATGAATATACAAATTGCAAAAATGTTTAAACATTACTATAAAAACACCACATTCTTGATTTTAAAAGTCCCAATTGATAATAATAAACACTGCATAACACCAGCCTAAACAAAAGCAAATTGTAAATAATGCAACACCTTAAAAACATGAAAATTGTAACTAATGTGCCACCAATCTGCATTGAAGAAAAAAGTCCCCAAAATTAATCACATCAGAGACTACTCCTAAAACATAAAAATTATAAACAATGAACTCCCAAGAATGGCACTATGAAAATTTTTTAGTGTTGTCCTGTTGGTTAAATCTTGTTCAATGATTGCAGTCCACAAGTGTTCTTATCCTACATCTCTGAGTTTTCTTTTATGCTACCGGTGGCACAACCACCATTTGTAAAGCAGTTTTGTACTGCTGATGCTCTTCATTCCATATCTAGAGTACATGAGTTGTAAAGCCATCAGCACACAAATTTTTATCTGCAATGCCTTTTCAATGTTTAGGAATAGATGCTGAATTATGCATCTTCTATAATGATAAAGTTTGCAATTTTATCTTGATCTATAGTCTGAAGTATTGATTTAGTATTGAGGAAGAAAATCCCAGTTTTACAGTAGTTAATCCAGGTTGGAGTTATTGAGCAGTAACACCAATTCATGCTCTTTTATTGCCATTTCTTGATGAAACATTGCAAGCTTAAAAATATTCTACATTATCTGTGCCGTTTAGTTAATTTTGATACACAAATGGAAGTGTAGACAAATTATTTGCTTAAAAACAACAGGGCTTTAGAGATTTACCAATGGCAAGGGGGTTTTCTCTTGTAGCTATGGTCCATGTTAAGGAAGAAACAAAACAAACTATTATAATGTTTACTTGTTTTATCCCCTTCACATCTTTCGCTTCTAAGAGCCAAGGTTTTTGATGATCATAAATGATCATCCAATAATAGCAAAGTAAGTGTCTAGTGGAGTTTTGCAATTTGCTCAATAGTTTTTTTCAGAATCTATTAATTAATGTTTGATGTCTATCTTAACAGGGAATACTGTGCATTCACTTTGGATTGATTTTTAATTATATATTTAATGTGGTAGTGTTAGTGACCTTCTCATTAACATCTGATAATCAATAGCAACAACCGAAAAAGTTGCATCTCCTTGAGTATAGATGGCGCTGTCTCAGTCACGTCTCGGGAAGAAGATTTATAAGGTCATATTCTGAAAATATTCGTTGTCCGACGTGTGGTGCAATGGTAGCGTGCTCTGGCATGAATCTGGAGAGATGCGGGTTCGATTCCCGCCGTGACGGCGATGAATTTTTTTCAGAATCTATTAATTAGTGGAAGTTCATTGATATGCTGGTATTGTCCATTCATATGATTGTGTCTTTTGCCTGAAATTGTTTCACAGCACACATCATGTCAATTTTTGAACCTCTGAATCTGTCCAAGACTCATATCAAAGTTTTCAGAGTCTATAGCTGCCTCTAAATTTTGAGCTTTTACCTGAAGAAGTGGACTGCTTAGTGGGAAATTTTGAGCTCTGGCTCATATAACCACTGGAAAAGACCAACCATACAAGGATATACTCTACCAAGACAAATCAATTTAACCGATCACTTCCTCAGTTACAGATGACACAAGATAATTAAAGACGCTGATATTTTAGAGTAAAATTTTGTAAAAAGTAATGATGAATGACATTAAAATGAGCTATAGCTTGTTTAGAGTTGAAAATTGTTTAAGTTTAATTGGGTGTGGGGGTTGGCCTGCTTTAATCTCTGATTTTCAGAGACTTCCCTAGAAAATATATATTATTCAAGCCCTCAAGGTGGGTTATAACTTTCCCCCAAACAAGCCATTGCTTGAATATATATATATTTAATTTCATGGTTTGGTGTGACTTGAAAGGTATCAGATTATTGATAAATGTAGGTTTTCTGTAATCTTTTAATTAACTTGTCAAGGAATTGTTTGATTGTTTAGTTTTGTAGGTAAATTTTATGTAGGATGGATTGAATATAAATCAGTTATAAATTGTTTAATGCAATATCATAGTATGGCCAAATAATGAAAATCTCATCAGTATATCTTTTTGAATGGAGTAGGTTCAAGGAGGGGAGGGAAGTGGTTGCTCCCCTGAACACATTCTCCAAAAGGTGCATCTTCTCACAATTTTTTTAACCCTTTATGACACTGGCCCCAAACTGCAGGTAAAGAAATAGTGAAGAGAAAGAATAGCTTTGACTGGATAAGTCCATTTAAAATATTGGCCATTTTGGGCCACCATGGTACTTAAAGGGTTAAGGTAGAACTTCTTTATTCCCAAACTTTTTTATTTTATATTTTTAAATACAAAATAATGCACATGTTTATTGTAAAAACTGTACCTTGTGTTTGATTTGTTACAAATGAACACAGTGAGTAGAAATAATAAAATGATTTATTTCTACAATATCCCTGTTAGGGCAATTAATGTCTCCTGTGTTGCATCTTGAGATGCCAATTGTTTGATTTTAAATACAAAATCAATATGTATAATGAGTTTGAAATTATTTAGTATGTGGGATGGCACCTTTTTTTATGTGCTTGTTCCCCCTGATGTTTGAACCTGTCTATGCTGCTGTGCCAGGCCCTACTGATTTCATTCATCTGATTGTTGAATTTTCAAGACAGATACCAGGCTTTACTACCCTACTTCGAGAAGACCAAATTACCATTTTAAAAGTATGTTTTTTAAAAATTTTATCTAAAATCTTTTGAAGGAAATATTCTTAAGTCATAAACACTTCACTGCTAATTTTGTTTTATTCTGTAATTTTAAAACAATTAAAAAATACTTGTTAAATCTTTGATTAATATTTTGAATACAACATATAAAAATCAAAGCTGCCAAAAATAATAATTTTAAAATTAATATTTAGTGGAGCATTAAAATGGCAAAGGCATCATCTGGGCTGTGCTAATAGTAGTTTGAGCAAGAGATAGGGCTTTTTATTTTCTGACACATCAAGTTGAAGAATAAATTGAAGAAAATTAGCATATTTTAGGAGCTCCGAAATGTCTATTTTACACACACACACACATATAGTTCAAACTTTAATATTTTAATTTTTTAAAATTTCTTTTATAGTATTAAAGACTGATTTTATTTTCATGGCTATGTAAGCAGGCTTTGTGAACCTGATTTTAATAGGTCGTGGCAGCATAAGGGTTTATGAAACTTCTAGTGCAAGTTGGAAATGAAACATGGAGTCCTTCAGAGCTCTGTCTTAGGACCAGTTCTCTTTTTAATTTTTATCCATGATTTCTGCTACTTAAAAATTAATCGTAAGATTAACAGTTTTGCAGATGATACAGCTATTACATTTGCAGCAGAAACTCTTGCTGATCTACAAAGTATAATGAATAATGATTTAACAAATATTGTAAAATGGTTTAAAAATTAAATACAGTAGGTCCACATTATCCATGATTAACTGGGGCAAGAAAAATATCACTTAAGGAACACCTTAAAAATGAAAGGAACACCTTCTGGTGGAGAATTTCCACCCATAGAATGTAATATAAACAGGGTTAATAAAGACCAGATTAACAGATTAAACATTTGATTACACATTTTCTAAGAAATTACCTTGACTTATCATTTACTATAAGATATCAATCTATTTATCTTAAACATAAGATGCTAATTTTATGTTCTTTGTGTGTTTGTATTGCATTAAATTTGTGTATGTGGGTGCATACAATATTTTTTTTTGCAAAGAAACATTAATTAGACATGAACGATTTGTTTTAATAAATTCTTTTGACATATCAGTGATTTTTATTACCTTTAAAAATATAGGTATTGGGCTTGATTGGACAGATGGAGATTGATGTTGGGAGGTAATTAGATGATGGCTAGAGATGTATGACCATTAGGTGGGGGTAGTTGGGAGTCATTTATTGCCACCTCTTGTTCCCTTTGGGATGTCTGGTGAAACTGGAAGGACCTAGAAATTAAAATACTAATCTTATCATAAGGTTCAGATTCCTCCATTATAGGTTTGTGTTTTTCAAAGAACAAGTCTAAAGTTGTTTGGGTTACAGCTTGCATTTTTACTTGTAGAATTGCTTTGTAACATGATAAAACATCTCGTATATTACTTTCAACTTTGGCAGAATGATTGTAGAGAGGATCATGGTTCCTAAAATAATCCACAGCTTCAGCAATTTTGCTGAAGGCTTCTCTTAAATCTTTAATTGGTATGGTCTTTTCTTCTGAAATGACACTGTCATCATCATTTGTGGCCCATGTATCAGATCCTCAGAAGTGTGAAGAATTTTTACATACAGTTCCTGAAAAATTGGTCCTCATATACGTGAGGAAACAGGATAGCTGGAACTTGTATAACAGTGACATCCTGTACATATTGTACATTCTAATGAATAAATTAGATATTGCTGATAATTTAATGGTAAAATTCCATGAAACTAATTGTGATATTAACCCTTCCAGGGTCCCCAATGAATATAGATGTGGACAGAATCCAAAATGAGTTTAGTACAACAAAAAAAAATTTGATTAAAAAAAATAGAAATTACCATTTGAAAATTTTTTTACCTATATCTTATAAAAATGCATTTTTAATGCTTTAAAAATAATACTTTCTTTTTCCATGTGATGCATAATTTATTAACCCTTCCTGTGTCCAGATTGTATGTGTACATTGACAGAATCTGAAATGAGAGGTCGAAGATGTCTGTATCCATTTTTAGTACAAGGAAAAAAAAATATTCTTTTTTTTTTTAAAATAAAAATTGCCATTTGAAAATTTTTTATATATATTTTATAAAATAAATAAATACCACCTCAAGCATCTGTTTGCCACAGAGGTCTGATGGGACCTGCCAGTTTATACCCCATAGTAGATCTGTGAGGAAGGTGAGACCTCAGCAGAAAGACAACACAAATATCCATGCCTTACCTGGGGATGCAACCCAGCTCCCTTAGATCAGTAGCCAAGGATGCTAATCACTCGGCCATGGGACAGCTCATAAATCAATTAGATGGCTGATTGGATCTAGCTGATCATGGCTGATCAGCTAATAAAATTTCATAATTCAAGCTAGAAAAATAATATTTTCTTTTTTTTCATATGTTGCATATTTTTTTAAAGTACAATATAAATAATTTTGTTAAAGCTCTCTTGTTAGACCTGCTATGTGGTATTCCCAATTTATTTGTTAACATTACTTTATGCTGAAGCAACCCCCTGATTTAAGCTTACAAGTTTGATGTGAATCATTATCAACAGATTTTTCCTTAAAGTTTCATAAATTTCTTGAAAATTAATAAAAAACTCCTATTTTTAAAAATGGAAGATTTCAGAAGTAGTTTGCGAAGTATGCACCTCAATGTTTTTTTTTTCTGTTTTATATTCCTTTTTGCCTTAACACTATTTCACTATTCCTAGAATTATTTTTATCATTTTTTATCTTGTATCTAGCGTTCTATTCATCTTTTGTGCTCTTCACATCAAAACTATAAGTTAACCAGATCTCGTTATTGTGAAGACTGCCTGTAGTGTAAATAATATCACGGCAGAGCAGGGTTTGTGAAATAGTTAATTGCTGGGACATGTGTGGAGTCAAGTGGCTACATAGTGTATTGTTTATAACAAGCGTTGTTGGATCATAGACTGGGCAACATCACCATGCATCCAGTTAGTATATATATACTTTTATATTTAAAACTTAGTTGCCCCATCTGTAGATTCATTTCGAAATTTTTTTTATTTTTACATTATTATTGATCATTTGGAGTTATGCTACATCAGATGGCCAGCTTACAAGTTCTTGGAGATATTTTATTTAACATCACATATATGATACCTAGGCATAAACTGAAAGGAGAGTTATGTACCAATCCCCAGTGATGATGCACAGAACTGATCAAGTCTAGCACCTAATGTCTGACCTCGCCATCTTGCTGTACAAGCCATTAATACCTTTGAGAAGAGATATTCTGTTTTGGGAGGGAATGGAAATGGAGGGCTGCCAGTTGAGTGTGGCCTACTGATCTGGTCATCTATGGTCACTTTTTTTCTTTTTTTCATCCCTGCTGAGGAGTGGTCAACTTCACAGGATCTTGGTTCTGACCATTTATACCTACTAGACATACTTTTTTATGAATTTGAGCTTGATTATGAATCCTGGACTTGCTGCACTGGTGGGCCTCTGTTGAGCGAGAATCTGCCACTGTGTTTTCTGTTTGCTTGCGTGATGGCAACC
The DNA here is from genome assembly GCA_038380435.1 of Ryuthela nishihirai. NCBI lineage: Eukaryota > Metazoa > Arthropoda > Arachnida > Araneae > Heptathelidae > Ryuthela > Ryuthela nishihirai. The sequence goes on from JAWZYU010000021.1 coordinate 6,312,771, forward strand.
CTAAGTGAACAGAGGCACTGGGTACCTTATATCAGCTGGTGGATAATCCTGGTCAGAGGCCATTGCAGGTACCTGAACCTCACTTAACTAGTTGGGCATCGTCAATCCTAAACTCGAGTAATGTGTCTCAGGCAGGTCTATGGCTTTTGAAAAGGTCGAGCCTGAAGTTCCTTCCAGTATCAGTGACTTCAGCCTTCAGTGGAAGAGGGACAGGTCTTTGCCCTATGCCTATGTCAGGGGGCTGTTTGATATTGTTGGCCCTACTTTTTTCAATACACCTAGTTTCTTTAAAAATCCTACAAATCATTTTCTTTCTGCAGGAACATTGAAAGTGAAGACATTACATAGAGATTATTCTCTTGGTGTTGTCACGCAGGAATTCCAGCATTATAACCTAGATATTCTAGGCTTGCGAGAGACTAGATGGACAGGTAAGGGTGAGATACTTAAAAATAACTTTAAATTTCTCTTTTCAGGGAGGGAGGATGGAAAGCATCTCTAAAGTGTAGGTTTGCTTCTCAGCAAACACGCCAGTGATGCTTTTCTAGGATATGACTGTATTAATAAAAGATTTCTTACAGCAAAATTTAAAACAAAAATTAAAGATTTGAATGTCATCTGTTGTTATGCCCCCACAGAGGACTCTGATGAGAATGAGAAGGATACATTTTACAGCCAGCTTCAGGATATTTTGAATTCTGTGAAGGAAGGATATATTTCTCTTGTGCTAGGGGACTTCAATGCTAAAGTTGGTACTGACTCTGACCTTTGGGCAGGAGTTTTAGGTCCCTTTGGCATTGGTAGTTCCACTAGCAATGGGGAACATCTTATGCAGCTAAGTAAACTGAATGGGTTACCAATAACTAACACATACCTCAAACACTGGGACATTTATAAATATACATGGATTTCACCTGATGTTTTGCACAGGAATATGATGGATTATATTTTAATTGACAGCAAATGAGTTAGTTCAGTTAGGAATACTAGATCATACAGAGGAGCTGAAATTGGGTCAGACCATTACCTGATCAAAAGTGTCTTGCAGCTGAAGTTTAAGAAATGTTGTGCTAAAATTAAGCAAATTACCTTTAACACTGAAAGTCTGAAAGATTCAGATATAGCCAAAGCATACCATGATAGGCTACTTAGTCATTGTGATAGTCGTGGTTTGCTTATTGCTGAAGTTGAAAAAGAACGGGATCAGTTTAAACAGGTTTTTCTTGAAACCTACAATGCTCTCTTAGGTACAAGGGAACAGAGGAAACAAAGTTATTTGAGTAATAAGGCTATGGAACTTATTTCTGAAAGAAAGAAGTGCAGAATTAATATGAATCAACACCCTACTGGTCCTAACAGAAGTCATTATAACAAGCTTAATAAATATTTAGCGGAAATGTTTCCCGTATGTCAGTGAAATTTTTTTCCGCTAAATATGTATGGATTTATCAATGCCAAAAGAGCATCAGGTCATGCTGCGATTATCATCCATGTTTAAATCATTAATAACGCTAAATAGCATGATGAGACTAATATTTATTTCCATCTCACTCTGTGCAATATATCGGTAATGATTGCCACCCAAGATTATAGATGGTGCCAATGGTTGGCCCACAAATCTTTTGGATGAGTTTAGTCTTAAAATAAGCGGAAAAAAGATGAGCTGGCATTAGTTCAACTGGTAAAAACACTCTGGCATGTTTCTGGAGAGATGTGGGTTCGTTTCCCGTATGTCGGCGAAAATTTTGTCCGCTAAATATTTATTGATTTATCAATGCCAAAAGAGCATCAGGTCATGCTGCGATTATCATCTGAGCTTAATAAATGTGTAAAGGATCAGTTAGTAGGGGGTTGTAGCAGATGTTAATGTTTTATGTGGGAAGAAACAGATAGGTACACAGAGATTGAGGGATAAACATGGCAAGGTGGTTGAAGATGAGGATTCTGTGATGACTAAGTGTGCTAAGCATTTCAGAGATATTCTAAATAATGTGATTATCTCTACATCAATTGTTTGTAATGACAATAGATGCATTACTGGCTTTAATGATGGCCCTATATTGCATTCCGAAGTTGCATTGGCTATCTCTAAATTAAAACTGCATAAATCCTCAGGGTTGGATGAAATCACTGCTGAAATGCTTACAGCTGGGAACATTTGTGTTGTCAAATAGCTGACTGAAAATTTGAATATAATTTTTGATAAAGGTGTTGTTCATAAGGATTTTACTAGAGCTATCATTGTCCAAATTTTTAAAAAAGGTGATCACAGTTCCTGTGATAATTATAGGAGAATTAGTTTACTTTCTGTCCCAGGTAGAGTTCTTTGCATAATGATATTTAATAGAATTAAGAATTTGGTTGATGGACAACTGCATGATGAACAGTGTGGATTCAGAAGTGGTAGGGGATGTTTTGATCAAATATTTTCATTTAGGCAGATTCTTGAGAAATGTTTAAAGTTTCAGAAACCTGTTGTTAATAGCTTTGTAGATTTCAAAAAGGCTTTTGACTCTGTTTATCGACATAATTTGTGGTTGATGTTAGATCATATGGAATACTTGAGAAGTTCATTAGTGTAATGAAAAAAAAAATTACCCCCTCAAGCAGCTGCTTTGCCACAGAGGTCTGACAGGAGCCTGTCAGTTTATATGCCACAGTAGAAGGTCTGAGAGGATGGCAGGACCTCAGCAGAAAAACGACACAAACAGCCATGCCTTACCTGGGCTCAAACCCAGGTCCCTTAGATCAGTAGCCAAGTGCGCTAACCACTCGGCCATGGGACGGCTCTCGTGTAATGAAAGCTCTGAGTTATGTGGATGAATTGGCATGTCTTGCAGCGATTGGTTTAGCATTGCTGGTGGAGATAGACAAGGGTGCATTTTGTCTCCTTTTCTCTTTCATTTGGTTATTGATTATGTAATGTGAAATTCTTTGGAAGGGAAAGATTTTGGTCTTAAATGGTCTAGAGTAGGGGTTCTCAATGTGGGATATGTGGTAAACGTTTTTGGGGTACTCTGTGAGAGTTCAAAAGTTGCTAGATCTAGTAACAAAGTAAAAATAACCATAGTTACACTATTACTATAGTTTTATCTATCTATATAAGGGGTATGCCAGTTACATACACATTTTCAGGGGGTACATGAAGCTTTAAAGGTTGAGAACCACTGGTCTAGAAATTTCAAAATTTCTGATTTAGATTATGCAGATCATTTTGCCCTGTTGGTTAATGATGTTTATGAGATGAATTAATTCATATGGGCTGTTGATGAGACTGGTAACAGAGTAGATTTGGTGATAAACAGAGAAAAAACTAAAGTGATGAAAATTGGTCATGCAGGTGGTGCTTCAGTTGCTTTGAATACACTCTTGAGCAAGTATCTCAGTTTAATTATCTTGGGAGCTATGTAACAGATCCTGGTAATGTGTGGTATGAGATAAATAGAAGAATAGGGATTGCTGCTTGGACTTTTAAGAATCTATGTAGAGTGCAGAAAAATAGGCATATACACGTAAAGACTAAAATTAGGCTATATAATAGTTTAGTTCTTTCTAAGGTTAGTTATGGTAGTGAAACCTGGACCCTTTGTAAACAGGATTATAAGAAACTTGATGCCTTTGATTCTAGATGCTTACATAGTATCTTGGGCATTAGGTGATTTGACTTTGCCATATGTCGGTGAAAATTTTTTCCGTAAAATATTTATTGATTTATCAATGCCAAAAGAGCAGCAGGTAATGATGAGTTTAGAAGGGCCTGTAAATGATGGCTAAGTAGTCACTGGAAGGAGAATATACAATAGCCCTGTGATGATGCATAGAAACGGCCAGGCCTAATACCTAATGTCTTACCCCATCTCTCTAGTGGAGCAGGCCATTAGTACCTTTCAAATGAGATACTCTCTTGTGGAAGTGAACAGAAGAGGAGGGCTGCCAGATTAGTGTGGCCTATTGATCTGAACAACTATGGCTACTTTTCTTTTTTTCCTCCATTGCTGAGGAGTGGTCAAACACACAGTGTCCTGCTGCTGACCATTTACACCTACTAGACTGGTACTTTTTTTTTTTATGAATTTGAACTTGATTATGGATCTTGAATTTGCTGTACTGATGGGCTTCTGTGGAGGGAAACTCTTCCACTGCATTTTTTGTTTGTTTGTGGGTTGGCAGCCTCAAGTGTCACAGGAAATGTTTTATCAGCTGGTGGATATCCTGAGCAGAGGTCATTGCAGGCACCTGAACTCTTTGCTTCTACTGGCATCGTCAAATTCTAAATTGGAAGAAGTCTTCCAGTATAGATGGCTTCATCCTTTAGTGGCAGGAAAACTGGTCTTTGCCTTATGCCTGCGATTAGGGGATTGTTTGATATTGTCAGAATTCCATCTCTCAATAAACATAGTTTCTTTAAACATCCCACTAACCATTTTCTCTCCATAGGTAGTTGGAATGTGAGGACTCTGTACAGAGCTTATTCTCTTGATGTCCTCACACAAGAATTCCACCATTATAATTTAGATATTCTCAGCTTGTAAGAGACCAGATGGACAGATAAAGGTTAGATTCTTAAAAATAATCTTAAATTTCTCTTTTCAGGGAGGGACAATAATAAGCATCACCTTGGCATAGGTCTGCTTCTCAGCTGACATGCCAGTGATGCTCTTCTAGGATATGAATGCATTAATGAAAAGTTTTTTACAGCAAAATTTCAGACAAGCATTAAAGACTTGAATGTTGTCTGCTGTTATGCCACCACTGAGGATGCCGATGAGGATAAGAAGGATACGTTTTACGGACAACTTTCAGGATATTTTGAATTCTGTCAAGAAATTAGATATTATCCTTGTTCTAGGTGATTCAGTGCCAAAGTTGGTTTTGACTCTGACCTTTGGGAAGGGGTAATAGGCCCTTTTGGTATGGGTACTTGCAATGGCAATGGGCAATGTCTCCTACAGGTAAGTAAACTTAATGGTTTGAGAATAACTAACACCTATTACAAACACTGCAACATACATAAGTACATATGGGTCTCACCTGATGGGCTGCATAAGAATATGATAGATTATATATTAATTAACAGCAAAATGGACTAGTTCTGATAGGAATACCAGGTCATATAGGGGAGCTGAAATTGGATATGACCATTACCTTCTTAAAAGTGTCTTGCAACTTAAACTTAAGAATTGTTGTACTAAGGTTAAAAAATTTACCTTTAACACTGAAGCTCTGAAAGACCCAGTTATAGCTAAAGCTTACTATGATAGGTTACTTAGTCATTATGATAGTCATGGTTTGCTTGCTACTGAAGTTGAAGAAGAATAGGACCATTTTAAACAGGCTTTTTTTTGGAAACTAATAGTACTCGTTTAGGGAAAAAGGAGCAGAGGAGGAGAATTATTTGATTGATTCATTCGTTACTGAGCTTATTTCAGAAAGAAGGAATTGCAGAAATGTCCTTAATGAATACTCTACTAGTCCTAATAGAAAGGATTACAGGGAGCTTAACAAATGTGTAAATTATCAGTTAGCTGCTGAGAAGAATCTTTGGCTTGGCTGACAAGGCAGAGGAAGCAGTTGGACAGCACAACAGCAGAGAACTGTACCAGATAGGTAATGTTTTGTATGATAGAAAATGGACAGGTATACAGGGATTGAAGGTTATAGAAGGTGAGGATTCTGTCATGGCTTGGTGGGCTGAGCATTTCAGTGATGTTCTAAACAATGTTAGTTCTACTCCCATTGTTTGTAATGATGATAGATGCATTACTGGTTTTAATGTTTGCCCTATAACACAGTCTGAATTTATGTTGGCTATTTCTAAACTTAAACTACATAAATCCCCAGAGGTGGATGAAATTACTACGGAAATGCTTAGAGCTGGGAAGGTTTCAGCTACTACATGGATGACGGAAATTTTGAATATCTTTTATGATAAAGGCATGGTTCCAAAGGACTTTACCAGAGCTATTATTATCTCTATTTGAAAAAAAAGGTGATCACAGTTCTTGTGATAATTTTGGGGTATCAGCCTACTTTCTGTTCCAGGTAAAGTTCTTTGCATGATTATGCTTAATAGAATTAATAATCTGGTTGACAGGCAATTTGCGTGATGAGCAATGTGGAATGGAGAAGTGGTAGGGGATGTGTAGATCAGATATTTTTACTCAGGCAGATTCTTCATAAATGTTTAGAATTTCAGAAACCTTTGGTTGCTAGCTTTGTTGTTTTCGAAAAGGCTTTCGACTCAGTTAATCGTTATTGCTCAATGACAGAGAATTTTTAAATTATTTTAAATTAACTTTTGAGCAAGAAGGTCTTTTAATTGTATACTTAAAGTTAGTTAATGTAATGAAAGCTCTATAATAACACTGAGTCGTGTGTGAGAGTTGGTAAGGCTTGTAACAATTGTTTTAGCGTTGCTTCTGGTGTTTGACAAGGGTGTATTTTGTCTCCTTTTCTCTTTTGTTTGGTTATTGGTTACGTTATGTGAAATTCACTGTATGGGAAAGATTTTGGTTTTAAATGGTCTGGTGATATGAAAATTTCTGATTTAGATTATGCTGAGGATTTAGCCATTTTGGCAAATGATGTTGATGAGATGAACTCTTTCATTCGAGCTGTTGTTGAAACTGGTAGTAGAGTAGGTTTGGTTATAAACAGAGAGAAAACTAAAGTGATGAAAATTGGTTAGGCAAGCTCTGATTCAGTTAATCTGAATGGTTGCAGTCTTGAGCAGGTGTTACAATTTAATTATTTTGGTAGCTATGTAACTGATACTGTTGATGTGCAGAATGAGATTAACAGACGAATAGGGATTGCTGCTGGGACTTTTAAGAATCTATGGAGAGTGTAGAAAAATAGGCAAATACACCTAAAGACTAAAATTAGACTGTATAATAGTTCTTTCTAGGGTTAGTTATGATAGTGAAACTTGTATGCTTTGTAAACTAGAGATATAAGAGGAAACCAGATGCCATTGATTCTAGATGCTTACACAGTATCTTGGGCATTAGGTGGTTTGACTTTGTAAGTGATGATGAGGTTAGAAGGAGTCGGTAAACTCCATTATACAGCATATTGTGCAGATACTCTGTTGGTTTGGCCGTGTTGCCTGTATGAATAATTATAGATTGGCGAATAGGGTTATGAACAGTGTGCCTAAAGGTCTCAGAAAGAGGGGGAGACCTAGGATGCAGTGGGCAGACATTGTCAAACAGGACCTTATTAGAATTGGTGTCCAGTGGCCAGATGCAGTAGATGTAGCTCAGGACAGACTTGCTTGGAGAACTAAATTGCACGGTCTGTTGGACCTCCATAGCCCATGGCTGCTTTAGGATGATGATGATGATGATGATGATGATTTGGTGCACGTTATAACTGTTATTTAAACTATGTAAGGTGGCAGTGAATGTGCTAATATGTAACTGAATGTGAAATTATATATATATAATCAAAATAATGTAATAAATTTTAAGTAACAAATCAGCACTTTAGCATCGATTTAAATCTTAGAGGAAAAATTGTCTTGAGCCTGGTGGGATACAAACCCATGACCTCCTGATAGCATGTCAGGTGCTCTGGACCACTGAGCTACCGGCCGCCGATCTATATCTCTAATTAGCGCTATGAACATTCCTTTTATGTTTCATATAGGTGCTATTCAGGCAATTTTAGCCACAAGCGGCATGCATATTTGCCAATAGATGGAAGCATGTATTACAAGTATGCAGATAATAAATATCCCACCCGGCTCAAGAAAATTTTTCCTCTAAGATTTAAATCAACACTAAAGTGCTGATTTGTTACTTGATTGAATATGTCGAGCTTCTTTCATTATTTAGTAATAAATTTTGTTTAAATTAACAAAACTTGTATAACAATTATATTGTTATTATATTGTTGTTCATGACAGATATTTTATTCAGCCATTAGACTTGTGGTTTATTTACTTGAGTCACCATAGACTGGTTGTCAAGGAAATAACAGCACTCCAAGGTCCTCGAAATTAGAGTATTTACATACATGAATCAAATGATACTGATTCTATTGCTGTGAAACCCACTAGTGCCAACATTTTAGCTCATTATCACTTTGCTTTCTACCGGTCTGTCCATTCATCTATCAGTAGACATTCAACTTCTTTGTATATACACAAATTGAAAATTCTTTTTTGGGTTGGATAGGCATTGATGAAATATTATTAATGATCTACACTTTCAGAATCTGCCAATAACTATAATTATACCCTCTACTGGTGGAAAAATTTGAAAGAATTGAAAAATTTCAAATGAATATTGCAAGTAACAAATTGGCACTTTAGCATCGATTTAAATCTTAGAGGAAAAATTGTCTTGAGCCGGGTGGGATATGAACCCACGACCTCCTGATAACATGTCAGGTGCTCTGGACCACTGAGCTACCGGCCGCCGATCTAGATCTCGTCTAATTAGCACTTTGAACATTCCTTTATGTTTCATATAGGTGCTGTTCAGGCAATTTTAGCCACAAGTGGCATTTATATTTGCCAATAGATGGAAGCATGTATTACAAATATGCAGATAATAAATATCCCACCTGGCTCAAGACAATTTTTCCTCTAAGATTTAAATCAACGCTAAAGTGCTGATTTGTTACTTGATTGAATACGTTGAGCTTATTTCATTATTTATGAATATTGCAAGCAACGTAAATATGTTAAAATTTTGGAATTTTGGTTGGGAAATGTGAATGCCATTAAGTTTGTATTGACAACCATGATTTTCATCTTCACTCTCAGAGGGTTAACATAATGTATAATAGTTTGGTTCTTTCTAGGGTATTTTTTGTTTCTAGTAATTTTTTTGTTTAAGTAATAATTGTTTGTTTTTAGAAGCAAATTAAAATTATTTTTGGGTTGGATGGATATTGATAAACTCTTATGATTCACACTTTTTGAGTCTGCCAAAAGTTTTAATTGCATCCTCTGAAGGTGGAAATTTTTCAAGTTTAAATGAATGTTGCAAATGACCTATTTGGGCTAGTTTTTTGATATTTTGCTGGTGGAGTGTAATGATCTAGAGGTTTACATTGGCCACCACAATTAGTCCCTTTACTCTCAGGTTAGGTGGGATAAGGTAACTTTTTGTTTTGAGATATTAATAAAAAATTCTTTTTGAGTTGAATAAGTACTAACAAAAGATGATGATTCACAGTTTTAAAATCCTCCAAAAGGCTTTAATAAATTCATGTCATTAGAAGGTATTAAATATAGAAAATGTAATACTTGAAGTAATATTGCAAATGATATATTTATACTAGAAATTCTGATGATAGAATGTGTTGATGAAGAATGGATACCAAGGTTAGTTATTAACAGAAGTAAAATTGATATTCATATATGTTTTAATTAAATTCCTATTAATTAAAATTCCCTTAGTAGCTTTTAATTTTTAAAAAGTTAACACTTAATTTTAAAAATTTCAGTAATATTTTTAGTTAATAGTGATAAATTATTTTATATGCACTGATTTGCCCCTTAACCCAAGGGGATGATAAAATGCAACTTTTTCATTTTAAGGGATAAAGGAGAAATTCTTTTTTTTTTTTGTATAGGCCTACTAATACACTACTATTTACATTTCTCAATCACCCAGTAGTATGAATTGCTAAGTTAGAGGGTGCTAAATTCGGAATAAAAACTTTATTTTTCTTTGAAAACAAGCATTCCATGTTTGCCAGAGTCAATATATTCTTCTAATATTTGAAATATATTTTAGTTTACAATTTTAATTAATGAAGTGGATTTAATTTTACATTTCTTTTTACAATGTTTAAATATTTTCAGTTCTTTTTGAAACTTTTTAAATTCTGGTTCTTTGAGCATTTTGTATGTTTATTATAATATATATTCAGTCTGCTATATAATAAACACAATTATGTTGCAGATTGTCACCAGGAGGAAAATATTTCCATCCAAGGACTACATCTTACCACAACTTGATGCAACAGCAAAAAAGTCAGAATGGAGAGAAGCAATCCCATATCTGACATCTTCATCATTTGACACATTATCTGTGAAAAAGCAACCAGTTTCCCCTCGTAAGTATTATAAGTTTCAAATATATTTATGATATTGGCTACTTTGAGTTAAATTTAACCCCTAATTACATGTGGTGTTTAAATAGGGCTAAAGGAATATTTTCAGTTTCTTAGAATTTTGCTAATCTTTTAGATATTTTATACCTTTCTAGAATATGTCTGCTATTATACCTTATGATAAAACCAGTTTTGCATTTAATCACTTTATGTAAGAATGTATTAGAATTATCTGGGGTGTTGTAAATGCCCCATGTGAACAATAATGTATCTATTTTTTCTTTTTGAGACGCTTGAAAATTAGTTATATACACATGATATTTTCTAGTTTTTTTTTATAAATGAGAAAACGTTTTTATACTCACATTCATTCTTTGAATGATAACCTGTATTGTAATATGAAAATAGACAAGTGTGAAAAAGAAAAATACTATCATTCTGTCTCCTGGACTCAAACTCGATTAGTTCCTAGTTATGCACCAGTTGCGCTACAGGAGGGTGATTTGCACTTGTTTAAGCAATGTTTTGAAGGAAAGCAACTGAATTTTTCTTTTTATTTAAGAGCAATAATATATGTCTTTGTAAGAATATTTCTATTGATATTGGAATTCATCATCCTCAAGCAGCCATGGGCTACGGAGGTCCAACCAGACCGTGCAATTTAGTTCTCCAAGCAAGTCTATCCTGAGCTACATCTACTGCATCTGGCCACTGCACACCAATTCTAACAAGGTCCTGTTTGACATTGTCTGCCCACCACATCCTAGGTCTCCCCTTCTTTCTGAGGCCTTTAGGCACACTGTTCATAACCCTATTCGCCAATCTATAATTATTCATATGGGCAACATGGCCAAACCAACGGAGTCTCTCTCTGCACAATATGATGCTTAAAGGAGGTTGCAAACTCCTTTGCCTAACCTCATCATTAGTTACAAAGTTGAACCACCTAATGCCCAAGATACTGCATAAGCATTTGGAATAAAAAGCATCTAGTTTCCTGTTATCTTGTGTACAAAGTGTCCAAGTTTCACTACCATAACTAACCCTAGAAAGAACCAAACTATTATACAGTCTAATTTTAGTCTTTAGGTGTATACGCCTATTTCTCCACACTCTCCATAGATTCTTTAAAGTCCCGGCAGCAATCCCTATTCGCCTGTTAATCTCATGCCACACATCACCATTATCTGTTACATAGCTCCCAAGATAATTAAACTGTGACACCTGCTCAAGACTGCAACCATTCAGATTAACTGAATCACAGCCTGCCTGACCAATTTTCATCACTTTAGTTTTCTCTTTGTTTATAACCAAACCTACTCTACTACCAGTCTCATCAACAGCTTGAATGAAAGAGTTCATCTCATCAACATCATTTGCCAAAAGGGCTAAATCATCAGCATAATCTAAATCAGAAATTTTCGTATCTTCAGCCCATTTAAGGCCAAAATCTTTCCCTTGAAGTGAATTTCGCATAACTTAATCAGTAACCAAGCTAAAGAGAAAAGGAGACAAAATGCACCCTTGTCGAACACCAGAAGTAATGCTAAACCAATTGCTACAAGCCTTACCAACTCTCACACACGACTCAGTGTTATTATAGAGAGCTTTCATTATGTTAACTAACTTGTCTGGTATACCATATGACCTCACAATCAACCACAAATTATGATGATCAACAGAGTCGAAAGCCTTTTTGAAATCAACGAAGCTAGCAACCAAAGGTTTCTGAAACTCTAAACATTTCTCGAGAATCTGCCTAAGTGAAAATATCTGATCCACACATCCCCTACCACTTCTGAATCCACATTGCTCATCACGCAATTGACTGTCAAGCAGATTCTTAATTCTATTAAGCACAATCATGGAAAGAACTTTACCTTGAACAGAGAGTAGGCTGATACCCCTATAGTTATCACAAGAACTGCGATCACCTTATTTGAAAATAGGGATAACAATAGCTCTGGTAAAAACCTTAGGAACCATGCCTTTATCATAAAAGATATTCAGAATTTCAGTCATCCAAGTGGTAACCGAAACATTCCCAGCTCTAAGCATTTCCGTAGTAATTTGATCTACCCCTGGGGATTTATGTAGTTTAAGTTTAGAAACAGCCAAAATAACTTCAGATTGTGTTATAGGGCCAACATTAAAGCTACCAATGCATCTATCATCATTGCAAACAATGGGAGTAGAACTAACTACATTGTTTAGAACATCACTGAAATGCTCAGCCCACCTAGTCATGACAGAATCCTCCCCTTCTACAACCTTACCTTGTTTATCCTTCAATTCTGTATGCCTGTCCATTTTCTACCACACAAAACATTAACTATCTGGTACAGCTCTCTGCTGTTGTGCTGTCTAACTGCTTCTTTGGCTTTGTCAGCCAAACCATCAAGCCAAAGATTCTTATCAGCAGCTAACTGATCTTTTACATGTTTATTAAGTTCTCTGTAATGCTTTCTATTAGGACTAGTAGGGTATTGATTAAAGACATTCCTGCAGTTCTTTCTTTCCGAAATAAGCTCAAGTGCCTTATCACTCAGATAATTCTGCCTCTTCTGCTCCTTTTTTCCTAAAAGAGTACTGTTAGTGTCCAAAAAAGCCTGTTTAAAATGATCCCATTCTTCCTCAACTTCAGTAGTAAGCAAACCATGACTGTCATAATGACTAAGTAACCTATCATGGTAAGCTTTGGCTATAACTGGATCTTTCAGAGCTTCAGTATTAAAAGTAATTTTTTTAACCCTAGCACAACACTTTTTAAGTTTAAGTTGCAAGACACTTTTAACAAGGTAATGGTCAGATCCAATTTCAGCTCCCCTATATGCCCTGGTATTCCTAACAGAACTAGCCCATTTGCTGTTAATTAATATGTAATCAATCATATTCTTATGCAGCCAATCAGGTGAAACCCATGTGTACTTAAGTATGTTGCGGTGTTTGTAATAAGTGTTAGTTATTCTGAATCCATTGAGTTTACTTACCTGTAGGAGACGTTGCCCATTGCCATTGCAGCTACCAATACCAAAAGGGCCTATTACTCCTCCCCAAAGGTCAGAGTCAGTACCAACTTTGGCATTGAAGTCACCAAGAACAAGGGTAATATCTCCTTTCTTGACAGAATTCAAAATATCCTGAAGTTGTTCATAAAACCTATCCTTCTCATCCTCATTGGCATCCTCAGTGGGGGCATAACAGCAGATAACATTCAAGACTATAACGCTTGTCTGAAATTTTGCTGTAAGAAACCTTTCATTAATGCACTCATATCCTAGAAGAGCATCAGTAGCGTGTCTGCTGAGAAGCAGACCCACGCCTTGGTGATGCTTATTGTCGTCCCTCGCTGAAAAGAGAAATTTAAGATTATTTTTAAGAGTCTGACCTTTATCTGTCCATCTGGTCTCTTGCAAGCTGAGAATATATAAATTATAATGGTGGAATTCTTGTGTGAGGACATCAAGAGAAAAAGCTCTGTGCAGAGTCCTCACATTCCAACTACCTATGGAGAGAAAATGGGTTGTAGGATGTTTAAAGAAACTGTGTTTATTGAGAGAAGGAATGCCGACAATATCAAAGAGCCCCCTAATCGCAGACATGGGCAAAGACCCGTTCCCCCACTACTAAAGGCTGAAGCCATCAACACTGGAAGACTTCCTCCAATGTAGAATTTGACAATGCCAATAGAAGCAAAGAGTTCAGGTGCCTGCGATGACTTCTGTTCAGGATTATCCACCAGCTGATAAACATATCCTGTGAATCTATTCACTTGGGGCTGTCAACCCACAAACAGAAAACACAGCGGAAGATTTTCCCTCCACAGAATCCCACCAGTGCAGCAAAATCAGGATCCATAATCAAGCTCAGAGCCATATATCTGTCCAGTCCAATAGGTTTATATGGTCAGCACCAGGACCCTGTGTGGTTGACCACTCCTCAGCAGGGTAGAAAAAAAAAGAAAAGTAGCCATAATTGTCCAGATCAGTAGGCCACACTAATCTGGGAGCCCTCCCCTTCCGTTCACTTCCACAATAGAGTATCTCTTTTGAAAGTTACTAACGGTCTGCACCACGAGAAGGCGGGGTCGGACATTAGGTGCTAGGCCTGGCCAGTTCTATGCATCATCACAGAGGATTGGTGCCTAGCTCTCCTTCCAGTGACTACCTAGCTACCAAGGTAAACTCAAAAGTGTTTTTGTACAGCTCTGTTAAGACTGAAAAGATTACTGAGAAGCATTATTGAAGCCAACCCGAAAATGATCTAAATGCCTATTATATAAGTGTTGTTCAAATGAAAAGTGGACAAGTTGAGAATGAAGTGTTAAATAATTTATTTATATGGTCAAATTCACCCTCCTAGTGAGATATTTTTCCAACATGAAATTAGCAATATGATATCCTCTTTCCTAGAATGACCTTTACTGTTGCATAAGTAAGTCTGTTACAATGCATTGCACCTTTTCATATGCTTTCAATTTCCTTTTTTTTAGAACATTGTTTAGAGGTCCAGAAATGTGAAAATCTAATGGGAGATGCCAGGACTTCAGGGAGGTTGTTTGAAGGATTCTGAAACATACGTATTCAACTTTGTTACTGTTACTTGTGCAGTGTGGGAGTGGACATACAACAAAGCAACCTTCTTTCTCAAAAGTACAGGGCACTTTTATTGCCTTACCTAAAAAGGAACAAAGTTGCATAATATCAATCAAATTGATGGTGTCACCATGGTCCAGAAACTCGGTCAACAGCAAACTGTAATAGTAAAATTAAAATGTCAGTATACTGTACATTATTGAACTTGCTTCTATGTGGAGTTTGTCTGGATTTCACACAGCATCTATCATACTCAGACCAATACATGCTCCTGGTTCTGGTGATGAGTTATATGCATTCCCATTTCCCTAATGGCACAAAATACACCTGATCCTTCCTTTTCATTTCAATGACTTTTATAGTTTTATAAAACAAGGTTTATGCTTAAATTTCAAGAATTATTTCTTACTGATTCTATCGTTTGAAAATCAATATACTAATATTTCTGGGGTCAGATGGAGTTTTTTTATAGTTTTATTCCTACATCATTTAAATAATTTTCAAAATTAATATTTACATCATTAAATAAATGAAAAGCCATTGAGATAAAAGGTAAGAATCTTGGACGAATTTCTTTTTCCATATTCATCATTAAGTTAATGCAGAATAACACAATATTGTTATAAATTAAGTTGTACAATTTCATAAGAAATTCTCCAATCAGAATGGTGTTTCATTTTTTGTTGTAATGCTCCAAAGATTATTTATTTTTCCTGTTAGACCTTTTATCTGATCCAAATTTATCAAAATTCTGGATAGCTTTGTCGGGCACCAGACAATAATAACTTGCCAATTTAAGTTGAAATAGGATTTGTTATGTATTTGTCAAGCATTACTCATTGAGTAAGAATTCAAAAAAAGATTCTCAAGTTTAATTAAAGTTTAAAAGTGATAAAAAAAATCAATTAATGTTGTTCAAGAGAAAAATAGCAAAAATTCAAAAGTTTCTAAAACAAACAAAGTTTATTTCCAAAATATTCAAACACTCACTAATTCATTGATGAATACAAAAAGTTGGAGTACTAACAACTCACATCTATCTAAATCTCTACTACATCTCTCTCCACTACAATATCTCCACTGACAATTCTCATTCTCTCACTAACTATCTGTCAATTCTGACTCTCTGACTACACCATTTCACAAAACTGACTCTGTGACCTAATGTCACTTAGTTATAACATGTTGCATACAAATCCGGCATGTGTCTGTTGCACACTGGGAAAACATTTGAATAATCTGACGATCGTGCTAGCTATGATACAAGAGGGGGTCATGTCCTAAACATGCATTAGCGGCTGACAATCAAAAGGTTGGAAACGAGAATTGTGATGTCCAAAAAAATTAAATAATAATCCCCAAAATGATAAATATAACATAAATAAAGTAAAACTGGTTAAGGAAAAGTAAAAGTGAATGGATGGACCATCACAGTGTAGCAGCATTTTGCTTGCATATTTATTTTGTTTGAAGATGACTTGCTTTCACAGGTCAGTGCTATATCATAGTGTAAAGTGAGAAATATAGAAAATGAAAAGGATTTGGCTGTTGAGGATGAGTCATCTTAATTTTGAATTGAATTTATTCTTGAGCACTGATCAGTATATACACTTATATATGTAATTGTGATACGTGAAATATGAAACTATGGTATTTGCATCAGCATTTATTATCACTAAAGACAATCAGTAGTACAGTAGGTGAATAATAATTGTAATAATGATAGAAAACTAATAACATTTTTATATATTTTAACCAAAAGTATTTAGACTGTTGGATTACTGCATTATTCAACTGTCAATTGACAACACTGCATTCAGTTACATTTTTTGTATGATTAATTTGATCAGAATGCCTTATCATTGATAACTTTATTGGATAAACTAATATTATATTTTTGTGTTTTAACATAGTTTGATATAAGAAATATTTATTTTATATATACTAAGAGGTTTTATCCTTCAAGCCCTTTGGTAAGTTATAATTTTTTGTTGTAATATCTTCAAACGTCTTTTGAGAATTTCTCGATTTGGTTGACACATTCTCAATAGTATGCAAAATATGAAATATATATTTAATCCAGAAAATATATATATTTTGTCTAATATGTAACAGATCCATAATAAGTAACTTCTTATAAGCAGAGTATCTAAAAATTTATAAAACCCTATTTTGTAATGTAAGTACAATAATATCCCATTGAAAGCTAATTTTCCATTAAGCTATTATAGTTTTTTCCAAAAGTTTATTTAAAGAACACAAAGTATGGAAATTAAATATCTTGTTGAAAAGTTAATTGTACATAAATACAAGGCTTCTAATTATAGGAAATGAATGTAACAGTGAGTACAAACAAACTTAATCATATTTTCTGCTCAAATGCTAAATGGTGGATTCTGAAATAGCTGAAAAACACAAATCTGCATAAAAGAACCTAAATTGAGGAATTATTAACAAATCCTGCCTCTATGATTCCAATGCTCCTTTATGTTTTTAACATGTTTTTGAGGAAGAAGGATGTGGGAGATGCACTAAACTCTGTATACATTACTGAAGCAGCAGTAGCTACAAAGGTTCATACAAAGCCTGAATCATCTTCCCATCATTAACCCTTATAATATCAGTTCTTTTTTGCTATAAAAATGCAACTCAACTTCTGGGCCACATTTTGAAACAACTAATGAATGAAATAGTTTACATTACATACTAAAAGAAAGAGCATTAAATTCTGAACAAAAAATTAAAAAATTAAAAAAAAAGGTACTTATGCCTAAAAAATTCTGTTGCAAGTTCATATGTAGTTATTTTTTGAAAATTGATTAATCAATTTCTGACACTTAAAGGGTTAATAGGTGATCATGGCAAAATTTCCTTTTGTTTAATTGTTGATGTCATTTCACATTGTGCTCTATTTTATTAATTGGTCAGAAAGAGTTTTGTGACATAAATGATATTTGTTATGATAATGTGAATAATGATAGTGTTTACATATTTGCACATCCCTGGTTTATTTTTAATCAGTGTCATGTGTGCTAGTAGCCAAAGTTAGATAAAATATATTAAATTGAATAAAAATATATTAAATTGTTGCATATCAAATGGCTGATTTTGCAGATGCATGAAGTTTTCGATGTTTTGAGGACCTAAAATGTTACTAGATGGCGCTTTTGATATGCTATATTAAATTATGAAGCCTGCTTATGGTAACACAGTAACCATTTCACCATTAGGTTTTGGGATAAGTGGATTGTAAGAGCTTAAAGAGAACAATGGAGAGTCAAATGCATGTTCTTTTCTTATACCAGTTTAAACTGGAACACACAACACTGCAGAGGCAACTCACAGGTAGCTTTCAATGCAGCATTTGGTTTGCTTATGGTTTTTGCAGGATTTGGGTTTCAGTGTCTTAACTGACGGTGTCAGCTTGACTAACATCCTGGAGACTAAAGACAAAAGAAGAAGAATTCCATTATACCCAAGCAGCTAATGGTAGGAGCCACAGGTCAGCATCATGTTCCTTCTGTTTTTCCCTTCTGCTCCTCTCCTAAGAATGCTGTGCTAGCACAAAAAGTGCTGAGTTCTGTAATAATGAAAGTGTCAACTCTTGCCAGTCTGTAGAACTTTGTGGTGTTGATACTGGCCAAAAACTAAGCCCTGAGCTGCTCCAGCTGTATGAACAAATATGGGCCTAAAGAGGTCAATTAAATTAGTGTGGTATTCTACCCAAGAAAAATCATGTCTCTCCAATATTTTGAGTGTTTGCTTGCTTGAGGGTAAATTAATAGAAAAATCGAGTAATGAAACCTGCTAAAAAATTATCAGTTCATGGCACCAACTATTATATTTTATTCCAAATTCACAACATTTCCCCTTAGAGTTTCTCCCCCTTTGTCCACAGCTCTCAGCTTTGCATATAGTAGGGGTGTATATGACAATTTGGCAATATCAAAGCAGCATTTGGGAAAGGCACAGCTAGTGAACAGACAACATGATGTTGGTTCAAAAAAATTTTGATCGACAACATCATCCTCCAAAATAAACCACATAATCGACCTGAAGAAGATCAATAATGATCAATTGCAGGGTTTAATCAAATATGACATATGAAACTGTTCAAGACATTACAGTTAGGTGTGCATTATTCAACAGTTTCATGGTACCTGGAAGCCCTTGGGAAGAGTTGGATAAATGGGTTCTGCATGAATTAACAGACAATACAAAAAGACCACAATAAAGCAAGTTGATTTGAAGTGTGCACTTCCCTTCTCACACAGAACCAAAGGGATCCAAAGGTTTTTTTTCATAGATTGCAGTGTGATGAAAAATGGATTATATACAACAATCATTGATGTTCTGCTCAATGGTTGGACACCACAGAAACACTGAAACACATGCCCAAATTTAATCTTACCTGAAGAAGAAGAAGGCTATGGTACTGTTTGGTGATCTGCAGCTGATGTTATCCATTATTCATCCCTAAAACTGGGTGAAACAATAAATGCAGATAAATATTGTGCAGAACTCCAAAAAATGCATAACAAATTATGCAAGAAGCAACCTGCATTGGTCAATAGATATGGCATAATACTGCTCCATGATAATTCTGGACCTTACATCTCACAAATAATGGTCTGGAAACTCCATCAGTTACAGTATGAGACTCTTGCTCATCCAGCATATTCACCAGACCTATCACCAACCGACTGCCACTTCTTCAAGCATATTGACCACTTCTTAGTGGGGAAAACATTGAGTAATGAGACAGCAATTAAAAACAGCTTCAAAGAATTCATCATTTCCAGGAACTCAGATTTTTTTACAACAGCATAAATGCACTTGTTTTGCAGTGGCAGACGTGTATTGAATATGTTGGTGCATATAATATACACTCTAAGCACTTTGAGTGCAGATATTCTGCTTAGATTGATAGTAAGCCTATGTCTCACAGGAGTGTGACTATTTGTGTTGCTGGGAGCATGTTGGAGAGATGTGACTTTTCTCTTGGCATGAGTAATTTGAAGTCTTCATGTAAGCTTACCAGACAAAAAATTAGTCACCCCTGACTGAATGTCACCTAATAGCACGTAACTCCTCCATGTGATCAAAGAACAGCTGAAATCCTGTCTGGCATGGATGCCACCAGTGTGTGGATGTAGTGCACATCGATATTCATCCACTCTTCCAGCAGCAAATGCTGCAGTTTGGCCAGATGGCTGAGATAGCGCTTCACTTGTTGCCCCAGATAGTCTCACAAGTTTTCTATGGGATTCAAATCCAGGGATTTGGCGACCACTCGAGATGTTTGAAGGCTTCAGAATGTTCGTCATGCCAATCCGACACACTTTGAGTCCTGTGCACACAACAATTATCGTCTTGGAAGACTGGGATATCCTTCTGATGTTCACTGTGGCGATGCTGCACAAAAGGCAACATATGGTAATCCAGTAGCTCCATATATCCCTTCTGGTTCTAGTGTGACATCACCGCAACCAAAGGACCCATTTCTTCATATGTGAAACACCCCCAGATAATCACAGAGCCTCCTCCATCTCGAACAGAACCTTGCACACAGTCCACATGGAAGGCTTCATGTGGCTTACAATGTACCCGTCATCTCGCATCATTCGAGTACAAGCAAAAACGTGACTCATCTGACCAGATCACATACTTCCAAGAGTCGTCAGTCCAGTCTTTGTGGTGCCGTGCCCACTGTAGCTGTGCAGCCTTGTGCAGAGCTGTTAACATTGTTCTCTTCCATGGTACTCTGCTCCAGATATCCATGGCATGCTGTTTCCTTTGGAGTGTTCATTCAGAAACAGTTGTTGTAGGCCTGCATTGAGTGACTGAAGCAATTTCCACCTTGTTGCAAAGAGGTTTGCTCTAACAGTGCGTGACACACTGCGGTGTTCCCTATTGGTGAGCACAGTCTTTCTGCCGCAGTTCTGGTGACGATTAGTGGTGAACTGTGATGTACACCACTGCTGGAAGACCCTTTGGACAGTACATTTTGACACACCTGCAAAGGCAACAACTTTTTGTACACTATGCCCTTTGGCTCGGCCAAATCCAATAACACCTTTTAGCCACTCATTCACATCTTTGGCACTACCCATGTTTCACAGAGCGACTAACACAAACGTGGCACACAACTGTTTCTTGTCATTGTATGAACCCCATGGCATATGGCACAGCTATTTGTAGGACATGTTTATTACTGGTGCACCCTCTATTGCTGTCGAATGGATGTAACTCTCTTATGGCGGGAGATGACTAATTTTTTTGTCTGGTGAGCTGATGATGCTTATGGTAAAGTTTGTACCTCACCAATACTGCACTGACTGTTTGGTGCTCAGTGCAAACCATGTTATTCCATAAAAGAAAAAAATGTCCATGTAAATTAAAAAAGGCATAAATGCATGACCGGGGTATTCCAAAAACACATTAATTAAATCCACATAAGTCAGGGGCTGACTGTATATTGTCACAAAAAACCAGAAAATTTAGATGCCCTGAAAATTTTTTTGGGACACTGGGACAGTTCTTTAAAAATTGGGACATATGGATACCCTATCTACACTCCATTGTCAGTATTTATTCTTAATGCTCTTTTGTAGCTTGTTGCAGACAACTACAATGCCTGAAGATTTATTTAGCCACTGTGTTCATCCTGTGATATTTCACATATATCACATGTTTGTCATAGAAACATAATTATTTTCATATATCACAATCCTATACTCATATGCTAATTCACATGCATATTCGATTGCTCCAACTGGGTGGAGCATTTTCATTGTCAAGCAGTGTATACTCAAAAATTTTAATAAAAAATATCGTGTGATTTTCCTTTTAAATTACCATTTCTGTTTATACTTAAATATTTAATTTAGATATTTTTTTAAATATTTATTGTAATTTTAAAGCTTGTTAGCCTTTAAAGTGATGGGCTAATTCGAAGTGTTTTCAACATAAAAGAAGAAAAGAAATAACTAACAGAACTTGGTGTGTTATTTTACACAGTGTAATTTGTTAATTTTCACAGTTGATTAAAAAAAAATCTAAAAGTAGGCTTTCTTTTGACAAAATAATAAAAACTTATAACAAAATTCTTTGGGAATGATAGTGTCTTCTGGCATTTTATGGGTTAAAATAATGCTTTGACATGTATCATGTCAAAGCATCATTTCTAAAAACATCTCTAAAAACAGTCAATGATATATCACTTCAGAACTATGTTCATTTTCACTTTTACCTATCCAATATATATATATTTTATTTTGAGATTTTTTTATTGACATGGCCCAGTGTCCTGGGAGTAGCCTATTTTTGTAATGGGAATTTCTGATTAAGTCATTATGGAATGTAATTCATTAGTTTTATCAGGCAATAAATCATTATCAAGTAGTAAAGCATCATAGGAGATATCCTGTAGACATGGGATTCATGGAATAATTAGCTGATAAAATTGCCGGATCCCACTCATGGTGAAACTAAAAATTTTCAACTAACTATTTCATGAGTAAAGCATTATTTTTTCACTATGCATTAAGAGCATTTGAAAATAAAAAGTTTGTTTAGAACAGAAATCAGTTAGAATTTGTTTATATACAAAGGGCATTCAAATAAAAATTTCTGAACCATCATAAAATGCATCAGATGCAAAAAATTATTATAATCTTGTGTCACATTATTGTGACACAAGATTGTTGGCAACACTGGAAACAATGTTGCCAACAGTCTTTGTGATCAGGTACACTGGATGTGGCTCTGTCTGCTGCTGTTATTTGTAATTAGTCTTAAAGATGGTGGTACCCTTACAGACATGTACCAAGATAAATAAAGATGCAATCTGTAATTCAGTTTCTGAATTCTGAAGGAATAAAACTGGCTAAAATTTATCTCAGAATGTTGCCTCAGTATGGTGGATGATGCATGAATCAACCACAAGTCTATGATTGTGTGGATAAATTAAGAATGGTATTGAATGTGTTGAAGATGATCTTTGACTCAGGTAAGCTCACTGTGACATGACATCACCAAACAGCAGCAGTGGAGGAGCTCATATGATAAAATCACATCATTACAATTGAAGAAGTTACCATAGTGTTGAATATCAATGTTAATTCGGTGTATAACATTGTTAATAAGGAGTTCAATTTCGAGAAGTGTTTGCTTGTTGGATTTTTTGGTGTTTAACACATGAACTGAACGAATAATGAGTTGATGTGTGTCTGTTCTTTGATAGTATGGGAATTGCCTTCTTAGAATGTAGACTAAGAGATGATGAATCCTGGATGTACTGTTTCTTAGCAGAAACCAAATGCACAAGTTCAGAGTGGCACCATACAAATTCACCTCAACTGAAGAAAGTCTGCACTGAAGCATCAGCCAGAAAAGTGTTACTCTATTCTAGGATCATAAAGGGGTAATTATGAAACATGTCTGGAGAGATGAAAAATTGTGATAAGTGCTAAGTACTATGCTTCTGAATCATTTAAAGCAAGCAGTTTGGGAAAAACTTCATATTTTGTTATCTTCAGATGTGTGACTGCAGCATGACAATGCTCATCCTCACATTGCAGATTCTTATAATGGAGCAAGTACAGGAGACAGAGTTTGAGACTCACCTTCTATATTCATTAGACTTAACACCAAGTGATTCCACCTTTTCTTTGCAGTGAAAAGATGCGCTAGGAGGCCCTCACTTCTTGTCAGATGAAGAGGTCAAAATGTGCACAAGTGACTCCACCACTAACCTTAAAATTCTATCATGCAATCCAGTCATTTGTTCATTCCTGGAGAAAGTATATTAAACATAATGGAGATTGTAAAGAAGAACTAACAGGCTTATTTTCCTTTTTGTTGGAGTTAAGTTGTTTTTATTTAACTTTTAAGATTTTAATTTGAATGGCCTTTATGTATTAAACTGGTCAGTAAATGATAGCTAGGTATTCACTGGAAGGAGAGCTAAGCACCAATTACCTGTGATGATGCACAGAACCATCCAGGCCTAGCACCTAAAATCCCACCATGCTTTCTCATGGTGCAGATTGTTAGTACCTTTCAAAAGTGATAGTCACATGTGGAAAGGAAGGGGAGGGCTGCTAAATCAGTGTGACCTACTAATCTGGACTACTATGACTACTTTTCATTTTTTTCCTACCCTGTTGAGGAGTGGTCAACAACACAGAGTCTTGGTGCTGACCATATATTCCAGTCTAAATGGAATAATGGTCTGAACTTGATTATGGATCCTGAATTTGTTGCACTGGTGGGCTTCTGTTAGAGGAAAATTTTCCACTGTGTTTTCTATTTGTTTGTGGTTTGACAGCCCCAAATGAATAAATTCACAGGATATGTTTTATCAGCTGGTGGATAATTCTCATCAAAGGTCAATGCAGGCACCTGAACCTTTGCTTTTATGGGCATTGTCAAACCTACAATGGAGGAAGTCCTACCAGTATAGATGTCTTCATCTTTTACTAGAGGGGGAACAGGCCTTTTCCCCATGCCTGCAATTAGGGGCTGTTTGATCTTGTCAACACTTTCTCTCTCATTAAACATAGTTTCTTTCCATTTTTTTCCAAGCATCCCACTAACCATTTTCTCTCCAGAGGTTCTTGGAATGGGAGGACTCTACACAGGAATTATTCTCTTGATGTCTTTTCACATGAATTTCACCATTATAACCTAAATATTCTTGGCTTGCAAGAGACCAGATGGACAGATAAAGGTAATCTTAAATTCCTCTTTTCAGGGAGGGATCATAGAAAGCATCTCCAAGGCACAGGTTTGCTTCTCAGCAGACATGCTAGTGATGCTCTTCTAGGGTATGAGCACATTAATGAAAGATTTCTTACAGCTAAATTTAAAACATGCATTAAAACCCTGAATGTTATCTGTTCAGAGATAACAAAAGTGCAGGTCTTTGTCCCATGCCTGCTATTACTCGAAAACGAAAGTGATTTGTTTTTATCCCCACTGAGGATGCTGATGACGATAAGAAAGATAGGTTTTATGGACAACTTCAGAATATTTTGAATTCTGCCAAGAAAAGAGATATTACCCTTGTTCTAGGCCAGAGGTTCTCAAAGTACGATACGCATACCACAGGTGTTATGTGAGCCATTGCTCAGTGGTACACAGTCGGTTGATAGAAATTATAAGATAATGTGACAATAAGATAATATGGCAGGAAGTCAAAGTTCAAATTATTCAGTTATTTTAAATGTCATTTATATGTTGTCTAGTCCAACGAAACATCACTGCAATACAAGCAATGAAGATGCCTGTCAACTCGAATGACTAACTGAAAACAATCTGACAATATTCTCTTAATGTAGATATAACATATAATTTTGGGAAAATCAACAATGAAGTCATTCTGATACAAAAATCACTGAACACGGAATACCGAAACAATGGTCCAACTTCCTACCAATGAGAGGAGTATTTCGTGCCCACAGCTCAAATTTCTGTTATAACAGTATGCTCAATTTTTAATATCTGTACATAGAAATCTTTTAATGTAAGCGCCACCTTTGAAACAATAACTAATTTTCTTAGAATTTTCTCTATCAACACAATCAGATCAATGCAAGATTCACATTCCATAAAAACAAATCGCTTTCATTTTTGCTTTGACAATGTCCTATGTTAACCCACGAGAACTGCTGGAGCTCAAGACTCAACAGGTGACATTGCAGTCAAGTAAAGTGAGAACTGTTCAACTATGCACGTTTTGGAACAAAGTTTTGTTGGCAGAGCAGTGTTGAGTGTTATGGTTTTTGTGTAATTTGTAATAAGTGTTATTCAGTTTATTTTTATTTTTAACAGTAGTTAATTTATTTCTTTAAATGAGAGGGTAAGTCTTAACCCTTATTTAATATGGATTAAGTGGTTAAAAATTGATTCTCATAAAAGAAAAAACAATCAAGTCCAAGAATCGGAAGCTAGCACTTCAGCATCAAAAATGCAGCTGGGGACGATTGTTCAGAGACTAAAACAGCATGCTCAAAAAAGAAACATGCTGCAGTTTTAAGGAAATACAATCCCATGTACCTTTGCCTATGAATTTACTTACACTGGAGAAGAAAATGCACCTTCTCCACAGTGTGTAATTTATTATGAAAAGCTGTCAAACTGTTGCATGAAACCTTCTCTTCTATTGCGACATTTAAAAACACAGCATTGGGGATTTAAAACACAAACCATTGAAGTATTTCCAACAGAAATTATCAGATTTGTCAGCAAGTAAATGTCAGGTAAAGCAGTTCTCTGGAATTAATATGAAGGTGGCTGAAGCATCATGTAAAGTAAGTTTAAGGATTGCCAAAGCAGGAAAAATTGGTGAGCTCTTAATGCTACCAACAGCTATAGAAATAGTACTTTCAATTTTTGGGGAAGAAGCAGCTAATCAATTGAAGACTAACTCCTTATCAAACAATACCATTACATGATGCATTTCAGACATGGCTTAAAATGTCTTGGAACAGTTAATAAAAAAAGTGAGAGCTAGTGCATGTTATGCTATTCAATTGGATGAAAACACTGATGCAAGTCACCTGGCCAACTACTTATATTTATTAGATTTGAAGACGAAAGGTCAAACAAAGAAGAATATCTATTCCCCGAAGCCTTGACAGGACAAATTATTTGAATTATTGAAAGACATTTTTGAAAAGCTAGATGTGTTTATGAAGCTTCATAATATTGAATGGAAAAAATATGTTGATGTTTGTTCTGACAGAGCACATGCAATGACTGGGAAACACATGGGAGTTGTTACCCAAATAAAAAATGTTGCTCCTGAGACAAAATTTGTACTTTGTAGCATTCATCATGAAGCCTTTGCCACAAAAAAAATGCCATTGGATTTATCAAGAGTGTTGAATGAAGCAGTGAAAATATTAAATATTAAATCAAGAGTGATGAATTCAAGATTATTTTCAGTATTGTGACGAAATGGGCAGCAAGTATCATTAACTTCTCCTTCATACCGAAGTAAGATGGCTGTCTTGGGGGAATGTATTAAAACATCTATTTGAACTGTGTTCTGAAGTTCATTATTTCTCTTGAACAGAAATCAAGAGTCAAGTTATCACTTCCCAAATAAAATGTGGCTTTCCACAGGCTAGCGAAATTGAAAAGACCCAAAAGTGATCTAAAATTAACCTTAATTTCAACTTATTTGGCAATTTATTCTTATTGCCTTGCGCCCGAAATTAAGTTATCCGGAGCTTGAATAAATATTGTATAAGACAAAGGGTCCAAAACTTTAAAAGTATTTAAATCTTTGGAGCGTTACAGTATGTGGTTGATAAAGTGGAGATTTTAATGCTAAAGTTGCTACTGACTTTGATATTTAGGGAGGGGTGATAGTTCCCTTTGGTATTGGCAGCTGCAATGGCAATGGGCAATGTCTCCTAAAAGTAAGTAAACTGAAGTTTTGCAAGCCACCTGTAATGATAGAATTTATTTGTACTATTGAAAAAAAAAACATGAAAGGGCACAATTATGTTAATTACATTCACGGCAGAGCAATACTCCATAAGAAATTAATTTATAATTTGTAATGAGTGAAAACTGAACATAGAGCAGTAAAGAAAAATGGAGGATTTCCTCTTCATTTTTTCTGAAAAAAGAACAACCAAAATTATTACACTAATCTTTGATGAACTATGCTGTCTTTCCATCTCCATTGACACTAACGATAATGGTGACAACCAATCACAGAGTAAATTGTCTGCCTCTAGTGGTTGGTGAGAAAGGTGGGAAATACTTATAAACACAGTGCTAGAAAGTAACAAGGTACCTAACTTTCATGCGAGAAATTTCTGCTTGTTGAATATGGAAAACGAGACTTTCGCTGTGCAATATGAATGCAGTAGCAATGAAGTGAGGTTTTCCATGCACTTCTAGCTCGACATACTTCTATTTGTAATATAATGCAATATAACAGGGAAATTTGAAGAATATTTTATTAATGTAAAATTGTTGTTATAATGAACTTGTTTACAGGACATTTTCTTGTGATACTTTATTACTATATATATTTTTTTTGGTTCATGAGAATTTTAAGGGAAATATTGCTTTCCTTGCTTTCAGGGTAATTATCTCCAAGAATTATCTTTCAAGAAATCTCAGAAGAGTTTAGAGCTGGGAATGTTTCAGTTACCATGTGGATGACTGAAATTTTGAATATCTTTTATCATAAAGGCATGGTTCCT
This sequence comes from Ryuthela nishihirai, assembly GCA_038380435.1. Lineage (NCBI taxonomy): Eukaryota > Metazoa > Arthropoda > Arachnida > Araneae > Heptathelidae > Ryuthela > Ryuthela nishihirai. Next base: position 6,340,666 of record JAWZYU010000021.1, read on the forward strand.
AAGGATTTTACCAGAGCTATTATTATCCCTATTTTTAAAAAAAAGGCGATCTGAGTTCTTGTGATAACTATAGGGTATCAGCCTACTTTCTGTTCCATGTAAAATTCTTTGCATGATTGTGCTTAACAGAATTAAGAATCTGGTTGACGGGCAATTGCATAATGAGCAGTGTGGATTCAGAAGTGGTAGGGGTTGTGTAGATCAGATTTTTTCACTTCGGCAGATTCTTGAGAAATGTTAGATTTTCAGAAGCCTTTGGTTACTAACTTTGTTGATTTCAAAAAGGCTTTTGACTCTGTTGATTGCCATAATTTGTGGTTGATTGTGAGATCATATGGTGTACCAGACAAGTTAGTTAATATGAAAGCTCTCTATAATAACACTGAGTTCTGTGTGAGTTGCAATTGGTTTAGCATTGTTTCTGGCGTTCAATAAGGGTGCATTTTGTCTCCTTTTCTCTTTAGTTTGATTATCGATTAGGTTATGCGAAATTCATTGCAAAGGAAACATTTTGGACTTAAATGTCTAGAGATGTGAAAATTTCTGATTTAGATTATGCTGATGATTTAGCCCTTTTGGCAAATTATGTTGATGAGCTGAATTCTTTTATTAGAGCTGTTGATGAGACTAGTAATAGAGTAAGTTTGGTGATAAACAGAGAGAAAACTAAAGTGCTGAAAATTGGTCAGGCAGGCTGTGATTCAGTTAATCTGAATAATTGTTGCACTTTTGAGCAGGTGCCTTGGTTTAATTTTCTTGGGAGCTATGTAACTGATACTGGTGATGTGTGGGATGAGATTAACAAACAAATAGGGATGGCTGCCAGAACTTTTAAGATTCTATGGAGTGTGTGGGGAAATAGCCACATACATCTAAAGACTAAAATTAGACTGTATAGTAGTTTGATTCTTTGTTGGGTTAGTTATGGTAGTGAAACTTGGATGCTTTGTAAACAAGATAACAGGCAACTTGATGCCTTTTATTCTGGATGCTTATGCAGTATCTTGAGCATTAGGTGGTTGAACTTTATAAGTAATGATGAGGTTAGGCAAAGGAGTCAGCAAATTCCTTCAAATAGCATATTGTGCAGAGAGAGACTCCGTTGCTTTGCCATATTACCTGTATGGATAATTATAGATTGATGAATAGGGTTATGAACAGTGCTTAAAGATTTCAGAAAGAGGGGGAGACCAAGGATGTGGTTGGCAGAAAATGTTGCCTCCCAAGATAATTAAACTGAGGCACCTGCTCAAGAGTGCAACAATTATTCAGATTAACTGAATCACAGCCTGCCTGACCAATTTTCAGCACTTTAGTTTTCTCTCTGTTTATCACCAAACTTACTCTACTACTAGTCTCATCAACAGCTCTAATAAAAGAATTCAGCTCATCAACATAATTTGCCAAAAGGGTTAAATCATCAGCATAATCTAAATCAGAAATTTTCACATTTCTTGAAGTCTCTAGAAGTCCAAAATGTTTCCCTTGCAGTGAATTTCGCATAACATAATCGATAATCAAACTAAAGAGAAAAGGAGACAAAATGCACCCTTGTTGAACACCAGAAGCAATGCTAAACCAATTGCAACTCACACACAACTCAGTGTTATTATAGAGAGCTTTCATTATATTAACTAACTTGTATGGTATGCCATATGATCTCACAATCAACCACAAATTATGGCAATCAACAGAGTCAAAAGCCTTTTTGAAATCAACAAAGTTAGTAACCAAAGGGTTCTGAAAATCTAACATTTCTCAAGAATCTGCCAGAGTGAAAAAATCTGATATACACAACCCCTACCACTTCTGAATCCACACTGCTCATTATGCAATTGCCCATCAACCAGATTCTTAATTCTGTTAAGCACAATCATGCAAATAATTTTACATGGAACAGAAAGTAGACCCTATAGTTATCACAAGAACTGGGATCGCCTTTTTTAAAAAATAGGGATAATAATAGCTCTGGTAAAATCCTTAGGAACCATGCCTTTATCATAAAAGATATTCAAAATTTCAGTCATCCAAGTGGTAACCGAAACATTCCCAGCTCTTAGCATTTCCGTAGTAATTTCATCTACTCCTGGGGATTTATGAAGTTTAAGTTTAGAAATAGCCAAAATAACTTCAGACTGTGTTATAGGGCCAACATTAAAGCCACCAATGCATCTATCATTATTGCAAACAATGGGAGAAGAACTAACCACATTGTTTAGAACATCACTGAAATGCTCAGGCGACGTAGCCATGACAGAATCCTCCCCTTCTATAACCTTACGTTGTTTATCCTTCAATCCTTGTATACCTGTCCGTTTTCTACCACACAAAACGTTAACTATCTGGTACGGCTCTCTGCTGTTGTGCTGTCTAACTGCTTTCTTGAGTTTGTTAGCCAAGGTCATCAAGCCAAAAATTCTTATCAGCTGCTAACTGATCCTTTACACGTTTATTAAACTCTCTGTAATGTTTTCTATTAGGACTAGTAAGGTAGTGATTAAGGACATTCCTGAATTTCCTTCTTTCCAAAATAAGCTCGTGCCTTATCACTCAAGTAATTTTGCCTCCTCTGCGCCTTTTTACACAAAAGCACACTGTTAGTTTCAAGAAAAGCCTGTTTAAAATGGTCACATTCTTTCTCAACTTCAGTATTAAGCAAACCATGACTGTCATAATGATTAAGTAACCTATCATGGTACCCTTTAACTATAACTGGGTCTTTCAGAATTAAACGTTAATTTTTTAACCTTAGCATAACACTTCTTAAGTTTAAGTTGCAAGACACTTTTAAGAAGGTAATGGTCATATCCAATTTCAGCTCCCCTATATGACCTGGTATTCCTATCAGAACTAGTCCATTTTGCTGTTAATTAATATATAATCAATCCTATTCTTATGCAGCCCATCAGGTGAAACCCATATGTACTTATGTATGTCGTGATGTTTGTAATAAGTGTTAGTTATTCTCAAGCCATTGAGTTTACTTAATTGTAGGAGCCATTGCCATTACAGCTACAAATATCATTACAGCTACCAGTATCAAAAGGACCTATCACCCCTCCCCAAATGTTAGTCAGTACCAACTTTTGGCATTGAAGTCACCTAGAACAAGGGTAATATCGCCTTTCTTGACCGAATTCAAAATATCCTGAAGTTGTCCATAAAACATATCTTTCTCATCCTCATTGTCATCCTCAGGGGAAGGACGGGGAAACAACAGTGAACATTCAAGAATTTGAATCTTTTGAATCTCTCTCTGAAAATTTGCTGTAAGAAATCTTTCATTAATGCACTGATATCCTAGATGATCATCACTAACATATCTGCTGAGAAGCAAACCTACACCTTGGAGATGCTTTTTATCTTCCCTCCCTAAAAAGAAATTTATGATTATTTTTAAGAATATGGCCTTTATCTGTCCATCTGATCTCTTGCAAGCCAAGAATATCAAGTTTATAATGATAAAATTCAAGACATCAATTCGGATGTCAAGAGAATAATCTCTGTGCAGAGCATGCATATTAGTTAATTCTGGATAAGATTTCAAAGTTGTTCTTTTTGTCTCCTAAAAATACTTCAAAATTAACCTGGCAACCAGTGAATTCTTATTAGTATAAAGTTCACTATTCTCCCGTTTTGTTGAAAACCTGCTCTGGTACACTCGTACTTACATTTTTTGCCACCACAGTTATGGGTCTCCTTTTCGGTCTCTGGCACAGATGGCTAGCAGAAGTTGTTAGGCTGTTGTCTCCTGAGCTTGTTATCGCTGGTTCAGGGCACAGCTCCACAGCTCCACAGCAAAGTCAATGTTACAAAAATCACCAAAAGTCATTGATACACCACAGACATAAGAAAGTAGACAGACTTTTACTTCATGTTAGGAAATACACAGATGTATTTCAGATCACTGTAAAAAACACCGGAAGCCTTTTTGTCTTTACAGTGATCATCGATAGGTAGGTCATAGAACTTAAGTAGGAGTATATTACATCAAGTTTTCAATGAAATAAAAGGAGAGTGAACCTTTTATTAATATTTAGAAAACCCCTTGTTATAAATTTAATATTACCAGTAAATTCTGTTCTACAAAGCCAGCATGTTAAGGGCTAAATAATTAATGTATAAGATGTTCTGTGATCACTTGCTAGAACATGATTTTCCTAAAAAAAGTTTTTAGAAAATGCATGGTTAAAATTATGGCTGACCTTACTATTTTATGATAATGAAAATCAGATTGCTGAATTTACAGGATTTCATATTTCCAAAGGGGGAAAAAAATGGCAAAGGAATTATTTGATGATGCATATGGAACATAGAAGAATGGATGAATGTTGATTAAAAACACACCAGTCATATGGCATTTTATTGATAATGAGATCTTAGATATGGTGACAAAGAAAGATGAGAACAACACTGAGTGTGAAGATGAAGAGAAACAGAATGTGACACACTGGTCCATTATGTCTATGGACCGATGTGAGCAGCAAATTATGAATGTTTGCATTGCACACCAAGTCTACTGGCATGAAAGATCAAAATGTAGGAAGTAAACCTGACTTGATATCTTCTAAAAAAATTGAAGAATGATGAGAAAGAATCCGCTGTTCGATCTTCATCTGCCCATGATGAAACTCTTATGAATACCATAGCAGCAGCAGTAGTAAAATTTTATGTATATATTCCAGTACTGTACATAGTTCATAGTTTCCCTTATAGATAATGTGCTTGTTTTATCTATGTGTAGTGACATACATACAGGGGCGTAGCGAAGGGATTATAGTTGTTGGGGGGGGGGGGGCAAAAAGAGATCGAAAATTTTCCAACTCCGAAATCAAATTTTGCCAACTGAGAAAATAAGTACTTTTCATATATTAACCCATGATTTCATTCAGTGGGGGAGAGGGGAGGCAGCTTCCATTGTTTTGAAACTCAGCCATGATTTAAAAGAAAAAAAAAAATCCCTGTTTCATTTCATATACCTACCTAAATTTTTTTCAAAAGCCACATCGAATGTCACTGACTCGAAATTTTTCCCACTTTCGCCAATTCTCCTTATGTTCACGAAACCAATCCCAATTTTCATAACTCACCTGTATTATACCAAGTGGCTTTGAATTTTGCCAACTGCCCTAAATTTTGCAAAGTTGCCTCGATTTTACCAACTTACTGTAATTTTACACAAAAAATCAAAATTTTTACATTTTCCCTGAATTTGCCAAGTGACTTCGAATTTTACCAACTCTCCTTAAATGCAGAAATCAAGCCCAATTTTCACAACTCACCTGTATTTTACCAAGTGGCTTCAAATTTTGCCAATTCCCCAAGGTTTTGCCAAGAGTTCTCGATTTTCCGAACTTTCTTTAATTTCACAAAAAGAATCCCAATTACAAAATAATGTTATAAACACAGCATGAGGTTCATAGTTCGTAAATGTTCACTACAGCAATATAGTGAACATTTACAAACTATTGAATCCCAATTTTTACATCTCTCCTGAATTTGCCAAGTCACTTCAAATATTTCACTCTCCAAGATTTTGCCAACTCTCTTTAATTTCACAAAACTAATTCCAAGTGGATTCGAATTTTGCCAACTCGCCATAATTTTACAGAAAATAATCCCAATTTTTACATCTCACCTGAATTTTGCCAAGTCACTCCAAATTTTGCCAACTTCCCAAGATTTTGTAAAGTTGTCCCAATTTTGCTGACTCACCTGTATTTTACTAAGTGATTTTGGATTTTGCCAATTGTCCTAGATTTTGCTTAACTCCCCTTAATTTTACATTAAAAAAAATAAAAATTTTTACAACTAACCTAGATTTTACAAAGTTGTTTCGAATTTTGCCAAGTCCGATTTACTTTTGGGGGGAATCTCTCCCCCATCCCCCCATAGCTATGTCACTGCATACATAGTATAATATCTTTTATTGAATTTTTGTATTTTACATGTAAGGATAATAAAACATCTGTAGATTCTATATTTTTTATTTCGATCAAAATCAGTGCACTGAAAAGATAACAGTGAAATACTGTAAACCAAAAGCATGCTTGAATTGGTGAATGATAAGAAAAGTGTAGGTACTGTAACAATAACTTTTTAATTACCTAAAAAAAGTGAATTATTGAAATGTGGGACTGTACATGTGTTTTTAATTGCTAATAATAAAGAAAATAAAAGGGCTTGTCAAAATTCATGATTTTACATAACCTATATCAAGCATTGTTTGGCATAGCCTATATCAAGGATGACAAACCATTTTCAGCTTGCATGCTAAGGATAACAAACAAAAATTTAACTTTTTTCTGCGTGTCACACCAATGGTTCATATTTTGCACATAAAAATATTTAAATTTGTTTGCATACCATATAAGTAATGGAAGTTTTTGTGCCAAAGATTGATGTCTTTGATTCTAGATTCTTATGCAGTATCTTGGACATTAGGTGGTTACGCCTTGTAATTAATGATGAAGTTAGGCAAAGGAATCCACAACTTCCTTTGAGCAGCTTATTGGACAGAGGGAGACTCAGTTGGTTTGGCCATGTTGCCCATATGCATAACTATAGATTAGTGAATAGGGTTATAAATAATGCCCTAAACTAAACTTTAGAACTTTATCTTGCAGTGACTAACACATATATAGGTCATGTTACATACCAAATTTCATTCTGAATAATAAAACAACATTAATTCAAATTGAAATGAAGGCTATGTAAGCCTAAATTTGAAAAACAATAAACCCAGCTTATTTTTTTTTCATGCCACACCTGTAACTGTTTTTTTACACATAAAAAATATCAAAATTTTTAGCATATGACATAACATTTTTTTTTTACTATAAAATTATTTTATTTTTGGTATAGTTAGAAAAATATAAAATTTTCTTTACAAATTTTGAAAACACAGAGTAGCTTTTTTTTGTATAAAAGAGGATGTATACAATGCTTAAATAAAATTGTAATCTATTCATTTACTGTTTTTTCTGAAAACAAAGGAAAAAAATGTTTTTTACTTAACATTCTCAGTGAAAGTTTTGTTTGCTCTACCCATGGATGACATTGTTTTTTATATTGGGCTTATATTTCATTGCTTTTAGCACTATGCAAGCAGCACTGACCATCAGTTAGCTGGCTTCTTGCATATTAATTTATGAAGTTCATAGAAGAAAATATTGATTCACACGGATGGCAAAAGTGATAAAATAGAGACAGCTATTGTTTTTTGAGAAATGAGTATTTCAATAATTTCATTCCATGCTTTTAGTAACTTCATTTTTAGCTTTTTTCAGTGTTGATCTTGTTAAATGATTTTGCTAAAAATTTCTAAATTCAGTCTTTAAATCAATTTTTTAGTTTTTACAAGTTCACTGAGATGGATTGTAATTCAACCAATTGCATTTCAAGATAGGTTAAATCTATTCATCAAGCATTTTCAAATTAAAATTTTCGTACATTTTATTTGTGAGGTTTTATAGATTTCACCATTACTTTAAATTCCTGACTTGCAAAAATTGTAATAAAAACGGTTCTAGACTTGCAGTTCTGATATCTGAAAGTAATTTTACAAATTTGTTAGTATCTAATTGTTCATAAATTTGGAGATGCAACAATATTTTGTTTTGTTGACTCTGCCTGCCTACTAGGCAAAACTGTCCCATGCAGGGGCGTAGCTATGGGGGGGATGGGGGGAGCTGCCCCCAAAAGTAACTCGGAGTTGGCAAAATTTGAGGCGACTTTGAAAAATCTAGGTGAGTTGTGAAAATTTGTAATCTTTTTTTTGTAAAATTAAGGGGAGTTAGCAAAATCTAGGGTAGTTGTCAAAATTGAGGTAATTAGGCAAATATAGGGCAGTTGAGAAAATCGAGATGGCAAAATCTAGAGCAGTTTGCAAAATTTGAACCCACTTAGTAAAATATGTGAGTTGGCAAAATCTTGGGGAGTTGGCAAAATTGGAAGCCACTTGGTAAAGTACAGGTAAATTGTGAAAATTGGAATTGGTTTTGTGAAATTAAGGAGTTTTATTAAATATTGAATAAACTTGACTTTCTGGTATATACTAAATATTAACCACTTTGTAAGTCGATTTAATTTTAGAGGAAAAATTGGCTTGAGGCGGATGGTATATGAACCCACGACCTCCTGATAACATGTTAGGTGCTCTAAACCACTGAGCTATCGGCCGCCGATCAAGATTTCCTCTAATTGATGGCCGCCTAATTGATGGTCGTCGATCAATATTTCCTCTAATTGATGGAATTCCATCAATTAGAGGAAATCTTGATTGGTGGCCGGTAGCTCAGTGGTTTAGAGCACCTTACATGTTATCAGGAGGTCGTGGGTTCATATCCCACCTGGCTCAAGACAATTTTTCCTCTAAAATTAAATCGACTTACAAAGTGGTTAATATTTATAAATTGAGGAGAGTTGGCAAAATCGAGAACTCTTGGTAAAATCTAGGGGAGTTGGCAAAATTCGAAACCATTTGGTAAAATACAGGGGAGTTGTGAAAATCATACCTTGTGCAATTAAGGAGAGTTGATAAAATTTGAAGTGACTTGGCAAATTCAGGTAAGATGTAAAAATTGCATTTTTTTCTGTAAAATCAAGGCAAGTTGGCAAAATCAAGGCAATTTGACAAAATCTAGGGCAGTTGGCAAAATTCGAATCCATTTGGTAAAATACGGGCGAGTTGTGATAATTGGGATTGGGTTTGTGAAATTTTAAGGAGAGTTGACAAAATCGAGAAAACTTGCCAAAATTTTTAGGAGTTTGAAAAATTTGCAGTGACTTGGCAAATTTAGGAGAGATGTAAATATTGGGATTGGTTTTGTAAAATTAAGGAGAGTTGGCCAAATGAAAGGGAGTTGTGAAAATTCATACTGACTTTGGCTACAATTCAGGCGAGATGTAAATATTGAGATTATTTCTGTGAAATTATGGCTAGTTGGCAAAATTGGAAGTTACAAGGCAAAATCCAGTATAGTTGTGAAAATTACCTCAAACCCCCCCACCCCCCACACACAGAGTGAAAATCTAGGTACGAACCTGATAGAGACATTATTTTCTCAGTTGGCAAAATTTGATTTTTGAGTTGGAAAATTTTCTGTTTTTTCTCCCCCCCCCCCCCACTCAACCATAGTCCTTCGCAATGACCCTGGTTCCATGTGCAACTTTGTGCATTGGTTCACAAACCCTGGTCTATATCCTAATGCTGCCAAATTAAAGGTGTTTGAGGGTGCCATTAACTATTATGATAAAGAGCAGTTTTGCTAAGTTAAAATTAGTAGTGCTAGGCAAATGACAAATAAAGTTACATGTAGGAAATATCATTTCGTTAAATATCTCTTTCATAGGTAATATTTCCTCTCATGCTGGAAAATTTAGGAAGAATACTCAGAAATTGAAAAAGAAAAGAGATGACGGTGTCCATCATAGTTATATGAATGCGATAAAGGAAAGAGAAAAATTTCGTGCCTTTCTTATAAAAGTCATGAAGTAAGTAAATAACTTATTTAAATAATAAGAATCTTATGTACAAAGAATATGAAAATGTAGGAAAAACATTCTTACTGTTATACAAAATTCTCATGTTTTTAAAGAATGTTAGAAAGAAAAAAAATATTTTTTTTAATCTGAAGTTTAATCTTGAATAATAATTTTTATGATAACTGCAGAAATTAATTTGCATATTGCATTGTGGCATTTTAATTTGCATTACTAGAGGCATATTTTACTATGTGACTCTAAGCTCTATTAGTATTAAATTTGTCTTTTTCCTTAAATATTTTGTTTCCATAAAAAATCACAATTAATTGCTGATTAATTTGACATATAACATGCAGTAATTCGTTTCATTAGTTATTTGGCAGAAAAGTTCTAAAGTTAATTGTTTTAAAGGGCTAATCACAGTGAAAAAATATCTTGATCTATGGTTACAAACCCATTTTTGGCACTGGAAGGGTTTTGGAAGCCTTCCAGTGCCAATTTTTGGCACTGGAAGGGTTTTAAATGAAAAACAAGACTAATGGAAAAGTATGAGTTTTTATATTTAAACAAAGAAATGTAGCTAGGAAACTAGATATACCTGTCTTCTCTATCCATAAATAAAATAAAAAAATAAATATCTCGTCAAGCAGCTGTTTGCCACAGAGGTCTGACAGGAGCCTGTCAGTTTATATGCCACAGTAGAAGGTTCTGTGAAGATGGTAGGACCTGAGCAGAAACACAACACATACATGTATGCCTTACCTGGGGCTCGAACCCAGTTCCCTTAGATCAGTAGCTAAGTGTGCTGAAAATAGGAAGGCAAATTAGAAGACAATATTTGGAGCAGATAAATCCTTACTGCTTTGGTTCTCTCAGACAAGCCTTGATGACTCAATTGGCCACAGCATACTATTCCAAAAAGTCAGCAACTGTGACAAACTGTTAGGGTTTAAAGCAACAGATGGAACAAGAGTTGTGAATAAAAAGCTACATGGGAAAATGCAGAATTTTGATGACCAGTTTACTGACAATTGATTGAGAACTCTTTTGGTAACTGTATTAAACAATTGCACCCAAAGAATGTGTTTAATTCTGATGAAATTGGACTATAATACAGAACCACTGCAGACTACTGCAAGGTTTACAAAAATGTTGCAACTTCTTCAAAAAGAAAAATCAAAGATACGATTACTGTGTTCTTAACCTGCAATAGGACTGGAACAGTTAAAATGAAGCCATTTGTTGTAGACAAAGGATAATTATTTGATTTGAAAGGTGTCAAGTACCTTCCAATTCAGTCTACCAACAATCCAACAATCAGAATGCTTTGATGATAGTAGCAATTTTTGAAGACAATTTCCATTACTGTGGTAGACAGCAGTAAAATGGGAAAAAAAAAAACATTACTTTGCTGCTCATCATCATCCCAAGCAGCCATGGGCTACGGAGGTCCAACCAGACCATGCAGTTTAATTCTCCAAGCATATGTCCTGAGCTACATCTGCTGCATCCGGCCACTGCACATCAATTCTAACAAGGTCCTGTTTGACATTGTCTGCCCACCGCATCCTAGATCTTCCCCTCTTTCTGAGGTCTCTAGGCACACTGTTCATAACCCTATTCATCAATCTATAATTATTCATACTGGCAACATGACCAAACCAACGGAGTCTCTCTCTGCACAATATGCTGCTTAAAGGAGGTTGCAAACTCCTTTGCCTAACCTCATCATTAGTTACAAAGTTGAACCACCTAATGTCCAAAATACTGCATAAGCATCTAAAATCAAAAGCATCTAGTTTCCTGTTATCTTGTTTACAAAGTGTCCAAGTTTCACTACCATAACTAACCCTAGAAAGAACCAAACTATTATACAGTCTAATTTTAGTCTTTAGGTGTATACACCTATTTCTCCACACTCTCCATAGATTCTTAAAAGTCCCAGCAGCAATCCCTATTCGTCTGTTAATCTCATGCCGCAAATCACCAATATCTGTTACATAGTTCCCAAGATAATTAAACTGTGATACCTGCTCAAAACTGCAACCATTCAGGTTAACTGAATTACAGCCTGCCTGACCAATTTTCATCACTTTAGTTTTCTCTCTGTTTATAACCAAACCTACTCTACTACCAGTTTCTTCAACAGCTTGAATGAAAGAGTTCATCTCATCAACATTATTTGCCAAAAGGGCTAAATCATCAGCATAATATATATCAGAAATTTTAGTATCCCAAGACCATCTAAGGCCAAAATCTTTCCCTTGAAGTGAATTTCGCATAACATAATCAATAACCAAGCTAAAGAGGAAAGGAGACAAAATGCACCCTTGTCGAACACCAGAAGTAATGCTAAACCAATTGATACAAGCCTTACCAACTCTCACACATGACTCAGTGTTATTATAGAGAGCTTTTGTTATGTTAACTAACTTGTCTGGTATACCATATGACCTCACAATCAACCACAAATTATGACGATCAACAGATCAAAAGCCTTTATGTAATGGTCAGATTCAATTGCAGCTCCCCTATATGACTTGGTATCCTCACAGACCTAATAATGGCATATAAACTGGCTCCTGTCAGACCTCTTTGGCAAGCAACTGCTTGAGAGGATATTTATATATTATATTAATATATATTCCATTTGCTGTTAATTAATATATAATCAATCATATTCTTATGCAGCCCATCAGGTGAAACCCATGTGTACTTATGTATGTCGCGGTGTTTGTAATAAGTGTTAGTTATTCTCAATCCATTGAGTTTACTTACCTGTAGGAGACGTTGCCCATTGCCATTGCAGCTACCAATACCAAAAGGGCCTATTACTCCTCCCCAAAGGTCAGAGTCAGTACCAACTTCGGCATTGAAGTCACCAAGAACAAGGGTAATATCTCCTTTCTTGACAGAATTCAAAATATCCTGAAGTTGTCTGTAAAACCTCTCCTTCTCATCCTCATCAGCATCCTCAGTGGGGGCATAACAGCAGATAACATTCAAGTCTTTAATGCTTGTCTGAAATTTTGCTGTAAGAAACCTTTCATTAATGCACTCATATCCTAGAAGAGCATCACTAGCATGTCTGCTGAGCAGCAGACTCACGCCTTGGTGATGCTTTCCATCTTCCCTCCCTGTAAAGAGAAATTGAAAGTTATTTTTAGGTATCTCACATTTACCTGTCCATCTGGTCTCTTGCAAACCTAGAATATCTAGGTTATAGCACTGGAATTCTTTCGTGAGGATATGAAAAGAATAATCTCTATGTAATTATCCTCACGTTCCACATTCCTGCAGAGAGAAAATGATTAGTAGGATTTTTAAAGAAACTAGATTTATTGAGATAGGTAGGGCCAACAATATCATACAGCTCCCTGATTGCAGGCATGGGGCATAGATGTGTTCCCCTTCCACTAAAGGCTGAAGTCACCAATGCTGGTAGGAACTTGATGCACCACCTTTTCGAGTGGACTTTTTCAAGAGCCATATGGCCTGCACACTGTGGCAGATTCTCCCTTAACAGAGATCCACCAGTGCAGCATATCCAGAATGCATAATCAAGCTCAAATCCAAAAACCAATTCAGGCTAGTGGGTATAAATGGTCAGCACCACTGTATTTTATAGTGCAATAGGTCAGCACCATTACTATTTTATTGTTAGTTTATGCCTGTTTATTGACCACTCGTCAGCAGGGTAGAAAAAAAAAAGAATAAAGTAATCATAGATGACCAGATCAGTAGGTCACACTGAACTGGCAGCCCTCCCCTTCCATTTCCTTCCAAAAGAGAATCTCTCTTTCGTAAGGTACTAATGGCCTGCCCCATGAGAAGGCGGGGTCGGACATTAGATGCTAGAACTGGCTGGTTCTCTGCATCATCACTGGGAATTGGTACATAGCTCTCCTTCCAGTTTATGCCTAGCTACCATTCTCATTTTTCTTTAATTTATGGAAACCAATTTATATATCTCTCTAGTAGCACAACCAAATTAATGGGGGGAGGGGGGATATTTCAAAACCATTAAATATAAATTTAAAAACTCATAATTTTATTTTTTTAATGAAACTTTGCTATTGCATGTGTGGGGGGAGTAAAATATCCTCAGTGAGTGTAAGGAGGGGGTGGTGGTGGTAAAAACCTATGCAGAAATTGCCCTCCTACAAACTACTGTGCACTTGTCCGATCGAAACTGGACTACGGATCCCAGGTGTACAACTCCGCCTGGGATTCGGTGGTGAAGGTGCTGGACCCCCTCCACCATCAGGCTGTCCATGTTTGCACGGGAGCCTTCCGCACTTCACCGGTCCAGAGTCTATATGTCGAGACCGACAAACCCTCTCTATCTCTTCGCCGTCAGCAGTTGTCCCTACAATATGCATCTAAATTGTGATCCCCATCTTGCCATCCCACTTGGGACTGCATTTTCAGTCCGAAGTGGGAAATGCTTTGCACAAATCGGCCGACTGCCATTCGTCCTTTTGGTTTGCGAGTCCGAGGCTACCTCAGTGACATCAACACCAGTCTCAATAGCGTTGCACAGTAGACAGCCGAGCCACTTCCACCATGGCTCGCTGTTTCCCCTTCCTGTGATTTTTCCATGTGCAGGACGGGGAAGGCCTTTACACCCGACTGTATGTACCGGCAACTCTTTGCCAGCCATCGTGCTGAGTACCTGGACTTATTGCCTGTCTTCACAGATGGCTCAAAGTCCAGCACATCAGTGGGATCAGCCATGGTCTGCTGTGATGTAATCACTGCAGACCAGATCCCACTGCAGTGTTCCATCTTCACTGCAGAGTTGCATGCTATCAGTCTCGCCTTGGACCATGTGGTGACTAAGCATCATCGTTGGTGTGTGCTTTACACCGACTCGCTTAGCTCGCTATAGGCTTTGGTCTCGGTGAGGCATCAGCCTCACCCAGTTCTTACTAAGATCCGCCAGCAGCTACATCGTCTGGCGGCCACCACACCACCACCATCCGTTTCTGTTGGGTGCCCGGTCACGTCTGAATCAGGGGCAATGATTTGGCAGATGTTGCTGCCAAGTTAGCCACGCCCCTGTCCGACTCTCCGTTTACCCGTTCCATATCTGGATTTTCGGCAACGTTTCACGATCGAGCTCCAGGCACAGTGGCAGAGATCTTGGTCAGAACAGCTTACGAACAAGCTCTTTGAGATCAAACCTATCATCAAACCATGGCAGTCTCGTTACTGTAGGAATTGCAAGGAGGAAGTTGTACTTGCTCGGCTCCACTTAGGTCATTCGTTTCTTCTTCGGGCAGATGACAAACCTAAGTGTGAGTTTTGTGACACCATTTTATCTATCAAACATATTTTAATTTCTTGTCCTTGTTTTAACTTTGAACGGCGTATGTTTTTTTTTTTAACTTTCATGATTTTACGTCCGAGCCCCTTACACTCGGACATTTGTTATCAGATCATTGTTGTTTTAACACTGTGTTTCAATTTTTACAATTTACAGGTTATTTTACTCGTCTATAATTTTACTCTACTGTGTATTATATATATGATTAACCCAGGTTGCTTACACCTGGGTTATTTTTATGTTTATATTGATATAACATTTATACATTTGTTCATTGTTGTTCTATATGTTCTATTTTACTGTATTCTATTTTTTGTGTTAGTCTTTGTAGGTTTTTTTTAACTTTGGTTGAGGGGTGACATGATTTTTATCTTTTACTTTTTGGACATACGTTTGGTGCATTATAGCCTTAGTTGCTAATGCGCCAATAAACCCCAAACAACCAAACCAAACCCTCCTACAAAAGGACTGATTTCTGTGCCAAGGAAGTCCTTTTTATTCCATATCCAAGACCTCTTTATTATCAGGAATTTCAGGAAATGACGCACAATCGAAGTTTTTTTACCGAAAAACTAAGAAATTATAGAAAGAAAAATTAATATATAATGTAATGTGATGTTAAGTAAAATATCCATAGCAACAAGTTGTAAGCCATTCATCTGATATAACATAAATCTGAAAAATCAATTGATAGATAAACTGGCTGGAAGTTCAATAATTTATGAAAATAAAATAAATCTTCTGAAATGAAAACTAAGGTTTAAATATAAAAAAGTAAATACTAAATTTACAAAGGGAATATATCCAATATACATATGGAACAACCTGTAAACAATCTATTATGGAGCTGCATATAACACATGGAATGGAGATCACGTGTGTAGCCACCTGCATCCTCTGCTTACTATTATCATGTCATGATCTAGTTGCAGCTGCAGTCAGTCTTGAAGCCTAAGAAAGGCTCTATTTTTAGGTATAATTTCAAACTGAGCAGCAGGAAACAAGCATAGAATACTGGGATAAATGATATAAATTATGAAAATAATTCTAGGAATATTAAAATAAGTTTGAGGCAGAAAAGAGTGTAAAACAGAAAAAAAAAAAAAAAAAAAAAAAAAAAATCCAGCTGAGGTATTTACTTTATAATTCCAAAATCTCCTGTTTCTAAAAATATCAGTTTTTTTTTATTAATTTTCAGGAGATTTTCAAAATTTTAAGGAAAAATTTGTTGTTAATAGTTCAAATCAAACTTGTGAGCTTAAATTAAGGGTTTGCTTCAACAAAGGGGAGCATTAACAAACAAATCAGCAATACTGTATAACACTTCTAAGAAATGGCAATCAGATGGCTTTAACAAATCATTTATATTGTAATTTAATAAAATATGCATCAAATGAAAAAAGAAAATATTATTTTTCAAGCTTGAATTATATATTTTTATAAGATATATATATATAAATTTAAAAACGGCAATTTTTATTTTTAAAATATTGATTTTTTTTTTTGTTATACTAAAAAATGGATACATACGTCCTCTCATTGTGGATTATGTCAACATACACATACGACCTGGACACTGGAAGGGTCACATTATCCTATGTGTGAGAAGAACACTTGCTGTAAACATCCACTATATAGCCACTTGACTCGTGAACAATTACTAGGTCACTGCACTCAAGGAACTGCACCTGCTCTGCAGTGACGTACTTTATGCTGCAGGCAGCTTCACAACAACTCTGGCCTTGCTTTCTCTGGCTAAGAAGGCTTTTGTTACTTACAGTTTTGATTATAAGAGTGGGAGAGATGCATAGAATGCTGGGATAAATCATATAAATGATAAAAACAATTCTGGGAATGTTGAAGTAGGTTTAAGGCAGAAAAGAGTATAAAACAGAGCGTGTCAGAGAATTTCTTAGCTCGTCAGAGAAATGGCAGTCAGATGGCTTTAAAAATTATTTATATTGTAGTTTAATAAAATATGCATCAAATGAAAAAAAAGTATTATTTATAAAATTTGAATTATGTATTTTTAAATGATATATCTAAGAAAATTTTCAGATGACAATTTGTATTTTGAAAAAAATCTAAATTTCATGTGTTGTACAAAAGACATCTATGTTTCTTGGGCTTCTCCTTTCAGATTCTGTCAATGTCTATGATCGTTAGAGACCTTGTAAGGGTTAAAATAGTCTCATTCTTCCTGAATTTCAGTAGTAAGAAAACTATGGAATAATAAGCTGAAAAAAATGAGTGGGCTTCGAACCCACATCTCCTGGAAACATGACAGTTATGCTACCACTACACCATCATCAGCTAATGTTTTCTTCAGCTAGTGTGACATATAAACTTTCCTGATTTTTTTTATTTAATTCGCACGTTGGCGCCATCTATCCGGGAAGTGGACAACTGGGTTGCCTCATAGAGATGTAATTTAATATTTGTCACTCACACTCATGGCATTAAATCAGTAATTCAATAGTAAAGAATTACTGGATATGTCCCGTAGACATGGAACTCATGAAATAATAAGCTGAAAAAAATTGGTTTTGCCATGAATGGTATTTGAACCCATGTCTCTTGGAAACATGTCAGTTATGCTACTGCTACACCATCATCAGCTAACATTTTTTCAGCCTAGTGTGACATATAAACTTTCCAGATTTTTTTTATTTGATTCGCATGGTGGTACCATCTATCTGGGAAGTGGACTACTGTGTTGCCTCATAGAGATGGAATTTAATATTTGTCATTCACGCTCATGGCGTTAAATCAATAATTCAGTAGTAAAGAATCACAGGATATGTCTTGTAGACATGAAACTATCATAATGACTAAGCAATCTATCTTGGGATTTCAAAGAGCTTCAGTGTTAAAAGTAGCTTTTTTAACTGAAGCAGAAAACTTCTTAAGTGCAAGTTGCAAGAGACTTTTTAACAAGGTAATGATCAGTTCCAATATCAGCTTCCTTTTGTGACCTGGTATTCCTAAGAGAACTAGACCATTTGCTGTTGATTAACACATAATCAGTTATATTCCTGTACAACCTTAACTATCAGGTGAAACCCATGTGTATTTATAATATCCCAGTGTTTGTATGTGTTAATTATTCTGAAACCATTTAGTTTACTTACCTGTAGGAGACAGTCCACAATTCCATTGGAACTACCAATGCCAAAGGACTACTACTACCAATGCCTATCACCCTTTCCAAAAGGTCACTACCAACTTTGGCATTGAAGTCACCTAGTAGAATAGTAATATCTCCTGTCTTGACAGAATTCAAAATATCCCTGTGGCAAAGCATTCAAGGAAGTAAGGGAAACAATGGTTCCCTTAAAATTTTCATGAATAAAAAGAAAATAAGATATAGAAAATATGAATGTTTTCATTTGAAACATAAAACTACTTTCTTAACTATAGATAATGTGAACATATTGTTTAAAGAATAATGCTTAGAATTTCCCTGTTATATATTACTCTGTATAATAAATAGAAGCACCAATCTACCAAGCAAATCAAGCTAGGAGATATGAAAAATCTCGCTTCACTGCTACTGCTTGTGGCATCATATCACACACCAGAACTCCTGTTTCCATCCTGAGCAAGCAAATATTGATGAAGGTGGTGGTGAAGGACTGAGTCTTTTTTTGCACAATACCAGCTTTAACACTCCCGAGTTTGCTACAGACATATACAGCACATTATGCAAACCCAACTGAATGCCATAATCGTCATTAGTTTTGCCATGACTATGGAGAACATATCAGCAAAGGATAAGTAGGTTTATGATATATTTCACCATAGTTTGTACTTTTTTGTTTGTTGCTTGAATTGTATAGCTTAAACTGGGAGATATTATTATTGTCAAATCCCAGGTATGTGTCATGTTTAACCCTTCCAGTGTCCAGCCTGAAGAACTGCTTTACATCCAGAGGCTGTTGTTCTATCGATTGATTTTTCAGTGTTCCTCCATTTCATAAACAAGACAGAAAATCAAGCTATTTTCTCCCTGTGCTCAGCCAAAAAAAACTTGTTTGCTAAATAACTAATGGAATTATGGCCATGTTATATGGCAATTTAATTAGCATTTAATTCTTGATTTTCTGAAATTAAAATATTTGACCAAAAAGTTGACAAATTTTATTTTAATAGTCCTTTTTAGAGTCGTGTAGTAAAAAATGCATCTGGCAATGCAAATAAAATTTACCTAAAAAAACTAATAGACAGAAATGATTGTAAATGCACATCAATAGAAATATTTCTGAAAACAAACAAAAACTAAATATTTGCTTGAAGCTTGAAAATTATTTTCGTTCCTTAATTTTTTTCTTGGTCCGATACTTTGAGAAAAGTACGGGTTTTTAGCTAATTGTTCTGAGTCAGATAACTAAATCAACTTTAGAATTAAAATTAAATAGAATTTAACTCTAAATCGTATGAAAATAAAAAAAAAAGTTAAATTATATATTAATCGAAAGTAAATTTCTTCCCAAATAATATAATATTTATTTCTTGAAACATAATATTTTTTCTTTTAATGATTCTTTGCAGTGTGGTATATTTTAAAGCATGGGCCATGAGTTATACAAAGGTGACTTGGATTGCTCATTTTAATGGGATTTTCTGTCTTGTTTATAAAATGGAGGAACACTTTCTAGGTTTTTTTTTTACTAAACATTGATTTTTTTTTTCTTTGGGTGTTGAGTTTTTGATCTTGGCTAAGTGCTGAAAAGTTAGTGCACCAAAGCAAAAAAAAAAAACCATAAATATCATTAGAGTGACATAGCCAAGTTACTGGGGTGGAGAGGGGT
The DNA here is from genome assembly GCA_038380435.1 of Ryuthela nishihirai. NCBI lineage: Eukaryota > Metazoa > Arthropoda > Arachnida > Araneae > Heptathelidae > Ryuthela > Ryuthela nishihirai. Next base: position 6,360,292 of record JAWZYU010000021.1, read on the forward strand.
GAAATCTTTTAGAACTGTTGAATATAAACTTAAAAATTAATAAGTAGATTTTTTTAAATAAAACTTTCTGGGCAGAGGATAAATAAAATGTTTTCAGTGAATGTGTGTGTGGGACTCTCTCACAGGAGGATTGATATCCATGCCAAGGAAGTCCTTTTTACTGCCACACAAAAGATATAATTCATTTTCAGGAATTTCAGGAAATGATACAAGATCAATGTTTTTTTTACTGAGAAACAAAGAAATAATAAAAGAAAAGTTAATGTATAACTTAATATGATCTTAAGTAAAATTTGCGTAGCAACAAGTTGTAAGCTGGCCATCCAATATTAACATGACTCTGAAAAATTGATCGATAGATCAGCAGACCTCAAATATCAATAATTTATGGAAATGAAATAAATCTAACGAAATGAAAACTAAGGTTTAAATATAAAAAAGTAAATACTATTTTTACAAAGGGTATCGAACTGTAGGTCTATAAATGGTAGTTAGGTAGTCACTGGAAGCAGAACTATGCACCAATCCCCTGTGATGATGTACAGAACCGGCCATACCTAGCTGTCCTTACTGTCCAATCCCTCCTTCTCATGGTGCAGACCATTAGTACCTTTCAAAAGAAATACATTCTTGTTTAAGGGAATGGAAGGGGAGGGCTGCTAGATCAGTGTGGGCTACTGATCTGGACTACTGTGGCTACTTTTCTTTTTTTTCTACCCTGCTGAAGAATGGTCAACCACACAGGGTTCTGGTGCCGATCATATATATATACCAACCTGAATGGAATTAATGGCTCTGAGCTTGAATATGAATCCTGAATTTGCTGCACAGATGGGCTTCTGTTGAGGGAAAAATCCTTTGCTGTGTTTTCTGTTTGTTAGTGGGTTGAGAGTTCCATGTGAATAGATTCAGAGGATATGTTTTATCACTTGGGGGATAATCTTGATCAGAGACCATTTTAGATACCTGAACTCTTGCTTCTATGATCATCGTCAAATCCTACATTGGAGTAAGTCTACCAGTGTAGATGGTTTCAACTTTAATAGTGAAGGAACAGGATTTTGCCCCATGCCTGCAATTAGGGGCTGTTTGATATTGTTGGCATTCCCTCTCTCAATAAACATAGTTCCTTTAAACATCCCACTAACCAGTTTCTCTCCATAGGTTGTTGAAATGTGAGGACTCTGCATAGGAATTATTCTCTTGATGTCCTCACACAGGAATTCCACCATTATAATTTAGATATCCTCAGCTTGCAAGAGACCAGATGGACAAATAAAGGACAAATTCTTAAAAATAATCCTAAATTTTTCTTTTCAGGGAGGGAAGATAAGAAGCATCTCCAAGGTTTAGGTTTGTTTCTCAGCAGACACACTAGTGATGTTCTTCTGGGATATGAGTGCATCAATGAAAAATTTCTTACAGCTAAAAGACAAGCATTGAAGGCTTGAATGCTATCTGTTGTTATGCCCTCACTGAGAATACTGATGAGGATGAGAAAGATAGGTTTTATGGACAACTTCAAGATATTTTGAATTCTGTCAAGAAGGGAGGTATTATTCTTGTTTTAGGTGACTTCAATGCCAAAGTAAAGTTGGTGTGACCTTTGGGGAGGGGGTGATAGGTCCCTTTATTATTGGTAGCTGCAATGGCAATGGGAAATGTCTCCTACAGGTAAGTAAACTTAATGGTTAGAAAATAACTAACACTTATTACAAACACCACAACATACATAAGTACACCTGGGTTTCACCAGATGGGCTGCATAAGAATATGATTGATGCCAGGTCATATAGGGGAGCTGAAATCGAATCTGACATTTACCTTGTTAAAAGTGTCTTGCAACTTAAGCTTAAGAAGTGCTGTACTAAGGTTAAAAAAGTTACCTTTAACACTGAAACTCTGAATTACCCAGTTATAGCTAAAGCTTACCATGATAGGTTACTTAATCATTATGACAGTTATGGTTTTTTTGCTACTGAAGTCAAGGAAGAATGGTGCCATTTTAAACAGGCTTTTCTTGAAACTAACAGTACTCTTTTAAGTAAAAAGCAGCAGAGGAGGCAAAATTATTTGAGTGATAAGGCAATTGAGCTTATTTTGGAAAGAAAGAACTGTATGAATGTTCTTAACCCTTCCCGGGTCACCATCAAACATAGATGTTGACAGAATCTGCAAGGAGAGGTCAAAGACATCAATATATGTTTTTTGTACAACACTTCGATTTTTAAAAAAAAAAATTGCTGTTTGAAAATTTTCTTAGATATATTTTTTAAATATATGTCATTCAAGTTTGAAAAATAATATTTTCTTTTTTCATTTGATGCATATTTTATTAAATTGTAATATAAATAATTTGTTAAGTGTCTGATTGCCATTTCTTAGAAACATTAAATGGTATTGCCAATTTGCTTGTTAACCTTCCTCTATGCTCAGGCAGCCTTCTTATTTAAGCTCACAAGTTTGATTCGAAGTATTATCAACAAATTTTTTCTTAAATTTTCAAAAATCTCCTAAAAATGAACTAAGAACAGCAGATTTTGGAATTTATTATGAAGTACATAACACCAATTTTTTTCTATTTTACACTCTTTCCTGCCTTAAATCTATTTCAGTATTCACAGAATTATTTTTATCATTTATATCAATTATCCCAGCATTCTAGGCATCTTCCCCACTTTCAAAATCAAAAGTGTAAGTAACATGAACCTTCTTAGAAAGAGGAAGTCGGGAAGCTGAGTTGTTGTTGCAGTGTAAAGATGTCACCACAGCAGGTGCAGTTAAGTGCAGTGATCTAGTTATTGCACACACATACAGTAAATTGGCTCTATAGTGGATATGTATAGAAAGAGTTCTTGGATATTGGATAATGTGACTATGCATCTAGTCAATATTAATATTCATTATTATTTCTGTAAATTTTCGATTTTTCTATCCGCTGATTTATCATCTTTTGGAGTTGCATAAGATGGCTGGCTTTACAAGTTGTTGCGGATATTATTTAGCATTGCATTAGATTATATGTTAATATTTCTTTTATTATTTCTTTCGTTTCTTGTAAAATCTTTGATCTTGTATCATTTCCTGAAAATGGGTGAGGTATTAGATATGGAAGCAAAAGGGAATTCCTTCACAGGGCAAGTTGTTTAAATGGATGATTTAAGTTAAATACTTCCTCCCAACAAACTGGCTTATAAACTCCTATGTAAAATTACTCTCATGCTGCCTGACTTATTTTCATCATCAGAAAAAAATAAAATAATTATTTTTTTTTAAATTGAACCTTAGTTTTCAATTTTGTAGATCTACTTTATTTCTGTAAATTATTGATCTTTCCACCGATTGATAATTATCGATTGTTCAGAGTTGTGCTATATTGGCCGGATGTAATGGTCCACCCATTCACTTTTACATTTCCTTAACCAGTTTTACTTTATCAGTAAGTGAAAATAAAGGTAAAAACCAGTGTGCTGAATTAAAGAGAGATTAAGTTAACTCTATAAACATTGTAGGACATCTTGTATAGGCAACCAGCTCAGTGCACTAATAGGAGCACGAAGTTTAGAATGACATCCAGTGACTCATACCACAGAGGCAGCAAAGTGCAACACCACCGCATGTAATAACTATATCACCAAGTGAGGGGCAACAATACTGGACTTGTGAAAACATCAGCTACCGAGAATAACACACAACCCGGAATTGTCCTCCTTGAATAACTGATGAGCTACCTCTAGAAGAACAAAAGAAAAGAAGTAGGTATGACTATTTAATCTAAACTTCACTGCACTGACCTACGACCATCAATTACCCCTTTAGTGTCAATGAGCCAATTGTTTATCACGATGACACTTGACTAGTCCAGCACCTACAGTGTTTATAAAGTTAACTTAATCTCTCTTCAGTTTTACTTTATTTATTTTCTATTTATTATTTTTAGTTGATCATCATTTCCCTTCACCCAAATCCACTAGAGGAGTTGTGTATGCACAACTCCTCCAGGAGAAATTATATTTTTGATTGACAGCTGCTAATGTCCGTGGCATATAGCCATGTGTATAGTAAGTGATGTTAGGTCATGGAGCAGCTTTTTCGAAGTCAGTTTTGGAGATTTGAGTTAGTAGTTTGAAGTTGTGAGTTGAAAATGTAAATGTGGGGGGGAGATTTTGTTTGAATGAGCTGTTGCTCAGAGAATTTTGTGTAGAAGGAGAATTCACTTTGGTGAGTCTAGATTTTTTGGAAATAAATTTTATTTGTTTTATAAAATAGTTTTGACTTGCTAACTTTTTCTCTTGAACAGGAATTTGAATTTTGACTAGATTAAACTTTAATTATTGACAGTTTTTTTGAATTGAATTCTTTTTGACCAAGTAAAGTCTATTATGCTTAGAACCCTAATTTAACTTTGTTTGGCAAGATTATTTGCCTGGGGTCTGAGCTATCTGGTAATTTAGCATTTTTTGGATCAATCACAAAATCCATAGCAAAGAATTTAACATACATTTTTGAGCATTACACCAGCTTACAACTAGTTTCTGTGGATAGTTTATTTAACATTGCATAAGGTTAAATGTTATTTTTTCTTTTATTATTTCTTCATTTTCCAGTAAAAAAACTTTGATCTGTATCATTTTCTGAAACTGAACAAGGTCTTGGATACGGATGCAAAAAGTACTTCCTTGGCATGGATATCAGTCCTTGTGGGAGAGCAGTTTCTCAGAGGAGATTGCCAATTCCTTTACCTAACCTTTACCACTTCTGAATACACATTGCTCATCATGCAATTGACTGTCAACCAGATTCTTAATTCTATTAAGCACAATCATGCAAAGAACTTGGAACAGAAAGTAGACTGATACTCTTATAGTTATCACAAGAACTGTGATTACCTTTTTTTAAAAAATAGGGATAATAATAGCTCTGGTAAAATCATTAGGAACCATTCCTCTAACATAAAAAATATTCAAAATTTCAGTCATCCATGTGGTAACCAAAACATTTCGAGCTCTAAGCATTTCTGTAATAATTTCATCTACCCCTGGGGATTTATGTAGTTTAAGTTTAGAAACAGCCAAAATAACTTCAGACTGTGATATAGGGCCAACATTGAAGCCAGTAATGCATCTATCATCATTACAAACAATAGGAGTAGAATTAACCACATTGTTTAGAACATCACTGAAATGCTCAGCCCAGCTAGCCATGACAGAATCCTCACCTTCTATAACCTTCAATCCCTGTATACCTGTCCATTTTCTATCATACAAAACATTACCTATCTGGTACAGTTCTCTGCTGTTGTGCTGTCCAACTGCTTCCTCTGCCTTGTCAGCCAAGCCAAAGATTTTTCTCAGCAGCTAACTGATAATTTACACATTTGTTAAGCTCCCTGTAATCCTTTCTATTAGGACTAGTAGAGTATTGATTAAGGACATTTCTGCAATTCCTTCTTTCTGAAATAAGCTCAGTAACGAATGAATCAATCAAATAATTCTCCTCCTCTGCTCCTTTTTCCCTAAATGAGTACTATTAGTTTCCAAAAAAAAGCCTGTTTAAAATGGTCCTATTCTTCTTCAACTTCAGTAGCAAGCAAACCATGACTATCATAATGACTAAGTAACCTATCATAGTAAGCTTTAGCTATAACTGGGTCTTTCAGAGCTTCAGTGTTAAAGGTAAATTTTTTAACCTTAGTACAACAATTCTTAAGTTTAAGTTGCAAGACACTTTTAAGAAGGTAATGGTCATATCCAATTTCAGCTCCCCTATATGACCTGGTATTCCTATCAGAACTAGTCCATTTTGCTGTTAATTAATTATAATCTATCATATTCTTATGCAGCCCATCAGGTGAGACCCATATGTACTTATGTATGTTGCAGTGTTTGTAATAGGTGTTAGTTATTCTCAAACCATTAAGTTTACTTACCTGTAGGAGACATTGCCCATTGCCATTACAGGTACCCATACCAAAAGGGCCTATTACCCCTTCCCAAAGGTCAGAGTCAGAACCAACTATGGCACTGAATCACCTAGAACAAGGATAATATCTAATTTCTTGACAGAATTCAAAATATCCTGAAAGTTGTCTGTAAAATGTATCCTTCTCATCCTCATCGGCATCCTCAGTGGTGGCATAACAGCAGATAACATTCAAGTCTTTAATGCTTGTCTGAAATTTTGCTGTAAGAAACCTTTCATTAATGCATTCATATCCTAGAAGAGCATCACTGGCATGTCAGCTGAGAAGCAGACCTATGTCATGGTGATGCTTATTATTGTCCCTCCCTGAAAAGAGAAATTTAAAATTATTTTTAGGAATCTAACCTTTATCTGTCCATCTGGTCTCTTGCAAGCTGAGAATATCTAAATTATAACGGTGGAATTCTTGTGAGAGGACATCAAGAGAAAAAGCTCTGTGCAGAGTCCTCACATTTCAACTACGTATGGAGAGAAAATGGTTAGTGGGATGTTTAAAGAAACTATATTTATTGAGAGAGGGAATGCCGACAATATCAAACAGCCCCCTAATCGCAGACATTGGGCAAAGAGCCATTCCCCCACCACTAAAAGCTAAGCCATCTATACCGTTCAGAATTTCCACCAGCTGATAAAACTTTTCCTATGAATCTATTCACTTGGGGCTGTCAACCCACAAACAAACAGAAAAATGCAGCAGAAGAGTTTCCCTCCACAGATAGTTTCTGTCAGATCTTAAATGGCCAACGGGTGTAAAGAATCTGTGGAAAGACCAATATTAGTACTTGGAATGTGCATAATCTATACCAACAAGGTAAAAATCACTAATGTAATTAAAGAATTGAATGAGGTGAAGATTGAAATGCTGGGAATCAGTGAAGTGAGATGGAAGGATTCTGGAAAAATGAAAGTTGACAGATGCACCATATGGCACTCTAGAGACAACTCACATAGAAATGGGATGGACATAATATTGAATGAAAGACTAGAGAAGATAGTTGAAGTGGTCAAAGTACAGTCTGATAGAATTATAAATATGAAACTAACCACAAAACCTATCAAAATGAACATCATACAGGAATATGCCCCAACCCATGCTGTCACCAATGAAGAAATTGAGAAATTCTATGAGCACATTGAAAAAGCCATAGAAACAATAAAACCCCAAGAAATGAATATAATCATGGGAGACTTCAATGCATAAATCGGAAAGCTAGAGATTCAAATGCTGTTGGACCATTTAGCCTAGGAATAAGAAATGAGAGAGGAGATAGACTTGTTGACTTCTGTGAGAAATATAATATGTATGTTACAAATACATGGAAAGTACAACCACCAAGAAGCTCTATACATGGACTTCTCCAGGCAAGGCAACACTGAAGAGAAAATAAATAAAAATGAACGTGATTGCATACTAATAAACCAGAGATTCAAAAACATGGTCAAAAATGTGGAAACTTTCCCTGGAGTAGTGGACTGAAATTCTGATCATAATTTACTTGGATGCAACCTTAAAATGAAACTAAAGAAACAGAGAAAAGGAATATATATATAAAGATCCTCAATATAGACAACTTGAAGAACAAAGAGATTCTTAAGAATTACCAAGAAGAAATTGAGGAAGTGATCAGAGCAAGAGAACATAAAAGCATAGAAACTGATATCCCAATTCAATGAGAAAATTGAAAAACGCAATAAATAATATAGCTAAAAAACACCATAGGATACAAAAGAAATGAAAAGAAAAAAAACAACAACAACAAAAAAAAAACATGGATGAAAGACACTATTTTTAATCTTGTGGAAGAAAGGAAAAAAATATAAAGGAAAGGATCAAGACAAATATAGAGAAACCAATAAAAGTATACAAAAAGAGATAAAGAAGGCCAAGGAAGAGTGGCTTAATGAAAAATGCATGGGAATGGAACACCTCCGCTCTTCGCACAACTCAAGAGAAATGCACAAAAAAAAAATCAGAGAACTTACAAGTAAATGCCCTCAGAAAAACACATGCATTGAAAATAAACAGGGCAAAATTATTGCAGACAAAGAAGAAATAAAACAAAACTGAATAGAATATATGAAGGAATTGTATGATGACAATAGAGACTATGTAGAACCAGTGACAAAAATAGAATGTCCAACAATCCTAGAGGATGAGGTGAAATATGCACTATCAACAATGGAAACAGGGAAAGCCATAGGTCTCCTGTATTCTTGATGAGTTTACCTGGTATTCCAGGTAAACTCATCAAGATGACCATCATCAAGATGGAATACCAAGTAAAACTCATCAAGAATATAGGAGACAATGGCATCAAAAAAATAACTAAAATACTAAATGATTCACACAGTGGCGCCATCTATCTGGGAAGTGGACGACTGTGTTACCTCAGAGATGTAATTTAATATTTCTCATTCGACCATCCCACAACAATGAAATGAAATATACATAGCAGAAACAGCTCCAATTGAAATAAATAGATCTGTAACAATCCCAATCCCAAAGAAGTCTAATACAACAAAGACTACTGAACACAGAACACTAAGTTTAACCAATCACTTAAATAAATTGCTCCTAACCCGTGGCCAAGTGGTTAGCATGCTTGACTATTGATCTAATGGGACCGGGTTCGAGCCCTGGGTAAGGCATGGATGTGTGTCGTTTTTCTGCTGAGGTCCTGCCATCCTCTCAGATCTTCTACTATGGCATATAAACCGACAGGCTCCTGTCAGACCTCTGTGGCAAGCAGCTGCTTGAGGGGGTATTTAATTTAAAATTTTAAAGATAATACACAGAAGAATATATAAAAAAGCAGAAGACCAAATGAGCTCAAACACAATTCAGATTTAGAACTGGCCTGGGCACAAGAGAAGCAATTTTTTTCACTTTCCCAGATATCAGAAAAGGCAATTGAACTGAATACTCCCCTAAACTCGTGCTTCCTAGACTACAAGAAAGACTTTGACAGATTAAAACGTGATTGACTGATGAAAATACTACATGAACTTGGTTTATATATTAGAGACATAAGAATTATCAAAGATATCTACTGGAACCAAGTAACCAAAATTAGGGTTGGACAAGAAAATACAGAATGGATCAAAATTAAAAGAGGTGTCAGACAGGGCTGCATCTTGTCCCCAATACCCTATAATCTGTATGCAGAAAAAATAATAAAAACAGCCCTACAAGATAGAAAAGAAGGTCTAAAGAATAATAAACAACCTGAGATATGCAGATGACACAATCTTAATATCCCAAACTCAGACAGACATTCAAAATCTAATAGATATACTTGATATAGAAGACGAGAAAATGAGACTGAATATAAACACAAGAAAGACAAAAACAATATGCATCAACAGAAAGAAATTAAAAGTAAATATCAAATGCTAGAACAAAAAACTAGATCAAGTCAATGAGTTGTGCTATTTGGGAAGATATATTTACTCTGATAATGACCAAATTAAAGCACCGAATTGGCAAGCTAAAAACCTATTCAACCAGATGAGAAAAATTCTGTGTGAGTGAAAGCTAAAACTCCAATTGAGAATTAGAATCTTAAAACCACACTATGTGGTTGTGAGACCTGGACTTTAAAGAAGAAATCAAAAGACAAATTGGAGTCATTTGAGATGTGGTGTCTTAGGAGGATACTGAAAATAAAGTGGACTAGCAGAATGACAAACATTAAGATACTGGATATGGCCAAATCTACTAGACAACTATTAAAGATTGTAAAGAGAAGGAAACTGGCTTATTGTGGACATATACTGAGAGAGGAAGAGTATGACATCCCACAACTCATCCTAAAGGGCAAATTGGAGGGCAAACGGACACAAGGAAGAAGAAGAAAGGGTTGGATGGATGATCTTCGTGAGTGGATGGGCTTGGACACAGAAGACATAATCCATGATACAAGAAACAGGGAATTATGGTATTTGTTGGCCGCCAACCTCCCAAATCAGAGACAGCACTTGAAGAAGAAGACTCTACTACCAGTCTCATCAACAGCTTTAATGAAAGAGTTAATCTCATCAATATTGTAGATCTCTAGACCATTTAAACTCAAAATCTTCCCCTTGCAGTGAATTCCCCATAACATAATCAAAATCAATAACCAAACTAAAGAGAAAAAGAGGCAAAATGAACCCTTGTCGAACAGTAGAAGTAATGTTAAACCAGCTGCTACAAGCCTTAGCAACTCTCACACATGACCCAGTTTTATTTTAGAGAGCTTTTATTATATTAACTAACTTGTCAGGTATGCTTTATGATCTGACGATCAACCACAGGTTATGATGGTCAACAGAGTCAAAAGTCTTTATGAAATCTGCAAAGCTAGTAACCAGAGGTTTCCAAAACTCTAAAAATTCCACAAGAATTTGCTTAAGTGAAATAATCTGATCAATATATCCCCTACCAATTTTGAATCCACACTGCTCATCATGCAATTGTCTGTCAACCAGATTCTTAATTCTGTTAAACACCATCATGCAAAAAACTTTACTTGGAACAGAAAGTAGGCTGATACCCTTATAGTTATCATAAGAACTGCAATCACCTTTTTTTAATAATAGATATAATAACAGCTTTGGTAAAATCCTTAGAAACAATGCATAACAGCAGATAGCATTCACGTCTTTAATGCTTTTCTGAAATTTTGCTGTAAGAAACCTTTCATTAATACACTCATATCCTAGAAGAGCATCACTGGTGTGGCTGCTGAGAAGTAGACCTACGCCTTGGTAATGCTTATTATCGTCCCTCCCTGAAAAGAGAAATTTAACATTATGTTTAAGAATCTGACCTTTATCTGTCCATCTGATCTCTTGCAAGCCGAGAATATCTAAATTATAACTGGGGAATTCTTGTGTGAGGATATCAAGAGAATAAGCTCTGTGCAGAGTCCTCACATTCCAACTGCCTATGAAGAGAAAATGATTAGTGGGATGTTTGAAGAAACTATGTTTATTGAGAGAGGAGGTACGAACAATGCAAACAAATTGTTCTAAATACTGGAATTTATTAGTTCTCCTTAGTGCTCATAATTCCTCTGAATTTTAAATTTTTCAAATTCAAATTTACATCTTGTAGGGTTGAGAGCTCTTTTTAGGGGTTAAGTGATCTAAGGGAATTATATGTTTGAATCTGTTAACTCTACTTCCTTTTACCCTCATCATTTACATATGTTCTAGTAAAATCATCATGCATACTATATATATACAAGCTATGTGCATGTTTCTCACCCACTGATCTTCTTTTAGTCTGATCTTCATCACTACAAGGATGTTTTCATTTGACTCAGACATTAACTTAAAATTCCATTGAAGCTGAAATAAATACCTATGGAATTTCAACAATCTGAACTTTTTTTTATAAATATCTTCAGTGAATACAATATTGAAAAATAAACATCTTCAGTGAATAATTATTCAGTTATAAATATCTTCAGTGAATACTATATTGAAAATGGTACATAATCTTTGTTATATCAGGTTCATCTTTCAGTATCTGTTTTTAAAATTTGATTAAATTATCATCATGTTTTACAAAGTCAAAGGAAATTAGAAAACATTCATATATACTGAACTTCAGTATGCGTGGTCTTGTTATATTTGGTTTTAACTCTGTAATTTGATTTCAAATCTGTCTTTTTTATTCTTTATATGCCTCTAATTTGTTTATATATATATATAGATACTAGATATGTATACAGATAATTTTGTGTTTAAAATTTTGAAAACTTGTTAAGTTTTTATATAATTTATTATTTTTATTTAAAAGAAATAAAATTACACATTATGGGCTTATTTTTTTGTGCAGAGCTGAAAATGCTGATTGTCTTGAAAAGTATAATATTCATACAGTTAAATGACGATGTGATCACTATCTTTATTGAATCTATATATATATATGTTTTAGACCAGAACCTGAATTCTGTGAAATTCAATCTAGTAATACTTCTGGTTTACGTGTGACATTATCTGGAGCTGAACGGGATTTTCTGGTATGTACAATCCAGTGAAACTTATTAAATTTTTGTAAATAATCATAGAGCCGTCCCGTGGCCGAGTGGTTAGCACGCTTGGCTACTGATCTAAGGGACCCGGGTTTGAGCCCCGGATTAGGCATGGATGTGTGTGTCGTTTTTCTGCTGAGGTCCTGCCATCCTCTCAGATCTCCTACTGTGGCATATAAACTGACAGGCTCCTGTCAGACCTCTGTGGCAAGCAGCTGCTTGAGGGGGTATTTATTTTTTTTTATAAATAATCATTGAATTATTTCAACATTTTAATTATCAAGATTAACATACACCTATCTCTCGATTTACATGGTTTCAGTTTTACATAGTCAAAAAGATGCAACCAGTTTTGATTTACACTGTGATACTGTTGGTTTTACATGGTATTGATTGAGTTTTTTTATGTATATAGATATAACATATATTGTGAAGTAACAGTCATAAAAAAGTAAAAAAACTAAATGCTTTTAATTGATATCATTATTTTCAAGAATAAACCGATAATAGTAAATTCTTATATTAATTAATTTGTCATATGTAGCATGTTATATTTATATTATTTTGCTAAAATTATATTTTTGCCAACATAATGCAATCTAGATCACAGCATCTTAATGAAACAAAGTCTGTTTTGAAATTGCAGCGAGATCTGCTCTTTAGACTGAAGTTTTCAGAGTAACGAAAACCATGTTTTATTTCGTTTTTAGCAACAAGTTTAACTTTGTAGACTATTATATAAGCTAAATACAGTTGATTCTTAACTACATTGTTTTATGAAATATTGTATAAATACTAATTTTAGAATATAAAACACTGAAATCCCATAGGTAAATGTTGATATAAATACTTAATTTCTAATTTATATTCAGTTCATAAATATCCTTCTTTCAAATTCGATAGTGTATGTCTACATTACCAATGAGTATTTTTTTGTGACCAAAAAGAAATGTATGAGTAATTAAGCTTATCTGAATTAGTGCAAATAAAGTGAAAAATAATGTTACATTAATGCTTATTATTACTACTGAACTGAAATTTGAGATAAATTTGTAGAAATAAAACTTTTGTTTTATTCATAACAAGGATTTTTTTTTTCAGAACTTATCCCCCTTTCCACCCATAAGTTGTTGGTTTTGATTTGCACAGTTTTGATTTACATGGTGATTTCCTGAAACCTATCTACTGTATAAATTGAGGGATGGGTGTAATCTTATAGGATGTAGAAAATAAATTACACAATATAGTATTTTGATTTTACAAAAATGCTGTTGTTAATATCATTGGCATATTGTGGATGTATAAACTGAATTCACAAATATGCATATACAGCAAACTCCATGATTATCCATGACTTGCAAACCAATTTCTGTCACACCAAAATTCTTTTTTTAAATCTTCCAAATAATTTCAGTCATAGAGTTTGAGAGTGTGCATATTCTCTTACTGTGTGTGTGTGTGTATTCTCTGAATACATATCTGTTTAGAACTCACAGATTATTAGGAGATGATGAAAGAAACCACCAATTTTTGAAATGGCTAGGAAAGACAACTTAATATTTAAAATTTGTAGCAAATATTTCCTGCCTTAAAATTAAGAGAGGTGTTCTAAGTGAAAATTTTGTTTAAAAAAAAATGTGCCAACTTTTGTGGGACAATAAAATTAAAAGAATGTGTATTAGTTTTTCTATTATGGTTACTCCAGTAGCATAATGTAAGGTGATTAATTGATAAAACTAATTTTTAAAAATCTGTTTCTCCATGATTTTACATTAAAAAATCCCCCCCCCCCACTTCAAACTCATTATTTAAATTTGGGGAAGCATGTGCCCCATTAAACTGCCTTCCATTATTCCCAGAAATGTTTAGAATTTTCAATTCAGCAGAATGTAAAAAATTTGTATTTTGGAAACGAAAATTCTAAAACCACAAGACACACTTCTTTTCAATAGATTTCAACATCTAGTGAGTTCATATCCTTTCTTTGATTTACCACCCCGTTTTCCCAGTTCTGCTTCCAGTAGTGATTAAGACCGAACCCAGACAGCTATGGCGGATGGGAATGTGCATTGTTGGCATTGTCCGTGAACTCTTATACTGCTCACCGAAAGATGGCTTTGGTTGGAGTCACCTTTGTCTAGTTCTGCTTTCTATACCCAATATCCTTGCTAATTGTTCAAGGAGAAAAAGCATGACTTCCAATTTCTGGCACTCCCCCTTGGCACTCCCTGTCAGCAGAAAGGGAATCTCAAGTATCTGGTTTCTAAACAGTTTGGTATCTAAAAGGTTAAAACTGTAGTAATATCATTAAAAACTGATAAGTTTTTCTTAAAAGGAATGGTCTGCTTTAAAAAAAAATTAAATTCTCGGTTGAAAAAGCATTAAGGTGAAAAGGAAATCGTTAATGGAGTCACTACTGAAAAATGTCTTACTGGTACATCGTACTGGCAAATAATTTCTTGCCAGTATGGCGTATCGGCCTTCTTAACCAGCTACAGAAGGGATACTGTGGCACAACTCATCCGTAATTTGAATGCTGGTGACAGGAGTAATGTGTTACAACACACAGTACATCGAACCTTGCTGAAATTGGACTGCATAGCAGCAGGCTGCTCTGAGTGCCCATGCCAAACTTGGTTCACCATTGGAAGGGCCTACAATGGGAATGTGGGCATAAAAACTGGACCTTGAATGATTGGAAGAAGGTCGTCTGGTCCAAAGAATCTCATTTCCTGTTGCACCATGTGGACGGCTGGGTATGTGTGTATCATTTACCTGGGGAAGTGTTGGCACCAGGATGCACTGTGGGATGCAAACAAGCTAGCAAAGGAAGTGTAATGCTTTGGGCAATATTCTTCTAGGAAACTCTGGGTCCAGTCATCATGTGCAGGAAACTATGACATCTACCACCTACCTAAACATCATTGCAGACCAGGTACATCCTTTCATGGCAATGGTATACCCCTCTAGTAGTACCTTCTTTCAGCAGGATAATGCCCCATGCCACACTGCCCAGATTGTTCAAGAATGGTTCGTGGAACATGAGGAAGACTTCCAGGTATTGCCCTGGCCTCCAAATTCTCCACACATCAATCCAATTTAGCATCTGTGGTTTGTGATGGAACAGCATATCCTATCTGTTGCATCTCAACCACGTAACTTACAAGAGTTAAAGGATCTGCTGGTAATGTGTTGGTACCAGATACCACATGACACCTTTAGAAATCTTGTAGCTCCATGCCTCGCTGGGCAAGAGCTGTTTTGGCACATGTGGAGGACCAATGTCATATTAGGCAGTTGGTCATAATGTTTTGGGTCTTCAGTGTATTCTTTCTCAAGAATTGTTGATCAATCTTGATTTGTGTGAATGGCTTTATCATCCATTAAGAGGAAATTATCACCTACTGCACTGACATAGGGATCAAGAATATCATCACGATATTCAGAGCATTCATGGAATGTCCATCAAACACAATATGGTCAGTATGCCCATCCAGTAAAACCTGGCTCATATAGTCAGATCTCCACCAATTAAGTGCACTTTTATGAATCTAGTTATGGGTTCTCACTTCTTTCAGATAGGTACATATTTGCTCTCTGATTGTATGTAGAAAAAAAATACAGACTCCTCTGTGAACAAGATGTGACTCCATTGTTCTAAGTTCAGGCTACATGATTGTGCACCATTTCACTACTTCTGTGTCTGGAGGTTAAAGTGATTGGTCAATGGTAATACAGTCCAGTCTTGTGAGGCTTGGTTACAGTTGAGACAGATACCTGTCTTTCTGTGGCTGCAGTGAGGTCTGAAGGCAGAGTTGATGCTGCTGTTCTCCTGTTTTATTTGAACAGTAGTCCAGTGGCAATCATCAGCAGGGGTTATAAACATTCCATTAACTGGATTTTCTGGAATTGCTATCATAACCTAGAGATAATGAATGATGGACAGCAAAGAATATGGCCACCTCTCTGATTGTTTGACCAACCTCCAACCTTTAAATTGCTCTCCATTATTCTGATCTATCTAAACTTTTTCTTTAAGATTTTTGAAACAATTGGCTATTTCAGATTGACAATGTATGTAGCATTTCAGTTTGAAATGATCAAGCATCTAGGAAAGTATTCCTTTTACATCTTTCTGTTTTGCATATTCTCTGACATTATATGGGAGTAGTATTGATTTTTTTCAAACTAACCATTAAATTACCTAGGTAAATTAAAATTGTTTATTTATTTATATCTGATAATTCTATTTTTATTTACATTTTGTTGATCCATGCTTATTTTACTAACCCTTTTTGTATCAGATCCCGAATAATCATTTTCATCATTTGAATTGTAGTGATTGGAGATGCAAGTTTCATTTCTGTAGTATAAGGTTGTAAAAATTTTTTTCGAATACAAGTCTTAAATTTTTTCAACTGTTTGCTAATCAAATATCAAAAATAAGCGATTCCCCTTACTTTGGATTATTTATAGCTCTACTAGAGTTGTAATGCTTTCTAAACCTGTAACATAAGATATTGATTTTATTACTACTGGAAATTGCATCATCTGGAAACTACAGATATTTGCATTTGATCAATATTTTTTTTTAATTTAATGCTTCTAAAATTATATTTATTGCTTCTCATTTGGATACTGTGATTATAAACAATAATTAATTAGAAATGATCGAAAATGAAACTACTAGTGATGTATAATGGCAACAATCAGAACAACATTAGGATTAAACAAAGTGCATTGTTTAAAAGGAAGGACTTTGCTTATCAGTACTTTTAATTACATTTCAAACAAATTAACTAATTAAAGTCAGGAAATTGCTATTTTTAAACAAAATTTCTGTCAGAATTTTAGAATTAAACTTTTCTGTAGCAATTATGCAGCTTCATGATAAAATGACTCATTCTCAAATTCAGTGCTTTCAGACATTTTATTGAATTTTTTTCTGTTTTTTTTTACCCTTCTGATATATTTTTCAATTTTTATTTAAATTATATTGTTTTTAAAGCCAAATTACTTTTCATGACACTGCTTTTCTTGGGCTTAGAGTTTGCCAATCGTCAAAAGTCTAAGAATATGCATTATGCATTATATGCATAAGTGACTGAATAATTTAGAAAAAATTAAAGAGATTAAATATTTAAGCATTAATAGAAATATTATGAACTGTTTATATTAGAATAATAAAATACTATAGAAAAACAGAAAAAATATATTTTAAAGATTTTACTAAGATAAAGTGTAAAAAAATCAGTAAAATTTTGGAGTGTTTAAAAATAATGCTCAAAAAATTAACTTACCATTTTTTTTCTTTAAAATGTTGCCATTTTATTAAGCACAATTAAGTGCTCTTTCTTTTGGTATATCACATGATATATTTCTGTTCATTAGTTACTTCAGAACGAGGTTCTAAAGCTGTTTATTTTATTTTCTGAAAACACTTTAAAGTAAATCTTGCCACCACAGTGAGTTCAGTTTCAGAAACTCACTGTAAGGGTTAAAACAGTGTAATTTTATGAGATTTGGCTTTACTACACAAATCTGCTTGCAATACTATCAAAATGAAAGTAAGCAATTCCAAGTTTTTTTCTGTGGTCATGTACCTTTCACAGTTAATGCTATATGTTAGAATTGTAAATGTTTCAGATAACTTGTTGGCAAGTGAAGAAAATAGCACATCTACATCCAAGAGACTGTTAGGGTACTGTTTCTCAATCCTTTGTGTCATATATTCCACCAATCATTTGGTTAAAATAAACCACCACTTCTCTCTAAAAGTACTATAGGCCAGGGGTGGTCATAAGTCTCCAGTCTGTAGGGGACCATTTAGGTAGTAGGAAGGATTTTTCCTTCCTACTACCTAAATGGTCCCCTACAGACTGGAGACTTATGACCACCCCTGGTATATATATATATAAACACGCTGAAGGGAATAAAAAAGGCATATAAAACACGCTGAAAGGGAATTTCCTGTTTTGTTTTATTTTCAAGGCAGGGGCATAGCTATTGGGAGATGGGAGGAGGCTCCCTCCCAAAGTAAACTGGAGTTGACTGAATTCGAAGTGACTGTAAAATCCAGGTGAGTTGTGATTTTTTTTTGTAAAATTAAGGGAAATTAGCAAAATCTAGGGTAGTTGTCAAAATTGAGGGCAGTTGGCAAATTTCGAATCCACTTGATAAAATATAGGCAAGTTATGAAAATTGGGATTGGTTTTGTGAAAATACGGAGATAAACATAGGTGACAATCACAGCATTACCTGGTTGACATTTTAACGTTAATATATCAATAAATATTTTGTGGAAAAAATTTCGTCAACATACGGTACTTGAACCCACATCTCTCCAGAAACATGCCAGAGTATTCTTACTGATTCAACAACTCCTGGCAAAATCTTGGAGAGCTGACAAAATTCGAAGTGACTTGGTAAAATTCAGGTGTGATGTAATTTGTTTTCTCTAAAATTATGGCAAGTTGGCAAAAACTAGGGTATTTGTTAAAATGCAGCCGAGTTGGCAAAATTTAGGGAAGTTGGCAAAATTGAGGCAGCTTTGCAAAATTTCAAACCACTTGGTAGAATACAGGTAAGTTGTGAAAATTGGGATTAATTTTGTGAAATTAAGGAGAGTTTGGGAAAATTGAGAGAACATGGTAAAACGATGTGTAGGTGGCAAAATTCGAATGGATTTGTTAAAATTCAGGTGAGATGTAAAAACAAGTTTTTTTATGAAACAATGACATGGTTGCAAAATCGAGGAATTTGCCCCTTCCATCTATCCACAAACGAAGTAATTGTCTAAAATTTCCTTCATTTAGGAATACATCTGGATTTAGGAAAGTAATACATCTGGATTTTATATCCACATAAGCTGACCACTCTGTTCCCACATTTCCAGCTTATTGAAACTGCATTATTTGTTCTTCTGCAGTGTTTATCACTTTCCCCATATTATTGCTGTCTTTTTCCTCCTTCAGTTCTTGTCTCCATATCTCTGAGTTTAACATTGTATTTGAACGAAAACTTAATATGTGTATCTGCTTTATGAAGAGGAAAATATAAAAGGAAATAGATATTAATATGTATAAAAAAAAACGCTTCCAAGTTTCTTGGAGGGGACCATGGATGCCATTGCCCCCTCCTTATGACCGCCACTGTTGTAGGCAAACATTTAGGATATAAGTATTGCAATAAGTTTCTTAAGTAATCAAATTCCATTTATTTCCATTTTAGCAGTATATTTAATACCGGTTTATTTTTAAAATTTTCTTGACACAAATGGGGAAGGTATGCCAAAAACATGCACAAATATGCCAGGCCAGATTTACTGGCCACAGTGCAGAAGTTTACAAGCCTAGTATTAATAGGAAAATTCCCATTTGGAATTCTGTTCCACTCTTCCCTCCATTCCTAATTAACTGGAAAAACAAAAATGGGTTTAAATTCGAACTTAGGTTCTATTATAGAGAGAAACTAGAATTTTTAATGCAGTATAAAAATCAGTCTTCACGGTGGCATGGAAAAACCAATGAAACAAATGTATTATCAGGTATTCAAGTAATATGAATAGATTAATGAATAAGGTTATGAGCAATGTGGCTAAAGGCATCAGAAAAAAAGGGGAAAAATAGGTTATGAGCTATGTGCCTAAAAGCAACAGAAAAAAAAGGGGGAAAATAGGTTATGAGCAATGTGCCTAAAGGCATCAGAAAAAAGGGGGAAAACTTAGGATGTAGTGAGAATGATTGAAGTAATTATCAGTTAAAGGACAATTCAAACCTTTCATTCTTGCAGAAATATTTAGTTGAAAAATGTGATAAAGAGAAACTGTAAATGGTTCTAATAATAGCATTGTAACAAAAACTGTAGAGGTCACAGTGCAGTAATTAAAATTTAATTGAAATCTTTAATTCTCTATGACACTGTTAAATGTTTTTAAGCACTTCAACAAATGTTCAATGCTATCATGAATATGTATGATATGATGTATCAAAAGTTATTAAGGAGAAATTTACGTACTATATGCAGAAGATGGGTAGTAAGAGGAACTGGGATGCTTGTGAGTGAGAAGTTTAATCTTCAACGTTCTTGCTAGCAAGTGACACCTCAGTAGAGTTTGAGAAGGCGATGAGGAATGCTGATAATTTATTTGCTTAAGGTTTAGTGCAGGAAATAATCAATAATACCTTTGGTAGCATAGAGTGCTTAAAAAACTAAAAAAGTTCTGACACACATTTCGCACCCTTGTTTTGGGTGCATCATCAGGTGGGAAGGTGAGCAGCTTTAGATATTGCATGAGAAACAGTTGGTTGTTGAGCATGGGGGAGGGATGAGGTGCCATACATTGTATTGTAAGTAGCCCAACTCTGAGGTTCGGGGTGGCTGGCAGATATGTGGGTGCCCCTAATGCAATCTGCACATGAAGGAGGTTGGAAAGAGGTGTGGGGTTATGAGAACTCTCCAAGATTAGCAAATATCGAGGGAATCTATATTTTGTGACTAGATTAAAAGAATTCCTTTGGTTTCATGTGCATTGCATTGAGAGTATAATGAGTGGGATATTTTTATTAACTATAAATTTCGTATGCTAAATTGTGGGGTTAAAAATAAATATGTTAGTGAGGACATGAATAATGGTTTTCATATCGGGAGAGATATTGGGAATTGTGTGTGTGTGTGGGGGGATATTTTAATCACTGATTCTTAATATGTATTATGGTAGTTTTTTAAAGGGTTTGGGGGTATGTGTGTTAATGCAGGTTGGGACGGGGATCAGCAATGAGAAAGTGGAGTGTGTTTGTGGGAGGGATTTCTGAGGTGTTGGTCTAGGATCTAAGGATCAGATGCCACACTAGTGGAAGGAGGACAATGTCTGTGTTGCAGAGTTCAGTTTTTTATGTTAATGAGAATATTTTCTGTGATGGGTAGTCATAATTTGGTAGATGGGGATATTATAATTTTAGCTGAGTGAAAATTGGTGGGTAGATTGTTTTTGGTGATTACTTGAGATAGTGCAGTTTTCTGTTGTTTATTTAAGATAAAAAAAAAACAAAACAAAAACACTCAGCAGAAATAGGTCATATTATATATCAAATTAAACCAAATTTAACTCCAAATCTTATAAAAGTAAAAAAAAATTCAGCAAATTTATAAGTATATTAATTTTAATAAGTCATTTTCATAGTGATATAGTGAAAAAATAGATCGGACTAGGCAATAAAAGCTTAATGTTGTAAAACAAGATGAATAAAAACAGTTAAATTATATATTAATCAAAAGGAAATTTTTTCTCCAATACTATAATATTTACCTGAAGCATTATTTTTATTTCTTTTGATGATTCTTTTCAGTGTTGTATAATTTAAAACACGGGCCAGCGTAATACAATGCGACATGGATTGCTCACATATTAATGGAATTTTCTCTCCTGTTTAAGAAATGAAAGAATACTTGGCTGCTTTTTTTACTAAACATTATGAATATTTTTAATTTGGGTGTTGGATTTTGGTGATTTTGGCTAAATGCTAAAAAGTGAGTGCACCAAACAACAACAACAACTACTTTATATTGTTAGAGTGACACAGCCAAGATACTGAGGGAGGTGGGGATGTTTTAAAAATCATTCAATATGAACATAAAATCTGATATTTAAAAAAAAATGAATTTCGCATAAGGAGAGTAAAACATCTTCAGTGAGTTTAGCAATGGGGATGAGAGTGGGGGTGGGTAAAAACCCTTCCAAAAAATGTTCTCCCATGTGAAGACTGATTTCCATGCCAAGGAAGTCATTTTTGCTTTCATATCAAAGACCTCATTCATTTTCAGAAAACTGTACGAGATCAAAGTTTCTTTTATTGGAAAATGAAATAGTAAAAGAAAAAAATAACGTAAAACCTAATTTGATGTTAAATAAAATATCCAAAGCAACAAGTTGTAAGCTGGCCATCTGATGTAGCATAACTCTGAAAAATCACTAAGTGGGAAAGGGAGGAGGGGGGAACCCTTCCTGAAATTACCTTTCCACACAAGGACTCATTCTCTTGCCCTAGGAAAACCTTTTTGCTTTCGCATCCAAGACCTTATTCATTTTTAGGAAACAAAGAAATAATAACATATAACCTAATAAGTTTTAAATGAAATATCCATTGCAAAAAGTTTAAGCCGGCCATCTGATGTAGCATAACTCTAAAAAATAGATAATTATCGATCGACAGAAAGTTTGCTTTATGGAAATAAAATAAATTCATAGAAATGAAAACTAAGGTTTGAATTATAGAAGGAAATGAAATACTAACTTTAAGAAGGGACTGTATATCCTACTTGACTTAAATCATTTATAAAAACAATTTGACATATAGCTACTTAGCAAATGGCTTTATCGACACTTGCACACGTGTTGAGCAAACAATTAGAAACCTGCTACTTCCTGTATGGTGTCCCCGTGATGCTGTGTACTGGCATTCATTCTTGAAGGTTTGGCTATGAAGACTGTTTTTTTGCTTATAGTTTCGATTTGAAAAGCGGGAATGATGTATAGAATGCTAGAATAAGTAGTATAAGTGATAAAAATAATTCTAACAATAGTGAAATAAGCTTAAGGTTCGATTTAAAGAATGGGAAAGAAGTATAGAACACTAGAATAAATGATATAAGTGATAAAAATAATTCTAGCAATAGTGAAATAAGCTTAAGGTAGAAATCAGTGTAAAATGTGTGTGTGTGTGTGGGGGGGTGGGGGAAGCAGAAGTGCATATTTTGCAATTACTTCCAAAACCTGTTTTTAAAAATAGCAATTTTTTTTATAAATTTTCAGGAGATTTTTGAAACTAAGGAAAAATTTATTGATGATAATTCAAATCAAATGTATGAGCTTAAATCAGGTGGTTGCTTTAACATTGAGTAACGTTATAACAAAGAAATCAGTAATACCTTATAGCACTTCTAAAAAATTCTGTAAATGGTAGATAGGTAGTCACTGAAAGGAGAGTTATGCACCAATCCTCTTTGATGATGCATAGAACTGGCCAGGCCTAGCACCTAATGTTCGACCCTGCCTTCTCGTGGTGCAGACCATTAGTACCTTTCAAAAGAGATACTCTCTTGTGGAAGTGAATGGAAGGGGAGGGTTGCCAGATTAGTGTGGCCTACTCATCTGGACAACTCTGGATACTTTTAATTTTTTCTACCCTGCTGAGGAGTGGTCATCTACACAGGGTTCTGGTGCTGACCATATAAACCCACTGGACAGATATATGGCTCTGAGCTTAATTATGGATCCTGAATTTGCTGCACTGGTGGGCTTCTGTGGAGGGAAAATCTTCCACTGTGTTTTCTGTTTGTTTGTGGGTTGACAGCCCCAAGTGAATAGATTCACAGGATATGTTTATCAGCTGGTGGATAATCCTGAGCAGAGGTCATCGCAGGCACCTGAACTCTTTGCTTCTACTGGCATCGTCAAATTCCACATTGGGGGAAGTCTTCCAGTGTAGATGACTTCAGCCTTTAGTGGTGGGGGAACAGGTCTTTGCCCCATGTCTGCGATTAGGGGGCTGTTTGATATTGTCGGCATTCCCTCTCTCAATAAATATAGTTTCTTTAAACATCCCACTAACCATTTTCTCTCCATAGGTAGTTGAAATGTGAGGACTCTGCACAGAGCTTTTTCTCTTGATGTCCTCTCACAAGAATTCCACCATTATATTATAATTTAGATATTCTCAGCTTGCAAGAGACCAGATGGGCAGATAAAGGTCAGATTCTTAAAAATAATCTTAAATTTCTCTTTTCAGGGAGGAACGATAATAAACATCACCAAAGCATGGGTCTGCTTCTCAGCAGATATGCTAGTGATGCTCTACTAGGATATGAGTGCATTAATGAAAGGTTTCTTACAGCAAAATTCGAAAATTTCTGATTTAGATTATGCTGATGATTTAGCCCTTTTGGCAAATGATGTTGATGAGATATACTCTTTCATTCGAGCTGTTGATGAGACTGGTTAGTAGAGTAGGTTTGGTTATAAACAGAGAGAAAACTAAAGTGATGAAAATTGGTCAGGCAGGCTGTGATTCAGTTAATCTGAATGGTTGCAATCTTGAACAGGTGTCACAGTTGCTGGTGAAAGTGCGGCATGAGATTAGCAGACAGATAGGGATTGCTGCTGGGACTTTTAAGAATCTATGGAGAGTGTGGAGAAATTGGTGTATACACCTAAAGACTAAAATTAGACTGTATAATAGTTATTTTGGTTCTTTCTAGGGTTAGTTATGGTAGTGAAACTTGGACGCTGTGTAAACAAGATAACAGGAAACTAGATGCTTACGCAGTATCTTGGGCATTAGGTGGTCCAACTTTGTAACTAATGATGAGGTTAGACAAAGGAGTCGGCAACCTCCTTTAAGCAGCATATTGTGCAGAGAGAGACTCCGTTGGTTTGACCATGTTTCCCCTGTATGAATGCTTATAGATTGGCGAATAGGGTTATGAACAGTGTGCCTAAAGGCATCAGAAAGAGGGGGAGACCTAGGATGCGGTGGGCAGACAATGTCAAACAGGACCTTATTAGAATTGGTGTGCAGTGGTCAGATGCAGCAGATGTAGCTCAGGACAGACTTGCTTGGAGAACTAAATTGCACGGTCTGGTTGGACCTCCGTAGCTCATGGCTGCTTGAGGATGATGATGATAAAAAATTGACAATCAGGTGGCTTTAACAAATTATTTATATTATAGTTAAATAAAATATGCATCAAATGCAAAAAAAAATTTTTTTTTCAAAGCTTCTATTATATATTTTATAAGATATATGTATAAATTTTTCAAATGTCAATATTTTTAAAAAAAATCAATTTTTTTTTTGTTCTAAAAACGGATGTATATGTCCTTGGCCTCTCAATGTGAATTCTGTCAACACATACAGACGACATGGACACTGGATACTCTGAGTGAAAGGCAGGAAAACAACATGGGAACCATCCATGTTGATGGAAAGTGAAAGAGAAGTTGAAAAGCAGGTTGAACAGAACAGGGCAATATCAACAGATGAGAATGCTAAATTTAGATGAGCACAGAGCAGAGACAATTGCCAGAGGAACACACTTGACAGCCTGAGTGGAATCGATGTTTTATGGCTGGAGGAAATGAGCCCTTTGCAGAATGAGCCAAGGTGCTCTGCAAATTTCCCTCTTCCAGGATTGGATGAGGAAAATGCACAAATAGGCACAGGTAAATATGTATATGAGACAAGACCCATTAGTTCTGCCTAAAGCACTACCAGTATAGGGAAATTCCATATTCACCACTATCTATGGTCAGGGGGCAAGACAGTACCATATAGATACAGCTCATCCGCAACTACCTAATAGCGAACAGTACTATAGGAGTAAATCTCATCCATCTGTCAAAACCTAAATTTAATCTATGTCCCGGACCACCACAAACAAGAATATAGAATCCAAGTTGCCTCGGCTCCCGTGACTGGGACTCTTAGTCGGGCCTACTGTCGGGGACCTGTCCCACGTGACCGGACCTAGTCAGTCAGCAGGTCGCTCAACTTCTGAGAGCGAAGCCTTAGCCATGTCCAACCGTTGCCCAATTCGGTCAGCACAGCCTTCAACTTCAATAGGGCCTCAAGCCCCACCCCCCAGCTTGACAAGGTGGTCCCGTATCGGGGTGGGGTGGGGGGACAAACAAGCACAGGTGCATGGGAAAACCCATGACCTCATGTGCCTGATATATCTCTCATCCAAGTAAACAAGTTGATCAGAAGGAGAATTTGAGCCTGCCATCGCAGAGTGAAAAAACAGTTTTGGTGTTTGTTGTCTGCAACTCTGAGCAGGGGTTGGTTGTGACTTGGCCATCAGGGAACATGTAACCAGTTAAGATCACAGCAAGAATTCTCTTTCTTAAGTCAAAGCAGGCCCTTTCCAATCAGCATTTGTCTATATCTACAACCAAAGAACCCTCAGATCTTGTTGAATGGTGAACAGTTGTGAAAGAAGAAGTTATTCATGTTTTGTGATAAATGTTGGAAACTGCAGAGTACTGGTTCACCACAGGGTCTGCCCTGGGACATGGCTTATGCTCCCCCAGATGCACTATTGCTTACTGAGAACTCCCACTCTTATTGCCTCCAAGAATGGAGTAAAGGAGTAAAGCTTCTCTTAGCTTCAGCAGCCCAACTTTAGATGTCCAAAGAATAGCTGCTAGTTTGGTGAGTCATCCACATTTCCTCCATCCCCTGAGAGACTATCTGTTTGCACTAATTAGCATACTGCTGCCTGAAGAAGATGAATTGTTCCATTCCCCCTCCCTTGGTAGTGGAATCATATGGAACTTTAGAATACTGAGAGTGTAGTTGTGAAGCTTGAATTCATCTGACTAGTAAGATCTTAATGAAAGAACTGATTAATGCCATTCCAAGGATTATTGAGCTCATTGCCTATGGATCAGAAAAGGAGTTGGAGGTGTCTTCCATAGTTATTTGAATCCTATGGGAATGGAGAATTGGTAGGTGCCATTTTCTCTTTAATGTCATGCTCTCCATAGTTTTCAGTACACCATTGAGATAACAAGATAGTTAATTTAAAGTAGTTCAGTGAAAATAGTTCAATATCATTGTAGCATAGGAATGCATTTTCATGTGATATCTTTCCCCTGTACAGGTTGCCACATCAGTCATCTATAGGATGACAACTATTTTTGGTGGTATTTTGAGAATTCATAAACATTTCAGGGTCTTGTTGAAAGCTTAAATAAATTCATTAATATTCTTTTGAAATTTACCTGCCAGACCTACGTCATAATTTCAGAATTTAGTTTATTGAAGGAGTCCTGCAGAGCTGAGTGACCAATAACCTAAAAGAAGGGTGGGAGAGGGCATTTGACTGCTGAAGCTCTGTCACTTAGCCCTGTGAGCTCCTAAAGCTATGTGTATTCAACTGGTATGAGGTGAACCCTGAGGGAAAAGGATGATTAGGCAGCTTTCCCAACTTAATGCAGAGACAGTCAAATAGTATGCTTTTGCTATCCTCTATTAGACAACTTGCTCAAATCCTTGAGTGGACTGTCCCCTGAGTGGAAATTACCACTTGGATCTTACAATTACATTTTAGCAGCATTGGTTTATTTTCAGGATTCATCATTTTTTTTACTAAAAGTATTTTTATTTAACTTTAACTTTGGTGCCCAGGTTAAATTGTGGGATTTAATTGTGTGCGAGAAAGGGGGATCTTCAGTCACAATCTTCACAATTTACCTAATCTTCATGTGGGCTCTATAAAGCAGCCATAACTTTTTGATGGGTGGTAGAGAGCCACACAATGCAACCCATTTTTGATCACACATTTGCATAGAGTCCCATGTGACCCAACCTCTGGGAGTGTGCGACAAACATCACTGACTTAACCTTGATTTCATTTATTTTAAACTTCATAAAGCAAAGCTCCAGATGAGAAGGATGAAATTATTTTGTACCAGTTTTAATAATTTCCTTATTTACAGGATTTTTTGAGTAATATGTTTTACTTTCTTGCATATTTTTACCTTAATTTTCAAAGAACATGTGTATTTTTTTCACTGTCATATCCAGGGTAACTCCCCACTTAGTCCTCGAGGAAAAATTTAGAACAACTTTGTATGGTACAGGAAGTGCAGTGAATGATTTGATATTTTTACATTTTTCGATAAATTCAGTAGAAATGCAATAGATTAGAAGTAAATTTAATTTACAAAATTCACTGTTAAAATCTTAATGCATTCTCAAGTTATGATATTTTTTAGACTAGCATCAGTTGGTCAGTTTTACCCATTGATAAAGAACTGAACCTTTTATACAAAAACATATAGTGAATCTGCCATCTTCTAATTGATTAGCATTAAGATCAAGAACAAAAAATGTTTTTGTATAAAAGACTCAGTTCTTTTGCCATTAGATAAAATTGACCAACTGAAGAAAGTTTAAAAAATATCGTAACCTTTAAGATTTTAATAGTGAATTAATTTCTAATACTAACACTGTGCATGTAAATATATTTATGCAATAGTAGATAGCCATTTCAAGTGCATATGCATATATATATACAAGTGCATATTTAAAATGCATATTGACTTGTTTTTAAAATGTGGTCCATTTCTTTCAAAACAGTAAGTAGTATGTAAGTAAACTTTTATTCAACTGGAATAAAGTGAAAATATAAAATTCGTAATAGAATAACATAAAACAAAATATGTATGATTTCGTTTTGTACCAAGGAGCTATGTAAACCATCTGTATTATAAAAGATATTGAAAATGGTTATTTGGCATCCATTGTATAGTTATCTATTACATCTACCTATAAATAACCACTCTCATAGTTGATTCAAGTTTATTATTAAATAAAACTATTCTTTGTTCTATGTATAGTTTTCAATACAACAATTTCAGTCAAAACCACCAAAACATTTTAAAGTATCTTAAAGTATTTTAAAGTATAGATGATTGCTTCATCTATACTAATCTTGTCCTATTTTTGAAACAAAAATTTCCAAAGTCAAAGTTTTTCATTTGTTTTGGTGTGAAGTTGGTCTTAAAATTAAAACAGCACCCAAAGAAAGTTTTATATCTGGTGTTATTTTGTAAACACTTTACAGAAATTTAACTCCTTTGTCAATGAGGTAAATTTTTTGGAAGATGGAACTAATTTTGCTTTTGCCACACACATTGCCTTTTCTCATTCACTTTTTGAATCTAAGAATCAGCAGAATTCATCCATAGTCAATGCCAATATCACCTTCAGTATATAAATACTTTCAAGTAACAAATCAGCACTTTAGCGTCGATTTAAATCTTAGAGGAAAAATTGTCTTGAGCCGGGTGGGATATGAACCCACGACCTCCTGATAACATTTCAGGTGCTCTGGACCACTCAGTGCACCTGTCATGTTATCAGGAGATCGTGGGTTCATATCCCACCGGCTCAAGACAATTTTTCCTTTAAATATTTGAAATAACTATGAGAGTGGTTATTTATAGGTAGATACTGAAATTGGTTGAGTCTAATAATTTATTTATAATTGCATACTTGTAATTTCATGCATTCCATCTAAGAAAAGGCATTAAAAAGCCGCTTGAGGTGGGATTGCCTGAACACTTCCTACACATTAGGAAAGTAGGTTGAGAATGTTCATAACATCAGTTAGAGGAGATCTTGATCGGCAGCCGGTAGCTCAGTGGTCCAGAGCACCTGACGTGTTGTGTTATCAGGAGGTCGTGGGTTCATATCCCACCCGGCTCAAGACAATTTTTCCTCTAAATATTTGAATCAACTATGAGAATGGTTATTTATAGGTAGATACCAAAATTGGTTGAGTCTAATAATTTATTTATCTATTGCATATTTGTGCCAGATCAAACTTGGATACTTCTTGATATTAATCAAGCAATATGTCTCATCAATTTTCAGTTCTTAAATCTAAATTACCTTTCAGTTAATAAAAATCTGATAGGCACAGTAATATAGATTTAAACATATTTAATTTCACAAAATTCAATGTTAAAATATAAAGTTCTTAGGCTACAATATCTAGCATTAGTTATACAATTTATTTTTCGAAAATTAACTGAGCATTTTTTAAAGGAACTTCACTTGCTTGCCTTCTAAAATTTGCCACAAGGCTTCTGCTATATTATGGATGGTTGGGTTGGGTTGTTTTACCTCTGAGTGGCACTTTTTTGCACACTATGGGCTAAATGGCCAGGTCACAAGGACCCTGAAGGCTCAGAGAAGGTTGGGGGAGGGGGACACACTGGAACAGCTGTTGGGAGACAGATGGTAGCTTCCCATCAAGGCCATCCAGCATGTTCTTTAACGTGCACAGGGTATGGCTCTTCTGTGCATGGGGGCCACAGCTTAATGTCCCATCCAATGGACGGCAGCCTTTTCAAGCCCATCAGTGTCTCCTACTTACCGTGGGCAGGGAGGGGAGTTATGCGGAGATAAGTCTCAACACTGACCCAGATGGGACTCAAACCTGGGAACTGCAGATTACTAGCCTGGCGCGCTACCGACTGAGCCCCCCCCCCTGCCCCATTGTGGATGATAATGTATAAAGTCTCACCATAGATGTTTTTGGTTTCGAGTCTTTTGCTTTAGACTGCTGGTACACTTGTAGTGTTCTAGGTTTTCACTGTTGCATCTGGTGTCGGCATCAAGCCTGTTGACTAACTTTCCATAGATGATGTAATGGTTGGTGAATAGTCACTACTTTGGTTTTACTACTTTGGAGAAACCAGTCCGTATCTGCACTTTATGGTTATAATGGTTGCAAGTGAACTGTAGTGTGCATCTTTAATTTCAGTTTGCACATTTGATGTTATAGGTCTCAGCATTGAAGACATGCTTTTGATGATCTAGTTTTTTCACCGCTTTCTGAGAACATAAATTTTAAATTAAAAATTTTAACTCATCCACAAAGTAAACAAGTTAAATTCAGGTTAAAATCTTTTCCCCTCAGATTCATTTCCTCTGTCACCCAATGGCTTCTTCAGTGGTTAAGTACTGTTGTTAAGCTCTTCATATTTATTGTGGTGGCTCTCTGCCGGTATTTCAGGAGACTCAACCTTGTTTGATATAGTAGTAGATTCTATTCCAGTGATAGGGTTGTGATATCAGTATTACATAATTTATGTTGAAGCTTAATGAGGATATTTTCAAGATGATTCAGTTGATATTTTTTTGGTGGTGCTGCTATAATTTTACTTTTAACAGTGCTATAAAGTTTTAATTGTGTTATATGTAGATTACAGTTTAATACTGTTTGAGTTAGAGTGGCCTTAATTATTTTGTTTCTGAGATCAAACTTGTGCCTCTTTGTTCTTCAACCTGTCTATAAGTTTTCCTTATGTAATTATCCCTATTCTCTAATTTGTTTCCTGGGTCAGCTCACCAGACAAACAATTTGTCACCCCTGGCTGAATGTCACCTAATAGTGCATAAAACCTCCTTGCAACTGAAGAACAGCCGAAATCCTATCTGGCATGGATGCCACCAGTGTGTGGATGTAGTGCACATCAATATTCATCCACTCTTCCTGAAGCAAATGGCGCAATTCGGCCAGATGGCTGGGACGGCACTTCACTCAATGCCCCAAATAGTCCCACAAGTTTTCTATGGGATTCAAATCCAGGGATTTGGTGGGACAGTTGAGATGTTTGAAGGCTTTAGAATGCTTGTCGTGCCAGTTGGACACACTTTGAACCCTGTGCACACAACAATTGTTGTCATGGAAGACTGTGGTATCCTTCTGGTGTTCATTGTGGAGATGCTGCACAAAAGCAACGTGGTCATCCAGTAGCCCTTCTGGTTCAAGTGTGATGTCACAGCATTCAAAGGACCCATTTCCTCGTACGTGAAACATCTCCAGAACATCACAGAGCCTCCTTCTGCTTGAACAGAAACTTGCACACAGTCCACATGGAAGGCTTCATGTGGCTTATGATGTACCTGTCACCTCGCATCATTTGAGTACAAGCAAAAACGTGACTCATCCAACCAGATCACATACTTCCAAAAGTCGACAGTCCAGTCTTTGTGGCGCCACACCAACTGTAACTGCAGCCTTGTGCAGAGCTGTTAACATGGGTCTCTTCCATGGTACTCTGCTCCAGATATCCATGGCATGCTGTTCCCTTCGAAGTGTTTTTCGGAAACAGCTTGTTGTAGGCCTGCATTGACTGACTGGAGCAATTCCTGCCTTGTTGCAAAGCGGTTTGCCCTAACAGTGCATGACACACTGCGGCAGTCCCTATTGGTGAGCACAGTCTTTCTGCTGCAGTTCTGGTGACAATTAGTGGTGGTGTAACGCTCCAAAGAAATTCAAAAATACTTTTAAGTTTGGACCCTTTTTCTGATCCAATTAGTTTTATGTTCCGGATAGCTGAGACGGGTGCCAGGCAATAATTAACAAATTGCCAAAAAATAGAATAAGTTAAATTAGGGTTCAAAATACCAGCGAGCGTTAATGAGTAAGAATCCAAAAATGATTGTCAAGTTAAATATCTAAATATAATCAAAACTTAATTCACGTTGCTCAAGAGAAAAAATTAGTAAAGACTCAAAAGGTTTAAATAACAAACAAATTTATTTCCAAAAATCACTCACCAAAACTTCAATGAAGAAGATACATCAATTGAGCACTCTTCCGTGCTACATGCTTATGCTCTACTCACTGTCTATCTGACTCTCTCTATGTGCTACTATGCTATGCTAACTGTGACTAGCATGTCACCGGTTTTAACAAGAGCCGAACGTGTCATGTTGTACGCCGGGAAAGACATTTACATAAAATGACGAGCGACGCAAGCTATGACGCAAGAGTGGGCGTGTCCTTGTGCACGTGCTTTAGCGGGTGACAGTCGGAAGATTGGAGTTGCGCATGCGCAACTCCTCACTCTTGTAAACGAGCGCTGTGATGCCAAAAAGGAAATAAAAATCCCCAAAATGATAAATATAATGTAAATTAAGCAAAACTGGTTAAGGTGAAGCAAAAGTGAACGATGGGGCATCACAACTCCCCCTTCCAAAGGGAGTCGAAAGATTTGACCTAACAGATTTTGACGAGCAAATTTTGAATAAAGGACACATGTCATTTACACATGGCTGAACATAAATAAGTAAAAGTATTCTAATGCAAATTTTGATAAGATGACCTATTCTCACTTTGACACAATTTTCCAGCACAACCAAAGGTACCTCCTCCCAATTCCTCCTATCAAAAATGTGTTTAACAGCTATCCTAGTGTAATGTATACCAGTGGCTGTGACAGTTAACTATAATATTAATATAGCATAATCGGCCTACCTAGTATCACATTCTGATGCAAACTCGAAATTGGCATAACTTGAACTGTACAGAAAAAACGGGTTAATTTACTCCTATCCTTCTTAACTTCTAGAAAGGTTAAAGACATGAAAAGAGAAAAATCAGTACATATGTTGTTAGCGGGGTGATAACTTCTGCTTATCCCCTAACCACAATAAAAAAATACGCAAAAGCTAAATCTTCTCCTAAATCACATAAAAAAACGGGTATTTGAACACCGTTATCTCTTCCTAATTACATCAAATGCGCAAAGTTAAGAAAATTCAAATTTTACAAACAAGCGGGATTGTAATCATCCACTAAGTCTTCTCCTATACACAGCAATCACGAGCTAGCTGAAATTAAACAATAATTAGATACCTCCCCCTTCAGAGCTAATGTCCCCCTCCCAAAGGAGTTATGCTGGTAACAACTTGGTCACCAGACTTGACTATTTGGGGACAGCTCCAAAAAGGTACACAAAAAAAAAACAACAAAATTCTGCAGTCATCATCATCATGGTCAGCTCATATATATACAAATAAATACTGCCAATGTCATCCCAAAAATTATGCATCATTGACACATAAATATCACAGATGACACTGAACAGATATAAACACATATACATAAATCGTATCTAAGAATAAAGAAAAAAAAGTGTAAATAATTTATAATATACGATGATAGCATTTCAGCCAATCACTTTTTACATGAATCTCATTTTTTTCATACATAATTTCACTTGGGAATGCACATTATTTTACAATACAAAATGAAAAAATGAAAAAATATTAAATCACTAATTCTCTTTTACTCTCCTCATTCATATCCATAAACATTTTACAATTTCTAAACTTCTCAATATTGACTTACAAATTTTCAACTATCAGTCAGCTGAAACAAAAAAATCTACAATAATACTCTTTAAATCACGTTAATGCAAATATAACACTTAGAACTTCGATGAACAAGAATACAAAAAAATTCTATTCACACAGTATAAACTCGAACTACAGTAAATTCACTTTCCGAAAATAAATATCTAAACTCCAAAGTTTCAACAAGAATTTAAACATTGCTAATTATATAAATCACAATAAAGCTTCTTGTTCGTCTTCATCTATTCCAGAGAAAAGAGAACATTTATAAATCAATAAGTGCCAATTGAAGAATAATAATATAATTAAATTTCATTGTTGGCACTCTGTTGCGATAAGTCATCCAGTCCAGTTCCAATGACATCTTTCCGTCGTCGTTTGCTTGCTTCAAGTAAAATCGTTTCTAAAGATCTCGCACATGATGTCATCTCTACTATGTTGATTGCTTCACTGCCGGTTGTCGCTCTGCAGGATCTGGTTAAAAGATAAATCAAGAGCTTGACGATATCTCGTCAAGCTCTTGATGTCGATGAAACAGCTGAATTTGGCTTTGAGTCTTTGTCCTGTCGTATGTAATAGGTGATAATCTAACCTATTCTTGTCTCTTCTGCTTGGTAAAGGTTCAACATAATCATCATCATCATCAGAGCCATCATTCTCCTGGGTTTGTTGTGGAGCATCTACTTTTGATCTGGAAAATTCTATAGAATGGTTATAATTCTTGATATTTACAATATTAAAGTCTCCCACTGAGGCATTAGTGGTCATATTGGCCAATTCATACAGAAGAGGAGAAAGTTTCTTCCTTATAATATATGGTCCAACATATAATGATGCAAATTTCTTTATGAATCCTCTTTCTTTATCACTCTTATGATGTGTTTTAACCAAGACCTTATCACCTACTTTAAATTCCATATGTCGTCATCTTTTATTATAATCTTCTCATTGCTTTTGTTGTGCTCATAGGGAATTATCTTGTGCCTTTGAAATGGCTCGAATATGCTATTCTGTTCTAAACTCAATGGATTGTGGAGATGCAGGTTGGCCAATGAGTCTATCCCAGGGTAAAGTCAGCTCTCTCCCAAGAAATATCCTTGAAGGCGTGAATTTGGTGGTTTCATGTAATGAAGTGCGTAAAAGCAAAGGAAAACTGTTGCAAATATTTATCCCAGGTACTATGTCTATTTTCAACGTAAGCAGTTGTCATCCTACCAATATTTTGATTTATTGTTTCGGTCAAATTTGATTGTGGATGATATGGAGTTGTATATATGTGTTTTATTTGAAACGTTTCACATGCTTAAGCAAGCACATTTGAAATGAATTGGGGCCCATTGTCCAAAACTATACTCTTGCGTACCCCATATCTGCATATAAACTCATTTATAAATTTCTTTGCTACGATTATTGCTGTTGCATTTCTCATGGGAAATATTTCGACCCATTTTGAA
Organism: Ryuthela nishihirai; assembly: GCA_038380435.1. NCBI lineage: Eukaryota > Metazoa > Arthropoda > Arachnida > Araneae > Heptathelidae > Ryuthela > Ryuthela nishihirai. The sequence goes on from JAWZYU010000021.1 coordinate 6,395,467, forward strand.
AAATAATCTACTAACACTAGAGTATATTGGGATCCCGCTTGCGTTTGTGGATACAGGCCCATTAAATCCATGCCAACTATTTCCATGGGTTCATTGGAGGTCGTGCTTTTCATAAGACCACAAGGACAGTTCTGATCAAATTTTGTGGTTTGACAAATTAAGCATGTTTCTACGTAGGTTTTTATGCCTTTTTTCAAAGCTGGCCAATATGATCTTTTGGCCACTTTCTGATATGTTTTCCGTGTACCTAAATGTCCAGCTGAAGGTACATCATGTAATTCTTGGAGTACGTACTCTCTTAAATTCTTGGGAATAAGTGGGCGATAACTGCCTGTTTGACTCGGTTGTCTGCAGTAGTACAAAATATCATTAATTAATCTGAAATGTCTGGCTCTTCCAACAATACTTGAAGCTATACTAGGATCTAGAGGTAATTCATCAGTTTTCAAATAATGATACTCGTTTCAATATTTTAAATCTTTTTGTTGTTCCTTAATTAAGTGTTCCTTGTATTCGATGGGAACTATTGTGGCGAGTGAGGGAGCAAAAGGCTTATCTTCGAGCTCTGGCGTACCTTCTGCCGGCCACACAGGATAATGCATCTGGTAGCTGATGTGCACTTCTCTTTCGGTGCTCGACCTTGAAATTGAATTCTTGTAGGCGTAATTCCCAGCGCATTAGACGACCTGTTAGATTGGTGGATGTCTGCAACCATTGTAAAGCAGCATGGTCGGTAAAAATAGTAATGTCGGACGTGTCTAATTGTACTTTAAATTTTTCTAGAGCCCATATTATGCTTAGACATTCTTTTTCAGTCACTGTATAGTTTCTTTCAGTGTGACTCAAACTGCGACTGGCATACATGATAACGTGTTCACAATTGTCATTCTGTACTTGGCTCAATACAGCACCGAGACCGACATCGGAAGCATCAGTGTAGATGTTAAAAGGTCTGCCTAACTGCGGCAAGGCCAACATGAGAGCATGACACAATGCATCTTTTAAGTCTGAAATGCTGTATCGCAAACAGGTGTCCAGTGGAACCGTTTTCGCTTTCGGTGTAATTCACATAAAGGTTCGTCCAAATTAGCAAAATTAGGTACAAATTGTCGATATCAACCACACATTCCTAAAAATCTACTAAGTTGTTTCGAATTGCTCGGTGTGGGAAATCGTTCTATGGCTTCGACCTTATTAGGTAATGTTCTTACTCCATCTGTATTAACATTGAAACCGAGGTATTGAACGTCTTCTTGGAGAAATGTGCATTTAGACAATTTTATGGTGAGTCCGGCTTCTCTTAACCTTGCAAATACCAAATTTAAATCACGTAGATGCTCTGAAAAATCAGTTGAAAAAATAACTATGTCATCTAAGTATACTTCACAAATTTTTCCTTTTAGGTCACCCAGAACCACGGACATAAGATGTTGAAACATGGTGGGTGCTCCTGATAAGCCAAATGGTAAGCAACGAAATTGGAATAATCCATCTTTTGTGAGGAAAGCTGTTTTGGGCTGATCTGGTGGATATACGGACACCTGCCAATATCCTGAAGACAAATCTAGTGTGCTAATAAATTTCTTGCCAGCCAGTTGTGTTAGTAGATTCTGAATAATAGATAGTGGATATCTGTCGGGGACTGTAACAGCATTTAGTTTTCGATAGTCCACACAAAATCACAAATCACCAGTTTTTGTTTTAATGAGGACGACCGGTGAAGCCCAAGGGCTAAAACTTGGTTCTATTATCCCATCCTTTAACATTTCTTTAATTTTCATTGAATCTGTTTCTTCTTTACTGGGAGGATAATTATATGGTTTGCTATAAACAGGTCTACTATTGCCCGTGTCGATATGATGCTCCAAAATTTGACATCTGCCAGGCTTGTTGTTAAAAAGTTCATAATTAGCATTGAGCAGAGCTTCTAACTTAACTCTCTCGCTATTTATCTAAATGAGCACTGTCACCATGTTTTCTAATATCGATTTTATCTGATCGATATCAAGTTTTTCTTTCATTGTTGCTTTCAGTGAAATAGTATTATTAGCAAAATCAAATTCAATCAAGTGTTTTTGTATCGCATCTATTCCTATCAAAGAGTCATATAATAATTCACTTATTACTAAAAATTCAAGTCTTATCTCCACATTATTTAAAGTGATAGATAACTCAACAATTCCTTGCGGAAAACACTGCTTGGAAGCACAAGCTGAGTTCAAAGGTCCACCAGACCACTGCTGCAATTTCAGTTTACAACTTTTCTGAATTTTATCCCATACTTTCTTATGTAGACATGTAATATCAGCTCCTGTATCAATGAGAGCTATGAATTCGGTCTTATCATGATAAAGCTTTACAAAGGGTAAATGTAGGACATTATGTATACCCACAGTAGCAAGACTTAACTCATGAGAGGGCTTTTCTTGAGGAACTTTGGCCTCTCACTTCAAAGATCCTAATTAAAGTTTCCCGAATTTTTATTCCTTCGATAACAGTATTGTTCCGTGTGTCCTAGTCGGCCACAAAAATTACATCTGAAAGTTTCTCTATTTTGTTTAAACAAAGTTTTATGTCTAGTGTCATTGTTCGAAGTTTGACATGGAACAAATTCTCTGCTTCATTGGTTCTGCATCGTTTTAGGCGCGTTCAGCGCAAATTGTCGGGACCGTGTAACTTCCGGTCGTGCGGGAGTCATTCTACAAGAGTCATTCTACAACCTGATAGCGTTGCTTTGACGGGAATGGCATCCATTGTTGGTTAAGTGCATTTGCTGCAGATTCTCTTCTTGCAGTGTATTACCGAGCCAATTTCACTAAATATGAGATTGAATTCACCTTTCGTACTTCTAGGAATTCTCTAATGGGCAAAAGCAATTGAGACAAAGTGCAATTTACAATATCAATTTCAGCGGCATCAGCATCGTACAGCTGGTATAACTCTAATGTACCCCAGATAAATTTTTCTATGTCATCTCTTTCCCTTTGTCTTCGTGAAAACAACTCTGTTGCTAGTTCTGTAAAATCATTATAAGCCGGATATATGTCCATGATTTCGCTTTTGAAATCTTCCCAAAATTCAATGCCATGATGATATCCTACATTATTCCACCATTGCTTAGCACATCCAATTAGACAAGATACTGCTAAACAACTTTTTTATCGCTTGGCACTTCATGTAAACGGAAGTGCTCCTCCATGGACTTTACAAATGTCCATGATGATGGACATTTCGAACCATCGAACCTTATCTCAGGTAAAGGCCAATTAACATAAGGACTATAGTTAATAGATGGGTTGGCAAATCGTCGTTGTGGCGGTTGAAAATACTCTGCTCTATCACTTGCTTCTGACGGAACAGAAAATGGAACCTTACGTTCAAAGTTTCTACGTTGGCGAGCTGACGTAGCATTGTCAGCAAATTTAGGGGTTGTTGTCATTCCCCTTTTCTCCCGATGATCATCAAGCAGATTCATTAGCACTTCTGCTTCTTTTATTACATCTTGCAACCTACCCTTTACTCTTTCTAAGTCGGGAGTCATTATGGCAGAATCGGCCATATTGTTAGCAGACATGTTTAGCGATCTGCCAAAATTTTGAATTTTGGAAATTTTGAAAACTTTTTTTTTTTCTTGAGCAGTGCTCAAAGGTACTGCTATACAACAATACTAAAGCTACAACTAAGCTTGCAAAAATATAAATTTGCTTATCAAAAAAAGTTTCTATGGTGCCTATGTACGTGTGTGTCCGGACACTTCTAATCTTTACATACAATAAATATCTTAATTATCAGCAATAACTGCGCTGAAACTTCAGTACCTTTGACTAATACACAAAAAAAAGTTAAGCACCTTGCTCAACAAAAATTTTTTGGCTTAAGCTGCCATTAAATCTATAAATAGTACATACAACTAATGAGCTCAAAAATTACTATCTTTGACAATCATGTTAAATTACATACAAAATTTATACACAAATATATAGTCCCTATTCTAGGACCACTATCTTTTACTACTGGTACATCCCTGTTTGTTGTGCCACTTCTTTTATTGACCTCTGTAATGCTCCAAAGAAATTCAAAAATACTTTTAAGTTTGGACCCTTTTTCTGATCCAATTAGTTTTATGTTCCGGATAGCTGAGACGGGTGCCAGGCAATAATTAACAAATTGCCAAAAAATAAAATAAGTTAAATTAGGGTTCAAAATACCAGCGAGCGTTAATGAGTAAGAATCCAAAAATGATTGTCAAGTTAAATATCTAAATATAATCAAAACTTAATTCACGTTGCTCAAGAGAAAAAATTAGTAAAGACTCAAAAGGTTTTAAATAACAAACAAATTTATTTCCAAAAATCACTCACCAAAACTTCAATGAAGAAGATACATCAATTGAGCACTCTTCCGTGCTACATGCTTATGCTCTACTCACTGTCTATCTGACTCTCTCTATGTGCTACTATGCTATGCTAACTGTGACTAGCATGTCACCGGTTTTAACAAGAGCCGAACGTGTCATGTTGTACGCCGGGAAAGACATTTACATAAAATGACGAGCGACGCAAGCTATGACGCAAGAGTGGGCATTTCCTTGTGCACGTGCTTTAGCGGGTGACAGTCGGAAGATTGGAGTTGCGCATGCGCAACTCCTCACTCTTGTAAACGAGCGCTGTGATGCCAAAAAGGAAATAAAAATCACAAAAATGATAAATATAACGTAAATTAAGCAAAACTGGTTAAGGTAAAGCAAAAGTGAATGATGGGGCATCACAGTGGACTGCAATGTACCCCACTGCTGGAAGATCCTTTGGACAGTATGTTTTGACACTCCTGCAAAGGCAGCAACTTCTTGTACACTATGCCCTTTTACTCAGCCAAACGCAATAACATCTTTTTGTCACTCATTCACATCTTGGGCACTACCCATATTTCATGGAGCGACTAACACAAACATGGCACACAACCACTTCTTGTCACTGTATGAACCTCGTAATGCACAGCACAGCTATTTGTAGGATGCATTTATTACTGCTGCGCCCTCTGTTGCTGTCGAATGGACATAACCCTCTTACGGTGGGAGATGACTAATTTTTTGTCTGGTAAGCTTATACTCCTCCTGTAGGGATGGTTCTATCTTGGCCATTAACTACTAACAATATAGTATTATTAATAGTAATAGGAATATTTGCATTATATTTCTGAAGGATCATTCTTAGTGTATCGGTTAATGAATGGTAAATATGTAAAGGTAGTGGTATATATCGTAACTTCAGATATTTGTTGAGCTGGTTCTGGTTGACAGTTCTTATTAAATTTATATTTGTTTATTTTATAGATCTTACCTACATATTTTTTCTGATGGCCTGCTTGTTGCCCTATCTTAAATATATGCTATATTTAATTTTCTAACACTTTTTTGTAGAGAGTGTATCCTAATGTTCTTGTAAAGTAGAAATTAAAAGCTGCATTTTATAATTAGCTGTATGTGTAGAGTGTACTGGGATGACCTTAGATATGTATTTTTGTTTGTGTTAAACAGGGATGTCACGTATTATACCATTTTGTTTCAGCAAAATATCAAGATATGGAAGTATCCCATCGACTTCTTGTTGATGAGTGAATTTTATGGAAGTATCCCATCGACTTCTTGTTGATGAGTGAATTTTATTTCACTCATGATGCCATTAAAAGTTTCTAGTAAGTTCTGAAGTTCATTAAGGCTGTGATCCATGAACTTCAGATATATTGCATTTTTTAATATAGCATGTTTTAATGCAGTAGTTTCTACATGGCAGGGGATGGCAGCCACCATGAGACCCCTGTATGGACAGGGGGAGCCCATTGGGACTCCTTCCCTGTTCTCATACTGTGTCATCAACCACAAACCAATTCAAGTAGGTCAGCAGGTCCAGGGCCTCATGCAGGGGCATAGCCATGGGGGGAGGGGGGGGAGGCTCTCCTCCAAAGTAACTCGGGGTTGGCAAAATTCGAAGTGACTTTGTAAAATCTAGGTGAGTTGTGAAAATTTGTAATTTTTTTTTGGAAAATTAAGGAGAGTTGTCAAAATTGAGGCAACTTGGCAAATCTAAGGCAGTTTGGAAAATAGAGAGATGGCAAAATTTAGGGCAGTTGGCAAAATTTGAAGCCACTTAGTAAAATATAGGTGTTGGCAAAATTTTAGGGAGTTGGCAGAATTTGGAGTGACTTGGTAAAATCTTGGAGAGTTGGAAAAATTCAGAGTGACTTGGTAAAATCCTGGGGAGTTGGTAAAATTCAGGTGAGATGTAAAAATTTGGTTTTTTTCTATAAAATTATGGCGAGTTGGCAAAACTTAGGGAGTTGGCAAAATTCGGAGTGACTTGGCAAAATTGTGGGAAGTTGGCAAAATTAGGTGAGACATGAAAATTTGGATTTTTTTCTGTAAAATTATGGCGAGTTGGCAAAATCTAGGAGAGTTGGCAAAACTTAGGGAGTTGGCAAAATCTAGGGGCAGTTGGCAAAATTCGAAGTGACTTTCCAAAATTGTGGGGAGTTGGCAAAATTCAGGTGAGATGTAAAAATTTGGATTTTTTTCTGTAAAATTATGCCGAGTTGGAAAAATTTAGGGAGTTGGCAAAAACTAGGGGCAGTTGGCAAAATTCTGATAGACTTCGCAAAATTGTGGGGATTTGGGAAAATTCAGGTGAGATGTAAAAATTAGGATTTTTTTCTGTAAAATTATGGCGAGTTGGCAAAATCTAGGAGGTTGGCAAAACTTAGGGAGTTGGCAAAATCTAGGGGCATTGGCAAAATTCGGAGTGACTTAGCAAAATCGTGGAGAGTTGACAAAATTCTAGTGAGATGTAAAAATTGAAATATTTTTTCTGTAAAATTATGGCGTGTTGGCAAAATCAAGGCAACTTCGCAATATCTAGGAGAGTTGGCAAATCTTGGTGGAGTTGGCAAAATTCATAATGGCTTTGCAAAAATAAGGTGTGATATAAAATTGGGATTATTTTTCTGTAAAATTGTGAAGAGATGGCAAAATCGAGGAAACTTGGCAAAATCTAGGGCAGTTGGCAAAATTCGAATCCACTTGGTAAAATAAAGGCGATTTGTGAAAATTGGGATTTGTTTTGTGAAATTAAGGAGTGTTGGACAAATCTAGGAAAGTGAACAAAATCTAGGGCAGTTGGTAAAAATCGAATCCATTTGGGAAATACGAGTGAGTTGTGATAATTGGGATTGGATTTGTAAAATTCTGGATAGTTGACTAAAATCGAGAAAACTTCGCAAAATCTTGGGGAGTTTGAAAAGTTTGTAGTGATTGATGCAGGACAGTTGGCCAAATCAAGGGAGAAATTCACACTGAGTGACTTGCTACAATTCAGACGAGCTGTAAATATTGGAATGAATTCTGTGAAATTATGGCTAGTTGTCAAAGAGTAAGTTTTTGCTCAGTTGGTATAATTTGAATTTCGAAATTTTTGATTCCCCCCCCCCAACTGTAGTCCTTTGCTACGCCCCTGGCCTCATGTGTACTTTAAAGTACTCCTGGGTGTGTCTTCCTCCAACCAATTTGTCTTTCAATTGTTTGCTGCATGTATGTAGTCTGAGAACTTTATATTATTTTTTAACAGTAAAGTTTGTGGAATTAAATATGTTCCAATTAATAAATTCTAGTATGTATGAGGATTCGTACACTGCTGGTGGTCAACCACACAGAGTCCTGGGACTGACCATATACACTAACCAGAATGGAATAAGGCTCTGAGCTTGATTATGGATCCTAAATTTTCTGCACTGCTGGGCTTCTGTGGAGGGAAAATCTTCTGCTGTGATTTCTGTTTGTTTGTGAGTTTACAGCCCCAAGTGAATAGCTTCACAGGAAATGTTTTATCAGCTGGTGGATAATACTGAGCAGAGGCCATCACAGGTACCTGAACTCTTACTCCTACAGGAATCGCCAAATCCTACATTAGAGGAAGTCTTCCAGTGTAAATAGCATCAATCTCTAGTAGGGGGGTGGGGGATAGGTCACTGCCTCATGCCTGCAATTAGGGGGCAGTTTGATATTGTTGGCATTCCCTCTCTCAATAAACAGTTTTTTTAAACATCCTACTAAACATTTTCTCTCCATAGGTAGTTGAAATGTGAGGACTCTGCACAGAGATTATTCCCTTGATCTCCTCACACAAGAATTCCATGTTATAATTTAGATATTCTCAGCTTGATGGACCAGATGGACAAATATTGGTCAGATTCTTAAAAATACTCATAAATTTCCGTTTTCAGGGAGGGAAGATACAAAGCATCCTCAAAGCTGTGGTTTACTTCTCAGTAGACATATTGGTGATTCTTTTCTAGGATATGAGTGCATTAATGAAAAGTTTCTTACAATAAAATTTCAGACAAGCATTAAAAACTTGAATGTTATCTGTTGTTATGCCCCCATTGAGGATGCTGATGAGGATAACAAAGATAGGTTTTACAGACAACTTCAGGATACTTTGAATTTTGTCAAGAAATGAGATATTGCCCTTGTTCTAGGTGACTTAATGCTAAAGTTGGTATCACCTTTGGGAGGGGTGATAGGCCTTTTTGGTATTGGTAGCTGCAATGGTAATGTCACCTACAGGTAAGTAAACTTAATGATTTGAGAATAACTAACACTTATTACAAACACCGTGACATACATAAGTACACATGGGTTTCACCAGATGGGCTGCATAAGAATATGATTGATTATATATTAATTAACTGCAAATGGGCTAGTTCTGTTAGGAATACCAGATCATATAGGGGAGCTGAAATTGGATCTGACCATTACTTAGTTAAAAATGTCTTGCAACTTAAACTTAAGAAGTGTTGTGCTAAGTTTAAAAAATTTACCTTAACACTGAAGGTCTGAAAAAACCAGTTATAGCCAAAGCTCATCATGATAGGTTACTTATTCATTATGACAGTCATGGTTTGCTTAGTGCAGAATTTGGGGAAGAATGAGATAATTTTAAACAGGCTCTTCTTGAAACTACAGTATCCTTTTAGGGAAAAAAAGAGCAGAGAAGGCAAAATTATTTTAGTGATAAGGCACTTGAGCTTATTTCAGAAATAAACAACTGCAGGAATGTCCTTAATCAATACCCTACTAGTCATAATAGAAAGTATTACAGAGAGCTTAATAAACGTGTAAAGGATCAGTTAACAGCTGATGAGAATCTTTGACTTGATGGCTTGGCTGATAAAGCTGAGGAAGCAGTTAGACAGCACAACAGTAGAGAGCTGTACCAGATAGTTAATGTTTTGTTTGTAGAAAATGGACAGGTATACAGGGATTGAAGGATAAATAAGGTAACAAGGATGTAAATAAGGTAACAAGGATGTAAATAAGGTAACAAGGAAGGTGAGGATTCTGTCATGTCTGAGCATTTCAGTGATAGTTCCAATGGCAATGTGCTTTTCAAATTACTAAATACACCTCAAAATGCAAAATATTTAACCACTGTATACTAATTTCTCTTTCATTCTCATCATTGACATCCATAAACATAGTTATAATTTCTAAACTCTAACTAAATGTTACTAGCAACACTCAATTCAGCTTTCAGTCAGCTGAAATGAAAAAAATCTACAAAAATACATGTATGCACTTGAAATCGCGTAAATACAATATAACTCCTTATGGTTCAACTAGAACATCAGATAAATCAAAATGTTGATAGTTCCATTCAGTTGATAGTTTCAATGGCAATGGAGAATGTCTTCTACAGGTAAGTAAACTTAATGGTTTGCTAATACTACAAACACCGGGACATTTATAAATATACATGGGTTTCACCTGATGGGTTGCACAGGATTGTAATAGATTATATTTTAATTAACAGCAAATGGGCCAGTTCAATTAGGGAATACCAGATCATACAGGGGTGCCAAAATTGGGTCTGACCATTACTGGTCAAAAGTGTCTTGCAGCTGAAACTTAAGAAATGTTGTGCTAAGATTAAGAAATTCGCCTTCAACACTGAAAGTCTGAAAGATCCAGATATAGCCAAAGCATACCGTGGTAGGCTACTTAGTCATTATGACAATCATGGTTTGCTTACTGCTGAAGTTGAGAAATAAAACTTCTCTGAAATGCTCAGCCATCATAGAATCCTCACCTATTCTACATCATTGAAATGTTAGAGCTGAGAACATTTGCGTTGTCAGATGGCTGACTGAAATTTTGATTTTTTTTTTATGATAAAGGTATCATTCCTAAGGATTTTACTAGAACTATCATTGTTCCAATCAGTTTAAACAGGCTTTTCTTGAAACCAACAGTACTCTTTTGGGTAAAAGGGAACAGAGGACACAAAATTATTTGAGTGATAAGGCTATAGAATTTATTTCTGACAGAAGCAAGTGCAGGATTAATCTGAATCAACATCCTACTAGTTCTAACAGACCGCTTTACTCTGAGCTTAATAAACAAATGAAAGATCAGTTAACAACTGATAAGAATCTTTGGCTGACAAAGCAGAGGAATCAGCTAGACAGCACAATAGCAGGGAGTTATACCAGATTGTTAATGTTTTATGTGGGAAGAATCAGACAGGTATACACGGATTAAGGGATAAACATGGCAAGGTGGTTGAAGGTGAGGATTCTATGATGGCTGAGCATTTCAGAGAAGTTTTAAATAATGTGATTGTTTATACTCCCAATGTGTGTAATGAGGATAGATGCATTACTTACTTTAATGATGGCCCTATATCACCTTCCGAAGTCACTTCAGCTATCTCTAAATTAAAACTGCATAAATCTCCAGGGATGGATTTAACATCATTGAAATGTTAGAGCTGAGAACATTTGCGTTGTCAGATAGCTGACTGAAATTTTGAATATTTTTTTATGATAAAGGTATCATTCCTAAGGATTTTACTAGAACTATCATTGTTCCAATTTTTAAAAAAAGGTGATCGCAGTTCTTGTGATAGTTATAGGGGAATTAGTTTGCTTTCTGTTCCAGGTAAAGTTCTTTGCATGATTATACTTAATAGAATTAAGAATTTGGTTGATGGACAACTGTGTGATGAACAGTGTGGATTCAGAAGTGGTAGGGGGTGTATTGATCAAATATTTTAACTTCTGCAGATTCTTGAGAAATGTTTGGAGTTCCAGAAACCTGTGGTTGCTAGCTTTATAGATTTCAAAAAGGCTTTCGACTCTGTTGATCGTCATAATTTGTGGTTAATTGTGAGATCATATGGTATACCAGACAAGTTAGTTAATGTAATGAAAGCTCTCTATAATAACACTGAGTCGTGTGTGAGAGTTGGTAAGGCTTGTAGCAAGTGGTTTAGCATTACTTCTGGTGTTCGACAAGGGTGCATATTGTCTCCTTTTCTCTTCAGCTTGGTAATTATGCGAAATTCATTTCGAGGAAAAGATTTTGGCCTTAAATGGACTGGAGATACGAAAATTTCTGATTTAGATTATGCTGATGATTTAGCCCTTTTGGCAAATGATGTTGATGAGATGAACTCTTTCATTCGAGCTGTTGATAAAGCTGGTAGTAGGGTAGGTTTAGTTATAAACAGAGAGAAAACTTTAGTTATAAACAGAGAAAAAAAAAGTGATGAAAATTGGTCAGGCAGGCTGTGATTCAGTTAATCTGAATGGTTGCGGTCTTGAGCAGGTGTCACAGTTTAATTATCTTGGGAGCTATGTAACAGATACTGGTAATGTGCGGGATGGGATAAATAGAAGAATAGGGATTGCCGCTGGGACTTTTAAGAATCTATGGAGCGTATACACCTAAAGACTAAAATTAGGCTGTATAATAGTTTGGTTCTTTCTAAGGTTAGCTATGGTAGTGAAACATGAATCCTTTGTAAGCAGGATAGCAAGAAACTTGATATCTTTGATTTTAGATGCTTATGCATTATTTTGGGCATTAGATGGTTTGACCTTGTAAGTAATGATGAGGTTAGAAGAAGGAGTCATCAACCTCTTTTGAGCGGCATATTGTGCAGAGAGAGAGAATGCATTGGTTTGGCCATGTTGCCCGTATGCATAGCTGCAGATTGGCAAACAGGATTATGAACAGTATGCCGAAGGGTTTGAGAAAAAGGGGGAGACCTAGGATGCGATGGGCAGACAATGCCAAACAGGACTTTGCTAGAATTGGCCCAGAGTGGCCAAATGCAGCAGCCATACCTCAGAAGAGACATATCTGGAGAGGAAAATTACACAGTCTGGTTGGACCTCCGTAGCCCATGGCTGCATGAGGATTTTGTATGTATGTATGTAGGGAATGTAAAAAAAAAAACTAATTTTGATTTAAATTTTTTTTTGTTAAATGCTATCATTATTTGTACTGAATTTTGTGATTTGATAGTAAACTACAATTCATACCAAATATAGTTTAATATTTATAAGAAATTCTTATGCTTTTTGTTTACTCTGAATGTTTTTATACACAATTAAAAAGACCTTGCTCAGAAATTAATTAAAATTAAAATAACTTAAAATTCTCTGTCAAGCAATAAAATTTTTAAGTTTATCCTTCAAACTATTTACATGTTAAAAGTTTTTAGAAGAAAACTCAAAAGCTTTTCGTAGCAAAGACAGTGCTCCATCTTCAGTAAAGTGACACTATGCAAAATAGTATCACAAGGTTAACAAAAGTCTGGTGCAGATAATTTTATTTTATAGACTTTACTCATCTTTGGGGCATTTAGTGATACTACTTCTGTTCCAAAGCAAATTGATATTAAAAATAACACCTGTTTGAATTTTGTATATTTTAAATTACAGAGGATTAAGTTAACTCTATAAATACTGTAGGTGCTGGACTAATCACGTGATATTGCGACAAACAATTGGCTCATTGATACTAATGGGATAATTGATGGTCATAGGTAGGTGTGATAAATTTTAGGCAAAATAGTCATACCTGCATTTTTTTTCTTTCGTTCTTCTCTAGGTAGCTTCATCGGTTTTTCAAGGAGGACAATTCCGGGTTGTGTGCCATTCTTGGTAGCTGATGTTTTCGCAGGTCCGGTATTGTTGCCTATCACTTGGTGATAGAGTTCTTATGTGCAGTGGTGTTGCACTTTGCTGCCTCTCTATCACCACATGAGAGGCAACAATATTGGACCTGTGAAAACATCAGCTACCAAGAACAGCACACAACCCGGAATTGTCCTCCTTGAACAACCGATGAAGTTACCTCTAGAAGAACGAAAGAAAGGGAAAAAATGCAGGTATGACTATTTAACCTAAACTTCACTGCACCAACTTAGGACCATCAATTACCCCATAGTGTCAATGAGCTGATTGTTTGTTGCAATACCAGTGACTAGTCCAGCACTTACAGTATTTATAGAGCTAACCTAATCCCTCTTTAATTCAGCACACTGTTTTTACTTTCATTTTTAAATTACAGTTAATCCAAACACAAAATGTGACACTTTGAAGAGAGTATTTATAAATAATGAAATAAGCTCGACATATTCAATCAAGTAACAAATCAGCACTTTAGCGTCGATTTAAATCTTAGAGGAAAAATTGTCTTGAGCTGGATGGGATACGAACCCACCAGCTCAAGACAATTTGATTGATTGGCGGCCGGTTGCTCAGTGGTCCAGAGCACCTGACATGTTATCAGGAAGTTGTGGGTTCGTATCCCACCTGGCTCAAGACAATTTTTCCTCTAAGATTTAAATTGACGCTAAAGTGCTGATTTGTTACTTGAAAGTATTTATATACTGAAGGTGATATTGGCATTGACTATGGATGAATTCTGATGATTCTTAGATTCAAAAAGTGAATGAGAAAAGGCAATGTGTGTGGCAAAAGCAAAACTAGTTCCATCTTCCAAAAAATTTACCTCATTGACAAAGGAGTTAAATTTCTGTAAAGTGTTTACAAAATAACACAATATATAAAACTTACTTTGGGTGCTGTTTTACTTTTAAGACCAACTTCACACCAAAGCAATTGAAAAACTTTGACTTTGGAAATTTTTGTTTCAAAAATAGGACAAGATTAGTAGATGAAGCAATCATCTATACTTTAAAATATTTTAAGATACTAAAATGTTTTGGTGGTTTTGACTGAAATTGTTGTATTGAAAACTATACATAGAACAGAGAATAGTTTTATTTAATAATAATCATAATATTTTATGTTTCCTTTTGTTTTATAATAAATATTATAAACTTATATGTTTTGTTTTATAATAAATTAAAACATGCAAATGTTTGTTTTATAATTACAATTTTGTTTTTAAATTGTTTGGTTAAAATTTTAGTAATTTTAATGAAAGACTTAAGAAAAATGTAACAAAATATTTATATACAATTAAATTTTTTATGAATTCTTGAGAATTGAGATATCTGATTCCCAATTCTCAAAAATTTAAAATTGTCGAGAAATCAGAAACCCTACTCTGACTTGATCTTCAATTATTGCAATTTTTAAATAAAGTACATATAGTAAATTTGTTGCTTTATTTCTATTTTCTTTAGAAATATCAGTATTATATAAGACGAGGAATAAATACTGATCATGTGGCACCTCTTCAAGAATTGTGTGTGCAGCGTATAATGTCTTGGGTCCATATAAACCTTAAGGTATGCAGAAAGTAATGTGGCAAATTTTATATAATATTCTATAAAGAGAGTAATATTAAATTTCACCTAATATTTCATTATATATAATGAATTCATTTAAAACATATCAGTTTCATTAGCAGTACCATACAGGCATCATTGACCACATGCTAATTGGATTATGTTTGTTTCTCAATATTCAATTAAAAAGACCTTTTTGCTCAGAAATTAAATAACATTAAATTTCTGTGGAATTGAGCAATAAAATTTTTAAGCTCATCCTTCAAACAATTTGCATATTAAAAGATTTTAGAAGAAAACTCAGAAGCTTTTCAGAGTAAGAACAGCGCTCCATCTTCAGTAAAGTGACACTATATGTGGTGACGTTAGGGCTGTTGAGAGCTTCTTTCCACGTATTGTGAAGGGCGATTCCAGTGTCTTGGTTTCAGGTGGGGACAGGTGAGGTCATTATTTCAATGGCCTCACAGACTATGGTTCCATAATAAGTGGATACACGTGCAAGCAATGTGGGTGTGATCCCAGTTTATGGTTGCTGTGTGTTGTATTGCAAGCTCAGCAGTCGTTAGCTTATTTTGGCTGACATCTGTTTGATGCTCTGCAAATCTCTCCTGTAGAAAATGTATGGTTTTTCCGATATAGTAGACAATAGAATTTATCAGGTAAATGGAAGGGAAATCTGTATACATCTGATTTTTGAAGGCGGTTAAATTTGTCTCTGTCCCTTTTGATAAATTTCTTCAAATTTGGAGCTGGGTTGGTTTTTTTTTAACTCTGAGCAGCACTTTTTTGCACACCATGGGCTAAACGGCCAGATCACATGGACCCCGAAGGTTCAGAGGAGGTTGGGGGAGGGGACCCACTGGAACAGCTTGTTGGGAGACAGATGGTAGCCTCCTGTCAAGGCCATCCAGTGTGTCCTTTAAAGTGCACAGAGTATGGCTCTATCCTGCACATGGGACAGCAGCTTAACATCTCATCCGACGGAAGGCGAATTTGGAGCTGGACTGAAATCAATTTTGATTTTTTTAAGTTCTGAGTAATTTGCAGACTGTTCGCACAGGACAGGAACATAAGAAATAGATCCAGCAAAGATACCCACTTGGAGTCAGTGACTGGGAGGAGAACCGAATCTCTTCTCTTGTCATTTCTCTATTTATGGGTAGCTTTTCTATTTTTGTTGGGTGGAAGCCATGGGGTGTAGCAATGGATTGGATGTTTGAATATTTTTTTTAACAAATGCTTGTTTCATGATACAATGAAGGCCCTGTGTATGAGAGAACAGAAGGCTGTAGTTTTGTATGCCTAGGGTGCATGAGTCTGTGCATATGGTGGAGGGGACGTAGGTAGGATTTCATTATACACAGGTAGTTAGTGGCTTCACTAGTGTGCAAAAGATTGTCCACAACATTCTTTCTAGAAAAGAATTTTTCAAAAATTTTTTATGGCTACATTTGTGATCACACATTTTAACAATTTGTGATCACACAGTCAGAGAAAGATCAGTTAGAGAGCCTTCATTATGTTAACTAACTTGTCTGGTATACCATATGATCTCACAATCAACCACAAATTATGACAATCAACAGAATCGAAGGCCTTTTTGAAATCAACAAAACTAGCAACCAAAAGTTTTTGAAACTCTAAACATTCCTCAAGAATCTGCCAAAGTGAAAATATCTGATCCACACATCCCCTACCACTTCTGAATCCACATTTGCTATTTTTTCTCTTGAGCAATGTTAGTAGATAATTTTTGATTACATTTAAAACTTTAAGATTGACAATTATTTATTTTTGCAATTGACTGTCAACCATATTTTTGATAATTTTTGATTGCATTTAAAACTTTAAAATTGACAATTACTTATTTTTGCAATTGACTGTCAACCATATTCTTAATTCTATTAAGTAATTCACTATTAATGCAATTGACTGTCAACCATATTCTTAATTCTATTAAGCACAATCATGGAAAGAACTTTACCTGGAACAGAGAGTAGGCTGATACCCCTATAGCTATCACACAAGAACTGCGATCACCTTTTTTGAAAATAGGGATAACAATAGCTCTGGTAAAATCCTTAGGAACCATGCCTTTATCATAAAAGATATTCAAAATTTCAGTCATCCAAGTGGTAACCGAAACATTCCCAGCTCTAATCATTTCCGTAGTAATTTCATCTACCCCTGGGGATTTATGAAGTTCATGGCCGTCCTGTGGTCGAGTGGTTAGCACGCTTGGCTACTGATCTACGGGACCTGGGTTCAAGCCCCGGGTAAGGCATGGATGTATATGTCGTTTTTCTGCTGAGGTCCTGCCATCTTCTCAGACCTTCTACTATGACATATAAACTGGCAGGCTCCTGTCAGACCTCTGTGGCAAGCAGCTGCTTGAGGGGTATTTATTTTTTTTATTTATAAGTTTAGAAATAGCCAAAATAACTTCAGATTGTGTTATAGAGCCATCATTAAAGCCCCCAATACATTTATCATCATTACAAACAATGGGAGTAGAACTAATCACATTGTTTAGAACATCACTAAAATGCTCAGCCCACCTAGCCATGACAGAATCCTCACCTTCTATAAGATTACCTTGTTTATCCTTCAATCCCTGTATACATGTCTGTTTTCTACCACATAAAACATTAACTATCTGGTGCAACTCTGTTGTTGTGCTGTCTAACTGCTTTCTTGGCTTTGTCAGCCAAGCCATCAAGCCAAAGATTCTTATCCGCAGCTATCTGAACCTTTATACGTTTATTAAACTCTCTGTAATGTTTTCTATTAGGACTAGTAGGGTATTGATTAAGGACATTCCTGCAGTTCTTTCTTTCTGAAATAAGCTCAAGTGCCTTCTCACTCAAAAAATTCTGCCTCCTCTGCTCCTTTTTTGCTAAAAGAGC
This sequence comes from Ryuthela nishihirai, assembly GCA_038380435.1. Taxonomy (NCBI): domain Eukaryota; kingdom Metazoa; phylum Arthropoda; class Arachnida; order Araneae; family Heptathelidae; genus Ryuthela; species Ryuthela nishihirai. The sequence goes on from JAWZYU010000021.1 coordinate 6,412,970, forward strand.
ACTGTTAGTTTCCAAAAAAGCATGTTTAAAATGGTCCCAATTCTTTTTCAACTTCAGTAGTAAGCAAACCATGACAGTCATAATGGTTAAGTAACCTTCATGGTAAGATTTAGCTATAACTGGGTCTTTCAGAACTTCAGTATTAAAGGTAAATTTTTTAACCCTAGCACAATACTTTTTAAGTTTAGTTTGCAAGACACTTTTAACAAGGTAATGGTCAGATCCAGTTTCAGCTCCCCTATATGACCTGGTATTCCTAACAGAACTAGCCCATTTGCTGTTAATTAATGTATAATCAATCATATTCTTATGCAGCCCATCAGGTGAAACCTATGTATACTTATGTGTTGTAACACCCCAAAGATTTTAAATACTTTTAAAGTTTTGGACCCTTTGTCTGATCCAATATTTATTCAATCCCTGGATAGCTAAGTCAGGCGCCAGGCAATAATTAAAAAATTGCCAAAAATAAAGTTCAATTAGATTTCGAATACAGTGAGCGTTACTTAATGAGTAAGAATTCAAAAATTAAATGATTGTCAAACTTCTATTTTTACTTATAATCAAAACAATTAAGGTTGCTCAAGAGAAAAATTATTAAAATTCAAAAAAGGTTTATATAACAAACAAATTTATTTCCAAAATTATTTCAAACACTCACCAAACTTCAATGAAGAAGATAATACATCATTTCTATCTCATTACAAACTGGCAACTACTGTCTCACAACTCTCAACCACTGACTCTCTACCTACTTCAGACTACTGTGACTAACATGTCATGGTTTTAACAAGTGTACAGGCTGGGCAACATGGCTGTTGCACTGGAAAAGACATTTGCATAAAATGACGAATGCGCAAGCTATGACGCAAGAGGGGGCATATCCTTGTACACGCACTTTAGCGGATGACGATTGAAAGTTTGGAGTTGTGCATGCACAACTCCTATGCTCTTGGAAACGAGTGCTGTGATGCCAAAAATGAAATAAAAATCCCCAAAATGATAAATATAATGTAAATTAAGCAAAACTGGTTAAGGTAAAGTGAAAGTGAATGAGGGGGCATCACAGTATGTCGTGGTGTTTGTAATAAGTGTTAGTTATTCTGAAACCATTGAGTTTACTTACCTATAGGAGACATTGCCCATTGCCATTGCATCTACCAATACCAAAAGGGTCTATCACCCCTCCCCAAAGGTCAGAGTGAGTACCAACTTTGGCATTGAAGTCACCTAGAACAAGGGTAATATCTCCTTTCTTGACAGAATTCAAAATATCCTGAAGTTGTCCATAAAACCTATCCTTCTCATCCTCAGTGGAGGCATAACAGTAGATAACATTCAACTCTTTAATGCTTGTCTGAAATTTTGCTGTAAGAAACCTTTCATTAATGCACTCATATCCTAGAAGAGCATCACTAGCTTGTCTGCTGAGAAGCAGATCCACGCCTTTGGTGATGTTTATTGTCTTCCCTCCCTGAAAAGAGAAATTTAATATTACTTTTAAGAATCTGACCTTTATCTGTGCCTCTGGTCTCTTGGAAGCAGAGAATATCTAAATTATAACAGTGGAATTCTTGTGTGAGGACAAGAGAAAAAACTCTGTGCAGAGTCCTCACATTCTAACTACGTATGGAGAGAAAATGGTTAGTGGGATGTTTAAAGAAACTGTGTTTATTGAGAGAGTTGTGATGCCACTCATTCACTTTTACTTTGCCTTAACTAGTTTTGCTTTATTTATGTTATATTTATCATTTTGGGTATTTTAATTTTATTTTTGGCATCACAGCGCTTGTTTCTGAGAGCTTAGGAGTTGCACAGCACAACTCCAACCTTTTGATTGTCACCCGCTAAAGTGCGCATGTTCAAGGACACGCCCTCTCTTGCGTCATAGCTTGTGCACTTGTCAGTTTATGTAAATGTTTTTCCCAGTGTGCAACATGACACATGTGGGCCTTTGTACAATGCACAATATATCAGTGACATATGGTCACAGAGTTGGTAGTAGAGATGTAGAAAGTCTGTAGTTAGAGATGTAGAAAAGAACTGAGTTGTAACAGAGTTGTAGTTGGAGTAATAGAGATTGAGAGATGTAGTAGTAGGTAGAAGTTGTTAGTAGAAGTGATTAGTTAGAAGTTGTAGTCAACATTTCCATGTGATGTTGGTGAGTTTGAAATTTTGGAAATAAATTTTGTTTGTTATAGAAACTTTTGAATCTTTGCTATTTTTTCTCTTGAGCAATGTTAGTAGATAATTTTTGATTACATTTAAAACTTTAAGATTGACAATTATTTATTTTTGAATTCTTACTCACTGAGTAACTCCTGCTGGTAATTAATAAGAACCCTAATTTCAACTTTATTTGGCAAATTATTATTATTATCTGGCGCCCAATTAAGCTATCCGGAGCTTGAATAAATATTGGATCAGATAAAAGGTCAAAAACTTTAAAAGTTTATTAATTCTTAGGCCCGTTACAGAGGGAATGCCGACAATATCAAACAGCCCCCTAATCGCAGACATGGGGCAAAGACCTGTTCCCCCACCACTAAAGGCTGAAGTCATCTACACTGGAAGACTTCCCCCAATGTGGAATTTGACTATGCCAGTAGAAGCAAAGAGTTCAGGTGCCTGTGATGACCTCTGTTCAGGATTATCCACCAGCTAATAAACATATCCTGTGAATCTATCCACTTGGGGCTGTCAACCCAAAAACAAACAGAAAACACAGTGGAAGATTTTCCCTCCACAGAAGCCCACCAGTGCAGCAAAATCAGGATTCATAATCAAGCTCAGAGCCATATATCTGTCCAGTCCAGTGGGCTTATATGGTCAGCACCAGGACCCTGTGTGGTTGACCACTCCTCAGCAGGGTAGAAAAAAAAAAGAAAAGTAGCCATAGTTGTCCAGATTAGTAGGCCACACTTATCTGGCAGCCCTCCCCTTCCGTTCACTTCCACAAGAGAGTATCTCTTTTGAAAGGTACTAACGGTCTACACCACGAGAAGGCAGGGTTGGACATTAGGTGCTAGGCATGGCTAGTTCTATGCATCATCACAGGGGATTGGTGCATAGCTCTCCTTCCAGAGCTCAAAAAAATCAAAATTGACTTCAGTTCAGCTCCAAATTTGAAGAAATTTATCAAAAGGGACAGAGACAAAGTTAACCTGCTTCAAAAATCAGACGTATACAGATTTCCCTTCCATTTACCTGATAAATTCCATTGTCTACTATATCAGAAAAACCATACATTTTCTACAGGAGAGATTTGCAGAGCATCAAACAGATGTCAGCCAAAATAAGCTAACGACTGCTGAGCTTGCAATACAACACACAGCAAGCATAAACTGGGATCACACACCACATTGCTTGCACGTGTATCCACTTATTATGGAACCATAGTCTGTGAGGCCATTGAAATAATGACCTCACCTGTCCCCACCTGAAATCGAGACACTGGAATTGCCCTTCACAATATGTGGAAAGAAGCTCTCAACAGCCCTAATGTCACCACATATAGTGTCACTTTACTGAAGATGGAGCACTGTTCTTACTCCGAAAAGCTTCTGAGTTTTCTTCTAAAATCTTTTAATATGCAAATTGTTTGAAGGATGAGCTTAAAAATTTTATTGCTCAATGACACAGGATTTTAATGCCATTTTATTCTCAATATCATTATATTCTAGGTCAAGGTTCTTGCATTTAGATTTGGTATTGTTGCAAGCTCATCCAAATTAACGTTTTGGCACTGGTGTTATAAATTTTGTTATAATATTGGTATTTTATAATTTAAAATTTTAAATTTCTATAGTATGTATATTCAGTACTGTAGTTCTAAAATACATTAGGATAGACTATTGATCAAATAATAATTATGAGTGGCTAACCACCTCCCCCACCTCTGAAATTTACTATGAAAAAAAAAAATAGAGAAATAGTAAGTGTGCCCTCAGAATGTTAAATGCAAGAGTTAGTGTAAATTAATTTTTTGATGCGTATTGTGATAACTTTTTGCAGAAAATATAGATTGATTATATTTTGTGCAAAAAATTTCTCCTCCTCCTTCTCCTACTACTACTACAATATTCATATAACAAACAAAGTTTATTTCCAAAAAATTCAAAGACTCACCAATTCACTTGATGAATGCAAAAGTCGGAGTAATTGAAAAACTCCCATCTCTAAATACAACTCTCAAAAAACTGACTCTTAACATCTTCTTTACTCGATAATTCTCTCTACTCTAATTCAAATCCATGACTTCATGTCACTTAGATACATGCAGCGTACAATCTAGCATATGTCTGTTGCATGCCGGGAAAAACATTTACATAATCTGATGATTGCGCTAGCTATGACACAAGAGGGGTCATGTCCTTAACATACGCCTTAACAGCTGTCAATCAAAAGTCAGAGTTGCGCATGCACAACTCCTTTAACGGCTCGGAAGAAAGAATTGTGATTTCCAAATGAAATAATCCCCAAAATAATAAATGTAACGTAAATAAAGTAAAACTGGTTAAGGAAAAGTAAAAGTGAATGGGTGGACCATCACATCATGCCCACATCACCAGTATGTGTTACATTCTGTCAAAATAATTAAACTGAGACACTTGCTCAAGAGTGGAATTATTAAGATTATCTGAACCACAACCTGCCTGACAAATTTTCAACACCTTAGTTTTCTCTCTGTTTATCACCAAACTTACTCTACTACCAGTTTCATCAACAATTCGAATGAGAGTTCATCTATTCAGTATCATTTTCCAAAAGGGCTAAACCATCAGCATAATCTAAATCACAAGTTTTCAAATCTCTAGACTATTTAAGGCCAAAATCTTTTCCTTGTAGTGAATTTCACATAACAAAATCAATAACCAAACTAAACTAAAAAAACTAAAAACTAAAGAGAAAAGGAGACAAAATGCATCCATGTCAAACACCAGAAGCAATACTAAACCAATTGTTGCAAAGTCTCACACATGACTCAGTGCTATCGTACAGAGCTTGCATTTTTTTTTAACTAACTTGTCTGGTATGCCATGTGATCTCACAATCAACCACAAATTATGAAAATTGACAGTCAAATGCCTTTTTGAAATCAATGAAGCTAGTAACGAAAGTTTTTTTAAACTCTAAACATTTCTCAAGATTCTGCCTAAGTGAAAAATTCTGAGCTACACATCCCCTGCCACTTCTGAATCCACACTGCTCACTATGCAATAGTCCGTCAACCAAATTCTTAATTCACTGAAGCACATTGCAAAGAACTTTACCTGAAACAGAAAGTAGGCTGATACCCCTATAGTTATTACAAGAACTGAGATCATTTTTTTTTAAAATTAGGATAATAATACTTCTGGTACCTTAGGACCAATATCTTTATCATAAAAGATATTCAAATTTTCCGTTATCATTGTGGTAACTGAAACATTCCCAGCTCTAAGCATTTCCATGGTAATTTCTTCTATTTAAGTTTAGAAACAGCCAAAATAACTTCAGATTGTGTTATAGGGACAACATTAAAGCCACCAATGCATCTATCATCATTGCAAACAATGGGAATAGAACTAACCACATTGTTTAGAATATCACTGAAATGCTCAGCCCACCTAGCCATGACAGAATCCTCACCTTCTATAACCTTACCTTGTTTATCCTTCAATCCCTTTATACCTGTCCGTTTTCTACCACACAAAACATTAACTATCTGGTACAGCTCTTTACTGTTGTGCTGTCTAACTGCTTCCTCGGCTTTGTCAGCCAAACCATCAAGCCAAAGATTCTTATCAGTAGCTAACTGATCTTTTACATGTTTATTAAGTTCTCTGTAATGCTTTCTATTAGGACTAGTAGGATATTGATTAAGGACATTCCTGAAGTTCTTTCTTTCCGAAATAAGCTCAAGTGCCTTATCACTCAGACAATTCTGCCTCTTCTGCTCCTTTTTTCCTAAAAGAGTACTGTTAGTTTCCAAAAAAGCCTGTTTAAAATGGTTCATTCTTCCTTAACTTTAGTAGTAAGCGAACCATGATGACTAAGTAATCTACAGGGGTTTATCAAAATAATGGAAACACTGATGATGACTGGAGTACACGCAATGCACCATATGCATATCACAGGGATGTCACCCGCAATGTGAGGTATATGAAAGGGAGAAGTACGATGTCGGCTATCATGTAGCAGTGCCATAGGCACTGCAAATATTGGCAAGGATGAATGTTGGCATAGGCGAACATTGGCAAGGTTTGATCCTTCTTGAAGAAGGAATATTAAGTGCATTATTACCAGTATTATTACAATAAATGGCAAGAGAAAGTGTGAGGCAAAGAATTACAGATGAAAGAGCTGTTGTGGTGTAATTGTCGACATCAGATCTCAGTGACCTCCAAAACGGCTCAATCATTTTTGCGTGTCTTGCAGAAGCTTCAGTAACCATAATGGTGGAAATAGTAGGTGTAATACGAGGAACTGTATTGAAGATTATGATTACCTATCGAAAAGGATAGCGTGTTGCTTCCAAACCCGCAAATTGTAGACATCATTTGAAGTTGTGAGATAGGGATAGGTGATTGTTGGCAAGGATTGTACAATGGAAGCACAAGACCATGGCTCTCCAAATAGCAGCAGAGTTGAATACCAGTTGAAATGATCCTGTTTCCATCATAACAGTTCGTCAGGAACTTTGTTGTGCTGGTATTTATGGCTGTGCTGCAATCGACAAACCTCTGATTACCAACATCGTTGCAACAAAACTTGTAAGGTGGTGCACAAAGCACATAAAAACTGGGATGTTAAAGACTGGCAATGTGTCATCTAGTCTGATGAATTGTGCTATATATTGTTTCCCACCATTGGTAGTATATATGTCTGGTGGAAACCTGCAGAAGTGTACCACTCGAACTGTTTGGTTCCGACTGTGAAGCATGGTGGTGGATCCCTGATTCTGTGGGATGCCATATCATGGCATTCCTTAAGGCCATTAGTTATTCTGCAGGATCATGTCACATCTGCAACATATGAATTCATTCTTGGGGACCACCTGCATCCAATGTTGCAGGCATTGTTCCCTAATGACCATCTCTGGTTTCAAGCAGATAATGCACTTGTGCTTTGTGTGAAACATGTCAAGTTGTGGTTTGCAGAGCATGAGGATGAGGTACAGCAGCTACCCTGACCACCTCAATCTTCAGATATCATGAAGTTGTCCATAAAATATATTCTTCTCATCCTCATCAGCATCTTCAGTGGGGGCATAGAAACAGATAACCTTCAGGAATTCCTTCCTGAAATTTAGCTGTAAGAAACCTTAAGACATGTGTGTGTTGTCTTTCTCACAGACCTTCCAGTATGGCAGATAAACTGGTAGGCTCATGTCAGACCTCTGTGGGAAGCAGTTGCTTAAGGGGGTATTTATTTATCTTTGAAGAGTATCACTAGTGTGTCTGCTGAGAAACAAACCTATGCCTTGCATATGCTTTTTATCTTGCCTCCCTGTAAAGAGAAATTTCAGATTATTTTTAAGAATCTGACCTTTATCTGTTCATCTGGTCTGTTGCAAGCCGAGAATATCTAAATTGTATGGTGAAATTCTTGTGGGAGGACATCAAGAGAATAAGCTCTATGCAGAATCCTCACATTTCAATTATAATAAAAAAAAAATAAATACCCCCTCAAGCAGCTGCTTGCCACAGAGGTCTGACAGGAGCCTGTCAGTTTATATGCCACAGTAGAAGATCTGAGAGGATGGCAGGACCTCAGCAGAAAAACGACACATGCATTCATGCCTTACCCGGGACTCGAACCCAGGTCCCTTAGATCAGTAGCCAAGCGCGCTAACCACTATTACCTCTGGAAAAAAAATGGTTAGTGGGATGTTTAAAGAAACCATGTTTGTTGAGAGAGGAAATGCTGACAATATGAAACAGACCCTTAATCGCAGGCATGGGACAAAGACCTGTTCCCCCACTACTAAAGGCTGAACTGATCTACACTTAAAGACTTCCTCCAATGTAGGATTTGATGATGCCCATAGAAGCAAGAGTTCAGGTGATTGTGATGACCTCTGCTCAGGAATATCCACCAGCTGATAAAACATATCCTGTGAATCTATTCACTTGGGGTTGTCAACCCACAAACAAACAAGAAACACAGCAGAAGATTTTTCCCTCCACAGAAGCCCACCAGTGCAGCAAATTCAGGATCCGTAATCAAACTCAGAGCCATTTTTTCTTTCAGGTTGGTATATAGGGTCACCACCAGGACCCTGTGTGGTTGAACACTCCTCTGCAGGATAGAAAAAAGAAAAGAAAAGTAGCCATAGTTGTCCAGATCAGTAGGCACACTGATCTGGCAGCTCTCCCCTTTCATTCACTCCAGCAAGTGAAGTCTCTTTTGAAAGGCACTAATGGCAGGCTGTGATTCAGTTAATCTGAATGGTTGCAGTCTTCAGCAGGTGTCACAGTTTAATTATCTTGGGAGCTATGTAAAAGATAATGGTGATGTGCGGCATGAGATTAACAGATGAATAGGGATTGCTGCCGGGACTTTTAAGAATCTATGGAGAGTGTGGAGAAATAGGCCTATATATAGGAAATATACCTGAAGACTAAAATTAGACTGTATAATAGTTTTTGGTTCTTTCTAGGGTTAGTTTATGGTAGTGAAACTTTGTAAACAAGATAACAGGAAACTAGATGCTTTTGATTCCAGATGCTTACGCAGTATCTTGGGCATTAGGTGGTATAACTTTGTAATTAATGATGAGGTTAGGCAAAGGAGTTTGCAACCTCCTTTAAGCAGCATATTGTGCAGAGAGAGACTCTGTTGGTTTGGCCATGTTGCCCGTATGAATAATTATAGATAGGCGAATAGGGTTATGAACAGTATGCCTAAAGGCCTCAGAAATAAGGGGAGACCTAAGATGCGGTGGGCAGACAATGTCAAACAGGACCTTGTTAGAATTGGTGTGCAGTGACCAAGATGCAGTAGATGTAGCTCAGGACAGACTTGCTTGGAGAACTAAATTGCACGGTCTGGTTGGACCTCCATAGCCCTTGGCTGCTTGAGGATGACGACGATGATGATGAATGGCCTGCATCATGAGAAGATAGGATCGGACATTTGGTGCTACTTCCATGCATCATATTCAAAATCAAAACTCGCACTACTATGTGATCTCCACTTTGCCTGAGGTAAGCTACAAACAAACCACTGTGTTGAATATCATCCATTAGTACTGAAAATGAATTCATGTTTATGACACTGATTGAAATTCTTGAAATGAAGCTGTAACAATGTGAAATCAAACCAGGCCAGTGGTTCTCAATATAACTTTCTTCATAGTCCAGCAAAATATACGAGTATGTCAGTGGCGGAGTGTCTATGGAAGCCAGGGAAGTAATGACTCTCTTAAATTTCTTAATCAAAAGGAAAAAAAAAAGATTAAATATTTGCATAAGGTATAAATATTTTGAGACAAAATTAAATGTAATTGCTTAACTTTAATTGTTTCATTGTCACAAAAATTTTACAATTTTCTTAATATTCTTTGAATTTTACCATGATATTTTCACTGTGTAACTAAGAGAAAGCTAGTCTACCAGGGTAACTGAGCTATTAACTGTTTTTTAAAGACTCTCTTAGAAAATTATTACATTTAACCCCTGAAGAGATAGAGGGAGGGTGATTATAACCCCAAATCTCCACACTTCGAGTACACCAATGTATTTGTTATCTGCCAATGCAAAGTTATGAAAATACCTTTGATAGATCATTATTGTTTCTTGCTGGGAAAATATGCATCTTCCACAAATGTTTGTTATAGAATTCAATATTGGATGGAGGAATTGTTCTCTATTTTTTAATAATAATAGTGTCTTTATTCCAATGCCCAACACAATGACAATTAGTTTTAATCTAACAAGAAAATAATACAATTGAAAAATGATACACAATTCTAATATATTATATAATCAGCAGCTGAAATTATTTAAAATTCTTGGAAGTTTGTGTTTTTTAAAAATTTTGTTAATATTTTACGTAAAGAAAATTGATGAAAAATTGATGACCTTACCAGCCAGCGTTGCCTCTTCAGAAAGAATGTCGATTAAACGAGTGTCGAAAAAATGAGGTGATATCAATATTTTTCATCTTTTTTTGCTTAAAAAAAATCAGTTATTTTTGTAATAATAAGCAAAAATGGGAGATGTTGAAATATATCAGATATCCCTAAACATACCCATAATTTGGTTTCGATAGGGGAAAAGGATCTGAGAAATATTATTGTTATTGTTAATATTATTAGTATTTATTTTTTTTTGGGGGGGATAGGTTCAGTGTACGGGAAGGCGCTGAGAATTTATATTTTTGGGAGGAAGGGTGTGTGTTGAAGAATAAGACGTTGGTCCTGCAAACAAGACTGCAGCAGGGTTTCCAAAATGCTAAAATATTCCACCTAACAGGAAAGATTAAATGATATTCTATATGGAATAAAATTTTATAGTTGTGTTTTTAATCTATTTTTAGTGTCAGACATAAAATATGGGCATAAAATGAAATTATACAAATACAACTTTTTTGGATTTTAAAGCAAGTACGTTAAAGACTTGTATGTTATCTGCTGTTATGCCCCTACTGAGGATGCCGATGAGGATGAGAAGGATAGGTTTTATAGACAACTTCAGTATATTTTGAATTCTGTCAAGAAAAGAGATATTACCCTTGTTCTTGGTGACTTCAATGCTAAAGTTGGTACTGACTCTGACCTTTGGGGAGGAGTAATAGGCCCTTTTGGTATTGGTAGCTGCAATGGCAATGGACAACGTCTCCTACAGGTAAGTAAACTCAATGGTTTCAGAATAACTGACATTTATTACAAACACCGTGACATACATAAGTACACATGGGTTTCACCCGATGGGCTGCATAAGAACATGATTGATTATATATTAATTAACAGCAAATGGGCTAGTTCTGTTAGGAATACCAGGTCATATAGGGGAGCTGAAATTGGATCTGACCATTACCTCGTTAAAGGGGCTTGCAACTTAAACTTAAAAAGTGTTGCGCTAGGGTTAAAAATTTTATTTTTAATACTGAAGCTCTGAAAGACCCAGTTATAGCCAAAGCTTACCATGACAGATTACTTAGTCATTATGGCAGTCGTGGTTTGCTTACTACTGAAGTTGAGGAAGAATGGGTCCGTTTTAAACAGGCTTTTTTGTAGACTAACAGTACTCTTTTAGGAAAAAAGGAGCAGAAGAGACAGAATTATCTGAGTGATAAGGCACTTGAGCTCATTTCAGAAAGAAAGAACTGCAGGAATGTCTTTAATCAATACCCTACTAGTCCTAATAGAAAGCATTACAGAGAACGTAATAAACTTGTAAAAGATCAGTTAGCTGCTGATAAGAATCTTTGGCTTGATGGTTTGGCTGACAAAGCCAAGAAAGCAGTTAGACAGCACAACAACAGAGTTGCACCAGATAGTTAATGTTTTGTGTGGTAGAAAACGGACAGGTATACAGGGATTGAAGGATAAACAAGGTAAGGTTATAGAAGGTATAGAAGGTGAGGATTCTGTCATGCCTTAGTGGGCTGAGCATTTCAGTGATATTCTAAACAATGTGGTTAGTTCTATTCCCATCGTTTGCAATGATGATAGATGCATTGGTGGCTTTAATGTTGTCCCTATAACACAATCTGAAGTTATTTTGGCTGTTTCTAAACTTAAACTACATAACTCCCCAGGGGTAGATGAAATTACCACAGAAATGCTTAGACACCAATTATAATAATGTCCTGTTTGACATTGTCTGCCCACCGCATCCTAGGTCTCCCCCTCTTTCTGAGACCTTTAGGCACACTGTTCATAACCCTATTTGCCAATCTATAATTATCCATATGGGCAACATGGCCAAACCAACGGAGTCTCTCTCTGCACAATATGCTGCTTAAAGGAGGTTGCAAACTCCTTTGCCTAACCTCATCATTAGTTACAAAGTTGAACCACCTAATGCCCAAGATACTGCGTAAGCATCTGGAATCAAAAGCATCTAGTTTCCTGTTATCTTGTTTACAAAGTGTCCAAGTTTCACTACCGTAACTAACCCTAGAAAGAACCAAACTATTATACAGTCTAATTTTAGTCTTTAGGTGTATATGCCTATTTCTCCACACTCTCCATAGATTCTTAAAAGTCCCGGCAGCAATCCATATTCGTCTGTTAATCTCATGCCGCACATCACCATTATCTGTTACATAGCTCCCAAGATAATTAAACTGTGACACCTGTTCAAGACTGCAACCATTCAGATTAACTTAATCATATCCTGCTTGACCAATTTTCATCACTTTAGTTTTCTCTCTGTTTATAACCAAACCTACTCTACTACCAGTTTCTTCAACAGCTTGAATGAAATAGTTCATCTCATCAACATCATTTGCCAAAAGGGCTAAATCATCAGCATAATATATATCAGAAATTTTAGTATCCCAAGACCATCTAAGGCCAAAATCTTTCCCTTGAAGTGAATTTCGCATAACGTAATCAATAACCAAACTAAAGAGAAAAGGAGACAAAATGCACCCTCGTCGAACACCAGAAGTAATGCTAAACCAATTGCTACAAGCCTTACCAACTCTCACACACGACTCAGTGTTATTATAGAGAGCTTTCATTATGTTAACCAACTTGTCAGGTATAGCATATGATCTCACAATCAACCACAAATTATGATGATCAACAGAGTCGAAAGCCTTTTTGAAATCAACAAAGCTAGCAACCAAAGATTTCTGAAACTCTAAACATTTCTCAGGAATCTGCCTAAGTGAAAATATCTTATCCACATATCCCCTACCACTTCTGAATCCACATTGCTCATCACGCAATTGACTGTCAACCAGATTCTTAATTCTATTAAGCACAATCATGGAAAAATTTTACCTGGAACAGAGAGTAAGCTGATACCCCTATAGTTATCACAAGAACTGCGATCAACTTTTTTGAAAATAGGGGTAACAATAGCTCTGGTAAAATCCTTAGGAATCATGCCCTTATCATAAAAGATATTCAGAATTTCAGTCATCCAAGTGGTAACCGAAACATTCCCAGCTCTGAGCATTTCTGTAGTAATTTCATCTACACCTGGCGATTTATGAAGTTCAGAAACAGCCAAAATAACTTCAGATTGTGTCATAGGGCCAACATTTAAGCCACCAATGCAACTATCATCATTGCAAACAATGGGAATAGAACTAACCATATTGTTTAGAATATCAGTGAAATGCTCTGCCTACCTAGCCATGACAGAATCCTTACCTTCTATAACCTTACCTTGTTTATCCTTCTATCCTTGTATACCTGTCCGTTTTCTACCACACAAAACATTAACTATCTGGTGCAACTCTGTTGTTGTGCTGTCTAACTGCTTTCTTGGCTTTGTTGGCCAAGCCATCAAGCCAAAGATTCTTATCAGCAGCTATCTGAACCTTTATACGTTTATTAAGCTCTCTGTAATGCTTTCTATTAGGACTAGTAGGGTATTGATTAAGGACATTTCTGCAGTTCTTTCTTTCTGAAATAAGCTCAAGTGCGTTATCACCCAAATGATTCTGCCTCCTCTGCTCCTTTTTGTTTTCCTAAAAGAGTACTGTTAGTTTCCAAAAAAGCCTGTTTAAAATGATCCCATTCTTCCCCAACTTCAGTAGTAAACAAACCAAGACTGTCATAATGACTAAGTAACTTATCATGGTAAGCTTTAGCTATAACAGGGTCTTTCAGAGTTACAGTATTAAAGTTTAATTTGCAAGACACTTTTTAACAAGGTAATGGTCAGATTCCATTTTAGCTCCCCTATATGATCTGGTATTCTTAACAGAACTAGCCCATTTGCTGTTAATTAATATATAATCAATCATATTCTTATGCAGCCCATCGGAGGAAACCCATGTGTACTTATGTATGTCACTGTGTTTGTAATAAATGTTAGTTATTCTGAAACCATTGAGTTTACTTACCTGTAGGAGACATTGCCCATTGCCATTGCAGCTACCAATACCAAAAAGTCCTATCACTTTCCCCAAAGAGTTCTACATCATTTGCCAAAAGGGCTAAATCATCAGCATAATCTAAAACAGAAATTTTAGTAACCCCAGACCATTTACAGAGTGAGTACCAACTTGGGCATTGAAGTCACCTTGAACAAGGGTAATATCTCCTTTCTTGACAGAATTCAAAATATCCTGAAGTTGTCTGTAAAACCTATCCTTCTCATCCTCATCGTCATCCTCAGTGGGGGCATAACAGCAGATAACATTAAAGTCTATGACACTTGTCTGAAATTTTGCTGTAAGAAACCTTTCATTAATGCACTCATATCCTTGAAGAGCATCACTAGCTTGTGTGCTGAGAAGCAGAACCATGCCTTGGTGATGTTTATTATCGTTTCTCCCTGAAAAGAGACATTTTGGATTATTTTTAAGAATCTGACCTTACTGTCCATGTGGTCTCTTTCAAGCTGAGAATATCTAAATTATAACAGTTGAATTCTTGTGGGAGGACATCAAGAGAAAAAGCTCTGTACAGAGTCCTCACATTCCAACTACCTATGGAGAGAAAATGGTTAGTGGGATGTTTAAAGAAACTATGTTTATTGAGAGAGGAAATGGCAACAATATCAAACAGTCCCCTAATCGCAGTCATGGGGCAAAGACCCATGTCTGGAATTAGGACACTCACACTGGAAGACTTCCTCTAATGTAAAATTTGTCGATGCCAGTAGAAGCAAAGAGTTCAGGTGCCTGCGATGACCTCTGCTAAGGACCAGCTGATAAACATATTCAGTGAATCTATTCACTTGTGGCTGTCAACCCACAAACAAACAGAAAACACAGCGGAAGATTTTCCCTCTACAGAAGCCCAGCAGTACAGCAAATTCAGGATCCATAATCAAGCTCAGAGCCTTAATTCAGTCCAGTGGGTTTATATGGTCAGCACCAGGACCTTGTGTGGTTGACCACTCCTCAGTAGGGTTGAAAAAAAAGAAAGGTAGCCAGAGTTTTCCAGATGATTAGGCCACACTAATCTGGCATCCCTCCCCTTTCATTCACTTCCACAAGAGAGTATCTCTTTGGAAAGGTACTAATGGTGTGCACCATGAGAAAGCGAGGTTGGACATTAGGTTCTAGGCCTGGCCGGTTTTGTGCATCATCACAGGGAATTGGTGCATAACTCTCTTTCCAGTTTCTACCTATCTACCATTTACCTACAGGAGCCTGTTATTTTATACGAACTATAGAAGGGCCATGAGGATTGCGGGACCTCGGCAGAAAAACAACACAAACATCCATGCCTTACCTGGGACTCGAAACTAGATCAGTAGCCAAGCACACTAACCACTCGGCCTTAAATAATATTTTTATTAAAATATATCAGTGAAAATAATTTTAGGAACATAATGAAATCTATTTAAATCTCGATTTACAATAATATGCATTCAGTATTTCAAGTTTTTTCAGTTATAGAAGTTGAAACAACTTCCATAACTCACTCTTAGTAAGTTATCTCTTTCTGCAAGATATTATTCAGAATTAGTGTAAATTAGTGTAATTTTCACGAACTGCTGAAAATACTCTTAGAGGTAATTAGCAAAGTTTAGCATAACAGTTATTGCTTTAGTTTTAACTTGTTTTTATTAACTTTTGAGAGAAATTTCTTAAGGTGGAAATATTGCTGCCAAGTAGTCCAATTTCCTTAACTCTACTTAGAGAGCAAATATTGTTAAAAATCTAGGTTGAAATAGATTTCAGATCTTTAATTCAGTAGTAAAGAATCACAGGATTATGTCCTGTAGATGGGGAACTCATGAAATAATAATAATAATAAAAATATACCCTCAAGCTATTGCTTGCCACAAAGGTTTTACAGGAGCCTATCAGTTTAATACGCCCTAGTAGAAGGGTCTGTGAGGAAGGCGAGACCTCAGCAGAAAAACGAAACAAACATCCATGCCTTATCTGGGGCTCGAACCCAGGTCCCTTAGATCAGCAGCCAAGCATGCTAACCACTCGACCATGGGATTGGTTTGCTGTGAGTGGGATTCGAACCCACATCTCCTGGAAACATTCCAGTTATGCTAACACCACACCATCATTGGCTAACATTTTCTTCAGCTAGTGTGACATAGAAACTTTCTGAATTTTTTATTTGATATGCATAGTGGTGCTTATTATTTCATCAGATCTTTAAATTGTCTTCAGTCACACTTTTTCAAAAAATGATTATTTAAGATGTACTAGAATTCTGTATCTTAGTTGTTATTGACATAATACAGAACTGTAACTAATAAAGTGGCTGCTGAGTGTGTATCTATAACAATAAATATTTCCCTGATAGCTAGATAAACTTCAGACAGTTAAAAAAAATTGAAATTGTAATTTTACACTTTTTCTGCAACAGAAATCAATATTAGTGTATGCTTCTTATAAGATTTGTTTACTGTTGTCTCCCCGCTGTGACATCAAAATGCCTAGCTAATGACCATCAAGAAACAATTCATCACAGAGTGGCACCACCTTTCCTTCATTCACTCTGTAAATAGCATACCATCTGCCCACTCTAATAAAGTATCCACATTCAATTCATATTTTTGCAGAACTCTAACTTATTGTGGCCATAAGCAATCCTTAACCAAAGAACTAAATTATATATACCAAATCGGTGTAGATTTAGTATATCTCCTTCACTTAATAAAAAATTCTTAACATCCCCCACACTCCAACCAACTACAAATAATCAAACCTGAACAGAAATACACTATTGCATTTCCATATATCAATGTGTTAACACCCACCCTAAATAACAGTATCCTCTTATGGATATATAGCCCATACTCTTATGCAGTACACTATATTTAATATCATCTGTAAGGATTGAGATCTCATTCCACCTTCAGGATGCATATATTAGAATATAAGACCTCCAACTCAAAATTTCCCCACTCACCAGGAAAAATATACCTACATTTTCTCCTTAGATTAAAAGAACACTGATTTAAAAAACAAAAACTTAATACCACTTTAGTTCAAACCATTATTGATAATAAACTACCCAGTTATATTATGGAGAGTAAAATAATTATTTCCCCTCCCACTGAGTTCCAACTATCTTACATGGAAAATTTAATCATTAACATAAATCAATATATCTTCATCCGTAAACATGAATGTTCATCCGTTGTTGTCACCATGAAAACTATTACTCTGAGACTATCAGCTTTCTCTTGAAACCATCTTTAATGCAATAGTAAATTGACACAGTGCCAGTTTTATGTAAGTTGATAGCATCCTTTCTTCACTTGCCTACTAAAGATGTGGTCTAACTAATAGACCATGAAATGCATCTAGGATCATAGTAAAGCAAATACATCTAGCAGCAAAATGGTATTGCATAAAATCATTTTTTAACCAAAATAAACATTAATTTTAGTAAAAAAGAAAATATAAAATAAATTGCAATTCTATGTTACGGAGATACCTCTGTATCTGAAATATGTACAGACAAATTTGTCTTGGCATGCATCTTGTAAATCCTTGTTACCGTATATCTTGATATGCCATTACTGTTGGATTATACTGCCTTACTTCTGCTATGTTTTATTTATATATCATATATTATGTATTATTATATTATATATCATATATTATGTAAATACATAATATATTAATTATATATTATATATTATGTATTTATATATCATATATTACAGTATTATAACTTTTATTAAATTTAAAAGTTATGAAAATTAATCATCAGTATTAACAAATTTTGTATAATAATGTGATTGAGTTCCATTAGGTAGTTTCTTCAGGATAATGTTTTACATTATTTCAGTTTTCAACTGGAAAACACTTGAAAATTAAACTCATACTTTAAGGATAATAATACCAATCTTAATGAAAGGAAATATTGTTCTTTATATTTGATTTATATATATGTTCTCTTATTCCTGATTTTAAGTTTTCCATTTGCTGACAGTATATCAAAGCTAATTTATAAAACACAATTTATGATCTAGTCATTTGAATCATGAATTAAATATTAGTATAAATATATATATTGGAAGTTCAGAATTTTTGTAATAGATTTATAAATACAGTAGGCATCAGTTATTAGATTCTGTCACTTAATAGAATCAAATTTCTGAGAATGGATTCAAACAATCAGAATGCACTAGATTTTCATCATTTATTGGAATAACATTTTTGGCTATTGGAATTGATATTGCTCAAATTTTCCTTTCTAGACAGGGTTGGTATATGTGGCAAAATATCCTTTTATATACATGCTGTCAAAGTTTAAGAAATAAACTAATTTTCATTAGCATTCAGTAGATTGTGAAATAAAAGTATATTTAGGTCTCTTGAACAGGGAATTATAAAAACCTTCAAGACCTTCAATAGATGGAACGTGAGGCAAAAAATCATCTAAACTATAGAAAATGACATGGAATTTCATGTGATGTGGTAAAACAGATACTGATTCTAGATGTATTTCATGTGACAATGAAAGCTTGGAATAAAGTTTCTCACACCTTTATTAACAGTTAGTTACTTTTGAAAAGCAGGATTAATGTGTTGTGATAGAGTTCAACAAGATACCTGACCACATGGGTGAAGAGGAATTTAATAATTGCATAGGCATAGATTGTGATCTATAAGTCAGTACACTTTAGCAGATGAAGAAATTTCGCAATTTATCACTGACAATCATCTCAAGGAGAAGAATGAAGAAAATGAGGAACATGCCAATGGGCTGGAATTAATTCCAGTTGGCAAATGGCAAGCTTGTGATCTATTGTCATATTTCTTTTAATATGTGATCAGACCCACAAAGCCAGTAGTTTATCTGCAGGATATGACAGACTACCATACCATCTTGGGGCTTGAATCTGGATCCTGGCAGTTGCAGTGTAGCTGTGAACTAATGAAATACCATTGCACCACTGACGTGCCATCCTGAAAGTGTTGGCAGAAAGTGGAGCAACTGATTATGACCATAAATTGCTATAAGCAGCGAAGACTCAATGTAATTTATAGTGGCAGTTCAAAGAAACTAAAATAAGTAATTATTGAATTATAATCGCTAGATATGTACTAACATTTTTTAGTGTGTCATTTTAATTTTCTCTTTTCCCTTTTTAGTTTGCAATGAAGCTAAAAATTTATATTTTATAATGTGTATAATTTTTCCATTCTATATACATATATTATAATGTGTAATTTTACCACCTTGTAGATGCTATTCTTACGATTTTTGCTTATTAGACTCTCTTGCTTATTTCGTTTATTAGAATTAATATAATCAAAATATGATTACCCAAAATGGATACAATAACCACTGCCTACTCTAAATACAATTTATTGCCATGTAATACAAGTTTATAAAGAGTGCTCAAAGTGGAGTAGGATCCAGTCTCATTTCTTTTTCCATAAACATGAAAACCATCTTGCTTCTTTTCCATTATATCTAAATATATTTCATTTCAGACTGGCACTGTTGGCTTAATCTGTAATTTTGTGTGAACAACTCATTTTCTTTGTTTCCTGCTTTGAGTACTGTTTACTTGTTTTATCAAGATTTTGTTTTAATTTGGTAAGCCATTTTTAGATGTGTTTGATGCAAAGTTCAAAGTTATAAAAATGTGTCTTGCACCTTAAACTTTATGTACAATTTAGAATTTTTTTAACAGAAAGGAATGGAGAGAAAAATTTCAGAAATGATTGGAAACGTTAAGGAAGAATACATACTGAATGTAAAAAGAGCTGCAGGTAAATACTGCAATCACATTCCCAGTTTAATGTTTTTTCAGCAGAAATGTTTGAAGAACAAGAATGACAAAAATCAGTGAGAAATGTACTGTCCTAAAAATTAATTATTTATACTGCATTGTCTTGATCATAAATTCATTCCTTAAAAAATACAACATTTACAAGTGAAGTCAACTGATAATTATATTCTAAATCACATTATTTGTATTACACACATATGACAGAATAACTTGAAGTTACTTATATCATATACACACTTACAAAACAAACACTACTGTAACAATTGAGTAATTGCATTCTCTGATCATTATAACATGTAGAGTACGCAGTATAAATGGGTATGAATGGGACAATATGAACCTCTGTCTCTTAGATGTTTGATGAGGTTGAGGTCCAGACAACATGGTGCTGTGATGGACTCTCCTGACAGGATTCGATGGGCTGCACCAAATGTCGTGACCACCAGAAGACGATGAATTTGTCCCTTAATTACCTTCACCCTTACTTCGGTGAAATGACAGGTTTGTGGGTTGTTACACCTGTACCGACATATGCCTCAGATTTGCTGCGCCAAGTATTGTATGAAAATATGTCCAACAATTCACAAATGAGAGTTGTATAAGGACAACAGTTTATTCACACTATGTACAATTACGTGCTGGGGATGCTCTCGACTCCATAGGCCTTTGCTGCTACAAACAATTACACAATGAGGTGGAGAACCGCACTTTGCAGATTCTCTCTTGGCAGACCTCAAACTCGGCGAAAGGATATTTAACCTTTGCCTACAATGTGGTTCACACAGAATCCACAGAACTGTATTAGATTCACCAAGAATCTTGATTCTCACTTAGAACTGAACTTTTTCCTTATGGGTTTTTCTGAGTAAGAGCGGCGTCCCTTGACGCGTGACTCCCACTCGACAGCTATGCTCAAAAACTTTTATTATCACACAGAGAATCAAACCCTCTCCTTAAGGGTTTCAGTTGAGTAAGAGTGGCATCCTTGTTCAGACGTCCTTCTCATCTGACCGTTACACTCAAGACTGTTTGTCCCTTATCGCCTGGCTCATCTCTAGAACTCACATTCGTGCTTCAGGCTAGTTGTAAAAAGGCCATAAATGGCTTCTTGAACATGCCAATCAATGCAGGCAACCAATGCAGACCCGAAAACAACATCTGTGCATTACATCAACACAATAGCACTTCCAAGAACACACTTAATACATAAAAATATTTACAATAACAAAAATACAATAAAATGCAACAATAAATAAAAATAAATAAATTAGAGAGACATGATAGTGGCTAGTCCATATATTGGATAACTTGATATCAAAAGTAAGATTAAAAACATTTTTTTGTCAAGTGGTTGACATAAAAATTATGTTGTCATCCTGGTTGGGAATCATTCTTAGTGGTGATGATGTCTGGCAACATTATTATCCATCAGGTGAAATTCGACCCACTGCATCTGCATAGAGTTTAAACAAAGGCTTCTAGAACTTCATCACTATATCTCGAAGTATTAACAGTACCTCATGAAACAAAGGCTTCTACAACTCGTACTGAAAACAGAGCCAAGATTCTCAGATCACCACCACCACCACTGCTGCCGCCGCCGCCACCTCACTCCTTTTAAAAAATGTTATGAAGGTGCTTCCAGGTTCTCATTCTTTCAAAATAAGTGCACATTGTGAGTATGTAGGTTAAATTGGAGTTAATATGTGAAAAATATATGACTCTATTGATCTTAGTCCAGGCTATATGTTCATGACACACTTTCAACCATGCTTGTCTCTAGCTTGATCTTCATAGAAGGCAAATCATGTGCCAATAGGCACAAAGTCCAGTATTATGAAACATTCTGGTCACAATTGAAACTTGCTTTCCTGTGATTGTAATGAGTCTAATATAGAAATATAGCTGTTGAAGTCATGTTTCTCCTGGCCTGTAATTCTATGTAGATGTTATCTTGTGGAGATTTATTTCTGGGGTGCCTTTGATCAGGTCTCCTGATAACCATTTGGCTCATTCGAAATTGCTTCCAGAGCCCTGAGATGAGGGAGTGATTGACACCAAAGAATTTAGCCACCTCTATGATTCATTGTCTGGCTTCAAACCTTCTTATTACTCTCCATCAGTCTCATAATGCTCCAAAAGATTTTTAAGCTTCTTTACTTTGGACCTTTTGACTGATCCAAATTAAATAAAAATCCGGATAGCATATGGGGCGCCAGGCAATATTAACTTGCCACAAATAAAGTTAAATGAGGGTTAGTTAGGTATATTGGCATTACCAGTCACAAAGAATTCAAAATATTATAAAATTTTTAAAGTTATATCTTAACCAAAATCAATTATAATTGCTCAAGAGAAAAAATTGCAAAGTCAAAATATTCATATAACAAACAAAGTTTATTTCCAGAAATTTCACGACTCACTATATAAACTGATGAATACAAAATAGTCAGAGCAAATAAAATTTCATTTAAACATCTCCAAAACTGACAAACTTCTCAGCCAACATCGTTCTCATTGCCATCTCATACTGACTAACTAAACTATCATTACTCTCATTTCTGACTATCTACTCTGACTCCATGACCCAACATCACTTAGTGTACAAGTGGCTGTGTTGCACACTGGGAAAAACATTTGCATAATCTTACGATCACGCTCTAACTATGACGCAAGAGGGGGCATGTCTTTAACGTGTGCATTAGCAGCTATCAATCAAAAGTCGGAGTTACACGTGCAAATCCGACGGATGAGCGGTCAGGATGAGGAAAAATGATGGCCAACTAAAAATAATTCCTAAAATGATAGATATTACATAAATAAAGTAAAACTGGTTAAGGAAAAGTGAATGGGTGGACCATCACAACTTCCCCTCCCGAAGAGAATAAAAATTTGATGTAACAGATTTTGATGAGCAGTTTCGAATAAAAGGATGCTTCCTAAGTCATTTACATATTGCGAGACATAAATAAAATAATATGTATCCATATGCAAATTTGATAAGACAATCTATACTCACATTGACACAATCTTCCTTTACAACCAAAATTACCTCCTCCCATTACTCCTAAAAAAAGTGTAAATCTATCTATTTTAAATACATAGCAATGGCTGTGGCAGTTAACTGCATACTAGCATTAATTGATCCAACTAGTATCACATTCTGATACAATTCCAAAAGTTGCATACTGTAACCTTTACAAAAAAAGCTTGTTAATATCACTACTAATCTGCTTAACTTCTAAAAAGGTTAAAGAAAAATTCAGTTACATCAAATTCTGTTCTTTCACAGAATACGAATACAAATGCATCAAGCGGGATAGATAACTTTGGCTTATTCCCTAACAACAATCAAATATGTGAAATCGAATTTTTTTTGTGTTTGCCATACCTAAAAAAACTGGTATTAATTGGTACTCCATTAAATCCTCCTTACTAGAAGCAAATACGCGAAGCTAAGAATTTCATTTTACAAACAAGCGAGAGTGTAATTATCCGCTAAAACTTCCCTCATCATGCTTTACGTCCTCCTATCAAAGGAGTTTTGCTAGTGATAATCTCAGTCAAACTAGTCTTTGTCATTGGAGACAGCTCTAAAGGGTACAAAAGCTTCAAGATATCATAGTCAGTTCATATATATGCAAACAAATGCTGCCATTGTCATCCCAATAATTATGCATAATTGACGCATCAATATCACTGATGACGCCGAACAGATTTAAACACATATACATCGTATCTATGAGTAAAGAAAAGCTGTATCAATATTTTATCATATACTCTGCTAACATTTTCATCCAATACAATTCCATCTATGTTTTACACAAAAAACACCTTAAATACAATTTATATAATCACTATATACTAAATTCTCTTTCATTCTCATCGTAAACATTTTATAATTCCTAAATTCTAATTTAATGTTAATTTACAACACTCAATTCAGCCACTCAATTCAGCTTCTAGTCAGCTAAAATGAAAAAAAATCTACAAAAATTTATAATTCTACTTGAAATCACATTAATACAATATATAACTCCTTATGGTTCAACTAGAACTTCAGGTGAACAAGAATACATAAAAAAAAAATTAATCACTTCACATTATATACTCAAACTATAAACTTTGAATAATAAATTAATTTTAAAAAAATCTGAAACTCCAAAGTTGCAATACGAAATTAAACATTTCAAAATCTCTTAAGTATAAACAACA
The DNA here is from genome assembly GCA_038380435.1 of Ryuthela nishihirai. Classification (NCBI taxonomy): domain Eukaryota; kingdom Metazoa; phylum Arthropoda; class Arachnida; order Araneae; family Heptathelidae; genus Ryuthela; species Ryuthela nishihirai. The sequence continues at coordinate 6,437,032 of JAWZYU010000021.1, forward strand.
ATAAATAATCTTCAATCGTCTCTGTCTTCATCTATTTCAGAGAAAAGAAATAAAACATCGTAAATAATTAATGCCACAGTGGAAGAATATCACTACTTAAATTTTTATTATTGGCACTCCGTTGCGATAAATCATCATCCAGTGGTTTCCCGGTAACTTTATTCTTGCGTTTATCAATAAGTTAGGTGTAGGCGCTTCTGAAGATCTTGTTGGTGACATCATCTATTCTATGTTGACTACTTCATTGCCGGTTGTCGCTCTGCAGGCTGTCGTCATCTCGTTGACATCTTGTTGCTACGTGTTTGGCTATGAAGAGCCTGGCTTTTTGTTTTCTAGTTTTATTGCTGCCTGCTCCTAAATGACACTTCAACAGTAGAAAATTTCTTAACTGGTTTAGATTCCTCAGGATTATTTACACTCAAAACAATTTCTGGGATGCTTGGCCTATTTTCATATAAAAATTCTTCATTAACATTATTTTCCTTTAAAACCTCTACTTCAAAACTTTTCTCACTATCAACTTGCTTTGCATCATCAACTTGTTTCTCTAAATTCACATTAATTAAACTGATAGGACATTTAACAGTTTCTTCCTGAACATTCTACTTAGAATTACGAGATAAATTAAGAAGTCTACTGGACCATGGCTGCAATTTCAATTCACATTTGTAATTAATATCATCTAAAACTTTCTCATTTGTGCATGAAAGATTGGCTTCTGTATCATTGCGATCTATTAATTCAGTTTTTTCATTACAAGGTTTCACAAAAGATAAATCTAAAACGTGTACCAAGAGTAGCAAGGCTTAACTCATGAGAGGGCTTTTCTTGAGGAACTTTGGTCTCTCGCTTCAAAGATCCTAATTTAAGAGTCTCGAATTGCCGTTTTTCTGTAGCAATATTGCTCTGTGTGCCCTAGTTGCCCACAAAAATTACATCTGAAAGTTTCTCCATTATTCGTAGCAAAAGTTTTTGGTCTAGTTTCATGGTTTAAAGCTTGAACTGGAACATAATCTCTGCTTCGTTTGTTCTGCATCGATGTAGGCGCGTTCGGCACAAATTGTTGGGACTGTGTAACTTCCGGTCGTGTGGGAGTCATTTTGTGAGAGTCAACCTGATAGTGCTGCTTTGGTGAGGAAAATGAATTTACATTTTATACTTTTAAAAACATGCAAAAGTAATTGGGACATAATGCAGTTTGTTATTTCAGTTTTGGCGGCATCAGCATTGTACAGCTGGTATAACTCTACTCTACCCCAGATGAATATTTTGATATCATCTCCTTTTCTTTGTCTTCGTGAAAAAAGTTTTGTAGGTAGATGTGTAAAATGTTCGTGTCCGAAAGTTCGTTTCTAAAGTTTTCCCAGAATTCTATTATATGACGACATCCTATGTTATTCCACCATTGCTTAGCTCATCCAATTAAACAGGATACTGTAAAAATCACTTTTTTTTTTGCTGGGCACTTCATGTAAATGGAAATGCTCTTCCATGGACTTGACAAATGTCCACGATGATGGACGTTTCGAACCATCGAACCATATCTCACATAAAGTCGAATTAATATAAATAAAAATCCCCCTCAAGCAGCTGCTTGCCACAGAGGTCTGACAAGAGGCTGTCAGTTTATTTGCTACAGTAGGTCTGTGAGGAGGACAGGACCTTAGCAGAAAAACAACACAAACGTCCATGCTTTATCCGGGGCTCGAACCCAGGCGGTGCCTATGTAATGGGAATGCCTTCCGATTTCACGACATGAAGTGACAGCAGCTCTAGTTACATTTTCGTCCACTGTGGCGCCATTTTTTGTCAACAAAGGTTTGAAAGGGTTTGCAGGAGAACGAAATCCATCAAGCACTTACAATATGGTGATTTGGAAGTTGAGACCGCTGTTCAAAACATTTGGAGCTACTCCTGAAGGATACAGAGATCGGTGGGGTGGCTGTCTTGGTCACTCCCCACAAACCTTGAATTCCTCTTGGGGTGTGATCACTGATTTCGGCTTTCCCAATGTCACTGAGAAGGAAATTCTCTCAGAGCTCACCTCTTAAGGAGTAATAATTTTCCATCAGGTTTTGATACACCATGATGACATATTAGTACCCACCCAGGTACTGATTATAACCTTTAACATGCCACATCTGCTTTCTTCCATCAAGCAGGTTATTTACATTGTAAGGTATGGCCATATATACCAAATTCTCTGGGGCAGGGGTGGCTCAGTTGGTAGCACGCCAGGATTGTAATCTGTAGTTCCCAGGTTCGAGTCCCAGCTGAGTCAGTGTTGAGATTTATCTCCGCAAAATTCCCTGCCCATGGTCAGTAGGGGACACTGATGGACTTGGAAAGACCAACGTCTGTTGGATGGGATTTTAAACCATGGCCCCATGTGCGAGAGAGCCATACCCTGTGCACATTAAAGAATACACTGGATGGCCTTGACGGGAGGCTACCATCTGTCTCCCAACAGCTGTTCCAGTGGGTCCCCCCGAACTTTCTCTGAGCCTTCGGGGGTCCTTCTGACCTGGTCATTTAGCCCATGGTGTGCAAAAAAGTGCTGCTCAGAGGTTAAACAACCCAACAACCTGAATCCTCTGCGCTGCTTTCAGTGCCATGTATATGGTTATGCCTGCATAGTTTACCGGGGCAAACCCACTTGTGTTCGCTGTGGCAGTAAGGATCACCTTAATCCTGACTGCACAGCAGAAAAGGCAAGCTATGGGAAATTTAGTGATGACCATCTGGTATATTCCTACGACTGTGCCAAATGGAAGGAGGAAAAGGAGGTGCAAAGCATAAAGACCATCAATAACATCTCATACACTGAGGCAAGAAATAATGGTCCACCTCCTGCCCCACTGCACCTCCTGCCCCACCTGGCAAGGTTTCCAAAGCCATTGGAAAGCCCATCGTTCCAATGACTTCGGTGCAGTGCAGATTGATATCAGTGTACCACCTACTGAGTCTTTCTTGCCTGCGGCAAATACCTCCTCATGTAGGCGAAGCCGAGGTTGGTGTTGACTTCTACATCAATCCCAGTTTCCATTCCTGTAACTCAGCCTTCTACCTCCACTGGAAGGTCTCCTTCCCTTCCTCAGACAGCTAGACCTTCTAAACTGAAGGGGCCCCCACCAAGGCCAAAGAAGAAAATCTCACTGCCTCCACAAAAGGTGATAACAAATCCATGTCCCTTAGACGATTCCGAGGACATGGATATAGACCGTCCCCCTATTCAATAAACCGTCCTCTGCGGCAGTTTAAGTTGAATAAGAATTCATTGTCCGCTACTCTTCTAAGTCCTGAGATGGCCACACTCCTACAATGGAATCATCATGGATTCCAGAGGAATCTTGATGACATCAAGGCCCTCCTACAGGCACACCAGCCCATCTGTGTGTGGAGACATACTTGCAACCAGTCACAGATCCCATGATCTGGCACTTTTCACTAGTTCACCGAGACCGAGATGGAGATGGTCCAGCTCGTGGGGGTGTCTCCATCCTCGTAGGCAACCATTTTCCTTTCCAGGTCATACCCCTAACCACCAACTTAGAGGAAGTAGGCATCTGCCTCTTCATGGGGTTCTCCTTGACTGTCTGCTCATTATAGTTTCCACCTGGAAGCATCATCTTCCCGGAAGACCTTGATGACCTCGTTTTGTAGCTGCTATCCCCCTTCTTCATCATGGGGGACTTCAATGAACACAGTCCTCTTTGTGGCAGTGCTGACACCAGTGGGAGGGATGGGGTGCAGTAGCTATCTGCCTCTTCTTGGGGTTCTCCCTGACTGTCTGCTCAGTATATTTTTCACCTGGAAGCATCTTCTTCCAGGAAGACCTTGATGACTTTGTCTTGTAGCTGTCGTCCCCTTTCCTCATCATGGGGGGCTTCAACGAACACAATCCGCTTTGTGGCAGTGCTGACACCAAAGGGAGTGGCGGGGTCCTGGAACAATGGCTCCTGGATCCTTCGCTCTCCCTGTTGAACATCGGTGTCAGTACGTACTTTCACTCCCCAACCTGCACATTCACTGCCATTGATCTCACCATCTGCTCCTCCTCGATCCTCCCACTCTTTACATGGGAGGTTGAGGACAACCCTTATCGAAGTGATCACTTTCCCATGGTGTGCACCATCTCCCATGGGGAGCCTCAGCCCTTTACATGTCTCAGTGGAGGCTTGATTGGGCTGACTGAAGTAGCTTCAAGTTCCTCTCTGAGCTCGATGACCACTCTGTCAGCCAGGAGCCCATCAATGTGGCGGTAGCGGAGGTAATGGACTGTATCGTAATTGCATCTGCATCAACAATTCCTCAAATTTTGACATGGTTTCCTCGTTTTCCGAAACTGTGGTGAATCCAGATTTCACTGCAGCTCATAAGGCTCAGAACAAGGCTAGTGGTGGTGGTGGTGGTGGGGGATTTCGGAGATATCCGATGTCCCCCAACCTTGAAACATTCAAACACACGATAAAGTCTGGAAGATGGTGGGAACTGCACATCCCAATCTTTATTGATCCTGGAGCACAATGGATGGGCAATTGCTAACACTCTGGGGAGTCATTCTCCTCCATCTCTTCATTGTCTTCCTACTCCCCTGAGTTTCTGGCCCAGAAGAGCAGGGCAGAACGTTCTCTGTTCTCCTTCCACTCGAATGGTCTGGAGCCTTGCAACAGGCCATTCACAGTGGAGGAGCTTCTCCTTGCTCTGCAAACCTCTCATGCATCTGCTGTTGGGCTGAACAATGCCCATTATGCCATACTCCAGCATCTCTCGCCATCGAGTAAGGATAGGCAGCTCTTTCTTTTCAATCGCATTTTTCTCGAGGAACAGTTTCCGGACTCCTGGTTGGAGATCATTGTCTTAACCTTCCCAAAGCCAGGAAAGGATTCCAAGATTACTTCCAATTATCATCCCATTGAGTTGACGAGCTGTGTGTGCAAGGTGTTGAAAAGAATGGTAAATGCCAAATTCATCTGGTATTTAGAACAGCACAACCTTCTTTCCAACACCCAGTGTGGCTTTCACAGGCAATGGTCAACTCTTGACCATCTGTTACACATTGAATCGGCTATCAGAAATTCATTTTTACATAAAGAGAACCTGGTGTCAATTTTCTTTGACTTTGAAAAAGCATACGACACAGCTTGGAGATTCAGGATTCTTTGTGACCTCCATAGCTTCAGCTTGAAGGTCACATGCTGATCGTCATCTCCAACTTCTTATCGGCATGTTATTTTTGTGTCCGTGTTGGCAACACTGTGTCGTGGCCATACCCCTAACAATAGGGGTGCCCAATTTGAGAGTTATGCTTTTCGCTGTCAAGATTAATTCTATTACTGGACAACTTCCTCCATCTGTAGGCAGTGTTCTCAATATTGATGATTTTAGCATCTTTTGCTATTCGTCCAACATGAGGGTCATTGAAAAACAACTGCAAATTGCCCTGAATGATCTTTTAATTTGGGCGATAGCCAACGGATTTTGGTTCTCCTCACAGAAGACCACTTGTGTGCACTTTTGCCACATGCATAATCTTCATCTGGATCCTGATGTAATGCTCCAAAAATTATTAACTTTTCAAAGTTGGACCTTTTGTCTGATCGAAATTTATTCAAATTCCGGATAGCTGTATTGGGTGCCAGGCAATAATAACTTGCCAAATAAAGTTGAAATAGGGTTCATTGAGGTATTTACCAAACGTTACTTATTGAGTGAGAATTCAAAAGTGATTGTCAAGTTTAAATACAATCTAATCAAAAAATCAATTTACCTTGCTGAAGAGAAAAAATAGCAAAGATTCAAAAGTTTCTAAAACAAACAAAGTTTATTTCCAAAAATTCAACTTACCAAATTCAAAGTGAAAATCTCGACTACATCTCGAACAAAAATTTTGTCTACGCTAATTCACAAAATCTTTGCTACTACATCTCTATTTCATCATTTCTTCTCACTTACTCAACTACACAATCTCAATTGCTAACTCTGTTATAACAAGTGGCGTACAAAGTCGGCATGTGTCATATTGCACGCTGGGAAAGATATTTGCATAAACTGACAATCGTGCAAGCTATGATGCACGAGAGGGCGTGCCATGCACACGCTCTAGCAGTTGTCAGTCCAAAGATCGGAGTTGCACATGCGCAACTCCTGTGCCAGAGGAGTTCCGAGAGGAAACAAAAACTGCGATGTCCAAAAGATGCAATCATGGGGCTGTTTGATATTGTTGGCCCTACCTCTCTCAATAAACCTAGTTTCTTTAAAAATCCTACTAATCATTTTCTCTCTGCAGGTACTTGGAACATAGGACTTTACATAAAGATTATTCTATTGATGTCCTTATGCAGGAATTCCAGCATTATAACTTCGATATTCTAGGGTTGCAAGAGACCACATAGACAGGTAAAGGTGAGATACTTAAAAATAACTTTAAATTTCTCTTTTCAGGGAGGGAGGATGGAAAACATCTCCAAGGTGTAGGTTTGCTTCTCAGCAGACATGCCAGTGATGCTCTTCTAGGATATGACTGCATTAATAAAATATTTCTTAGAGCAAAATTTAAAACAAAAATTAAAGACTTGAATGTCATCTGTTGTTATGCCCCGCTATGCCCCGCAGAGGACTCTGATGAGAACGAGAAGGATATGTTTTACAGCCAGCTTCAGGATATTTTGAATTCTGTAAAGAAAGGAGATATTTCTTTAGTGCTAGGTGACTTCAATGCTAAAGTTGGTACTGACTCTGACCTTTGGGCAGGAGTTTTAGGCCCCTTTAACATTGGTAGTTCCAATGGCAATGGAGAACGTCTCCTACAGGTAAGTAAATTTAATGGTTTACGAATAACTAACATATACTACAAACATCGGGACATTTGTAAATATACATGGGTTTCACCTGATGGGTTGGACAGGAATATGATAGATTATATTTTAATTAACAGCAAATGGGCTAGTTCAGCTAAGAATACTTGATCGTATATTCATCATCCTCAAGCAGCCATGGGCTACGGAGGTCCAACTAGACCGTGCAATTTAGTTCTTCAAGCAAGTCTATCCTGAGCTACATCTACTGCATCTGGCCACTACACACCAATTCTAACAAGGTCCTGTTTGACATTGTCTGCCCACCACATCCTAGGTCTCCCCTTGTTTCTGAGGCCTTTAGGCACACTGTTCATAACCCTATTCGCCTATCTATAATTATTCATACGGGCAACATGGCCAAACCAACAGAGTCTCTCTCTGCACAATATGTTGCTTAAAGGAGGTTACAAACTCCTTTGCCTAACCTCATCATTAGTTACATAGTTGAACCACCTAATGCCCAAGATACTGCATAAGCATCTGGAATCAAAAGCATCTAGTTTCCTGTTATCTTGTTTACAAAGTGTCCCAAGTTTCACTACCATAACTAACCCTAGAAAGAACCAAACTATTATACAGTCTAATTTTAGTCTTTAGGTGTATATGCCTATTTCTCCACACTCTCCATAGATTCTTAAAAGTCTTGGCAGCAATCCCTATCTGTCTGTTAATCTTATGCCGCACATCACCAGTATCTGTTACATAGCTCCCAAGATAATTAAACTGTGACACCTGCTCAAGACTGCAACCATTCAGATTAACTGAATCACAGCCTGCCTGACCAATTTTCATCACTTTAGTTTTCTCTCTGTTTATAACCAAACCTACTCTACTACCAGTCTCATCAACAGCTCGAATGAAAGAGTTCATCTCATCAACATCATTTGCCAAAAGGGCTAAATCATCAGCATAATCTAAATCAGAAATTTTCGTATCTCCAGCCCATTTAAGGCCAAAATCTTTCCCTTGAAGTGAATTTCACATAATCAATAACCAAACTAAAGAGAAAAGGAGACAAAATACACCCTTGTCGAACACCAGAAGTAATGCTAAACCAATTGCTACAAGACTTACCAACTCTCTCACATGACTCAGTGTTATTATAGAGAGCTTTCATTATGTTAACTAACTTGTCTTGTATACCATATGATTTCACAATCAACCACAAATTATGACGATCAACAGAGTCGAAAGTCTTTTTGAAATCAACAAAGTTAGTAACCAAAGGTTTCTGAAACTAAACATTTCTCAAGAATCTGCCTAAGTGAAAATATCTGATCCACACATCCCCTACCACTTCTGAATCCACATTGATCATCATGCAATTGACTGTCGACCAGATTCTCAATTCTATTAAGCACAATCATGGAAAGAAACTTTACCTGGAACAGAGAGTAGGCTGATACCCCTATAGTTATCACAAGAACTGCGATCACCTTTTTTGAAAATAGGGATAACAATAGCTCTGGTAAAATCTTTAGGAACCATGCCTTTATCATAAAAGATATTCAGAATTTCAGTCATCCAAGTGGTAACCGAAACATTCCCAGCTCTAAGCATTTCCATAGTAATTTCATCTACCCCTGGGGATTTATGTAGTTTAAGTTTAGAAACAGCCAAAATAACTTCAGATTGTGTTATAGGGCCAACATTAAAGCCACCAATGCATCTATCATCATTGCAAACAATGGGAGTAGAACTAACTACATTGTTTAGAACATCACTGAAATGCTCAGCCCACCTAGTCATTACAGAATCCTCCCCTTCTACAACCTTACCTTGTTTATCCTTCAATCCTTGTATGCCTGTCCGTTTTCTACCACACAAAACATTAACTATCTGGTACAGATCTCTGCTGTTGTGCTGTCTAACTGCTTCCTCGGCTCTGTCAGCCAAACCATCAAGCCAAAGATTCTTATCAGCAGCTAACTGATATTTTACAAGTTTATTACGTTCTCTGTAATGCTTTCTATTAGGACTAGTAGGGTATTAAGGACATTCCTGCAGTTCTTTCTTTCCGAAATGAGCTCAAGTGCCTTATCACTCAGATAATTCTGTCTCTTTTGCTCCTTTTTTCCTAAAAGAGTACTGTTAGTGTCCAAAAAAGCCTGTTTAAAATGATCCCATTCTTCCTCCACTTCAGTAGTAAGCATACCATGACTGTCATAATGACTAAGTAACCTATCTTGGTAAGCTTTGGCTATAACTGGATCTTTCAGAGCTTCAGTATTAAAAGTAAATTTTTTAACCCTAGCACAACACTTTTTAAGTTTAAGTTGCAAGACACTTTTAACAAGGTAATGGTCAGATCCAATTTCAGCTCCCCTATATGCCCTGGTATTCCTAACAGAACTAGCCCATTTGCTGTTAATTAATATGTAATCAATCATATTCTTATGCAGCCCATCAGGTGAAACCCATGTGTACTTATGTATGTTACGGTGTTTGTAATAAGTGTTAGTTATTCTGAATCCATTGAGTTTACTTACCTGTAGGAGATGTTGCCCATTGCCATTGCAGCTACCAATAGTAAAAGGGCCTATTACTCCTCCCCACAGGTCAGAGTCAGTACCAACTTTGGCATTGAAGTCACCAAGAACAAGGGTAATATCTCCTTTCATGACAGAATTCAAAATATCCTGAAGTTGTTCATAAAACCTATCCTTCTCATTCTCATCGGCATCCTCAGTGGGGGCATAACAGCAGATAACATTCAAGTCTTTAACGCTTGTCTGAAATTTTGTTGTAAGAAACCTTTCATTAATGCACTCATATCCTAGAAGAGCATCACTAGCGTGTCTGCTGAGAAGCAGACCCACGCCTTGGTGATGCTTATTGTCGTCCCTCCCTGAAAAGAGAAATTTAAGATTATTTTTAAGAATCTGACCTTTATCTGTCCATCTGGTCTCTTGCAAGCCGAGAATATCTAAATTATAATGGTGGAATTCTTGTGTGAGGACATCAAGAGAAAAAGCTCTGTGCAGAGTCCACACATTCCAACTACCTATGGAGAGAAAATGGTTAGTGGGATGTTTAAAGAAACTATGTTTATTGAGAGAGGGAATGCCGAAAATATCAAACAGCCCCCTAATCGCAGACATGGGGCAAAGACCCGTTCCCCCACTACTAAAGGCTGAAGCCATCTAGACTGGAAGACTTCCTCCAATGTAGAATTTGACGATGCCAATAGAAGCAAAGAGTTCAGGTGCCTGCGATGACCTCTGCTCAGGATTATCCACCAGCTGATAAACATATCCTGTGAATCTATTCACTTGGGGGCTGTCAACCCACAAACAAACAGAAAACACAGCGGAAGATTTTCCCTCCACAGAAGCCCACCAGTGCAGCAAAATCAGGATCCATAATCAAGCTCAGAGCCTTAATTCAGTCCAGTTTAGTGGGTTTATATGGTCAACACCAGGACCCTGTGTGGTTGACCACTCCTCAGCAGGGTAGAAGAAAAAGAAAAGTAGCCATAGTTGTCCAGATCAGTAGGCCACACTAATCTGGCAACCCTCCTCTTCCGTTCACTTCCACAAGAGAGTATCTCTTTTGAAAGGTACTAACAGTCTGCACCACGAGAAGGTGGGGTTGGACATTAGGTGCTAGGCCTGGCCGGTTCTATGCATCATCACAGGGAATTGGTGCAAAGCTCTCCTTCCAGTGACTACCTAGCTACCATTTACAGACCCTTTCAGAGTGGCTTTACAGAAAACAGGTGTGATGTAAAATTGGGATTTTTTTTCTGTAAAATTGTGGCGAGATGGCAAAATCTAGGGCAGTTGGCAAAATTCGAATCCACTTGATAAAATACGGGCGTTTTGTGAAAATTGGGATTGTTTTGTGAAATTAAGGAGAGATCTCTTTTGAAAGGTACTAACGGTCTGCACCACGAGAAGGTGGGGTCGGACATTAGGTGCTAGGCCTGGCCGGTTCTATGCATCATCACAGGGAATTGGTGCAAAGCTCTCCTTCCAGTGACTACCTAGCTACCATTTACAGACCCTTTCAGAGTGGCTTTACAGAAAACAGGTGTGATGTAAAATTGGGATTTTTTTCTGTAAAATTGTGGCGAGATGGCAAAATCTAGGGCAGTTGGCAAAATTCGAATCCACTTGATAAAATACGGGCGTTTTGTGAAAATTGGGATTGTTTTGTGAAATTAAGGAGAGTTTATAAAATCGAGAAAACTTTGCAAAATCTAGGGAAGTTGGCAAAGCTGGAAACCACTTGGTAAAGTACAGGTGAGTTGTAAAAATTGAGATTGGTTTTGTGAAATTAAGGAGAGTTGGAAAAACCAAGAACTCTTTGCAAAATTGGAAGCCACTTGGTAAAATACACGGGAGTTGTGAAAATTGTGCCCTTCTTGTGCAATTAAGGAGAGTTGATAAAATTCGAAGTTGCTTGGCAAATTCAGGGAGATGTAAAAGTGCGATTTTTTTCTGTAAAATTAAAGCGTGTTGGCAAAATCTAGAGTAGTTGGCAAAATTCGAATGCACTTGGTAAAATATAGGCAAGTTGTGAAAATTGAGATTTGTTTTGTGAAATGAAGGAGTGTTGGATAAATTGAGGAAACTGAACAGAATGTAGGGCAGTTGGCAAAATTCGAATCCACTTGGAAAATACGGGCGAGTTGTGATAATTGGGATTGGGTTTGTGAAATTCAGGATAATTGGATCAGCCTGGAATTCTCGTTCTCCCAGATCAAGCCATCTGGGAACTGCAGATTATCAGCCTGATGTACGGCTGACTGAGGCCCCCTGCAGTCACTTCAGGTGAATATGAAATATTTGTTTAAAAAAGTTTTTACTTTTTCCTTTAGTAGAGCTCAGGGAGGTTTAATAATTTCTCCTTTTCAGAATTAATTAATTTCAATTAATCAATGAATCAGAAAATCATCGAATTCAGAAATTAATCAATGAATTCAGAAATTAATTAATTTTCTTCTTTTCAGGGAGGTTTAATAACTTTCTAAAACATTGTGCAATTGTTCCTATGGCTGTTTAGACAATTCGCAGCTGAATATCTTCCGATAATAATTGTTTTTTATATACTAAGGATTCGAAAAACTGCAGTGCACACGGTGGCTGCATTGACCATAACACTAAGTCACATCATCAGTTGGCATAAGAATGGCGGATATATAGGTTGGGCTGGTATATAGGGGCTCTAGACGTGGTCGGCCTGGTATATAGGGGCTCTAGACGTGGTCATTTTTCTGTGACGTAGTTGTACGGTCTTCTCTTGTAGAAAGTGTTGACTGTAGGTGGCATGTTATAACTAAGTGATGTTGGGTCATAGAATTAGTTAGTGAAGAGTCAATATTGTGAGAAGTTTGTTGAGTAGAGAATGGTGTTAGGAGGAGCTGTAGTATGTTGAATCAGTATGTGTTGTGTAGATAGAAGGAGTTGTTAGTAGAGATTTAGATAGATGTGAGTTAATAGTACTCCAACTTTTGTATTCATCAATTGATGGTGAGTCTGAATTTTTTGGAAATAAGCTTTGTTTGTTTTAGAAACTTTTGAATTTTTGTTATTTTACTCTTGAGCAAGGTAAATTGATTTTTTGATTAGATTTAAACTTTAATTAAACTTGCTAATCCTTTTTAAATTCTTACTCGGTAAGTAACGCTAGGCAAATACCTAACAAACCCTATTTTGAAATTTATTTGGCAAGTTAATATTGCCTGATGTTATATTACAAAGTTAATATTACAAAGTTATCTGGAATTCTGAATAAATTTGGATCAGACAAAAGATCCAACTCGAAAAGTTAATAATCTTTGGAGCGTTACAACTCTGTATATATTGAATAATATAAACATAAAAGAGGCTGCAGATTTTACTGGTGTCCAGAATTAAAACTTTAAACTTAAAAAGTCCAGTCACTTCAGGTTTGGGTTGAATTGTTTTATCTCTTAGCAGCACTTTTTTTGCACACAATGGGCTAAATGGCCAGGTCACAAGGACTCCTTAGGTTCAGAGAAGGATGGGCAGGGGACTCACTGGACTAGCTGTTGAGAGACGGATGGTAGCCTCCCATCAAGGCCATATAGCATGTTCTTTAATGTGCACAGAGTATGGCTTTCCTGCACAGGGGGCCATGGCTTAATACCCCATTCGACAGACAGTTTACAAATTGATATAAATTTTGCCATTATCCAGATATTTTTGCCCTTTAATGTGGAAATTCAAACTACTGGAAAATGTGAAACATGTAAATAATAATATTTTTTAACTATTTATTTAATCAAAAAATTTCTCTTAACCCATAAGCAGGCTCACTCCCTTTGGCCATGTTAGTAGTATACTGTATGTGTTTAATCTTTTCCCTGCATCCCAACTTGCTTTTGTGGCTAAATTCACTTTCACTAAAATATTTTGCTTTAGTATTTTTATTTCATTTTCACAGTTGTTTACATTATATAAAAAAAATTAAATAAGTAAAGGAATTTTATATACCTTTTGGCAAAATTGTAAAAAAACATTTAAAATGTTTATACTCATTTTTTGTGTGTTTTTATAATTTTATGTACATCTGCAATACTTCATATGGTTCTTTCATCTGTAATTTACTAAAGTAAACTTTTAATGCTCATCTGAAAAAAAATAGTTTGCAATGGAACAAGAGTATGGCAATAAATTACTAATGTCAGTACGTGTTTTAATCTCTAGAACCAAATGCAAATTTTTGACACTGCCGCAGCAAAATGCATTGTTCAAATGGTAAAATCTTTTTTAGCTGGCCCTAAATTAATGTTCCTGCATAATCTATATGTGAGAAGTAGATAAATAGAAATGGTAAAGAATTAATTTTTGGCAATCCAAAATTGCACACATGTGAAGGAAAATACCAATAAGCATGTACTCATTGGGTTAAAAAATATGTTCAATGTCTGCAGATGATAAGTAGACAGACAGACAGACAGACAGACAAAATAGTCATTTTGTTAAAATGAGCTAAAAATGACTGTTACAGGTGGAAATGTTCAGACAGACAGACAGACAGGTCATTTTGTTAAAATGAGCTAAAAATGACTGTTACAGGTAGAAATGTTTGAATTTAGCAAAATTGATTTTTTGTTTCTTTATACAGTGGACTTCATTCTTCATGACCCATATATTCATGGAGAAAGTTCTAAGGATGAAGTTTCGGAATTTTATCAAGAACTCTTAAATATACCCAAGCAATGGAAACGTAACTATTATATTGCTAAGAAGACCATCAGTCAAAATCTTCATCTAGTTAACAGATGTGTTCGTAGATTATTAGGGTTATGGTATCAAGAATGCAGTTCACTATTACTTGTGGATTCATCCAATATTGGGAAAAATGATTGCCCATATGAGCTTCAGACTTTTCGTCATGCAATACGCAAGCAAATTGAATCATCGCGTGGCATCTTGCTTAATAGGTAAAAAGCCTTTTGATATGTTTCATTTTAAGTTCAAAATATAAATTATGTTCTAAATACTATGTGGTATAAAAATGATTCCCAGATCCTTCTCTCATTCATGATGTTTTATTAATATACATTATTGAAAAATTTCTGCTTTTGAAATATGTCTGATGTGCTGAATTATATATGTATGCTGCTATATTTGATGTGCTGAAGTTTACCACAACTTCTGATTATTTTCAAGTCGTGAAATGTATCCATACTGAAGGGGTCTGCTGTCTGAACTTGTGTCCAGTGCTGCTGTGCCATATTGAGAACACAGACAGCAATGATTAATTCATGGTATCTCTGTTGCAAAAGAGGTCGAATGAACTTATATTTTCGTTAAAAAAAAATATATATATATATATCCTTAAAAATCCCCCAGTTTTGCTATTTGTTGTATAAAAGGATATTTCACACATTATAATGGGCCAAATTACTCAAGACTTTAACAAGAAATAAAAGTAGTTTTTCGTTGTGAACAGCTGTAGATTGCACATTGTATATAATGCTTTTTAAAGGATGGTAAAAACTTCATATTGAAACAGATTTCTGCATTGATTATCTTGCCTTGGCTTACTCCCTAGCATAAAAAGAAGGCTGCCTGTATATGATGAGAAGATAACTGTAAAGATTATGAAGTTTTCTTTCATAAAACTGGATGTATTCATTACATGAGGGCAGCATTATTGAGTAAATGCTTTATTTAAGAATGGTATTTATTGTGGTATACTATTAATATATTTTTCAAATGTTTATTCTGTATTGGTGACTGTAATTAAAAAGGTAAAAAGTTTGAAAGCAAACACGTTAGAGCACAGTTTAAATTCCGAAGGCAATAAAGTTCGTTTTACGAAACGATATGCATAGCTAGTTTCATAATGCAGAATTAAATCATGGCCGTCTATATACCTACCAGGCCCATTCTGTTTTTGATGTTACAAACGTGGGGCTATGGAAGAGTCGTAGACTACAACAAAATATAGGATTCATCGCTTGCTAAAAAAATTTTTTTTAACTTATAAATATATCACAAAAATGGGGAAATTAGTATTCAACCAATTTGAGTCTTGTCTACTGGGAAAGAAATGGAAAAAAAATTGCGTTTTTTATGTAAATCCTATCATATGGAGGAGACAAAAAAAAATTGTAGAATGAACAAAATCTATGGTTTACTGCTTGCTTTTGGCAGAAAATTATAAATACATCAAAAAAATGGTGAAATTAGTATTCAACTAATTTTAGTCTTGAATACTGGGAAAGAAATGAAAAAAAAATGTATTTGTTCTGTAAATCATGCCATATGGAGGAGATAAAAAAATATATAGAAAGTTAGAGGTCTTAATACAAGCAACTGATATGATGATTTGTACTATAATGAAAGTAAACTTCAGAGTTTTAACTCCTCAATTATTATATTTGTATTTTAACTAAGAGAATTTTTAACTAAATTGCATTGCTCTTTTGTTGTCTAGCACTAAAACAGTTTTCAGTAAATTTCTACTTACAACATAAAATGTGATTTCATAAAAATTCATACATTGCTTATATAAACTACATCATGTACCATGATGATCATTGTATACCACAAGCAGAAAAATTATCCTTATAGCATTTGCTTGCTACAGAAGTCTGATACAGCTTGCCATTATAAGTTGTAGATCTCTCTGGGAAAAACAAAACTTCAGCAGTAATACCTGATAAAAGAAAATTTCATACACTCCCCATGGCTCAAAATGTGGTCACTTATATTCCATAGCCAGGCTCACTAACCACATAATGATCAGGGTGATTACCTCTCAAATGTTATGTGATTATACATTACTTCTTAAATGATTAAGCAAAATATGCTCATTTAAACTTGAGATTGATTATTACTGATAATTCTCATTGAAACTGTAGTCACATTATGAATCATGCAGATTTTTTAAATCATAAATTTGGTATTTGTTCTAAATAGAAAGTTATTGACCAGAAGTGAAATTTAGGAGAGAGAATGCATGGGAGAAGTGGCATGAAAATGTAAAATTTCAATGATACCAACATTAGAAGTAATGAGAGAGGGAGGAGGGGGGGGGGGGAAATTACAGATAAAATTGATATCATCCAAAGCCAGTATTGGAAAATACTGGTATGATTTACATATTAAATTGCTGACAAATTCTATATAGGGAAATATATTTATAAGGTTTTTTCCTATTTGAATCAACAATAAATATATACTGTTTATTTAAGGGTATGGCAAAAGATGAAGACTTACGAGCAAATTTGATAAAAAAATCATAAAAAGAAATTAGTAGGTTTTAATATTGTTAGATATTTTTATCTGACAGTTGAGCAACTGTTTAATCCAATATATTGATACTAACAAAAATTAGAATAGAGCTAATGTGTGGTAATTAAAATTAAATTGAAGTTTTTAATTCACTATAAACTTCAATTTAATACTGATACTATGTGTAGCAAAAAAAAATCAGTTAAATAAGCATTCCATATCATCATCTGTATCTATTTCACTAATTATCTCAAAGCATACTTCAACCCTGAAAACTTATCAGTAGATTAAGAGAAATTGAATTACTATTCATCAAAGGATGAACAGCAATCAGGTAAATGAATTTAATTCAGGGAGACACCACTGATGTGCATCAGGATACATATTCCATTTTTTTTAACACTAAAATTTGCCTTCAGCTCTTCCCATCTCTAACTGGCAGAAAAACTACAAATGTGAAGGTTCCCCATACTTTTAGTTGGTAAAACTAATTTCAGGATTGATTGCATCCTTAATTTTTTTCCCACTCAAACACCTGCCATATTGAAATGTGATATTGACCTCCAGTAAGTTGCCTGTGTTTCCTAAATTTATATTCTAAACAATCTGTCTGGAATTTCCCAGGCAATATGTATATAATATAAATGTAATAATGTATAAATGTATATAATGTTAATTATGTAAATTATTACAATAAATTGCATTATTGACAATAATAATACAATATTCAGTAAAAGTGGTAAAAAAAGACATTGCTTTTCTGTTAATGGAATTATTGTCACTAACATATGCCTCTGTATCCTATAGCTCCCAAAACAATTAAAATTTTTTAAAATTCTACACAAAGAACTTCAAATGTTATATTTCTCACAGGAAGTATGTGTACATTTTTAAAAGGAAACATAACCAAGAAAACAAGAGTTACCAAGAAAACAAGGGGCGGGGGTGGCTCAGTCGGTAGCGTGCCAGGCTTGTAATCTGTAGTTCCCAGGTTCGAGTCCCAGCTGGGTCAGCGTTGAGATTTATCTCCGCAAAATTCCCCGCCCTGCCCACGGTCAGTAGGGGACACCGATGGGCTTGGAAAGGCCGCCGTCCGTCGGATGGGACGTTAAGCCGTGGCCCCGTGTGCGGGAGAGTCATACCCTGTGCACGTTAAAGAACACGCTGGATGGCCTTGACGGGAGGCTACCATCTGTCTCCCAACAGCTGTTCCAGTGGGTCCCCTCCCCCAACCTTCTCTGAGCCTTCGGGGTCCATGTGACCTGGCCATTTAGCCCATGGTGTGCAAAAAAGTGCCGCTCAGAGGTAAAACAACCCAACCCAACCCAAGAAAACAAAACTATTTGCAGCATTTTGCCATCAAATGCACATCCATTAAAATTTGGTTTATTGTGTAGCTCATCCATCATTAAGATAACAGTTTTGGATGTAAGTGTTTGTAATTTATACTTCAACTGTATGTATGCTAAAGATTTATCATCAAATTGTTCTGCATGTGGACATGTGTTAAGTGATGTACAAATCTGTCAAAAGAATTGGTGGGTGAGGTAACACTATATTTCCTGACTGTCTTAAGAATCTATATGCAACATGTGCAGCAGAATACAGTAGGGAAGAAAAAATGATTAACAGATTGGAATATCTAAGGCACAGTTTCTTGCAGTGGTTCCATTTGCACAATTTCTTACAAGTTATCAAACTGAACTGCATCTATTTAATCAGTCTCAATGTATTGCAAAAAAGGATCTAATGTATTTTGTGCTAATAGCAAAGAAGTATTAATTCTGCTTGAATCTTTACATTTTTAAATCTTTACTACACAGTGCTTTCATTTTGAAAAAAAAAAAAACTGTAGAAAAATATCAGTAGAAATACTTACAATCTATATGCAACATGTGCAACAAAATACATTAGGGAAGAAAAAATGATTAACAGATTGGAATATCTAAGGCACAGTTTCTTGCAGTGGTTCCATTTGCACAGTTTCTTACAAGTTATCAAACTGAACTGCATCCATTTAATCAGTCTCAATATATTGCAAAAAACTCTCATTGTCATCTCATTGTGTTGCTAACTTTTGTTGGCATTTTATCAATATTTTCTAATTTTTTTAACTGAACATTATCAATAAATGGCAATATTTGAAGTTAAGCATTAATAACCACAGAACATGCTATTATAAGTGCAGGATTAATTTATAAATTAATGAAACAAACATCATTATCTTTTGATGTGTTCAAAAGTGTGAAGATTAGGAAGTGGAATATATTCCTTAGACTATATTAAGTTTGAAGGAATCCCTGTTTCACGCCATACTCTTTGGCATGGTGCTCAAGGAACATTTGTTAATTTCTTGTTCTTAGATGAGCTGGCATTTATTTTGAAACAATAGATAAAATCAAAACATAACCTAAACCAAATAGCTAACAATTTAGAAATCTTGAAATTCAAGAAGCCATCATATTTCACAAATTAAGGAATGCATATATATACATACACACAGTATCACATTCAATAAACAAGGAATTTCCTTATGTATACTTCAGACGATTTGCTGATGAACATAGTATTTTGAAATATAGCAGTTATTTTCGTATTGAATAAAAGTTTAAATATTTATGATCCTTACAGCTGTGACCTAAAGTTCTTTACTTCACCACTTCACTTTCATATATTAATCAGTAGATATAACTTAAAAGTTCATGGTTTAAAATTTAAATTTACCGCTCATCCTTAAAATTAGGCTTAACTTCAGATATGGTCAGAACTAATCAAAAACAGCTAAATTATTAAAATAAATTACATTTTTAACAAAAACTAAGATTAGAAACTCAATATGTAACTTACCTTTGAGTAATATAATCTTTTTTTGATAGCACATACAGTCAAACACAATTGTAATACATACTACATGCGAACACAGTATTTTTTTACTTGGTAGATATATAAATGGCTATGATTAAATGCTGGTTATACATGGCTAATATTTCACTTTTAAGTTCATTTTGTTGTACTAACCTGTATTCATAGTTGTTCATTGCAAATCTTTCACCTCATTTCATGGGAGTTCTTCAGCAATTTTGATTTTCATTATTTTCTCTATTAGAGGCTATCCACAAATTGTATTAATTTTTTTTTGGTTTTCTACAATCATAAAAAGAGGTAGATTCCCTACACATCTGGAAAGGAGATAAAATTAGATCTTTTCCATGATGTCACAGTTCATCCCAAATAAGCAGTCATAACTGTCCTGTAGGCAATTGGATAGCTTACTTGGCTATGGATCAAAGAGCCCTGGGTAAGGCATGGATGTTTGCATTGTCTTTTTACTGAGATTCCACCATCCTTACACATCTTCTACTATGGCAAATTAAACTGGAAGGCTCCTTTTAGACATCTGTGGCAAGCAGTGGCTTGAGAAGGTATTTATATATATTTTTAGTCATCATTTAAAATAAAGGAACCTTATAAAGTCATTAAAAAATGCTTTGAAATAAATAACAGAACTTAGATTTCTAAGAATCTAAATTTTATAGCTTTGAAACAGGTGTGAAATGCAATACTTTAGATAGAGTTATTGATTCTTTAAGTAGTGTAGGGAAGTTGAGGGTTAAGCATGAATTTTTTCAGATTTTTGAATTTAACACATTTTAGTGAAATTATAGTGTCTGAAAATGAGAGTTTTTAAAATTTATTTAGAACAAATTCTTCACCCAGAAGGGTACTTATTGAAAGAAATAACAGCAGTGTTTTCATTTAGGAATATATCTCTTATAGAAAAGAGCAGGTAATAGACTAGATATAAATGGTTGCATCCATACATGCATACAACGTCCTCAAAGAAGTCCTAGCAGACTGTGTAATTTTGTTCTCCAGACATGTCTGACCTCCTGCATTTAGCCTTTGCATGCCAGTTCTACCATTTTTTTTTTGTTCCTTTTTTTTAGCAAGGTCCTGTTTGACATTGTTTTCCCACTGCCTTCTAGGTCTCTCCCTTTCGCTGCAGCCTTTAGGCACACTGTTCATAATCCTATTTGCCAATCTGCAGCTGTGCATATAGGCAACATAACCAAACTAATGCAGTCTCTCTTGGCACAATATGCTGCTCAAAGGAGGTTGCTGACTCCTAACTTCATTATTACTTACAAAATCAAACCATCTAATGTCCAAGATACTGCGTAAGCATCAAGAATCCAATCCATCAAGTTTCTTATTATTCTGCGTACCAAAGGTCCATGTTTCACTATCATAACTAACCTTAAAAAAAAAACTTACTATATAGCCTAATTTTAGTTTTCAAGTGTATAAAACTATTTTTCTGCACTCTCCACAGATTCTTAAAAGTCCCAGAAGCAATCCCTATTCTGTTTATCTCATGCCGCACATCAGCAGTATCTGTTGCACAGCTCCTGAGATAATTAAATTGAGACAGTTGCTTAAAAGTGCAGCTATTCAAAGCAACTGAAGCACCATCTGCTTGACCAATTTTCAACACTTTAATTTTATCTCAATTTATCACCAAATTTACTCTATTACCAGTCTCATCAACAGCCTGAATGAAAGAATTCATCTCATCAACATCATTAGGCAACATTGCCAAATCATCTGCATAATCTGAATCAGAAATTTTGAAATCTCTAGACCATTTAAGGTCAAAATCTTTTCCTTGCAAAGAATTTCACCTAACATAATCAATAACCAAATTAAAGAGAAAAGGAGACAAATGCACCATTGTCTAACTCTACTAGCAATGCCAAACCAATCACTACAACCCTTACCAACTCTCACACATGGCTCAGTATTATTATACAGAGCTTTCATTACATTGACTAACTTGTCAGGTATTCCATATGATCTAACAATCAATCACAAATTATATCAATCAATAGTGTCAAAAGCCTTTTTGAAATCTACAAAGCTAGTAACCACAGGTTTCTGAAACTCTAAACATTTCTCAAGAATCTGTCTAAGTGAAAATATTTGATCAATACATCCCTTACCACTTCTGAATCCACACTGTTCATCATGCAGTTGTCCATCAACCAAATTCTTAGTTCTATTCAGTATAATTATGCAAAGAACTTTACCTGGAACAGAAAGTAAACTAATTCAAGTATAATTATCACAAGAACCCTGATCATAATATTATATATATAAAGTTTACCCTGGTGGTGATGGTGTTTACCAACAGGACAATGTGCCCTGCAATGTCGCTAAGGTGGTGCGTGACTGGTTCCAGGAACACGACAGCGATATCTCCATTCACCCTTGGCCAGCGAAATTGCCCAACCTCAATCCCATAGAGCACTTGTGGGGCCATTTGGATCGACATGTTTGGTGTGTGGACCCACAACCATGTCATCTCCAGAACCGCTGTGTTCTGCTGGAGTCCGAATGGGCACGTGTACTTCTGGCAACCTTCCAGGGCCTCATTGCATCCATGCCATGCCGTCTTGCTGCTGTCATCCAGCCCAAGGGTGGTTTTAATTTAATAAAACATGAATAGTGTTGTTACATTAAAGTTATTAAAATCTCTAAAATCTCAAGTCATCAGGAGTGCAATTAGTGTATGCAATAATGATTGCTTACAACATTGGCTATTGCCCAATATTCCGCTATTATCTACTCCTTAATTACTGCCTTAAATATTACATAACTTTACAATATAAACTTTGTTAGTCAGCTCAAAGGCAAACTAGAGTGTATATCAAGGCAGAAAATAATTACCAGTAGTGACAATAACTCGCAAATAACCTAGTATAAGTAACATCAATAATGTGGTTGTTGGTAATCACATACTTAAACTTATACCTATTTGGAAGCAAGTACTTTCAAAACAACTGGATATAACTGCCCTATAACAGAATTGTATCTTCTGTGCTTCACATAAGTTAAGCAAATAGCAGCGTTTTAACGTCTATAAGCCACGTGCCTCATTATACCTGTAACAACAATATTTAAGTGATGTGCAGCTTTAAGGGACTTTTAGCCATGGATTTGTTATCTACATCATCTAATTAATACAACAGCTACTGAATGTATGTACCATCATGAGATGATGACCATTGCAGATTACCAGCCATCAACCTAGTGGTAATTATTTTCTGTCTTGATATATGCTCTGGTTTGCCTTTGAGTTGACTAACAAAGGTTATGTTGTAGGGTTATGTAATATTTAAGATAGTAATTAAGGAGTAGATAATAGCAGAATATTAGGCTATAGCCAATGTTGTAAGCAATCATTATTGCTTACACTAATTGCACTCCTCATGACTTGAGATTTTAGAGATTTTAATAACTTTAATGTAATAGCATTATTCATGTTTTATTAAATTAAATTTATCTAGCTGTGTTTAATATTATTAATACCAAGGGTGGTTATTCCCATTATTAGGTAGGTGGCCATATTATTCTGATATGACTACATATGTATATGAGAATTTTCTCTTTGAATTTACTTAGGAATATCTTCCTGAACTGTTGTTTTAGTAAGTTTGAATATCAAAATTTAACTAGAGTAATTTTAGTTTTAGATTTAGTTTTTTAAGATTAAATTGTTCAGCCAAAAAAAAAATAACTTTAGAACTTTTTTACCAAATAACTAATAAAAGGAATTATGGCTGCCAAATCAATCTGCATTTAATTCTGAATTTTCTGTAAATGAAATATTTTACAAAGAAAAATCAACTAGTTTATTTAATAGGGCATTTTTAGAGTCATGTAGTAAAAATGCATCTGGCAATGCAAATAAAAATATATTAAAAAACAACAACTAATATATGGAAATATTTATAATGAATATAAACAGAAAGGCTATTTATTCTGAATAACAAAAAAATAAAGTTTTACTTGAAACAAGAAAATTACTCTCTTTTTGCAATTTAATTTTTTTCTCAGTACCATACTTTGAGAATAGTCCAGGTTTTTTTGCTGAGTCAAATGAACAAGTCAACTTTAGAATAATTTTTAACAAATAACTAATCAACAGAACTAGGTTGTATTATATACCAAATTAAACAAAATTTAATTATAATTTTATTAAAATAAAAAATTTCAAGAAATGTAGAAACATTAACTTTAATAAGACTTAACAGTGATGTAGTGAAAAAATAGATATGTACTTCATAATTACTTCCAAAATTGTCCATTTTTAAAAATAGCAATTTTTTGTTAATTTTCAGGAGTTTTCAAAACTTTAAACAAACATTTGTTGATAATATTTCAAACCAAATATAATATTTCAAACCAAATTTGCAAGCTTAAATCAGGGAATTGCTTCAGCATAGAGTAACATTAGCAAACAAATTGGCAATCATGTGTATCGCATGTGAGAAATCGCAATCAGATATCTTTAACAAATTATTTATGTTATAGTTTAATAAAATGTGCATCAAATGCAAAATGAAAGTATTATTTTTCAAGCATTAATAATGTATTTTTATAGATATATGTAAAAATATTTTCAAGTGGCAAAAATTAAAAAAAACAATTGAAGTTTTATGTGTTGTACTAAAAACTGATATAGGTGTCCTTGGTTTCTCATTTCGGATTCTGTCAACTTGTATACAAGACATAGGCACTGGAAGGTTAGATAAATGGACAACAGGTTTCTTTTTATGGTAAACTTTTGGTGAGCTTATAATCTTCAAAATGGTTTGGAATGACAAAAAGAGTAATTAAAAGTTTGCATCAATAGTCATAAATCTTGAATTATACAAAGACCATTAGAAAAGTCTGTTCTGAAATACAAAAAACAATTTTTCTGAAAAAAACAAGAAACAAAAAAAAAAAACTGTTTCTTGTATATGGTTTGAGTCTCACTCAATGTGGGTTTGAATCCCACTCATAGCGAAACTCATTTTTTCAACAAAATTATTTCATGCATTATGCCAACAGGTGATCTGTGTAATTACTACTCATATGTTAGGAAAATATCCAGTATTAACTATGATTTGCAATAAATAAATTGTTTTGAAGCAATATTATTCAACTTTTTAGGGTCAGAGTTCATCTTGGATAATACACTTTTTGCTCTTAATATGTTAACAAAGGAGACAAACCCAAATCTCTGTTTATTTTTACAAACACTGTGTTTTTACTTGGAAACATCAATACAGTATAACTTAAATATTACAAATATTCCCTTACTGACCCTAATTTTATAAATATAAAATTTGCAAATTTCTCTTCTTAACCTTCCCTTGCTCAACTTTGTCTACAAGAAGGTGTTGCTTTTTGGTAGCATTGGTTGCATTAAAAATTTTCAAAAATTGAAGTTTAAATGACGAAAATATGACTGTTGGTGGTGGTGGGGGGGGAGGTGAAATGAAAGAAATGTGCATTTTTCAAATTCTAATTTCAGTAAAAGAGGCTATTTGACTGTACTTTCTTTTGGCTCACTTTAATACTTTTTGTATTCAAACATTAAAACAACTGGAAGGAATTTTTCATCTGAACTGATCATTCTGATTTAAAGAATTTAAATAATATGCCATTTTAATCTCGGTTGAGTTGAAGGAGTTTCCCACTGCAATTTTTTTCCATGTGCAAGTACAAGACTAGCACAATACAGACTTGCTGAATAGGAACTGTCGATAAATGTGTGATGTACCAGTAATTAGTTTCAGGGATACATATTGTGCTCCTGACTAATGTGCTCTTGCCTTTAGGAGACTTCACAGGTGTTTGATGGAAGCTTTCATGTAGGTAATGCATTGCATTTTTCAATGTACATAAGGCTTAATTATCCAACCCATGGAATGACTGAACATTGCATCTGATTGAAAGTGGTCTTTCCAAACTTGCTGGTGCCCTTATCGATATAGTTTCACTCTTAACCTGTACAGACTACAGTTCAAATAATGTTAGAATTCATAAAGGATTTACTGACTTTGGGCATCTGTTTCCCTCGCTCCATTGGCATCTATTGCGGTCAGGCTCCGTCTTCAGCCCTCTCACTGGCTGTTACTTATTCTTCATTGTGAGGGGGGTGGGGTTCTTCATGCACTTGTCCTTCACCATGCAGTTCACTGAATCCTGTATGTGTTGTAGAGATGCACTGATGATCTTGCACATTATTCAAAGTTAGTTAAGTCCCTTACTGGTTTCAATGAATTTTTGCCATCATCTTCAGAGGGTGTGTCTCTACAGGATAATACAGCATCTCTACAGCACAATACAGAATTTATCGATACTTCATGGTGAAGGACGAGTGCCTGCAGAAAATCCACCCCCACAATGAAATATTGGTAACAGCCAGTGGGAAGGCCAGTGACGGAGCCTGACAGCACCAGATATCAATGGAGTGAGAGATGCAGAAGCCCGAAGATGGTAAATCCTTTATGAACTCTAATATTATTCGAAGCTGTAATTTGTACAGGTTAAGTTGGGGTAGGCTATTTTACCTTTGAGAAACACTTTTTTTGCACACAGTGGCTAAATGACTAGGTCACAAGGACCCTGAACGCTGAGAGAAGGTTGGGGAGAGGGGACCCACTGGACAGCTGTTGGGAGACAGATGGGAGCTTCCCGGCTACCTATTGTGTTCTTTAATGTGCATAGGGGTATCGCTCTCCTGCACATGAAGCCATGGCTTAATGTCCCATGTGATGGGTGACAGCCTTTCCAAGCACATCGATGTCCTCTACTGACTGAAGGCAGGGCAGGGAGTTTTGCGGAGAGAGTACAGTTAAGAGTGAAACTATTTGTATAAGTAATCTGATGAAATCTGTTTAAACATGAATGAATTATTGGTATCCACTATTTCATTGAAGGCAGAACAAGGATTAATGGATAAAATCTTAACAGAAATACAGTGGGTCCTTGACCTTGGAACATATTACAAGCCTGCCATGTTATTGACTAAATCATCTCCAGCCCCACACATTCACAGGTGTTCCATATTCACATATTTGGTGTTCCATTTCTGCAGAACATCAGAAATGACTTATAAAAAATATCTAATACTGTTATGAAAGATATACAGGGTGAATCTGAAAAAGTAGGCAAAACTTTACGGGGTGGTAGAACGCAGCTATACGAGCAATATTCGTCATAGAATGTATGGTCGGAACGCAAGCGGTGAGAAGTTAAAAGGTAGTTTTCCACTGTCACATTTAAAGAATGAACACAAGAAGGAGAGGAGATACTTCAGAAAACATTTTATTAACAGGAATGTAATTGAGGTACATGCTCAAAGAAATTGCTCAAAAGAGCTGCCGCCAGCTGTAATGCAGGCTTCACACCTGCGGGATAGGGACCGACGCACATTTGCGAAGACACCAGGCATTTCCCGATATCGCTTCCAGCGCCACCTAGCGGCTCGCCGTTTGCGTTCCGCCCATACATTCTATGACGAATATTGCTCGTATAGCTGCATTCTACCACCCCGTAAAGTTTTGCCCACTTTTTCAGATTCACCCTGTATAAAAAAATTTATTATATTTTTTATATGTATAATGTAATATTTCCGTAAGTTAGAAATAGTTAGCTTCTTTAATTTTAATAATTTGTTATATAATTTTGTATTTAAAAAAATACAATTTTCATATCTGATAATTATTTTATATAGTTGGTTTCCTATGGTACAGAAGACAATGCTTGTTGGGAAGCAGAAAAAATACATTCCAGACAACTCTGTTTGCCAAACAGCATTCTTCAATTGTGTAGCGACTGTGATGACATCTCAGTTACAATCACTATGCTTGAAATCATTACAAGAATATAAGGATTTTCTGTTTACTTTTAAGGTAATTTCACACCATTTCGTATTGTATATGCACCAGTGTATTTTATATTTAAATTTTATGTTTAAAGCATTATCTTTATATACGTAAATACAACTGTTTCCTGCAAAATAGTTGCTAGCTTTAGATTAACATTCTGAAATGTCTGAATAACCAAAGAGCCAAAATATTATGACCACCTGCCTAATATGATGTTGGTCTTCCACGTGCTGCCAAAACAGCTCTTACCTGGCGAGACATGGTGCTGTATGATTTCTAAAGGTGTCTTTTGGTATATGGTACCAACACATTACCAGCAGATCTTTTAACTCTTATAAGTTACGTGGTTGAGCTGCAGCAGATCGGATATGCTGTTCCAAACACACATGCTTGACTGGATTGATATCTGGGGAATTTGGAGGCCATGGGAATAACTGAAAGTTTTCCTTATGATCTGCCAACCATTCTTGAACAATCTGATCAGTGTGGCATGGTGCATTATCCTGCGAAAGAAGGCACTACTAGAGGGATATACTGTTGCCATGAAAGGATGTACCTGGTCTGCAGTGATGTTTAGGTAGGTGGTAGACATCATAGTTTCCTGCACATGAATGACTGGACCCAGTGTTTCCCAGCAGAACATTGCCCAAAGCATTACACTTCCTTTACTGGCTTATTTGCATCCCACGGTTCATCCTGGTGTCAACACTTCCCCAGGTAAATGATGCACATGTACCTGGCCATCCCATGGTGCAACAGGAAACAAGATTCATTGAACCAGACAACCTTCTTTCAATCATTCAAGGTCCAGTTTTGATGCTCATGTGCCTTTTGTAGGCACTTTCGATGGTGAACTGAGGTTAGCATGGGCACTCAGAGTAACCTGCAGCTATTCAGCCCCATTATCAGCAGGGTTTGATGTACCTTATTACTCCTGTCACCTGCATTCAAATTACGGGCAAGTTGCACCACAGTATCCCTTCTATTGGCTTCTACCATACGGGATAACCTTCACTTATCTCTAGCATCGATGAGCTGTGGTTGGCCCACACCTCCCCAGTGGTTCATGGTTTTTCCCTCCTCGGACCACTTTTTGAAGGTACTAACCATGGCTGACTGTGAGCACCCCACAAGCCTTGTCGTCTCGGAAATGCTCTGACCCAGTTGTCTGGCCATTACAATTTGGCCTTTGTCAAACTCACTTAAGTCTGCTGTCTTTCTCATCTGAAAAACAAGAATAACACTGATTAACAAAGCTCATTATCAGGTATTATTTATACCATTTCATGACCTTTACATGCGCCATCGTTTACCAGCAGTTGCTTCGATTTGCATAAAGATGCGCTGGTCATAATGTTTTGGCTTTTTGGTGTACCTCCTGCATAAGATGGTGAATCTGGATTAACATAAGAAATGTCAAGAGCCTGTTTTGCAAAGTGAAGCTGCTTCTTCTTTAGAGGAATGCCTCGGTGACCTGGAACCCAAAGTATTGCGATTGACGAACCCTGAGTAGCAGAGATTAATGTTTGATGTAAATTCAGTATTGTTGTAGGTGATTTGATTTTAGCAATTTGTAAAGTTATTAATGCTGATTTGCTGTCAGAGAGAATGAAATATTTCTTAGGATCTTTGATTATATTTGCAACAGCCCTATGAATGGCAAATATGTCAGCTGAAAATATAGATGTATAGTCATGAAAATGTTTAGAAAATTGGTAGTAGTAACTTTGGCAGGCGATTGCAATTCCCATGTGGAATCCTGCTCGAGTGGCATCTGTACCAATCCAGATGGTCCGCCCATGTAGATAGAATTTCAAAATTAAATGTTGATAATAGTCCTTGTCAGATAAATCAAGTCCAAGTTCTCATTGAAAGTCGAAAGATTTAGTAATGATTTCAAAATGCTTTGGCAGCCAGGGTGTGCTATCAAAAAGTGGTTTAATGGTTATTAGTTGGGAAATATTGTTTTCTTCCATCCAATGATTAGCCAATGACAGAAAAAGTGTTGTTTTGACAATTTATAGAATTTTAGAAATTCAAGTTCTCACCAAAATTTTCTGTACATTGATGAGAAAGGTGATGCTTTCTTTTATTGAAGTTTTGATGGCCAAATGTTTAGTAAATGTTTGAAGTGTAACAGTAGTGGACTGGTAAATGAAAACGGCCATAGAAATCGTAAGTGGGCCTGCCTCAGGATGCCTATCACCCATGAAAGCCCTCAGAAAAATTTTCCTTGGAAGGAGTGTGTGTGTGTGGGGTGGGGGGGAGGAAGTAAACTTCACGTTTTTGACTGGGTGTGTGTTTTTTTGTTAGGATGGGGTATTGCATACCACCTAACAATGGGTTTTGTTTCCGGGGAGGAAATTTTTTAAAAGAAATAAAGAAATATCCTATTTTAAGGGTATTTTTGCAGCTAGACCGTCTTCTGAGAGAGGTTGTGAGACTACAATAGAATTAAATTGGTCTTCTGCTCACCTGCAACCAAAAAACTATTGAAATAGCTTGAATGCTTGCTTATAAAGTTCTTAGGAGGAGTAACTAAAATTTTATGTTTTTTTTTACATTTCTGAAATCTTGATTGCTAAAAATGTTAATAAATTGTTTCTTGACTTACTCAGGTGTCAGTGCTTCGCAACCCCCCCCCCCCCTGAACTATATTGGTTCTAAATTTGGTAGTAAAATGCACATTTCAACTCGAAAAAATATTACATCAATTACATTAAAATAAATCTTTTGGTAATAGCGATTGGTATCTATATGATTAATATTTCATGAAATACAGGAGGGTGCAAAGTGCCTCTTTATAGTGGCGTCCACAGCTGTCAAAATTGCATATAACAAGCATAGTTCTAGAATTTTCTTTTCATTTTGTTCATTTGGATGATTTTGCGCAGTGGCAAAGCATTCACGGAAGCAATGGTTCACTTAAAAGTCTCATTAAAAAATAAGAAATGTAAATTAAATATATTTAAATATTTTGACATAAATTTTCGTAACTTTACAAAATTATTCTAACTTAATTTTTTACATTTACAGTAGACTCTCTCTTATCTGGTCTTGGCCTGACTGTCCTCCTCTTGAACCAGTCATTCCAAGAAGCAGAAGCAAGTCGCTGCTTGTTTTGCTTATAGTACAGTACATTTGCTTCAGTTCCTCATTGTGAATATTACGTGTACAGTGTACTGTGCATATACAGGAGTGTGTGTTGTGATGTATTAATTATTGTGTGGTACAAAATGAGTGGGTGCAAACGTAAGCATAATGTCATTATGATGGAGATGAAATTAAAGCATTAGAACATGTTGACAAAGGTGGTCCAGTGAAGCATATTTGTGATGAACTAGGTGTTTGTAAAAGTATGGTAAATGACTGGAGAAGGAATAGAAAATATTTACAAGTTTTTTGCACTCAAGTCGTCTGGAAAAACACTTCCTTCTCGGTGCACTTTTAAAAAGCTGAAAAATGAAATTGTTGATGATGCACTTTGGTTATGGTTTGTGCAAGAGCTTCGAAAAGGAATGCCAATCAATGGGCCAATCTTGAAAGAAAAAGCATTAATCCTTCATTCTAAAATCGATAATGGGGGAGATTTTTCATGAAGCGAGGGATGCCTTTCTCGCTGGAAAAAATGGCATGGTGTTCATTACCTTTGTGTTTGTGGTGAGAAATTGTCAGCTGATCCTTTAGCAGCAAAGGAATTTTTAGAAAAACTTTTAGTGCTTATTGAAGAAGGCCTATGCACAGAGCAAATATACAATGTTAAACTTCTTCCAACGAAAACGTTTGCGACAGCGCAAGAAACCTCAGCATCAGGATTTAAAACAAACAAAGAAAGAATCACTGTCTGTGTGTACAAATGCTGCAGGTATGCACAGACTTCCTCTTTTTGTAATTATGAAATCAGCAAAACCCTGTTTGTTATAGAACTTGTTCCAAAAGAAAAAAAAAAATCACTTGACAAGTCTTAAAATGCTTGTAAAGGCCTTACTCATTCTCGACAATGCTCCAACACACCCAAGCGAACTCATTTGTGACAACACAAAAGCCATGTTTTTGTCACCTAATGTAACATCTTTAGTGCAACCGATGGATCAAGGCATGCTTGTAAGTTTAAAAGGTGATATAGGAGAAAGTTTCTTTCAGAAATTTTACAACAAACCGAAAATGATGGAATAGGACTTTTAAATGCTTTGAAAACAATAAATATCAAGGATGTGATCTACATGTTGGCAAGAGCTTTTGAAGAAATGCCTCGTACAACGTTTTAGAAGTCGGAGAAAATTTTGGCACGAAGTTGAAAACTGTGTAGAAAGTACCAAGGACAACAACATGAAAGTATCGAATGAGCCTGTGCCTGCCAAAGTTATGACAGATATGACAATATTTTGCTGCTTAATTACTTTAAACTTCTGCCTGGATGTGACACACTTGAAGGAGATGGCATTGAGAAATGGTTAAAAGATGCAAAATGAAACACTGAATGATGACGAAATTATCAATGCGGTCTGCCAAGAAGGGAACAGAGAAGCGGAGAATGAAGAAGTGGAAGAATTGAAAGTTAACCATATTGAAGGAAAAGAAGCTTTTGATGATGCAGTAAGATACATTGAACATCAACAGGCCTCATCTGTGATTGATGTGATGTTTATTAAAAAATGGCAAGACTTTGCAGGTAAAAAAGTAAGTTCAAGGAAACAAAAGAAAATCGCGGACTTTTTCAAGTGAGTGTGAGTAAATTGTTAATATTGTAGAACAATTTTATTAATTAAAATACAGTACAGTTAGTATTTTTTTAATTTGCCATTTTTATTTATTTTCTGACACAATTTTCGGATTAACCAGATTTTCGTTCATCCAGTCAGTGGTCTGGTCCCGTAAGGGCCAGATAAGAGGGAGTCTACTATGCTTAATATTCTTCGAGTTTCCCTTTATATTATACTGTATAATTTAACAGAAGCACCAATTTGCCAGGTTAGTTGAGCTAGGAGTGTATGAAGAACCTCGCTTCCATCACTCCTGCATTGCTCATCGTATTGCACAATGGAAGTCTGATTTTACCATATTCAACCAGCAGAAATGTTTCTTATGGCTTCAACTTATTTTGGAGCTTTTCAGAATTTCATCAATTCATACTTTTCCGACTAACCACTAGAAGTCTCTAGAATGTTCACTCTGTCATTACTTTCTGCCATTATTGGCAGAAAAGTTAATTGACTCCGAGGTCATAAAAGGTAAGTGTAATTATTTTTAATCTTTTTTTAGGAACATGTAGGGTAATCAGTCTTTATCTATAACTGTCGTATGCCCAACTTTCACTCATTCCAACGTACACTGCACAGCATTGAAATTGCCCCACCCAGAAGGATTGAGGGCATAGGGGTGAAATGTGGCACACACACATAGCAATACATATTGGCATACCATGATTTAATTTGCAGTCACTTACAGTGATTAGAAGATGAGATAATGGAGCACAATGTTGGCCTCAGTAGGTAGTTGCACTGCCGTGAATGACAATACAGGCAGCAATATACGGCGTGACATGGAGTCATACTGTGATGCCCCCTCGTTCACTTTTACTTTACCTTAACCAGTTTTGATTAATTTACATTATATTTATCATTTTGGGAATTTTTATTTCCTTTTTGGCATCACAGCGCTTGTTTCTAAGAGTTAGGAGTTGCGCATGCGCAACTCCGAAATTTTGATTGTCACCCGCTAAAGCACGTGCACAAGGACACGCCCCCTCTTGCGTCATAGCTTGCGCCATTCATCAATTTATGCAAAGTCTTTCCCGGTGTGCAACATGACACGAGCAACGTTAGTTTGTTTTGATTAGCATTAACATAAAATTTTGACAATCATTTAATATTTTTGAATTCTTACTCATTAACGCTCGCTGGTATTTCGAACCCTAATTAAACTTTATTTTTGGCAATTTGACAATTATTGCCTGGCGCCTGACTCAGCTATCCGGAGCATAAAAATAATTGGATCAGACAAAGGGTCATAAGCCAAACTACAGAGGGCATTAAAAGAAGTGGCGCAACGAACAGGGACATGCCAGTAGTGAAAGATAGTGGTCCAAGAATAGGGACTGTATATTTGTGCATAAATTGTGTATGTTATTTAATGTGATTGTCAAAGATAGTAATTTTTGAGCTCATTAGTTGTATGTACTAGTTACAGGCAGCTTAAGCCGAAAATTTTTGTTGAGCAAGAAGCTTAACTTTTTTGTGTATTAGTCAAAGGTACTGAAGTTTTGGGCGCCACTTCTTTTAATTGCTCTGTAACGCTCCAAAGAAATGAAATACTTTTAAAGTTTGGACCCTTTGTCTGATCCAATTATTTTTATGCTCCGGATAGCCGAGTTGGGCGCCAGGCAATAATTGAC
Organism: Ryuthela nishihirai; assembly: GCA_038380435.1. Taxonomy (NCBI): domain Eukaryota; kingdom Metazoa; phylum Arthropoda; class Arachnida; order Araneae; family Heptathelidae; genus Ryuthela; species Ryuthela nishihirai. The sequence continues at coordinate 6,470,726 of JAWZYU010000021.1, forward strand.
AAATTGCCAAAAATAAAGTTTAATTAGGGTTCGAAATACCAGCGAGCGTTACGTTACCCAAGAGAAAAACGTTTTTAACGTTGCACAAGAAAAAAAATTAGTAAAGATTCAAAAGGTTTAAATAACAAACAATTTATTTCCAAAAAGCACTCACCAAAACTTCAATAAAGAAGATACTACATCATTTCTTACTACAAACATCTTCAACAAACTCCAAACTAAAACTGATCTCTAAACTATGCTGTGCTCTACTACTCTCTCTACTCTACTATCTTCTGTGCTACTGTGACAACATGTCACCAGGTTATAAAAAGAGGTACAAAGCTCGCATGTGTCATGTTGCACGCCGGGAAAGACTTTGCATAATTTGACGAACGGCGCAAACTATGATGCAAGAGGGGGGGTGTCCTTGTGCACGCACTTTAGCGGGTGACGATCGAAAGTTCGGAGTTGCGCATGCGCAACTCCTAACTCTTGGAAACGAGTGCTGTGATGCCAAAAAGGAAATGAAAATCCCCAAAATGATAAATATAACGTAAATTAAGCAAAACTGGTTAAGGTAAAGTAAAAGTGAACGAGGGGGCATCACAATACAATCGGCAAATATGATCCTGAGGAATTGCACTCCAAGTAACATTGACTTGATTGCATAGTTCTTCAAGATTCCATGTGTGATGTTCACCCATTCACTTTTCCTTTTCCAGTTTTGCTTTATTTTCGTTATATTTATCATTTTGGGGATTTTAATTTCATTTTTTGGACATCACAGCTTTTGTTTCTGAGCATAGGAGTTGCACCAGCGCGACTCCAATCTTTTGATTGACAACTGCTAAAACGCGTGTTTTAGGACACCAACTCTCTTGTGTCATGGCTTGCGCGATCATCAGTTTATGCAAATGTCTTTCTTGGTGTGCAATAGATACATGCCCGCTTTGTAAGCCGCTTATAACTATATGACGCTGAGTCACAGAGTTAGTAATTGAGATTGAGTAGACAGAGTTAGTGAGTAGATGAGTAGTTAGTGAGAAGAAGTGATGATAGAGATTTAGTAGCAGACTTTTTGTGAATTAGTGTAGACAGAATTTTTGTTCGAGATGTAGTTGAGATTTTTCACTTTGAGTTTGGTGAATTGAATTTTTGGAAATAAATTTTGTTTTAGAAACTTTTGAATCTTTGCTATTTTTTCTATTGAGCAACGTAAATTGATCTTTTGATTAGATTGTATTTAAACTTGACAATCATTTTTGATTTCTTACTCAATAAGTAACAATTGACAAATATTTAACAAACCCTATTTCTACTTTATTTGTGAGAGGATTGCACATGTCCATTTATTTGGCAAGTTATTATTGCCTGGCGCCCTATACAGCTATTATAACGCTCCAAATAATATGCAATAATGCTTTATAGTTTGATCCTTCTTTTGATCCAATTAGTTTTATGCTCCGGATAGTTGATACGGGCGCCAGGCAATAATTAACAAATTGCCAAAAAAGTAGACTAAGTTTAAAGTAGGGTTCAAAATGCCAGCGAGCGTTAATGAGTAAGAATCAAAAATGATTGTCAATTTTAAGATTTAATATTATCAAAACTTAAATTCACGTTGCTCAAGATGAAAAAATTGTACAGACTCAAAAGGTTTAAAATAACAAACAGATTTATTTCCAAAATAGTTCAACTCACGAAGACATCAATGAAGAAGATACAACTCCAACTCCTGTACTACACGCACTGTGCTTGGTGCTACGGACCTTGTGCTTGTGCACTCACTGCTCTTGTGCTCTAACTGCTCTCTGTGACTCGCAGGTCACCGGTTTAAAACAAGAGCCGGATGCATGTCGGGAAAGACATTAACATAAAATGACGAACGACACAAGCTATGATGCAAGAGGGGGCATGTCCTTGGCACGCGTTTAGTGGGACAGTCGGAAGATCGGAGTTGCACGTGCGCAACTCACAACTGTTGGAAATGAGCGCTGTGATGCCAAAAAGAAAATAAAAATCCCCAAAATGATAAATATAACGTAAATTAAACAAAACTGGTTAAGGTAAAGCAAAAGTGAACGATGGGGCATCACACTATCTGGAGTTTGAATAAATTTGGATCAGACAAAAGGTCCAACTTTGAAAAGTTAAAAATCTTCAGAGCATTACATGTGCTGGCCGGTGAGAGGATTGCACATGTCCAATGTGGTCCCACAAATTTTCTATTAGGGATAAATCTGGAGATCGTGCTGGCCATAGCAATACTTAAACATGCTGCAAACATTGTCTGGAGCCCTAGCAGTGTGTACACGAGCTTTGTCATGCTGGAAAATGGGCTGCTGCATGCCTCCCAGGAACAGTAATGAAACGGGCTGCAGAACTGCACTAATGTATCGTGCAGCTGTCAGTTTTCCTGTGATGTGAACAAGAGATGACCTGCTGTCGTATCCAATAGCACCCCATACCATTCTGCCTGTCTGACTGGCAGTGTGCCAGTTGCGAACAAAAGCTGGATCTGTTGTCTCGCCAGGTTGTCACCATAATGGACCCATCGATTGTCAGCACCCAGACAGAAACAGGATTCATCACTAAACACAACAGTGTTCTATTTGTGACCCCAGTTCACACTTCAACACCAAGCAAGACAAGCATTGCGATGGTTTGCAGTCAATGGTGGTTGATGTAACGGTTTCCTAGAGTGCAGGTGTGCCTCATGTAACATTTGGTTTACCATTCAGGTCGTTATGGGGACATCCATGGTTGCTGACACAGCATGTCGAATATTGCCTGCAGTGCTTTGTGATGATGAACGAGCATGTCGAACAGTGCACCTATCAAGCTGTGCTGACGTCTATCGGATGCACCACTCCCTCTGGCGATGCATGCTAGAACCTTCATTTTGCCACAGTTGGCAACAGCATCCAACAGTTTGTGCATCCTGATGAACGTGGGCAGCAACATGACGTGTTGTCCATCCAGCTTCACATAGGCCTATAATTCTTCCTCTCTCAAAATCATCCAAATGGCGATAAACCTGCTGATGGCATGTACCAGGCATTTTCAGCCTTCACTGAACAATTTCCAAGTGGGACCACCTAATCTTAACCATTTTCACGACTTCCACCTGCATAAACACAATACCATTACTGTTTTTCCTTGCACCTTTTATCTCTTGAGCCAAACACGTCATTGGATATGGATTATCATCATTTGCATATCTCAGCTGCGCACATCCACTCTTCTATTTGCATGTTTATATGACATGGCCTTCTGGGTGGGGGCACTTTCAATGTTCTGCAGTGTATAAGAGAATTTCTTAATTTTTAATGCTTTCTCGGCCAAAATTAATCGTATGTTTTCCCATTCAGATATCATTTAAGCATAATTTCCTCAGTGCAGATTTTCTCAGCAGATAAACTCTATTGCTACGTTTTACTGTTCTCATCATTACCTTAATAACTAGAGATATTTTAATTACTACTATAGGTCTAATATAAAACATAAAAGTTATTAAAACATTATTTTCTGTGGACAAAGTAGATTAACAAATACTACAATTCGTCAAGGCTATACTCAGAATAATATGAAAAATATAACGTGCTACATCAAGATTATAACCAATGTATTATCATTCGTCAAGCTTAATGTTGTATCAATGTACCAATGTATTACACTACATTCAAATATATGTGATTAGATACATTGAAAAGTTTAGAAAGTGTAGTACAAGCATATGGAAGGAAATTAACTTGAAAGTTATGAAATAATTGTTGAAATATTTCAAAACGAACTACAGACAGTGCTCTGATACAAATTTATTAACAACTGGGTCTGTAGAAATGTAATTATTTTTTATTTTTCTTATGTTTTAATGTAGAAAGCCATGAAATGCATTTTGGAAATATTTTCATGCAAACTATCAGCTATGTTGACTATGATTTTAACTATGTTGACATAATTCTTCAAAGTGACATGTGTGACATGCTGGCTGATACTGGAAGTAATTTCCAGATATTAAGTTTGTGTACAAACTTTTGCTACTAAAGTAACAAATTTATAATTCATAATTCTGCATTGTTTCGCCTTGTTTCAGCATTCACCAAATTGCTATTGAGCAAATATATTGTATGTCGCAATAAGTGATTTTATTACACGGCAACAAATTTTCATAAAAGTCATGCCTCTGAGATAAAAGTAGATATTTCTTAAAGATTTCAAGGTGCTGAACACCAATATTACAATGAAAATGCAAAATTGGCTACAATTTCTGAGCAATCTGCAATAGTTTCTTATATAATAGAGTAATATGTACATATGATGTGTTGGTAAAACTCCGCTTCTACTTCAGACATCGCTTTGCCCGTCACTAGTACAGCTGCTCAGGATCATCTCTAGCGGGCGTCCAACAGTAGTCAGCCAACATTGAAGTGTACCAGTTGCCCTGTATTGTTTCTCCATCGTTACAATGTCCTAGTGAAAATGTTCACCATGCTCATCACTAACCATACTGCAGTTGTCGGGGAAGAAATTTAAATGGAAATGGAGAAAGTGGATCTTTAAGGACATATTGCAACCAAGTTGTGATACAGAAACAACATGTCCTTAACAAGTTTCTTGTAGTTGTGTGCCCTGACATTCCCGAGGTATTTAGTTGACACCAGACGAAAAGCGTCCCAAGCCTTTTTCTTGTCATCCTAAAGCAGGTTGTCGAACATCTGATCTCTGAACAGCTCACAGATTTGAGGACCCACAAAAATTCCCTCTTTAATTTTCGCTTTGCTGAGTCAAGGGAATTTGTCAGACAAGTACTTGAATTCTGATGCAGTCCAGTCCATGGCTTTTATGAAATTTTTCATCACACTAAGTTTCATGTGTAGAGACGGTAGCAGGATTTTGTGCATTTCTGCCAGTGTTGGGTGTTCCACATTCTTCTCTCTGACCTTCAGAGATTTCCGCTGAGGCCAGTTTCTCTTCACATAGTGCAAGGTTTTTGCTCGACTGTCCCATTCACATAAGAAACAGCAGTACTTCGTATATTCCAGCTGCAGACCCATCAACAGAGCCACTACCTTCAAGTACAGATTCCAGCCATACTTGCTGTATTGAAGACAGTTAAACAGCTGTTTTAGGTTGTCGTAGGTTTCTTTCATGTAGATAGCATGTCAATCCGAATGGATGAAAGTCAATTTCCATTATGCAGCAACATTGCATTGAGACTAAATTTCAAGGAGTCTATGAATAGTTTCCATTCTTGAGGGTCATGTTTGATTCCGAGGGCATTCATCAGGCCATCTACATCGGAGCAGAACACATGGTTATCTTCCTTTCTGAAGTAAGGCGCAAACTGCTCATGACGAGTTTGAAGCAAAGTCATTCGGACATTTTCCTTGAGAAGATTCCATTTTTTATGTCTTGATCAAAGTAAATTTGATTTAGTCTTGGATTGTTGTTGGGTTGTTTTTACCTCTGAGTGGTACTTTTTTGCACACCATGGGCTAAATGGTCAGGTCACATATACCCCAAAGGCTCAGAGAAGATTGGGGGAGGGGACCCACTGGAACAGTTGTTGGGAGACTGATGGGTAGCCTCCCGTCAAGACCATCCAGCATGTTTTTTAATGTGCAGAGGGTATGGCTCTCCTACACATGGGGCCATGGCTTAATGTCCCATCTGATAGATGGCAGCCTTTCCAAGACCATCGTTGTCTCCTACTGAGTGTGGGCAGGGCTGGGAATTTTGCAGAGACTTTGGCTTTGGACAGCTCCAGATCGTGAACAAGATCATTCATTTCTTCTTTGGTGAGAATGTGTGGCGCAGATGACGCACTGTGGCAGATATATGGATCATCAGTAGACACCGAAGGCTGTGGAGAACACGAAGACAGTTCGCCTCCCTCCTCATCGTCTGAATCGATGGAAAATTCTTTTGTAGGTTCGGGAACGGGAAGGCCTTTGCCGTGCAGAACTGGTCAGAGAAAAGTTTATATATTCGGGTACACTATCATCCACTTCTTTTTGCTTGTGATGCCTCCAGAAACAGGTGGAACTATGCAGAAGTAGTAGTCATTTGTGTGATTGCTTGGCTCTCTCCAAACCATAGGAACAGCAAACGACGTCGCCACTTTTTCACCTTTCAGCCACTTCAGAAGATTTCTTGCACATGTACTGCAGCATATGTGTGGGGCCCAGGCCTTGTCCTGGTTCCTGATCTTGCATCCGAAATAAAACTTGTATGCAGCTTTCACTATTGGAGTGATGGTCTTTTTCTGGCTTGTAAACATTACTTCCTCACAATTGTAACAAAATGCATCTGCACTATTAACACAGTTACAAGACATCACTACTGCTGGATTAAAACTGCAAGGATCACTTGTGTTGTATTTATGACTCCGAGGTAAATGGGAGTCGCTCAAAAGCTTGCTCACCCTATGAGTTGTTGCTTACAACTAACGATTGCATCATCTTTTGTCAGCGATCGTAAAGCCACGTTATCATGACTCAACTACATTTCATCAGACAATGATGCAATACCTCTGGGGGTTGTGTGTATGGCGGGCTGATGCAATACAATGCAATATGTTGCAATCTGGAGTTTAAAATACAGTGTTGCAAAATGATTACCTATGTACTCAATGCGGACTAAATCGTTTATACATAACCATCTCTGGCTTTCCTAAACAAGAGCCAATTGACAAATTTTATTGTCATTTTCGTGTTCAACACCTTGAAATTAGTAAAGATTGGCTATTTTCATTTCAAAGTGTTATCGTCCAGTGTTATCTTGGGAGCTATGTAACAGATACTGGTGATGTGCTGCATAAGATTAACAGATAAATAGGGATTGCTGCTGGGACCTTTAAGAACCTATGGAGAGTGTGGAGAAATAGGCGTATACATCTAAAGACTAAAATTATACTGTGTAATAGTTTGGTTCTTTCTAGAGATAATTTGTGTAGTTAACTTTGAATCCTTTTTAAACAAGATAACAGGAAACTTGATGCTTTTGATTCTAGATGCTTACACAGTATTTTGGGCATTCGGTGGTTCAACTTTTAGGTAATGATGAGGTTAGACAAAGGAGTTGGCAACCTCCTTTAAGCAGTATATTATGCAGAGAGAGACTCCATTGGTTTGGCGAGGTTGCATGTATGCATAATTATAGATTAGCGAATAGGGTTATGTGTAGTGTGCCGGAAGGTCTCAGAAAGAGGAAATCTATGATGATGTGGTGGGCAATGTCAAACAGAAAGTTGTTAGAATTTGTGTACGGTGGCCAGATGCAGCAGATTAGCTAGGATAGATATGTTTGGAGAGCTAAACTGTACAATCTGGTTGGATCTCCATAGCCCATGACTACTTTGAGGATGATAATGATGAATGTCAATAGTCATCAATAATATTCCTATGTTTTTCTACCAATTTGCTTTGTTTGGAAAAATAATAAATGCTTTCATACAATCAAAAATACCTGCGTATAAACAATGCAAAAAAGAAACAATGATGTTATCCACTATTTAAATGTACACACACTGGTCACTGAATTAGAAACCTTTATTTGATATCTAGTTGGATTTCCTTTAGCCTGAATTACAGCACGTATGTGACTTGGAATAGATTCAACAAGATAGTGTCTTTACTTCTCCAGTGTACCAGGTGTTCATCAGACAGTCCTTAAACTGGCTCAGATTTGACGGAAGTGGATGCTCCTGGATCTGTTTTTCTAGCATGTCCCATACATTCTCAATGTTGTTCAGATCTGGGCTTTGTGATGGCAAGGGAAGATGGTGGAAGTTGCTGTCATGCTCGCTGAACCACTGCTGAATATATCTTGCACGATGAACAGTAGCATTGTCATCCATGAAACAGCTATCAGTTGCTGGATAAAAAGTCAACATTGCAAGATGGATTTGATCGGCAACAATTGTTCAGATAATTCTTGGAGGACACCCGACCTTCCATCAATATCAGGAGACCCGTTCCATACTTCGATATGAACAAAATGTGCCCTACACCATGACACCACCTCCAGAATCTTGAGTTGTACTTAGAAGGCAAGCTGGATCCATTGCTTCATGGGGTTCCCGCAAAACTCTCTGCCTATTGTCAGACTACTACAGAACAAGGTGTACCCTAACTCTCAGACCACATGACTTTTTTCCAGTCTTCCAGTGCTCAGTCACAATGTTCCTGACACCACTGTAGATGAACTTTCCATTTCTTCGCAGAAATCAGTGGTTTCCTTATAGGCATGCGACTGCTAATACCAAACCTCTTCAGTTCCCTGTGCATAGTTCGCTGACATATGGGTTGGGAACAGACTTCATTGAATACTGCGGTCAATTGCTGCAGGACAGGAAATCCTGTTTCTCCGTACAAGCCTTCTCAGACAACGGCAATCTCGTTCCTGACAGATATTTCGTTGCTGCACACTTATGCCTCTTAGACAAGCAATGTGGGTTATTTTTCCACTGATTAAAAACCTGAGATGTCACACCTTTTGAAAAACCAATCAACTCTGCTGTTTTTAAAATCGTTGCTCCAGCAGATGGGCACCCACAATAATAATCGAACGATCCTTTGTTTTTCCCATTGTGATCAAGACTACTGATGATTACTGATAAGTAGAAGAATTAAACAATTGCCTAGATCAGAGGTTTTCAAAGTGTGCACCTCAGCACCCTAGGGTGCTGCAGTATATTCGAAAATTTTAATAATTCCAGGTAATCTGAATTCAATGCACTGATATATGGTCACAGTGATGGATTCATATGCTTCAGTTTCTGTTTTCTTCATGCGATAACAAAATTTCAATGCAGCATATTGCTCTTCCCTTATCGCAGATATTATGCACGCTCCAAATATTGCTCAAAACTCAAAGTGGAGTGAGAAATGAGAGTAGCTGTGTCTAGTTTGTTTTCAAGATTTGCGAAACTGTGTGGTGAACAACAAGCTCACTCATCTCACTAATTGGTAAATATTTTCGGGTGCCATAAAAAAAATCTTTTTACATTAAAGGGGCCGTGAAACGAAAAAGTTTGAAAACCACTGGCCTAGGTCATGTGGTGATGCATGCGCCATGCATTTTGCATATATGCTATGACTTTTACATACATCTGCATAAAGGTTTTTAATTTAGTGGCTGGTGTGTGTATAACTCAGGCCCATCCAACCTGCATCTCAGAAGAGACCTTGCAGTTCATAAATCAATCAATATATTGAATCTAGCTCTCTTTTTTTTCGATTTTTTGACCAAGAACTTTTGGTTGCATAACTAAACGTTTTTTTTCAATTCATAGTAGTCATTAAATAGGTATATTTTTGTTTTTTAATCAATATTTTTTTGTTTACAAATAGAAATTTTTTCCTCTGGCTCTTTAAGAATACAGTTTTTTTCCTTGTGGCTCTTCACTGAGATTGGAATGGACAAGCTTTGTATAAAAGAAAGAATATGGTTTATGACCAACTCATTACTGGCATCACTTGAGAAGTTGTTATGGATTAACCCAGAAATTTGTAACTTGATTAAACGTAGAGACAAAGCTTGGATCAATTACAAAAACAATATGATGAATAAAACTTGCAAAAACCTGTACGAAAACCTATGAAATCAAGTTACTGCTGAAATCAGAGTTCAAAAACAAAACTTTTATAAAAAACAACTACTACTGGATTGAAAAGATATGCGACAAACCTGGGACTTAATTCACCAAGTGTTAGAAGATAAGGAGACAAATACTATTGATGCTATAATTACTAAAAATATGCTAAAATATTTGTCAGCATTACAAATTGTAAACAAATTTAATATTGAATACAACACTATGATATAAGAGATTAGAGAAAACGAAGAACAAGATGAAAATTGCACAAATTAACGAACAAAAATGTAAAAAAAAATGTAAATTTACGAACACCAAATCATTATTTGTAACCCCTGCTGAAACAATAGATATAATAAGAATAATTAAATCGTTAAATGAAAATAAAACACCAGGCTACGACAATATATAAATTAAACACCTTAAAAACAACATAGAAGGAGTGACTGATATAATAGCATAAAAAGTTAACCAAAGCATATTTACAGGTCAAATTTCAACAGATGAAAAAATTTCAATACTGAGAGCAATTTACAAAGGAGCCAACATTGCCAATTGCTGAACTGTTGCAATTCTGCCCATAATACATAAGATACTAGAAAAATAAATGCATAATATCCTATACACATTTCTCACAAAACATAAAATACTAAGTCATAAACAATATGGCTTCCAAAAGTGGAAAAGCAGATGAATATAGTATCATATTATGTATCATTATTAATAGTATCTTATCATTATTAATAGTATCTAATCATATTATTAATAGTATCATATTATGCTGGCAGACACTTACGAAAAAAATCTGCGGAAGTTTAAGTTCTGCGCTTTGAAACTGCATAAATTAAGATATATTTTAAAAACCAAAACACGTTTATAAAGCTATCTGCGAATCGATCATAAACTATGGTATAACAATTTATGGCACAACAAGCTTCACAAACTTAAAAAGATTGAAGGAATTCAATCCACAATCGCCAAAATCAAAACCACACACATCAAATTATTAGTATCTTATCCTTTCGAAATTTATATAAATACAACCTAACAGTAAATGGTATTTTTTATGATAAACATAAAGTAAAAATCCAAGACTAAAAAAAACACCAGACTGAAAAAAAAACTATTTTCAGTTACCAGCTTTTAGAAACAATAATGAAAAATATGAAAGCAATTACAAACTTTTAACCTCTTACCAAAAGAAATATTTTCCATAAAATGTTTTACTTTATTGAGACCAACTTAAAAGATGTCCTAAAAAATAGATTCATAGAAACAAACAAAAACATTCACTATAACCAACTGCTAAACTCAAAGAAACTGTACATAACAGAAATAAAAAAAGTGATTTATTGTATTATACCTGGAAATGGTTTTCTATAGCACAAAATAGATTAATGTTAAACGAGAAACACTGTAAATGTGAAATACCCTATAACATATACCACGAAATTCGTATTTGAATTAGAAATTTTATTTTACTATCGATGTTTTATGTCAATGTCATTAATTTCTTTGTTAAATATTATAAATGTCACATTTCAATATCAATATTAAAAAAATAAAGAAAAATATCTCCTTCATCAACAGCTCGAATGAAAGAGCTCTCATCAACATCATTTGATAAAAGGGCTAAATCATCAGCATAATCTAAATCAGAAATTTTAGTATCTCCAGACCATTTAAGGCCAAAATCTTTCCAATGAAGTGAATTTCGCATAACATAATCAATAACCAATCTAAAGAGAAAAGGAGACAAAATGCACCCTTGTCGAACATCAGAAGTAATGCTAACCAATTGCTACGAGCCTTACCAAATCTCACAGACAACATAGTGTTATTATAGAGAGCTTTCATTATGTTACCTAACTTGTCTGGTATACCATATGATCGCACAATCAACCACAGATTATGTCGATCAACAGGGTCGAAAGCCTTTTTGAAATCAACAAAGCTAGCAACCGAAGGTTTCTGAAACTCTAAACATTTCTCAAGAATCTGTCTAAGAGAAAATATCTGATCCACACATCCCCTACCACTTCTGAATCCATATTGCTCATCAAGCAATTGACGGTCAACCAGATTTTTAATTCTATTAAGCACAATTATGGAAAGAACTTTACCTGGAACAGAAAGTAGGCTGATACCCCTATAGTTATCACAAGAACTGTGATCACCGTTTTTGAAATTCGGGATAACAATAGCTCTGGTAAAATCCTTAGAAACCATGCCCTCATCATAAAAGATTTTCAAAATTTCAGTCATCCAAGTGGTAACAGAAGCATTCCCAGCTCTAAACATTTCCGTAGTAATTTCATCTATACCTGGCGATTTATGAAGTTCAGAAACAGCCAAAATAACTTCAGATTGTGTTATAGGGCCAACATTTAAGCCACCAATGTATCTATCATCACTGCAAACAATGGGAGTAGAACTAGCCACATTGTTTATAACATCGCTGAAATGCTCAGCCCACCTAGCCATGACAGAATCCTCACCTATAACCTTACCTTGTTTATCCTTCAATCCCTCCCTACCTGTCTGTTTTTTAACACACAAAATATTAACTGTCTGGTACAACTCTCTGCTTTTGTGCTAACTGCTTCCTTGACTTTGTCAGCCAAGCCATCAAGCCAAAAATTCTTAATCAGCAGCTAACTGATCCTTTACAAGTTTATAAAGCTCTCTGTAATGCCTTCTATTAGGATTAGTAGGGTATTGATTAAGGACATTTCTGCAGTTATTTCTTTCTGAAATAAGTTCATGTACCTTATCACTCAAACAAAAGAGTACTGTTAGTTTCCAAAAAAGCCTGTTTAAAATGGTTCCATTCTTCCTGATCTTCAGTAGTAAGCAAACCATGACTGTCATAATGACTAAGTAACCTATTATGGTAAGTTTTGCTATAGCTGGGTGTTTCAGAGCTTCGGTATTAGAGGTAAAATTTTTAACCCTAGCGCAATACTTTTTAAGTTTAAGTTGCAAGACACTTTTAACAAGGTAATGGTCAGATCCAATATCAGCTCCCCTATATGCCCTGGTATTCCTAACAGAACTAGCCTATTTGCTGTTAATTAATATATAATCAATTCTTATGCAGCCCATCAGGTGAAACCCATGTGTACTTATGTATGTCACGGTGTTTGTAATAAATGTTAGTTATTCTGAAACCATTGAGTTTACTTACCTGTAGGAGACGTTGCCCATTGCCATTGCAGCTACCAATACCAAAAGGGACTATCGCTCCTCCCCAAAGGTCAGAGTCAGTACCAACTTTGGCATTGAAGTCACCTAGAGCAAGGGTAATATCTCCTTTCTTGACAGGTTTCAAAATATCCCGAATTTGTCCGTAAAACCTATCCTTCTCATTCTCATCGACATCCTCAGTGGGGGCATAACAGCAGATAAAATTCAAGTCTTTAACGCTTGTCTGAAATTTTGCTGTAAGAAACCTTTCATAAATGCACTCATATCCTAGAAGATCATCACTAGTGTGTCTGCTGAGAAGCAGATCCACACCTTGGTGATGGGGGTGGGGGTGGCTCACTCGGTAGCGCGCCAGGCTCGTAATCTGTAGTTCCCAGGTTCGAGTCCCAGCTGGGTCAGCGTTGAGATTTTTCTTCGCAAAATTCCCCACCCTGCCCACAGTCAGAAGGGGACACCAATGGGCTTGGAGAGGCCGCCGTATGTCGGATGGGACGTTAAGCCGTGGCCCCGTGTGCGGGAGAGACATACTCTGTGCACGTTAAAGAACACGCTGGATGGCCTTGACGGGAGGCTACCATCTGTCTCCCAACAGCTGTTCCAGTGGGTCCCCCCCCAACCTTCTCTGAGCCTTCGGGGTCCATGTGATCTGGCCATTTAGCCCATGGTGTGCAAAAAAGTGCCGCTCAGAGGTAAAACAACCCAACCCAACCATTGTGATGCTTATTGTTGTCCCTCCCTGAAAAGAGAAATTTAAGATTATTTTTAAGAATCTGACCTTTATCTGTCCATCTGGTCTCTTGCAAGCCGAGAATATCTAAACTATAATGGTGGAATTCTTGTGAGAGGACATCAAGAGAAAAAGCTCTGTGCAGAGTCCTCATATTTCAACTACCTATGGAGAGAAAATTGTTAGTGGGATGTTTAAAGAAACTATATTTATTGAGAGAGAGAATGCCGACATTATCAAACAGCCCCCTAATCGCAGACATGGGCAAAGACCTGTTCCCCCACCACTAAAGGCTGAAGTCATCTACACTGGAAGACTTCCCCCAATGTGGAATTTGACGATGCCAGTAGAAGCAAAGAGTTCAGGTGCCTGCGATGACCTTTGCTCAGGATTATCCACCAGCTGATAAACATATCCTGTGAATCTATTCACTTGGGGCTGTCAACCCACAAACAAACAGAAAACACAGTGGAAGATTTTCCCTCCACAGAAGCCCACCAGTGCAGCAAAATCGGGATCCATAATCAAGCTCAGAGCCATATATCTTATATGATCAGCACCAGGACCCTGTGTGGTTGACCACTCCTCAGCAGGGTAGAAAAAAAAAGAAAAGTAGCCATAGTTGTCCAGATTAATAGGCGACACTAATCTGGGAGCCTTCCGCTACCGTTCACTTCCATGAGAGGGTATCACTTTTGAAAGATACTAACAGTCTGTACCATGAGAAGGCGGGGTCGGACATTAGATTCTAGGCCTGGCCAGTTCTATATATCATCACAGGGGATTAGTGCGTAGTTCTCCTACCAGTGACTTACCTAACTACCATTTACAAAAGCAGACAGTTTTGGGAAATTAGTTTGAAAAATATGGCAAAATCAACAGGTGAAAGACGTTTTCATGGGCTGGGAGCGGGGCTGGGGTGGCTCAGTCGGTAGCGCGCCAGGCTCGTAATCTGTAGTTCCCAGGTTCGAGTCCCAGCTGGGTCAGCGTTGAGATTTATCTCCGCAAAATTCCCCACCCTGCCCACGGTCAGTAGGGAACACCGATGGGCTTCGAAAGGCCGCTGTCCGTCGGATTGGACGTTAAGCCGTGGCTCCGTGTGCGGGAAAGCCATACCCTGTGCACGTTAAAGAACACACTGGATGGCCTTGACGGGAGGCTACCATCTGTCTCCCAACAGCTATTCCAGTGGATCCCCTCCCCCAAACCTTCTCTGAGCCTTCGGGGTCCTTGTGACCTGGCCATTTAGCCCATGGTGTGCAAAAAAGTGCCGCTCAGAGGTAACACAACCCAACCCAACCCAAGCCCAGGCGAATTTGCTGAAAATGTCAATCACGGTTAAAATGTAATTCGTATGGTTTTTGGGAAATTAAAATTTTTGCATATCAATTAAATCATTCTGTCACTCACATTTGAGACATAAACCCGTATGGTTTGGAATTTTTTATAGATGGGTTTATGTAACATGTACACATCTTGTTGTTGGAGAAATATTTTTACTTCTTTTTCCTTCAATCTAGTTTTGCGCATTAGATCTTTTATACCTGAAAATCCCTTTAATGGATCGTAGTAAACAGAAGAAAGCATCTTATTTCTTGTGTCCTAAACTGAACCGTTTCTTTGTTTTAATGATAGGTTTGATTATCGTTCTTGAAATTCTTTCTCCTAAAGTTGAATTCTGAATTTCACCCAAATCATTTAATAATTCTTGGTCGGCTTCGTGTCCCTTTTTAGTTTCTGTAGATTAGCTGTAAGAAATGTGCTTTTTCAGGCTTTGTTCACACGGTTAATACCAGGATCTCTTCGCATTAATCTTTTCTCCAGTTTCATAAAAGGTCCACAATACTGGTAACCTGGAATGTGCATTTCGGGTGGATTAAACTTTTCTTGTGTCCAGCTTACTATATCTCCACCTTTTACAAATTTGCCTTTCTGTTTCACAAATTTATACTTTATTTTTCCACATGTTCTGCAACTACCTCTTACCCTTTTATTCTTTGATATGACATATTCAACGTTGTCTGTTAAAGTTTTCGTTTTACACTTTACACAAACCATGTTTAATTTTTATATGTAAAATGTAAGTACGCGATACTTGTAAAATAAAGTATAATGTATCATAGTTATCTAAGTAGTTTAATGCCTGGGTAAAAGCAAAAATTGGAGAGTGCGTTTGTAAATAAGAATCTTATAACGTTAAGTATTGATCCACAGAAGAAAGGTAACGATACTTTGAAACTGACAAAGAGACAAATCATTAAACTGAAAAAATCTTCAACGCCAGTTCGACTTCGTTTCAGTAAAACACAACTAGGTGGACTTCTGCCGTTCTTAAACCTGCACTCGTAGCATTGGGAAAAGCAGCTGCAGTTGGAGCTGCGGGATATGCTGGTACTAAGCTTGCACAAAAAGTTCTAGGAAAAGGGTTATACATTCCTGGAAAGCAAAGAGCAGCTGGCTTATCTAAATATAAAAGAAAGAGATAAGGTTTGTACATTCTAGGAAAACAAATTTCTCAGGGATTAAAAAAAAAGAGCTCTTAAGTAACTTAGATATCGAAAAAATAATGAAAAACGAAAAAGGATTCCGTGGTGTATACTCTATCGATTCTTTGCCAACAAAAATTGTCAAGAACGAAAACGGTATAGTGAACTTTGATGTTTCACGTGGTTCAGGAACTCATTGGGTAGCTTATTTTAATAATGCGAAGTTACCTTGTGTTGAATACTTTGATCCATTCGGTTTATCGCCACCAGAAGAAATAATACACTATTTACTTACATTTTCAATACCGATCGTCTATAACTCTTCGCAAATTCAAGCAAATTACTCTATAAAATGCGGTTATTATGGATCCATTACATTAAACGAAGGAATAATAACATAAGATCATATGATTAATGAAGGAATAATAACATAAGTCCATATGATGAAACGAAGGAATAATAACATAAGCCCATATGATGTATCAGTTTGAACAATACATCATGTGAGCAATTTTTAGTTGTTGGCTAAAAAGAAAACTAACGATCGGAAAGAATTGTTGGTAACAACTAGCATATGAGTACTACATAGTACTACACCACATTAATAAAGATGGTACTCATAACTATCAGTTCCTCTACTATTACGGCATACAACCCCGAAGATTTGGAAAATAATTATCACACTCAATGTGAATACGAGATAGCCCTGATCGATAGTAATATGTGGTATTCCTGGTACAACATCAGTGACAAATATAACAATAACACTGAAATACTTCAATGGAAGGCAATGGAATAAAATAACTTTCCCGAATGGAATGTACGATATAAACGGATTTAATGATGCTTTGAAAAATGTCTTTGGGGATCCTAGCCCTATAATACTAGAAAGCAACCTCCCCACCTTACGATTTGTTACTCGTTTGCCAAGAGGATATAAAATAGATTTTTCCGAAGGAAAGTTGCTAGAAATACTAGGGTTCGAATCGAAAATTATCGATGCAGGAAAATTCGAAGGAAAGTTTCCACCCAACATAACGAGAGAGGTCAATCGCTTTCTGATTCACTGTTCTATTGTCGAATCTTCTTATCTCAATAACCAGAAGAGCGACGTGTTGTACAGTTTCGTGCCTTAAACACCGCCTGGCAGTTTAATCGAAACACATCCATTCTTACCCATATATTTACCGCTGAATAAAACTGATTACATTTACAACGTTAGAATGAAAGTAAGCGATCAGAATAATAAAGTAATTGACTTGAACAAGGAAAACGTTACTTATATGTTACACATCAGACCCAAATAAAGATGAAGATACTGAGAAAGCGAATTAAAATATTTTATACAATTCTGTCTCGTGTCGTTCGACTCGTGTCGTCCGTCCGTCGTGTCTCGTCTCGTGTCGACGAGAAAATATCCCCTAAAAGCAGAAATATTCTTAATCGGTTAATTTACGGAAATGGCCTAAAAATCATAAAGTAAGTATAGGATGAACGTTGAAGCTACTTACTGAAATTTGTTCGAAGACTCAATAGACGATAATTCCACGACAAAATATGAGTACTTAGAATATCGGGAAACCAATGTTAATGTTAAAAATCTTGAAAAATGCGAAATATTTACCAAAGATATGGACGTTTTCCTACATCCGCACAACAGTTATATACATGTCAGAGGCAAAATACTGAAATTAGATGGGTCTGATATCGGCGGCAGTGATGTAGTTACGATGGTCAATAACGGGTACAACATTTTTAACAGAGTTCAATATTATATCGAAAACAGTGAATTGTAAGATATTGAATTGCCAGGAGTGACGACCACAATTCACAATTCAATTGATTTTACCGAAGATTTTTCACACAAGTATGATGTGGTTCAAAGATACCGCAGACAGTTCGAAAATGAATAAATATTTGTATGACGGAGGTGAAGATAAACTTGACACGAATAATAAGATAAAGGATTTTGCATAAGCGTTGAAGAGAAATCCTGAATTCCATTAAGGATTCTCGGACTGATATGAAATTACAAAAATATAGTCGTAATATAAGTTTATTCTTACCATTAAATCGGCTATTTGGATTCTGCTGAGACCTGGATAAAGTTTTGCGGTGTAAAACATACCGTAAAATTAGAAAAAACGACAAAGACATTTTTCAGAGAGTTGGGGCTACGTTGTATAAATTTGAAATATCTCGCATATCTTGGTTTATTCAAAAAGTTGAACCATCACTACAAGTACTTGCAAAACTAGAATCTCTGTTAGCAAGCGGTAATACACATGAAATCTTTTGGGAAACTTGCAAACTGTACAAATCTGATACTAGAATTGACTATAATGTCAGTTGACGGGTTGTTCATCATCCTCATCCTCATCCTCTGGTGTTTAGCCTCATGGCTGCTTAGCCATGGGATTCGGAGGTCCAACCAGACCCTCTTTCTGAAGCCTTTAGGCACACTGTTCACTACCCTATTCGCCAATCTAAAATTATCCATACGGGCAACATGGCCAAACTAACGGAGTCTCTATCTGCGCAATATGCTCTGCTTAAAGGAGGTTGTGAACTCCTTCGCCTAACCTCATCATTAGTTACAAAGTTGAACCACCTAATGCCCAAGATACTGCGTAAGCATCTAGAATCAAAAGCATCTATTTTCCTGTTATCTTGTTTACACAGTGTCCAAGTTTCATTACCATAGCTAACCCTAGAAAGAACCAAACTATTATACAATCTAATTTTAGTCTTTAGGTGTATACGCCTATTTCTACACACTCCATAGATTCTTAAAGTCCCGGCAGCAATCCCTATCCGTCTGTTAATCTCAAGCCGCACATCACCAGCATCCCAAGATAATTAAATTGTGACACCTGTTCAAGATTGCAACCATTCAGATTAACTGAATCACAGCGTGCCTGACCAATTTTCATCACTTTACTTTTCTCTCTGTTTATAACCAAACCTACTCTACTACCAGTTTCATTAACAGTTCGAATGAAAGAGTTCATCTCATCAACATCATTTGCCAAAAGGGCTAAATCATCAGCATAATCTAAATCAGAAATTTTCGTATCTCCAGCCCATTTAAGGCCAAAATCTTTCCCATGAAGTGAATTTCGCATAACATAATCAATAACCAAACTAAAGGAAAAGGAGACAAAATGCACCCTTGTCGAACACCAGAAGTAATGCTAAACCAATTGCTACAAGACTTACCAACTCTCACACATGACTCATTGTTATGATAGAGAGCTTTCATTACGTTAACTAACTTATCTGGTATATCATATGATCTCACAATCAACCACAAATTATGACGATCAACAGAGTCGAAAGCCTTTTTGAAATCAACAAAGCTAGCAACCAAAGGTTTCTAAAACTCTAAACATTTCTCAAGAATCTGCCTTTGTGATCCACACATCCCCTACCACTTC
Organism: Ryuthela nishihirai; assembly: GCA_038380435.1. Classification (NCBI taxonomy): domain Eukaryota; kingdom Metazoa; phylum Arthropoda; class Arachnida; order Araneae; family Heptathelidae; genus Ryuthela; species Ryuthela nishihirai. The sequence continues at coordinate 6,490,166 of JAWZYU010000021.1, forward strand.
TGAATCCACATTGCTCATCACGCAATTGACTGTCAACCAGATTCTTAATTCTATTAAGCACAATCATGCATCTCCCCTATAAACCCATGTGTACTTATGTATATACTTATCTTTACCTGGAACAGAGAATAGGCTGATACCCCTATAGTTATCAGAAGAACTGCGATCACCTCTTTTGAAAATAGGGATAATAATAGCTATGGTAAAATCCTCAGGAACCATGCCTTTATCATAAAAGATATTCAAAATTTCACTCATCCAAGTGGTAAACCGAAACATTCCCAGCTCTAAGCATTTCCATATTAATTTCATCTACACCTGGCGACTTATGAAGTTTAAGTTTAGAAATAGCTGAAATAACTTCAGAATGTGTTATAGGGCAACCATTAAAGCCATCAATGCATCTATCATCACTGCAAACAATGGGAGTAGAACTAACCACGTTGTTTAGAACATCACTGAAATGGTCAGCCCACCTAGTCATGACAGAATCCTCACCTTCTATAACTTTATCTTCTTCATCCTTCAATCCCTGTATACCTGTTCGTATACCTGTTCGTTTTCTACCACAAAAAAACATTAACTATCTTGTAGAGCTGTCTGTTGTCTAACTGCTTCCCTGCGTTGTCAGCCAAGCCATCAAGCCAAAGATTCTCATTAGCAGCTAACTGATCCTTTACACATTTATTAAGCTCTCTGTAATGCTTTCTATTATGACTAGTAGGGTATTGATTAAGGACATTCCTGCAGTTCTTTCTTTCCGAAAATAAGCTCAAGTGCCTTATCACTCAGATAATTCTGTCTCTTCTGCTCCCTTTTTCCTAAAAGAGTACTGTTAGTGTCCAAAAAAGCCTGTTTAAAATGATCCCATTCTTCCTCAACTTCAGTAGTAAGCAAACCATGACTGTCATAATGACTAAGTAACCTATCATGGTAAGCTTTGGCTATAACTGGATCTTTCAGAGCTTCAGTATTAAAAGTAAATTTTTTAACCCTAGCACAACACTTTTTAAGTTTAAGTTGCAACACACTTTTAACAAGGTAATGGTCAGATCCAATTTCAGCTCCCCTAATATGCCCTGGTATTCCTAACAGAACTAGCCCATTTGCTGTTAATTATATGTAATCAATCATATTCTTATGCAGCCCATCAGGTGAAACCCATGTGTACTTATGTATGTCACGGTGTTTGTAATCTGTGTTAGTTATTCTGAATCCATTGAGTTTACTTACCTGTAGGAGACGTTGCCCATTGCCATTGCAGCTACCAATACCAAAAGGGCCTATTACTCCTCCCCAAAGGTCAGAGTCAGTACCAACTTTGGCATTGAAGTCACCAAGAACAAGGGTAATATCTCCTTTCTTGACAGAATTCAAAATATCCTGAAGTTGTTCATAAAACCTATCCTTCTCATCCTCATCGGCATCCTCAGTGGGGGCATAACAGCAGATAACATTCAAGTCTTTAACGCTTGTCTGAAATTTTGCTGTAAGAAACCTTTCATTAATGCACTCATATCCTAGAAGAGCATCACTAGCGTGTCTGCTGAGAAGCAGACCCACACCTTGGTGATGCTTATTGTTGTCCCTCCCTGAAAAGAGAAATTTAAGATTATTTTTTAAGAATCTGACCTTTATCTGTCCATCTGGTCTCTTGCAAGCCGAGAATATCTAAATTATAATGGTGGAATTCTTGTGTGAGGACATCAAGAGAAAAAGCTCTGTGCAGAGTCCTCACATTCCAACTACCTATGGAGAGAAAATGGTTAGTGGGATGTTTAAAGAAACTATGTTTATTGAGAGAGGGAATGCCGACAATATCAAACAGCCCCCTAATCGCAGACAGGGGGCAAAGACCCCTTTCCCCCACTACTAAAGGCTGAAGCCATCTACACTGGAAGACTTCCTCCAATGTAGAATTTGATGATGCCAGTAGAAGCAAAGAGTTCAGGTGCCTGCAATGACCTCCGCTCAGGATTATCCACCAGCTGATAAACATATCCCGTGAATCTATTCACTTGGGGCTGTCAACCTACAAACAAACAAAAAACACAGCGGAAGATTTTCCCTCCACATAAGCCCACCAGTGCAGCAAAATCAGGATCCATAACCAAGCTCAGAGCCCTAATTCAGTCCAGTTCAGTGGGTTTATATGGTCAGCACCAGGACCCTGTGTGGTTGACCACTCATGAGCAGGATAGAAGAAAAAGATAAGTAGTCATAGTTGTCCAGATCAGTAGGCCAATCTGGTAGCCCTCCCCTTCTGTTCACTTCCACAAGAGAATATCTCTTTTGAAAGATAGTAACGGTCTGCACCACGAGAAGGTGGGGTCGGACATTAGGACATAGGCCTGGCTGGTTCTATGCATCATCACAGGGGATTGGTGCATAGCTCGCCTTCCAGTGACTACCTATCTACCATTTACAACTCAAAATAAACCCATCTATCTTTATGTCGTCTTAGAAAAGTCTAACTGATTAAATAGTCAAATCAGAAAGAATATGGTGTTTGATCACATGTTACTAGAATGGATTTAGATCAGAGTGAATAGCAAACAGTTTCCCAAACAAGAATTCGAGTGGAACTTTGAATGCAACACTTTAGACTAGGCTCGTGTTTACAACAGCTCTTTAGCTGCAAAAAATATGGATATCGACTTGGGAACACAAATTAATTATCAGATCTTTAGGAAACTGTATCTGATATTCTACTTCGATGTCGGCAAATACGAATCACGTTTATATGAATTATCAGCAACTGCTGACATCGAAATAAGATTTAAATTAAATAGGGCGCAAAAAGAATTATATCACTCATATATTGCGTAATTATCTCAGAACGAAAAGCAACTTCACAACCTTTGGAGGGAAAACTTTTAGTTGTTGGCTAAAAAGAAAAACTTTTAAATACAGTCATTTCGAAATCTATATCTATTTGCACATTTTAAAAATGTATGTATGTTCCTGGACCAGTATTTTTGCAGCTTCACTTAATGCTGAGGTGCAGTGAACTCTAAAATAACATGAATCAATTAAACTTTAAGAAATGAAACTAAATCTCGACCCTGTTGTTCTTTAGAAAGAGGTCGAGACTGATTTCTACTTAGTTTGAATTAAGCACAACATAAAAAAAAAAACTATTTTCTCTCTCTATACAAACTTCATACATTCTTAAAATTATTCTAACCTACGTCACTTTTCACTTCAAATTCAATCTTTAAAATTTTTATATCTCGCATACATGCCATCATTCATAACCATATTTCACTCTCCATTTCACTTAACCCAATGCTCTTCATCATTTTCAAAATAGTACAAATCTCATCTCTAGAAACTTCCCTAATTTTTTTCTAACTTACATTACTTTAAATGTTCAGTACAGCAAAAAGCACAGAATTTGCACCATAGACAATACTAAGAAGCATTTGGCCTGTTATGCTTAAATTTGCATTTTTTATCCTGTTTTTTTCATGATTTGACTGTAATTTCATTACTTTCATTTTTTTTCAAAATTAGATTCATCTCATACCCTCTCATTCTTGCTAGAGCAAAGAAAATTCATACATTCACGGATATCACTTCGTAGTCTATCTTTCCATAATATTTTTTCTCTCCCAGCTCCCGAAAACGTCATTTTATTGTTGATTTTGCCATATTTTTCAAACTTTTCCCAAAACATTTCCCAAAACTGTCTGGTTTTGTCGAATTCTCTGATTTACCTGGCTTTTACAACCCAACAGCCCAATAATCCAGTGAGGTGTATGATAACTCAACAAAACACATTATTTTATTTCTTTCACACACACCTCATTTTTCTGAAAATTAGTTTAAATAAATTAGTTTCTCCCCTAAAAAAGTTAAATTAGCTTTTCAACTGCTTGTTGTTTTTCTGATTTTCAGACTTTTTCTCACAGGAAACAAATTTTTTATATCATCTCCCGAAACTTTTCCGATAGATTAGCATAGAATTCTCTAGACCTTTTCACTGTGCCAGAACTTTCATTTATGTTACTACTGACCGTGTTCACCATCGCCCCTCTGTGTTTGTATGGGCAGTGATGGTAAACCAGCACTTTACTAGTCCATTTTCATTACATTGAGACCAATGAACCATCGTTATATATTCTCGTCAGCAGTTATCTGTGTAGTATGCATTGAAATTGCAACCCCTTCCAGGACATGGGACTGTGTGTTCTACAGCGAGGAATGCTTTGTATTAACTGTGCGACTGCCATTCACCATTTCAGTTTGGATAGCATTGCCCAGTCAACAGCCGAACCACTTCCACTGTGGCGTGCTGTTTTCTCTTCCTGCAATTCTTCCCTTTGCAGGATGGGGAAGGCCTTTACACTCAACTGGGTGTACCAGCAACTCTTTGCCAGCTACTGTGCTGAGCTCCCAGACTTCTTATCCATCTTCACAGATGGCTCGAAATGTCTGGCATGCCTGTGAGATTGACCATGGTCTATTTGATGTTATGATTGCAGATCAGATCCCACAGTGTTCCATATTCACTACTGAGTTATATGTTACCAGTTTTGCTTTTGACTAAGTAACGGCTAAGCATATTGTTGGTGCGTGCTTTACACTGACTTGCTTAGCTCACTACAGGCTTTGATCTTGGTGAGGCCTCGCCCTGTTCTTTCCAAGATCTGGCAGCCACTATCACCATCCTCTTCTCTTGGGTACCCTCTCACGTAGGCATCAGGGGCATTGATTTGGTAGATGCTGCTATCAAGTCAGCCATGTCCCTGTCTGTCTGCATTGCTGGTTCCATACTTGAACTTCATTGTTTTACACCAAGTTCTGGGCATAGTGGCAAAGAACTTAGTTGTAACAGATTGCGAACAAATTCTTTGAGATCAAGTCTATTGTCAAACAATGGCAGTCATGTTTTCACTGAAAATTGCTCAGCTCCTTGGTCATTCATTTATTACACATTCATTTCTTTTATGGGCAGACCATGAACCTAAGTGCGAGTTTCGTGCCATCATTTTAATATAAAACATATTTTAATCGTATTTCAAGCTTTTATTTGTGAATGTCTTATTTCAGTTCTCATTATACTCTAACATCTTTTATTTAATGACTCGTTTTTAATACCTGTTCTTAACGTTTTGCATTTTACTAGATATTTTAACCCTTTATAAATGTTTTTCCTTTTTTTTGCATTTTACACTTTTTTCTGCTTTTACATGGGTTTTATACACCCATTGTTAATTTCTGTCTTTGAGTTTTTTTTGGTTGTTTTTGAGCCTAGTTTTTATACATATTTTTATATTTAGACAAATGAATTCACAACTCATCATTGATTTCCTGAGTATCTATTAACTATCAAGTTGTTTTATGTAACAGGATGATGAGTTTAGAGGAAAAATTGTCTTGAACCGGATTGAAAAACAACGTTGAACCCACGATCTCCTCATGATATCTCAGGTGCTCTGATCACTGAGCTGCTGGCTACTGCTCAATCCTTCTGTGGATGTCAGAGCACCTGACATGTCACCAGGAGGTGGTGGGTTCAGATCCCACCTGGATCTAGACATTTTTATTTCTACACTCATCTTCATCCTGTTACAGTGAGATTTGATAGTGGGTAGAAACTCAGTAAATTGTTGTTATACACTTTCTTTCTTGTAGTGTCCTTACAGTTTTGTTCTTTTCGTGTTGATTTTAACTTTGGTTGCAGATTCGATGTCTTTTATTTTTTTATTAAATCTCATATGAACGACATAGCCTTTGTTGCTGTTGCACCATAAAACCCCAAACAACCAAGCCAAAGTCAGCAATCCTGATTTTGGTCTTAGTGGGCTATATCCTTGTATGTGAAAACCTGTATAAGTCAGGAGTTTTTCAGATCTCTCACTGTCCTATGTGCTGCATTAAAAAAAAGAAAAATTATCTAGGAGATCGTATGGCAGATAGAAGGATCAGTGTAAAGATTTCATAAAAAGAATAAAAAATTTTCCGAGTTTGTTACGAAAATGTAGAGAGTTGGCAAAGGCAAACAAACCAATTGCCTAAATGTAAGCTTTAAGCCTTCCTTTAATGTGCTTTGTTGACTAAATAAAAATTCGTTTTCTAAAAAGAACTAAAAAGATTCAGTTTCTATTACTCCAAGTAAGCTCACCTGACAAAACATCAGTCATCACCCGCCATAAGAGAGTTATGTCCATTCGACAGCAACAGTGGGCACACCAGTAATAAATGCGTCCTACAAATAGCTGTGCCGTGTGCTATGGGGTTCATACAATGACAAGAAGTGGTTACGTGCCATGTGTGTGTTAATTGCTCCATGAAACATGGTCGCGCCAAAGTTGTGAATGAGTGGCAAAAATGTGTTATTGTGTTTGGCTGAGCCAAAGGGCATAGTGTACAAAAAGTTGCTGCCTTTGCAGGTGTTTTGAAACATACTGTCCAAAGGGTCTTCCAGCAGTGGTGTATATCGCAGTCCACTGCTAATGGTCACCAGAACTGCAGCAGAAAGACTGCTCACCAATAGGGACTGCCGCAGTCTGTCATGCACTGTTAGGGCAAACCACTTTGTAACGAGGCAGGAATTGCTCGTCAGTCAGTCAATGCAGGCCTACAACAAACTATTTCTGAACAAACATTCTGAAGGGAACAGTATGCCATGGATATCTGAGCAGAGTACCATGGAAGAGACCCATGTTAATAGCTCTGCACAAGGCTGCACAGCTACAGTGGGTGCGACACCACAAAGACTGGAATGTCGACTTTTGGAAGCATATGATCTAGTTGGATGAGTCACCTTTTGGCTTGTACTTGAATGATGCGAGGTGACGGGTACATTGTAAGTCGTATGAAGCCTTCCATGCGGACTGTGTGCAAGGTTCTGTTCAAACTGGAGGAGGCTTCTGTTTCACGTTACGAGGAAATGGGTCCTTTGAGGAAATGGGTCCTTTGATTGCGGTGACATCACACTTGAACCAGAAGGGCAACTGGACGACCATACGTTGCCTTTTGTGCAGCATCTCCACAGTGAACACCAGAAGGATACCCCAGTATTCCAAGACAACAGTTGTTGCATGCACAGGGATCAAAGTGTGTCCGATTGCGCAACGAGCATTCTGAAGCCTTCGACCATCTCGACTGGCCTGCCAAATCACGGATTTGAATACCATAGAAAACTTGTCTGACTATTTGGGGCAACGAGTGAAGCGCCATTCCAGCCATCTGGCCGAACTGCGGCATTTGTTGCCAGAAGATGAATATTGATGTGCACTACATCTGCACACTGGTGGCATCCATGCTAGACAGGATTTCGATTGTTCTTTGATCGCACGGAGGCGTTACGAGCTATTAGGTGACATTCAGCCAGGGGTGACTAATTTTTTGTCTGGTGAGTTTATTTACACACTATGTTGAAAGTTAGGTGGTTTTATTTTCCGAATAATTTTGTGGCTTAACCAATGAGTCCTTTTAACCATCTTGCATAAGAAGAAAGTGTATTATTTTGACTATGTTGCTAGCTTGGAAGATTACAGACAAGCAAAATAGAATCATGAATAGTGTTCTTATGAATCACGTTCAAAAAGTTCTTCACATGCATCTGCAGAACAAAAACCATTGCCCTTACCACAACAAAACTTTTACTGTCCTTCAAATTACTCCCCTCCAGTATCTATGTAAAGTTGCCAATTTCAGAATACTTTATGGTGATTCTGTTGGGGAATCCTCCACAACTCTGAATAAACACATTTTGCAAGGTGTTGCACCCCTGAAAAATACTTTCCATCAAGTTCCATTTTAATTTTTGGAAATAATCAAAAATCACATAGGATAAGATTGGGTGAATATGCAGGATGGGGTGATAGTTTTATTTTTTTCCTGCTCCACCCCTCCAAACACGGCAAGCTGTAACTTGCCGGGTTTTGTGAGCACTGGCATTGCCATGAAGAAGGAGAACCCTTGACATGCCTGTTGTCAGATGCTGGTCCTTCATCTCCTTAAACATTTTGGGCAAAACAATGTGGTATGTAATGGTGTAATGTTGTAGTATTATCTATTTATAGTAATTTTTTCAGGTAAAGTATCAGCAGCAACCACTCCTTGGGAATTGAAAAAAATTATGAATGTCCTTTTCTTTGAGTGAAAGTCCTTCCAGATGATTTCGAGAGGCAATTCATTTTCTACAACCCAAACATAGTATCGATATTCAATAGTAAAGCCATATCTCATCACATGTGACATTGTCTGTTAACCGTTTGGGGTCACTAGGTTCAGAAATTCTAGCATTTCCTTGAACTAATAAAGTCGATCTATACATTTTTGCTGTTGTGTGAATTTGTGAGGTATCCATTTGGTACAGATCTTTCGGAACTTTGAATGTTGATGAATAATAGTTTCTACACTGACATCTAAACCTATTATATGTTAATAGTGATTTATGGGTTTTCCTTAATGAGTTCACGGACAGCCAATGATCGTCCTCTTGTTCATGGCCTCCTTTGGTCTTCTTGCACAAGGTAGGTCTTTAAAGCTTTGCTGTCTTTCTCTGAATTTGCGCATCCATCCCGTAACAATGCCATATGAACTGGCACAATCCCCATATACTTACGATAAATCAGCATGGATTTTTTCGTGTTGTCCTCAAGCCGCATCCTTGAAAATGTAAAATCTTACCCTGTCTTTAATAGACTTCATAGGAACATTGCAGAGATTTTGTAAGCTGAACTTTATGCACTGCCAGAAAAGAGAGCAATGATCATACGGCCTTTGTTTTTAACACGTAATGACAAGCTTTCAAACAAATCATAGCTCATTAACTTCTTAGGAATGAGTGCAAATGTATAAATACGTGTCAAGAACTTTCTGAATGTCCCTCTTAATATTATAAACAAGAGTATTAAACCAAAAAAAAAAATGAACCAAATAGTATCTTATTTGAATTGCCTTTCTGTACTCGAATGCAGTTATTGTTGCGTAGGTTAGAAGTATCATGGACCCTCCTCCCCCCTCGCATAACAAATTTAATTTGTTCCACAAAAACATTTATATTCAAAATTCATTATGCGAATTTTGGAAATATATGTTAAAGGCTTAATTCGTTTCAAGACCATCATAAGTTGACGTTTTTGAACTTAAAACTACAGTTTATAAAATTTGAGCACTAATTTGTGAGAAATAAGGATGATAAGAATATGGTAAAAGATTAGAAATAATGGAAACGTAGTAAAAAGTTAAATGAGGCATAGAAATATAACAGTAAAACAATCATCATTAGGTTAAAAAGATGACCATCTTAAGGAGTCAGTTTATGGAAAAGTTGGGATAGGAAAAAATTAATTTTTGAAGTAGAATCTCCTTTCTATATACACTCTGGATGATTACATCTGGTGCAGATATAAGGATTTTCAGTGTTGCTGCAACTCTTTCCACACCCAAAACAACAAAAAAATGCATACAATGGCAATTGAGCTCCAAACACTAATAAATGAGCTTCGCTGGTTGGCTGAGGTCTGCTGAGACCACCTAGGAACACTGACCAAAATTAGCAACCGGCCAACTTTTGTAAGCGATTCGTTATGTGGGAAGTATTCATTATGTGAATCAATGTGAGCCACTGGGAGGCAGTTTGTTAAGCGAAAATTCGCTATCCAGTGACTTCTTTATGTGGGAATCCATTGTACTTGGGAATATGATCTATACCTTCCTATCTTTTAGTTGCTTGATAAGATTATTTCCGCATTTATTTCCTCTCTTATATCCTTTGTGTTCCTTACATGCCATGGTGGGCTGGAGTCATCTCAGCCTGGTTCGTGCACGCCAGTTGTTAAAATATTGATGATCGGCAAACCAGTGGCAACAGAAGAGTTTGTTAAAGAGCAGAGAAAGAGAAAGCCATGTGGAATTTGCATTATATTACAGTATTACTCAGAAAATTCACTGTTAAGGAATCATTAAACGTTCGCAGACTATAATAATTTTAAGTAGCGTCAGTTAAATAATTTTACATTTAGTAAAACAACTGAGCATCTTTGAGTCAAAATTTTGTTGCCTAGTCTCTGTAATACGGTTCTATACAGTTACTGCTTTTTCCTAAAGACAGAATATTTACCGAATTATCACAATAATTAGTACTTATCACAATAATTAATCCCTTGATACATAGTGACTGACACACTCACAGTATTCCGAGTTGTGTTCATAGTGTCTAGTGTTGACTTGCCACCCATAAACTGACTTGCCTTAGGTGACTTGATAGTATATTATGAGCGAATGTCTTCGAAGAACCATGGACCTTCGAAGAATCACCTTGCAATCATCATAAGAGAATACGTCAACATGGACAGGGTTCTCCAAAGACATTTTAATAAACTGTCAAGTCACCAATAACATGGACACAGCGTTCTCCAAAGACTTACATAATGAACTGTCAAGTCAGCTATGGCAAGTCAGTTTATGGACAGCAAGTCAACACTGGATGCTATGAAGACAACCCTGAACATTGTTAGTGTACCAGCCACTATACAGCAAGGGATTTTAAAAAACAAGAGCAAACTATTGTGAGAATTTGTTAAATATTCTCCCTTTAACAAATAGCAGCACCTCTATCGAACTTATTACAGAGACTAAGCATGAAATTTTAATTAAAATATTTTGAAAAAAATTCATCGTCGACACGGCGGGAATCGAATCCAAATCTCACCAGATTCATGCCAGAGCGCACTACCAATGTACGATGCCTCCGACAATGAAATTTTTCAGAATAAGACCTTACAATTCTGTACTGAGACGTGGCTGACACAGCGCCATCTATACTCAAGGAGATGCAACTTTTTCCAAACGTTGCTATTGAATTTCAGATGTTAATGAGAAGGTCGATAACGCTCAAGCGTATATATGATGAAAAATCGATCCATAGTAAATACACAGATTGCCTGTAGAGATAGACTTCAAACATTAGTTAAAATATTCTGAAAAAAATTCACCGCCGACACGGCGGGAATCGAACCCGCATCTCTCCAGATTCATACCAGAGCGCAGTACCGATCAATTTTTAATCATATATATGCTTGAGCGTTATCGACCTTCTAATTAACATCTGAAATTCAATAGCAACGATTGGAAAAAAAGTTGCATCTCCTTGAGTATAGATGGCGCTGTGTCAGCCATGTCTCAGTGATGAATTGTAAGGTCTTATTCTGAAAAATTTCATTGTCAGAGGCGTGGTACAATGGTAGTCCCATAACTTGAAAATTAATTTTTATATAATGTAATTTTTTGGAAGTAAAATTATCTTTTTTTGACTTTTTGCTTTTTTGTTGCCTATTTAGAAATAAAAGTTTGTACTGATAAGATAAAAAGAAAGAAAAAATAATATTACAAGATAAAATTCACATCGATGAAGTATGTATTTTGATTTTTTTTTCTTTTTTGCTTATAAATAGTTTTTCATTTTATTTTCTCTTTTTAAGGAATATGGTTCTTTTAAAGTGCAGTTAATAGTAGTTGGAGAAAGTTCACAATTGGAGCCAAATTATGCAATGGTTGAAAGAACTGTGCTAAGTACGTTTGATTCTATGATTAATGCAGTCACCACAATACCAAGAGTGGAAACATGTCTTTATCAAGTGAGAATATTTTTAATTTTCTCTTCTGACTTTAAAAATATTTAAGACAATGGTGAGATAAAAATATAAAGTTCGTACTCTGTATAAAGGGTTATAGTGTTAAAATGTATATTATGTATGTATATTAATTAATGGCAAATGGGCTAGTTCTGTTAGGAATGGCAAGTCTTAAAGGGGACTGGAAATTGGTCTGAGTGCTAAAGTTAAAACACTATTTTTAATACTGAAACTTTGAAATACCCAGTTATATCCAAAGTTTAACACGATAGGTTACGTAGTCATATGACAATCATTGTTAACTTAGTATTGATGCTGAGGAAAAATTGGACCGTTTGAAGCAGGCTCTTCTTGAAACTAACAGCACTCTTTTGGGTAAAAAAGAGCATAGGAGAAGAAATTATTTGAGTGATAAGGCTGAGCTTTGTTCAAGAGAAAAAATAAGAAAGTCAAAAACTATTTCATAAAACTATTAAAAGTGTATTTAAAAAATCTGGACCAAAATGCAACTTCCTTCTACAAAAAATATATCGGAGCAACTCTGTTCACCCTGACAAAACCCTCCTCTGAGCTCCAACACACTAACAGTCTAACATTCTGTCAACTGACTCAGTGACTTCCGTAACTTACATTACACGTGGCATGCAACTGACGTGTGTGTTACACGTTGGGAAAGCACATTGGCATAACTTGATGAATACACGTTCGCACTAATTATTATGCAAGGTGGGTGTGTGTCCTTCCATGTACATTAGCAGCTGTGATCAAAAATTGAAGTTGTGTATGCGCAACTGCTCTTGTGGTATGAGCGAAGGAGAAATGATGATTCAACGGAAATAAGTATAATGCCCCAAAACAATAACTATAACGCAAATAAAGTAAAACTGGTTAAGGAAAAGTAAAAGTGAATGAGTGAATCATCACAACTTACCCTCCAAAGGGAGTCAAAATTTGACCTAACAAATTTTGATGAGCAATTTGGAATGTTAGGACACTACTTACGCCATTTAAAAATCGGTGAACATAAATAAAGCAATTAGTATGAATGCGTAAATTTAATAATGCGAACTAATCTTACTTCGATACAGTCTTCCAGCACAACCAAAGGTTCTTCCCCCCATTCTCCTAAGAAATATATAGAGCTACTTACTGTAATTACATACAATGGCTGTGGTAGTTAACTGCATACTAGCGTTAATTGGGCTAATTAGTATCACATTCCGAAATGATTCAAAAGTTGCATACTCCTAACTGTATAAAATGCTTGTTAATCTCACTCCTAATTTACTTATCTGCTAAAAGGTTAAAGAAAAAAATATTATAAATACATCAAATTTTGCTCATTCACAGAATATAATTACAGGTGCATCAAGTGGGGTACATAAAAGTTTATTCCCCTAACAACAATCAAATGCATGAAAGCTGGGGCGGGGGTGGCTCAGTCGGTAGCGTGCCAGACTCGTAATCTGTAGTTCCCGGGTTCGAGTCCCAGCTTGGTCAGCGTTGAGATTTATCTCCGCAAAATTTCCTGCCCTGCCCACGGTCAGCAGGGGACACCGATGGGCTTGGAAAGGCCGCCGTCTGTCGGATGGGACATTAAGCCGTGGCCCCGTGTGTGGGAGAGCCATACCCTGTGCACGTTAAAGAACACGCTGGATGGCCTTGACAGGAGTCCAGTGGGTCCCCTCCCTCAACCTTCTCTGAGCCTTCGGGGTCCTTGTGACCTGGCCATTTAGCCCATGGTGTGCAAAAAAGTGCCGCTCAGAGGTAGAACAACCCAACCCATGAAAGCTAATCTTCACTCGTTTCACATAGAAAAACAGGCATTGGGGCTCCATTAAACCCACCTAACTACAATCATCGCGAAACTTTCATTTTACAAACAAGCGGGCATTAATCATCCTCTAAAACTTTACTTAAACGTGTGTCTATGCTCACAGCCGTTCACCATCGTCAACCCTTGCAGTGAGCACGTAATCATCGACATTAGACCATAGAAGACTGGAAGAGGGTCGCATGGTCAGACGGACGAATCCCGTTTTCTGTTACACCATGTGGGCGGACGAGCTCGTGTACGATGTTTACCCACGGAAGCCTTCTGAACTGAATGCACTCTGGGACGGATCCAGGCGGCTGGAGGGAGTGTGATGGTCTGGGAAATATTTTATTGTGGAACACTTGGACCAATTATCCCTGTAGAGCAAACTCTGACAGTTGTCACCTACCTGAACATCGTGGCTGACCAAGTACACCCCTTTATGGCGACTGTATTCCCTAGCAGAGATGGTGTCTTTCAAGAAGACAATGCTCCATGTCACACTGCGAAGAAGGTTCAGGAATGGTTCCTAGAAAATGATGAAGAATTCCATTTATTGCCATGGTCCCCAAATTCCCCAGACATGAATCCTATCGAGCATTTGTTTTTGAGTTGGAGAAAGGGGTACGAGCAGCATCACCCCAACCATGTAATTTACGGGAACTGCGGGATCTTCTATTGCCGTCATGGTACCAAATATCAAGCCACACCTACCAACATCTCGTTGAATCTATGCCTCATCGGGTGAGAGCTCTTTTGGAGGCGAGAGGAGTAGTTACATCATATTAGGTAGGTGGTTTAAATGTTTTGGCTGATCAGTGTATAATCTTCAATCGTCTCCATCTTCACCTATTCCAGAAAAAAAGAAATAAAATATCATAAATCAGTGTGCCACAGTGGAAGAATAATAATATACTTAAATTTTCATTGTTGGCACTCTGCGTTGAGATAATCATCATCCAATCAGTTCCCGGAGACTTCATTCCCATGCCGATCAATAAACTAGGTGTAAGCGCTTCTGAAGATCTTGCATGTCACGTCGTCTATCTTGACTACTACGTTGACAATTATCGCTCTGCAGGCTATCGCCGTCTCGTTCACATCTTCTCGTTACGAGCTTGGCTTTCTGCTTTCCAGGGTTGTTTCTACCACCTGTACATGACGCTTCAACAGTAGAAAATTTCTTAACTTGTCAACTTCATCAGGATTATTTGCACTCAAACCAATTTCTTGGATGCTTTGCTCATTATCATCTAATAATTCATCATCATTATTTTGCTTTAAAACTTCTGATTCAATACTTTTATCATCATCATCATCTAATTGTGTGTTATCAACTTGCTTCTTTAAATCCACATTGTTTAAACTGATAGGAAATTTTACAGTTTTTTTTCCTGAACACACTGCTTTTGACTAGAAGTTCAAAGGTCCATGGGATGGCTGCAATTTCAATTCACAAATTTGGCTAACTTCATCAAACATTTTCTCGTGTAGAAATGAAATATCGGCTCTTGTATCGATGCGAGCTATGAATTCTGTTTTTTCATGAGAAGGCTTCACAAAAGGCAATTTTAGAACACCATGTGGGCCAACCGTGTCAAGACAACTTATGAGAGGGCTTTTCTTGAGGAATTTTCTCCTCTCACTTCAAAGATCCTAATTAAGTTTCCTGAATTGCCATTTTTTTTCTGTAGCAGAATTGTTCAGTGTGCCATAGTCGGCCAGAAAAATTACATCTGAAAGTTTTCATTTAACCCTTGTCACGGAACATAAATTGTACTTCTTTTGTTCAGCATCGTTGTAGTTCGCGCAAATTGTCTGGAATCTCTAACTTCCGGTCGTGCGGAGTCATTTTGCAAGACTGCCTTGTATTGCTGCTTTGATGAGGATTGAATCCATATTGATTTAATGTCGGTTTTGCCAATTCCCTTCTTGCATTGTATTGCTGAGCCAATATGACTAAAGTTGAAATTGAAGTTACATTTCTCACTTCTAAAAATTCTTCTAAAGGCAATACTAACAGTAGTATAGGAAATGAGAGTTCTGGAACAATGTTAAAGTATAGAGGATCCCATGTTAACCTATGGGGCACTTTTGGGGAGATGAGCGTTGATGTGGTTTTTGGGCGAGACGTTTTGTGTGAAAGACAGGATATGAGGGGTTTTGTTGGGAAAATGTTGCAGTTATCAACACTTTAGTAAATTATTGGGCTGTTGGGGTGTAAAAAATGGTAAAATAGGAGAAATCGAAAAAAGCAAGGAAGTTTGGGAAATTAATTTAAAAAATATGACAGTTCAAAATCAATATGTAAAATGAGGTTTTCGAGGGCTGCGGGAGAAAAATACGACGGAAAAATAGATTTTTGGGTGCTATCTGTGAATATATGGATTTTTTACGTTCGAGTAAGGCTGAAGACTAATTACACTTTTTAAGTTAATTAGACATTAGTAGGGGAAAAAAAAGCCTCCTGTTGTCGGTCAAGAGGGTCCATCTCAAGACGTTGTGTGTGAAAGACAGGACACGAGTGGGTTTTGTTGGGAAAATGTTGCAGTTATCAACACTTCACTGAATTATTGGGGCTGTTGGGGTGTTAAAAATGGTAAATAGGAGAAATCGAGAAAAGCAAGACAGTTTTGGAAAATTAGTTTAAAAATATGACACTTCAAATTTCGTGCGCAGCATTTGTGGGCCACTGTGACAGCGAGCTTATGATAGCGATGCTTCCTGTTCAAATCTGCAATATGACGTAATGAATGTATTCTGAGAGACTTCTTATTGACGCTAACGGAAATGCAATCTTTTGTTGGCTCTGAGCAATGGCTGACTCACTCGTTTCAAAAAGGAGATAAAGATAAACTAATATTGGGATGTACTCTCTTCACAATGCAACTCCATTCGTGATTACTAAATTGTGGGTTATTGCCACTATAAGCGTGATTCTTGCTTAGTATTCGTCAAAATCAATTTCTGCAAAACTTAACTTATTTTACCAGTGCCTGAAATAACACCGACTTCTTCCTGTGTAGCGGTGTATATCTGCAATAAGGATCTCGGCTGGCTTAACATTCATGATTTCTAAAAAAAAAAGTATTGTTGGATAAAGTGTTGGGGAACTTTTGGAAAACTTGATTTATTTTACCAGTGCCCGAAATAATACCACGACGCGACCTCTTCCGGTGTAGCGGCGTATATCTGCAATAAGGATCTCGGTTGGCTTAACATTCATGATTTCTATAAAAAAAAAGTATTGGATAAAGTGTTTGGGAATTTTTGGCTTTGGTAGAAAGTCGATTTAAGGAAAGTCGACTTTAGTGGTACGTCGATTATTAATTTTGCTATTTCTATAATTGCGATTTCTATAATGGCAAATTTATTATATGGATAGAACTGGACTGCAAATATTCATGGTTTCTAAAAAGCAACAGTATTGTTGAATAATATTTTATGTTCTTTTTTTGTCA
Organism: Ryuthela nishihirai; assembly: GCA_038380435.1. Lineage (NCBI taxonomy): Eukaryota > Metazoa > Arthropoda > Arachnida > Araneae > Heptathelidae > Ryuthela > Ryuthela nishihirai. Next base: position 6,507,037 of record JAWZYU010000021.1, read on the forward strand.
ATGATATCGTTTCTTAGCAAAATATCCAAAATTTCAACAATTTCGTTTACAACTTCTGTACTGGTATTTCCAGCTCGTTTACTGGCAACCAAAACAGATAATTTTTCACAAATATCGTCGAAATTCTGGTATAATCCCGAACCGGATTTTTGACTTTCTATTACTGTTGGTATCATTTTAATCATTTTTAAATATTTTCTAAGTGCGTCAATGTAATTTTCGATAATTTGATATTTCTCAGTAGTTCTACCAGAACGTTTCGTTTCAGTAGCCTTATTGCCCCCTAGTTTCTGAAGATGGCCGATTGTTTTATAAATCATTTCTTTCAGTTCAGGAGTGGGATTGCTCGCCTGTAAGATTTCACTCGGAAGTTTTAATTTATATTCGTGTAATATTTCATCTTGCAAGTTGGAATGTAGTTTATACATTAACGATTTTTCGTGCATGTCGGTTTGCTCTTCCCGTTCTAAAGTTTTTATGGCTTCCTGTATGTTTTCCATGGTTTTCTCACGAACTGTTTCCAAATTTTTTAACTTTTCTACCACCAGTTTTTGAAATTATTTGAGCGTTTCCCTAACTTGTTCTTCTTCCAAAATATTGCCTTCAATTTTTGATTTTGTGATGGTTCTCGATTTCAATATTTCGCCTATAAAGTTATGCAATTGTTTAATATCTTTCATCTTTATTCATATGAAATAAAAACATATACCCAATGATGAAAGTCTGAAACAAGACCTCCAGGTACCTTTCTTCTTTCTTTTGGATCTGGATAGTGTCTAGCAAGTGAAACACTAATCTTGCTGCCCCTGTCAAATTTCTTGTTTACTGGAATAACAGAAAAAAATTGCTGAAGTTGTGGTCTTACTACTTCAATGAATTTTTGATCGTCCAAGTTGATACTATAATTTATACTGAAAGAGGGATTTGTTGTGCAGCAAATTACTTTGCTTATATATCCATTAGAAACGCATAAATGATAATTATCTTGGAAAATAGGTGGCGTTAGTAGGTGGAATTTTGTGTTTATCTGTATAATTGGATGAGATTGCACTTCTTTATCACCATAGATAATCTTCTAATAAGTATTTTTTTGTATCAACGTATAGTTTAGTAGCAGCATTATTGTTTAGAATAGGGGTGCCAACATTCGTAATTCGTTTTCCATTGGCATCGCCATTGAAACTGTTCCCACTGGATGCAAAAAGTCCATTTTCATTTCTCAATAGAGAATTCGATGGGTTAGGTTCTAACTTTGTCAAGCCATCAACGTAACTTTTTGTTGTCGCATTTCTGTTATGCCTCGGTTCCCCGAGGTTTCCTATTCTCTTATTGTTCGTATTAGAAACATCCTCGCCAGTTAATGCGACTTTTTCCAAATATTTCTTAGTTACAGCAGCTGAATCAGACTCGGGATCGGCAATATCAACGATTTGTTTTTTTTCTGTATTATAATTTATATTTAATTTTTTTATAATTTTTGAATTTTTTCTTTTAATTTTCTTATAATTTCTTATAATTTTTGATTTTGTAATGGTTCTCGATTTCAATATTTCGCCTATAATATTATGTAATTGTTTAATATCTTTCATCTTTATTCATTTTGTGATGAAAATATTATATTTTCATCACAAAATCAAAATTTATAGTATGAACTTTTTCTGCATTGAAACGATGCCCGTCGAATGCAATGCTGCGCGGAACGTAAAGCCCATCTTTATTTCTCACCAATGTATTCATTGGACTATTTTGAACAGTGGTCAAGTTGTCGACGTAGTGTTTCGTAGTGGCATTGGATGAATCGGTCGGTTCTGCAAGATTTTTAATGCGTTTATTGCTTGCATCGTAATTGTCATCGTCATTGCAAAGTGCTCTTTTTTCCAAATATCGTTTTGTAACTACTACTAAATCTGCATCCGGTTCAGTGAAATTGATTATTTGTTTGTTTCGCGCACCGTAGCTGTTGTTCCGAAAAATTAAAGAAGTATTATTAACGTATTGAATGGTAGCGGCATTTCCATTTACTATAGGTCTGCTTACATTTGATATTCTTTTAGTATTTGCATCATAATTTCCTGTGCGATTCAGTGTTATAGATACTGTTTTGTCACAGAATCAGAACCCTCTTCGGGATTGGCTACATTTCTCAATTTTTTATTACTCATGTCATAGTCCCCATCGTGTGTCAATTTAAAACCCACACCTGGAATTCCCGCTGGTCCTCTTTCGGAGCCGGTCTCAGAGCTGATGACGCCAAACTTTGTCAAGTAATTCATCTTTATTTACCAAAGTTTTTTCTGTACTTGAGAGGCATGTGCTTGGTTTTTTTTTATCGATTAATAAGAAATCGTGTGGTTTTGAAACTGCATATGCATAAAACTGCATAAAAATATCTTTCCTGATTTCTGTTGCATGATCCATTTGTATCTGCAACATTTCTCTCTTGTTCTGCATATTAAAGAATATAAAATGATTACACTGTAGTCGAATGTCTTTCGGAGTCGAAAAATAACTCTGTGTCAGGTAAATCAATGATATGTTCTTTTTCCTTCGTCTGACGAATAATTAATTCTTCCATGAGATTTTTTATCTCTTTGGGTTACGAAATTGTCGAAAACAATTAAATTTTGCATGTCGGGATCCAGTTCGTTGACCTTGACGATATCTTCTTTACTGGAAGAGAAAGTTGCAACTGAGATTTTTTCGCCAAATGTTTTCTCCAAAATTTCGTGCAATCGTCGAATATTTCTTGCATAAACTGATATTTCGGCTCGGTTAAATCTTTGGCATTTAAGTTCAACCAAAGGTTCGTCTTCGCTGAGCGCGATGGACCGCAGATTAAAAGTCTAAAATGCCAGAGAGATGTTAATAAGTTTCTGCTCAAGAAATTCTCATTTTCTTCAAAGCCAAAATTTTGAATCTCCATTTGCTTTATTTAAAAAGATCATCTCTTTGACTGAGGAATTAATTGTATTATCATAGCCAAACCATTTAACATAATACCCTTTTTTATTATTCTTCGCTCTAGTTTTTAGAATAGTTTCAACTTTATAAATGTCATCTTGCTTTTCGTAATTTACCATTTCTTGAATGTAAAAACTACCAATGATAAGTTCTGCTTTCAGATCCCTGATGTTATAGGTTATGGGTTCTATATCCAAAACTTGAGAAATTTCAAAAATCTCTTCTGTAAAATTTGGCAGATATCCTTTTCTAAACGGTGTCTTGTACGTGTCGATTCTCACTGTCGCCTATTTTAAATTTTGGTGTTGTAATAGATTCAATTCTTTTACGAAACAGATTATAATACACAATATCTTTGTTTTTCTTCAAGCTTGCCTCTTTTGGGGTCATTCTTATTGATCTGTGATAAGAAGCATTGTAATTCTTATCAAGTTTTGGTAGAACATCCATTTTCTAGTATTATTAATTGACAGTGAAATATTTCCACATTTTTGTCTTTCGAGTCCTATTAAATCTTTCCACAATTTGAGCTTCAGTCTCATTTTCAGTGGCAAACCAATGGACACCTCGTTGGTTAAACAGTGGTTGAGTTTCTTTATTGAGAAACTCAGTTCCCTTATCCGTTCGGGGCGGGGGTGGTTCAGTTGGTAGAACGCCAGGCTCGTAATCTGCAGTTTGCAGGTTCGAGTTCCAGCTGGGTCAGCATTGAGATTTATCTCCGCAAAACTCCCCGCCCTGCCGACGATCAGTAGGGGACACTGATGGGCTTGGAAAGGCCGCCGTCCGTCGGATGGGACGTTAAGCCGTGGCCCGTGTGTGGGAGAGCCATTCCCTGTGCACGTTAAAGAACACGCTGGATGGCCTTGACAGGAGGCTACCACCTGTCTCCCAACATCTGTTCCAGTGGGTCCCCTCCCCCAACCTTCTCTGAGCATTCAGGGTCCTTGTGACCTGGCCATTTAGCCCATGGTGTACAAAAAAAGTGCCGTTCAGAGGTAAAACAACCCAATCCAATCCTTATCCGTTTGTAACTTGAATGGCTTAAGTTGTTTAAAAATTTCGATAAATGCTTTGTTAATCTCATTGCCCGTTTTCTTTTTAATAGGTATTGCCCAGGCGAATTTGCTGAAAATGTCAATCACGGTTAAAATGTAATTCGTGTGGTTATTGGGAAATTAAAATTTTTGCATATCAATTAAATCATTCTGTCACTCATATTTGAGACATAAACCCGTATGGTTTGGAATTTTTTATAGATGGGTTTATGTAACATGTACACATCTTGTTGGAGAAATATTTTTACTTCTTTTTCCTTCAATCTAGTTTTGCGCATTAGATCTTTTATACCTGAAAATCCCTTTAATGGATCATAGTAAACAGAAGAAAGCATCTTATTTCTTGTGTCCTAAACCGAACCGTTTCTTTGTTTTAATGATAGGTTTGATTATCGTTCTTTAAATTCTTTCTCCTAAAGTTGAATTCTGAATTTCACCCAAATCATGTAATAATTCTTGGTCGGCTTCGTGTCCTTTTTTAGTTTCTGTAGATTAGCTGTAAGAAATGTGTTTTTGTAGGCTTTGTTCACACGGTTAATACCAGGATCTCCTCGCATTAATCTTTTCTCCAGTTTCATAAAAGTTCCACAATACTGGTAACCTGGAATGTGCATTTCGGGTGGATTAAACTTTTCTTGTGTCCAGCTTACTATATCTCCACCTTTTACAAATTTGCCTTTCTGTTTCACAAATTTATACTTTATTTTTCCACATGTTCTGCAACTACCTCTTACCCTTTTATTCTTTGATATGACATATTCAACGTTATCTGTTAAAGTTTTCGTTTTACACTTTTCACAAACCATGTTTAATTTTTATATGTAAAATGTAAATACGTGATACTTGTAAAATAAAGTGTAATGTATCATAGTTATCTGAGTAGTTTAACGCCTGGGTAAAAGCAAAAATTGGAGAGTCCGTTTGTAAATAAGAATCTTATAACGTTAAGTATTGATCCACAGAAGAAAGGTAACGATACTTTGAAACTGACAAAGAGACAAATCATTAAACTGAAAAAATCTTCAACGCCAGTTCGACTTCGTTTCAGTAAAACACAGCTAGGTGGACTTCTGCCGTTCTTAATACCTGCACTCGTAGCATTGGGAAAAGCAGCTGCAGTTGGAGCTGCGGGATATGCTGGTACTAAGCTTGCACAAAAAGTTCTAGGAAAAGGGTTATACATTCCTGGAAAGCAAAGAGCAGCTGGCTTATCTAAATATAAAAGAAAGAGATAAGGTTTGTACATTCTAGGAAAACAAATAACTCAGGGATTAAATAAAAAGAGCCATTAAGTAACTTAGATATGAAAAATATAATGAAAAACGAAAAGGGATTCCGTGGTGTATACTCTATCGATTCTTTGCCAACAAAAATAGTCAGGAATGAAAACGGTATAGTGAACTTTGATGTTTCACGTGGTTCAGGAACTCATTGGGTAGCTTATGTTAATGAAGCTAAGTTAACTTACGTCGAGTACTTTGATCCATTCAATTTATCCATCCTATTTACTGTCATCTTCAAAGCCGATCGTGTATAACTTTTCGCAATTTCAAGCAAATTACTCTGTAAAATGCGGCTGCTATTGCATCTATTACATTAAACGAAGGAATAATAACTTAAGCCCATATGATATATTGTTTCAGTTCGAACAAATTCCTAACGATCGGAATGAATTGTTGGTAACAACTAGCATATGAGTACCACATAGTACTACACTACATTAATAAAGATGGTACATATAACAATAAATTCCTCTACTATTACGGCATTCAATCCCGAAGATTTGGAAATTAATTATGAAACGCCGATCACACTCAATGGTGAATATGAGATAGCACTGATCGGTAGCAATATGTGGTATTCCTGGTACATCAGTGATAAATATGACAATAACACTGAAATACTTCATTGGAAGGCAATGGAATAAAATAACTTTCCCGAATGGAATGTACGATATAGACGGATTTAATGATGCTTTGAAAAATGTCTTTGGGGATCCTAGCCCTATAATATTAGAAAGCAACCTCCCTACATTAAGATTTGTTATTCGTTTGGCAAGAGGATATAAAATAGATTTTTGTGAAGGAAAGTTGCGAGAAATTCTAGGGTTCGAATCGAAAATTATCGATGCAGCAAAAAACGAAGGAAAGTTCCCACCCAACATAACAAGAAGGGTCGATCGCATTCTGATTCACTGTTCTATTGTCGAATCTTCTTATTTCAATAACCAGAAGAGCGACGTGTTGTACAGTTTCGTACCTCAAACACCGCCTGGCAGTTTAATCGACACACATCCATTCTTTCCCATATATTTACCGCTGAATAAAACTGATTACAGTTAGTTAAAATAACATTTTGTTAGAATGAAAGTAACCAATCAAAATAACAAAGTAATTGACTTGAACAAGGAAAACGTGACTTACATGTTACACATCAGACCCAAAAAAGATGAAAATACTGAGAATGCGAATTTAAATATTTTACACAATTCCGTCGCCTATCATTCGAAAAAACGAGAAAATATCCCTTAAAAGCAGAAATATTCTTAATCAGTTGATTTCTGGAAATGGCCTAGAAATCATAAAGTCATAAAGTAAGTATAAGATTGACATTGAAGCTACTTACTGGAATTTGTTCGAAGACTCAATAGACGATAATTCCACGACAAAATACGAGTACTTGGAATATCGGAAAACCAATGTTAATGTTAAAAATCTCGAAAAATACGAAATATTTACCAAAGATATGGACGTTTTTCTACATCCGCATCCGCACAACAGTTATAGACATGTCACAGCCAAAATACTGAAATTAGATGGATTTGATATCGGCGGCAATGATGTAGTTACGATGGTCAATAACGGGTACAACATTTTCAAGAGCTCAATATTATATCGAAAGCAGAGAACTGGAAATATTGAATTGCTGGGAGTGACGACCACAATTCTCAACTTAATTGATTTTACCAAAGATTTTTCACACAGTGCTGCCACAAGTATGATGTGGTTCAAAGATACCGCAGACAGTTCGAAAATGAATAAGTATTTGTATAACGGAGGCGAAGATAAACTTGAGACGAATAATAAGATAAAGGATGTTGCACATGCGTTGAAGAAAAATCCTGAATTCAATCAAGGATTTTCGGACAGATATGAAATTACAAAAAATAGTCAAAATGTAAGTTTATTCTTACCACTGAATCGGCTGTTTGGATTCTGCCGAGATGTGGATAAAGTATTTCGCGGTGTAAAACATACCATAAAACTAGAAAAAAGTGACGACAAAGACATTATTCAGAGAGTTGGGGTTACGTTGTATAAATTTGAAATATCTCACGTATCTTGGTTTATTCCAAAAGTGGAACCATCACTACAAGTACTTGCAAAACTAGAATCTCAGTTAGCAAGCGGCAATCCACATGAAATCTTTTGGGAATCGTGCAAACTGTACAAATCTGATACTCGAATTGACTCTCATGTCAGTTGGAGGGTTACTACAACTTAAAATAAACCCGTCCATCTTTATGTCGTCTTACAAAAGTCTAACCGATTAAATAATCAAACCAGAAACAATATGGTGTTTGATCACATGTTACTAGAACGGATTCAGATCAGAGTGAGTAGCAAACAGTTTCCCGAACAAAAAATCGAGTGCAACTTTGAACCCAACAGTTTAGATTATGCGCGAGTTTACAACAGCTTATTAGCGGCAAAAAAAATGGATATCGACTCGGGTACACAAGTCAGTTACCAAGATTTTATGAAACTGTATCCAATATTCCACTTTGATGTCAGCAAATACGAATGAAGTTTATATGAATTATCCGTAACTGCTGATATCGAAATACTTTTTAAATTAAATTGGGCGCCAAATGAATTATATCACGTATATTGTGTAATTGTCTCAGAACGCAAAAAACAGATGTTTACCAATACTTTTTCGGTCGATATTCGGATATGTAGGAAAAATTAAACTCAGACTGTTTTGATGTCTCAAAACTTTTCCACATATCGCATAATATTCGGTGTCTCAAATAATTCTGCTTTTGTAACTATTAGCTATGAAGCAGTAAATGAACGTTGTAAGAAAGCACAATAAAAACGTTGTTAGCAAAATGTCGCTGATGGTTTCTTTAAAAAAAAGTTCACACAATCTCCACAGAACGTCTATAAGATATCAAAGATGAGCAGTAGATATGCATGGGTCGTCTTCGATATCTTATAGGCGTTTTGTAGAGATTGTAGTTTGTGTTGGGTTTAAAGAAGATGGGTAGTACTCAAATAATTCTGCTTTTGTAAAATTTAGTTATGAAGCATTAAATGAACGTTGCAATAAAAACTATGTAAGAAATTAAAAAAAAAACTCCATTCGTGAGTTCATGGAGACGATTCGAAGACAGGATATCCTGTTTCAGCATTTCCTATTTCCTGTACCGATAGCAATAGACAAAAGATCTTAGTACTGACTTAGCAAGTATTACGAGATTCCGAAATTTGTTTTAAACCTTTTTTGCCTATAAATACGGTGGTTATTCTAGCATAATAAAGTGTGAACTATAAAGGATGAGCACTAAAGAAAAATGCGTTAACTGCGGCAAATTTGTTCGTAAATCTAACCTTTCATGTCATAGGGAAACTGCGTGTATTTCTCGTCAATTTAAGAAATGTGAATATTGCGACTCCAGCTTTGATAGAAATGAAAATTATAGAAGTCATCTGAAAGATTATCATATTAAAACAGATAATGCTTTTAGAAAAACTTTTCGTATATACAAAGTAGATAACATAGACGTGCGGCAAGATATAAAAAGTTTTCTGGTGAAAAATACCAATAAGTGGAAACGTATTATCGGTAAAAAAACTCGGCCAACCTCTAAAAATTAGAATCATATTGCACGTAAAATTTAAAAACGTCACGAATCCCCAAAGGCAGGAAGAAAGAGTTTCAGGATATTTTTCAACAAGTAACGAAATAATCACTTTGGCTGATAATTTAAGCTTACTTCTGAAATATTCGTATGAAAAAATCGATAAAGATATAGAAAGTTTTGTAAAACAGGGAAGCGGATGGGTGTTCGGCAATATTATTTCACTGGAAATTCAAATGTCACAATATCAGTTGGAGCATTTTTCACAGATTTGCCAAATCATTTAAAATTTACCAAAGGAATAGTCAATGTTCAAAACTCTGACAATAAATGCTTTTTCTGGTCAATATTATGTGCTTTACATCCAGCTAATGATAATCCTCAAAGTGTGGAAAACTATAGACTTTGCGAAAATGATTTGGACACATCATCGCTGACTTATTCAGTAACCATCAATCAAATTCCGAAATTCGAGGAATTAAACTAACTCTCTATCAACGTAATGGTTTCTAAGAAAAATGGCATAGAAATGTTTTATATTTCAAAGAATCGTGCTAAAAAACCTATACAACTGTTACTTTTAAAGAAAGGTATCGATTCCCACTACTGTTGGATAAAAAATTTCAGCAGAGTTACAGCATATTTTTCCAAACACCATGGTGAATCTTTACCTTGTCCATACTGTCTTCACAATTTCTGCAGAAAAGATTTACTAGATAATCAAATCAATGATTGCAAATCGAACAAACTGCAAAATATTAAATTTTCCACACAAATTTCTATGAAATTTCCTTGCAATCAAGAATAGTTTGAGACATTCGTACGTAATATAGGTAGATTTTGAAAGTTTCTCAAAATATTCCAGATGCGAAATTAATCCATGTAGGATACGAACTAAATATTTAGTACCATCATGGTTTGCATATATCATAGTTGGCCCAGATAGAAAACTAATAACAACCAGAAAGTACAGAGGTGAAAACGCAATAGAGCGATTTTTAAATGAAATGATCGACGCCGAAAACGTGATAAAAACTTTAAAGAAAAACAATATTAAGATGACTTATTTTGATTGGCAGAGTTTTAATGATGCGAAGTGTCATACTGGAAACCGATAAGGTGAGAGACCACGATCATTTAACGGGAAAATTCAGAGGTGCTGCTCACAACAAATGTAATCTGCAATACAAATTTTCAGAAGATATCCCTGTATTGTTTCATAACCTCAAGGGATTCGATGGCCACTTCATAGTAAAAGAATTGTGGAAAATTGGTAAAAATAGGAAAATTTCGGTCATACCCCAGACTACTGAAAAATACATATGCATAAAATTTGGCCTAATTAAATTTATTGATTCGTACATGTTTCTCAGCATTTCACTGGATTTTCTGTCAAAAAATGCGAATTGTTTCCACATATTAAATCAATATTGTGAAGAAAATAATTTGAATGCATTCCAAAAGCAACTTTTGAAGAACAAAGGTAGTTTTCCCTACGACTATTTGGAAAATAGCGCTCAGTTTTTGCAATCAACGCTTCCATCGAAAAAAAATTTCCCAAATAACGAACAATACGAAAGCGGAAAAAATCTGTGGGAACACTTTACCATAAAAACTTTCGGTGAATATCACGATCTATACATGCTCACTGACATATTACTGCTCGGAGATATTTTTGAAAATTTCAGGACTTTGTGCATGAATTATTAGAAACCCCACCCTTGCCATTACTTCAGCCCTGCTGCTTTGTTATTCTCTGCCTGTTTGAAAATGACTGAGGTAGAGCTAGAACTTATAAAAAACGACATGTTCTTCTTTGTAGAAAGATCATTACGAGGAGGAATATCTCTAGTGTCTAAAAGGTTTGCGCGAGCCAATCATCCTTTACTAGAACAATACGACAGTAGCAAACCACAAAACTACATCATGTATTTCGACGCGAATAATTTATATGGGGGGCAATGTCTCAACCTCTCCCAATCGGTAATTTCAAATGGGTAAGCGACATTGACGTCCTCAGTGTTCCAGACGACAATGAAAAAGGCCATTTTTGCGAAGTTGATTTAGAATATCCAACACGTCTGCACGATTTACCCAATGATTTCCCCTTGACTCCCGAAAAATTAAAACTCAGTGATCGTAACATCTCATTCCTAATACCAAATCTGTTTGATAAGCAAAATTATATAGTTCTCTACCGGTTACTTAAACTTTATGTAGAACTGGGACTAAGGGTGAAAAACGTTCGCAGAATATTAAAATTTGATCAAAAACCGTGGCTGAAACCTTACATAGATTTTAATACAACAAAACGAATGGACGCCACCAATAATTTTGAGAAGGACATTTTTAAGCTGATGAATAATGCAATATATGGTAAAACGATAGAAAGAAAAAGAATAAATTGGCGCATTCTTACTACTGAAAAGAAGTTAAAAGAATTAATGGCAAACCCCAGATACATTTCTTGTGTTAAATTATCAGAAAATTTCGTATTTGTTCTTATGGAAAAGAAGAATATTACATTAGTCAAACCTTATTATGCAGGTGTGACGATTTTAGAATTGAACAAATTACACATGTATAACTTTTTCTATAATTTTCTGAAACCAAAGTTTAATGCAGAATTAATATTTACAGACACCGATTCGTTTTGCGTAGATATTAAAACAAATAACCTCTACGAAAAATTAACCTCTGATTTCTCATATTTTCCCGAAGACCACACATTATTCAATACCTGAAATAAAATGGTTCCAGGAAAATTTAAAGATGAATTAAAAGGTTTTCCAATTAAGGAGGTCGTTGCACTACGTTCAAAATTATACTCTGTAGATGGCCAGATTTCAAAGAAATCAGCGAACCGAGTTTTGAACCGAGTGAGCCAGCCATTGCTCAGAACCAACAAAAGATTGCATTTCGTTAGCGTCAACGAGAAATCTCTCAGAATACATTCATTACGTCATATTGCAGATTTGAACAGGAAGCATCGCTATCATAAGCTTGCTTTCACAGTGGGCCACAAATGCTGCGCACGAAATATATGTATATAAAGAGACTAGATACAACGGGAGAGAAGCAAGGAGAGAAAGAAATGAAGAGTTTAGAAAACTCCCCCATATGAATTCAGCTTTTTTTTCCCTCAACGCCTGAGTGATTTTTTGTCTTTATTAATTAATATTAAGAGGTGTCTAACAGAGCTTCAGTCAGCACCCAGTGTCACAACAACACAAACACATTTCGAGCAGCAGCCTTCTCCGGAAGAGATTATCAGCAGAGTTAGTAATAATATTTCCTGCAGACATAATGCCTGAAGTCGTGATCCCTCTGCAATGTACACTAAATAAACAACAGCCTATATCGATGCTGCAATGGACCCTGTACAGGGGGGGGGGGGAAATGAGATGAACCCTCTTGACCAACAACGGGGGGGGCTTTTTTTTTTCTCATACTTACTGAAACGTAAAAAATCCATACATTCACAGATAGCACTCCAAAATCATTTTTTTCCGTCATATTTTTCTCCCGCAGCCCTCGAAAACCCTCATTTTACCTATTGATTTTGAAGTGTCATATTTTTAAACTAATTTCCCAAAACTGTCTTGCTTTTCTCGATTTCTCCTATTTACCAATTTTTACACCCCAACAGCCCCAATAATTCAGTGAAGTGTTGATAACTGCAACATTTTCCCAACAAAACCCACTCGTATTCTGTCTTTCACGCAGAACGTCTTGAGATGGACCCTCTTGACCGACAACAGGTGGCTTTCTCCTACTAATGTCTAATTAACTTAAAAAGTGTAATTAGTCCTCATCCTTACTGGGACGTAAAAAATCCATACATTCACAGATAGCACCCAAAAATCTTTTTTCCGTCATATTTTTCTCCCGCAGCCCTCGAAAACCCCATTTCACCTATAGATTTTGAACTGTCATATTTTTTAAACTAATTTCCCAAACTTTCTTGCTTTTTTCGATTTCTCCTATTTACCAATTTTTACACCCCAACAGCCCCAATAATTCAGTGAAGTGTTGATAATTGCAACATTTTCCCAACAAAACCCACTCGTATTCTGTCTTTCACGCAGAACGTCTTGAGATGGACCCTCTTGACCGACAACAGGGGGCTTTTTTTCCCCTACTAATGTCTAATTAACTTAAAAAGTGTAATTAGTCCTCATCCTTACTCGAACGTAAAAAATCCATACATTCACAGATAGCACCCAAAAATCTATTTTTTCCGTCATATTTTTCTCCCGCAGCCCTCGAAAACCCCATTTCACCTATTGATTTTGAACTGTCATATTTTTTAAACTAATTTCCCAAACTTTCTTGCTTTTCTCGATTTCTCCTATTTACCATTTTTTACACCCCAACAGCCCAATGATTCAGTAAAGTAATTCAGTAAAATAAATGTCTTGTAGCGATTGGTTTAGCATAGCTAGTGGAGTTAGACAAAGGTGCATTTTGCCTCCTTTTTCTGTTTAGTTATTGATTATGTAATGCGAAATTCTTTGCAATTGAAAGATTTTGTCCTTAAATGGTCCAGAACAGGTGTGTCCAACCCGCGGCCCGCGGGCCGCATGCAGCCCTGGACAGCTAGTAAAGCGGCCCACAAAACCGTAAAGTTTACGTGTTTACGACATAAAATTTCAACATGATTATATGATTTTCAGCGAGTTTTTGATATCCCACTAGTTTCATGTTGCCCTTTTTTTATTTTATAATAGAAAACATAAGAAAATAAATGAAGTTTTATTATTTATATACATTAACTATATTATATATTTTATGTGCGGCCCAAAACAATTTATCTTCACTCAGTGTGGCCCAGGGAAGTCAAATCTTCACTCAATGTGGCCCAGAGAAGTCAAAAGGTTGGACACGCCTGGTCTAGAGATTTCAAAATTTCTGATTTAAATTATGCAGATGATTTGGCCCTGTTGGCTACTGATGTTGATGAGTTGAATTCGTTCATTAGGGCTGTTGATGAGACTGGTAATAGAGTAGGTTTGGTGATAAACGGAGAAAAAACTAAAGTGATAAAAATTAGTCAGGCAGAGGGTGCTTAGAAAACATAAGAAAATAAATGAAGTTTTATTATTTATATACATTAACTATATTATATATTTTATGTGCGGCCGAAAACAACATGTGCGACCCCAATAATTCAGTTGCTTTGAATGGCTGTACTATTGATCAAGTGTCTCAGTTTAATTTTCTTGGGAGCTATGTAACAGATACTGATGATGTGCGACATGAGATAAATAGAAGAATAGGGATTGCCGCTGGGGCTTTTAAGAACCTATGTGTAGAAAAATAAGCGTATACACCTAAAGACTAAAATTAGGCTGTATAATAGTTTGGCTCTTTCTAAGGTTAGGTATGGTATCGAAACATGGACCTTTTATAAGCAGGATAACAAGAAATTTGATGCCTTTGATTCTAGATACTTACGCAATATCTTGGGCATTTGTAAGTAATGGTGGTTTGACTTTGTAAGTAATGATGAGGTTAGAAAAAGGAGTCGTCAATCTCCTTTGAGCAGCATATTGTGCAGAGAGAGACTGCGTTGGTTTGGCCATGTTGCCATATTGTTGGCAACTATGCCAATCAACAATATGCTGCTCAACGCAGATCAGAAAAAGGGAGAGATCTGGGATGCGATGGGCAAACAATGTCAAACAGGACTTTGCTAGAATTGGCCTAGAGTGGCCAAATGCAGCAGCTGTAGCTCAAAAGAGACACGTCTGGAGAGCAAAATTACACAGTCTGGTTGGACTTCCGTAATCCATGGCTGCATGAGGATTTTGTGTGTACTGTAATTGATAACTCTGTGTGTAATAATTTTATTGGGTTTCCCATCCCCTCTAAAACTAAATAGTGTTGATCCATTGGTAAAGGCTAAATTAAGGTTAAAGGTTCCGGTGATAAGGTGGCGGCTAAGCGAACTCTGGCTTAGGCTGGCGAAGAACATTAATCCGGCCCTGAGTTCATACAATTATCCATTACGGCCACCACGCGGAGTCTTAGCATTATCTATTAAAGTAATTGCACAAATGCTCATGTGCTGAAATACAATAGCAATGAGATACACGGCACAGGTCACCAGTTCAGAGTGGTCAGTTACACATTGTTGGTTGATTCAACCACTAGTGCTGCTTAGCCTAAGCACTAGAACAAAAATAATTGTGAAGAAATGAAGACTGATGAAACTATATATATTATATTCTATATGAACAGTTATAACTAAGAAAATTAAATTATAATTAAATTCGTATTCTAAGCAAAGACGATCAGTGATTGGCTGCGCTAAACATGAAAACGTAACAAAAAGTTGCTTTTTCTCGAGGTATAGGCATATAAGAGGCATTCTCATTTCATCAGGTAATATTTAGGAAACAAAATTTTTAATGCATTTTCTAATATTTTTTCCACATTATTCTCCATATTACTAAAAGTGATAAATGTGAACATTAAGTGTTTTAATTTTTCCTTTGAGGGGGAGAGGTTGAAGAAGGGGACATAAATTGAAGTGACCTGTGATATAACTCCTTCGGGTCATTAGTCGTTGAAGTATTTCCCCATTTCTGCTGAACCTTTTGCTTTGCCTAAGGTCCGACGAGAGGAAGCTGTAAACCAAACTCTGATCTGAGGGCGTTTCAGCTTATGC
Source organism: Ryuthela nishihirai (assembly GCA_038380435.1). NCBI lineage: Eukaryota > Metazoa > Arthropoda > Arachnida > Araneae > Heptathelidae > Ryuthela > Ryuthela nishihirai. The sequence continues at coordinate 6,522,593 of JAWZYU010000021.1, forward strand.
GATATTCTCCACGAACGTATCTCCCCATCCCCGATCGCTCACTTCGCGTATAATACCACTACAAACCTTAACTTAATCCCCTTAAAAAAGGTCCCTTCTCTCTTCTCATTTAGCTGAATGAGCTGCCCTCGGTTTCACGCAAAGTAAGGGCATTACTCAGAGAAAGGAAGAAAAGTAGTTTCACGAGAAAAAGGGACGGAAGATAAAAATCTCAGTCACATCTATGTAAATCTCGATTTTCAATAGCGTTCGTTTTGTATTTAAAGAGTTATGGACTTTGAATATTTAACAGCAACAGTGCAAGTCTTGCGAAAATTGAAAAATTATTTACATTAACGTTTCAAATATACATTTGTTGTATTAAATGGTATGAAATCAAACTTCATATTCAAATTATAATTAACTTCTAAGTTAAATTCTAACATTAGGCATTGCTGTTGCTAAATACTCAAACTTCCATAACTTCTCAATTACAGAGCGAACATTATTTAAAATCGAGATTTAGATAGATTTTATTGAGATCTTTAATTTGTCTTCAGTCCCTTTCTGTCACAAAACCCTTTTATAGAAGTTATAGAGCTTCCAAGATGGCTTCCACTGACATAACGTGGAGGGAGGTGGTCATAATTCAGTGAACACTGTGTGTGTGTGTGTGTATATATGTATCTATGATATGTATGCATGTACGTATGTATGATATGTGTATGTGATATTTATGTATGGTATTTATATGTATGATATGAATGTATGATAATTAAAGAGACCTGGGTTCGAGCCTGTGGAAATGATTCTTATTGTTTGAGCTCTGTGGCAAGCAGCTGTTTGAGAGGGGTAATTTATTTTTATGAATGTATGATACAGTATGTATGTATGATAGGTATGATATGTATGTATGTATGTATGTATGTATGTGTGTATGTGTGATATGTATATATGTATGTGGTGTGTTGTACCAGAGCCTCATGTTAGCCATCCATTATCTGAGGTTTTCCCTAACGATGAAATGAACTCTTGGGGAAAATCAACAGATATTGGATGTTGCCCGTCTCCCACGATCTGGGACGTTTGAGGAGGGCTTTTAGGGGAGACATTTTTTTTTCTTTTTTTCTTTTAATCTTTTCAACTTATTGACTTTTTATTTAATTTTTTCTATTTCTTTTACTTTTTTGATAGCTTTTAATCCTTTTTTTACCATTTGATTATTTCTGTTGTGTTTTCCAGATCTTTATTTCAGGTTATTTACAGTCATACATGGAGTTTCATACAAGCAAATATCTATTTCTGTGGGGAGGATTATACTGAAGGAAAAGAGAAGAAAGAGACAACAGATCTGTAGATATCAGTAGCAATATAATCGAGCATCAGGAATAAAATGGTCATCCAAATTAGAATTAATTCCATTAGAGACTCCTCTTCAGGGATGTTGATTGAGGTATCTGATGAGCACTGAGGACTGCTCACTATGGCAGAGCGAACCGTTGCTTCCATTTCGATGAAGCTCTCTTCATCCAATGAACTCCCCTCCTCATCCGTTGAGTTGTATGGAGACCAGCTGAGCTGGGAGGAGATGGAGTCTTCCTCAGGAATTATTTCTCTGCCTTCGGGTGGAATATCTCTGCTATCCACGGATGGAGAAGTATCGAGGGATCCGACATCACTGGTGGGGAGATAGAAGATGCTGCGTGTGTGTGATGACGTCGGCATGTACACTTCATTCTCCTCTCCACTGCAGTTCGTGCAGCAAACGGAAGCCTTTCTCAGGCGCTTCCAGAACTTACGGGAGCTTTCTCTGCGCCTTCTTGCAAATCGCAGACTGCGCTCGCGTACAGATAACGCTTGGCACTCAGAATGTGCAGCGTTTAGCATCCTGCGATAATCCAAGCAATAAAATCAATCGATAACTCAGCGCTACTCAAATACAAATATCAATACAAAATAACCGCAAACTGTAATAAATAAAACTACAATTCGTACCAAATATCAACTTTATGCGCTAAAGTACGCTTGACTCTCTTACCAAACCGAATTCCATTGAATGATTCTTAGGAAAAATATTCTTTCAACTCTTCAATTGTTCTTCACTTACATTGTTCAGAATTTTGAATATTTAAGATTCACTTGTTGCGTTTGAGAAACGTTTCTGATGCCAGGTGCAGAAACAATGAGAATCATTTCCATTTATTAATATATCTGAAATGTTCGAATAGCAGCCCGGGATCCTATTTTCAATTTCTTGCTAGTATCTGGCTATTCAAGCACATGCTACTATTTAAGGTCCGACGCTGTTCAAATTAATTCCGTATTCCATATATGGATATATACTGCTCACAAAATTAGGGGATATATTATCATATTCATTTTGAAATATCCCCTAATTTTTGTGAGCAGTATATTAAACGCCAGGGCCTAAATAAATAGTAGTCTGAAAGATGGATTTTTAGGGTGGGTAGGAAGAAGAGGGGTTTCTTAGATCTCTTTATCCACCTAATTTAGTGTTTCTAAAAACTTCTTGAGAAAGAAATCGTAGCCACCTAAAGTGAGTCTATTAGGGTAATATTTCTTTAGGCCCCAACGTTTAATACACCGAAGAGCCAAAACATTAGTGATCAGCGCGTCTTTATGCAAATCGTAGCAACTACAGGTAAACGACAGCTTGTGAAGGTCATGGAACAATATAACACCTGATACTGAACTCTGTTAATCAGTGTTATTCTTGTTCTTCAGATGGGAAAGGCAGTGGACTTAAGTGAGTTTGACAAAGGCCAAATTGTAATGGCGAGAGACTACTGGGTCAGAGCATTTCCGAGACGGCAAGGCTTGTGGAGTGTTCACGATCAGTCGTGCTTAATAGCGTCAAAAAGTGGTCCGAGGAAGGAAAAACCACCAACCGCCGGCAAGGTGTGGGCGGACCACGACTCATCTGTGCTAGGGGTGAGCGAAGATATCCGTTATAGTACGAGCTAACAGAAGGTATACTGTGGGGGCAACTCGTCCGTAATTTGAATGCTGTTGATGGGAGTAATGTGTCACAACACACAGTACACCCCAGTTTCACCTGATGGACAGCACAAGAATATGATTAATTATATATTAATTAGCAACAAATGCGCTAGTTCTGTTAGGAATACAAGGGCATATAGTGGAGCTGAAATTGGATCTGACCATTACCTTGTTGATTCGCAGATTTAAAAGTGTCTTGCAACTTAAACTTAGAAAGTGTTGTCCCAAGGTTAAAAAATTTACCTTTAATACTGAAACTCTGAAAGACCCAGTTATAGCTAAAGCTTACCATGATAGGTTACTTAGTCATTATGACAGTCATGGTTTGCTTACTACTGAAGTTGAGGAAGAATGGGGCCATTTTAAACAGGCTTTTTTTGGAAACTAACAATACTCTTTTAGGAAAAAAGGAGCAGAGGAGGCAGAATTATGTGAGTGATAAGACACTTTAGCTTATTTCAGAAAGAAGGAACTGCAGGAATGTCCTTAATCAGTACCCTACTAGTCCTAACAGATAGCATTACAGAGAACTTAATAAACGTGTAAAAAATCAGTTAGCTGCTGATAAGAATCTTTGGCTTGATGGTTTGGCTGACAAAGCCGACGAAGCAGTTAGACAACACAACAGCAGAGAGCTGTACCAGATAATTAATGTTTTGTGTGGTTGAAAACGGACAGGTATACAGGGATTGAAGGATAAACAAGGTAAGGTTGTAGAAGGTGAGGATTCTGTCATGGCTAGGTGGGTTTAGCATTTCAGTGATGTTCTAAACAATGCGGTTAGTTCTACTCCCATTGTTTGCAGTGATGATAGATGCATTGGTGGCTTTAATATTGGCCCTATAACAGAGTCTGAAGTTGTTTTGGCTATTTCTAAACTTAAACTTCATAAATCTACAGGGGTAGATGAAAATTACTAAGGAAATGCTTAGAGCTGGGAACGTTACGGTTACCACTTGGATGACTGAAATTTTGAATATCATTTATGATAAAGGCATTGTTCCTAAGGATTTTACCAGAACTATTATTATCCCTATAGCCGTCCCGTGGCCGAGTGGTTAGCACGCTTGGCTACTAATCTAAGGGACCTGGGTTCGAGCCCCGGGTAAGGCATGGATGTGTATGTTGTTTTTCTGCTGAGGTCCTGCCATCCTCTCAGATCTCCTACTGTGGCATATAAACTGACAGGCTCCTGTCAGACCTCTGTGGCAAGCAGCTGCTTGAGGGGGTATTTTTTTTTTATTATTATCCCTATTTTTGAAAGAGATGACTGCAGTTCTTGTGATAACTATAGGGGTATCAGCCTACTCTCTATTCCAGGTAAAGGTCTTTCCATGATTGTGCTTAATAGAATTAAGAATCTGTTTGACGGGCAATTGTGTGATGAGCAATGTGGATTCACTCAGGTAGATTCTTGAGAAATTTTTAGAGTTTCAGAAACTTTTGGTTACTAGCTTTGTTGATTTCAAAAAGGCTTTTGACTATGTTGATCGTCATAATTTGTGGTTTATTGTGAGATCCTATGGCAGGGGTAGGGAACCCTTGGCATGCGTGCCAAACGTGGCACGCCAACGACTTTTATTCGGCATGCACCCAGGGCTCACTTTAAAAAATAATTAAATAAATATGCGTCCAACATCTTCGCTGAGTTGTATATTTTAACTTAATAGACATATTGAATATGCCGAGTTTAGTTCATTATTTATCACTAGCATACTTGTAAGCAGTGGTGAAAGTAGATTTCACTTCTTTCCGGTACGGTTCAAAGTATAGCTATGTGCGGAAAATCACATGGAGGCGTAACTGCAGTGAAGCCATAGTTGAGGGGTAATAATGACTGTGTGGCGTCGAAAGTACAGTGTCTCTGTATTTTGTCTTTCACTCTATGTTTTCTGCAAATAGCGAATGATTTATGCAATTTTAATGTGAAAAAATATTAATATACCTAAATGTTTCCTAATTGTGTTCTATTCTTGTATTTCAGCCTTATTCAAAAAATATAATATGTAGATGTTTTTAAAATTGTTTTAGAACTTAATGCAATTTTTTAGAAGGAAAAATGAACTTTTGACTGATATTGTAATTATGAGCACTCAACTTGCATAATCTAAACCCAAATGCCAAATATAGCATTTTTTTAGAATAACTTTTATTAAAGATTAAAATTCATAAAGTTTAGTCAATGATTATAAGAAGTACGGAAATTTCGCTTCTGTGATATCCCGACATACTATATATGCAAAACTGCAGAGTTCGTGAATCAAAAATACGGTAAGAAAAGCGTTACTTTTGCCAAAAAGAGATGCGAGACGATTTTGCTAAGCACTCTTGAGCACCAAAATCATGCTTTAGCATTATTTTTAATACAAAATTATTGTTTGGTGCAATTAAAAAGTTGATAATAATCTTTTTCAGAAGTTGACAATGAATTTTTTTTTTGTTATTTGATCATTATGATTCCGACATTTCGGGATCCGAAACGGCTTGACGTATCTAGTATGTATACCAATACTATAACTTGCGACACCGAAGGTTAAATTCCAAGGAATATATAAAGTGAAAAAGCACTAGAGAATTAAATTCTTAGTTGATTAATTTTTTTACATCCCTCGAATAGCTTTTTTCTCACAGTTCTCGTAAGAGCATGTCAATTTAAGATGTCAGAAGACCAATTATGAAGACAAGATCTCAGCAGAAAGACAATGCGAGAACGAAAATTCATAACTAAAGGCTCCTGAACCCAAGTCCCATATATGGATGCTTGTGTTGTTTTTCTACTGAGGTTCACCCCTCCCATACTCACAAATATTCTCTATAGTGATCCAGGTTCGAATCCTGTACTGGCATGGTTGTTTGTTCTGTGGTATTCTTGTACAAGAAGGCCTGTATAATCTAGAAGTAGCTTCAACTGCCCTTCTCTGTTCTCTATGTAACTTATCAAGACTTCGGTTATTGAAAGCAAATTTCTGTTTTCTACAATTACGGTTTTGAAATGATCAAAGAGTTACCGCCATTTGTACTACCACGGCCTACGCAGGTTATGAAATGGGCAATACCATAGATTGTATACACGATTACCGGGTTCAACCAAGCTCAACTCGTTAAAATGACTAGAGAAACCAGCTTCAAAAATTAGCACTTCCCTTAAAAACCAATGCTAAACACATTTTTAAAAAAAAATCTATTATGAAAGCCAAAACGAAAAAAGGCCCAATTCCTTTTTTTTTTCTTGTGAGTATGAGGGGGAATATAGTAGAAAAACAATACAAGCATCCATGCATTATCAGGGGCTCGAACCCAGGGATTGGGCCTAAACTAAAAAAGACCCTATATTTCAACTTAAAAAAAAACCGAACAAGAGTCGAGTGAAAACAGAATTATGCACGAAAACTGATTATAATGTGAATTGTGCAAAATGATAAGAATTTATTCAGAAGCCGGAACGAAAAGTTTTTATAAAGATTGTAAAGATAATTGAATGTATGAATCTGAATTAAAAAAATGTATTTTTTATTAATTAATAAAATTTTGAAACAATAATGATTGCGTTGATTATTTTAAATAAATATATCGCTATTATTAGTTTTTTGGGGGGCGAGCGAAATTTACTTAAAGCCAACTTTATTATCTCTGGATATTTAAATCTCGAAAGATGGCAGCTATTTATAGTGCTATTCGAAAATTATATTTAAGAAAAATAATGGCCAACTTTTATGGAACCCTCTCCCAAACTTCAAACTCATTAGTTAAATTTGGGGAAGTATATGCCCCGTCGCCTCCATTAAATTGCCTTCCGTTATGCTCAGAAATGTTAGGATTTTCAATTCAGCATATAAATTATTTCCAAAAATATATTTATACCAGAAGTCGCTGCTTGCTACAGAGGTCTAACAGCAATCTGTCAGTTTATATGCCATAGTAGAAGGTTTGTGAGGATGGCGGGACCTTAGGAGAAAAACAAAGGATTACATTTCAACGTCTAGATCATATCCTTTCTTTGATTTGTCATCCCTTTTTCCCCCATTTCTGCTTCTGGTAGGGATTAAGACCGAACCCAGACAGCTACGGCGGATGAGCATTGTCCGTGGATACTTAACGACTCCCCGAGGGACGGCTTTGGTTGGAATCGCCTTTGTTTGTCTAGTTCTGTTCTCTTTTCCCAGTCTGCTTTTACTAATTCCTCAAAGAGAGAAAGCACTACTTCAGATATTTGGATTAGCACTCCCCCTTGGCACTTCCTGTCTGCAGAAATGGAACCTCAAGTGCCTCAAGTATGCGGTTTTCAAGCAACAGGTATCTAAAGGGTTAAACTACAGTGGTATAATTAAGAATCGAGGCATTTTTCTTAAAAGGAACGATTCGCTCTTTAAAAAATTAATGCTCGGTCGAAACTGCATTAATGTGTGAAGAAAATCATTAACGGAGCCACTAGTGAAATATGTTTTACCGGTACGCCGTCCCGGCAAATAATTTCTTGCCGGTACGGGGTACCGGCGCGTACTGGCCTACTTTCGACACTGCTTGTAAGACATGCTTTCCATCTGTATGGCAAATAGAAAGCCGCTTGTGGCTAGATTGCCTGAATAGCGCCTTTATGAGATAATGGAAATGTTCATAGCGTAAGTTAGAGGAGACCTCGACGGAGGCCGCTAGCTCAGTGGTCCAGAGCACCTGGCATATTATCAGGAGGTCGTGGGTACGTATCCCACCCGGCTCAAGACAATTTTTCCACTAAAATTTGAATCGCCTACAAAGTGCTGATTTATTAGTAGATAACAGAATACTATTTTATTATAGTAGAGCGATACCAAATAAAAACGCAATAAAGAAACAAACACTATCAACTGTTTTAGTAATAATAAGGAATAAGGAAATGAAACAAACATCCAAGCCATCTATCTCCGCGATATACTGACGTACAAGTTTTGTCCCGTTCAGTTGTTGCATCATTCGCCAGGCAGCAGGACGTCGCGTGACTCCTTTACTATAATTTTATATATTCCTTTCGTGTTTCGTAAAGAATTTATCGGTCTTCTAATGTGTGTGTATATGTGAATTTGGATTTAATTAAATCGTAAGACATTAAAATATGGATTAGAAGTATTTATTGTCAATTAATATGTTTAATTTATACTACTAGTAGCTCATTCATATCTCTAAATGTTGCAAAATATAAACCTGATATAAATTATCTGTCATCAGTGATGCAGCAGCAGACGTCATTAATACTAAATAAATAAAACGTCCATAATTTTTCTTTCTCTAGTTTTAATTTGATGTTTTCTGCTAAAAATGGTAAGGATTAACTTCTCTTTTATATATTATAACAAAAAAATAAATACCCCCTCAAGCAGCTGCTTGTCACAGAGGACTGACAGGAGCCTGTCAGTTTATATGCCATAGTAGAAGAAGATCTGTGAGGATGGCAGGACCTCAGCAGAAAAACAACGTACACATCCATGCCTTTACTCGGGGCTCGAACCCAGGTCCCTTAGATGTAGGTAAAATAACATTTTGTTTTCTTTGTAATTTTTATGTATTACTCGTAAGGGATTAGTAAAAGAATACCTTTAATTTTATTTTCTTTTATTGTGTTTTAATCAAGTGAAACGATTATGTGATTGGGCACTGAAATATATTGGAAAAACTTATGTATGATTGATCTTTATAAAAAAACAAAAAAAAAATCAGAATTATTGTTTATTATTTTGCTAATGTTAAAAATTGCGTCTTTAAATTGTGTGGTTTATCTTAAATCCCAATACTTAAAAGACGCCAAATAATAATATGTTCCCAAAATTTCGGTTGGCATATGAGAAAATTTTGCATCAAAGATTTGGCGATTTTGGCACGCACACTTAAAAGGTTGCCCACGCCTCTATGGCATACCAGACAAGTTAGTTAACACAATGAAAGCTCTCTTATAATAACATTGAGTCGTTTGTGAGAGTTGGTAAAGCTTGTAGCAATTGGTTTAGCATTGCTTGTGGTGTTCTATACGGGTGCATTTTGTCTGCTTTTCTCTTTTGTTTGATTACACTATTCTACAAGGGAAAATTTTCTTTGGTTAATTGATGTGTTCCTAAAGTACGTACTTGGTGTTTGAAATTGAAATCTGAGATCAGAATTGGCTTATCAGGGCTAGTTTTACAGTTGTGGAGATATAACACATCAATTTCAGATATATTACTTGGGGAATGAAAAAATCAGGAAACGTTACATCAGAAAAGTTGGCAACACTGACGTTTGCAATTGTTTATACTCACATGTTCGGAACATTGTTATTCTATTCATAGTTTAGATAACTACTAGTCTGCCTCTGTGAAGTTTATTTTAAAAACGTATAAGTGACAAGATATTTGTGAAATTAACATGTTTTCCAAACTGTATTCTAGGGTATGTAAAGATATTTTATGACAATATTTGTGTAGTTAACATGACAGGTTTGTGAATACTTCTGTTATTTTTTTTTATATTCTAGAAAATGCCCCGCCGAAAATGTCAAAATAAGGCAGACAACTTCTGTTATATTTGCGGAGAGTTCACCTTTGCAAGACACAAGAAAAAAATGTCACCTCTAATAAAGAGAGCATACAAACATTACTTTGGATGTAAAACAGGAGATCAGGATAAGCAGTGGGCCCCTCACATATGTTGTGCAACTTGCTATGTGAAATTAATAAATTGGTGGAAGGGTAAAGGTAGCGCCATGTTGTTTGCTGTACCCATGATATGGAGGGAACCAAAAGACCATTCCGCAGATTGCTACTTCTGTCTGACTAGTATCCAGGGCTTTACCAGAGAAAATCGAAGAGCCATATCGATTATCCCAACTTATCTTCTGCAATACGACCAGTATCACATTCTAATACTTTGCCAATTCCACTGACTCCAAGTCAGGAAACAGAAGATGAAGAAAGTACTGATGAAGAGAGTGAGGCACATGAATCACCTCGAGAAAGAAGTGATCCTTCTTACGAGGCTACCTTGGATTCAAATCCACATTTTTTTAACGCAGGCAGAGCTGAATGATTTGGTTCGTGATCTAGGGCTAATTAAACAAAATGCTGAACTGCTTGGCTCTAGGTTGCAAGAATGGAATCTTCTCCAATCTATTACATGTACAACTTTATATAAAAATAAGGAACGGAATTTTGTTGCATCCTTCTCACATGATGACCGATTGACTTTCTGTAATGATATTGCCGGTTTGATGACAGCTTTAGGCTTTATTCATGACCCACAAAATTGGAGGCTCTTTATAGATGCATCGAAAACTAGCCTGAAGACGGTTTTACTATATATTGGTAATTTAATGCCTTCTGTTCCAGTTGCCTATGCTAGTATGACAAACGAATCATATGAGATTCTAGATATAATGCTCAAATCCATTAAATATATGGATTTCAATTGGAAAATATGTGGGGATTTAAAAATCATTGCCATGATATTGGGAATGCAGCAAGGGGACACAAAATTTCCTTGTTTCCTTTTTGAACGGGACAGTCTTGACAGAGCATCCCATTACTTGAAGAAAACTTGGCCAATACGTAATTGGAAAGTGGGAACAAAACATTTATAGAAGCAGAGACTTATAGCTTGTGAGGACGTGATCCTTCCTCCTCTTCATATAAAACTGGGACTTACGAAGCAATTTGTCAAGGCAGTGTATAAATATGGTAGATGATTTGTCTACCTAACAACAAAATTCCCCGTCTTTCAGGAGCAAAGATAAAAGAGGCGTGTTTTGTTGGCCCTGAAATAAGATAGTTGAAGAAAGATGTGAAATTTGACGAATCGCTAACAGAGAAAGAGAAATCTGCTTGGACATATTTTAAGAAAGTTACAGACAATTTCCTTGGAAAAAAGAGATCTAAAGATTATAAAGAAATAGTAAACCAGATGCTACATGCATATCGGGATTTAGGATGTAGCATGTCTTTGAAAGTGCACTTCACATCTGGACTACTTTCCGGAAAGCTGCAGTAACGTCTTCGATGAACACGGTGAGAGGTTTCACAAAGATATTTTGACAATTGAAAAGCGATATGAAGGGAAGTGGATGCCTACAATGTTAGCTGATTTTTGTTGGAATCTCAGAAGAGACAGCACAGATAAACATAAAAGAAAAAAATGATTTACGTTTGTTATTTTGTTATTTAATTATTCTGCATTCAATTTTTTTCTCTATAATATTTTGTAAAATTTTCTGTATGAATCTATAATCATTTTAATACTAAGGAAGCTAAGAATAATATATTTTTTCCCTATTATTTTTCATTGTAAATCTAAAAATAAAAATAAAAATTAAAAATCGTCTAACTCGAAAACTATCCCTGATAGAAAACATCTAAGCACAGATCTGAAGTCTGCACTAAAAAACCTTTAAGAATCACACAACTCTTACTTAGAGAAAAATTTTTTTTTTGTAGAATAGTGTTATTGATTATGTTATGTGAAATTCACTGCAAGGGAAAGATTTTGAACTTAACTCGTCTAGAGATCTGAAAATGTCTGTTTAGATTATGCTGATGATTTAGCTCTTTTGGCAAATGATGTTGATGAGATGATTTAGCTCTTTTGGCAAATGATGTTGATGAGATGAATTCTTTTATTAGAGCTGTTGATGAGACTGTAATAGAGTAGGTTTGGTGATAAAGAGAGATAAAATTAAACTGATAAAACTTAGTTGAGCTGGTTGTGGTTCAGTTATTTTGAAGGTTTCACCATTGAGCAAGTGTCTCAGCTTAATTTTCTTGGCGCTATGTAACAGATACTGGCAATGTGTGTCATGAGATATTATGACAATTTTAAGAATCTGGGAAAATAAATATACACTTAAAGACTAAATTTGGTTATGCAAAAATTTAGTCCTTTCTGAAGTTAATTATGGTTGCAAAACTTGTACCTGTTGTAAGCATGATAACAGGAAACTTGATGCTTTTGATTCTAGATGTTTGTGCGGTATTTCGGTATCAAGTGGTTTGATCTCGTAAATAATGATGAGGTTATGTGAAGGAGTCTGCAACCTACTTTGAGCAGCTTATTGTACAGAGACTGTTTGTTTGTCCATGTTGCATGTTTGCATAAGTATAAATTAGCAAATAAGGTTATGAACAGTTTGCCTAAAGTCCTCAGAAAGAGGGGGAAACCTGGGATATGGTGGGTAGACAGTGTCAAATAGGTCCTCATTAGAATAGGCCTACAGTGGCCGAATGGTGTAATTGCAACTGAGGACCTACATGTTTGGAGAACTAAACTGCACAGTCTGGTTGGACCTCCTATCTCATTGCTGCTTGAGGATTCGGTATATATGTATGTTACCGCTAAAGCTCGAAAGCCGTTAATGTGCACATTACCTGGCTAATCTGCAGATTAACTGATTTGCTCCGTTAACGTGCGGAATCAAGAGTTTTCCGCATTTTACCTAGGTAATATGCACATTAACGGCTTTCGTATCGTTAAAGTTCAAAAGTTTGTTTCTCTCATTTCCTTTCCCTACTCCTTCCCCCTCTCCCTCCACTTTAGTTTCGTTTCGCCAGTGTCTTGTCTTGCCGGTTGTTTTTATTTCTCATAATTTGCGTCGGCTGCATAGCATAGCTAATTCTGTTTTCAAATTCGTTTCTGCCTGTTAGCGCATGAATTTGTGTCGTGATTTTTTTAAAGCAGATAAATTTAGCTCCTATTATGCAAGCAAGCACCAAGGACCCTTTCTACTGTCCAAATTATAGTCACGTGACCTAAAGATTCATACTTCAGAGATTCACCACTTGACGGATTCGTTCTCACTTGGCCTCCGCTCATCCGGGGCATTTCATGATAATTCGGAACACTGAGTCACGTGACCCGAAGATTGAGACTCAAGAGATTCATCACTTGACAGATTCGTTCTCACTTGGCCTTCGCTGATTTGGGGCGTTTTTTATAATGCGGCAGGCGGTGTACTGTAGAGCTAGATACATTATCTGAATAATAGTATAGTTAAAAAACGAAAAAGTACAATGTACCGGCTATTACCAATTCCGATAATAGCCGATACGCCATATTTTATTTTCACTTTAACGAGTGCCTAGTAGGTACTGTGCAGATTATCCAGGTAATTTGAGAAATGAAACAATTTTCGGCACGTTAACGGATCACCCTAGTTAATCTGCACAATACCTAGATAATCTGTAGAATAACTGATTTCTGCACTTTAGCGGTAACATGTATACAGGGTGATTCAAAACTTATCGTTCAAATTTCGTGGGGAGGTAGGGAATACGTCAGGAAACCGATTTCACATAGGAAAGTATGTCCGCAAATGTACGCAGGCGTATGTAGAGGGCGCTGTGTGTACCCAACCAGTGTACAACTCGCCCGACCACTCCCGCTGTCATCAGCGATCGCTTGGCCACCCAGGTCACCTGATTTATCGCCCATGTATTTCTTTTTGTGGGGGGCCATGAAATACCATGTGTACGAGACCCCCGTCGACAGTGAAATGGACCTTGTTGCACGAATAGTGGCCGCCGTAGGCATTGTCCGTGATATGCCAGGCGTTTTTGAAAATGTTCGGCGGTCAATGCAACGGCGCTGTGAATCCTGTGTCCGTGTAAATGGTCGCAATTTTGAGCACCTACTGTGAACCTGTACTTTACCTTGTTGGAATAAAAGTCACATTCGTTACCACTTAACTGTACTGTTTCCTTGTGTTCACTTTACTTGTCCATTTTGTTCATGTAGATGACGTTTGCGGACATACTTTCCTATGTGAAATCGGTTTCCTGACGTATTCCCTACCTCCCCACGAAATTTGAACGATAAGTTTTGAATCACCCTGTATATATATTTGTGTGTGGGGATGCGTGCATGCGAGCGACATAAATATTATGAGAGTTATATTATCTTGAGATATTTAAGATGAGATTATGTTTTTTATTGGATTCATTTACTTTTTCTCCTTTTTTTTCTGTAGAAACCAAGTAGTGATGTGAAATATCCACTTGTACCAACGATATTGCCTGAGGTAATCGAAGAAATCACCAGTAGTGTTCAGCATTTTTTGTGTGATCAGTGGAAACTTCCAGTTTCGTATGTTGAACAATTTGAAAAATATAACTATTTGTTAACAGAGCAGGTAACATTTTGAGAATAATTTCTTAATAATTTAATATGATTTAAATATTACTATATTTTGTAACTCTCTGCAGAAATGATTAGTTAAAATATTGCAAATTTTTTGCAGTGTTTTCGAAATTAAAATTAGAGTGTGATTTCTTGTTTTAATATGCATTGTTTGCAGTTGTATTTTTTTTGTTTTGGTAAACATGATTTTGTGAGGTAATTTTAATAATAGTTACTAACACCACAACTTGAATTGATTGAATTATAGGTTTGGTTTACGGAATATTCATCATCATCATCGTCATCATCATCATCAAGCAGCCCTGGGCTACGGAGTCCAACCAGACCGTGCAATTTAGTTCTCCAAGCAAGTCTGTCCTGAGCTACATCTACTGCATCTGGCCACTGCACACCAATTCTAATAAGGTCCTGTTTGACATTGTCTGCCCACCGCATCCTAGGTCTCCCCCTCTTTCAGAGGCCTTCAGGCACACTGTTCATAACCCTATTCGCCAATCTATAATTATCCATATGGGCAACATGGCCAAACCAATGGAGTCTCTTTCTGCACAATATGCTGCTTAAAGGAGTTTGCAAACTCCTTTGCCTAACCTCATCATTAGTTACAAAGGTGAACCACATAATGCCCAAGATACTGCTTAAGCAGCTAGAATCAACAGCATTTAGTTATCTTGTTACAAAGTTATCTGTTATCTTGTTTACAAAGTGTCCAAGTTTCAGTACCATAACTAACCCTAGAAAGAACAAAACTATTATACAGTCTAATTTTAGTCTTTAGTTGTATATGCCTGTTTCTCCACACTCTCCATAGATTCTTAAAAGTCCCAGCAGCAATCCCTATTCATCTGTTAACCTCATGCCACATATCACCATTATCAGATACATAGCTCCCAAGATAATTAAACTGTGACACCTGCTCAAAATTGCAAGCATTCAGATTAACTGAATCACAGCCTGCCTGACCAATTTTCATAATTTAGTTTTCACTCTGTTTATAACCAAACCTACTCTACTACCAGTTTCATCAACAGCTCGAATGAAAGAGTTCATCTCATCAACATCATTTGATAAAAGGGCTAAATCATCAGCATAATCTAAATCAGAAATTTTAGTATCTCCAGACTATTTAAAGCCAAAATCTTTCCCATGAAGTGAATCATAACATAATCAATAACCAAACTAAAGAGAAAAGGAGACAAAATGCATCCTTATCGAACATCAGAAGTAATGCTAACCATTTGTACGAGCCATACCAACTCTCACACACGACATAGTGTTATTATAGAGAGCTTTCATTATGTTAACTAACTTGTCATGTATACCATATGATTTCACAATTAACCACAAATTATGACGATCAACAGAGTCGAAAGCCTTTTTGAAATCAACAAAGCTAGCAACCAAAGGTTTCTGAAACTCTAAACATTTCTCAAGAATCTGCCAAAGTGAAAATATCTGATCCACACATCCCCTACCACTTCTGAATCCACATTGCTCATCACGCAATTGCCCGTCAACCAGATTCTTAATTCTGTTAAGCACAATCATGGAAAGAACTTTACCTGGAACAGAGAGTAGGCTGATACCCCTATAGTTATCACAAGAACTGCAATCATCTCTTTTAAAAATAGGGATAATAATAGCTGTGGTAAAATCCTTAGGAACAATGCCTGTATCATAAATGATATTCAGAATTTCAGTCATCCAAGTGGTAACCGAAACATTCCCAGCTCTAAGCATTTCCAGAGTAATTTCATCTACACTTGGCGACTTATGAAGTTTAAGTTTAGAAATAGCGAAAATAACTTCAGAATGTGTTATAGGGCAACAATTAAAGCCACCAATGCATCTATCATCACTGCAAACAATGGGAGTAGAACTAACCACATTGTTTAGAACATCACTGAAATGGTCAGCCCACTTAGTCATGACAGAATCCTCACCTTCTGTAACTTTTTCTTCTTCATCCTTCAATCCCTGTATACCTGTTCGTTTTCTACCACACTAAACATTAACTATCTAGTACAGCTCTCTGCTGTTGTGCTATTTAACTGCTACCTCAGCTTTGTCAGCCAAGCCATCAAGACAAAGATTCTTATCAGCAGCTAACTGATCCTTTGGATTTTTATTAAGTTCTCTGTAATGCTTTCTATTAGGACTAGTAGCGGATTGATTAAGGACATTTCTGCAGTTCTTTCTTTCTGGAATAAGCTCAAGTGCCTTATCACTCATATAAATCCGCCTCCTCTGCTCCTTTTTTCCTAAAAGAGTACTCTTAGTGTCCAAAAAAGCCTGTTTAAAATGATCCCATTCTTCCTCAACTTCAGTAGTAAGCATACCATGACTGTCATAATGACTAAGTAACCTATCATGGTAAGCTTTGGCTGTAACTGGGTCTTTCAGAGCTTCAGTATTAAAAGTAAATTATTTAACCCTAGCACAACACTTTTTAAATTTAAGTTGCAAGACACTTTTAACAACGTATGGTCAGACCATTATCAGCTCCCCTATATGCCCTGGTATTCCTAACAGAACTAGCCCATTTGTAGTTAATTAATATATAATCAATCATATTCTTATGCAGTACATCAGGTGAAACCCATATGTACTTATGTATGTTGCGGTGTTTGTAATAAGTGTTAGTTATTCTGAAACCATTAAGTTTACTTCCCTGTAGGAGACGTTGCCCATTGCCATTGCAGCTACCAATACCAAAAGGACCTATCACCCCTCCCCAAAGGTCAGAGTCAGTACCAACTTTGGCATTGAAGTCACCCAGAACAAGGGTAATATCTCCTTTCTTGACAGAATTCAAAATATCCTGAAGTTGTCTGTAAAACCTATCCTTGTCATCCTCATCAGCATCCTCAATGGGGGCATAACAGCAGATAACATTCAAGTCTTTAACGCTTGTCTGAAATTTTGCTGTAGGAAACCTTTCATTAATGCACTCATATCCTAGAAGAGCATCACTAGCGTGTCTGCTGAGAAGAAGACCCACGCCTTGGTGATGTTTATTATCGTTCCTCCCTGAAAAGAGAAATTTAAGATTATTTTTAAGAATCTGACCTTTATCTGTCCATCTGGTCTCTTGCAAGCCGAGAATATCTAAATTATAATGGTGGAATTCTTGTGTGAGGACAACAAGAGAAAAGGCTCTGTGCAGAGTCCTCACATTCCAACTACCTATGGACAGAAAATGGTTAGTGGGATGTTTAAAGAAACTATGTTTATCGAGAAACAATGGAATATTATGTTGTTTATTTAAATATATAAGGTTGGTTACCGATATGAATGAGTTTAAAACTTTTTTTTCTAATTGTTTTCCATATCTCATCTATAATAATAATAATAAAAAAAAATTGTATGTCTATGGTAGCCAAAACTCTTTACATAAAAAGGCTAGGAATATAGAATTTTGGCAGATGCTTAAATACCTCATGTGGATGTGTAGTACAAAATAGTAGCTTAATAGTCTCAGGTGGTGCTTAGAAAATGGTAATTGAACAAATTTTTTTGTGATATGGATTCTACCCAGCGATGCATGATGTAATACCATGGTGATTTCAAAACATACGTATTCATTAGTGACACATAATTTGATTTCGCTGATTAAAAATTAGTATTATTTTGGAATTGGCTAGTTTTTAGTATATATAGGGAGAAGGAAATACTTCAAGTTCATAGTTCATAGTTCTCTTGCCAACCAGCTAAAGAACTGAGCTTTCCTTATATAAGTGGATGTTATAAGCATATGCTTATTTCTAACTTACAAGTACGTTCTCACCATTGCTCAAGTCTTTATTTGTATGGTGGCTGGTGCTCTCCGTCTTCGAGTTGCTGCTTGGCTGTTACTAGCTGTTGAATTTCCATGGTTATTTTGTGGTGCTTTCATTCTTTCGATGTTCTATTGGAGATACTAGTCTTTGTTACTCTGAGTCGTTATCACACTGCTTGGTGATTCTGCTAGTTTTCTTTTGCACTTTCTTGTACTAGCAGATCGCACTTTGATGATGTTAATTTCACTCTCTGAGAACACTCATTTTAAAACCATATTTCCAACTTATGATATTTCTACCCAAACATATAAAATGAAAAAAAACTCTATGACCAGATGTGTTTCGTCTGTCAAACTGATGGCTTCTTCAGCGGTAGCTGCCAATGCTATGGGAGTGCCATTTTTAGCACTTACTCTCTGCTGGTGCTGCAGAGACTCTACCTGCCTCTGATGTAATAGCCGGTTCCACGCTGGTGGAAGAGAAGTTATATCGGTAATACATTATTTCTCTTTTTTAATATTGATAAGTAAATTCTCTAAATAATTAAGTGGGAATTTTGTAGGGGGTGCTGCGATAATTTTAGGTTGAATAAGAGTTATGGGTAATTTATGTTCTGGTATAGCCTGAGTTAATGCTGTATTTCCTTGTTGCTTTTTTTGATATAATTCGTGTTCTTTTTGCCTTTCTGCTAATTGTCTATGTGTTTTCCCTATGTAATTATTTTTATTTTCTAGTAAGTTTTCGGGTCGTGGATTTCTACGTTTTTGCATAATAATTCTAAGGGTGTTCCCTAAATGGTCAAATATGGAAAGGGCGTAGTATATTTTATTTGCTCAGAATGTTTTTGTGCTGGATTCGGTTGTGTTCCCTGTTCATATTTATACTTATTAAGTTTGTAAATATTTTCCATATATTTCCTATGATAACCTGTTTGTTATCCTATATTATATATATTGTAATTCTTTTTCCAAGGTTTTTTTAGTGGAAGAGTATCTCAATGCTCTGGTAAAGTAAGTGTAGAAAGCTGCCTTTTTGTAATAAGCTAGGTGTGTAGAATGTTTTGCTATTATATTTCGGTTATATGTAGGTTTTCGATAGACCTCAGTTTTGCATTTTACCCCGTCCCATTCTAATAAGATGTCAAGGTATGGAAGTCGTCTATCTTTTTTCCGCTTGTGGCTGAATTGTATTTGTGGCATAACACTGTTAAAATTATTTAATAATTCTTGTAATTCATTTGGGATATAATCCCAGAAAATTAAAAAAGATCATCTATGTACCTTAGTATAATGTAGATTTTAAATTTGTATGTATTTTCAACATGGCAGAGGACAGCATCTGCCATGCAACCAACAGCAGCAAGCCCATTCGGACCTCCTCCATCTGTTCCCATGCCACGCCATCAATTATAAACTAATTTATGAGGTAGCCAGGTACATTAAAGTACTCTTGGGCCAGCCTCATGTACACTAAAGTACTCTTGGTCCTGGCTTACTCTACCATTTTGTTTTGAGTTGGATCCTGATTTTGCTGCACTAGTGGGCTTCTGTGGAGGGAAAATCTTCCTCTGTGTTTTCTGTTTGTTTGTGGGTTGACAGCCCCAAGTGAATAGATTCACAGGATATGTTTATCAGCTGGTGGATAATCCTGAGCAGAGGTCATCGCAGGCACCTGAACTCTTTGCTTCTATTGGCATCGTCAAATTCTACATTGGAGGAAGTCTTCCAGTGTAGATGGCTTCATCCTTTAGTGGTGGGGGAACGGGTCTTTGCCCCATGTCTGCGATTAGGGGGCTGTTTGATATTGTCGGCATTCCCTCTCTCAATAAACATAGTTTCTTTAAACATCCTACTAACCATTTTCTCTCCATAGGTAGTTGGAATGTGAGGACTCTGCACAGAGCTTTTTCTCTTGATATCCTCACACAAGAATTCCACCATTATAATTTAGATATTCTCGGCTTGCAAGAGACCAGATGGACAGATAAAGGTCAGATTCTTAAAAATAATCTTAAATTTCTCTTTTCAGGGAGGGACGACAATAAGCATCACCAAGGCGTGGGTCTGCTTCTCAGCAGACACGCTAGTGATGCTCTTCTAGGATATGAGTGCATTAATGAAAGGTTTCTTACAGCAAAATTTCAGACAAGCGTTAAAGACATGAATGTTATCTGCTGTTATGCCCCCACTGAGGATGCCGATGAGGATGAGAAGGATAGGTTTTATGGACAACTTCAGGATATTTTGAATTCTGTCAAGAAAGGAGATATTTCCCTTGTTCTTGGTGACTTCAATGCCAAAGTTGGTACTGACTCTGACCTTTGGGGAGGGGTGATTGGCCCTTTTGGTAAAGGTAGCTGCAATGGCAATGGGCAACGTCTCCTACAGGTAAGTAAACTCAATGGTTTCAGAATAACTAACACATATTACAAACACTGCGACATACATAAGTACACATGGGTTTCACCTGATGGGCTGCATAGGAATATGATTGATTGTATATTAATTAACAGCAAATGGGCTAGTTCTGTTAGAAATACCAGGGCATAGAGGGGAGCTGAAATTGGATTTGACCATTACCTTGTTAAAAGTGTCTTGCAACTTAAACTTAAAAAGTGTTGTGCTAGGGTTAAAAAATTTGCTTTTAATACTGAAGCTCTGAAAGACCCAGTTATAGCCAAAGCTTACCATGATAGGTTACTTAGTCATTATGATAGTCATGGTATGCTTACTACTGAAGTTGAGGAAGAATGGGATCATTTTAAACAGGCTTTTTTAGACACTAACAGTACTCTTTTAGGAAAAAAGGAGCAGAAGAGACAGAATTATCTGAGTGATAAGGCACTTGAGCTTATTTCGGAAAGAAAGAACTGCAGGAATGTCCTTAATCAATACCCTACTAGTCCTAATAGAAAGCATTACAGAGAACTTAATAAACGTGTAAAAGATCAGTTAGCTGCTGATAAGAATCTTTGGCTTGATGGTTTGGCTGAGAAAGCCGAGGAAGCATTAGACAGCACAACAGCAGAGAGCTGTACCAGATAGTTACTGTTTTGTGTGGTAGAAAACGGACAGGTATACAGGGATTGAAGGATAAACAAGGTAAGGTTATAGAAGGTGAGGATTCTGTCATGGCTAGGTGGGCTGAGCATTTCAGTGATGTTCTAAACAATGCGGTTAGTTCTATTCCCATTGTTTGCAATGATGATAGATGCATTGGTGGCTTTAATGTTGGCCCCATAACACAATCTGAAGTTATTTTGGCTGTTTCTAAACTTAAACTTCATAAATCCCCATTGGTAGATGAAATTACTACGGAAATGCTTAGAGCTGGAAATGTTTCGGTTACCACTTGAATGACTGAAATTCTGAATATCTTTTATGATAAAGGCAATTTTCCTAAGGATTTTACCAGAGTTATTGTTATCCCTATTTTCAAAAAAGGTGATCGCAATTCTTGTGATAACTATAGGGGTATTAGCCTACTCTCTGTTCCAGGTAAAGTTCTTTCCATGATTGTGCTTAATGGAATTAAGAATCTGGTTGACAGTCAATTGCGTGATGAGCAATGTGGATTCAGAAGTGGTAGGGGATGTGTGGATCAGATATTTTCACTTAGGCAGATTCTTGAGAAATGTTTAGAGTTTCAGAAACCTTTGGTTGCTAGCTTTGTTGATTTCAAAAAGGCTTTCGACTCTGTTGATCGTCATAATTTGTGGTTGATTGTGAAATCATATGGTATACCAGACAAGTTAGTTAACATAATGAAAGCTCTCTATAATAACACTGAGTCGTGTGTGAGAGTTGGTAAGGCTTGTAGCAATTGGTTTAGCATTACTTCTGGTGTTCGACAAGGGTGCATTTTGTCTCCTTTTCACTTTAGTTTGGTTATTGATTATATTATGCGAAATTCACTTCAAGGGAAAGATTTTGGCCTTAAATGGGCTGGAGATACGAAAATTTCTGATTTAGATTATGCTGATGATTTAGCCCTTTTGGCAAATGATGTTGATGAGATGAACTCTTCATTCGAGCTGTTGATGAGACTGGTAGTAGAGTAGGTTTGGTTATAAACAGAGAGAAAACTAAAGTGATGAAAATTGGTCAGGTAGGCTGTGATTCAGTTAATCTGAATGGTTGCAGTCTTGAGCAGGTGTCACAGTTTAATTATCTTGGTAGCTATGTAACAGATAATGATGATGTGCGGCATGAGATTAACAGACGAATGGGGATTGCTGCCGGGACTTTTAAGAATCTATGTAGAGTGTGGAGAAATAGGCGTATACACCTAAAGACTAAAATTAGACTGTATAATAGTTTTGTTCTTTCTAGGGTTAGTTATGGTAGTGAAACTTGGACACTTTGTAAACAAGATAACATGAAACTAGATGCTTTTGATTCCAGATGCTTACGCAGTATCTTGGGCGTTAGGTGGTTCAGCTTTGTAACTAATGATGAGGTTAGGCAAAGGAGTTTGCAGCCTCCTTTAAGCAGCATATTTTTTTTTACCAGCAGAGAGAGACTCCGTTAGTTTGGCCATGTTGCCCGTATGAATAATTATAGATTGGCGAATAAGGTTATGAACAGTGTGACTAAAGGCCTCAGAAAGAAGGGGAGACCTAGGATGCGGTGGGCAGACAATGTCAAACAGGACCTTGTTAGAATTGGTGTGCAGTGGCCAGATGCAGTAGATGTAGCTCAGGATAGACTTGCTTGGAGAACTAAATTGCACGGTCTGGTTGGACCTCCGTAGCCCATGGCTGCTTGAGGATGATGATGATGATGATGATGTTGATGATGACAGCAAAAATCTAATTAGCATGAAACAAGCTAATCTAATAAGAATGAAGAAGGCAATATGTATAATGTAGGAGAGTAAGTTAAAAAAAGAACAATATATATGTTATCTAAGAACTGTAAACATATGTTCAACATCACTTATAACCAAGAAATGCTTTTTTAATCTCTTTTTATACAAAAGAAATTCACCATTATGATTTCTTAAATCAAGAGGTAAATGATTAAATATCTTAGGAGGTAACTAAGTTATGTATTTGTGTATTAGTTCCTTTTTAAAAAGGGGAATTTCATACTTCTTTCCATTTGATCGTAGACAATAATTATCTACTTTCATGTTATAGAAGTTACCATTTATGTAAAGATTTATCATTAATTTATAGGCATATAAATTTCTTAAGGGTATTGTATTAAATTTAATATAACCATTATGCAGACTATCTCCAAATTCAAATCAATTAATTTTTTATCATTTTATTTTGTAGATATGATGAGTTTAAGGATAGAAGTATAAGTACCTCCATAGCAAAGTAGCCCATAATGAATAGCAGACTGTATCCATGAGTTATACAGGGTGTCCCTGAAGTCATGACCCAAACGTGAGGGGATGGTAGTAGACACTGAACCCACCAATATTCGTCATAGAATATGCGGCCGCAAACTCAGCCTCGGTGCCAGTAGAGGACGCAGATCAGACAGCATGGCTTAAAAGTGCTGGATCATACCACATTTGGGAATCGATGGATTGGGTGTGGTGGTCCCATCCCGTGCCCCCCCCCCCCCCCCAGATCGCCCAATCTTTCTTGTATCAATTTGTTTCTGTGGGGACATTTGAAGAGTGTCATGTATGAGATGGCCGTGCAGTCGGTGGAGGATCTGGTAGCCCGACTGTCCGTCGCTGCCACCGATGTGCGCGACAAGCCCAGTGTTTACGAGCAGGTACACCGATCACTACTCCGCCGTTGTGCCGCCTGTATCAACGTTGGTGGTTGGTGGGCGGACGTTTGAGCATTTGTTGTAATGATCTCCAATAAATGTCACTCTGGAAACCTCTGTGTCTGTCCTTCATTTCCGACTCCTCACTGCGTTTGCGGTCGCATATTCTATGACGAATATTAGTGGGTTCGGTGTGTACTACCATCCCCTCACGTTTGGGCCATGAATTCAGGGACACCCTGTATATAACAAATAATGTTTTCCAATTCAAACTTTTTTTGATGATATATTTTACGTAATATTAATCTCAGTTTTTTTTTCAGATTATTGATATGGGATTTCCAATTTAATTTTTGATCTATTGTATACACTATAAAAAATACACTATAGAAAAAAAATGCAACACTGGCAAGAAGTTATGCAAATGTAGCGAAATTTAAGGAGGTGGTAGTATATGTAAATGCATGGAAATGATTAGGTTTGAAGGACGATAGAAACAGTTGTATAGGCACGATCTGACGTCACAGGTGCAGAGCAGTCAAACTCAGATAAAGGCAGCTCCGGTTGACAAAACGTGGAAATTGCTCTAAACCGCTAAAGATACTTTTACGCAGACATCGAAAGCTGTACCGACAGTTAACAGACTTTGAGCGTGGAAGAATCATCGGCTTTACAGAAACTGGTTTGTTGTAAAGAGATGTGGCCAATCTTGTTGGCCGCAATCCCAGCACCATCGTACACATATGGTGCCAGTGGGTTCAAGAAGGATCAAGCACAGGCCGGGAAGGATCAGGAAGACGACGTATGACCACGGAATGACAGGACCGTCATTTGCGACGCATGGCATTGTGTGACAGATTCGCGACTACAATGCAACTGCAAAGGAACTGGTAACAGGTAACATATAGAATACCTACCAGGCGGACGTAAACAACAGGCTTATACAGCTCTCATTGGAGCCTATCGTCCGGCACTGCGTTTGCCCCTCAGATCTGCCCACTTGCAAGCACGTTTTCAGTGGTGTCGCCTCACACAGAACTGAAACGAACAAGAGTGGAGTTTAGTGATGAATCTCGTTTTTGTGTGGTAAATCATGTAATCATCAGCACATCGCGGCGTTACTCGGGTCTGAAAATTTTTAAACTATAAAGTAGATGGCACTCCCCACGTCGCAAACTTTCATTTGGTATAAAAATCATTGCGATCAATCCCCTTCGATTTAATTTTTTTCCGTGTCTTTTAGGGAAGGAAAGAAATGTTAATTAAATAATAGAATGTAAATAATAAAGAAATGTTAATTGGGGAAGGAAAGAACATATTTCAAGATACCGTATGAACATCCCCAGGTTAGAAGGTTCTAAACCAAAAAACGAAATTGCCTTGCTCAGATAATCGAACTTTTCAAATAATTTCGTACCCACCAGAGTTTCTCGAATAGTTAACCAGGCTTATGTAACTTTACAAAAAAAAAAAATAAATATGGTCTGAACTGCCCAAAAATATATATAGGTGCTATGAAAAATTTATTGTTATCATTGAAAAGCATTATAAAATGTTTATCGATTTATAGACGTTAAAAAGTTTTTAAAGCTATCATTTCAGCAAAGAATCTCATGTTCCGCTCATGCTTAATTAGAACGACTTCAATTTCCACGGACTCTCGCGCTGTATATTAAAAAATGATCAAATGTGGTATGAGCCAACAAACTGAACAAAGATTTTACGACGCGAAATCAGAAAGAAATTAGTTTGATGCATTCATTGTTTCAGATTTATTAGTGGAAACAGTTATTTTGAATAAGTTTCAGCCGTTAATGTTTAATCACGTGAAATCAGAAATCAGTTTGATGGATTCCTTATTTCAAATTTATTGGTGGTGTAACGCTCCAAAAGTATGTTAACTTCTTCACTTTGAACCTTTTAACTGATCCAAATTATGCTAAATTTTCGGATGACTTTGGTGTGCCAGGAAATTAATCTTGCGAAATAAAGTTAAATAAGGTTTCGTTAGGTATATTATTCATCAAGACTCACCAAGTGAAACATTAAATTATCTGAGCAACTAAAAGCTCAAACAAAAATATCCACCTACATTCTCAAATCACAACTCGAAACTAAACTTCTAAACTATTATGTGATTAATCACACAAAAACAGATTGGTTTATTTTGATATATTCCTTTTTTTCAAATTTATTAGTGGCAACAGTTATTTTGATTAACTTTCAACCGTTTATTTTAAGTCTATGGGTATTTTGACAAATTCAAACCCAACCATCCCAATTTTGGTTGACCTCAGTGGTTTCGCAAATAGCCCATATTCTTCCATTGGGTGAAGCAAAGTGATTCATGCAAAGTTTGGAGCCTCTAGCTTTTCTGGGGGCCGAGTGCATAAGCGGACAGACACAAACACAAATTATCTTTTTTATATACTACCTGTATGTTTAACTTTTTTCATGCCCTTGGGCCATTTTCTGAACCTTTCGACTCTCAAAATAACATTGTTGCAAGCCCACAGTATTCCTACATTTGTTCCTAGAAAAGATACAATGTATAATACTAATTTCCAAATATTTGATTTATAAAGTAAAGAATTATTTTCGCTCATAGATTAAGAAATATCAAGTACCGGATCGGCGATCCTGTTCCTTAATCATTTGGAGACATAGAGAGCTGGAACGGCGTTCTATTTCAGTGATTTGAAAATATCGAGTACCGGACGGTGTTCCGGTTTAGTGATTAGGAAACATCGAGTTTGCAGAACGGCGTTCCGATTTAGTTGTGGCACTGCTTCTGACAATTGCTTCCCCTACTCAAAAATCACCCTTCTCCACTGTTAAAAGGTATTCCTCTGCACAAGGATGGAGATAACCTAGAAGCTCTATTAGGTTTGTTCTGCTTTTTCATACAACATACACACATGTAAGCAAGAGACATACCCTCTGGTTCAATAGTCAGGTATGCTAACCGTTAGACCAGGAATAATGATATGTTTTAAATAAATTGAAATCGGGTAAAATTCGACTGCCTTTTTGTTTTTGAAAAATTAGAACTTAATTTTTAAATTTTCAATAAGTTATTTAATATGCACTGACGCTTTTCTGCCAAATCCTTAGAGGATGAGAAAAAGCAAATTTTCATTTTAATGACTAAAGGAGAAATTCTTGTGCTGTTCACATTTACTTTTGCATTACATAACTATTTTTTTTTTATTTACGTTATTATTATTTGAGGGGCTTACCATTTTCTTGGAACCATCCATGCTTCTAACAGCTCTGAGATGCAAAAACTTGTTTTGGTTGCTTGCGTCATCCACGACGCACGATCAGTTATGAAAATGTGACTCGCTGACGTGATTGCAGACATATGTCAGCCAACATTGTTAAGAAACATTAATGCTACGTTCAGGCTAGTAGAGAGTAGTAGAAAGGGGAGCGAAAGCTCAAGAGCTCAGCTCTGTGTGTGAGTTCAATGATGTATATTATCGATATTATTTCTCTCTCTCTATATATATACACAATTATATCATTATATCTATAAATGAGCTAGTTCTGTAGGAATACGGTCATATAGGGGAGCTGAAATTGGATCTGACCATTATCTTGTTAAAAGGTCTTGCAACTTAAACTTAAGAAGTGTTGTGCTAGGTTTAAAAATTTTACCTTTAACAAAAAAGCTCTGAAAAACCCAGTTATAACTAAAGCTCACCATGACAGATTACTTAGTCATTATAGCAGTCGTGGTTTGCTTACTACTGAAGTTGAGGAAGAATGGGGCCGTTTTAAACAGGCATTTTTGTAGACTAACAGTACTCTTTTAGGAAAAAAGGAGCAGAGGAGGCAGAATTATTTGAGTGATAAGGCACTTGAGCTTATTTCAGAGAGAAAGAACTGTAGGAATCTCCTTAATCAATACCCTACTAGTCCTAATAGAAAGCATTACAGAGAGCTTAATAAATGTTATCAGTTAGCTGCTGATAAGAATCTTTGGCTTGATGGTTTGGCTGACAAAGTTGAAGAAGCAGTTAGACAGCAGAACAGCAGAGAGCTGTACCAGATAGTTAATGTTTTGTGTGGTAGAAAACGGACAGGTATACAGGAATTGAAGGATAAACAAGGTAACTAGGAAGGTCTGAGTATTTCAGTGATATCCTAAACATTGTGGTTAGTTCTACTCCCATTGTTTGTAATTATTATAGATGCATTACTGGCTTTAATGTAGGCCCTATAACACAGTCTGAATTTAGTTTGGTTCTTTCTGAACTTAAACTACATAAATCCCCAGGGATAGATGAAATTACTACGGAAATGCTTAGAGCTGGGAATGTTTCGGTTACCACATGGATGACTGAAATTTTGAAAATCTTATATGATAAAGGCGTGGTTCCTAAGGATTTTACCAGAGCTATTATTATCCCTATTTTTAAAGGAGGTGATCGCAGTTCTTGTTATAACTATAGGGGTATCAGCCTACTTTCTTTTCCAGGTAAAGTTCTTTGCATGATTTTGCTTAATAGAATTAAGAATCTGGTTGACAGGCTATTGCGTGATGAACAGTGTGGATTCAGAAGTGATAGGGTATGTGTAGATCAGATATTTTCTTGTAACATTCTGATTTCATATCTTGCAGATTCTGGAAAAATGTTTAGAGTTTCAAAAACCTGTAGTTACAAGCTTTGTTGATTTTAAAAAATGCTTTCGACTCTGTTAATCGTCATAATTTGTGGTTGATCCTTAGGTCGTATGGCATACTAGACAAGTTAGTTAACATAATGAAAGCTCTCTATAATAACACTGAGTTGTGTGAGTGTTGGTAAGGCTTGTCGCAATTAGTTTAGCATTGCTTCTAGTGTTCGACAAGGGTGCATTTTGTCTCGTTTTCTCTTTTGTTATTAATTATGTTATGCGAAATTCACTGCAAAGAAAAAATTTTGTCCTTAAATGGTCTGGAGATCTGAAAATTTCTTATTTAGATTATGCTTATGACTTAGTCCTTTTGGCAAATGATATTGATGAGATGAACTCTTTCATTCGAGCTGTTGATGAGACTCATAGTAGAGTAGGTTTAGTTATAAACAGAGAGAAAACTGAAGTGATGAAAATTGGTCAAGCAGGCTATGATTCAGTTAATCTGAATGGTTGCAGTGTTGAGGAGGTGTTACAGTTTAATTTTCTTGGGAGCTATGTAACAGATACTGGTGATGTGCAGCATGAGATTAAAAGAAGAATAAGGATTGTTGACGGGACTTCTAAGAATCTGTGGAGAGTGTGGAGAAATAGACGTATACACCTAACGACTAAAATTAGAGTGTATAATAGTTTGGTTTCTCTAGGGTTAGTTATTGCAGTGAAACTTGGATACTTTTTAAACAAGATAACAGGAAACTTGATGTTTTTGATTCTAGATGCTTACGCAGTATCTTGGACATTAGGTGGTTCAACTTTGTAAGTAATGATGAGGGTAGGCAAAGGAGTTGGCAACCTCCTTTAAGCAGCATATTGTGCGGAGACTCCGTTGGGTTGGCCATGTTTTCCATATGTATAATTATAGATTAGGGAATAGGGTTATGAACAGTGTGCCTAAAGGGCTCAGAAAGAGGGGTAGACCTAGGATGCGGTGGGCAATGTCAAACAGGACCTTATTAGAATTGGTGTGCAATGGCCAGATGCAGCAGATGTAGCTCAGGACAGATATGCTTGGAGAACTAAATTACACTGTCTGGTTGGACCTCCGTAGCCCATGGTTGCTTGAGGATGATGATGATGATTAGTGTGTTTTGCTAGGATTGATTTGTGTCAACATTTATTGAGCTGTATTTTCGTCTGATTTCCATAAACAGTATGTTTTATTGATATTGATTTCGATACAGATATATTTATTTCTCTTGAACAGTGTAACCATTTAATTAAATTTAATTTGTGTTTAAGACTTTAATACTTTATAATTTAAAGTCTTAACTTTAAATAATAATTAATAGTTTAATAACTTTAATACTGTATGACACTGTTAAATGGATTTATACTATTTCAAAATATTCTGTGCTATCTAGTACGAAAAGTAATGAATAAGATTTTACTACTATAGAGGTGGATAGTTAGAAGAGCTTCAGAGATGAAAGTTGATAGCAAGTGACAAGTTCATTTTACAAAGCTTTTGCCTGCAAAGTGATGAGACACACCTGGCTTGGAGTGGAGGAGGTGATGCGGTATGCTAATGAGTTGGTTGCTTACAATGAAATTTTCTTCTTTTGATCGAAGTTTCGTGACTGCAGTAGTGGAAATAATAATTAACGATACTTGTGATAGCATAGAGTGCTTAAAAACATTAAAATCTACGACGCGCATTTCTCGCCCTTGTTTTAAGCACATTGTCAGGTGGCAAATCAGCAGCATAAGCATTGCATTAGGAACAGTTGTTTGTTGAGTGCGGATGAGAGGTGGGGTGCAATAAATTTTACTGTCAGTAGCTCATTTCCGAGGTTTAGAGTGTCTGACATATGTGCCGGTCTTGCATCATAGGTAGCGCGAGTGCGCATTCATCAAATTATGTAAATGTGACTTTCCCAGCATGCAACACACATAGGTCAATTGCAAGCCACGTGTAATGTAAGTGACATTAGGTCATGGAGTCAGTTGTTAGAATGTTAGACAGAGTGAGAGGTCAGTGGAGCACAGTTGGAGCTCAAAGGAGCAGTTTCTTAGAGTGAGCAGTTAGTTGCTCAGATATTTTTATAGAAGGAAGTTGGAATTTGGTGAGTCTAGATTTTTGAAATAAACTTCTAATTGTTTTATGAAATAGTGTTTGACTTTCTAATTTTTGCGCTTGAGCATAGTTTTAAGATTTTGGATAGAATTTACTTTAATGATAAGTTAAAAGTTTGTTAAAAGAGAAAAATCCTCATTTAACTTTATTGGCAAGATTAATTGTCTGGTGCCTGAGCTATCCGGAAAATAACATACCTTTTGTATAAATTACAATTCCCATAGTAAAGAAAGTAACATACATAGTGATGAGTTACAGGATAAATAACTATCACCAAAATTGATAAACGAATTAATTGCAAACAATCCCGAAATGCCACAACACCAACAAATAAAGAAGATAAAAAATAGAAAATAGGTCTACCATACATCAATACTAATTTCACATACTCTGATAAAAATACCCTGAAACTTTCCATTATAACGTTCCCATAAAAATGTCGCACACAATATCTCAACTTGATTGAAACGATCACGACCATATACCCAGCTCTGGAGGAGTATCTGTATCCAACTCAAAGACCCCACAGGCAAATCTTCCCTAAAGACAAATACATAGGGGAAACGTTGTGCAGAGCTGCCAACTACTCAAATTTTATCAGATTTTCTCCGATTTTTGGTTTAAAATCCAAAATTCGATTTTTAGGAATTTTTCAATTTCACACTAAAGAAAATCTGCCTTCAAATGGTACAGTATTTTTGCCCATTTCCTAAAAGGAGAATGTTAACGAAGGGGAAGAATTGTTTGTGATTTAGCTGTTTTATACCCTACTAAAGGTGCAGCTGTGTCATCACTCCCTAATTTCATCATCACTCCCTAATTTCGCTTGTCATTTCTTAGCCAATATCAGTTTTGTTTCATCATAACACCGTAACCCAGCAGCTGATCAGAAGAGATATGTATTTGGATTATTTTAGTCGGAACTCAGAGACTTTTAGTCAATTATTAATGAATTAATTAATGATATTTATGTATTGATTGTTAGTTATTAATAATTAGGTATTTGGTTAACATTAGCTAATATGACAAACATATGAATGCAGTGATTTGGCTGTGGTAAGACATTGCTTCCCCTGCCGCATGACAAGGTCTGTTATTTTAAATTTCGTTAATATGAAAGAGTACGTGTGCCAGAAATGTAACTAAACTGATTTAAGTTTTTTGCCAAAATTCATAATCAATTAATGGGTACGAGAAAATGATCATCGCTGAACTCAGATTGCTTGAATGGGAAGGCTAATTTGTTTTCTCCCGTAACAGATGGTGCCGAGACTGTTCTTAACGTTATGTAAATATATTTTAATCGCTAATAACTAGTAAATAATAATAAGCAGGTACACTTGCAGTTTCCAGCACTCACTGACTAGATGGCGCCATGAGTGGTAACCCTCTTTCTGAGCTCTTTAGGCACACTGTTCATAACCCAATTCGCCAATCTATACTTATCCATACGAGCAACATGGCCAAACTAACGGTGTCTCTGCACAATATGCTGCTTAAAGGAGTGGGAAAATTTGGAAAATTGCACATCACATTACTGAAATTAAAAAAATCAATCGTGGAAGAGTAATTTCTGTTATTTATTCTGATATGGTCGTCAGGTATAAATGAAAACAAAGTAACGATTCTCTCTGTGAGCATAACTTTATTATTTATTGACAGATATAGACGTGTAGGCTGTTAACTGCCGTCTGGATACTGTGGTTTTTACTCAAGTGACTAATATGACTGGTAGAAAGAGAGATCCATTCTGGAAAGGATTCAGAAAATATCAAAGAAGGAAAGGATTCCGTGCGTCTTGTTCCGAGGATTAAAAAGCATGCAGAAACTCAGTGTAGTGGTGAAACTAGAACATCTCCTGAATGGTTAGATGAGAAACTTAGATCCATTTTGAATTCCTCAGAGCCTAACAAATTCTCTCGCTATCTGAGAGTATTACAAAATCAACTAGGAGCGTTGCAGAATTACGTGAGTGATCCGTCTCTTGCAGAATAAAGTGATGTGTTCCCGGTAACTTCATTACGAGAGATGAAGAATTACTTGAGTGAGTCGTCTCGTGTCGAATAAAGTTCTGTGTTCTTGGCCTTGTAACTTTTATTACGATCTTGAATCCTACGAACTCCGTAAATTTATGCTTCGATAATTGTAATCTTTCTGAAGATAGTGGATGAATAAAAGATTTTTTTCTGCAAAGCTGTTTTATTGACTATTCGTTCTACTTAACCGAATCATGAAAAGTAAAATAAATGACTATGTGGAAACAGAAGGGTATATTATATTAGAGAGGGAAAATAAAGTTGTAGCTTTTGATTTCATGTGTATGGAAGAAATCACACTCCAGTTTCACTACGATTATCTCCAATGAAATAGAGACACCAAACAAATGTTAAACTGTTTATGCTCACATTCATATATTCGTCAGAGATCCTCCTTCGAATAATCATCTTTCTCTTAGTAAACTAATTGCAATTGACAATTCTAGTGACTTTTCTGTTTCACTGTTCTGATGAGCTGAAAATGACCCCCCCCCCCCCCACACATACACATATGTTAACATACTTTCATACAGAGAAACAAACATGAGCATACACACATACATACAGAGAAACGAATATGTGCATAGAGACATCTTAACATACACACACATACAATTCGCAGAAACAAACATACACACACATATAATTCGCAGAAACAAACCTACACACATACATGCGCGCACACGCACACACATACATTAACATACACACAGAGAAACATGAACACACACATACAGAGAGACGAATATGTGCATACAGACATCTTAACATACACACATATGCACACAATTCGAAGAAACAATACACATACCCACAATTCGAAGACATAATACATACACACAATTTGCAGAAACATAATACACATACACACATGATAACATATACACATAGAGAAACAACACAACATATATACATAGGGCACTCACACACATATATACATATTAACATACACATACAGAGAGATGAATATGTGCATACAGACATCTTGACACATACACACACACATAATAACATATACAAAGAGAAACAAACATGAGCACTCACATGCATGTTAACATACAAACATACACAGAGGAACAAATATGAACACACACATATACATACACAGAGAAACAAACATGAACAGACAGACATACACAGAGAGAGAGACATATTAACATACACATATACAATACATAGAAACAAAGGTACACATGCACACGTAGACGATAACATAACACATAGAGAAAGACGTGTTAACACACACACAGAGAGAGAAACAAAACATGGACACATGCATACACATACATATAGAGACACAAATATATGCATACAGACATTTTAACATACATATACACACAGACATGTACATACAATTCATAGAAACAAACATAGACAGAGACACGTTAACATACACAAGCAGAGAAACAAACATACATACCCACACAGATGCACGCACACACATACATACAGAGAGACGAATATATGTATAGATATATCTTAACATACACATGCGTACATATAATATAGAAACAAACATACATACAATTCGGAAACGAACATACACACATATACACACACACTGTAACGCTCCAAAGATTTTTAACTTTTCAAAATTGGACCTTTTGTCTGATCCAATTTATTCAAATTCCCGATAGCTCTATCGGAGGCCAGGCAATAATAACTTGCCAAATAAAGTTGAAATAGGGTTTATTGAGGTATTTGCCAAGCGTTACTTTTCGAGTAAGAATTCAAAAATGATTGCCAATTTAAATACAATCTAATGAAAAAATCAATTTACGTTGCTCAAGAGAAAAAGAGCAAAGTTCACAAGTTTCTAAAACAAAGTTTATTTCAAAAAATTCAACTCACAAAACTCAAAGTGAAAATCTCGACTACATGTGGAACAAAAATTCTGTCTACACTAATTCACAAAAACTCTGCTACTACATCTCTATCTCATCACTTCTCACTTACTCAACACTACTTCTCAATCTCAATTACTAACTCTGTTACTCAGCGTCACATAGTTATAACAAGTGGCGTACAAAGTGAGCATGTGTCTATTGCACGCCGAAAAAGACATTTGCATAAACTGATGATCGCGCAAGCTATGACGCAAGAGAGGGTTGGGTTGTTTTACCTCTGAGCAGTACTTTTTTGCACACCATAGGCTAAATGGCCAGGTCACATGGACCCCGAAGGCTCAGAGAAGGTTGGGGGAGGGGACCCACTGGAACAGCTGTTGGGAACAGATGGTAGCCTCCCGTCAAGGCCATCCAGTGTGTTCTTTAACGTGCACAGGGTAGGGCTCTCCCGCACACCGGCCAAAGGCTTAACGTCCCATCCGACGGACGGCCACCTTTACAAGCCCATTGGTGTCCCCTACTGACGATGGGCAGGACGGGGAATTTTGCGGAGATAAATCACAACGCTGACAAAGCTGGGACTCGAACCTGGGAATTACAGATTACGAGCCTGGCGCGCTACCGACTGAGCCATCCCCCCCCCCCCCCCGCAAGAGAGGGCGTGTCCTGCACGCGCTTTAGCGGTTGTCGGTCAAAAGGTCAGAGTTGCGCATTCGCAACTCCTACGCTCTGAACGAGGATTGAGACAGTCCACAAAATGAATTAAAACCCCCAAAATGATAAATATAAGGTAAATAAAATAAAACTGGTTAAGGAAAAGTAAAAGTGAATGGGTGGACCATCACAACACGATAACACACATACAGAGAAACAAACATGAACATACACAGACATACATAGAGAGAGAGACGAATATAAACACACATACAGAGAGACGAATATATGTATAGAGATAACATACATATACGTACATAAAATTCGTAGAAACAAACGTACATACACATACATACATACATATGATTCGCAGAAACAAACATGCACACATATATATACACACACACAATAACACACATACAGAAAAACAAACGTGAACATACGCAGACATACATAGAGAGAGATGAATATGAACACATAAAGAGAGAGACGAATATGTGCATACAGAGACACACACATACATACAAGACTGTGTGCTTTCCTGTAATCTTTCTCAAAGCCAAACAGTATCACTTTGACGTAGGTTTTGGTATCGAAGATGGTATGCTTTCCTGCAACGCACACCTCATGGGCTAAAGAACCTTTCTCAAACCCATTCATAGCATGTTTTTTCACAGTTGTGTTCCGTGGGTAGTTATCGTTATCTTGATAGATTTTTATGTGAAACATAGAGTGCATACGTCTTTGTACGAAATCGTTTATAATTTGACAATATTTCCTCTAAAGTTGGAAGTTGATAGCATGAAATGAGAAAAGCGAAGGTTCATTGGTTAAATATTTAGGTGATAACGGTATATACACTCTCTGATTGTTAAAATCAATTGTTACCAAGGAAATTAATATACCCTACCGTTCTCTACCTAGTGAGTTCGAAATTAGTGTATCTTTGCTTTAAAAATAAATACGACTTTAAGCAGCTAATTGTCATAACTGTTACAGGAACCTTTCAGTTTATACGACACAGTAGAAGGTGTGAGAGGATGTCGGGATCTTAGTAGAAAAACAACGCAAACGTTCATGTCTAACTATGGAGGTCGAACCTTGGGTTTCTTAGATCAGAAGTCATGAGCGTTAGCTAGTTGTCTGTGGGATAGATTTAAAACTTTTAATGATGGCTATCATAACTTATATCTGATTCTGCATCGTGGGTAAAGTACTGAAGAGTATCCATTTCATCTCTTTTCAGGTTAATGTGATGAATTCATTGTAAAGATCGGAGAATTACCAAGTCTAGATAAAAGGAAAAAAATAATAATCCGTCTCAGATGATGCTTGCGAATTTATTTGCTTCGGCAAATGATGCAATGATTGTTTTCGGGATCCACAATTTATGACAGTGTAAAGAAAGCGTGCGAGGAAGGCATCCTTAATTAGAAAGACAATGCAGAAAATCGGAATTCAAGTCTTTTATTAGCAACCGAGGATGGAATAATTTTCATTCTGTGATGTATTCAAACACTATTTGTACGAGAAATTATCGTTTAGTTGTATAATATATAGGTTCGAAGAGTGTGGTTCGTGTTCCCTCTCTGTGTTGAGTCATAATGAGTCCTAGAGTGTCTGCACTTTTGACATATTTTATTGAATAATGATTTGTTTTATCGATGCGATTAGATTTGTAACTCTCATGAGAGTATCTAGCTTTGGAGCAATTAAAGTTTATGGAAGGAAACGAGTCTCTTACAGCACTTTTAGTTGGTGATGATCTAAACTATCGTACACATAAAAGTTTAAAGATGCATAGCGAATGTGTGCTCATAAACCATGCTTCAGATTTGGTGCTAAGACTTATGTAGAACTGTATAACAACCATTAGCTAGAAGGAAAATACTACTTTTAGATCAGAACACGAATCCACTTTTGATGCGATGTGTGTTCATGAGATGCTAAAGTCAGTTCTGTCAAATCATTTTCTGTTCAAACGTTGAATTCTCAGATCTATTAATATCGTTTGAGGAAGAATGGATACATTTTACTATGATTCATCTCACATCTCATGTATATTATTTCATCATTAGAGTACGATATAAGCAACTGTTGCTCTTATGATCTCATCGTATGGAGGAAGGGTAACGGATTATCTCTACACTGATTTTTCGCTCCAAACCACAAAAAATAAATAAATAAATACCCCTTCAAGCAGCTGCTTGCCACAGAGGTCTGACAGGAGCCTGTCAGTTTATGTGCCATAGTAGAAGGTCTGTGAGGATGGCAGGACCTCAGCAGAAAAACAACACATCATCCATGCCTTACCCGGGGCTTGAACCCAGGTCCCTTAGATCAGTAGCCAAGCGCGCTAACCACTCGGCCATGGGACGGCACGCCCAAACCACAAAGAGATTTTTAAAACATTTCAGTAGTGATCATTTGGTATCTTTACAGATGCGAAGTATATCTAGCGACAATGTAGTAATCATTCTCGGAGAATTCGTACGGACAGAGTGAAATGTACTCGAGCTATATAAGGGTATTCTGTACTTTATTAATTATGCTATAATCCTCATCAGTCACGCAAAGTGTATTACCTCTATTCAGATGGTTTTTTTAAATTTTCCGACAATTCTTTTATAACATTCAGTGATACATCAAATGGAGAAACAGTTATTATTGTATGATAATTGACAGATTGTTGTATTTGTGTATTATGAAAAGTTTCTTTCGTGAATGCTTTCGGACATTTGCTTCGTCAATATTAACACCGGAATAGAATCGTTATGTGGAGCAGTTTTATCTACCGTTAGCTAGATGAAGTAAGCGCCTTAGGATACTTTTCCATCTGGTGCCTCTTGACACACACACTCGTTTTGAGAGTCGTCTGTTTCCAGACAGATATTACGTCTTGCATCCTAATTCCCTCTACCGGTCAGGCAGAACGAAGCCATGAGATGTACGGAGTGATCTTAAAGTGACTTCAGGGAGTTGTATTGTCGAATCGTCTGCTAGAGCATACGAACGTAATAAAACATCAGAGATGACCATAGGTGATTCTCTAAGGACAAATACATCTACTGCTCATTAAACTCTCATGTGTCGCACTCTCGTTTTGAGAATCGTCTGTCTCCAGACAGATATTACGTGTCTCGCATCCTAATTTCCTCTACCGGTCGGGCAGAACGAAGCCATCAGATGTACGCAGTGATCTTAAAGTGACTTCAGGGAGTTGTATTGTCGAATCATCTGCTAGAGCATACGAACGTAATGAAACATCAGAGATGACCATAGGTGATTCTCTAAAGACAAATACATCTACCGCTCATTATCCTCTCATCTGTCGTACACAATACCTTTCACTCTATATAGGGATGGTTCAGTCTTGTGCTATCATTATCTCCATCTGAGATAGAACATCTGTTCTTTAGGAGGAGAGGGAGAATTTTTATTCGTCACTCGCAACTCCACCCTCCAGATATCGAAAACAAGATCTGATGTTTTGCTGCTGTTGCTTACATTTTTCACAAAGTAGCGGAAAAAAATACAGAGAAGAATATCTACTCTTTAGCGGGAGGGTAAAAAGGGATTTTTCATCTGTGGAAGGTTAAAAGACTATTCTTTAGCGAAAGGATTGAAAGAGTTTTTTTTCATCTGTGAAAGGGATTTTCTATAAATTAATGATTTGTATATCTCCTTTGTATACCATATTTACATACCTCATTTGCATACCTCAAAGGGTTTTCCGCCAACGAAACGTCTTCAACAGAAGGATTATTCTACTGAAAACAAGTAGCCTCCATCAATGTAGGAAAGGATTTTTATCATTACCCCTTCTAACTCGGATATGTGAGAAAACAAATAACATTCCCTCATCCATCTATCTGATATGCATTATTCACCTGCGAAAATATTTCCTATTGAAACATCCTCTCATTAACACGTCTGCTCATCAAATATTCCACCTGCGCATACAACACTTCCAATCATTAAATATTCCATCTGCGCTGCTCATACCCTGCACTGGAAGGAAAGGGTTATGCATAAATTTATCGTTTATCCTAAACCCCCGCCCTCACTACTCACCTGACAATGCACCCAAAATGAGGTCACGAAATGCACATTGTAAATTTTAACGTTTTTAAACATTATGTTACCATAAGTATCATTAGCTATTATTGACACTACTGCAATCAAGAAACTTTGATCAGAAGAAAATTTCATCGTAAGCAACCAACTCATCACATACTACATCACCTGCTCCACTCCAAAC
This sequence comes from Ryuthela nishihirai, assembly GCA_038380435.1. Lineage (NCBI taxonomy): Eukaryota > Metazoa > Arthropoda > Arachnida > Araneae > Heptathelidae > Ryuthela > Ryuthela nishihirai. The sequence continues at coordinate 6,561,789 of JAWZYU010000021.1, forward strand.
CTGCTGTGGCTCATCCCTTGCAGGCAAGAGCTTTGTAAAACGAACTTGTCACTTGCTATCAAATTTCATCTCTGAAGTTCCTCTGACTAACCACCTTTATGGTATGTAAAATCAGTCATTACTTTTGATACTAGGTAGCGTAGAATTTTTTGCAAGCAGATTATTGCCTGGTGCCCGAATTCTTGAACTATTCGGACTTTGATTGATTGATTATTGTGAGTGTTACATTCTTTTTGCATTTTATGGATCTAATAAATACATAGATTACTATTTACATTTTCCAGTCACTCATTAGTATGAATTACTGCTGTTAAATGGTGCAAAATTCCGAAAATGAAAAACTTAATTTTCTTTGAAAACATGCATCCCATATTCACCAGAAGCGTTATGTTATTCTTCTAGCTCATTCTTTGACAATAATTTAAACAAGTAAATCATCGGTAAAAGTGGTTCAGCAGTTATTATATGTGTGTGTTTTGCTGTGGATATCATTTCTATAACAAAATCACTTAATGTTGAGACATTTCAAAATCATTTCCAGTATGGTTTTCAATTTAAAATTTTACTACACAGTGTCACTGGAATATATTCCTATTGATTGATTATGTAAGCAACTTTATATGTTGTTTCCTTTTCTAGAAAAGCCAACAAAAAAGAAAAAACCGTTAAACCAAATTGATTACACGAATAAAATTTGGTTTTATTCAAAAATTTATCGAGTCTATTCTTCATCAAAATTTAAATAATTTTGGAAACTGTCGATAATATTGATATAGGCCTCTTGTTACATGCCTTAAATAATGGCATAACTATCACAATTTTTAGATGATCAATAAATTTATCACTTGCAAATGATTCTTTAATAATATAAATTAAAAAAAATCTAATTTGCACTTAATCAGTATTTGTAGTTTTTTCACATTTATTTCATCAAAACCTGATTTCTTACCTTTTATTAAACCATTTACAACACTCTTCATCCTCTTCAACTGAATATAAGTACATAGAATTATTTTTTGATGGAAGTTAACTAATGTAACTATTCTCATCTAAACGTTTATTTATAATCAATATTTTTGTAATTTGTAAATTGATTATGTATTTCATTGAGAAGTACAGTCATATCATTACCAATGGGAAACACAGATTTTTTTTATCAGTACCTATAATGTTATTAATTAGCTTCCATTCCTTATTTCGATCATTCATGCAAAGAGTAAATTGTAATAATAAACAATTCTCTTTAGCTTCTTTTTATCTTTTTCTTTAAAATTTAGCATCATTTTTATACCCATTTTCCAAAAATACATTACAAGGATTCTTTTTATGTTTTTTTTGTAAAATTTCTCTCTAATCTTTATCAAGTTCTTTAATACAGCAGTGATCCAAGTATTATATTTTTTCTTACCCCCTTAACCATTTTGACATATTTAGAGCATATATCAGCATAATCTATCATTTTGATAAATTCACCATACAGTTGATTGAATCCATGAAATCATTACATGATAATTGATAATTTTTTAAGCATTAGTCAAACTTCTTGTAATTAATAGATATGCAAAACCTGTCAATATTAGTATTTGATATTAATTTGTTATCATTGTTAAGGTATATTGCAAACCAAAGTATTCCGATCATTGATCGATACAACTAACTTAATTGTTTACTTCTTTGGTAGTTTCATTATAAATAAAATAAATAAATAAATACCCACTCAAGCAGCTGCTTGCCACAGAGGTCTGACAGGAGCCTGTCAGTTTATATGCCATAGTAGAAGATCTGAGAGGATGGCAGGACCTCAGCAGAAAACAACACGAACATCCATGCCTTACCCGGGGCTCGAACCCAGGTCCCGTAGATCAGTAGCCAAGCGCGCTAACCACTCGGCCACGCGACGACTAGTTTCATTAATATATGATAAAACCCCCATTAGAATCCAATAAATTTTTTATAGTCTACCAAACTATCATTTTTATGTAGTCTAGGTTTATGTCACCTACCAATATAATATTTTTATACTTCAAGGAATTTAAAATATTTTCTAGTTCTACCAAAAAGGGATTAACTGGTCCATCATGGGCTCTATAAATCAATAATATACATATGTCTAAAATCACATCATAGACCATCAAGCACTCAGAATTTTTATTTTTATATCAGTTTTAACAAAACCAAAATTACTCTTTTTAATATACATCATGACTCCACCTGAACCATTAGAATCTCGACAATCATAGTATATTTCAAAATTATTCAACAAATATCGATGAACCTCATTTTCCTTAATACATATTTCACTTAGTAAAAAAGCATCAACAAGCAAATCTATTTCAGAAAAAAGCAACATAAAACTATCAAAATTCGATCTTATTGATCTGATATTTAAATGATACAAATTTAAAGCATTATGAGCAAGATTCAATTTATTATCATAAAAATATTTAATTGAATTAAAATTCCATAATTGTTCACAAACAATCTCTGCATTAAGTTCTTCTTCATCTATTCCTGCCATTGTGAATATCTAAATAATATTTCGTTCTTACCCGTATGACCTTAGAATTCTCATCCTTTCTGATAAACACTTTCCATCTCTGACTCACACAAATTTCATCTCTCCACTTAACCTCTTTTGCTTAGCAAAGTAGAGTAATTGCTTGTTATATTTCGTTAAATTGCCATTTACATATACAATAGAATCTTTAAATTGGTCATCAAACTGGACAGCTGTGATACTCTTCAGTGTTTTAGTTTTTTCCAGCAATTTTTTCTTTACATTTCTATTTTGTAGTTGAATCTCAATTGGTTTAATACCTGTTCTTTTAAAAGTAGGCACCTTGTGTGCTTGCACAATATCTTCCTTCGAAACTCTCAATATACTCTTCAATTTGTCGGTGATAACATTCGTATTTTCATTACCTGCCTCTTGGAAGCCATTTATTTCCACATTATATATTCTAATGTATTATCATAACTCATTTATTTTTTGTTTCAATACAGAAATCTGCTGTCTTAATATTTATTCTCGTTTACGACATCAAATTTAATCTAGTTACCTCAACAAATGATTTTCACTGTTCTCAATTTTATTATTCAAGTTTTCTATACAGCCAAAATTAAATTCTAGAGATTATTTCAAATCATTTAATTCATATTTAATTAATTCCTTTATGTCTTCTTTTAATATTTTGTAGAGGTCATCTAAATTGGCTATTCGCTTTTGCATCACTTTAGATTTATTGAATAGTGACAAAACATTTCCATTTGGAAGAGTACCACTTTCACTTTCCCCATCTACGATAACAAATTATATTTATTTGACAAAGAAAAGCTTCAAAATCTTTTACATTCAAGTTAAATGAAACAGGAGTGTTATCGAATGTCTGAATGCCCTTTGAATAGTTATTTCTATCAGGACCAACAAATGGCAGCACATTTTCTATATGTACTGAACTATAAAATTGGGAAACGTCTACATAAGACAAGTTACTTTTTTTTCTTTTTACAAATATTGCATGACCATTTACTTCTACGATCAACTGACTTTTTTTTAAAGTTATCTGACTTTACCTTTACACATTTATTATGAAACGTCCTTTACAGGCTCCATAACATTGCAGTATTCCCGAATTTGCTTCACAGTCCTTGAAACACGACTTACAAGTCACCGCCATTGTTTCCAATAAAATCCTGTTAGAAGATAGATGAAAGTCTCATCAAGGCCATCAGGCATAGTTTATAATATGCACAAGGTATTCTACTGCAAACAGGGCCAAGACGTAACATACCATCTGAATGGTGGCATCCTGTCCAAGCCTAGCAGTGTTCCCTTTCTCACTGAGGGCAGAACGAGGGTTAGCAAAGAAAATTGTGAATGCAGGCCCATTGGAACTCTAACCTAGGAACCTCAGATTACAAACCTGGTGCACTACTGATTGAGCCGAATCCAACCACAGAAAAGAAAGTACAGTGAGGATTAATTGCAATTCTTCAGTGTTCGCATGAAAAAATGGTGTGCAATTATTCAAGGCCCTGTGTGCAAAAGAGCCACACACTGTGCACTTTAAAGAACACTACTGATTGAGCCGAATCCAACCCCAGAAAAGAAAGTACAGTGAGGATTAATTGAAATTCTTCAGTGTTCGCATGAAAAAATGGTGTGCAATTATTCAAGGCCCTGTGTGCAAAAGAGCCACACCCTGTGCACTTTGAAGAACATGATGGAGAACTTAGATAGGAAGCTACCATCTGTTTCTTAATAGGTGTTTAATGGATTCCCTTCCCCAACCTTCTCTTGAGCTCCTGGATTACTTCTGCAATTCCACAGCATCGATTTCGGCAGCTTGGGTCTCCATTTCTGACCTTTAATCTCGTACTCGTGGGATGGGAAACTAAAAATACTACGCCACATTAGCAGCAAGCAGTGCTACCTTACTTCGATGACAATTCAAGACAAAGTACAGTGAGGTCTAGTGCGCGCTCCCCCATCCCAACTATTATTGACCTTTCAATTGGCTGGGTATGTGACACTTGTAACCTCTTGATTGGATGCTTGTTGCTACTATTGCTCAATGACATTGACAAAGTATGTAGATGTGATTGAAGCAGGGGGCGCATTCCGTGGAACATTCTGGGAAACAAATGCATGATGCAACGCTTTTCCTCGTAGGCACAGATTAGCGAAGGCATCGACGGACCAAACAGGAGGGGAGGGTTGCGTGTGGCAGACTATTTCGAAAATGGCGCCAAAATGGGAAGCTTCAGATAAATGGCGAACTCATAGCGGAGACTACTGGTGCGACACTACCAACTGAGTCAACCTCCCACCTCAGTTTTTACTGGCTTAAATATGTATTTAATATACAGTAGATATCCAATAAAATTATATTTTGTTCCTTTCTGTTTGTATATACATTATTTGTATTTGATTGGTTAAATTATTGACAGTGCTACTATTAAATATTTAGGCAGATGAAGAATTGGAAACCTTCCTTAAAGCTGACCACTCCTTTGAAGATTATGAAAATGAAACTCAGAGACTGAAATATTTGTTTCATGAGCTAACATACAGAAATGACAAAGTAGTGCAAAAAGGAATTTTTGTAATTGATTGCACTGATTTCTTTGAAGTTTTGGCTGCAACAGTAAAGACCTTATCGACTAAACTGACTACATTCGTAGCAGAATATCATTTTAAATTCACAAAGAGGTAAATCTAAAATATATTTTATACTACACTCATTTGTTTAATACAATGGATAATTATGCATGAATATCATTGAAGATGATAGGATAAAAAAGAAATCTCTTCAACAAATCTCAAAGCTATACTAGCATATAATAAAAAAAAATGCGTTACCTCCTGGTGCTCATTTAACCCTTAACTGGTGAAGTGTGGTCTAATCATACATATCATTGTTTTTGTCTTAGTGTTTTAGTTAACAAGGTTAACCTTTTCAGTTAGTACCTTTAAGTTGATTGTTGTAAAAAGTCCAACTGCAGTTGAGATCTGTATACTTAAATGCAATGTGGATTATTATTACAAAATGGTCTGAGAGACTGCACTTCATCATTAGTGTAATGTATTTGTTTAGGTTAAGGAATCAAAATTTAATAGCTGTTGTAAAGAAATATTTAATGTTAGATAATGTTTTAATTTTTTGTATATACTGCCTTTTTGTATATATTATTAACCTATAATAATGAATTTATTTATTCACTTCATGTTATCTGGGTAAACTGCATTTGGACAAAACCGCAGGATATTGCATAGAGTTTGAAACAAGTTATTCATAAAGGAAGGGGAGAGAGGGTGAAGCCCCAAGTGCTGACCATCAGAGGATTGTATATACCCCCACTAGACAGGAATCAGATGTGGGCAGCTTTAGTGAAACATATTCTAAATCAAATGAAGATATTGTCAACTAGTTCTACCCAAGGGGGCACTTTTAAAAAGTATTCATGGCTCAGGCCTTCATAGCACTAAAACAGACATACAGTATACTGTATTGAAAACACTGTTGGAGCTTTATTTTGTTTCCCAGGTTCGAGTCCCAGCTGGGTCAGCGTTGAGATTTATCTCCGCAAAATTCCCCGCCCTGCTCACGGTCAGTAGGGAACAGTGATGGGCTTGGAAAGGCCACCGTCCGTCGGATGGGACGTTAAGACGTGGTCCCGTGTGCAGGGAGCCATACCCTGTGCTCGTTAAAGAACATGCTGGATGGCCTTGACGGGAGGTTACCATCTGTCTCTCAACAGCTGTTCCAATTGGTTGCCTCCCCAACCTTCTCTGAGCTTTCGGGGTCCATGTGATCTGGCCATTTAGCCCATGGTGTGCAAAAAAGTGTCGCTCAGAGGTAAAACAACCCAACCAAACAAGCTTTATTTTGTAACACATTGCATATAATATTTGACTGATTGATTAATTAACAAATGTTTACATTTGTAGTTTTCATTAATTAACATTAATTATTAATCAATGAATAATACCCACACAGTTACTTGTTGATTTTAACGTAAATCAGTAAATAGTTTTGTGGAAAAAAGTTTCACCGAAGTGCAGGATTAGAACCCACATCTCTCCAGATACATGCCAGAGGAATTTTTGTAATTGATTCCACTGATTTCTTTGAAGTTTTAGCTGCGACAGTAAAGACCTTATGGAGTAAACTGACTACATTTGTAGCAGAATATCATTTTCAATGCACAAGTACAGACATTATTTTGTATATCTAAAATATATATATATTTTAACCCATCCGACGGACGGTGGCCTTTCCAAGCCCATCAGTGTTCCCCACTTGATATAAATTGTATGTCTAAAATATATATTATAAGGTCACCAACGTTCTAAGACCACTAAACTAAAGTTGACTTCGTCTTTTTTTTCCCTAATATGACTGATCAATCTTCCTGTGATTTCTGCACCTGCTATGTATCTGGAGAAACATGGATTTGAATCCCGCAAAAAAGCGAAACTTTTTTTCTCCAAAACTATTTGATAATTAACTAGATTAAGTTTTACAAAGAAAAACAAGGAAAAGGTAATGTTTTACTTAAACCACTACCTTTGCTTTTTTCGTAAATTGATGATTTAAAATGATTAAATTTTCACATTTTATTAAAAATCACAGTGCTGATTTAAAATTATTAAATTTTCTCTACATCACTAATTGTTGGAAAAACTGAGACAAATTGATGGAATTATTATCTAGTAATTTACCTTGGTTTTTTCTTGCGATGATATCCGATGGGTAGATGAGTCTATTGTCCTGTGGTGAGTAGTTCAGTCCAGATATGAGTTCAGATAACTTCTTGAATTTTTTTTGTTGTTCCTTGTGGGAATGCTGGTGCTAGGTTGAAATCCTAGTGTTAGCACGCATTAAATACTAATGGTAATTTGTTGCATACATTAACTAATGTATTTTTAGATTTTCAGCCTGTGTCCCTTTTCCAGAAGTGCAAATACTATATTTTAATACGTAATCGCTATGCGTTTCGCATTGTTACTCCAATGCATTTTCAGGCAAAATCAGAGCCATGTTCAGGGTTCATGGCACCTATGGAAAAAAAAATAGAAATGAACCTTTTAAGGTATTGACTTCTAAAATTAGAAATATATTTTTTTAAAGAAGAAAATCTAGGTATGGCACAAAACACAAAAAACTGCATATAGATTTCTAATAATTATTCTTACATCTATAAAACAAATCATCACACTAAACAGAGGCTATATATATATTATTTTTAGAGTTAATTTTTCTCCCTTTGATGTTGGCAAAATCATTAATGAGATCATTGAAATTTGTTGCTTCAAATAAATCACATTCAATTGATAAAATTTGTAATCCGCTTAGTCTCTTGTGGTGCATGGTAGACCGTAATTATTTTTTTACTATTTTGAGTTTACTAAAACTCCTTTCACCACTAGTCTTAATTTTGCAATGAATTCCAAAATTTGAGAACTATGCAAGTTGTTTAAATTTTCGAAAAGTACTTTGCTTTGATATTTCAAACACTAGTCATCCTGTGGCCGAGTGGTTAGTGCGCTTGGCTACTGATCTAAGGGACTTGGGTTCGAGCCCCAGATAAGGCATGGATGTTCATGTCATTTTTATGCTGAGGTCTTGCCATCCTCACAGACCTACTATGGCGTATTAAACTGACAGGCTCCTGTCAGACCTCTATTTCAAGCAGCTGCTTGAGGGATTATTTATTTATTTTTTTCAATTCATTCTGCATCTGCAAACAGTCTAACTCTGGATAATCGGTGCACAAATCCGTTATAGCCTTTCTTAATTCTATTACAGATGCAGATGCTAAATAGTTCTCTGTGAGGAAGTCAAATCATATTGATATTTGACTCATGGGTTCAAATCTGTAGGTTAATTGATTTATTACAACATCAAGAACTTCGTAAAATAATTATTTTAGCTCATCGTTGGCATTTTCACCAGGCAGTATTTTTCTCGTTCTTTTATCAGTGAAAAAACTTCCAACTCGGAAATAAAAAATTTCCAACTGAGAAAATAAGTACAGGACTGTCAGGGACAATGCCCAAGATTCAGTTCGGGGGGTGGGGAGGAGGAAAGGCAGCTCCCCAAGATTTTGCCACTCACCATAATTTTACAAAAAAAAAAAATCCAGTTTTTTACATCTCGCTTGAATTTAACCAAGTTACCTCGAATTTTGCTGACTCCAAAAGATTTTGTCAAGTTGTCTCGATTTTGCTAAGTTGCCTCGATTTTGCCAACTTTCCTTAATTTGACAAAAACGATCCCAATTTTCACAATTCACTGACTGGCTTTGAATTTTGCCAGCTCCCCTAGATTTTTCCACATTCCATCGATTTTTCCAACTCTCCTAGATTTTTCCAGGTTGCCTCGATTTTGCAACCTCCCCTAGATTTTGTCAGCTTTCCTTGATTTTCCTAAGTTGCCTCGATTTTACCAACTCCCCTTAATTTTACAAAATAAATTACAATTTTCACAACTCACCTGGATTTTACCACGTTGCTTCGAATTTTGCCAATTTCGAGTGTGTTTTAATCGAATTTCTATTGAATCAACATTAAAATCTTATAGAATCAGAATATACTTATACTTAATAATAAAGGTAAATTTGTTTTTAATCACGCAATTTACCCAAGTATTGAGTCGTGATCGTTATATTAGCAGAATGTGATATGACAATTTCTTGGTGCTACCAACTAAAGCAAATCATAGTTGAAATTGTAGTCTAAAAGAATTATGTATAAATATTTTTGATACATTCATTTAGAAAAAAATGCACTTCTTTTACATTCAGCTGTATGGTTTTGTGGAATACTAAGAGTGGAAACAAAAGCACCTAACAAAATATGCTTGAATTATTTTTACCAAACACATGAAAATTTAAAATATGCACAATTTTAGACAACACACAATTTTAAATGCCTGAAAATTTTAGAAAAATGAAACTGTTGGTAAAACAAACGCTCCATATTTCTTGAAAATGAAAGGGTTAAACTATTTCCTGGTGGAATTATGAATAGGTATTTGAAATGTTGAGGTTCATATAAGCTTATTAAGTTATACACTACGTCGAAAAGAGTGTCCTGACACCTGATTGGCAAAGAGAAAACGTAATTTCCAGTCACGTGATTTGTACTAGCGGGGTTTACAAAGAGCGTTGGCACAGAGGCTTCAGTAGAGACGTTGATTCAAAACATGGTTGAACGTGCTGAGTTCACGGACTTCCAGAAAGGGGTCATTGTAGGATGCCATTTTAGTAACTTATCTATGTGTGCGATTGCGGAAAAATTAGAGCATCTTAGGTCAACTGTGCAGGATGTGATTACTAAATGGAAACGTGAAGATGTCACGACAGTCGTGACGACAACGTGAAGAATCAAGAAACGGTCGGGCAGACCATGAAAACTGACGGAAAGGGATCGACGAAGCTCAAACGTGTGGTACGTTCTTCTCATCATTAATCTGCTGCTACCATTACCAAAACGTTTCAAGAGTTCAAGGTGTTAATGTTTGCAGTAGGACGGTTCCTACAAAGCTGCATACGTTGAATTTCCATAACCGAGCAGCTGCATACAAACCACTGATAACTACCAAACATGCACAACATCTATCCTGGTGCAAAGCTCGTCGGAATTGGTCGCTGGATCAATGGAATCAAATTTTATGGAGCGACGAATTTTATGGAGACAAATTTATGAAAACAAATGGCTCGGAGCTATAATTTGAAACAAAGTTTATGGAGCGACGAATCACGTTTCACGCTGTCCAATCATAAATTTAAATATTTTCTTAAAAAAGGTACAGGAACAACAAAATGTTTCCTTACCTGTACCACCAATACAAACTCTAGGGAAAATATTTACTACACCATTCCCTCTTATCTCACCCAAACTGACTCTTTGATAAAAATTATGAAGGAATTTAAGTACACTGTGCCTATAAAAGCCCAAAACACTATCTGAAAATTAGTTACAAATGACCACGACCAAAAAATGCCTTCAGGTGGTATATATGTCATCCATATTGAGGACCCACACGAAGAACTTCAGCAAAAAAATAAATTTGTAACAAAAACTTTCAGACAATTCTCAACTCGACTGGCAGAACACCAGGATGATTATGAAAAAGACAGTCCCAAAACCCAAAAGACAGTCCTAATCCAAGCTACCATCACTTACATCCTGACACCAAAATTCAATGACCCAAAAATACTATTCCCCCCCCCCCCCAACGAAATTTCAACTACCACCTTTCCTACATGTACACATAAACACACATCACCACACAAAATTTCCCACAATTATGTATAAATAAAGCCCCCAACAATAAAACAAAACTTTAAAACCCTATATCCCCAACCTTGAAATTCTACCCTCCCCAACCCCTCAGTAGAGGGAACCACCCACCCCTCCACAGAACGTGCACCGAGCCTAACGTAAACAGACACCGACTGCAGCACACTAACATCTGTGCCTGCCACAAAACAACTATTTTCGCCTAACACTGCACTGGAGAAACAATGCGAAATGCTTAGAGATTATGTATTAAAATATAATATTCGCACTTCCGGCATAGCCCGGTAATCTAAAAATGCGTTGGTTAACGTGTGCACCAAATTGATGTCAACTTAGCACCAGCATTCCCGCAAGGAACAAAAAAAAATTCAAGAACATATCTGAACTGATATCTGGACAATAGACTCATCTACCCATCGGATATTATTCGCCAGAAAAAAAAACATGGTAAATTCTTAGATAATAATTCCATCTAATTGTCTCAACTTTTCCAACAATTACAGTTATATGTATAGAGAAAATTTAATAATTTTAAAGCAACGAAAATCATACTTTCAAAGAGAAAAAAAATCACCATTCTCAATTTAATGCACATATTTCAAAGTAATTTATTATTATAGTAAAATAATAATTTATTACAAATTTCTCGAGAGAAAAAATTTTTCAGGACATTTTGAAATTTGTATATTTTTGGTGTAGCTCTATTTCAGAAATAAGGCTGCCTATACTTGTATCTCAAATGACTTTATTATGCAATATTTTATTTAGAAGAGTATTGTTCATATCAAGAACATCCTGTTTAAAATGATTTCATTCATCCTCAACTTGAACTTGCGAACAAGCCTTTATTGTCATAATTACTGAATTGCCAATCTTGGCAAGCTTTGGCTATTTCTGGGTCTTGCAGAGCTTCAGTGTTTAAAAATAAATCTCTTAACACATTTCTTAAGCTACAGATGGAAGACATTTTTAATAAGGTAAATGTTACAGTTTCAGCTGCCCCATACCCTCATAACTACAATATCCAGAAAATATCTACAGGATATCTAAGATGACTAATGGACATCCATTTTCATTTTAGATATCTTTTGGATATTGTTGTTTGGGTATTGCATTGTGTTATAACAGCCCCTTTGCTGTTAATACATTCTCAGTTTTTACTCCTATGTCTCCAGTAAGGTGAAACTGATATATATAAATAAATATCCTGTGTTTGTAGTGTGTTAGTTAAATTAGAATATTTGTAATTCTTTACCTCAGTAGTGCATAGTGTTTTTAAACTTTTTTAATATAATAACTTGATGCAAACCCTCAAACTTTTAAACATGTATTTATATTGTGTTCACGTAATAAGGTCTTTATTATCTTAAAATGAAGGTAATGAAAAATGGGTAATTATTTTGACAGTCACATTTACTCAACTTTAAGTTGAAAGGATAATTTTCGAAATCAGAAATTCCCAAATAACATATGACTGTGTACCAAATCAAAAGTTTATATATATTAAGGAAAATAATTGTCATTTTGAAATATTCATTTATTCTTTTATATATTAGTAGATTTATTCAGCATTGCTTGTGTCTGAAACTCTCTAAAATATAGGGGAAATGGCACTCTCCACGTTGCAAATTTCCATTTGGCATAAAACTCATTACCATCAGTTTGCCCTTCTCTCTGCACCCACCTCCCTCATTAAAATTTTCTTCCCCTTCTTTTAAGAAAGATTTGAAACTCTCTAAAGTATATAGTAGATGGCACTGCCCATATGGCAAGTTTTCATTTGGCGTAAAACACATTACGATTGATATCCATTCCCCAGTTTAATTTTTCACCCTTCTTTTAGGGGAGGGAAGATGTCGATATATTTTGAGGTACTGCATGATCCTACCCATGTAGAGAGTTCCTAAACTGAAAAACAGTATTGCCTTGCTCAGATAATCGAACTTTTCAAATCATTTCATACCTAGTAGAGTTGGTTGGATACAATTTGCTGGGCATATAATAGCAAGAGAAAATGAAATATGGTTTTAATTGTACGAAAAAGGTGTATGTAACGCAAATGTAATGTACAATGAAGAAGAAAATCATTATTTATTACTTAACATATTATTTAAAACATTTATTAACATATTTTTGAGATATATATTTATGAAATTTTATATATATTTTTCAAATTAAGTTAATTATTCTAACTTCCATTACGAATACAGTTATCCCTCGTATAACGCGGATGTTAGGTTGCCGTGTTATACGAAACTTCAGATCACATAGAAAAAGTAGGGTTAGATTCCGAAATCGTTTTTTTTTTTTAAAATTATATAAACAATGACATATCCAACCAAAAATCCTTGAGTTTTCGTCTGAAGAATTCTGATCAAGTTCTTTTAAATGTTTTAAGCTTTGAGAGCTTTTTGTTTAATAAGATTTCCATCCAAAGGAATTTTCTTTTGAGTGCAATCTTCTATCCAAATCATTAGAGATTTCTCCATTTTTTCCATTAGAATATCGCGCACACGAGTAACGCGCTTTGCACTTAACGTTGACCCAGCAATAACACTTTCTTAATTATGATTCGATTAATTAGAATTTTATGTTCATTTTGTTTGATTGTTCGAATTGTTGATTCATTTAAATTCCAAGTCCTTGCAACAACTCCTGGTTTTTCTCCATTTTTTTTAACCGATCTAAGGTTTTAATTTTTTTCTTCTAGAGAAATCAGTTTTCTTTTCAATGTTGGTTTTTTTTCCCTTTCTTTGCAGTTATAGTGTCCATTACTATAAAAATAAATTTTTTATATAAAAAAAAGAATTACATGTTAATTATGCATGTAACTCAGCAGAAATATATTAACACAATTATAATTTTTAATGCGCTTTCCTGGCAGAAAACGAAGACAATTTTCAACAATAAACACTTTGTACGGTAAAAAATTGACGCTACGCAAAAAAATATGTATGTATGTACATACATGTGGGCTAAAAAATATTTCCCCTAATATAATTTCGTAGAGATTCGTAGAAATTTGTAGACCGCGTTATACGAGGTTAACTGTACTTAGTTTTCAATATCATCATTTCAACAAAGAATCTCGTGCCCCGCTTGTGCTTAATTAGAATGATATCAATTTCCACAAATATGCTTGTGCTCTTTACCTACTTCTGAACCAGTGGTTTTATGCGAGAGCAGAAAGGAATTAAGTGATGCATTCTTTATTTTAAATTTATTGGTGGCAACAGTTATTTTAATTCCTAATGCTGATGTAATTTCCGAGAAGGTGAGTAGCATGAGCAACAGCCTAAGGGGGAAAGCTAGTGACTTACATTGCATATCACTATGCTGATATACATCGAAAGATTATAGCTGCCCTATAGAGAGACTGGATGAAGAAAAGACGTCGGAAAGTCCTACTCATATTCAAGTATCTCTCAAGTTGTCAATGGGACCAATGTTACTTAAGCAGTTCCTAAAATATACTCTGAACCAGTGGCAGTCGTCGTCATCATCATCATCATCATCATCATCAAGTAGCCATGGGCTATGGAGATCCAACCAGACCGTGCAATTTAGTTCTCCAAACAAGTCTGTCCTGAGCTACATCTACTGCATCAGGCCACTGCACACCAATTCTAATAAGGTCCTGTTTGACATTGTCTGCCCACCGCATCCTAGGTCTCCCCTTCTTTCTGAGGCCTTTAGGCACACTGTTCATAACCCTATTCGCCAATCTATAATTATACATACGGGCAACATGGCCAAACCAACGGAGTCTCTCTCTGCATAATATGCTGCTTAAAGGAGGTTGCCAACTCCTTTGCCTAACCTCATTATTAGTTACAAAGTTGAACCACCTAATGCCCAAGATACTGCGTAAGCATCTAGTTTCCTGTTCTTTACAATGTGTCACAGTTTTCACTACCATAACTAACCGTAGAAAGAAATATAATTTTTTTAATTTATATTTATTATGTAATTTTTGGTAGGTAGTGATTCTAAAATTTTTAAAAAGTAAAAAATAAATTATGATGATGAAATTATAAAAATATTTTATTCAGTGCCATTCCTAGTCAATTTTGTCCCATGGCAAGTGAGGGGAGATGTCAGCACCCAGAGTAAGAGTATTTTGCAACATATCGGATAGTTGTGTTTTTGCACATAGTAATGACAATTGACCATGAAAAAGTTAAATATTGCACCTGGGTTTGAGTTGTGCCTGGGGCAGATGCCCTATTCGCCCCCTGCCTTAGCAAGGCCCTGATTTTACTGCTAATAAATTTCTCCCACATGTTACGCTGTGTACCCCAGGTTCTATTAAAAATTCAAGTCTCTGCAAGTAACAGAAGAGGATTCGAATTTAAAACCATTTTTATTTTTACACTTGCTTTTTGGGAAATTTGCTATTAGACTATTATTATTAGACTAGTGAGCTTCTCCACAAAGGGACTCAATTAATCTGGACTGGCCCTCCTGTACAGATATTTGATGCTCCGTCCAACTCTTTTTCTTGTTTTGAAAATAAACCTGTTTTAAATATAATGCTCGAATTTAAAGAAATCAAACGCAAACGTTGCTGCTTGGGATTTGATTTGCTGTAAGCGCATGGACATGATTCATATAGAATTGCGCAGTTATGATAGAGTTGATTGGACTTACAGACCTTATTCATGTCTCAATATGAGGACAGCAATTTTTTTTAACTAACTAGAATTAAACTGGTTAGGAGGAACAATCAGATATGACAGAAGACACGACAATGCCATCACTGGACTTAATCCTGAATACCGGCAGTTGCAATGCCACCACAAGCAAATGCGATACCACTGTGCCATATAGTTGAATACCACTGTGCCATTATACAGTTGGTCGAGTTAGTAACATTACTAATGATAGTCTGTAAATTCCCATTTGTCGTTTGTAACGCCTTAAAGATCATTTTACTTGCTATGGTTTAGTCGAGAAAATTGTTAATAAGGCCTGGGGATTTAATTATTTAGTCTCAGTGTTTGGTTTTTTTAAGTGCTGAATGGAGCTGCCTTCGGACAATATTATATATATTTTTTAAATATCTGGGGGTTACTTTAGAGAGTATATTAACTAGGAAACCACATGTTGGTAGAATTTTCAGGGAAATAATTATCTTAGAAGGTTTTACTTTCTATGAAACCTTTGCCCTCTTTGTGTTTTAAGTAGGGCTTATTATGCATTAGTTCATTCCAGATTGAATTAGGGTATAATTTGTTGGAGTGATACCTATGTTATGTTTTGAAACCATTATTAACTAACTAACTATTCAGAAACATTTTTTAAGATCAATTTTATGTTAATCTAGAACTGAACCCATATTCTTACTTCTTCATATGTTTAAAAGGTTTGTTTTTACCAGTAGTGGTAACAGGTTTATGACATATTATGAAATATATGAAAATAATTTAAGAGGGAGGCTTGTCACTTTATCATGGGCAAATTCAACCAAGTTCCAAATATTGTACCTTTGGTACAAAAAATTTATAATTCCCTATTTTACGAAATTAATATGTCTAGTAATTATACAAGTTCCTCTAAGCAATTAAAGATAATGGTTGATGGGCACTTCTGACATTGAAGATATGCTTCAGTTTCTATTTTAATTTTATAGTGGAGAATGGTTAAACGATATCACCCCTAGCTTGCATATCCATGAGCAGTAAAACTTAAGTGCGTTTTTGTGTCTTGTTTTCTATTTGTACATGTCCTGTTTATTTTTCACTACTCACATATAAGTTTTCTTCCTGAGTTGTATCTTCAAAGTCGTGTTTTACATATTTTTATATACACTGCTTGACATAGAAAATGCCACATCAGGAAATCATAAACAAATGAAATTAACTATGTACATTCGAAGGACCCAATATATATATATATCAGGTGCTTCGTATAAGTAATATAATATTTACAATATAAAATATTACTTATCAAAAGGCACCCGAATGATACATCCGACATTATGCAGTAATAGCTGCTGAGTTTCCAATTATGACCTAGTAGTGGCGCTCTAATCAGTGATACACTGAGAGTCCAAAAGTCATGGGAATAGCAGTTAAAGTAGAACTAGCGTGTTGTTCTCGTAACTGATGCATTGGACGTCAACACAGAATGGTGCTGCAGTAGCCTAGAAACCCAATATTCATTTTGGAGTAGTTGTTAATTTTACATGGCTGCACGTCGTGAATTGTCTGACTTTGAATGTGACTTGATCGTCGGTGCCAGAAGGATGGGTCATGCAATATAAGAGATCGTGCAGGAATTCTGTTTTCCCAGTTGTACGGTGGCATTACATAAGCCAGTGAATGGGATGGCCACATGCAATTGACGAACGGAACTTGCGTCGGCTGTCAGGAATGGTAACGACCAACAGACGGTCTACAGTGGATGAAATCACTGCCATTTTGAATGCAGGCCAAACACAAAACGTTTCTGAAAGGACTGTCCGTCGCCACCTGCACTCCATCGGATTTGGTAGCCGAAGACCCACTCGTGTGCCATTGCTTACACGTTATCACAGAGCTCAATGACTGGAATGGGCCCGAAGATATCGAAATTGGAAAGTAGAACAATGACGTTGAGTAGCATGGTCCGATGAATCAAGGTTCCAATTGTTTTGCGCTGACGGCGCTTTAGAGTGTGGCGTAGGCCCCGTGAAGTCATTGACCCTTCCTGTCTGTGCCTGAATGAGTCTTCGGGGAAACGAGAGTTGTCTTTGAAGGAATATTCAATTGTTGATGTGTGATATGTATGCAAGGTAATTCGGGCTGGAGGCGGCTCTGTCAGGGTCGTGTTCACATGGTCTACATTGGGCTCTCTCGTCCGTTTGGAGCAATCGCTGACAGATATGAGATACGTGGACATTCTCGCAGATTACCCGCACCCCTTCTTGACTCTCGAGCACCCTGATGGTGAAGGGGTATTCCAACAAGATAATGAAACGTGTCACCAGTCTTTGGTTGCTAAGAGGCGGATCGAGGAACACTCCATGGGCTTGACCACCCTGAATTGGCCTCCACGACCCCCCGATAAGAACCCCTTGGAGCATCTGTCGGACACAATGGAAACAAGCTTACGATCCATGAATCCAGCACCATCCAACGCAATACAATTATGGTCTACACTGCAGGATGTGTGGGCTGCCATCCCTGCAGAATGATACTGGCAGCTTGTTGACTCCATGCCTCGACATGTAGCTGCACTGCTGAGTGCTCGAGGAGGACCAACCCGATATTAGACATGTATCCGATGACTTTTGGCCTCTCAGTGTATAATCTCTATGTATCTATACTCTTGTGGGCCATCTTAACAGCCGCCCAGACCTCGCCTTGCAAACAGTTGTAGATGGTGTGGCAAATGATTGAAATGGCAGATAATATAAACTTTTGGGAACATTTGAAGTTTACTTCATAGTGTCCTGCATATAATTAAACCGAATCAAGATCATTTCGAGTCTATTACTTCATTAAATGCTTATTAGAAAAAAAGGCCTGGGAAACAAATATTCATGTATATTATTTTTATTATTCATTTTAATTCGGATTTTAATATTTTAGAATATGTTACAGAAAATTTTAACTCGGTGAGACCTGGCCCCTAATGACAAACCTTGCTCTGAACTTGATAAAATAGATAACTTATAATCTAAATACTACTTAATTATTAATGTGGTTCGTCAGACAGTCACTTAGTCTTGTTTGTGATGGCCTACAGGGAGTAGCAAAGGTGTGCTATTTGATTGTCCCTCGAAAAACATCTAAGGTATCTTACGTGAGTCCTGCCTCTTTCCATAGGGTTTAACACCTGAAAATACCGAGTTTTTGGTACCCACTGGGTTAACTGAGAGTGCTGTGGCAAATCTAAAGCCCTC
Source organism: Ryuthela nishihirai (assembly GCA_038380435.1). NCBI lineage: Eukaryota > Metazoa > Arthropoda > Arachnida > Araneae > Heptathelidae > Ryuthela > Ryuthela nishihirai. The sequence goes on from JAWZYU010000021.1 coordinate 6,580,487, forward strand.
TCCCATATTTTTGGTAGCTGGTCACTTATTCTGGAAGAATACCTTCCACTGGGAAATTAAGAAGCACCAGGAAAGATCAACTCAGTCCTGCAATTAAATACACAAAGTAACTGGTTTGTTTTCCTAATTATACAGATACTGCCCCACAGATGCTAAGTCATTCCGAAACAGGCAGCTTCTTAAACCAGGAAAACTAATATGGCAATGACTTTTAACCAGAAAAAAAGTACTTTAAAGTTATTATTGAAATCCACTATTATACGGTGAGCAAGACACTTAGCCAGTTTGCCTCTAATCCATGCCAACGATAAGAAACAATTTCACAGTTTCCTTATTCAATGTCGTGGTGAGGGCGAACGGCGTTTCTTACTTTATCACTTATAATTGTATAATTGCGTATACGGATTGAACTGCGCCAAATGTACTATTGAGCTATAAGACATATAAACGGTTAACCGCTCTTTAGTAGAGGAGATCGCTTAGTCCCTTAGTTACTTTCACCATTACCTAGGTGAAAGCACAAGTCAATGGGTTGTTACACCCGTACTGACATATGCCTCAGACTTGGATCACGGGCTGGGTTGTTTTACCTCTTACCTCTTTGCACACCATGGGCTAAATGGCCAGGTCACAAGGACCCCAAAGGCTCAGAGAAAGTTGGGGGAGGGGACCCACTGGAACAACTGTTGGAAGACAGATGGTAGCCTCCCGTCAACGCCATCCAGCGTGTTCTTTAACGTGCACAGGTATGGCTGTCCCGTACACGCTTAATTGACGACGTATGTCGGATGGGCTTAACGTCCCATCCGACAGACGGCGGCCTTTCCAAGCCCATCGGTGTCCCCTACTGACCGTGGGCAGGGCGGAGAAATTTGTGGAGATAAATCTCAATGCTGACCCAGCTGGGACTCGAACCTTGGAACTGCAGATTACGAGACTGGCGCTCTACCGACTAAGCCACCCTCGCCCCACTTGGATCACGGTTTCTGTTGCTCTTAACTATTAACGTATTATAATATGATATTCCTAAAGGAATTCCTTCTAGGTGTTCTTTTTCAATTTTCTCCAGTGCATATTAATTAGCAGCAAATGAGTTTGTTCTGTTAGGAATACCAGGTCACATAGGGGAGCTGAAATTGGATCTGACCGTTGCTGTGTTAAAAATGTCTTGAAACTTAAAAAACTTAAGAAGTGTTGTGCTAAGGTTAAAAAGCTCTGAAAGACCAAGTTATACCTTACCATGATAAGTTGGTCATTATGACAGTTATGGTTTGCTTACTACTGAAGTTGAGGAAGAATGGGACCGTTTTAAACAGTCTTTTCTTGAAACTAACAATACTCTTTTTGGAAAAAAGGAGCAGAGGAGACACTTGAGCTTATTTCAGAATGAACTACAGTAATGTCCTTAATCAATATCGTACTAGTCCTAATAGAAAGCATTACAGAGAGCTTAATAAACGTGCAAAGGATCAGTTAGCTGCTGATAATAATCTTTGGCTTGATTGCTTGGCTGACAAAGCCGAGGAAGCAGTTAGACAGCACAATAGTAAAGAGCTGTACCAGATAGTTAATGTTTTGTGTGGTAGAAAACGGACAGGTATACAGGGGTGAAGGATAAACAAGGTGAGGTTATAGAAGGTGAGTATTCTGTCAATGGCTAGGTGGGCTAAGAATTTCAGTGATGTTCTAAACAATCTGGTTCTACTTCCATTGTTTGTAATGATGATAGATGCATTGGTGGCTTTAATGTTGGCCCTATAACACAATCGGAAGTTATTTTGGCTGTTTCTAAACTTAAACTACATAAATCCCCAGGGGTAGATGAAATTACTACGGAAATGCTTAGAGCTGGGAATGTTTCGGTTACCACTAGGATGACCGAAATTTTGAATATCTTTTATGATAAAGGCATGGTTCCAAAGAATTTTACCAGAGCTATTATTAACACTAGTTTTAAAAAAGGTAAGCGCAGTTCTTGTGATTACTATAGTTCCAGGTAAAGTTCTTTGCATGATTGTACTTAATAGAATTGAGGATCTGGTTGACATGCAATTGTGTGATGAGTAATGTGGATTCAGAAATGGTAGGGGATGTATAGATCAGATATTTTCACTCAGGCAGATTCTTGAGAAATGTTTAGAGTTTCAGAAACCTTTGGTTGCTAGCTTTGTTGATTGCAAAAGGCTTTCGACTCTGTTGATCGTCATAATTTGTGGTTGATTGTGAGATCATATGGTATACCTGACAAGTTAGTTAACGAATGCAATGGCAAATAGAATGCCGCTTGTGGCTAGATTGCCTGAAAAGCGCCTTTATGAGATAATGGAAATGTTCATAGCGTTAGTCAGAGGAGACTTCGACGGCGGCCGCTAGCTCTGGTCCAGAGCATCTGACATGTTATCAGGAGGTCGTGGGTTCATATCCCACCCGGCTCAAGACAATTTTTCCTCTGAAATTTGAATCGCCTTCAAAGTGCTGATTTATTAGTAGATAATAGAATACAATTTTATTATAGTAGAACGATACCAAATAAAAAATGCAATAAAGAAACAAACACTATCAATTGTTTTAGTAATAATAAGGAATAAGGAAATGAAACAAACATCCAAGCCATCTATCTCCGCGATATACTGACGTACAAGTTTTGTCCCGTTCAGTTGTTGCATCATTCGCCAGGCAGCAGGACGTCGCGTGACTCCTTTACTATAATTTTATATATTCCTTTCGTGTTTCGTAAAGAATTTATCGGTCTTCTAATGTGTGTGTATATGTGAATTTGGATTTGATTAAATCGTAAGACATTAAAATATGGATTGGAAGTATTTATTGTCAATTAATATGTTTAATTTATACTACTAGTAGCTCATTCATATCTCTAAATGTTGCAAAATATAAACCTGATATAAATTATCTGTCATCAGTGATGCAGCAGCAGAAGTCATCATTGATACTAAATAAATAAAACGTCCATAATTTTTCCTTCTCTAGTTTTGATTTGATGTTTTCTGCTAAAAATGGTAAGGATTAACTTCTCTTTTATATATTATAACAAAAAAAAAATACCCCCTCAAGCAGCTGCTTGTCATAGAGGACTGACAGGAGCCTGTCAGTTTATATGCCATAGTAGAAGAAGATCTGTGAGGATGGCAGGACCTCAGCAGAAAAACAACGTACACATCCATGCCTTTACTCGGGGCTCGAACCCAGGACCCTTAGATGTAGGTAAAATAACATTTTGTTTTCTTTGTAATTTTTATGTATTACTCGTAAGGGATTAGTAAAAGAATACCTTTAATTTTATTTTCTTATATTGTGTTTTAATCAAGTGAAACGATTATGTGATTGGGCACTGAAATATATTGGAAAAACTTATGTATGATTGATCTTTATAAAAAAAACCCAAAAAAATCAGAATTATTGTTTATTATTTTGCTAATGTTAAAAATTGTGTCTTTAAATTGTGTGGCTGTATCTTAAATCCCAATACTTAAAAGACGCGAAATAATAATATGTTCCCAAAATTTCGGTTGGCATATGAGAAAATTTTGCATCAAAGATTTGGCGATTTTGGCACGCACACTTAAAAAGGTTGCCCAAAAGTTAGCAGACAAGTTAGTTAACATTATGGATAATAACACTGAGTACTCTATAATAACACTGAGTCGTTTGTGAGAGTTGGTAAAGCTTGTATCAATTGGTTTAGCATTGCTTGTGGTGTTCGAAAAGAGTGTTATGCGAAATTCATTGCAAGGGAAAGATTTGTGCCATAAATATCTAGAGATCTTAAAATTTCTGATTTAGAATTTGCTGATGATGTAGCCCTGTTTTCAAATGATATTAATGAGTGATGAGTGAGTCTTTCATTCGTGCTGTTGTTGAGATTGGTAGCAGAGTAGGTTTTTTTATAAACCGAGAGAAAATAAAGTGATGATAATTGGTCAGGCAGGCTGTGGTTCAGTTAATCTGAATGGTTGCAGTCTTGAGCAGGTGTTACAGTTTAATTATCTTGGGAGCTACGTAACAGATACTGGTGATGTGCGGCATGACATTAACAAACGATACGGATTGCTGCCGGGACTTTTAAGAATCTATGGAGAATAGGGAGTAATAACCTAAAGACTAAAATTAGGCTGTATAAGAGTTTGGTTACTTTTAGGGTTATTTTGGTAGTGAAACTTGGATGTTTTGTAAAGAAGATAATAGAAAACTTGATACTTTTGATTCTAGTTGCTTACGCAGTATCTTGGGCATTAGGTGGTTCAACATTGTAAGTAATGATGAGGTTAAGCAAAGGAGTTGGCAATCTCCTTTAAGCAGCATATTGTGCACAGAGAGAGATTCCGTTGGTTTGATCATGTTGCCCGTATGGATAATTATAGATTAGCGAATAGGTTTATGAACAGTGTGCCTAAAGGCCTCAGAAAGAGAGGGAGACCTAGGATGTGGTGGGCAGACAATGTCAAACAGGACCTTGTTAGAATTGGTGCGCAATGGCCAGATGCAGCAGATGTAGCTCTAGACAGATCTGCTTAGAGAACTAAATTGCGCTGTCTGGTTGAACCTCCGTTGCCCATGGCTGTTTGAGGATGATGACGATGATGAATATTTCTCTTTGATTTATTTTATAGATTTTACAATTTCTTCTGATTTTAAATAGGTCCTCTACAGCCATTGTTGATTTTTGACTTTTATTCATGTTGGATCTTTTTATTCCAGGTTGTTATACTCATTGTTTTTTTTTTCCATTTTTGTTTGTATCGTCCTTTACCGTTTGTGTGCTACTTTTAACTTTGACTGTAGGTTAAATGTCCCTTTACTCTTTATTTATCTTTGTCGCAATGTAACCTTCCTACTCTTATGCCATAAAACACAAAACAACCAACCAAAATGACGGACCGACCGACTGATTGAGTAAGTGGCAGGGGATAACGCAAATTCTAACTGTGATGCGAAAGTGGTACAGCTCTTAAAATTTCACCTGGGTGAGGCCTGTATCTAGCAGAAAATAAAAGGGTAGAGGGTGAAGCAATCTAGCCTGAAAGAAGTAAAAATAGTTGGGGGTGGAACAAGAGACTGGTTATCCATTGCAGTATAACATTTTCTGCTCCTTTTACAGGTCGTTAAAATTTTTTTTCATAAACGTTGAAATATGCACAAATTTTATAATTTTTTTTGTCTTCATTGCTCTTATTAGTTTCTCAAAGGGAAGAGGGCATAGCCCCTTACCCCCCCCCCCCCCCCCCCCCCCAAGATGCCTAAGGGTAATCCGCGTCTTAGATCTTGGCGAAAAAAATCTCGTCTTATATTGGGGAATTTCCCAAATATGACATCCAACGCTTCCTTCAAGATAAAATAGATCATACAGGGGTCAAAATTTGATGTACAAGTGTTATTTTTTTAACGAGAACCGGCTCTAATGGAAAATACGGGACTGTTGATCCCCTATTCTAGTTAGAGAAAGAGTGAAAATTTCTTTGTTTTAATATATTTTCACACATATTTTTCTTATTTTCTTTGATTTTGTTCTTGGAATTATTCGTCACTGCGGTGGTATTTGAATTTTCTTTTATTTCTTTTTTGTAGCAATTTTTGCTTATGAATTTTATTTATTTGCTTTTTATAACTTTCTGTTTTTGTTTCTAGTTACCTTTGCCTTACTTTCTTTTAATTTTTGTTTTCTTTGCTGGTTTATATATATATATAATTTTTCTGTATTTAATGCGGTTGAATTTTCGTTTTGCCTTTTATATATAGTCCCTCTCATTTAGGCACCTCTTCTAGTTGGCAATGTCTCAGTCTCTATTGTGTTTTTTGAACAAGGTTGCTTGATTTTTAAAGATTAATTTTTCTTCCTGTTGTTTGTCAGTTGTGGTTGATAGTTGGCTTTATGAGTGCACTAGCTGTTATCTTTGTCCTTATATATACTGTTGCTGGTGCTAGCTTTCTGTGATTGAAATTATTGTTTTATAGTACTTCAGCTTGTGGAGACCAAGATGGATGTCTCTGCCTGTTTAAATTCTGTAAAATAATTTTGCCTCTTTCAGGAAATCTATAGTTTGCAGGCTGCTGCTCCTTTCTTTTTTTAGAATATTTAGCAACATATAGTTTGAAATGTTTCGTTTAGGTTTCATAATTGTTGGATCGGTTGTTGATTATCTATTTTTTCGAAAACTTTTCAAAGGTTCTGTTTTCAAAATTTCTTTTCAAAAAATTTTAATATCTATAAAATAGTCCCTAGCTCTGGCTCTAAGATGTTACAGTCACTTGAATTTCATGCCTTTTTTTAGAATTAGTTTAGGTATTACATAAGCTCCTGTTGTAATATTAGTTTCATTATGTTTGGATCCTTTATTTCTGTAAATATATGGTGATTTTTTGATGTTTCTGGCTATTTCTGATTTTTTCTAGGGCTTTTATTACTTTTCAATTAAGTGATGCTGCGGAAAATTAATTATTAGTCTGATTATTATTATTTATTAAATAATTTCTCTTTAATGTTAAGTGATGGAATTGAGGCTTCAGCTTGGAGTGAAATGATATCATTGTTGTCCCATAAAAATTCCCAATTCATGGGGGGCGTTGGTGGCTCAATCGGTAGCATGCCAGACTCGTAATCTGAAGTTCTTAGATTCGAATCCCAGCTGGTCAGTGTTGAGATTTATCTGCGCAAAACTCCCTGCCCTGCCCACGGTCGGTAGGGGACATCGCTGGGCTTGAAAAGGCCGCCTTCCATCGGATGTGACCTTAAGCCGTGGCTCCGGGTGTGGAAAAGCAATACCATATGCTCGTTAAAGAACACGCTGGATGGCTTTGACGGGAGACTACCTTCTGTCTCCCAACAGCTGTTCCAGTGGGTCCCCTCCCCCCAATCTTCTCTGAGTTTTCGAAGTCCTTATGACCTGGTCATTTAGCCCATTGTGTACAAAAAAGTGCCGATGAAGTAAAACAACCCAACGTAATAGTTGTTTTTGTATTTTTTCCAGCTTTGTTAAGTTGGTTTTGGGTGCTGTCTCTATACCAATGTTGTCATATTTTATATTTGTTAAACTTTGGTATAAATCGATCATCTGCCATTGTTGTGTGTCTCCAGTTTTGTGCTTATATGCATATTAGGATGTTTATTTGTCGTTTTTTTGCATGATTTTTCAATATGTTTTTCGATTTAAGTTTTGAGTGAATAGTTATTGCGAGAAACGTATGACCAAAAAATGTTCACAGTGTTCTGTTGTTTGATGTTAAGTATAGGTTTACTTTTTAATATAGAAACTATTTCCAATTTTTCATTGAGGATTTCAAACGCTATGTTTTGCAGTAGTTTACAATGTTTTTGATTGCTTTTCGTTTCCAGACAGTCCCCACTGATCAAGTTGACTCCAATTTGACCATTAGTCACGCTGATGCTCGTTGTAAGCCGGAAGCCCATTATACGTGTTTCCATGGCACCTGGCACCTGGCTGTCTAGTCAAAGAACTGTGAGAGTTCACTTCCATTCACATTGTAATAATCACAGGAATATATTAATACATATATATACTGTATATAGGTAGATGGGGGGAAGAAGTGCCGAACTTGACAATTGGACTTGTTTTTATTTCCAGTTCGCTTTTTTGTTTTGTGGTCAAGTATAAGAAATTATTTTATGCTATTAGCTTTCATTATGGGTTCTTTGAATTTTACTTCCTCTATATTTTCCGCAAAGGTTTTCCAGTGGTTATTTTTTTGCCAAGCTTTTCTATGTAATAAGGTGGTGGTAATCCTTTAATCCCAATGGGATGGTTATTGTTCTGTAATAGATCATCATGCGGTTTCTATGCTAACGTGTGCTACACTGAAGTGGCATTGAATTAGGGATAGCAACCTAGTAACGTGTTGGATCCCCTCTGGCCCTGATAACGCCCGCCACACGACGAGGCAAGGACTCCACAAGCTTGTGTAAATGTTCCACATGTATGGCGATCCATGCAACCTCCAGAGCTGTCCACAATTCTCTCAAGGTCATCGCTGATGGGACACCAGCCCGAACACTCTGCTCGATGGTATCCCAAAGATTTTCGATGGGATTTAAATCTGGGTTTCTAGGTGGCCAATTCATTATTTCAAAGTCAGCAGAATGCTCCTGTAACCATGCAGTAACCAACCTGGACCTGTGAGATGAACAGTTGTCTTGCTGTTTAGACATCATCTCCATTGGGATGCATGATGGCCATAAATGGATGTAACCGGGATACATTGAGAGTCTTCGGTACACGTACCAAAGGTCCCACAGACGTCGAAATGAAGACACTCCAGGCCATCACTGAGCCACCACTAGCTTGTACTGTTCCAACCTGACATGCAGGATCCATGGCTTCATGGGGTTGGCCCCATACCCTCTGTCTTCCATTGGCGTGATGAAGTTTAAATCGGGATTCATCACTTCAGACTATCCATTGCCAATTTTCGATGGTCCAGTTTCGATGTTCTTTAGCCCAGGCAAGGCATTGTACCTAGTGTCATGCCGTTAGAAGTGGAACTCTCGTCGGCTCCGAAGCCGAGACGACGAAGTGAGCATTGCACGGTCCATGCACTGACTTCCTGGCTGGAACCCGCTTCAGATGGGAGGTGATTTCAGATAACATCTGATCCCTATCAGTCCGTACGATGCAGGTCAGATGGCGAAGCCCGCGATCATTCAAGGCTGGTTGTCCTTTGCAGTTTGTCCGGGTGCTTGTTTTTTTGCCGGAATTTTCATATTCCCGGAACACTCTTGAAACTGTACTACGAGAAAATCCAAGTTCGTTGATCGAGTGTCCCATCCGTCGGGCACCTACGATTTGCCCTCTGTCAAATGCATCTAAATCCGCGCCTATTGCATTGCTCACGACGAATGCTTGGGGAAGCCAAAGCTGACAGCTATATATCCGGAGTTTCAGCCACGTATGCACGCAAATGCGGGATTTGTGGTACTGAATTTGGATAACGTCTCTTATCCCTAATTCAATGGCACTTCAGTATATTTCGCTGGAAGCGAGTGTGATGTCAGTTGCTGTAGGATTTATATTGTGCCTGAAACAGGTGGGACATCATTCATTTAGTATCAACAAGTCAGGGTCTTGTATAATTTGTTCCATAAATTTTTCTTTAGTGTGAGAGTATTCTCTTCCCAAATTGTATTAGGAACGTTTGCATCACAGATAAGGATCGGTTTAGGGAATGCGTCAATGATATTTTTATATACTAGTTTTCTCCTGGATTATAGAAATTTAAATTTGTTACTTTTGTTTGATTTTGACTTGCAGCGCTAAACTTTCAAGTTTTGATTCATTTTGTGATAGTTTTATTTTCGTTTGTAGAGCTGATTTATGTATAACAATCCTGTTCTTTTTTATTTTGATGATTTTATATAGTTCGGTGATTTAATTACTTTGTTTTTAATGTGTTGCTGTCAGTTTCCTGCACAGCAGTCTCTGCCACTTACGTCTAATGATATTTTCTTGATCAGCTACCTTGAAAAAAAAAAACGTTTTGCATTCCACTTTGTTTTTTTCTTCTTCGAGTGCAGTTGTGACGATTTCCATTAGACTCTTCGTGAAGTTTTCATAATATTAATAATATGTTGTACATTTTTACCAGAGTTTCAAATTTTTGTTTGATCTGTTATTGCCTTTGGATGAAATTTCTTCATTTTGTTGCTCTTGATTTTTCTGTTAGGATTGATTATGTCTCTGTAACTCGGAGATTTGTTTTAGTCTGTGAAGGTGCATGGTTATCTCCAATTCTGTTTCTCTGACTTTCTCTCCTTAGTGAAATAGAATTTTGTGGATGTTTGCCATGTTTTGGTCTTGCGGTTAATATACTGTGAGCTGCTGCCCATGATATAGTTGCCTTTGCAATATTTTTACTCTAATAGCAAATAAACGTGCCTCAGGATTTATAAAGTTGCAGGGTATCTTCCCTCGTAATTGAGCAACAAGTCCATGTTTGGGAATTTGTTGTGGTGGTGCCACTCTTCAAAATTTTTGCACAGTATTCTAATTCTACAGCCGACCGCCGCATTGCCGTATTTGAAACAATTGAAACATTGTATCGGTGTAACAAAAACAATTGAAGCATTGTACCTCGTAATCTGATAGAGAGAACGTGAAGTAGTGTAAGTTAACTTCTTTTGGCAGCTGATCAGTTTTAAATGTCAACGTGACTTGCTTTAATGGTGTCTTTGTATATTCTTTAATGGAAGGATTCTGTTTGAATGACATAATTCGATTTATCCTGTAAAGTTTTCGTTTTTTAGAGCTTCCAAAATTTCTTCACCTTTTATTGCTGTTGAGAGTCCTTATATTAATCATTTTTTTTTAAATCTTATTATCACGTTTTGGAATATGAATTGAATTGGTTGTCCCACTAAGTGTATAACAGTTTTGCATAACTCTAGAATGTGTTTTTGCTCGATTTCCGCAAGTAGGTTTGCATTTCTCATAAATCGTGTCTTGAGTGTGAAATAATTGGTTAGGTTCTTTCCCAATTATTGTTATACAACTGATGATAATGCTCATGTTTCACAATGATAAACAGCAATTTGATGTTTTTTGAAGTAGTCTTCCTGTCCTGATTCTTATTATTCTTTGTGGTATGCAATTTTTTTTGTTTTCTATTTCAGCCGTATTTTTAGCTGCTTTTTCCGAGTTAATTTCGTGTTTTTTTTTCTTGGGGTGAGATGGGGTGTGTGTGTGTGTAGATTCAAGTTTGGTGTTGTTAAGAGTGCAAGAAGATATATTATCTTGGGGAGGAGGAATTGATAGGAGGGGGTCCATCATTGTCATATCCATTCTTGTATTGACAATGCTGTATTAGAAACGTGCGATTTTGGCAAAGTATATTGTCCTGAATAGTTCTATATCACCTAAAATCCTGCTTCAAGATGATCCAAAGGAAGCTTCTATCCGAGTTGGTGGGGGAGGGGGAGCTTAGTAGTGGAAAAAAAAATTAACAGAAATTAAGCGGATACAAAAGAGAGGGTTGAAGAACGCGTCCACACTTGTTATACCGTTCTCTCGGAAAAATCCTGTCGGTATGTGAATCGATGGCTGCGGTAGCGGAAAGGTTGGTTGGGAATAGAAAAGGAATAGTAGAACCCATTGGTTGGGAATAGGGACAATATGATTTGTTCTCTTACCAGTTACAACTCCACTCTCTACAACTGTTAGAAACGTGAAAATTGGTGTCTATGGGTGTTTACGGTTGTAGATATCAGAAACGTTACAAAATTTGGACTTGGAGGGTCCTTCGGGATAATTTTGATATACTGGTGCTATAGACAGCTTAAAATTTTTTCTTTGGGGTATTTCCTGTCGTAGATATCAGAAACGTTTAGAAATTTCAGAGTCAATGTCGCTTTCGAGACAAATAGGAGCCAGGTAGCGAAATCTGGAGGTGCAAAGACAGTGATTGATTTCTCGTAATAAATATTTGTTTGGAATCCATCTTCTGCTGTTCTCAAATCATTATTTGTTTCAATACAAAACATTTGTTCTTGTTAACATACGAATTTAAGATGATAAATGAAAAACTATTGCCAGTTTCAATAGAAATTTTGTAGCTACTTCAGCATATGCCCCACACATCACTATGCTGTCTTTGAGAGCATCTTGTAGTTTTGGTTATCGAACTATGCTTACATTGTGCTACTTATTTAGTAATCCAATCACAATCGTTATTTTCGTAATATATGTGAGAACATTTGTGTACTGTTTGTTGTACAACTTTCTCTTGTGCACAGCAGTTCAAGTACCTCTTTTTGATATCGAAGAAAATTGCTGCCAGCCATTAAGCGGACTCAAAATATTTCAGCAAATTATGAAATTCATGTACTAGAAACCCTCGATTCATAGGTGCCCATTGTTCTCGTGGACATTAGTGTATGATATGGTTTTGTAATACTAAGTGTGAAAATCGTCTTACAAGATAACGTATTCTTCAGATAATTTGTTACACACCTCTACAATATATTATCCACGGAATAGATTTAGTAAGAGAAAACATTTCTGTAGTCTTTGGAATAATTTCCTTATATGATAACAGATGGAGCAGAAAATGATTTCTCAAGTTTTTTCGAATTTCGTACCCCAATCGTCCACTAATTTTAAAATAATTTAAATGTTTATTTTTATTCATGTTTAAGGATTGTAGATAAATCTTAGAAAGAAAATTATTTAATTTATATTATTTTTTGATAATAGTTATGTGGACAAATTGCAATGCACCCGTGCACATAGTCCAAACTACTGATTCACATCGGGATGACACCTACGATTTTTCATTATGTACGTCAAATGTACTCATGAGATTGTGAAGAAAATCTCCAAAATTGGATTAAACAGTCGAAAATTTTCGCTATTCAGATCCTCAATGTATATCTTTTAATGAACTGGCTGTAACATAATCAATACCCAGCCCAAAAACAAAACAAAACAAAAAAAAATTATTTATTTTCGCAAATTTCCAAACTTTTTGCTTGGGTATTTCGAAAATTTTTCCTTCTGTGTGCTAATTTCGGCGATAAATGTAAGCAAGTGAAAAATCAATGGATTTGCTATCAGACTGTGGTTTTTCGACCTTAAAAATTGCAAAAAAGAAAAATGAGGTGCTACCCGTCATGTTGGGAGTGACGGGAGCAGAAACGAATCGAACCTAAGTAGAGGGGGAGATCGATTAGTCCCTTAATTGCTTTCACCATTACCTAGGTGAAATCATAGGTTCGCATACGCCTCAGACTTGCTGCGCTAAGTGACGTATAGAAAGATGACCAAAAATTCAAACATGAGAGTAGTGGATGGACGACACAGTTTATTGAATGATACGGCCAAAAATTCACATACAATTACGTGCTGGAGATTTGCTCTGTTCGGTGGGCCTTTGCTCTGCCGAAGATCAGAATGATTCGGCTCTATAGACGTTCTTTGGACTTTCTCCAATCAGCCCAAATTTAATCTGAACGCTCTTTGCTACTGCAAGCATTCATACAATGAGAGGGAAATCTGCGCTTTGCAGAAATCGCTTTACCGACCTCAAAACTCGGCGAGAGAATATTTAATCCTTGCCTATTACCTGGTTCACATAAAACCGTACCTTGGTTCATACAGAACCGAACCCTCTTCTTAAGGGTTTTGTTTTTGAGAAAGAGCGACGTCCCCTTGACGCACATCATACGTCCTTCCAGTTTGATAGCGACGCTCTGACTGCTCTTCATTGTTTACGTGCTTCACTCCCTCGTTCGTGCAGAGCCTCAGGCTAATTGTAAAAGCGCTCTCGCCTCTATGAGCATATGCAGCCAGCCAGCTCACACCCGAATAACAAACTCGTGAGTCACATATCCAACTCAGCACTTTCAAAAATATACTTAATACAGATATATATTAAACAACAATAACAACAAAAATAAAATACTAAATAAATGAGAAGGACATGACACTGCCTAAACAACTTAGGTAGTTCTTAAGTGCCTGTAGAATATTTTAGTTTTTCAGGATATATTTGTTTTTACCTTGGACATACCCTTCCTAAACAAACGATGTCGTTACACATATGAATGCATTGATAATAAAATATAATAAATTGCCCGTCAAGCAGCTGTTTGCCACAGAGGTCTAACATACCCCACAGAGGAGATCTGTGAGGAAGGTTAGACCTCAGTATAAAGCCAACACAAACATCCATGGCTTACCGATGGCTAAAAAATCGCCCATTTGATCTTAATGGAAGAGAAAGAGTGTCCATGTTTGTTTTTTGAAGTAGTCAGCTTTGTATCCATGGTTTATTGGATGCAACATATAGAAATGTGATGACCTACATTTTGCAATTACAAATTCTTAACGCTTTTGAACTTGTATATTATTAACAGGTTATCATCAGAATACCAAGGAGTTTCAGACAGAGCTTTAGCTGTACCTACCAATACCAAAGAACTTATGGAATCTAAAGTATGTGTTTTTTTATAAAGAAAAAAAAATAGGAATAACAATTTAAGTGAATAAATTTTCTATATTTTTAAGTTTTAGTAGTTATTTTTTATGTGTAATTTTTGTATTGTAATTGAAGCAGACCAGTGATTCTCACCATTTTCTAAGCCATGAACTGTTTTTTGTAAATATTTGGGGAATATACAGTGGCTAGACCACCTTGAAGTTAAAGATATAATTAGGCACCATTGACAGTGATTTACCCGATCCCCTTACACTCTGCAGCTGAGAGGTGCAGGGGTGGCTCAGTTGGTAGCACCCCAGGCTGTAATATGCAGTTCCCAGATTTGAGTCTCAACTGGGTCAGTGTTGAGATTTATCTCTTCAAAACTCCTCGCCCTGCCCATGGTCAGTAGGGGACAATGATGGGCATGGAAAGGCTGCCGTCCATCGTATGGAATGTTAAGCTATGGCTCTGTGTGTGGGAGAGTGTTACGCTGTGCACGTTAAAGAACACGCTGGATGGTCTTGACGGGAGGCCACCATCTGTCTTGCAACAGCATGAAATTGTGGCTGTGTGAAATTGAGGGGGTGGAAAAGAAACTGCATGAAATTGAGGCTGATGAATAGCGTGCAATTCGTGACGCTAATGAGAGGCTTGAAATTTCGGAATTCAAACTTCGAAAACGCCGATGCAGGATGAGGTGACAGAACCTGTTCATCCGGATCTCTTCTGAATGGACCTGATGCCGTTTGCAGGTGCAGAGAAGAATTGTCTAGGTGGGCAACCCTTCTGCGGCCAGTTATCAGCACTCTGCCTGAGAGCCTCTATGAAATGCTATTTTTAAAAAAAAAACCATTGAGGTAGCATTTAGAGCGTAGGGGGTACTGCGTGATCTGCAAGGTGCAATACTTCTGCCTATGCTTTGTGAAAAACCTGGCAGATGACTAGTTAACTTTCCTGTAGACGATGCTGATCATTGTGATTAGCTTAAGGCATACTACTGGATAGATGCAAAGTGTCAGCTATCGAACACATGCAAAGGCTTGATACGGCCAGAAAACTGCCGTCTGGTACCTGGGGTCAGTTTGGGGAACATATTCCTGAATATGTTTCCCAGACTGACTCCAGATATCAGATCAGGTGGAGTCGTTAAATAGATAGCCGCAAAGCGACAGACTTGGAAGGATTAAAAGACCTGATATCTGATATGCTTAAATCCGAGGCGATTATATTATTTTGCAGGAGAGGACCAACTGGCTGAGACCCACAGTATTGTTAGAGGACATAGACCATCATTTGGCTAGCATATGGCCAGGTGGCAAAAGGCCTGAATCGAATCAGAAGGCGAAGCTATATGTTCCACCACCCAAACGTGATCTGAGACATGAGCCCAGAGATGAAAATAAATGGGAGAACCCAGTGAATACGAGGCAGAAGCATTGTTTTGAGTGTGGGTCCCTATACCACGTAAGAAAGGACTGCATACGGCTTCATAAAAATCCGCGAGTTAGCGCCAATATATGTCGTGTTGCAGCTCAGCAGTGAGGAGGAGGTGCTGATAGACGAAGCTTGTTATTAGACCTTGGCGGATTTGTCCATTTGGACCTTGGCGGATCCGTGCTTGGGTGCCTTGCGAAAGATTGCTGTTGTGGGAAATGGTCACAGATGGACATTTACAGTAAGGAAAATATTCTGAGGCGATTCTTAAAGCTGGTTGGCTGGATCATTCTCCTTAGCGTATTTGGCCAAGAGATAAATGCTGAGCTACTGAATTTCCCTCTGAAACGTGTGGGAGCAGCTCCATTAATAATGTTTTATCTTGAGTTGAAATCCCAAATTGCTGTTACAGATATGCTGGTTATTCCCACACTTTTATCTGCCAAAACGTGGAAAGCTGACTGAGAGTCGGAAAGGCAGGAATTTGGTCTTAGTCTCAGACCCAGGTCATGCAAAGAGTGCACGGAGTCAAGGTCAGCTTATTTCGAAGATGCCAAAATGACATTACTTTAGGAAAGCTTGTCAGCACTCAACGCGTTAGTTGGTGCTGGTCACGAAGCTGATGCCACGGGGAAGTGTTTTGGGAACGAGATTGGAAGCTTGCAATCGGCGAAGAGCGGCAGTATTAATCTCGATCCAGAGGCACTTCAAGAAATACAGGTAGCGCTGGTTATTTGTAGCACTTGTTGCAGCAGCTTGCGCAGTGAAGAAACTTGTGATTTGTCATTGTTAAAGGTAGATAGAGACTGATTGTTGATTCACAATGGATATGTATTTTCGAGCATTGATTGTAGGGGTGGCAACAGGGGCGTAGCCATGGGGGGATGGGGGGAGGCTCCCCCCATCCCCCCAAAGTAACTCGGTGTTGGCAAAATTCGAAGCAACTTCGTAAAATCTAGATGAGTTGTGAAAATTTGTAATCTTTTTTTCTTTGCAAAATTAAGGGGAGTTGTCAAAATCGAGGCAACTTGGCAAATCTAGGGCAGTTTGGGAAATGGAGAGACGGCAATATTTAGAGAAGTTGGCAAAAGTCGGAGTCACTTAGTAAAATACAGGTGAGTTGGCAAATCTAGGGCAGTTTGGAAAATGGAGAGACGGCAAAATTTAGAGCAGTTGGCAAATTTCGAAGCCACTTAGTAAAATACAGGTGAGTTGGCAAAATTGGGACAACTTGGCAAAATCTTGGGAGTTGGCAAAATTCTGAGAGACTTGGTAAAATCTTTGGTAGTTGGCAAAATTCGGAGTGACTTGGCAAAATCTTGGGGAGTTGACAAAATTCGGAGTTACTTGGCAAAATCGTGGGTAGTTGGCAAAATTCAGGCGAGATGTAAGAATTGGGATTTTTTTCTGTAAAATTATGACGAGTTGGCAAAACTTAGGGAGTTTTCAAAATCTAGCGCCAGTTTGCAAAATTCAGTGACTTGGCAAAATCGTGGGGAGTTGGTAAAATTCTGGATAGATGTGAAAATTTGGATTTTTTCTGTAAAATTGCGGCGAGTTGGGAAAATCTAGGGGCAGTTGGCAAAATTAGGAGTGACTTGGGAAAATCGTGGGGAGTTGGCATAATTCAGGCGAGATATAAAGATTGGGATTTTTTTTCTGTAAAATTATGGCGAGTTGGGAAAATCTAAGGGCCGTTGTCAAAATTCGGAGTGTCTTGGCAAAATCGTGGAGAGTTGACAAAATTCAGGTGGGATGTAAAAATTGCAATCTTTTTTCTGTAAAATTATGGCGTGTTGGCAAAATCGAGGCAACTTTGTAATATCTAGGGGAGTTGACCAATCTTGAGGGAGCTGGCAAAATTCAGAGTGACTTTGGAAAAATTAGGTGAGATGTAAAAATTTCTGTAAAATTGTGGCGAGATCGAGGAAACTTGGCAAAATCTAGGGCAGTTGGCATAATTCCAATCCACTTGGTAAAATACGGGCGATTTGTGAAAATTGGAATTGTTTTTGTGAAATTAAAGAGAGTTGACAAAAGCGAGAAAACTTGGCAAAATTTTGGGGAGTTTTAAAAATTTGAAGTGACTTGGCAAATTCAGGAGAGATGTAAAAATTGGGATTGTTTTGAGAAATTAAAGAGGTGGTAAAATCGAGGCAACTTGGCAAAATCTAGGGAAGTTGGCAAAACTGGAAACCACTTGGTAAAGTACAGGTGAGTTGCAAAAATTGGGATTGGTTTTGTAAAATTAAGGAGAGTTGGAAAAACCTAGAACTCTTGGCAAAATTTGAATCCACTTGGTAAAATATAGGCGATTTGTGGAAATTGAGATTTATTTTGTGAAATTAAGGAGTGTTGGATAAATCGAGGAACTTAACAAAATGTAGGGCAGTTGGCAAAATTCGAAGCCACTTTATAAAATACAGGAGAGTTGTGAAAATTGTGCCTTTCTTATACAATTAAGGAGAGTTGATAAAATTCGAAGTGACTTGGCAAATTCAGGGAAGATGTAAAAATAGCGATTTTTTCTGTAAAATTATGGGTAGTTGGCAAAATGCGAATCCACTGGGTAAAATGTAGGCGATTTGGCAAAATCTAGTGTAGTTGGCAAAATTGGAATCCACTTGGTGGAATATAGGCGAGGTGTGATAATTGGAATTGGGTTTGTGAAATTAAGGATAGTTGACAAAATAGAGAAAACTTGCCAAAATTCTGAAGCGACTTGGCAAATTTAGGAGAGATGTAAACATTGGGATTGGGTTTGTGAAGTTAAGTAGAGTTGACCAAATCGAGGAAAAATTCACACTGACTTGCTAGAATTTAGACCAAACATTAATATTGGGTCTATTATTAGACCAAATGTATAATATTGGACAGGGTTCAAGATCAGGATCAGTGATCCGGATCTTGAACCCTGTTAAAATATACCCAAGATTTTGGGTCTTGAAACATCAGGCTGAAGGAAACTTTTATACAGGCAATTCAGTATGAAGGTGCCATCAAAACCTTTCAGATTGTGTGCTAACACTGTCACAATTTCAAACCTTTGTACCCCTAGGCGATCTTCAGCTAACAGCAATTCCATGAATTTTTCAACATCGGGAAATGAAACGTAGAGCCATTCATCTCCGTCTTTATAGATTGCTACAATATGTTTAATAAATAAACCATTGTTAGCTGCACCGTCTCGACATCAAAATAAATGTACTCTTGGTCGATACTTCCCAATTTCCACGCTTCACATATCTGGGCATGTCAGGATGATAAATATGACGTTTAGGGGAGTTGAACATATCCATTTCACTTCACATACCGATGTTGCTTTTTTACAAAGGAAGGACAGATGTACTGAAAAAACATTCAGCTCTATGCAGATAATGTAATGCTCTAAAATGTATGTTAAATGGTTTCCGCATAGATCAGGCGGCAGGCAATTGATCTTGCCAATAACGTTACATGAAGTTTCTTCTCTTAGTATGATTAACGTTACTTAGTAGAAAAGAATTTAAATAAAATGTTAGTCAATCATTAAAGTTAATTCTAGTTAAAATATAAAATTCTGTTCAAGAGAAAAAAGTTGGAAAGTCAAAAACTATTTCATAAAACAAATAAAATGTATTTCCAAAAATCTATATTCACCAAAGTGCAACTTCCTTGTACGAAAATATGTGAGCAACTAATTGCTCACTCTAACAAAACCGCTCTTCTTAGCTCCAACACACTAACAGTCTAGCATTCTATCAACTGAATCCGTGACCTAACACAAACACCTTATATTACACGTGGCGTGCAAGTGACACTTGTGTGTTGCTGTATGGGTGAACGAGAAATGATTCAAGTGAAATACCCCAAAATAGTAATTATAACGTAAATAAAGTGAGACTGGTTAAGGAAAATTAAATTCACATGGGTGAATCACCACAGCAAACATGGCACTCAGGTCATAGAACTGGATCATCATAGTGTGCAGCACTTAGAGAAAGACATATGTTGCATTTGTTTTTACTCACACTTCCAGGATGATGTAACACTTTTAAACAATATGTGCAGAAATCTTTTCCTGCAAACAATCCGTCTTTTGTCGTTCGTTATCAGATCGTATTTTCGATTATAGAAAAAGATGAAAAGGGCCTGGGATGCATCACCTCTTACAGATGTAGGAATGAAACCATTGTCAGCTGAGTATAGCAGAATCCTGTAATAGGAAATCAAGTGTTGCTGAAACATTTTTAGTTCTGAAAGTCCACACGGACCAATGGATACGCCAGTATCTGTGTGAAGTTTTTCAGCCTCACTTCCTTTCGGTTTGTAGTTGCCATTCCTTATTTTATCGTATTTGTTTGGGAGGCCTCTTTTTATATGTTTAATGCTTTGGATACAACAATAGGTAGACACATTTAATTGGAATTAGCAATTTTTAAAACGAATCTTTTATTAGTCAGAAAAGAGTCAATATTTACTAGTGATCTTTGGCCAGGAGTTGTACGACTAGTGCCTTCCTTCTTGAGATCCGCACAAACAAAATCAAACTCGATTTTACTATGTCCACCTGGTCATTCATTTGACTGGATCACACGTTCTGTTTAGTCATGAACCATTCAACCATCAGACAATTGCATCGTATCAGAAGAAAACTGATAGGATTTTTGATGTCAGTACTCCTGAAGTAACAATCAAATTTTTGCAACAGCCTGCTTCTTGTCTGCCTAGTGGTCTACTGACCCTCCAGCATCAAGGTCAGTCCTTGTGGCTCGATCCTTTCTCCTCATAGTGTGGGGAACTACTGTTCTACTGAGTTTCAAATATCCCAAGGCTTTATCCAAAGGAAGTTTATCCCTAAAATGTTCAATGAAGTGAAGAATAATCTCCTAGAGCATTAGAAAGTTAACATTTTGGTGTGGTGAAAGCAGGTGTATGCACTGGTACACCGTACCGGCAAGAAATTATTTGCCTGTATTGAGTACCAGTAAGACATTTTTCAGTAGTGTGCAATTAACCATTTCTTTCACACTTTAATGCTCTTATGCTCTTTCAACTGAGCATTTTAATTCAAAAAAGCAGATAATTTCTTTTAAAAAACATTCCTTGATTTTTAATTACACTGCTACAGTTTATCCCTTTTTATACCAAGCTGCTTGAAAACTGCATACTCCAGGTTCCATTTCTGCCGACAGGGAGTGCCAAGTGGTTGTGCTATACAGGGTGATTCAAAACTTATCGTTCAAATTTCGTGGGGAGGTAGGGAATACGTCAGGAAACCGATTTCACATAGGAAAGTATGTTCGCAAACGTCATCTACATGAACAAAATGGAAAAGTAAAGTGAACACAAGGAAACAGTACAGTTAAGTGGTACGAATGTGACTTTTATTCCAACAAGGTAAAGTACAGGTTCACAGTAGGTGGTCAAAATTGCGACCATTTACGCGGACACAGGATTCACAGCGCCGTTGCATTGACCGCCGAACATTTTCAAAAACGCCTGGCATATCACGGACATTTGATGCTGCAGTATTCTTCTGTTGGGGTATCGGTCTTCGTAAACTTGCCTAGCTCGGCGGCCGCTTTTGCCAGCTTCCCCATATGCGAGATGCATATCCGCTAGCTCTTGATGCGTAAAACGATTCATCTTATCACTAGTAAGTCAGCTCGTACACTGATGACAGCGGGAGTGGTCGGGCGAGCTGTACACTGGTTGGGTACACACAGCGCCCTCTACATACGCATGCGTACATTTGCGGACATACTTTCCTATGTGAAATCGGTTTCCTGACGTATTCCCTACCTCCCCACGATATTTGAACGATAAGTTTTGAATCACCCTGTATATTTGAAGTAGCGATAATTTTCTCTTTGAATGATTAGCAAGATGCTAGGTATAAAGATCAAAACCAGACAGATAAAGGCGACTCCAACCAACACCATCTCTGGGGAGTCATTAAGTGTTCTCTGATAATGAACATTGACATCCACTATAGCTGTCAGGGTTCGGTCTTAATTACCACCAGAGGCAGAATTCTGATTTTAACGCTTACTCGATCTGTTCCTAGATGTATATATATTCATGTTTGCTGCTTTCGGCTTCTAAATATATTTTTGAAAATAATTTTATATTCTGCTGAATTTAAAATTATAACATTTCTGAGAATGTTGGAAGACAATTTAATGAGGGCGATTGGGCACAGGCCTCTACAAATTTAAGTAATGAGATTAAAGGTTGAGGGCGAGGGTATTAAAATTTGGTAATACATTGAATGGACAAATTATTATATACATCCCGATAATAATATGCAAAGCAGAAATATCGCATCGAGTCACATGGAATGCTGAAACTGACAATGCCGATAAATAAAGCAGGTCTCTATGCATTGGAAACTAGTCACAGAAAAGTAAAGGCAACGACATAAGTGAGTTTGACAGTGGTCAGATAGTAGATGCGAGGAGGACAGATTTGTTTGATTGGCAGACTGTTGCACATGTAACCAAGACTACATGAAATACCGCAAAACTTCCAACCAGTGGGAGAATTGTAGATGTAAACGTGCAATTGACTCTCGAAGTGAGTTCAGACTGTCCTGCTTCGTTAGAAGGAATCACATGGCTACCGTGGAGTAGATAATGTAAATTGAATGAAGGCATGTCCACAAGCTTATGCACAAAGACTATCCATCGTACCATGGAAAAATAGGCTGTGGCAGTCGGTGTCCACATCTTGTCCTCTTGTTGACTGCAAGGCACCAAAAGATTAGGCTGCAGTTTGCAAAAGCCTGTCGCAACTGGAGTGCAGAGGACTGGAAACACGTCATCTGGTCTGACTAATCACTGCTTCAAATCTGTCACGCCAATGAGAGGGTGCGTGTGTTGTGTAAACCACAAAAAGCAATGGACCCAGCTTGCCAAGTTGGGGTCATACAGGAAGGTGGAGGCAGTGTAACAATTTGGAGTGCGGTTACATGGTATGTGAACATCTTCGCCGACCATCTACACTGGTTTGTAATGATTCTCTTTCCGCACTATGACGCCTTCTTTCAATAGCACAATGCCACACCACATACTTCCCCAGTGGCGACAAATTTGCTCCAGTTTACCTTACTTGTGTAGCATAATACAGAATCTAATACATGTTCCTTTTATTTTATCTCCCACAAAAGTTTCAAAAGCTCGCATTTATGTTGGTACGTTATTAGTTTTTGTGATATGCAACTTTTTGATAGAGTCCTACAGCCACGTACCCAGGAATTAATTTCGGGGGAGGCGTGGGGGTCCGAGAATAAGACTTGAATTAGATATCCCAATTACTAAACTACTCCATCGAAGAGGAAAGATTTAAAAAATATCCTATGTGGAATAAATTGTACAGTTGTTTAACTTTTTAAATCTCCTTTTAATTAGTCTAGGTGGTCTTTGGTCTCTCTCTGGGTGGGTCTTTGGAGTCCTAGAAGCTACCTCTGTGTTGTACAGTCTTTCTTACCCTTTCTCAAGTAAGGACAACATAGGACAAAGAGCCATCTCATTAGCCAAAGATTCGAACCTGGGCTTCAGCTGTTGAAATGTCACCGAGATACAATGTGATATCATTTTACTACCGAGATGGCTAGTAAATTGTTATAACACTGTAAAACACCGATACTATTGAATACATCATGTGGTAGTGATTTGGGAGCAGTAGAAAGAACAAGTAATGATATCTTCATGTCATGTCTCTCTAATTTATTTATTTTTATTGATTGTTGTATTTTTGTTGTTTTAAATATTTTTATTTATTAAGTGTGTTTTTGGAAGTGCTATTGTGGGGATGGGACTCATAGATGTTGTTTTCGGGTCTGAGCTGGCTGCCGGCATGGGTTGACGATTTGAAAGACGTTTTGCGACCATTTACAACTAGTCTGGGGTGTGAGTGTAAGCGCTGAAGATGAGCCAGGCAATTAGGAAACAACAGTCTTCAGCGTCACTGTCAAAATGGGAAGGACGTTTGAAACACGTGTCAATGGATGCTGCTCTTATTCAAAGAAAAACCCTTAAGGAAAGGTTTTGATTCTATATGAGAAACAAGATTCTTGGTGAATCAAACACAGTTCTGTGAAACTGAAGTGAGTTCTTTGTGAACCACGTTATAGGTAAAGGTTGGATATCCTTTCGCCAAGTTTGAGGTTAGTAAAGCGAGAATCTGCAAAGTGCGGTTCTCCACCTAATATAAGATAAGGCTGCAAACATTGAATAATTGTTTGCAGCAGCAAAGGCCTATGGAGTCGAGGGCATCCCCAGTATGTAATTGTATATAAGTGTGAATAAATTGTCGTTCCTGTAGAACTCTTATGCGTGAATTGTTGGACATATTTCTGTACATCTCTTGGCACAGCAAGTCTGAAGCATACGTCGATACGGGTGTAACAAACCACGAATCTGTTATTTCGCTGAAATAAGGGTGAAGGTAATCAAGGGACTAATTGATCATCCTTTACTATAGAGTGGATAAATCGTTTGTCATCTGGCCCAACACCACATTTGGCACAGGTCAAGCAGAATATCTAATTCCCTGACGAAGTAAAAACCTGCATCGTTCGCCTTACCACGACTGTGCACGACATTTGGCGCAGTCGACAGGATTATCGTTCATGTGCCAAAGATGTCCATTGTTCTAAAAGAAAGGAAGGAATAAAATTTCCGCTGAGAGAAGGAAGAAACGCCGCTGGTACGAATGTGGACGTATGGCGTGCGGATTACTTGTGGCCCACAAATGTGAATTGTGGGTATTAAAAATGCTCTCACGTGTAAAGGTGCATTCGTCAGTGAATAAGACATGTGCATCAAAGTCCGGTTGCGCTGCAGTCTGCTGCAGGAACCACGGTTCAAAATCCACACGAGGCCGATAATCTGCAGGTGTCAAGGCGTGCACCCTCTGTGCATGGTAGGGGTGTAATCGTTCGTCTTGTAGAACTCGCCACACCATCGATTGGGGAACACTTACGGCATGGGAAATTGCTCATGTGCTACATTTGGGACAATCTCCAACCCTACGTAGAATTTCCTCTGTAACATATGGCATCCTCACACTCCTTGCACGCCCTGTATCCTGCAAGCAGCTGACAAAGAAGCCCGTTTCGCACAGATACCGGTGCAATCGCTGAAAGGTTTTACGATCAGGCACGCGTGTGGTCGGAAAGCGCTCCCAGTAAAGTCTTTGGGCTTCTCTCACATTCCTGTCTGCAGCTCCGTACGTGAAATGCATGTCCGCCTTCTCCTGATTCGTGAAACGATCCATCCGTTCTGCAATCCATGGTAGAAATGACGACGAGTGCGAAAACCAGTGCTTATAAGTGTTCACTGGAAAGCGCCCTTTAAGCGCTTCACCATTTGAGTTCCGACCATGCATTATAGGACGAAAAGTGCTTGTTTAGGTGTGTTCTATCACCCCTTAAGGTTTGGCCCAAGAGTTTTGAATCACTCTGTATTTTTAGCTCGAAATGCAATGGCAGTATCATCAGCAAAACTGGTAATTCTCCCTCTTATATTCATATGACAAAAATTATTAATATATTTATATATCAAAAAATCGGCCCCAGTACAGAACCCTGTGGCACGCCATATTTTACCTCTACCTCAGAACTAATAATACCATTTATTTTAACGACTTGTATCCTGTTCTTTAGATAACTTTTAAACCATAAAATTCCTCTAATGCCGGCATGTTCCATCTTATTCAAGAATACAGTATGGGAGATGGTGTCGAATGTTTTTTGGCATGCTCAAAAATATAGATAAAGTTTGATAGTTATTATCTAAGGAGTCATTACGTACTTCGTAAAATCAATTGTGGAATCCTCCGTACTTTTACCCTCTCTGAAACCAAACTGCCTATTGGAAAAAATTTAGAGAGGGAGTATTCATTTATTCATTCAATGGCAGTAGCTTGAGGGATTTTGACGCCTCGGAAAATCACTCGAAGCAACCATTTTTTCTTTGAGAATGTTTTTAGCACAGGGTGTATTTAATATTTTAGAGAAAATAATTCTTAAGATTTTCAGAACCAGAGCAGTTATCCTGTTCCAGGTAGTATAGAGCGACCTTGCATATTAGATATTCAAAAACATTTATAAAAGTTTTGAAAAAATGTAAAAACCCTTAATTTTTATTTAAAAAAATCCTCCCAACAAGACATTTTTTCATTAAGTGCATATCAGTGTAGCAGTAACAAATCTTGTACTATGTGTGCCTCATTTTCCTAATACCCAATTAAATAAAATTAGGCTGTATAATACTTTGGTTCTTTCTAGGGTTAGTTATGGTAGTGAAACTTGCATGCTCTGTAAACAATATAACACGAAATTTGATGCTTTTGATTCTAGATGCTTACTCAGTATCTTGGACATTAGGTGGTTCAACTTTGTAAGTAATGAAGAGGTTAGGCAAACAGTCGGCAATGATGGTTTTGCCATGTTGATAATTATAGATTAGCGAATAGGGTTATGAACAGTGTGCCTAAAGGCCTCAGAAAGAGAGGGAGACCTAGGATGCGGTGGGCAGACAATGTCAAACAGGACCTTGTTAGAATTGGTGCGCAATGGCCAGATGCAGCAGATGTAGCTCTAGACAGATCTGCTTAGAGAACTAAATTGCACATCTGGTTGGACCTCTGTAGCTCATAGCTGTTTGAGTATGATGATATTAGTGATGATGATGAGATTAGGAACTAAATGCCTCTGATTCCAGGAAAAAAAATCCTGCCTATTTTATGTTGCACCCATCCAGAAATAAAAGCGTTTTAACAATATGACGTAAAATGAAACTTAATTTTTCCAAATTAAATCAAATCCTCAGATTTGATGTTTTTGAATAAAAGAAATTCTGCCTCTCTATAAATGGAACTACAACAAACAATTTGTTTAAAAATAAGTTACGTATTCTGAATAAAGCCGTAGGTGTCATTAGTATTTGTCAGCATAATACGCCACAGAAAAGGTCTGGGAAGAAAACAAGACTTCAGGAGAAAGACAACAGATGAAAAGAAACATCCATGCCTTGAAGCCAAGTCCCTTTAATTAACAAAAGTTAATTTCTTTAAAACTGTAACCAAAATATGCAAACTGAAATCATCCACTAAATGAATTTTAGAGAAAAGACAGACTACTCATGTGAAAGTGCTGTAAAGCCCAACTGCTAGAAAAGTCTACTACTGCTTCAAGATCTATAAGGGCCACCTGGTTACTTCACTATCGCTTTTCGTATTAATCGTTTACTTCCAAATCCTGTTCGTGGTTCCAATATATTTTCACTCTGTTTGTCGGCCTATTCGGTAACTACCGTTAGTCCTCTCCCAGGTCCAGAGAGGTCTGGGAAGCTTTCAATTTTTGAAGCCCATAGTCAAAGTAAAAACAGATTATTGTTAGTATTCAGCAAAGTTTATAATTATCATATGATAAAATGTATATAAAAAGTTTGCCTTTCAAGAAGCAGAGGTCCAATATACGCTATAGAGATGAGACCTCAGCAGAAAGACAACACCAGAAAAGAAACAGTTAACCTTATCTGAGGCTTGCCAATTGAAAATTATTAAATTTCCTCTCAAGCATCTGTTTGCCACAGAGGTCTGACTGTCATCTTATACACCATAGTAAAAGGTCTGTGAAGATGGTGAGACCTAAGCAGAAAGAAAATACAAACATCCATGCTTTATCCAGGGCTCAAACCCTGGTCCTTTGATCAGTAGACAAGTGCGCTAACCACTAATCTAAATAAATAAATACCCCCTCAAGCAGCTGCTTGCCACAGAGGTCTGACAGGAGCCTGTCAGTTTATGTGCCATAGTAGAAGGTCTGTGAGGATGGCAGGACCTCAGCAGAGAAACAACACAAACAGCCATGCCTTACCCGGGGCTCGAACCCAGGTCCCTTAGATCAGTAGCCAAGCGCGCTAACCACTCGGCCATGGGACAGCTCCACTAATCTACGAGATGCAATTACATATTTTACTAAATTACACCTTTCACTTTTCACAACAGGGGGGGGGGGGAGGGTTTGGCTCAGTTCGTGTACTCTGTAGTTTCCAGGTTCCAGTCCTAACTAGGCCAGATTTCAGATTTATCTCCACTAATCCCCAACCCTGCTCTCAGTCAGAAAGGGGACACCGATGGCTTACCGTTCGTCGGATGGGACGTAAAGCAGGGATTCCGTATGCAGAGAGCCATCCCTTTGCATTTTGAAGAACATGCTGGATGGTCTTCACGAGAGGTTGCATTGAATATTCTCCTGACAGCTGTACATTGGGTCCCTTCCACAATCTTCTCTGAGCCCTCATTTCCTTGTGACCAGGGCCTTTAACTCATGTGTGGAAAATGTGCCACTCAGAAGTAGAATAACCCAACCTAACTCCAATACGAAAGAAATGACGTGTCTAAATTTAAGGCTCCCTTTTGAGTCTGAGGTCCAGACAAAATGGCCCTTCTAGTCCCTTCTCTCGAAACATCTTTATTATTAAATGAGCCTGGAACGAATGTTAGGAAAAAAATTGTTATCTCTCTCCTTATTTTTCTGATGGGATCATTGAGCATTTTCAATACCGAGTATTACAAACTCAAAATGGTCTGATTTAGAACTGATTTAACTGAAAGACAGTTGAAATTATGCAGTACTTTAAAATCGCAACAGGTCTTTCGTTGTTAGCTAAATTTGGCACCACAATTAATTTTATTTTCCTTTACCGCAAAAGTTTAGAACACCTTAAATTTCTTCAGGGTGAAAAAAAAAACCGAGATTAATGGGAAAACTCCTACTGTTGCAACACTTCTGCAACAAGTCCTGTTACTCTTTTATGATATTTCGGGTCACCTATCCGTCTATTACACATTTGCTTGATGCGCTTAAAAATGTTTTATGTATTTACACTAAAGGGTTCTTGAGGAGCCCTGGCCCGATGAGCCCGTCTGCGTCTTAGCATAAGAATCGAAATCAAGCTTTTAAGACCTATGTAAAAAAATTGCTAAGGACATTTGATAAAAAATTAAAAAAAAAAACAATCTAAATGTCCTCAAACTTTAATGCTTCTATTCTTGTACAGATGCACTACTTCAGAATCCACATGGTACTACTACCTCAAAAAACTACTACTACCTCAAAATATATAAAAGAGCCACCTGGTTACGTTCTATTAATCTTTTTTTCCAAATATTTCAAAATTCACTTCGTGGTTCCCAAAAAATAATTCACTGACTTTGTTGGGAGAATCGATAATTATCAAATGGGCTGCAACGTGTATGGGAGAAAAAACTGTTTTTTTATTTTTTTATATATGTATGAGGAGACCTAAATCTCAAGAAATTTCAGCCGTATGTCCGCTTCCCAAATACCACAGACACGAGATAGTAATGAACGATTTGATTGTGTTTCTGTTTCGATCTGATCTAATCGAAAGACAGTTACAATTAGGTACTGTTTTAGAATCACAATTTGTTCCTTAGTCTAGTTGTTTGCCACAATTAATCTTAATCGGACAACACTTTTGTAACACAGTCCTGTTACTGTTCTCTGATATTTCGGATTACTTTTAAACCGTTTCAGTTAACTAGTTAAAAAAATTATTTATTTGTACTAACTTAGGGGGGTGCGTACCTGGATACGCCCATGTTCCAGAGAAATATTAAATATAGATATATTGATGGACAGAACATAAGTTATAAACATTAAATTTGACATAGAAACATGATTTCAGAGACTTTTATGAAATTCAGCTGAGAAGTACATCAGACCATGAAAAAGAACCTATTCAAACATGGGATATATAGAAATCTATGGGCCAGGAATAATGCTCCTGCATTAAGAAAGTCTTTCACTGCTGGTTGCAGAAATGCGTTGTTCCGGTGATCAGTAGGGAGTATGCTCGCCCTTGATCGCCACACATGTTGTCCAACGATCATGAATGAGTACTGGTGACACGATGATAGATGAGGTCGGATGACAATAAATGTCATTGTTCCATTAGCGCAGATCGCAGTTCTAGGAGGCTTGTGGGAGGGAATGAAGCGTACCAATGCATTTTCCCAGAGCTTCCCAGACATCAATAGGATTAAGATACGGAGACCTGGCTCATCACTTTATCCTATGGATATCCTCGCTCTCGAGGTAATCGTCGACCAGCTGATTATTGTCCATAATCCAGTCCAGTCCATTATCGTCCATAAAAAAGAATTCGGGGCCAATAACACCTCTCAAATTCTTTACGTGGGATTGAAGAATCTTCTCTACGTACCTTACAGCAGTGGTTCTCAAACTTTTATGCTTCATGTACCCCCTGGAAATGTGTATGTAACTGGCGTACCTCTTGTATAGATAGATAAAATTATAGTTATAGTATAATAATGGGAATAGAATAAAACATATATATATATACACACATTAAATTTTGTATTCATAAATTACATATATCGATAAACACAAAAAAGACATAAACAATTTAACAAATCTTATAAAATTATAAATATTTTACTGGGTAATCGGTGAAATGGTTGCGCTTCTTTACGCTTGCACAGTTCATCAATGGTTGGGATTATCTTGCTAAGATAGAGTCGCAAGTCATATTCAACATCCATTCTGTTCCTATATTTATTTTTTAAAGCAGTTAAAGATGAAAAACCAGTTTCACATAAATAAGTTGTTATGAAAGTCAAAGAATATTTTACTGCAATTCTTGACAAAGTCGAGCGACTTTGTTACTAACTCTAGCGACTTTTGAGCTCTCCCCACGGCGAATCCCAAGAAATTTTTCGCGTACCCCACGTTGAGAAAACTCCTGCCTTAGAACATGCACTGTGCCATGCTGAAACACATGGAGTAGCCTATAGCCATCCAGCATTATACCTTCCCACACCAGAATACCTTCTCCATTGTGGTTTTGTTTTTGGATATTGCAGGGATGGTTGCGCGTTCTGCATTCTGTCCAAATGAGCACATATCAGGAATCCATAGTCTGACTGAAATGGGACACATCCGTGTAGAGCACATGTGCCAGCTTGTGTTCGGTACAGGCGTAATGCTGTATGAATGCAGTCCTTCGAGCTGTTCTTTGAGAGGGGCTGAGGGAGAGGCATATCATCGGTCTCTTAGCATACACTCCTCTCATAAAGTAATCTGGGCATAGTTTTCCTTGACACCATCGTTCCTAAAGCACAGGCGAGTTGTTTAGCTTTTATCTCCCTATGCTTTCTCGCTGTTAAGGCCAGATATTGGTCTCCTGGAATGTTGTGACCTTTGGCCAGTCGGGAACACATTCCTGGATTAATATTATCGCCAAAGCCTGGAGATGATCATCCAAGACACATTATGCGCTCTGGCTACCGCAACTTGGTCTTTCCTGCCAACATTCTACTAATGGCTATCAACCTCTTCGAATCCTCCAGGCGACTCCGAATGTTCGTCTGCATGTTCTTCAACACCTCTTGCAAGCTGACAGATTTTGAGGCGTGCAGGGTACGATATGACGAGTGCATTATCTGCACTTTCTTTTATAGTGTGTCTT
Source organism: Ryuthela nishihirai (assembly GCA_038380435.1). Taxonomy (NCBI): domain Eukaryota; kingdom Metazoa; phylum Arthropoda; class Arachnida; order Araneae; family Heptathelidae; genus Ryuthela; species Ryuthela nishihirai. Next base: position 6,611,368 of record JAWZYU010000021.1, read on the forward strand.
ATGTGCGTGGCGTTTGCGTGTGCCTAGGCAAGCACTGTTCATGTGGCATTCCTTTTTGCATATGTTCTTTGTCATGGTCTAATATATCGTCTACCGAATTTCATTAAATTTTTATCAGTCGTTATGTTGATATATCAACTTTTATGTTTCTAACTTACCTTTTGTTCACCATGTACATATAGCAGACTGAAAACTATTTTGAAATAATATTTTGGAAAAACAAATATTTGCTGAATATTGTATGTGGTGTTTTGTAAACTAATTATGATGTGCACCAATATCGTGGCTGAAGGACCTATGCGTATGAATTTATTCACTTTCTAGCAGATAAACTATTTAGCTTTGTAGATCAAATGGTAAATGTATTCTTTATTTTTGTGAATAAAGGTAAGTTGGGAAAATCTACTCTACGATTTGGGCAAATTTGCTTCGAAGATCGTAGGTTGTACATCCTTAGTATAAGTGGTCTGCTTGCAAAGCGTACATGATGTTGTACATTACTTTGAATTAATTTCTGGACAAAATATTTTTGGGCAGCTATAATGAAACTCGCTATATCAGTGAATTCACCATTGCTGTAGATAAATTATTCAATATATTTTTCTTTCTCTTTGTGATACATATTTTTGGCTTTATCTCATTAATATGGAACTTATTTTATTAAAACCATTGTAAATTAATGGTTTTTAAAACACGTATGACTTATATTTCAGGAATATGTTGAAAACGTAGAAAATATTCTTTTAGTGCAACTGGAAGAAAAGCTTGTAGAACTGACACATCGCATTGTCTATCTGTCAGGCTTAATTGACTTTAGCTTTGAGGATTTAAAAATTAATGCAGAAGCCTACCACTGGCATGCCAAAATGCCATCGATACTGGAACAGCATAAAGAAATGGTAGCAGAAAAAGAGAGTGATTTTCAGGAATACCTAAAGGTAAGATTTCTTTCTAATTTATATTGCTTTTGAAATGAATGTTTAATTCTAGGAAGCATTTCTTCTTTTTGCCATGAAGCTTTTATTCCGATTCTGGCTTTTATGTAGTACTAATTTTGTTAATAATAATAGTTTTTTTTTAATCTTCACGTTTTGCCAAGTTTTTTATTCTTTTTTCCTTGCATAAATTTTAATAGTGGAACAACCATTTGTTGAATAAGGAAGACATAGATAGAGTCGTGGCGAGATAAATTGTCACCTATAAGGACTGAATTTAATTACATGCCGAAGGCTGATAATTTTTTTTTAAAAATGTCGTTTTAGTGTTTAAATAAAAAGTTTCAGTTTTGTTTTGTTTATTTAATCGTTTAAATTTTGGCTTCTAATTTTGCACTAAAACGATTACTTGCAGTGTCGTGCCAAAAACAACTGGAGGTAAAAAAAGAGGAGGTATAACTGAAAAAAAAAAAGCTAAATGGAGGTAAAAAGGAGGAGGTGTAACTGAAAAAAAAAAAAGAACTGGTAGATAAAAGAAAAAAAAATGGACTAGAGATTACTCATCAGTATCTGTCCACTGTTGAGAATCATTTAAATATAATATTAAAAGATCGTATTATAGAAATGGTATATTAGCAAAAACAAATTTCTCATCTGGAAATATTAATAAAAATTTCTGAATAGTAATTTAAAATAAATAAATCAATGCCAGTTACTATCATAATGTAACTCTGCCACTTTCATATCAGTCACAACATCGCTGTCGGTATAAATTAGCATATCGCATCTTCTGCGTTTTTTCATCATACATTTTTTCTCCTACGTGGCTGCTTATTAGTGCTGGCGCAAATCCTTTTAAGCCCTTGTTCTAAGGCAGTGGTTTTCAAAGGATGCACACTATTGTGCCGCGAAAATTTGGACGATATACATCAAATTGGCAAATTTTAAAAATGATCCCAAAGATGACATGATAATTAAAGGTTAAGCCAATTAGGTAGCTGAAACCACACCTCGTAAAAACTATGTAAAATGAAAAGCCATGTAAAAATGTTAGAAGGTGCACTATTACTATACCATTGGGGAAGAGCAGGTTACTGAAAAACTTGCTTTTTGTATGTTTTGTAAATTTTATGTGATTTTAACTAATAACTAGAAGAACGCATATTGCCGCTGTCACATATACCGAAGAACCAAAATATTATGACCACCTGCCTAATATGATGTTGGTCCTCCACGTGCCGCCAAAACATCTCTTACCCAGCGAGGCATGGACGCTACAAGATTCCTTAAGGTGTCATGTGGTATCTGGTACCAACACGTTACCAGCAGATCCTTTAACTCTTGTAAGTTGCGTGGTTGAGCTGCCGCAGATGGAAAATGCTGTTCCAACACAAACCACAGATGATCAATTGGATTGATGTCTAGGGAATTTGGAGGCCAAGGCAATACCTGGAAGTCTTCCTCATGTTCTGCGAACCATTCTCGAACAATCCGGGCAGTGTGGCATGGCGCATTATCCTGCTGAAAGAAGGCACTACTAGAGGCCATGAAGGATACGTTGCCATTAAATGATCTACCTGGTTTGCAATGATGTTTAGGTAGGTGGTAGACGTCATAGTTTCCTGCACGTGAATGACTGGTCCTAGGGTTTCCCAGCAGAACATTACCCAAAGCATTACACTTCCTCCACTGGCATGTTTTCGTTCCACGGTACATTCTGGTGCCAACACTTCCCCAGGTACACAACACACATGACATCCACATGGTGCAACAGGAAATGAGATTCATCGGACCAGACGACCTTCTAATTATTCAAGGTCCAGTTTTGATGCTTGTGTGCCCATTATAGGCACTCTCGACGGTGAACCGAAGTTAGCATGGACACTCAGAGCGGCTTGCTGCTACACAGCCCCATTTTCAGCAGGATTCGATGTACTGTGTATTGTGACACATTACTCCCGTCACCAGCATTTCAATTACGGGCGAGTTGCGCCACTGTATCCCTTTCGTTAGCTCGTACCATATGGGATAGCCTTTGCTTACCTCTAGCATCGATGAGCATGGTGGGCCCACACCTTGCTGGCGGTTCTTGGTTTTTCCCTCCTTGGATCAGTTTTTGAAGTTGCTAACCACGGCTGTCCGTGAGCACCACACAAGCCTTGTTCTCTCGGAAATGCTCTGACCCAGTCGTCTGGCCATTACAATTAATAAATGTAATGGCCAGAAATTATTGTAAAAATTATTGTATGGCCAGAAATAAATGTAATGGCCAGAAACTTTGTCAAACTCACTTAAATCCACTGCCTTTCCCTCTGAAGCTGCCTTTCCTTCTGAACTTCTGCACTGCCTTTCCCTCTGAAGAACAAGAATAACACTGAATAACAGAGCTCAGTATCAGGTATAGTACCAACTTTGGCATTGAGGTCAACCTAGAACAAGACGTCTTTCTTGACAAAATTCAAAATATCCTGAAGTTGTCTGTAAAACCTATCTTTCTCATCCACATCGGCATCCACAGTGGGGCATAACAGTAGATAACATTGAAATCTTTAATGTTTGTCTAAAATTTTATTGTAGAAAACCATTCATTAAAGCATTCATATCCTAGAAGAGCATCACTAGCGTGTCTGCTGAGAAGCAGACTTATGCCTTGGAGATTCTCATTATCTTCCCTCCCTGAATTCTTCCTCAACTTCAGTAGCAAGAAAACCATGACTGTCATAATGATTAAGTAACCTATCATGGTAAGCTTTAGCTATAACTGGGTCTTTCAGAGCTTCAGTATTAAAGGTAAATTTTTTAACTTTAGCACAACACTTTTTAAGTTTAAGTTGCAAGACACTTTTAATAAAGTAATGGTCAGATCCAATTTCAGCTCCCCTACATGACCTGGTATTCCTAACAGAACTAGCCCATTTTCTGTTAATTAATATATAATCAATCATATTTTTGTGCTGCCCATCAGGTGAAATTCATGTGTACTTATGTATGTCGCGGTGTTTGTAATTAGTGTTAATTATTCTGAATCCATTGAGTTTACTTACCTGTAGGAGACGTTGTCCATTGCCATTGGAGCTGCCAATACTAAAAGGGCCTATTACTCCTCCCCAAAGGTCAGAGTCAGTACCAACTTTGGCATTGAAATCACCTAGAACAAGGGTAATATCTCCTTTCTTGACAGAATTTAAAACATCCTGAAGTTGTCCGTAAAACCTATTCTTCTCATCCTCATCGCATCCTCAGTGGGGGCATAGCAGCTGATAACGTTCAAGTCTTAACGCTTGTCTGAAATTTCGTTGTACGAAACCTTTCATTAATGCACTCATATCCTAGAAGAGTACCACTAGTGTGTCTGCTGAGACACACTACTGAGAGAAAATGGTTTGTGGGATGTTTAAAGAAACTATGTTTGTTGAGATAGGGCAGCCCCCTAATCTCAGGCATGGGGCAAAGACCTGTTTTCGCACTACTAAAGGCTGAAGCCATCTACACTGTAAGACTTACACTAATGTAGAATTTGACGAAGCCAATAAAAGCAAGAGTTCAGGTGCCTACAATGACCTCTTCTCAGGATTATACACCAGCTGATAAAATGTGTCCTGTTAATCTATTAACTTTGGGCTGTCAACCCACAAAGAAATTGAAAACACAGCTGAAGATTCTCCCTCAACAGAAGTCGACCAGTAAAGCAAATTCAGGATCCGTAATGAAGTTCAGAGTCATTATTCAGTTCCCAAAGGCTTTTATGGTCAGTACCAGGAACCAGTATGGTTGACCACTCTTCAGTAGGGTAGAAAAACGAAGAAAAATAGCCATAGTTGTCCAGATTAGTAGGCGAAACTGATCTGGCAGTCCTCCTCTTCCGTTCACTTCCACAAGAGTGTATCTCTTTTTAAAGGTACTAACGGTCTGCATCACGAGAAGACATGGTCGGACATTAGGTAGTAAATCTGTTCTATGGGTCTTACGGTTCTATGCATCATCACAGGGGTTTGGTGCATAGCTCTCCTTCCAGTAACTACCTAGTTACCATTTATAGACCTTAGGATCTGTAGGCCATGTATGTATTTAAAAGATTTATTCCACGTAGTAACTACAATGAAATGACGAATGATTAAATTTAATATATGGACAGTTTATGGAATTCTTTTACTAAGCAGAAATATTATCTAAATTATTTTCGGCTAAAATGTAATCTCCCATTATTTGGAAAAGGTACGGTGTCGTACTAAAAATAAATAACCTAGAGATGTGTATGATTTTGTAAAAACGTATATTTAAAAGATATTTTTTTCGAGAACTGATAGTTACTCTGAGATAAAAATTTGTTGAGATTGTTGTTGGAAAATATACTATATATATATACGTTTCAATTTTCACCCAAAGCGAATGGAGCGTGATTTAAAATATTGACAGTGACATATTTTGGCTGATATTCTTAGAGTATTTATTTAAAACTATGTAAAAATATATGAAAGTTTTTAAAGCTTAATTCAAGGCATGAAATGAGACCACGTTTTATTTTGTATGTAACATAAGCAGAATTTGAGTTACAAGCTTTTAAAGAAGGCTTAATGCCTCAAATTTAAGAATTTGTCTGACACATCTGAACTGTTATAACTCGAAAACTACTAACTATAAATCTGGAATATATTTTTCTGTTTGTCTTTGTGTATTAAAAGTACATATGTGAAATTTCATTGAAATCAGAGAAAGGGTGGATGTAAAGAAAATTTTGCTTCTAAATATCAAAGTTTGTTCAAATTCATGGATATCTCTATGCGATTTATTTCAAGTACGATACCGTATTAACCATTACCAAACAATTGGAAATTATATAACCTTTGTTGTTGTGTTGTGGAATGGTCTTTAAGCAGGTTTTTAAAAATGTTGCCGTAGACAGTAATTCGACACCTTATTACTCAAGGTAACTTAATATTAGAATTTGTAATGTGATTTATATGTAAGGAATTTACATAAAATATTATACTTAGAAACGTACTGTGATGCTATTTGTTTGCGACTTAATGTATTGATAATTATGCATTTGATGGCCAAACATCATAATATGAACATCGATAAAATGATTTTGAAATATAGAGAAAATATATTAGTTCCGGCTTGAAGACTATTGGTCGTGTCTGAAATCTCCATGTCTGGATGATTAAAACCACAATGAACAAAGCAGTTTTGAGTGGTCTTGCTGCTTATTTCTCGCCAACTATCGGCGACAAACCCTACTGCTTGTAAAAGATTAACCCTTGTACTGACTTCCTTGTCTGTTTAAGATGATGACAGAAGATTTTCTTCAGTTGCTTCAAGGATGGCAGAAAGTTATGAACTTTGTGAGATACAACGTCTTAAAACTTTTTATGAATCCCAATGCCCATTGGCTGCACCAAGGATGGCAGAAAATTAGGAGGCAGAAAATCCACATGGATGTTTTACAAGTAATCTAAATCAGGGTGTGCCGCACAGTTATCAAGCAGCAGAACTTTTCTTGACTTCCTTTGTAATTCCACGTCGAAAATCATTAGCCATTTCCTAAAAATTGTAAAAGTCATTCACGCATGTTTGTTAGCATGGTACAGAACTGGTAAACTGTCCATTGTAAGCCACTTAAAGTATCAAGGCCTAGCCCTTTTCCCAATAATTAACAGCTTCTATTTTTCAGTTCTTGACATGTTTGAACAGCATAACACAGTTACGCGATCCATTGCTTTCTTTGAACCTGGCAGTGTTGTGTTTTTGTAGCTCAAGGAAATGTCCGGTGTGGCACGATAAAACAGGCATGTTTCATCGGCATTGTAGATGTCATCTGCACAAAATTTCTGAACCAAGTTGGGCAGTTTTGTGGATTTCCATTGTTCAGCACTGTCCTTCTCGACGTGTGTATCCTTGAATTTAATGTCATGCCTGGATTTCCATCGAGACAACTAACCATCTGTTGCTTTGAAATCCTTGTGACCCAGCGTTTTAGCTAACTCCTTTGACTTACTTTTCAGCATTGGAACACACACGCACACCTCGTCCAGTTACAATAGAGAACCATTGATTAAGGCCCTTCTCAACATCTGGATCCTTGCCTTCACGCTTCCATTTTTGGGATGTTCCCTGTTGTCCTTGGCATAATGCCCAATCCTCTCTTAGTTCATCTTGGTGCTGCATCACATGTGCGACGGTAGATTTCGGCACTTCAGTTATCTCTGCCATCCGGCGATGACTGGTTTTAGGTGGGTGTCTTTTGATAGGTCGAGTAAGGCAATTCTGTTAGCTAGTATCAAATCACTCAGTTGCATCTTGCCAGGGGTCTGAAATTTTACAATAAATATAAATCTAAATAGATCTACACTGTCCGAATAAATTTTACAACTAAAATCAATGCTCTACCTGTAGTAGCTCTGTAGTAGAATATTATACACTATTCGTTATTGCGTGAGTCAGCCCACACACCACGAGTAGAATCGCTATACTCAGAGCCGTATCTAGCCTATGGCCAATATGGTCCCGGCCAAGGATTTTTTTTCGGGAGGGGTAGGGGCCGAGAATTCAGTTTCGGGAGGCTTCTAGAATTTAGCTTCGGGGAGGGGGGGAGGATTTTTATCAATTTATCTGAGAATAAGACTCGAGCAAGGTTTCCGAATTGCTAAAATATTCCACCGAACAGGAAAGGTGGAATCTACAAGGAATTAGATTTTATACTTTTTATTTATCTATTTTCTGTTTTATTGTAGGACATGAAATACGGGGCTAAAATAAAAAGATAACTGTACTGTTTTGGTTTCAAATCATTGCGACAAGTTTGAGATTTAGTATAACCACCGGATTTTAACGGGGATCCTTCCTCCTCTCTGGGTACATCCCTGGCCCCGGCCATAGGTGCCATTTCAGTTAGGCACCAAATGGCATTTTCACACATACGTGTGAAATTTCCATATATTAATGTCGTTATATATATATACTCTGGCAGAAATTGAAAAACAGAACACCCAAAGGGAATTCCTTTAGGAACGTCATATTATAATATATTAATAGTTAAGGGCAGCAAAAATCGTGATCCAAGATTGAAAGTCATTGGATGAAATAATGACGTTACTGAGGACAACAACATGCATATGTATGCAGTGTGTATTTAAGGACTAGGACATGAAGAAAGAAGTTATTCGTATGGTGTTATATTGTTCAGTATCTTTGAAGAAGCTACCATGCCTGGACGATGCAGGCACACAACATTTGTTTAGTTAGCAGAGTTTGAGCGAGGTCGTATACTGGGTCTTCGGGAAGCAGGTTGGTCTTTTTATCAAATTGCACACCACGTTGGACAAGAGGTATCGGCAGTGGTATGATGGTGGCATTGATGGTCAGAAGTGCATTCGCACACTCACAGATGTGATTCCAGGCAACAGAGAGTTACAGATGCACGAGAGGATCAACGTATTAGGAGGGTGGTGGTGGCAGAGCGGAAGGCTACGGTGTCACAAATTCGATCCTCTGTCGTACCAAGGGTGTCTACAAGAACTATACATAATCATCTTTTGGAAGCAGGACTGTGGGCACTCATGCTGCTGGCACGGTTACCAGTGTCTCGTCACTGTCAATCACGTTTGCAGTGGGGTCAAGAACGAGTTCATTGGAGGGAAGAATGGCAGTCTGTGGTCTTCAGTGATGAAAGCCGATTCTGCTTAGGACCGTCTGATGGTCGTTTACGCGTCCGAAGGCGACAAGGTGAGTGGCTTCTTCCTTTGTGCATCTGCCATTGGCTGTTAGAGAGAGGTGGTATTGGGAGGCAGGTGCACCACTTTGATATTAAAATGAAAATCATCCAGTGAGGTGGTTGGGCAGGAGCATTGTTCAGTACTAACAGGGTATTGAATGGAAGGTTGTTTTCAGCACAGTACTTTTCTACTTGTGGTATGAAATGCTTATGGAACCATTCCTTGAAGATTTCGAGAGTAACTCAGGGCCTAGACATCCAGATGACTGGAAGTGAAGCCTTGATAATGCCTTTGTGTGCAAAAACCCTTTAATTTTCTGTTTACTACAGTGGTTTTGAGTTTGCAGTCGCCGGCAGCATTTCTCCCTCTGAATTAGAGTAAGCCGGTCCTTTGCTGTCTTGTACCAGGCTATTTTCTTTTCCTCCTTCATAATATGCGTGCGATCAGGCATTTGCTTCCAAAACAAGCTAGTTTCGTCTACATTACAGATCTGTTTTGGCTTGTAATCCGCATTAACAATAATGTCCAACAAGAACTCTGGATATTGTTTGGAAACTTCCTCATCGGCCTAGCTGCCTCACCATAAGAGTCTGCAGAGGCCATTTAGCGAAGTATGGATAATTTGCCTGTACGGCTTATAAAAGAATCGCCGAATGGAAATTTTAAGATTCATATGCGTTTTAAACAGTGTTAGAAAACGTTATTGTAACTTAACGAAATAACGAAACGATTGTTGAATAACGTTATGAAAAACGTTAACGGAATTTCAAAATATTTGTAACGATAAAACCTAACAAATAATGGAAAAATTAATTTCGTTATTTTCACTGTTTTTGTATTGATATATTTCAGATTTTTTCCTTTATAAGATATACCTAGAAACTTGTGTGAAACAGACAGATGCGCAATTTGCTTTTATTATCAAAGCACAAAGACTTTCAGTGACTCTGCTCAATGATGCATTCCAAAAAGGATTTGCGAAGCAGCTGTCTTAGCCACCTTTTCGCAACTGGCGCTCAGAGAAAGGACTTTGTGATACCTGATAAGAGCTGGAGTGGAAAAGAAAGGGTAGGTTTCCATTCATGCAGAAGGAAAACAGGACAATTACAATAGGACGAAAATCTCAGGTATATTACAATTCCCTGTGATCGGCTTAGATACTTAGAAAAGGAACTATGTATAACATAGGATAATTTTGGTATAAAATAGAGAATTGCAGAAAGGGGCCATTAACTTCCTGATAATAGTCGAAACTTTCTTTTTTGATCTTCGCACCAAACCCTCGACTTTCCATTGTGTATGTTTGCAAATTCGTTAACAATCAACCTCACCTTGTCACACGTTGAGAAAAATAAAGGAGGTAATTCTCATGTTTCAATCGGCAGTGACGACGTGTATCTTAAACTGTTTTAAGAGACTGCATAAAGTTAAATAGATAAAGTTTTCAATTTCTTTACTTATTGTTATTTCTTTACTTATTTATTATTCATTAGATTATTTGTATACTATGGCCGAGTAGTTAGCGCGCTTGGCTACTGATGCTACTGATCTAAGGGGCCTGGGTTCGAACCCCGGGAAAGGCATGGATGTATGTGTCCTTTTTCTGCTGAGGTCCTGCCATTCTCTTAGACCTACTATGGAACATAAACTGACAGGCTCGTGTGTGACCTCTGTGGCAAGTAGCTGTTTGAGGGGGTATTTTATTTTTCGAAATATATTTCAGAGAAAACTCATTTAGTTATTTTGCATGAGCTCTTCAGGAAAGCATCGATAAAAATAGTTCAGTGTCATCAAACGACTCAACAAATGATTTGCTAGAAATATATCTTGATGAAACCGAAAAATTGCTGACGAAAGAAAATAAAATTTCAATTTATAAAATAAATTTGTGACAGCAAAGAGAATTTCTGCAAAAGAAAATGTTTTTCACTACTGGAAAAATCAAAACAAAGAATTGTATAGACTTACAAGAATTGTTCTCTTGGTAACTGCAATTCAGGGATCTGCAGAGAGAGTTTTTATACCCTTAAATAGATTCTCTATAACAAAAGAAATAATTTGGATTCAAAATTATTAGAGACATTTTTGCTTATAATGATGAATAAAATTGAATAACATTGATTGCATTAATCTTATATCAATATTTTTGAATGAATTTCGTTGTCTTTAAATTTTTGTGGACTATGCGTTGTGATGTTAATTTTTCTGAAGTGAATTTCACTCTTTTTAAAACTTCCTCGAGCCATTTTAGAAACTTTGTTAAAAAATATTAATCTGTACACAAAAATCGTTATAATAGGATTATGATCACATACTTATGCTCAGAAATGTATATTAATAATGTTCCATTTTATTATTATTTTATTTTATTCTGAACAATTCTTAGAAATTTGGTGTAAATTTCTTTGCCAGGGATGTATCCAGGGGGATAGAGGATTCTCCCCGAAAATCCGGTCGTCTTATACAAAATCTCAAACTTGCCTATCTGCTTTGAAACCCAAAACAGGCGTTTTTGTATAATTTTATTTTAACGCCATATTTTATGATCGACTCTAAAAGCAGATGTAAAAAGAATAAACAGCTATAAAATTTTATTCAATATAGAATATAATTTAGCCTTTCCTATCGGAGTGGAATGTTTAATAAATTGGAAATCCTACTCAATGTCTTATTCTCAGACTCACCCCTCTCCTAGAACTAGATATTTGTCGGTTTTGTCAAGTATTCTCGATCTACCAACTATCCTTAATTTCACAAAACCACTGCCATTTTTCACAACTCACCTGCATTTCACCAAGTGACTTCAAATTTTGCCATGGGAAATATGAAAATCTTTCTTCCGCCACATATCTAGAATGGGAGTGCCGAAAGTAACAAGCTATACATCAAATGAATGCTTCTGACGCGGGGCTGACATCTCATGCTTTCTCCCCCCCCCTAAAAAGGGGCGAAAAGATGAAAATGATTGTTCCCCTATATCTCCTGAACGCGAGTGCGGAGAGTAACAATCTATGAGTCAAACGAAAGCTTCTGACGCGAGGAATGTCATAGGCTAAAAAATTGACCCCTGAAAAGGGGAGAAATGCGAAACGATTTCCCCTACATCTCCAGAACACGAGTGCTGAAAGTAAAATTTCATTCGTGTTTCATCGTCATTCGTTCTGAAGCAGCGAATGTCATAGGTTATAAAAATTTATCCTCCGTTCTTTCCCCCTGTGAAAAGGGGAGGGGGTAATATTAAAATGACTGTTCCCTATATCTCCTGAACGCGGGTGCGAAAAGTAACAAGTTATGTGTCAAATGAGAGCTTGTAGTGTTTTGAGTGTCATAGGCTATAAAAAATTGACCTTCCATGCATTCTTCCCCCCTAAAAATGGGAACTCTGAAAGTTGTTCTACTATATCTTGCGAATGCGATGGGCTTAGTCACCAAATGATAAGCTTTAGCATCTTGTCATTTGGCTTCCTGGATATTGAAGGAATTTTTTGCATCCTAGTAAAGTAAATAGCAACAAAATATCCCTTGAAGCTAATTTTTTCAAATATGTAAAAATTGCACCTTTTGGAAGGAAAAAAAAAGGCAAAATATTAGCAAGTTTCTTGGAGGGAGCCATGGCTCCCTCCTTATGACCGCCATTGTGCCACACCGCTCACTTTAATACGTATCAGATTTGTTCGTGCCTTGAAGCGTTGACACCATCCATGACTTGGTGTAAGGACAGAATTACACAGGAAAAAATTACACGGAATAAAATTACACAGCAAAAATTACACAAGGAAGAAATTACACGAAGAAAGAATTACACAAGTCCGAAATTACACATAGTAAAAAATTTGTAGCCTTCGTTGGCAAATTCGTTATTTTGTAACTATTCAGTTTAACCCAGAGGCAGGACCGGATTATGGCCAACTGATGCCCTAAGCACAGCCCTACAATGGTGCCCCCTCGGCCTTCGATACGTGTCCTTTTAATCTCCTTAAGAATTTCTAGGAATTGTTTGGTTGTGAGTATATTTAAAGTAAATTTCTATCTTACTTTCTACAGTTCTTGTTTAGTTACGCGTAATACAACCAGTATACAATAAGTGTTTGCTTTTGCATTTATAGTGCCACTTCATAAATTTCGATATTTAAAATTATTTTTTAATTTTCCCATGGATAATTTTCAGTACGATATTAATAATAAAGCTGGTCAAACCATCATTTACAAAGGATTTGAGTTTGTTCGGCATCGTGAAACTGCTAGAGGCACTATTCATTGGCGTTGTGCGAAGTTCAGAACTTTACACTGTCGATCGCCGCTCCAACCCAGGGACAACAAGATCATCCGTAAGCTTTCCGAACACTGTCATGCTAATAGGTTTTTTGAAGCTGCAGCTCATAAACTTGCAAATCAAATGAAAATTGAATTGTGGCATCCAGGGGCAACGGCTCGTTCAGTTATAGCTTGTAACTGTATCAGATGGGATAAAAATGTGTCTACCAAAGAAAAGTTCCTTGATGAGGCGATTAAATGGATTCAAAGCTTAAACACTCTTAAATGGATCCAAAGTTCCGGCAAATCCAAACAAACAGAAATTTTGAAATACCAGAGATGTACGCAAATTGTATTATTCATGATCCCGGAGTAGATGACCCAGAACGCATAATACTTATTGGTCACAAGACACTTCTAGATCTCCTTGTGGTTAATAATTTTTGGCTAGCAGATGGTACATTTAAAGTTGTTCCGGAAATATATTACCAGTTAGTTATACAGTATCTGTCCAATGCGATTCAGGCGTCCCTTTTCCTTGTCTACTGGCTCTTCTACCAGGGAAAGAAGAAATAATATACGTGATGTTAAATATGTTGCTGGAGAAAACTCCTCAAGCCCGGCCACGAAAATTTTTGACTGATTTTAAAACTGCTGCAATGAAAGCTTTCCTTACCGTATTTGAAAACATCGAAATTGGAGGCTTTTTTTTTTCATTTATCACAATCTATTCTGCGCAAAGTAAATGAATGTGGATTGAAATCTTTATGTGAATCTAATCAGTCATTTGTGACACACATTAAAATGTTATCATCACTTGCCCTGTTACCAGAAGAAGTGTTGGAAGCATTTTTAGAAGTTGCTGATCTGTTCTCTGATTTAAACGAATATAATAAACAAATCGAGCAAATTCTCCTTTATTTCGAACGTACATATGTTCTTGGTTGACAGCTCAGGATCGGCACTTATGAACAACCTGTAATTAATATTTATATTTGGAACCATAGGCATTCTGGAGCCAACTGTATAGCAAGGACTACAAATTGTATCGAAGGTGGCATTACGGACTTAGTCACTTTTTCAGTGTTCCCATCCAGCTGTTTGAAAATTTCTGGACAACATCGTCAAAGAATTATCCTTACAACATACAAACTATTTGCAGCATTTAACTGATCAACGAAACCCTGGACGTGTTAGGTACATTTCTTTAAAACAACGTATTTCAAATATTGTACAGAATTACGACTCTAATATACGATTAGATTTCTTGCGTTGTATAGCTCATATGACTTAGTGTTTTTTATTTGATGATTTGTATTTAAATTTAATTTTATCTATGCATTTTTTTAAGTGAAAATTTTTATAATTATAAGAAAGTTTAAGTATTTGATATGACAACCAAATAATTTAATAAATTTTAAATAAAAATTGTATAGTGTAATTTTTTCTTTGTGTATTTTTTTCTACGTGTAATTTCTTCCTTGTGTAATTTATTCCTTGTGCAATTTTGTCCATGTGTAATTTTAACATTGTAATTTTATCGCGTGTAATTTTTCCCATGTGTAATTTTAGCACTGTAATTTTATCACGTGTAATTTTTTCCATGTGTAATTTGGTCTGTAAATGGTAGCTAGGTAGTCACTGGAAGGAGAGCTATGCACCAATTCCCTGTGATGATGCATAGAACCGGCCAGGCCTAGCACCTAATGTCCGACCCCGCCTTCTCGTGGTGCAGACCGTTAGTACCTTTCAAAAGAGATACTCTCTTGTGGAAGTGAACGGAAGGGGAGGGCTGCCAGATTAGTGTGGCCTACTGATCTGGACAACTATGGCTACCTTTCTTTTTTTTCTACTCTGCTGAGGAGTGGTCAACCACACAGGGTCCTGGTGCTGACCATATAAACCCACTGAACTGGACAGATATATGGCTCTGAGCTTGATTATGGATCCTGATTTTGCTGCACTGGTGGGCTTCTGTGGAGGGAAAATCTTCCACTGTGTTTTCTGTTTGTTTGTGGGTTGACAGCCCCAAGTGAATAGATTCACAGGATATGTTTATCAGCTGGTGGATAATCCTGAGCAGAGGTCATCGCAGTCACCTGCACTCTTTGCTCTTATTGGCATCGTAAAATTCTACATTGGAGGAAGTCTTCCAGTGTAGATGGCTTCAGCCTTTAGTGGTGGGGGAACGGGTCTTTGCCCCATGTCTGTGATTAGGGGGCTGTTTGATATTGTCGGCATTCCCTCTCTCAATAAACATGATTTCTTTAAACATCCCACTAACCATTTTCTCTCCATAGGTAGTTGGAATGTGAGGACTCTGCACAGAGCTTTTTCTCTTGATGTCCTCACACAAGAATTCCACCATTATAATTTAGATATTCTCGGCTTGCAAGAGACCAGATGGACAGATAAAGTTCAGATTTTTAAAAATAATCTTAAAATTCTCTTTTCCGGGAGGGACGACAATAAGCATCACCAAGGCGTGGGTCTGCTTCTCAGCAGACACGCTAGTGATGCTCTTCTAGGATATGAGTGCATTAATGAAAGGTTTCTTACAGCAAAATTTCAGACAAGCGTTAAAGACTTGAATGTTATCTGGTGTTATGCCCCCACTGAGGATGCCGATGAGGATGAGAAGGATAGGTTTTATGAACAACTTGAATTCATCAACTTGAACATTTTGAATTCTGTCAAGAAAGGAGATATTCCCCTTGTTCTTGGTGACTTCAATGACAAAGTTGGTACTGACTCTGACCTTTAGGGAGGAGTTATAGGCCCTTTTGGTATTGGTAGCTGCAATGGCAATGGGCAACGTCTCCTACAGGTAAGTAAACTCAATGGATTCAGAATAACTAATACTTATTACAAACACTGCGACATACATAAGTACACATGGGTTTCACCTGATGGGCTGCATAAGAATATGATTGATTACATATTAATTAACAGCAAATGGGCTAGTTCTGTTAGGAATACCAGGGCATATAGTGGAGCTGAAATTGGAACTGACCATTACCTTGTTAAAAGTGTGTTGCAAATTAAACTTAAAACATGTTGTGCAAGGGATAAAAAACTTACTTTTAATACTGAAGCTCTGAAAGACCCAGTTATAGCTAAAGCTTACCATGATAGGTTACTTAGTCATTATGACAGTCATGGTTTGCTTACTACTGAAGTTGAGGAAGAATGGGATAATTTTAAACAGGCTTTTTTGGACACTAACAGTACTCTTTTAGGAAAAAAGGAGCAGAAAAGGCAGAATTATCTGAGTGATAAGACACTTGAGCTTATTTCGGAAAGAAAGAACTGCAGGAATGTCCTTAATCAATACCCTACTAGTCCTTATAGAAAGCATTACAGAGAACTTAATAAACGTGTAAAAGATCAGTTAGTTGCTGATAAGAATCTTTGGCTTGATGGTTTGGCTGACAAAGCCGAGGAAGCAGTTAGACAGCACAACAGCAGAGAGCTGTACCAGATAGTTAATGTTTTGTGTGGTAGAAAACGGACAGGTATACAAGGATTGAAGGATAAACAAGGCAAGGTTATAGAAGTGGAGGATTCTGTCATGGCTAGGTGGGCTGAGCATTTCAGTGATGTTCTAAACAATGTAGTTAGTTCTACTCCCATTGTTTGCAATGATGATAGATGCATTGGTGGCTTTAATGTTGGCCCTATAACACAATCTGAAGTTATTTTGGCTGTTTCTAAACTTAAACTACATAAATCCCCGGGGGTAGATGAAATTACTACGGAAATGCTTATAGCTGGGAATGTTTCGGTTACCAGTTGGATGACTGAAATTCTGAATATCTTTTATGATAAAGGCGTCGTTCCTGAGGATTTTACCAGAGCTATTGTTATCCCTATTTTCAAAAAAAGGTGATCGCAGTTCTTGTGATAACTATAGGGGTATTAGCCTACTCTCTGTTCCAGGTAAAGTTCTTTCCATGATTGTGCTTAATAGAATTAAGAATCTGGTTGACAGTCAATTGCGTGATGAGCAATGTGGATTCAGAAGTGGTAGGGGTTGTGTGGATCAGATATTTTCACTTAGGCAGATTCTTGAGAAATGTTTAGAATTTCAGAAAACTTTGGTTGCTAGCTTTGTTGATTTCAAAAAGACTTTCGACTCTGTTGATCGTCATAATTTGTGGTTGATTGTGAGATCATATGGCATACATGACAAGTTAGTTAACATAATGAAAGTTCTCTATAATAACACTGAGTCGTGTGTGAGAGTTGGTAAGGCTTGTAGCAATTGGTTTAGCATTACTTCTGGTGTTCGACAAGGGTGCATTTTATCTCCTTTTCTCTTTAGCTTGGTTATTGATTATGTTATGTGAAATTCACTTCAAGGGAAAGATTTTGGCCTTAAATGGACAGAAGATACGAAAATTTCTGATTTAGATTATGCTGATGATTTAGCCCTTTTGGCAAATGATGTTGATGAGATGAATTCTTTCATTCGAGCTGTTAATGAGACTGGTAGTAGAGTAGGTTTGGTTATAAACAGAGAGAAAACTAAAGTGATGAAAATTGGTCAGGCAGGCTGTGATTCAGTTAATCTGAATGGTTGCAGTCTTGAGCAGGTGTCACAGTTTAATTATCTTGGGAGCTATGTAAAAGATAATGGTGATGTGCGGCATGAGATTAACAGACGAATAGGGATTGCTGCCGTGACTTTTAAGAATCTGTGGAGCGTGTGGAGAAATAGGCGTATACAACTAAAGACTAAAATTAGACTGTATAATAGTTTGGTTCTTTCTAGGGTTAGTTATGGTAGTGAAACTTGGACACTTTGTAAACAAGATAACAGGAAATTAGATGCTTTTGATTCCAGATGCTTACGCAGTATCTTGGGCATTAGGTGGTTCAACTTTGTAACTAATGATGAGGTTAGGCAAAGGAGTTTGCAACCTCCTTTAAGCAGCATATTGGGCAGAGAGAGACTCCGTTGGTTTGGCCATGTTGCCCGTATGAATAATTATCGATTGGCGAATAGGGTTATGAATAGTGTGCCTAAAGGCCTCAGAAAGAAGGGGAGACCTAGGATGTGGTGGGCAGAAAATGTCAAACAGGACCTTGTTAGAATTGGTGTGCAGTGGCCAGATGCAGTAGATGTAGCTCAGGATAGACTTGCTTGGAGAACTAAATTGCATGGTCTGGTTGGACCTCCGTAGCCCATGGCTACTTGAGGATGATGATGATGATGATGTAATTTCTTCCATGTGTAATTTTAGCAGTGTAATTTTATCACGTGTAATTTTTTCCTGTGTAATTTTATCATGTAATCCCATGACTTGTATTAAAAGTCTCTTCAGCTGCACTTTCAGCATGTTTACTCTTTATGCCTTCAAATAAACGTTTTGGTTTTTTTTGAATGAAATGTATGGTACAAGTTTCCTTTGCTTATCTTCCAGCCACCCACTTAAAAGTTTCTCTATTTCCTCAATCACTGGATTTCTCTTCTCACTTATTATTGTCAACCAATGGCCCAGAATATTTTACATGTTCAAGAATTCACTTTTTATCTTAGAAAATTGTGTTTACGGTAGACCGACGCAAGCCCAACACACTGCTACATCAGCCTGCTTCTCACCCTTTTCCACTCCTTTTATAATGTCTAGTTTCATTTCCATTGTAATAGAGTATCGTTTACCACTACTGCTCTCACTTCTTTTTCGTCTTGGGGGCCATGCTAGGGAAAGAACGATATCTTTTGTAACAGGAAAAACACTGATCCTGCTCTGAAAAGAACAAAATGACAGGGATCAAGAATAGACAAGCAGCGGCAGGGGGCGCGCGAGTAGCTGACTCAGTGTTGCCATGTACACAGCAGCTGATTTTGGTACTTTGCACGCATGGTTCAAAACTGTCGATATATTTTTGATATACAGTATCCGTATGCTTTGCACCTATTTACATGTTGCACGTATGGCATTTGTACGTAAATAGAGGAGTACTTGTTTATCACTATTCATCGGTCACTATTTTAACCTAGACGAGCTATTGCTCTTCGGTTATAAATATCACTTCACAAGAAAATAAATGAATACTTTGTTCATCTTCATAAATGTACATATATCTATATATGAATTTTTTTTGTTCATCTGTAAAGATAATAAATTTTGATTTAATTTTATATTTCAGGATTCATCTGACACTTCATTTATACAAATTTCTGATGCAATTCAATATTTAAAACTTTTTTTAACCTTTTTGATCCTATGCAACTTAAGAAAATAAATATCCTTTAAATTTTTTAATTTGCATACCATTCAGTCTTTAGGGGGTTCTGTTTTATTAATATTGGTTCAGTAATTTTGAAATATTTTATATTTCTTAAATAGTTCTAAAATATTACATATTTTGTAACGTTACATATTTTAGAAGTAAAAATGTTTTGTTAGTAGTTAAAAAAAGATCAAAAGAGAACATTTCTTCCACTAAAAGATTAAGAAAGATTCGAAGGAAAGAGAACATGTTCTCTTTAAAAGAGACATATGGCTGCCCTATTCCAGTCACGTACGTTACAAAATCAGTAATAATATAGTGAAATCTATCTAAACATGAAATTCGCATATTGAGAAAACTTATGTTTAACTCATCTAAATTCTATGTTTAACCGTTTTTGTTGCCAAGGCGCATGTTTTTCGAATATTATATTTCTAGGATTCATATTACTGTTTAAATCAGGAGACTTCGAAAGCTTATTTGGAACAAATGTGAGAATAAATGTTTTAATTTACCTATATTATATGTGGTACCGAGAGAAAAACTAAATCAAAATAAATTAAAAATAAATGGCAGCAGGACAACAAAGGCTTAATATACTGCTATACCAAATTATTAGACGGTTTCCAGGTTATTTCAAATGGGAATCTAAATTTGAAGCTCTGTAAATTTTAAAATATGCATATATAGGATCTCCCACAGTAAAAATGTGACTAAAGATAAATATTATTAATTTATTTAAATCTCATTTTTTAACAATATTCGTTCACCTTTAGAGTTATGGAAACTGGAAAGTTTAGCAATAAAATATCTTGTGTTATAAAAATCATTCACAATTATCAAATGTTGAAATAATCATTAGGCAAACTTCTAAAATGTATATTTATTTTACTAAATGGTTTGAAATGTATAAATAGGAAAAATGTGATTGAAGATAAAGATCATAATCAAATCTAAACTATCAATTACAATTGTATTATTTAAATTTTAATAAATTTTTGAGGAAAATTCTTGTGACTCGTTATTCTTGTGAAATATTTTTGCTTCCGTAACAGTAGTAGCATAAATGAGAGTTCTGGCACAGTAAAAGGGGTTCGAGAATTCTATGAAAATCCATGGCAAAAGTTAGGGGGGGGGTGAGGAAAAAAGTATATTTCTTGTGATTACCATGGATTTTCGTAGAATTCTCGAACCCCTTTTACTGTGCCAGAACTCTCATTTATGCTACTACTCGTAACTCCTTCAATACTAAACGAATATTATTCAAAATCAAGATATTAATAGAATTTATTTTGATCTTCAATTTACCCTGCGTTGCATTTTCCCATTAAATACATAATTTGGATGTTAGAAAGCTTCGACGTTAGATTCCCATTGACAGGCATAAATAAAACAAATTTTATTAGCACAACTTTATTAGTATTAGTATATCAAAAAGTAATGCTTTAAAAGAAAAGAATTTATATATGAATCCTTATTTGCAGCTGACAGCAATCATTAATGAACTACTCGACATAAATATTTTTATTTTGAAACAATGATGTCTTTTTGCCCCTCCTCGCTGGAAATATTTTGCTCCATCCTGAAAGAGATTCCTCCTCCCCCAGAAAATTTCTGCCGGCGCCCATGCTCCTCACATATCCCATAAAAGAGCAAATATATCAAATTATAAGATGCACACCAAAATTAATGTTGAAAATGTACCTACAACTGAAGGACGGTTTGTCGATTTTATTTGTTCAAAGAATAAACGCGGGAAAGATCTAGCAAGAGAAATATTAGATAAATTGTTGGCAGATGGATTACAGTTAAATACTCTGCACGACATTGAAATTGCCCCATCTAGAAGGAGTGAGGGGATAGGGGTGAAATGTAGCACACACATAGCAATACATATTGGCATACCATGATTTAATTTGCAGCTACTTACAGCTGTTAGAAGATGAGATAATGCAGCACAATATGACTGCCTCAGTAGATGGTTGCACCGCCGTGAGCAGCAATACAGGCAGCAATACGGCGTGGCGTGGAGTCATACAGTCGACGGATATGGTCCTGAGGAATTGCACACCAAGCAGCTTTGACTTGCTTCCATAATTCATCAAGATTCCGCGCCAGCCGGTGAGAGGATTGCACACGTTGTCCAATGTGGTCCCACAGATTTTCTATTGGGAATAAATCTGGAGATTGTACTGACCATGGCAATAATTAAACATGTTGCAAACATTGTCTGGATACCTTAGCAGTGTGTACATGGACGTTGTCATGCTGGAAAATGGGCTGCTGCATGCCTCCCAGGAACGGTAACAAAACAGGCTGCGGAACCACGCTGCGGAACCTGTCTGTGTTCCCGTGATACGGATAAGAGGTGACCTGTTGTCATATCCAATAGCACCCCATACCCTTCTGCCTGGCTGATGCGGGGTGTGTAGGTCACAAACAAAAGCTGGATCCGTCCTCACACCAGGTAATTGCCATACATTGACTCATTGATCGTGAGCACCCAGACAGTAATGGGATTCATCACTAAACACAACAGTATTTCATTCCTGACCCCAGTTCGCACTACTTCGCCACCAAACCAGACGAGCGCTGCGATAGTTTGCAATCAATGGCAGTCGACGGAACAGTTGCCTAGAGCGCAGGTGTGCCTCATTCAACCTTCGGTTTACCATTCGGGTCGTTATGGGAACGTCCATGGCTGCTGTCAGAGAACGTCGAATATCGCCTGCAGTGCTTTGTGGTGACGAACGAGCATGCCGAACAATGCCCCTATCAAGCCATACTGACGTCTGTCGGATTGCACCTCCCTCTGCAACGCATGCTAGAAGCTTCATTTCGCCACTGTTGCCAACAGCGTCCAACAGTTCGTGCATTCCAATGAACATGGGTAGCGACACAACGTGTAATCCATCCACCTTTACATAGGCCTATAATTCTTCCTCTCTCAAAAGCACCCAAATGGCGATAAACCTGCCGACGGCATGTACCAGTCAATTTCGGCCTTCACTGAACAATTTCCAAGTGGAACCACCTAATCTCAACCGTTCGCACGACTTCCACCTGCATAAACACAATACCATCCCTGTTCCTTCTTGCACCTTTTATCTCTTGAGCCAAACACGCCATTGGCTCGGGATTATCATCATTTGCATATCTCAACTGCGCACACCCACCCTTCTATTTGCATGTTTGTACGACATGTCCTTGTGGGGTGGCATTTTCAATATCGAGCAGTGTAATATCAGAGGACAAGGCTACGACGACTTAGAGGATATGGCTGGAAGCATGCAGGTGTACACGCTCAGGTATTAAGACAAAATTCTTTGTAAAATATAATCCCTATGCTGCATATTCTCTACACTTGGTTAGAGTACGAGCAGTTACAAATAATGTAGAAATCATATCATTTCTGAGAATTGTTCAAAATTATACAATTACTTTGGTAGGGCAAAATAACTTCAGTTTTGAATATTTCTCGTTAAGGATATAGTGATACAAGATTGGTGCTCAAAAACAAATCCTTTAAATGCTCTCTATACCCAGGTCAAAGAAGTGTTAGACCCTTTAAAAGAATTAGCTGAAGACTCTTCTTTCGTGGACGATGTTGCCACCTCCTGGATATTACATAATCAAATGGAAAGCTAAAATTTTATATTAATGCTAACATGTGACTTAAAATTTTATTTTATTTCACATTCATGGGCGAGTGGTTAGTTCGCTTGGCTAATGATCAAAGGAACCTGGGTTCGAGTCCTGGGCAAGCTATTGGTGTTTGTGTCGTTTTTCTTCTGAGGTCCCGCCATCCTCACAGTCCTTCTACTATGGCGTATAAACTGACAGGCTCCTGTCAGACATATGTGGCAAACAGCTGCTTGGAGGGATTTTTTTTATTATTTAAAAAAAAAGTACTATTGAGAGATTATAGACATCTTAGGATTGATACAGGTGGGTGGGATCAAATTATAATTGAAACAGTAAAAATAGGCAAAAAAAATAATAAATGCGGTTCCTGGCGATAAAAGAAAAATAAAGAAAAAAGCATTATCTGGTGAAAATTTTAATGATGAGTAGAAAACATTTACAGGTGACGATGAACTAAAATATTTAATTTAGAAAGTTCTGGATGTTATAATAAATTAATTAACCGATAGATTTGAGTCCATAAGCTAAATATCAATGAAGTTTGTCTTCCCAGCATCTATATGCACCCCTACAGGAAAATATTTATCATCTGCATTCCTTAAAGAACTGAAACGGCTGTAATGGATTTATGCATAGCGTATCTAGAGTTAGACTGCTTACAGATTCAGAAGGTGTCCTTTAGGTAGCAAAGTGAAGAACGTTTTTAAAAATTTAAGTAACTTGCATCAATTTCGATTTTGTAAATCATGGTAAAACTAGAACTCTGTGAGTCATATCTAAATGTATTTATAGCGTTGAGGGCATAGATTTAATGAGTGTTCAGAAGGTGTCTGGTGTGGTGAAACCATTTCTGTTGTAACACAGTGTATATTTCTTTCAAAGTCGGGGGCATTGAAGTGCATGCCCATGTTCCATTTTTCATTGTAACCCACAAGTTTTCAATGGGGCTCAGATCAGGCGACTGGGGTTGCCAGGGAAGATGGTTCAATTCTGCATCAATGTTCCTCAAACCATTCACAGATTTTTCGTGATGGACTGGCAATACCAACATGGGAGGGAGGAGTATGTGCATCACGTGCATTAAAAACAAAAGCATTTAACGAAATTAATGATTCTTTGACAAAAGATATAGTTTTATCTGAAAATATTTTACTGTTTTAGTTTTTCTAACAATGCCAAAAAATTCACTTGCCAATGGTGAGTAGATTTCCCCATCCCTGCTAATGAGCGTGGCTGTCATCAAATATTTACCACGCTATTCCAACGGGGAAATCGAAGTCGCTGCCGAATCCATTGTTACCATTTATTGCTCCCTAATCGTGAACATGAGTCATAACATGTAAATCTGCTGTCGTTGACAGATTTTTCACATTCCCAAATAATTTTTATAGCAAGGCGTTCCATTGCTGAGAGGAACATGATATTTTAACCTAACACCAGAGCAAACAGTGGGACTCCCCCGTAAGAAATATTCCAGTTAGAGTATCGAGTGGCAACAATAGTTCAATAAATACTAAAGAATAAGAATTTTTTTACTCTCCCATGAACTGAAACAGACTACGAAAATTAGCAATTTTATCCATTGAAAGTGATTTGTTTGAAGAAGCAAATTTTTTTGGTGCCATTTATGATTTTGCCAACATAAATAAATAATTATAAATGCCCCCTCAAGCAGCTGCTTGCCACGTAGGTCTGACAGCAGCCTACCAGCTTATACGCCATAATAGGTCTGAGTGGTTGGCGGGACCTCAGCAGAAAAACGATACATACATCCATGCCTTTACCGGGGCTCGAACACAGGTCCCTTAAATCAGTAGCCAAGAAAAATTAACTTTAAGAAATAAAGTCTTCTCTTTAGTGCCAAGATTTCTTTTAGAGATGTAAGAATAATCATTATAAATCTACATATAACATTTTTTTGTTGTAAATCATATCATAGAATTATTATGTTTGCTTATTTTAAAAAATCAACATTTTAATCGTAAAAATACGCATTTTTCATTTTTTGCCATAGCGCCATGAACTTTAGATAGGTCTTTGGCTATACTGTCTGAATATGCACTTGTTCGTTGCTGAGTGAATCAGCGACCCGATTGAATGGCCTGGTGTCCCAAAGAAGCGAATGAAATTTTGCTTATTTTCTACTAGTTGGTTTTGTTTTTTAGTATTTGTTCCAAATAAACGGCTGCCCTTATTAACCGATGGACCAATTAACCAGAAACTACTGTATTGCATTTTTAATTATATTATTCTTTCCATGCTAACTCCAGCGTTATTTCTTTACAGATAAGAAGAGACAAATTTATAGAAGACCTCAATAAATATTCGAGTGATGTAAAAAACATGGCTGGTCAAGGAGACGTTTTTGAAGTGGAACGATACCTAAAGGAAGCAAAACATATCGAAGAATGGTTGTTTAATGCTGCAGACGAAATAGATTTATTCAATATGGAAGAAGCAGCCTATGGATGGCAAACAACTGATTATCCAAAGAGAACAATATTGATAGCATCGATGAGACCTTACCTTCAACTTTATGAGGCCTCAGTGGATTTTAACACAAAACACAAGTAATACTTTATTTAATATTTAAAAAAAATTGCCAACTTCTAACACTGTATACGTAATTTCTTCATGAAACCGTCTAAATCAATATTTACATTATTTGATTGGCTTTAAATAGATTAATTTTTATTTTCATTACATTATTAATTAATTTATTGTTAGTTTATATCATTAAGTTTTTAAAGTTTTATAAATGCATTTGCTGTCCTTTCCTGCTCTTTGGGAAAATAAGATAGAAATACTTTCAACTTCTGTTAAATTTTCTTGAGCTACTACAATTGAGAATCCTTAAATTGTGGAACATATTGTTTCACGCAGATTCACATCAGCGAAAATGTGTGCATCACTAGCCTCTCCTTGCCATGGGATGTCCATACCATCCATCACTTCATTTCTCCAGTAGAAACCCCCTTCCAGGGGCGTAACGAAGGACTATGGTTGGGTCGAGGGAAAAATCTAAATTTTCCAACTGGAAAATCAAATTTTGCCATGAGAAAATAATGTCTCTGTCAGGTTTGTACCTAGATTTTCGCTCCGTTGGGGGTAGGAGGTGGGGGAGGGGTTGCCATGTAACTTCCAATTTTGCCAACTAGCCATAATTTCACAGAAATAATCCCGATATTTACATCTCGTCTGAATTGTAGCAAGTCTGTGAATTTTTCCCACTCCCCTTTATTTGGCCGACCCTCTTTAATTTCACAAAACCAATCCCAATCTTTACATCTCTCCTAAATTTGCCAAGTCACTTCAAATTTCTCAAACTCCCCAAGATTTTACAAAGTTGTCTCGATTTGGTGAACTTTTTTAATTTCACAAAACTAATCCCAATTTTCACAACTCGCATGTATTTTACCAAGTGGATTTGAATTTTGCCAATTATTCTAGATTTTGCCAACTCCCCAAGATTTTTCCAAGAGTTCTTGATTTTTCCAACTCTCCTTAATTTCACAAAACCAATCTCAATTTTCACAACTCACCTGTACTTTACCAAGTGATTTCCAATTTTGCCAACTTCCCTAGATTTTGCCAAGAGTTCTCGATTTTTCCAACTTTCCTTAATTTCACAAAAACAATCCCAATTTTAATAACTCGTCCGTATTTTACCAAGTGAATTCGAATTTTGTCAACTGTCCTAGATTTTGCCAAGTTTCCTCAATTTTGCCAACTCGCACTGTTTTACAGAAAAGAAAATCCCAATTTACATCTCACCTGATTTTTGCAAAGCCACTCTGAATTTTGCCAACTCCCCAAGATTTTGCGAAGTTGCCTCGATTTCGCCAACTCCCCAAGATTTTGCCAATTGCCCCTAGATTATGCCAAGTTTCCTCAATTTTGCCAACTCGCCATAATTTTACAGAAAAAAACCCAATTTTTACATCTCACCAGATCGTTGCAAAGTCATTCAGAATTTTGCCAACTCTCCTAGATTTTGCCAACTCATCATAATTATGCACAAAAGAATCCCAATATTTACATCTCATCTGAATTTTGCCAACTCCCCACGATTTTGCCAAATCACTTCGAATTTTGTCAAGTTATCCCGATTTTGCCAACTCACCTGCATTTTACTAAGTAACTTGGAATTTTACCAACTGCTCTAGAATTTTGCCGTCTCATTTTCCCAACTGCCCTAGATTTGCCAAGTTGCCTCAATTTTGCTAACTTTCCTTAATTTTCCAAAAAAAAAAGATTGCAAATTTTTACAACTCATCTAGATTTTACGAAGTTGCTTCGAATTTTGCCAACTCCGAGTTATTTTGGAGGGGAGCCTCACCCCCATTCCCCATAGCTACGCCCCTGCCTTTTTAAACCACAGAAGACAACTAGAAGAATAAAATGTCACCTTTGGGAATGTGGGATGTTTGTTTTCATAACAAGTGAAGTTTTTAATTTTCTTAATGTTGAATCGTTTAGCAGTAAAAGTTCATACTAATGGGTGATGCAAAAATGTAAGTACTAATATATTAGATAAATGTGATATGCGAAAAGCATATCACATTTATCTCTTAAATGAAAGAGTTGCATTTTCTCATCCCATAGGATCAAGGGACAAATTGGTCAGTGTATATAAAATCAAATTTCGCAATATTCATTACAAGTTTCGAAATTTTGAAATTTTCTACTGTCAGAGGGCTCATTTAAAATTGTTTGGTAGATTTGAAAATTGTGACTCGTAATGGTTTACGGATATCTTTCGAATCCAAAAAAATTTTAGTTATCTTTAAAAGCACACAATTATTCCCTAAAATAAAAAACAAATCGTTTTGCCCCTTGGGACAAGGGGAGAAACGATTATTGCCAACGTAAACTTCAGATTTCATCACCGTTTTATCTCTTTTTTTTTTGCATTGTCGTCTCTTCGTCCATCTGTAGACATCGAACTTTTTTTTGTTTACAGAGATAAATGAAAAATTATTTTTGTGTTGGATAGGTATTGATGAAATATTACGATATGCACTTTCCGAATCTCCGTAAAGCTATAATTGCGCCCTGTAACGGGGGAAAAAGTTGAAAATTCCAAAATTTCAAACGATGTATTTATAGCAGAAATTTGAAATTTTGCTGGTGTAATGTGAAGGTCACGAAATTTCAGTTGCCAACAATGAGTTGACTCCTTAAACCCAGAGGGGGTAGGAAAACACACCTTTTTAGTTTTAGCTGATAATTGTTGGTTTTTAGAAATAAGCGAAAAATTCTTTTTCGGGTTAGATAGGAATTGGTGAAATATTATGATTCACACTTTTTAAATCTTCCGAAAACTAAAATTGCGCGGAAAAATACTAAAATAACGGTGGAAAAATTGACAAATTCCAAATTTTCAACCCAATATTACAGTCGACATATTTAAGCTTGAAATTTTAAATTTTGGTGGTTGAATGTGAACGTCATGAAGTTTCCATTGGCAACAATGAATTGACCTCTTAGACCCAGAGTGGGGAGGAAAATGTGACGTTTTTATTTTAAAGATAATTGTTTATTAATAAATATAATATTAAATTTTTATTTATAAATATAAAGAAAAAAATTTTAGGTTAGATAGGTATTGGGAAATATTACAATCTTCAGTTTCCGAATAGCCCAAAAGCTGTGATTGCGCTCTCTAATGGTGAAAAAATTTAAAAATTTGAAAATTTTCAATGAATATTGCAAACGATGTATTTATGCTAGAAATTGAAATCTTGGTAGTGGAATGTAAAGGTTACCACGTTTTTATTGAAAAAAAAATAAAGTGATAATTGGAAAACTCATTTACTTGCAAAGATTACTAACTTGGAAATTTTACTAATAAAATATTATAATTCACATTTTTCTAAAACTTAGAAAATTTAAATTCACATTGTTACAGATCACTAAATGTAGAAACAGCAACACTACTAACGAAATTTGCAAATAATTTGTATATAACAGAAATTTGAAATTTCCATGATAGATTTTCAAGATATATTCCACTGGCAATAATAATGTAGGCCACTTTTCTCAGAGAGGTTTCGTAAACGCAACTTTTTATATTTAAGAAATAAAATACAAATTATTTTTATGTTGCATAATTACTAATAAAATACTATTTGCATTTACTCCTCTCTGTTAGCTCAAATTAAAACTTTTAACAGTTAACAGGTGACAAAGTAAGTAGAGAAAAAACTTCATTCTCTTTTAAAATGAGATTCCCATATGTGCCATAGGGTTATGCGTTCTTCTAGTTAACTTCACATTTTACCAGCAAAATTGCATCAGTTGCAATATTCTTTAGAAATTTTGCAATTTTCAAAAATTTTCAATTATAGCTGTTGCGGGAGTCCGAAAGTGCGAATTGTAATATTTCATCAACAGCTATTGAATTGAGAAATAATTTTTAATTTATCTCTAAAAGCAAAGAATTTGACTGTCTAGAGAACATACAGAGGGATGACAAAATGAAAACGACCTAAAAATAGATATATAAAGTAATTACAGCTATCGTAAAATCCAATGTTAAAGACAACTTTTGAGAGCACGGAATGGAAATTCATTGAGGTACATTGACTTAAGGAACACCACAAAGACAAGTAGAATCGATCCAAATGTCCCAAAGGACCAATCGGACCCTTTTCACGGAAATTTAGAACACGAAAAATTGCAGATTTATTTAGTAATAACATATCACAGGAAAATATTCTATAGACAAGAAATAATGAGCTGAAAAAAAAATTGATTGCCCTGTGTAGTGTTAATACCCACATCTCCAAGAAGCATGCTAGACATCATAACTGCTAGACCAGCAGAGGTTTTTCAACAACATCTTCAACAATATGACATAAGTATTCCCGCATAATTGTTGATTTGCCACTCGTGCTACCTATGTCGGCAATCGGGAAGCAAATCTGCGTCCTTATGATGGAAGTAATATTTGTTACTCAAGCTCATAGCGTTATATAAATAATTCAGTAATAAAGTATCACAAGATAACTGTCCTGTTGACAATAAACACTTGAAATAATTGGCTGAAAACGATTGGTTTTCCTGAGTGGGAGTTGCTAGACCACCAGAGACTAATCCTTCCTGATTATGATGCTTAGCATGCATCAGGGAGATGTGGGTTCAAATCCCACTCAGGCAATAATTTTTTTTCAGCAAAATATTTTAAGTGTTTCTTGTCCATAGGATATTTTCCTGTGATACTTTATTACTGAATTACACTGGTTTACAAGTTTTTATAACATGAACAATTGTAGCTGCCTTTAACTATTTTTCAGGTGCTGATTTCAGATCTGGCCTTGAAAAATGACTAGCACTTCACGTTTTTATTTTATTGGTCATTTTGACTCACTCCTCTTAAGATCTTCCTATACCAACACCTCCAGGCAACTGGGAAGATACCAGATATTTTACTTTTTGTGGCTGGCAACACTGATTGCCAAGTGGGAGAAAGCATAACAGTAACCTAACCTCAGCTCGCGATTCTTGTTGTTTTCATTGTAGGAGGAACACGTGCTGTACTTCGAAGAGTGAATTTTGGCGTTTAAATGGTACAAAGTCAGCGTCGTAGATGTGTTAATGTGTCAGATAAGTTTTGTTATGTGTGTGGAAATTATATTTTAAAATCCCAGGGTCATTCTTTGAAACAGATTGTGAAGAAAGCCTATAACTTATATTTTGGATGTCATGTTGGAAATTAGGACAAAACATGAGCTCCACGTGTGTGCTGCATTTCGTGCTTTGTTGGCCTGAGTGATTGGTTGAAAAGTAAGATAAAATCCATGCCCTTTGTAGTTTCAATGGTTTGGCGTGAGCCAACTAGTCACTTGCATGATTGCTATTTTTGTTTAACTGAAGTATCGGGCTTTTCAAACAAGAACAAAAGCAAAATGCAATATCCAAATGTGCTTTCAGCCATAAGGCCAGTTCCTCATGGAGAAGATCTTCCTATACCAACACCTCCAACCAACTGGGAGGAGATGGATTTACATTAATCAGAGGAATACTTTGAGGAACATACAGATCGTGATTTTACATACACCCCTAAAAAGTTAGACGAGTTCCACATGATTCAGCAAAATGAACTAAATGATCTTGTTCGAGACCTAGGACTTTCGAAACAACAAAAGCTGAGGTTTTAGGTTCAAGACTTCAAGAGTGGAATCTTCTGGCCAAGGATACCAGAGTTTCTCTGTTCATAAAGAGAAATTTGGCTTTATCTGCTCATTACGAGATGCAAGATGGTTTGTGTTTCTACACAGATATTTCAGGGCTGATGGAAGAAATTGGAACAACTCACGACCTAAAGGAATGGCGTATATTTATAGATTCATCAAAATTCAGCTTAAAAGCTGTCCTTTTGCATAAAGGAAACCAAACACCTTCTATTCCAGTGCTACATGCTGTGTGAATGAAGGAAATTTCTGAAAGCATGGAAAAAATACTGCTATAAAATATGACCAGTTTAAGTGTATATATGTATACCAGTTTATATGTAATATGTGATGACCTAAAAGTCATCTCTCTTGCTCGGTCTTCAAGGAGGCTTCACAAAATTTGTTGTTTTCTGTGTTTGTAGGACAGTAGGACCAAAAAGGAACACTACAAAACAAAAGACTGGCCCAAAAGAGATGTTTTTATTCCTGGAAAGAGTAATGTGAGGTATAAGCCTCTAGTTGACCTCTCTGGTGTTCTACTCCCACCATTGTACATCAAACTGGGGCTTATGAAAAATTTTGTAAATGCTATGGACAAAACTCGTAAATGTTTTTGCACTTGAAAGAAAAAGTTCCAAAAATTAGTGATGCCAAACTCAAAGAAGGGATCTTTGTTGGTCCTCAGATCAGGAAGCTACTGAATGATACTGTCTTCGAAGAAAAACTGAATATGAAGGATCTCTTGCTCGGTCTTCAAGGAGGCTTCACAAAATTTGTTGTTTTCTGTGTTTGTAGGACAGTAGGACCAAAAAGGAACACTACAAAACAAAAGACTGGCCCAAAAGAGATGTTTTTATTCCTGGAAAGAGTAATGTGAGGTATAAGCATCTAGTTGACCTCTCTGGTGTTCTACTCCCACCATTGTACATCAAACTGGGGCTTATGAAAAATTTTGTAAATGCTATGGACAAAACTCGTAAATGTTTTTGCACTTGAAAGAAAAAGTTCCAAAAATTAGTGATGCCAAACTCAAAGAAGGGATCTTTGTTGGTCCTCAGATCAGGAAGCTACTGAATGATACTGTCTTCGAAGAAAAACTGAATATGAAGGAGCGCGCTGCATGGAAATCCTTTACGTCTGTGATCCAGGATTTTCTGGGGAATCACAAAGATGAAAACTATCATCAGCTCACTCAAGATCTTCTCAAAGACTATGAAAATCTTGGCTGCCGAATGTCTTTGAAGATCCATTTCTCGCACTCGCATCTTGACTTCTTTCTTAAGAACTTAGGAGCTTCAGTGATGAACAAGGGGAAAGATTTCACCGGGATATAGGAACCATGGAGGAGAGATATAAAGGCAGGCGGGACCCAGCAATGATGGGTGACTACTGCTGGTTCTTGCAGAAGGAATATACCTCAGCACATAAAAGAAAAAGACGAACTTCTTGTAAGTATAAAAGATCATCCTTACACATGTTTTCTTATTTTACATTTCAATATAATTTCATTTGTTACTTTATATTCAGTGGTCTATAACTATGATGTTTCTAATTTTTTCACCGTAATCATGTAATTAATTAATGAGTTTTAAGTTGCAATTTAATAAAATAGTCACATTTATTTTCATTTCCCAGATATGCGCATTCATTGAAATTTGAAATGCATCAATCCGTAATTAAAAAAAAAAACATGCTGCAGATTTTTCACAACCATATTTGAATTCAGCACCTCAAAATTAGTTAAAAACATCCTATTTGACAAGTGTTACATAAAAAAATTTCAACTTGTTATTTATATAATGCTGTGAGCGTGAGTTCAAATATTACTTCCATCATAACGTGGCAGCAAGGCTGTCCAATTCCCGACGTAGATGGCGTTAGTGAGGAATCGGCGAAAATGCATCAATGCTAATATGTCATGTTGTTGAAGAAAACGGTTAGACTCTGGTGGTCATTGGTTGTGACGCCTAACATGCTTCTGAGAGACATGGGTTCGAATACCACTCAGGGCAACAATTTTTTTCAGCTTATTACTGCAGATTTAGTTCCGAAGGTCATGAAGCATCGCTAAACTAAAGGACAGAATGACAGCAAATAATGAACTGAGATTTGTACCCTTTGTAATGCGAGTCATATGGGAAAGAAATAGTCATTCACCCCACCCAGATGCACACGTCAAAGCGAAGAAGACACATCATTCATTGTCATGAGGATCATCACGTTTCATATAAGCAAGATGAGTTTTGTACAATCACGTAAAAAAACATGGGAACACAGAGAGATGAAGGAATTACTGCTGCCTCACACCATGTCTCATTTTGGTAATACCCATGGCCTTAGTTAACCCATATGCTGGTGACAAAACATGGGCATCTACAGTATTCATAGAACAACTTTAAAGTATTTGCAAGACTAGAAAATTGGCAAGAGTCTAAGCTAGTGATTACTGCTGGGTTCAAGCTTGGAGATGCAGCTGCCAAATTTATTAATGACTCACATGAATTATACTCAAAGACCAGTTTCGAGAACTTCAAGGAGGCATCACCAGATTTGATGTGGATGATCAACTGGTGATGAGACTACAAAATCTTACTGCTTGCAGACAGCAGGTAGGGGAAGGTGTGCCCAAGTATTCAGTCAGTATTCGTAACCTGGCACAAAAACTTTTGAAAGGAAATGAGAAAATTCGACAACTTACGAAAGCATACGGGATGATATTAAGATGTGTCAGTTTGTAGGCAGGTCATTTGTGTTATTGCACAATTGCCTACATTAAAGGAAGCTGTAGAAAGTGCCACTTTAGAGAAAGGCAAGAACAGCTATATGAATGTCCAGGAACATCAGAGCAGTTGAGTTAGAAGACTCATGCCCGACCATAGGGAACTAAGACACAGAAATTAACACAGGGAAAACGAATCAGGGGAAAGAGACAAGCCACTTGAACGTCTAAATTTATATCCAAAATTACCTGTACCTTGGCTTTACTGTAAACCCCTGCATGAAATAAATTATTATTATTATTATTGAAGATGAACCACAGAAGTTGAACTGCAGGGTAAATAGGATGAAGAGGAATACATGGGACAGCAAGAGAGGTTACAGAAGTGAGCCACAACCAGTTATGGCAACTGGAAGCAATAGAGAAGTACATCTGCACCAAAAAGAGACATTTGTGCAAGAGTGCCAAGGCCATGATGGCAGGGAATGCGAGTTTGACTCGAAATCAGGCAATAGTGTCTTTGACATATAGAACACTTGGAGAGCTCCAGATGGTATTCAATCGTCTCTAGATGTTTGAGTTGAAACTGGAGCCCTCCAGATGCCAATAAGCTAAGGACAATGCAGCGTACTTGGGCCACCTTATTTCTGCACAAGGAATGCAATCAGATCCAAGAAATCTGGAAGAAATAGAGAGGTTTCCTAGACTGAAAACCGTCAGGAGCGATAGAGTAGCCGATCACCAGGTTAGAAGAGTAGAGGGAAGAACAAGGTTTCCTTAAATTAGCAAGGGAGGAGGAATGTGGATGTACTGTCGTGTCCCCTACTCAATGCGAAATTGAGAGGGGCTGACAAAGGAGAAATGTCTTGTAGGGCGATGCGTTATATTTAAGTAATTTATCTACAGTCGCTGCAAATTAGTGTGTTGACATTGACTTAACTGACACGGAAGAGGGCACCGAACAAACTGGTGTGGACAGAGGAAGCTGGAAATTCATTTAGAACAAAAGAGGAGCTCTGCAGGGCTGCCGGAGGTGCAACGTCAAATCCTAACAAACCCTTCATCT
The DNA here is from genome assembly GCA_038380435.1 of Ryuthela nishihirai. NCBI lineage: Eukaryota > Metazoa > Arthropoda > Arachnida > Araneae > Heptathelidae > Ryuthela > Ryuthela nishihirai. The sequence continues at coordinate 6,646,119 of JAWZYU010000021.1, forward strand.
TGCAAACAGATGCATCTGCGGGGGCAGTTGGTGCATGTCTGTCCCAAGGTGGATGATCAGAGATGGGAACAACTCATCGCCTTTGCCTCTAAAAACTCAATGAAACATAGGGCCATCATTAAGAGGGAAGCCTATGCGATAGTGTGGGCTATGGGCAGGTTTCCCACCTGGTTATATGGATGCCGGGTCGAGATCTACTCAGACTACAACCCCTTGAACTTCCTGACATCAGCCGCTCCAACTAGCAGCAAACTGCTAAGATGGGCACTTGCAATTGCACAGTACAATGCCAGTGTACATTACAACCGACATGTTTTCCATCAAAATGTCGATGCACTCTATAAGGTCGAGTCTCTATCACGCGATTTAGAGGGGATCCACGAAGGGAGGGGAGTAACACTGGGGGATAGGAGTGCAGCACAGTGCGCAGGCTTGGACGGATGATTGGCGAGAGGAGCTACGACAGCAGCATCAGCTTTCTGTCGACCACCACGCCCAACCGCAAATTTTGGATTCACACTAATGTGAAATTCAAAATTTAGCATGATTCAATCTATGACACATATGCTATAATTTCATCATCAATGGTTTAAAGACTTTTGTTTTTTTCTTGATGTGATCAAGAAATTGATCAAGAAATTGATCACATCAAGGCCAATTTATTTGTAATACTTCAAGTTATATTTGAAAAGAATCCTTGGAAAAATGTGACAGTTTTTATAATTAAAAGATTTGTGCTGTTTTCTTTTTAGGCAGTGGGTTGAAGGACCTTTAGAATCTGTACAGCCTGAAATAGTTGAGCAAGAAGTAGGCAATATCTGGCGTACAATTTACAAGTTAGAAAAATCATTTTCAAACACACCAGAGCCAAAAAGGATAGCCACAAATGTAAGTAAATTTATTGCAGAACTTATATATAAATGTGATAGGAAATGTGTCAGCAAACAGCACACAATCACGATAGAGAACGACTCCTGGTAGCATACTATGTCGTCCTTTGCGACCTTCGCCCCCAGGTAAAATATAATAACGTACGGGAGAGTGTTATATTTTTATAATTTTAACGCGTGTGTTAGTTATATTTCGTTTACAATTTGTTTATATATTTCTTCAGTGTATATGTTTATTAAAATATATACAACTATGAGTAAGCAGGGAACTAAAATCGTAAGTTGGAAGGCGAAAATAGAACATTTCAGCAACAATCGAAAAGCGATTATTTTATTACTAACAACAACGGAAAACTGCAAAATAAACTGAAAAAATACCATGGAGTTTCAAGGACTACGTTGCACGAAGATTAGAAACAAAAACTTGAACAACAAACTGGAAAGTTCGCAACATGGCCGATAAATGTGCAACGTTATTTCAACAATCCTTAGCGAGGAGAATAGGTTGGCGTGGTCGTCGACAAATTTTAAAAGTTGTGTGATAGCATTGACAAATGTAATATCACGTTGTGTTTGGATGAAAGCACAGATAAAACAGATGTAGTCAAGTACTAACTTTTGGCCGTTTTATTCAGAGTGACTTGTCGATCAATGATGAAGTACTAAATATTTCTTCTTTTCATGGTACTACCAAGGGTATTGATATTTATGAGGCGGTGCAGAAAAGTGTGGTAAAATTTGAGGTTTTTGAAAATTGCACATTTAATGTTACGGATTTAGCCAATGATATGGTTCACTTTCTGCTATGGCTCGTTTTAAACAGGAATTTCTTGAAACTAACGTACTCTTTTGGGTAAAAAAGAGCAGAGGAGGTAAATTTATTTGAGTTATAAGGCACCAGTACAAGATGGCAGGCAAGAATGTACCAGATAGTTAATGTTTTGTGTGGGAAGAAACGGACTAGTATGACAAGGATTGAAAGATAAACAAGGTAAGGCTGTTGAAGGTGAGAATTCTGTTATGGTTAGATGGGCTGAACATTTCAGTGATGTTTTAAACAATGTGGTTAGTTCTACTCCTGTTGTTTGTAATGATGGTGGATGCATTACATTAGTTTTAATGTTGGCCCTGTATCACAGTCTGAAGTTATTTGTCTATTTCTAAGCTTAAACTACATAAATCCAAGGGGAAGATGATATTAGTATTGAAATGCTTAGAGCTGAGAATGTTTCTGTTTCCATATGGCTAAATGAAATTTTGAATATTTTTTATAATAAAGGAATTGTCCATAAGGATTATACCAGCGTTATAATTATCCCTGTTTTTCGAAAGGTGATCGCAATTCTTGTGATAACTGTAGGGGTGTCGGCCTATATTCTGTTTCATGTAAAGTTGTGATTAACAGAATTAAGAGTCTGGTTGATGGACGCGTTATGAGCAGTGTGGATTCAGAAGTTACAAAGGATGTATAGATCAGATTTTTTCACTTAGGCAGATTCTTCAGAAATGTGTAGAGTTTCAGAAACCTTTGGTTACCAGCTTTGTTGATTTCAATAAGGCTTTTGACTCTGTTGATCGTCATAATTTGTCGGTGATCGTGAGATCTTATGGCAACCTGAAAAGTTAACGTAATGAAAGCTTACTGTAATAAAAGCCGTGGGTAAGAGTTGGTAATTCTTATTCCGGTATTCGACAAGGGTGCATTTTGTCTCCTTTTCCCTTTAGTTTGGTTATTGATTATGTTATGCGAAATTCACTGAAAGGGGAGGATTTTAGCTTATATGGTCTAGAGATCTGAAAATTTCTGATTTAAGTTATGCTGATGATTTGGCCCTTTTGGGAATGATATTGATGAGATGAACTTTTTCATTCCAGCTGTTGATGAAATTGGTAATAGAGTAGATTTGGTGATAAATATAGAGAAATCTCAAGTGATGAAAATTGGTCAGGCAGGCTGTGGCTCAGTTAGTTCATAATTCACTGGTTTCCATAAATTAAGGAAAATCCCTATGTTAAGTCATTGGGAAACTAACGTCAAAGCTCTATAACTTCTAAAATAAATTATTTTGTTTTGAAAATATGATTGCTGATAAACATATCAATCAAATAAATCAATATCTCGATTTTTCAACAGTATTCGTTCAGTATTTAATGAGTTATGGAAGTTTGAATATTTAACAACAGCAATGCCAGTCTTAAGAAACTTATACGAAACTGAAGAACAGTGGAAGAATTCTTTACACAAAGTTCTAAAATACAAACTTATTTTATTAAACATTTTGATACAATACTTATTACTAAGTATTAATTAACTTCTGAAGTCAGTTTTTTTAGCTGGCATTGTTATTGCTAAATATTCAAACTTCCATACTCATTAAATACTGAACGAATATTGTTGAAAATCGAGATATCGATTTATTTGATTGAAATCTTTATCTGCAATCACATTTTTCAAAACAAAAAATTATTTTAGAAGTTATAGAGTTTTGACTTAACTTCTCATTGACTGGTGCCTACGTAATGGGAATCCTTGCCGATTTGAAGATGTAAAGCGACAGCAGCGCTAGTTACATTTTCATCCGCTTTGGCGATGGCTATCCGCTATTTTGTTTGTCACTTGCTTCGTTGCAGTATAGGTTATTACGCTGTTGTTTACATCTTGCTTCAAAATTGGATTCTGGTGCGATTTGTTCATATGTGATTTATTTACTGTTCTGTCTACTTTCTGCTGTCTTTAACTAGAAGTCTGAACGATGATGCAGTATTGTGTGAGTTTTGCAGAAGCTAAACTTATGAAAGAAAACTCAGTTTTTATCGAAGCTCTTCCAAACGAGATCTGCAAGACAGGTGGCTGCAAGCAATATGTCTGCAACGTAACGTTGACATGAGTAGTTAGAAAAAATTTCTGAGATCACTTTTGAATAAATAATATTTTGGAATCGCAGAAATCTTTACGATATACGAAACTGAGTTACACTGCCCTAACAAAATATTAGAGAATTTCCTTGTTATGTGAATGGGAATCTTATTTCGAAGCTCTGTAACCTCTAAAATATTAATTTGATGAAAAAATGTTACTGATAACAAATGAAAGATCAATTTAAATCTCGATTTTAAACAGCATTCTTCTAGTATTAGGGAATTATGGAAGCTAGAATATTTCACAACAGTAATGGGTCATAAGAATTTATTTCAAATATTAATTAAAACTTAAATAAGTATTTTTTCAAATCATTTAATGAAATATGAATTTTAAAAGTTGCATAATGATTAGTTCAATGTTAGATAATTATGATTGATTTTTATAAAACAAGATAATTTATTATTAAATATTCCAATTTCCATAACTCTTTAAATACCGAACGAATATTGATGATAAATCGAGATTTAAATAAATTTGATTATCTTTAACTTAGTCAGTTTTTCGTTAAAAGCATAAAGTGACATGATAGAGACAAGTAAGTACCCTTCTGCATACACGAGCGACTCGAAAAGAAACTAGCCCTGACGGATCTACAATTACCAGTCTACAATCTTTATCTTCACATTTCTCTATTAAATGCATATTTTAGATGTTATAGAGCAGAGATGGCCAAACAGTCGATCGCGTAGCAGCCAGTTTTAGGTGGAAAATATTTTAATTAATGTAACACTGTCACGTTAATATGTTTGATGCTAAATTATTATTTTATGCTTAGCTGGTCAAGCAGTGTTAAATCATTATTATGTAAGTACTATGGTCGATCGCGAAAGATTTTCTGTCTTAACAGTCGATCGCAGAGTCTAAAAGTTTTGTCTTCCCTGTTATAAAGCTTCGTAGTTAGATTCCCATTGAAATAATATGGAAAGATAATGCTATAGCTTCCTTTGAGCATAATATTGTTATTACCAATTTAAATATTTTCACTAATTCAAATAATGTGTTACTTTAAAAAAATAGTGCTAGGTATAGTAGAAAAAATGGCGCTCATTTACTTCGAATCCGGACACTCTTGCCCCCCCCCCCATCTTTTCTTAAACCAATCTTATATGTGACTAATGGAATGTTGAAGTTTATAACAGTTTGTCAGCGTTTTGAACTGCACAAATATGTGTATGAACCAGGGTGCATTAGGCAATTGGGAGACCTGGAGCCAAGTTCCAAATGGGTGCCCTGGAACAAAGTCCTAAATAGGAGCCTTAGAGCTATATTGTAAATGGAGCTCCTTAATCATTTTAAACTAAAAAAAGAATGAAAATTGAACTACTTTATATAAAATCGTCAATTGACGAGATAAAAAATAATATTGCTTTAAAACAAGCAAAACAAAAACAGGAGCGGCGCTGTAGGTCGGGATAAGTAATTGAAATAAAAAGACTAACATGTAAAGAGTTAATTCTGTACTGCAGCATAAACTTTGCGCCTATTGCATTTAAAACTATTACTTTTAATCTTTAACTTTTTAGCAAATTTTCGATTTCATGCTTAATTTAAAAATTGAGTGTTAATATCAAAATAATCTTGCTTAAATCTATTGCTTATGCATTTCCCTTAATAATAAGCTCTATTGCAATAGCAATTAAAATTATTAAATTAGATGAAGATTTGCTTTGGAGAAACATTAAATTTTGTTCTTTAAAGAATTACCGTTAAATAATATTGGGTAAATTTGAAAATTTCGGATTTTAATGGATAATAATTTTCAATTGTAACACGATTGTTTTTAAACATATTTTGCGTTATGGAGAGTTTAAATCATTATTCCCGTTGTATCTCTGAGAAAGATTCTAGGTTATTGTATTTGATTAACTATCTGTCTGGTTCTTTACCATATGACTTCGGCCGGATTGTTATATATTTATTCTTTAGCGTAGGTTAGCTTACCGCGGAACGGTGCTGCCCTCATGTGACAAGTTCTGAAGCTTCCTATGCGCTCTTGCAAACACGGAGATTCGTGGAAATCGGCAGGCATTCCCATCTACTTGCTTTGAAATCCAGAACAGTTGTCTTTGCATTATTTTAATTTACTCCATAATTTATGTCCGACACTAAAAATACATTGGTTTCCATAAATTAAGGAAAACTGCGAAAAATTATGATAAACAAAAAACTATATGAATGATTTTAATAAAATTTGATGAAAACGTGAATTACAATGCTAGTTTCAGAATGGTATAAATATTTTACACTAGAAACATTTTTCGTCAAAATCTGTCACTTACAGGAACTTGTCCAAAAATGAGGTGTCAGAATGCAATGGGCAAAGTTATTTAATAAGGAGTGTGGTCACCTCTTACAGCAATGCAGGCACGACAGTGATGTTCCATGCTGTTTATTTAGTTGTTAATCATCTCATTAGGGAGTAACGACCATTGTTCCTTTAAAACAGTTATCAGCTCCCCCTTTGTTTCAGGTGAAGGCAGCAACACGTCTCCCTGGAGCATCCCACACATCCCCTATCGGATTTAGGTCGGAAGATCGAGCTGGGCAATCCGTGCGCGTAATGGTCTCCTCTTGAAGTATTGTTCCACTTGTCGAGCTCTGTGTGGACGAGCGTTATCGTCTTGTAAGATGAATGTTTCACCTATTACACCAGCGTAAGGACGTACATAAGGGTCCAGGATGTCATCTCTATCTATACCTTTGAGCATTGAGGTTCCCACTCATTAACACATAGAGGTCTGTGCGTCCAACTAAGGAAATGCCACCCTAAACACACGCTACCTCCGTTGTAACTGTTTCTTTGACGGATATTACTCGGATGATAGCGGGTACCTCAATCTATTCGTATCAAACAATATCCGGAATCACTCTGCAAGCAATATCTGGACTCATCTGTGAAGAGTACGGACCTCCATTACTCTTCTGTCCTGTAACTTTCCTCTTTTCGCAATTCAACCTCTCCCTCCTGTGACGTGACGTGAGGGGTATACAAATTACTGGCCTTCTAGTGTACAGACCTCCTTCATGAAGCCTTCTACGCACAGTAGAAGCTGATACAACCCTCCCAGTGGCTGCTGCAAGAGAGGATCATAGTTGAGAGGGAGTAAACGTCCTGCTCCTTCGTGCTGTTAAACTCAAATATCGGTCTTGTACAGCGGTCGTAACTCTAGCCCTTCCTCGGCTAAACCTCCGAGATGCGGAATCCGTGCTAAGAAATTGATTCCACAGTCTATGGACCACATAAAGATTCACATTCAGCCATCGTGCCACGTCTGACTGACTTTGGACTGCTTAGAGCCGTCCAATAGTCTTCACCGCAGTTCATTTGGCAAATGATGTCTCGAGATCATTCCTACAAAATGTCTATTTCGAATTTCTTTATTCACCTTTACAGCACAAAATAATGATCCACTTCAAAACAGCCGTTTTTTGCCGCTATCTGATTACATAAATTGACGCAAACTAGACTAATTTGCATACGATATGGTCACTCGGCATTACTTTATCGGTTACATGAACAAGTTTGGTGAGGATCGCACAATTGGCGAATATTCGCGATTTTTCTCATTTTTTCCTTAATTTATGGAAACCAGTGTAGATTAAAAATAAATAACTATAAAATTTCATTCTGTATGGAATATCATTTTAACCTTTCCTGTTCGGTGGAATAATTAAATTATTGGGAAACCCTACTCAAGTTTATTCTCAGACGCCCTACTCTCTCGGATATTAAAGCCGGGATGCGTGATTGATCCATGATAATTAATTGCAAAACTTAATAACTGTTTCACCTCAGCAGTTAAATCATAGATTTGCTGTAAAGTAATATTCACTGGTATATTTGAGCCTTATGAACCTAAAGGAATAAATTCCTTTCAACTACAGTTAAAGATACCATGATGCATCCTTAACTTTTCAGCATTGCTTTGTAAAAAAAAATATCTGCAAAATATTTGATTAGTATGATACTTTTCAACTTGTACTACGCCAATTTTACTACTTTTTAATAGTAAATAATTTAGTGCTCGTAATAAATTTAGTGCCGGTGCACATTTTAAAAAATGCTTCTAAAATTCTTATTGCATGTTTTAAAGTGATATTTGCCATATGCGCGTTGAATGACTAAATACAACTTAACAATAAAAGAAAAGTAGTTGAATGAAGTGGTGTTTAATGATTTGGCAATTCATATTTACCGTTTTGATACATTGCATATTTTTAATTTTTTATCGTGGAATATACTTGGAATAAAATATATTTTATAAATTAGATTGCGTCTTATAGTCTGTTTCTAGACACAAGAGAGATCTTTTTTTAGATTTTGCCTTTTCCAGTTTCGTGGAGCCTCTGAGAATTTAGCTCCAAGGTTGAGGGGGATAGGGGGGTGGGACTGAGAATAAGACCTGAGTAGGGTTTGCAAAATACTAAATATTCCACCAAACAGGAAAGGTTAAAATGTTATTCTATGTTGAATGAGATTTCATAGTTTTTATTTTTAAAAATATTTAGTGTCGGATATAAAATATGGAGCTAAAATAAAATTATACAAAGACAATTGCTTCGGATTTCAAAGCAGTTAGACATGTTTCAGATTTAGCATAAGACGACAGGATTTATTGGGGGGGGGGAGGCGGACCCTCCTCTGGGTACGTTCCTGGTGTCTTGTATTCACAAAATATTAGAAACATTTCAGCAATTTAATGTTATTATGACCAGATATTTATAATAAACATTCCACTAATTCAAAACTAGATATTCTTTCAATAATGAATTTTACCTTTCTGCCACATTACTTTATGGAGGTAATATTGAAGGCTGTACATGTTTTGCAATAAGTTTATATTAAAAAGAAAAGAAAGGTTTCAAACTATAATTGTGAAAATTGTCAGAAAATGATAACTCCAGAAAAAAACCCTTCTGAATAGTAAGGAGAATTCATTATTCTTTAACAATTGCATTAGTCTATAGGCAGGACCGGATCATAGGGGTAATTTCCCCCCACTTCCGAATGCTAGCAACAAAAATGGACAAAACAATGCCTGAAATGTAATATGTATTTTTTTATATTTCATTTAGTACATATAATATAAATATGTATTTTTTATATTTCACCTAGTACATATTTGTATTTCAGGGATTTTTCAAGAAATTTTTTAAAGACCCATAAAACGGAAGGGAAAATGTTATACTGCATTGGAAATCTAGTCTCTTGCCCCCTCCCTCTTTTACCGTCTCTGTTTTGTTCCTTCGCCTCGCATTTGATTTTTTTCTAGATCTGGGCAGGTCTAAAAGTTTAAGTACATGTTCTCTAAAGTTTACCAATTTTGAGACAAAAAATTAAAACATGAACATTTAACCGTTCCATTTAAAGAATATCATAAAACGGTAATTTATTGATTATTCGATATTATTCAACAACTTATAGTTTTGGTTGTGTCTCTTATAAATGCTTTAATTACAGTACTTCACACATTAAAATGTATCCTTAGAGGCGAGGCCGACATCTCTATGTATCCTAGGCTGCCAAGGCTTGAACTTCGGAACGGCTGAATCCACAGGTACTGTCATTGAGGAGGCGGTGGGCTGACAAAGCAGAGACAACAGCTAGATAGCATAACAGCAGAGAACTGTACCAGATACTTAATGTATTGTGTCGGCAGAAACGAGTAGGTATACAAGAACTGAAGGATAAATACTGTAAGGTTATTGAAAGTCAGGATTCTCTCATGGCTAGTCGTGAGCATTTTAGTGAAGTTCTAAACAGTGTGGTTAGTTCTTTCGCATTGTTTGTAATGTTGTAAGATCCATTTACTGGCCTTAATGTTGGCCCTATTATCAGAGTCTGAAGTAATTTTGGTTATTTCTAAACATATACTGAATACTTAACTACTGAAATTCTTAGAGTTGGGAATGTTTCTGTTGTCACATGGATGACTGAAATTCTGACTACCTTTTATGATAAAGGCACTGTTCCTAATGATTTTACCAGAGTTATTATTTTCGCTATTTTCAAAAAAGGTCATCGCAGTTCTTATGATAACTATAGGGGTATCAGCCTGCTTTCTGTTCCAGGTAAAGTTCTTTGCATGATTTTGCTTAATAAAATAAAGCATTTGGTTGATGGACAATCTGGTTGAACCTCCATAGCCCATGGCTGCTTGAGGATGATGGTGATGATAGTTAGTGGGCAAAGTCGATTGTAGGGCTTTTGAAACAAGAAAAGGTAACTGCTCTACACTTCAATGAATAATCCATCAAGAAGCTTTGTGCAAAAAAGTATTACTGAGAAATGTAATGAAAACTTTGGAAAAGTAACAAATCTAATTTAAGGTGGCAATAAGTTGGTTTCGCATGGCAAGTTTCGTGCATCCTTAAAAGGAACGGAGTGATTTTATTAGGTACTTCTTTATTCTGTAGTTGGATGGTTGAGTCAGGTAAATGTCTTGAACGATTTTTCACTCAAGAAGTCAAATCGTTATATTTCTGAAGGATAATATTTAATCGGACACTACTACCATAGTAGAGTAGGTACCTAACCGTACTTTTCTTCGTGAACTGCCTTCGTGAAAGGCATTACATGCAGTGTAAATGCCTTAACCTAAAACTTTAATTTATTGAACAAACAATGTCTGATTAATACAAACAAATTAAAAATTTGATTAAAAAAAATAAACTATCGCTGACGCGGCGGGAATCGAACCTGTAACTCTCATGATACATGCCAGAGCGTTCTACCCTTAATCCAAGCGTTAGACGCTAAAATATTCCAGAATAAGACCTATAAATCTTTCACTGAGATATGGTGGACCTTACGCCATCTATACTTCAGGAGAGGCAACTTTTCCAATTGTTGCTAACGATTTGGATGTTAATGAGGAGGTCAATCACGCTTATGCGTTTATTATTAAAATCCATCCATAGTAAATGCACAGATTACCTGTATACTACTCTCTTAGTATCGTTTTCAGATGTTTGTAATAAATGTTAAAGTCTATTTCTACAGGTTTTTATATCTTTTCAAAGAATATATTGAAGATTTTTAGTTTCCTACGGAATCCATTCAAATGCCTGGACAATCAGACACTGTCCATAGTAAATACACAGATTACCTATAGAAATAGACTTTAATTTGTTTGTAGAAATAGCTTTGACCCATTCTGAAGCGGAAAAATTGGAAGAATTGGAAAAATTGAAAAAATTGGAAAATTGGAAAAAATTGAAAATTTAAAAAATTGGAAGAATTGGATAATTTTAGTCTCTTAGATGTTTAAGTGTTTGCTTCGATCATTAAAAATTCTACTTTAGAATTTAATGGACGTTTCTCCGACATCGAAGGTACGGAAGACAATACACGTAGTCTATGACTTTCGGACATGCAAACAAATTGTGTCTTACATTGTAAATTAACACCTGAAATTGACTTTCGGACGCCCTCCACGGTCTTTTGAACATTGGCCAAACGAACGAACTTTGAATGTGATTTCCAGTTATATGAAACTCTCGAGCTGAGATAAAGGAATCAACGATGAATGGTTGATGGTAGCAGTTGTTCCAAAGTCAGTTGCAAATTTTGAAGGTTATGAAGACAACCTGAAACTGCCACAAAGAACGTTGTTCTGCTTGTGAATTAACCATACAGGGAAGTCAGTACTGAATATCTAGATTAATTGATTACATATAATTCAGAGCCTATGTTCAGTAAAGATTTGACTGCCATGCAAATCATTCAGCGTCCTCCCACAAAGATTTTCAATATGAAGAACCTCAATAAAACCTTGACTTACCTTGAATAGTTGTGAAAGAATTTTACTCTAATGCAGAAAGAAGTTCGGTGGTCCGCAAAGAGGTTGAGAGAGTTGCATCATGTCGCAGACGTCTTTATCAAGAGAAGATGTCACATGTTCAACTTTTTCTTGACACATTTTTCAAGAAAGCTGAGGAGACACCATCAAAGTCATCAGAAGAGCCTTTAACAGTCTGATTAATATTCCCCTGCAAGATTCCCATCAAAATCGAGTGCAAAATCAGCATTAGCAAATCCTTCATCTAAACATTTTAATGTATTATATTCTTTTGCCTAATAAATGCTACCGTCATGTAAGCTTAGACGAGTTTAAGTACGAGTCTTAGGTAGAAAGCAGTATTTAAGGTTAATTTTAATGATTATATTTGATGTCAAAAATAGCTTTTAAACGTTTAAAAATACTCTGTATGCATTGAATAGCACTCAAGGGTAAAGAATTATGCCATATTTAGGGATTTTTATATTTTTATCTCAGAACGGAATGCCCATTATAAAATTCCAGGCTATCATTCGACTTTCGGACGTTTTCAGGAACGCATTATGTCCGAAAATCGAGGACTGCCTGTATACTTATTTTAAGGACTCTCTTAGTATCAGTGAAGACCAGCCAGCACAATTGCAGTTGTAACTTTGTGATTTACAAGCAGATCCTTTCTTCAGTGGAATGACAGAAAGAGGTGTAGAACTGTTCAAACATATGTCGCATAAACGCTTCCAAAAATTAAAAGATTTTGGTTGAGGAGGCCTCGATGTTTGGTAGCATTTACCCATGAGCAAGTGCTTTGTTCAATAGAAAGTATGTAAAATCTCTCTATCGCAGTTCCTTGACGAATGAGTCGCTACTGAACCTCCAGAGGCAGGCTTATCATTCTCCTACAAGAATGATCATATATGATGTCATCGGTTTCTTCATGAATTTTACTTTTCTTCCACCCGATTACCAAAGGTGGTAATCGTTCTTCTTTACAAAGAAGAACTTCTTACAGATCACTGCAATAACTAGCAGCAAAACCTTTTCATCTTCCACAAGTTAGTGATGGCAGCATTTTGAGTGCACCCTGTACAAACGGACATCGTAGATGAAACCATTGACAGTCTTCAGGCATATGTGTCAAATGCAGCAGTGCTTTCGCAAATGCAGCAGTCAGGCATATGTGTCAAATTCAGCTTTGCTTTATTAATTATTTGACCACTGTAGGCTAATCTGACAAGGTCCTTTTTGGTATTTTTTGTCCACTACATCCTAAGTCTCCCCTCTTTCCCTGAGGCCTTTCCACCGATGGGCTTGGAAAGGCCGCCGTCCGTCGGATGGGATGTTAAGCCGTGGCTCCGTATACGGGAGAGCCATACCCTGCGCACGTTAAAGAACACGCTGGATGGCCATGACGGGAGGCTACCATCTGTCTCCCAACAGCTATTCCAGTGGGTCCCTCCCCAACCTTCTCTGAGCCCAACCTTCTCCCAACCTTCTCTGAGGTCCTTGTGACCTGGCCATTTAGCCCATTGTGTACAAAAAAGTGTCACTCAGAGATAAAACAAACCAAACCTTTCGGCACACTGTTCATAACCCTTTTCATCAATCTGCAACTATGTATACGGGCAACATGACCAAACTATGCAGTCTTTTTGCACAATAAGCTGCCATATGTAGTTGATGGCCGTGGTGAGCAACGTGTGGCCCATTTCATAACGCAGCAGCGACACAACACAATGGTCCAGCCCAATGTTGGAATGGCGAGACCAATATCCACATGGAAAATGTGCCAGACATTAGCTCATATGGGGTATGCTCAGTACAAAAGACAAAAAAATGTACCTTCGATGGCCACGTCAGCAACAAAATACCGTACCACCAACATGTGGAAATCTATTGCATGGTCAGATGAAACCCATTTCCCACTCCATCATGTTGATGAGCATGTTCATATTTGGAGAAAGCAACATGAGGCTACGATACCAGGATGCACGCTCAATGTTCGTCATGATGGAGGCGATGATGTTATACTCTCCTGGCTTACCCTGAGTCCACTGATCACAGTGAGTCAACGGCTCGATGGGACTTGCCTATCTTTCTATCGTTGCAGACCAATTACACTCCTTCATGACGACAGTGTATCCAGACAACTCTGGCATCTATTAACAAGATAATGAGCCGTGTCCCACGGCCTCGCAGGTTAAAAACTGATTGCATTAACATACAATGAATTCTGTGTCTTCTCCGTGTTGCCTAACTCACCAGATCTCAACCCAATTGAGCATGTTTGTTCTACTGGAGAAGGCAATTCGATGCTCTGACACTCCACCTGGCAATGTGCGAATTTTATAGGACATATTGTGGAATGCATGGGTAGTATTGCCACAGGAATCCTGCAACACCTTGTGGAGTCCATGTCTCGATGTGTATTTTGTTGCTTATTACGAGCGAAAGGAAAGGGGGCTATTGATATTGGATAGGTGTTGCTAATGCAAAACCAATCCATTGTATATACGTACCACGATAAGTCTTAAAGTCTAATAGTTTTCTATTGCTCTATAGCAGGCATGGTCTACTTGCCGATCATTGCAAAAAAAAAACTTGTGGCTCATGAAAACAATCTTTATACTAAGTTAATTTTACTGATTCCTACTGGCTTTCCCCATACTAAACACCTCTACATGTAATACAAAAGAATGGAATATATTCATTAAAGTAGAAATATATTTATTAAAAATTATTCTTATGACTAATCCCGATTAAGGTTGGGTTGTTTTACCTCTGAGTGCCACTTTTTTGCACACAATGGGCTAAATAGCCATATCACAAGAACCCCGAAGGCTCAGAGAAGGTTGGAGCTGTTGCGAGACGATGGTAGCCTCCCGCCAAGGACATCCAGCGTGTTCTTTAACGTACACAGGTATGACTCTCCCGCACCCACACCATGGCTTAACGTCCCATCTGACGGATGACGACCTTTCCAAACCCATCGGTGTTCCATGCTGACCAGGAGCAGGGAATTTTTGGGAGATAATTATTAACACTGACCCAGCTGGGACTCGAACCTGGTAATGCAGATTGCGAGCTTGGCATGCTACCAACTGAGCACCCCCCCCCCCACACACACGTTAAGGGCGACCGCAATAGGATACCAAGTGTGTACTGGTAAAATATGTTGTCTATTCTAAAGTAGTTGGTCTTTTTATTGAATCCAAGGTTATTTGCCACTGAAAAGAAATCGTAAGAATGATGTTTTTCTAGTTCTTGAAGTCGTTTAATTAGCATTAATGACTCAAATATTGGCATGTTGGATATAAACTGATGATATCTAGAAAAATATACTACCATGTGTATTATAAGCAATCAGAGAACTCTCAAATGTACTTGAACTCTAAACATTTTATATAAATATATAATGATGTCACTGGATAAATAAATAAGTCATATATATATAATAATAAATAATATAATAAATATAAATAAGTCACTGGTCATAATGTTTCGGCTCTTCGGTGTATAATACATAATATCGAGGATTCAACGTTTATTTTTGAAATGGCAGCAAATTTTCGCATTGAAATTCAGAGGGTGCCTTAAAACTTTGTTTTCTAAATGAAATGGAAAAATGTCTTGAGCCGGGTGAAAGCGGTTTTTAATCGAATTTCGGTACTAGAATAGGTAGAGACTTATTTTTTAAGGCAATACGGCTGGTAATGGAGGAACCCTAGAAGAAATATATAAATGTTAAAATTTGAAATGAAAAACTATAAAATGGGGAAAAATATTGTGACTTAAAAATAGGCTTCTATTATCGGTTGACACAACATGAGATAGTATAAGGAAACCTGTGTGCTAAATTTGGGATAGGGTAGGTAAATTTATGGGCTCGATTTCTGTTAGAAAAGATAAAAACCTCACTAACTGCGAATTAAGCCTCCATTCACCTGTATTGGTTATGTCCCATGTGGAACACATATGTACCATGTCTACATGTTTATTAAGAATTTTGTCCTGGTGGCAGAAGGTGCAAGTCGCCTTGAATAAATTACTGTTATCATTTTATTAGATTTTACATTATACGTCTTTGAGTATAAGATTTTAAGCATAAAATTCATGCATGATTTCTTACTATTTTAGATCAAATATTCGGTGCAGAACTTTAAGGAGAATCTTCCACTGGTTCAGACATTGTGCAATCCAGGACTTCGAGATCGACATTGGGAGCAGATTTCTGAGGCTATTGGATTTCCATTGAAGCCTGATGAATCTACCACACTTGGAAAACTTATTGATCTTAATCTTGATGAATTTGTACCTCAATTTGAAATAATAAGCGAATCTGCGAGCAAAGAATATAACTTAGAAAATGCACTTGAAAAGATGATTAAGGAATGGGATGAGGTAAAGTTTTTTCTTTGATTTTACTGCTCAGTATTACTACAATGAAATAAAAATATTAGGCATGATATTAACTTTTTTAAAGTGTTAGCCAATTTTTGGAAAAAAACTAGTTATTTTTTGTCGATTTCTGTCGAATGTGCTTTGTCGTTTGTGCGTTCCTTTTTATTTTAAGAAATAAATTAAAAAATTCTCTTTGGGTTGAATGGGTATTAATGAAGTACTATGATTCGTAATTTCGAAATCTCAATAAAATTAAGATGCGCAAAATAATTACTCTCGCACATCTTGATTCTTATTACCTAAATAAGAATATGATAATCAGTAATTGGAATAGTTAAAACTGTTTCAGATTGTTTTTGCCTTTAACAGAAATTACACCTCTTACATTACATTTTTACTAGGAAAACATAAAAAAAAAATACTAAGTATATTTCTAAAACAGTAACCTGTGGTCTCGTAAGGAGTTATGGAGTGTTGTACAGCAAGCAGCTGGAATGGGGGTTGGGGGGTTGGGTTCTCAGTTGGTAGTGCGCCAGGCTTATAATCCACATTTCATAGGTTCGAATGCAAACTGTATCAGCATCGAGATTTATCTCCCTTAACTTTCACCCAGTCGTTGGTGAGACAGGAATCACCGATGGGTTTGGAAAGGCCACCGTTCGTCGGATGGGAAATTAAGCAGTAGCTCGTGGGCAGCAGAGCCATACGCCATACCTTGTGCATGTTAATATGTTGGATGGCCTTGATGGGAGGCTACCATCCGTCTGTCCAGTGGGTCCCTTTCTCACAATATTCCCTGAGCCTTTGGGATCCTTGTGAGCTGCCCATTTAGTCCATTGTACGCAAAAAGTGCGGCTCATAGGTAAACCAACTCAACCTTTGTTCTTGTAAGACTGGGCCTCAAGTGCTCATCAGTATTGGTCATTTAACATGGGTAAATAACTCTTCCCCCCCCCCCCCTCATGTGTTAACGGCATGGGGAATATTTATTGCCCTAGGTGGCAAAATTGAGTGTTATATAATTCTAGTTGTAGTATTATCATTTCAGTAATGTTCTAAACTGTAAATAAATGTTGTTAGTTCTAATTCCATTGTTTGTAATGACGACAGATGCATTTCTGCCTTTAATGTTGGCACTGTATCACAGTCTGAAGTTATTTTGGCTAACTCTAAATCTAAATTACATAAATAACCATGGATAGATGAAATTACTACTGAGATGCTTAGAGCTGGGAATGTTTCTGCTGTAACATAGATGAATAAAGCTTTAAATATTTTGATGACAAAGGTGTTGTTTTAAAAGATTTTACTAAAGCTATTATTTTCTCTATCTTTAAAAAGGGTGATCGCAGTTATTTTGATAACTATAGGGGTATCAGGGAACTTTCTGTTCCAGATAAAGTTATTTGTATTATTGTGCTTAATAAAATTAGAAATTTGATTGATGGACAACTGCGTGATAAACAAGTGGATTCAGAAGTGTTAGTGAATGCATAGATCGAATATTTTCATTTAAGCAAATTCTCGAGAAATGTATAGAGCTTCAAAATTCTGTGGTTACTACCTTTGTAGATTTCAAAGGTTTTTTTTGGCCCCGTTGATCGTCCTAATTTGTGCTTTATCGTTAGATCTTATGGTATACATATGATGTTGACATTAGTTGACATATGATGATTCACTATTATACATTGAGTCTGTGTGAGAATGGTAAGGCTTATAGCAATTAGTTTTGCATTTACTATTGGAGTGTGACAAGGTTTCATTTTATCTCTTTCCCATTCGTTGTTGATCATATGAGGAAAATTCACTCCAAGGGAAAGATTGTGGGTATTTAGGCCTAAGTGTTGTAAAGATTTTAAAAGTTTTTATTTTAGATTATGCTTATGATTTGGCCCTTTTATCAAGTGATGATGATATGAACCTTTCCACTAGGACTACTGATGAGAGTGGTAGTAGGTAGGTTTGGCGATAAAAGGGAAACAATTAGTGGAGAAAATTGTTCAGCCTGGTGGTGCTTCAGTTCTTTTGAATGGTTGCATCCTTGAGCATTTCTCAGTTTAATTATCTTAAGAGTTTAGTAACAGTTACTGATGATGTGCGACGTGAGGTAAACAGAAGAATAAAGGTTACTGCTGGGGCTTGAAAGAATCTGTACAGATTTTGGAATAATAAGCGTATACTATACACCTAACGACTAAACTTAGGTTAAATTATGTTTGATCTGTTTTAAAGTTTGCTTTGGCAGTGAAAAATGGAACCCTTTGTAAGCATAATAAGAGAAATTTGATATATTTGATGGAAGATGCATAAGTAATATTTTGTGCATTTACTGGTTTGACTCTAAGTTATGATGAAGTTAGGCGAAGGCATCAACCAGCAGCATTATGTGCAGAGAGAGAGACTGCGCTAGTTTGGCTTTGTTTCCCTTGTGCATAACTAGAGATTAACGAATATGGTAATGAACACTGTAACTAAACGTTTCAGAAAATGGGAAAACCAAGGATATCAGGGGCGGGGGTGGCTCAGTCGGTAGCGCCAGGCTAGTAATCTGCAGTTCCCAGGTTCGAGTCTCAGCTACGTCAGCGTTGAGATTTATTTCCGAAAAAATTCCCCGCCCTGCCCACAGTCAGTAGGGGACACTGATGGGCTTGGAAAGGCCGCCATCCGTCGGATGGGACGTTAAGCCGTGGCCCGTATACGGGAGAGCCATACCATGTGCACGTTACAGAACACGCTAGATGGCCTTGACGGGAACCTACCATCTATCTACCAACAGCTATTCCAGTGGGTCCCCTCCCCCAACCTTCTCTGCGCCTTCGGGGTCCATGTGACCTGGGCATTTAGCCCAAGGTGTGCAAAAAAGTACCGCTCAGAAGTAAAACAACCCAACCCAACCTAGGATGTCAATAGCAGAAAATGTCATAAAGAACCTTGTTGAAATTGGTCTGTACGGTTTGCAGGACTAAATTACACAATCTGATTGGATTTTCGTAGCCCTTGGCTGCTTGATGATTACATAGATAGGTATGTAGGTTGGTATATAGGTCGGTCGGTAGATAGGTATTAAATTGCATTGTTTCCACTGTAATGCAATCTGTCGCATGACACTTTGATAAAATAAGCATCATTTATCTGGCAGCAAGTCTAACTATTATAGATTGGACTCTTGTAGTGTAAAAAAATTATGCGAAAAATTTTGGATACGTATTTTTTTTTATGTTTTACCTTTGTTTTATTTTTCAATAGGGGTTCACAAAGTACTCTTTTTTTTGGACGAGCTCTGTTTGTAACATGGACAGTCCGTTTTCGTTTGACATACCTAGGCTTGATTGCAAAATTAAGTATTAAACGCAAAAAAATCGCATGCGGTTTGCATACGATTTTTTTCTTCAAATATTTTTAGTTTTTAGTTTGAAATATATTGTTAACATCGGTTTATATACCGAACTACAGTATTTTATGCTGTAAATAATAGAATAATTGTTTCGTTATTATCATTGGTTTCAGCAGATTTATACTTTGTGAATAAACATCAAACACTGCTAATGCGATACAAATCACAGAAAGTGTAAATACTTGGCAAAAAAGTGTATATTGAATAAGAAACATAATAATGCAAGTTTAATTACTATTTTAGGTAGTGTTTATTTAGACGTCATTTCTCTCTTGTAGCACATGGCAACAACATGTTCGAAAAAATGAATTCTTTTGCATCTTTTTTGAAGTAATGTCTCGATCTTCGTTTCCTTTACGAACTTGGCAACTTCATATTTTCATTGTTCATTAGATTCTTCTGTTTCTTATTCCCACAAATGTTCGCTCGATCTGCTAATTGCTCATGGCACAATAAGAGATTGTTTGAACTTACAAATATTCATTTAAAATGTCAAGCTCTAGATTTCACGAAAACTCTCGACTGATGCAACTACACTGCAAAGCATGTTGACCTCTTGGAGTGAGCTCCTGCACTATCCTGATGTTCTGCTGGTTCGGATACCCTTTACAACGACACTTATCTACATGTTTGCCATACACTGTGATCAATGTACGTGAAAAGAAGGATACTAATATTTGTCCAGGGTAGTCTTCTTTTTCTCCTTAGCTCATGACTAGCCATATCTGGGTACGGGTTCACGAATTTCTTTGCCATTGTTTTGATACAGACTCACACTCACTGCCTGTAAGTGCATGTTCAAGCCTGGAGTCTAGTTTGGTGCGTCTTCTTGGGCTTTGTATTGGGACCAGGGCACTGAATCCTTAATTAATGTGACGAATTACTCAAATAATTATTCCTAATTTATCTGCCTAGTTTGCAAATCGAACCCAAATATGGGCCCATCTTCTTCACCACAGTGACAAAGATGGATATCTTTGTCACTGTCTTCATCATCTGTATCTTCATCTTCTGTTTCTTCTCTTCTCCCACAACTCCTGGTCATACAGTAAACAGGTGACCAGATAATTGGGTACATAATCGGTGGCAGAAATTGTCAATTTCCCTGTGGTTCCTCCATAGATCCGATCTCTTGTCTATGGTGAGAGGACCACACTGTAAAGGTTCCGTGGTTCGGGTACCTTCACAGGGTTCTAAACTGATACTTGCGTGTTTACCATGCACAGTGACCCGTGTCTCTGGAAAGGATGAGCCTGGTAGCTGCTCGGGGATCCTCGTCTGATATCGCAGCTCATGATTAGCAGGATCCTTTGGACCGGCTTGCTATGGGGTGGGGGAAGCCTGTTCGTCACGGACGGCAAAAATTTCGAGGCCCGCTGCTACACACATTTTGGCTCCTGCATCAAGTCCTGGGGTGGCCTCCTCAGGGTTAATTGGCTAGTTGTCTGGACCTGCTTGGGTCAACTATATAGTACAGTGAATGCCTTGCCCAACTGTGGGTGAATCATCTTCGAGAATCTCCCCATCTTATTTTATTTTTGTAATTCTATTTATTTTGTGCGGATTCGGGTGTGTTCCTTACACTTTCCTTTGACGTGATTTGAGTTTTTTCCTTTCGGAAGTAAACGACTGTCGTCAATTGGTATCTTATATTCTATGAAATTTTTCCCTATATGAATTTCTTCCCATTCCATAAGGAGGAAAGTAGTCTCTTAAAGATTTTCTCTTCGAGTAACTCAGCTCTTACGGGGCAGTCAACCCTTCAACTCAATTTGTCGTGCTGTGTCCAGTTTCCATTCTCTACAGGCCAGTCACATCGAGCCGTCCCGTGGCCGAGTGGTTAGCACGCTTCGCTACTGATCTAAGGGACCTGGGTTCGAGCCCCAGTTAAGGCATGGATGTGTGTGTCGTTTTTCTGCTGAGGTTCTACCATCCTCTCAGACTTTCTATTATGGCATATAAACTGACAGGCTCCTGTCAGACCTTTGTGGCAAGCAGCTGCTTGAGGGGGTATTTATTTTATTTTTTTATTCAGTCACATCGAAGGTGCTCTAAAGAAGCACATCCTAGTCCAATGTGCATTAGTCTCAACGGCATTAGGACATAGAGTACATGTTTCAGAACAATTTAAAAATTTGCCGAAGCTTTTATTCGTTTCCAGTGAAACAGCTGTAGCGTTATAGAGAAGTGGATAACTACCAATGCAGTTATCCATGTAAGTTTTTTTGATATACACATTCTTCCTATCATAAATTTGCCTTAGGTTAGGAATCTTAGTTACTTCTCCATAATACATGTGAAGATCCCTTTATATCTTTAATAATCCTATTTTTCCATTTCATGTCAATTTTAGAATTCCAAAAACCTGATTTAGGATCGAATTTTCTATTTAGTGTTATAGTTCTAAACTTCGTACTCGAGGAGCGAGACCCTACAATATTCAAATATTTTTCTGGCTGTCCTGTTTTCATTCATATTATGAAAGCGTTCTAAAAAAAAAGAAGTTTTGCTTCTCTGCTTTCATAAGTGCTCCAACCCCTTTCACCTTCAATCGTCACATTTGGAGTTAACTGGTTTACTCTAAGTTGGGTTGGGTTGTTTTACCTCTGAGCGGCACTTTTTTGCACACTATGGGCTAAATGGCCAGGTCACATGGACCCCGAAGGCTCAGAGAAGGTTGGGGGAGGGGACCCACTGGAACAGCTGTTGGGAGACAGATGGTAGCCTCCCGTCAAGGCCATCCAGCGTGTTCTTTAACGTGCACAGGGTATGGCTCTCCCACACACGGGGCCACGGCTTAACGTCCCATCCGACGGACGGCGGCCTTTCCAAGCCCATCGGTGTCCCCTACTGACCGTGGGCAGGGCGGGGAATTTTTGCGGAGATAAATCTCAACGCTGACCCAGCTGGGACTCGAACCTGGGAACTACAGATTACGAGGGTTTACTCTAAGCCATAGCTGATGGTTGATATGGCAACAGATTTGTACAATATTTTGGCGACTTCATACCTATTATAAGAAAACAAAACATTGTTTTTTATGATTCCAATATATTGAAAATTTTTTTTCCTGATAAAATCTTTATGAATATTCAGATAATTTGTTTCTTGACTGAAGGTAATGTCCCGATGCAAATCTGAGTCCGCTCTAACCAATCTGATCATCCAATCTCCAAACTTAACATCAGGTATTGTTTCTTGCAATCCCAAAAACATCAGCATATATTTTAGGGCTAAAACCTATTATTAGGCTCCAGCCAAAATCATTCACAATATTTAATAAATTCTCCATTCCTGTTTTATCTTCTTAAAAAATCATAATGCCATTAGTAAGGAACAAACCTTGAATTTCGCATTTTTGGGTCCCTTTTGCAAAATCAGGAATATTAAATAGGTCATTGCATTCTTTTAGTCTCTCTTCAAGTGGATAAGAAAAATAAGGAAAAGAATCCTTGTTAATTCTCCTTAAGGGAGCATCCTTGTTTTAATTCTAAAATTGAAATAATTTCCTTAGACTTCTTGTCTTCGAATTCATAAGTATATTTTGCATTTATCTATTGCATGCAGTCTTTTCAGAACAGAAATTCTCTTATTCCTAACATTCTGAATTTATCCAAAAAGATATCTCTATCCATTGTATCATAAGCCATTTCTATGTCCAAAAACTATAAAAGTAGTGGTCGGATTTCGCAAATTTAAATTTCAGTTTTTAAATTTCATGAAAGAATAAATACATTATCTTCTTGTGGGGAGTGGTAAGGGAACGACACAGATCTTTATCTCATTAGATCATGTCTAATTACCTATGTTGCTGAACTGCGCCAAATGTTGTGTTTGGCCAGATGACAAGCGATTTACCACTCTAAAATAGAGGACAATCAATTAGTCCCTTAATTACTTTCACTCTTAATTAGGTGAAATCACAGGTTCGCGGGTTGTTACACCCGTACCGTTATATGCCTTAGAACTTCGGTGCCAAGTGATGTGTAGAAATATTTCCAACAATTCAAGCGCGAGAGTTATATAGGAACGACATAGTTTATTCACATTTATATACAATCACGTGCTGGGGATGCGGTCGATTCCGTAGGTCTTTGCTGCTTTGCTGCTGCAAACAATAATGCAATGAGGTGGAGAACCGCACTTTTCAGATTCTCGCTTTACCAATCTCAAACTCAGCAAAAGGATATCCAGTCCTTGCCTATAACCTGGTTCACACAGAACAGTATCTTGGTTCTCACATAGAACCGAACCCTCTCCTTAAGGGTTTTTCTTTGAGAAAGAGTGGCATTCCTTGATGTGCGTGTTCAAACGTCCTTCTCGTTTGACAGCGATGCCCAAAACTGTTCTTATCATCACTGCCGTAGTCACCAGCACTAGCACTCGCGCCCAAGGCTAGTTGTAAATAGTGGTAAAAGGGTTTTCCGACTCGTCATCATGTTCAGGCAGCCAGCTCAGACCTGAAAACAACAGCTATGAGTCACACCCCCCACACTTCCAAAAACTCACTTAATAGATATATATATATATTTACAACAACAAGAATACAATAAAATACAATAATAAATAAAACTAAATACATTAGAGAGACATGACACTTCCCCTCTTCGGTCATTTCGAAATCTCTGATGCATCACTCCTAGTTTACTGTTTTCTTCAAGCCATACTTGCATTCTGTTCTTTATCACCATCATGTACAATTTACAAGTATAAACAGCTTGTGATAGCAATAGGGCGATAGTTTTCAAGATTTCTCTTATTCTTGTCCTTAGTTATTGTTTAATTCTGGTGACATATCAATCTGAAGGATATTCATTTTTAAAGAAGTCATTAAATTGACTTCTGTAAGAATTCTCTTCCTTTAACACCTAGGAACATGATCTATTCTATAGGTATTCCATCCATACCAACTGCTTTACCTGATTGGTGGCCTTTGATAGCACGATTCAGTTCTTCCTTTGTAATCTCTTTTGTCAAAGAACAATTGTAATAGTATCTATCATCTTGTTTCTGGAAAATTTCTGGACCTTTGAGAATTTGATGATTTTTTCCTATTCAAATTCTCAGCCCAAATATTTAAGGCACTTTCTATGCCATAAGAATTAGAAAGCTCTTATCCCTCTTAATTCATGATAATGGAATGACTCTCTTGCCTTCTTGCGGAATTTACTTTCCTCCAAAATCTTTTCTCCCGTTTTCCCCCGCCGTCTCCAAAATCTTTCGTAAATTTTTCGTCTATACGAGCCATATCTTTACTTTTAGATTTAATAGCAATACGTTTTTTGTGTTTTAAAATCGAGCCAAGAAGTCTTAACAACTTCTGCAGTAATCAGTGGCTAAGTGTTCATGGAAGCAAGGGAAGCAATGGTTCCCTTAAAATTCTCATGAATAAAAGGAAAAAAAAATTATAGAAAATGTGTGCGTAAAACATAAAATGTTTTTAAAATGTAAAAGTATTTTATTAACTTTAGTTAATTTGAACAAAAAATAATAAAAAAATTATTGTTCCAGTGTCCCTATAATACAGGGTGGTTATAATTAAACTGACAGTACTCAGAGCGATGTAGAGAAAGATTTACTTGACGGATCACAGCGAAAAGGGTGGATACTTTAATAAGAACATGGGGTAGGGAATTTGCGAATAAAATATTAGTTAGTGTTAGTGCCACCAGGTGGCGTGAGTGCGCTAAAAAGTATTGGAACAGGGCAAGACATGCATGGCAGAGACATGGACTCATCCCTGACAAAAAGCTTTACAACTCCCTGAGACTTGAGGTAAAATCAAAACTTAAGGATTTCAGAAATGACCAATGGAATAAAAAAGTTGAATCACTTTCTACAACCGATAATTCCATTTGGAAGATGACTAAGGCTCTAAAGGTGATAAAGATTTTCCCTATACATGGAAAAACTGGTTTAAAATACAGTGACGAGGACAAATCCGAGGTTTTTGCGGATGTCATCGAATTTGAAATTTTCAAAAAACCATGATCTCTCTGATCATTCTACCTGTGAAATGGTGGAGAATGCTCTTTACCACTTCGATCAGGTGGATCGAACCAGGGTGAATTTTACATCACCGCTGGAAATACAGCAGGCTATTAAACGCCTAAAACCAAACAAAGCCTCCAGTCATGACTAGATTTCGAACAAGATACTCAAACATCTACCAAAGAAAGCCATTGTGCATCTCTGCTCAATTTTCAATTATTTACTACGACATCACTTGTTTCCTGACATCTGGAAGAATACTATTGTCAGACTTCTGCATAAACCAGGCAAGGATTCTACCATTTCATCCAGCTATCGTCCCATCAGCTTGCTGTCATCAATGAGTAAGCTTTTTGAGAAGATTATCCTCATCCGTCTTGACGACTTTCTTAGCCACCACCCTGTATTGCCTGAGACCCAGTTCTGTTTCAGGCGAAAAAGTTCTACTGAACACCAGGTTCTCGGGTGGTCGAGATATTCGCCGAATCCCTTAACGAAAAGGAGTGTGTTGCAGCCGTCTTCCTGGATGTTGCCAAAGCCTTTGACCGCGTCTGGTTGGATGGCCTACTATATAAGCTTCTTCAAGCTGACGTCCAATCTGGAATGATAAGTCTGATACAATCATATCTTTCTAATAGGATCTTTCAGATTCAAATTAAATCTGCTATTTCCACAAGAGTCATCTCTGCTGGTGTTCCCCAGAGCTCCCTTTTGGGTCCAATACTCTTCTCTCTATATTTATATGATTTATCTTCATTTGATCGTATCCATCTTGCACTTTAAGTAGATGATCTTGCGTTACTATCTCCCTCCCTCGGTCCTGCTATTGTTGTAAAGAGGCTGCAGCATTGCTTGACCGAAATGGGCATATGGTACGACAAATGGAAGATCAAGATTAACTCAGATAAGAGCTCTGCCATCTTTTTTTTACCACTAAGTGTCTGATAAATCCCACTTGCCTCCAACTTTATGATGATCCCATTGACTGGCAGGATTCTGTCAAGTATCTTGGGGGTATTTTTACACCGAAGATTACAATGGGACTGCCATGTTAATCATGTTGTCTCCAAAGTTAACATGCTCAGAGTTCATAATTCAGTCCTCTCTTTAGGAGAAACTCCATTCCGCTGATAGATCATAAGCTTTTACTCTATGATGTTATTATTAGACCCGTGATTTTATATGCATCACCCATATGGGCGAACACCACTCCCATTAATATACGTAATATTCAGGTCTTACAAAACACAATCTTGAGAACTACGGTCGATGCCCACTGGTTTGTTACTAACAGACAACTTCATAAAGATCGACCACATCCATACACATATCAAACGCACCTCAAAAAGATTCTTTGAGGTTGAGAGCAATAATCCGACGAGATTGGTTATTTCTTATTTCTTCGAACCAGATTCTTTATTTCTTTACGATCATACTGTTCTGAATAAGTACAAGAGGCCTAAAATCATGGCCTTCTCAGAGGAGAGCTACACGTTTTAGTCTCTTATGCGTTTATATTTGCTTTTTAGCTTCTATTTATGTTTGCCCTTCGGGACCCACCCACGTGCTGCCAAAACAACTCTTACCCGGCGAGGCATTAACACTACAAGATTTCTAAAGGTGTCTTGTGGTATCTGGAACCAACACGTTATCAGCAGATCCTTTAACTCTTACACAATAAGTTACTCTGTAAGTTATGTGGTTGAGCCACCGTAGATCGGATATGCTGTTCCAACACAAACCACAAATGCTCGAATGGGTTGATGTCTGGGGAATCTGGAGGTCAGGGCAATACCTGGAAATTTTCCTCATGTTCTGCGAACGATTCTCGAACAATCCAGGCAGTATGGCATGGCGCATTATCCTGGTGAAAGAAGGCACTACTAGAGGGAAATACCGTTGCCATAAAAAGATGTACCTGATCTGCAATCATGTTTAGGTGGTGGTAGACGTCATAGTTTCCTGCACATGAATGATTGGACCCAGGGTTTCCCACAAGAACATGGCCCAAAGTATTACACTTCATCCACAGTCTTGTTTTCGTCCCATGGTGCATCCTGGTGCCATTAATTACTTCACCAGGTAAACGATGCACACTTACCCGGCCATCCACATGGTGCAACAGGAAACGAAATTCAGCGGACCAGACGACCTTCGAATAATTCGAAGTCCAGTTTTGATGCTCGCATCCCCATTATAGGCGCTTTCGACGGTGAACCGAGGTTAGCAAGGGCACTCGGATAAACCTGTGGCAACCTGTGTACTATTTTCAGCAGGATTCGATGTAAATGTGTGTTGTGACATATTGCTCCCATCACCAGCATTCAAATTTGGGGCGAGTTGCGCCACAGTATCCCTTCTGTTGGCTTCTACCATACGGGATAGCCTTCATTCACCTCTAGGATCGATGAGCAGTGGTCGGCCCACATCTTGTTGGTGGTTCTTGGGTTTTCCCTCCTCGGACCACTTTTTGAAGGTACAACCCATGGTTGACCATGAGCACCCACAAGCCTTGCCATCTCGGAAACGCTTTGATCCCACCATCTGGCCATTACAATTGGCCTTTCCCATCTGAAGAACAAAATAATACTGATTAACAGAGCTCAGTATCAGGTGTTATTTATACCGTTTCATGACCTTCACACGCACCGTCGTTTACCTGCAGTTGCTTTGATTTGCATAAAGACGCGCTGGTCATAACGTTTTGGCGCTTCGGTGTATATAAGTTATAACCATGAAGCAGCAGAATCCTTGTTTCGCAAAAGACGATAAAGGGTTTTAAATGGGATAATAATCTGAATTAGAACTACACGGTTATTAGAAAAGTGAGAATCCTAATACACTCCTCATAAAAAAATTTCCAACTAGAATAAGGAGAGCTACGTTTATGGTAAATCAGAAGCTTACGTCCATGGTAAATCTTGATGTTTCGCAAAAGGGGACTTGCCATCCCTTTTGAAACAAGGATTTTTCACTGTGTCAGACTACTTACGGTTTTAGTTAGTTTTTTTACCTTCAACCCTTTAGTGAAACTTTTTTTTATGAAAACTAGCGATTTCCCCTTCATTTGTATATATATCACTACCAGCACTTCCATACTAATTTGCATAAACTTTGCTCTCCTTGTTCTGGTTGGGGCATTCTTTTATGAGGAGTGTATTAGGATTCGTACTTTTCGAATTACCCTATAGTTTTAATAATACTGTCTAAATGATCAAAGTATAAATGGATATTGCAAACGATCTATTTATACTTGAAATTTTTGTGGTGAAGTATTACACTTAAGATATTTACATTGGTACACTGTTGGTACATTGTATTACACTGTTCATAACCCTATTCGCCAATCTATAATTGTCCATACGGGAAACATGGCCAAACCAGTAGAGTCTCTCTCTGCACAATATGCTGCTTAAAAGAGGTTGCAGACTCCTTTGCCTAACCTCATCATTAGTTACAAAGTTAAACCACCTAATACCCAAGATACTACGTAAGCATCTAGAATAAAAAGCTTCTAGTTTCCTGTTATCTTGTTTACATAGCGTCCACGTTTCACTACCATAACTAACCCTAGAAAGAACCAAACTATTATACAGTCTAATTTTAGTCTTTAGGTGTATACGCCTATTTCTCCACAATCTCCATAGATTCTTAAAAGT
Organism: Ryuthela nishihirai; assembly: GCA_038380435.1. NCBI lineage: Eukaryota > Metazoa > Arthropoda > Arachnida > Araneae > Heptathelidae > Ryuthela > Ryuthela nishihirai. Next base: position 6,675,155 of record JAWZYU010000021.1, read on the forward strand.
CCCGGCAGCATACCTATTCGTCTGTTAATCTCATGCCGCACATCACCAGTATCTGTTACACAGTTCCCAAGGTAATTAAACTGTGACACCTGCTCAAGACTGCAACCATTCAGATTAACTGAATCACAGCCTGCTTGACCAGTTTTCATCACTTTAGTTTTTTCTCTGTTTATAACCAAACCTACTCTACTACCAGTCTCATCAACAGCTCGAATTAAAGAGTTCATCTCATCAATATCATTTGCCAATAGGACTAAATCATCAGCCTAATCTAAATCAAAAAGTTTCGTATCTCCAGCCCATTTAAGGCCAAAATCTTTCCCTTGAAGTGAATTTCACATAACATAATCAACAACCAAACTAAAGAGGAAAGGAGACAAAATGCACCCTTGTCGAACACCAGACGTAATGCTAAACCAATTGCTACAAGACTTACCAACTCTCACACACGACTCAGTGTTATTATAGAGAGCTTTCATTATGTTAACTAACTTGTCATGTATACCATATGATCTCACAATGAACCACAAATTATGACGATCAACAGAGTCGAAAGCCTTTTTCAAATCAACAAAGCTAGCAACCAAAGGTTTCTGAAACTCTAAACATTTCTCAAGCATCTGCCTAAGTGAAAATATCTGATCCACACATCCCCTACCACTTCTGAATCCACATTGCTCATCACGTAATTGACTGTCAACCAGATTCGTAATTCTATTAAGCACAATCATGGAAAGAACTTTACCAGGAACAGAGAGTAGGCTGATATCCTTATAGTCATCACAAGACCTACGATCACCTTTTTTGAAAATAGAGATAATAATAGCTCTGGTAAAATCCTTAGGAACCATGCCCTCATCATAAAAGATATTAAAAATTTCAGTCATCCAAGTGGTAACAGAAACATTCCCAGCTCTAAGCATTTCTGTAGTAATTTCATTTACTCATGGAAATTTATGAAGTTTAAGTTTAGAAATAGCCAAAATAACTTCAGATTGTGTTATAGAGCCAACATTAAACCCCCAATACATTTATCATCATTACAAACAATGGGAGTAGAATTAACCACATTGTTTAGAACATCACTGAAATGCTCAGCCCACCTGGCCATGACAGAATCCGCCCCTTCTATAACCATACTTTATTTATCCTTCAATCCTTGTATGCCTGTTCGTTTTCTAACACATAAAACATTAACTATCTGGTACAGCTCTCTGCTGTTGTGCTGCCTAACTGCTTCCTCAGTTTTGTCAGCCAAGCCATCAAGCCAAAGATTCTTATCAACAGCTAACTGATCCTTTACACGTTTATTAATCTCTCTGTAATCCTTTCTATTAGGACTAGTAGGGTAATGATTAAGGACATCCCTGCAGTTTCTTCTTTCTGAAATAAGCTCAAGTGCCTTATCACTCAAATAATTCTGTCTCCTCTGCTCCTCTCTTTCTAAAAGAGCACTGTTAGTTTCCAAAATAGCCTGTTTAAAACGGCCCCATTCTTCCTCAACTTCAGTAGTAAGCAAACCATGACTGTCATAATGACTTAAGTAAGCTATCATGGTAAGCTCTAGCTGTAACTGGGTCTTTCAGAGCTTCAGTATTAATGGTCAGCTTTTTAACCTTAACACAAGACTTCTTAAGTTTTAAGTTCCAAGACACATTTAACAAGGTAAAGGTCAGCTCCTGTTTCAGCTCCCCTATATGTCCTAACACAACTAGCCCATTTGCTGTAAATTAATATATAATCAATCATATTCTTATGCAGCCCATCAGGTGAAACCCATGTGTACTTATGTATGTCGCGGTGTTTGTAATAAGTGTTAGTTATTCTGAAACCATTGAGTTTACTTACCTGTAGGAGACGTTGCCCATTGCCATTTCAGCTACCAATGTAAAAAGGGCCTATCACCACTCTCCAAAGGTTAGAGTCAGTACCAACTTTGGCATTGAAGTCACCTAGAACAAGGGTAATATTTCCTTTCTTGACAGAATTCAAAATATCCTGAAGTTGTCTGTAAAACCTATCCTTCTCATTCTCATCAGCGTCCTCAGTGGGGGCATAACAGCAGATAACATTCAAGTCTTTAATGCTTGTCTGAAATTTTGCTGTAAGAAATCTTTCATTAATGCACTCATATCCGAGAAGAGCATCACTAGCATGTCTGCTGAGAAGCAGACCCACGCCTTGATGGTGCTTTCCATCCTCCCTCTCTGTAAAGAGAAATTTAAAGTTATTTTTAAATAACACACCTTTACCTGTTCATCTGGTCTCTTGCAAGCCTAGAATATCTTGATTATAGCGCTGGAATTCCTGGGTGAGGACATCAAGAGAATAATCTCTATATAATGTTCTCAAGTTTCCACGTTCGTGCAGAGAGAAAATGATTAGTTGGATTTTTAAAGAAACTAGGTTTATTGAGATAGGTAGGGCCAACAATATCAAACAGCTCCCTGATCGCAGGCATGGGGCAAAGAGCTGTTCCTCCTCCGCTAAAGGCTGAAGTCACCGATGCTGGTAGGAACTTCAGGCAGCACCTTTTCAAGTGGACGTTTTCAAGAGCCATATGGCCTGCCTGAGACACATTACTCCAGTTTAGGCTTGACGATGCCCAACTAGCTAAGTAAGGTTCAGGTACCTGCGATGGCCTCTGATTAGGATTATCCACCTGCTGATATAAGGTATCCCCTGCCTCTGTTCACTTAAGGCTGGCAACCCAGAAGCAAACAGAAAACACAGCGGCAGATTCTCCCTCAACAGAGGCCCACCAGTGCAGCAAGTCCAGGATCCATAATTAAGCTCAAATCCATAAACAAGTCCAGTCTAGTAGGTATAAATGGTCAGCACCAGCCACCGGGGGAATAAGAGATAAATGAAAAATTCTCTTTGTGATTTATAGGTGCTAATAAAAGGATACTATTTGCATTTTCCCAATCATTCATTAGTTGGAATTTCCATTGTTACAGAGTGTAAAATCGAAAAATAAAAATCTGAAATTTTTCGAAAACGAGCATTCGATATTCACCAGAAGCAATATTATTCTTCTAAGTTGTTTTAAGTAAAAAATGAAAAATTATTTTTCTGTTGGATGGATAGACAGAAATACTAGGATTTTCCAATATTTTTAATTTCCACTGTTAAAAGGCCTTAGGGCTTTTTAAAAGGAATGAAAGTTCAAATTTTTAAAAGGTTATTGTATACGATCTATCGATGCTAAAGGTTTGAAATGTTAGTACTAGAGTGTGAATAGTTAATGGGTTTACACCAGCAGCAGCAGCAGCAATTTACTGTATAATTCCCAGGGAGTTAGGGAAATGTAACCATATTGTCTCAAGAGATAAACGAAAAATTGTTTTTGCGTTAGCTTTTCAATATTACGATTTACATTTTCTGAATCACCCACTAGTCCCAATTTCCACCCTTAGATTCCGCTGAACTCGTGAAATGATTAACTTCATTCTCTTTCATCACGAGAGTTCCATAGGGTCCACAGATCATATGTTGTTCTTCTAGTTACTTATTTAGGTAATTAAAAACCTAATCGTATATACTTGCACTTTTCCTATTCGTCATGTTTTGATGTTACAGAACAGTATTTCAACGTTGTTCTTCGTTATATTTATATTTTTACATAAAATAAATTGTGACTGAAATAAAAAAGTATTTAATCTACAGAGTGGAATAAATCTAGAGAAATATTTCCTGAGCGTATAAGTTTATTTTTTAATACAGTAACAGTAATCAGTTAAGAAATTTCTCGACATTAGTTTCAACAGAATGTTTATAATTACTCTGTTTTTTGTCGATATCAAATTTACAGTAGTGATAGTATTTAATTTTTTATTATGTAAATAAAGTAGTTGTATTTTTTTTTAAATTTCTTAAAACGTAGCGAACCACGGATTCTTCGAGACCACAAATTACAGGACTAAAGACGTTTGAGAGTATCACAAACGTATAAACGTAACAGATATTGTTTATAAAGTGGCCATTGAGTGCATATAACGTTAGTTAACATATTATTATTAAAATTGGCAGTAATCTAAAGAATAAAAAGCAAATATATATATATAAATTGAAATTGAAAGCATTCCATATGAATGAAAGTTTTTTGGCGAAAAATTATCGTTCGTATGGAATTCTTGTAATTTCCACTTGTGACAAAAAATGACCTTCCACAAATGAATAAGTAAAAATATTAAATAATCTAGCCCTACCAGGCTTGTGTTCAGGAAGTGGCTTATGAAGGGGCTCCAGTTTACCTCGTACATTAATTTCTTTGGTAGCCACTGAAAAGAAGAATGTTTTCAGCCATCAACTTATGCTAAATATAAATAAATAAATACCCCCTCAAGCAGCTGCTTGCCACAGAGGTCTGAAAGGAGCCTGTCAGTTTATATGCCATACCTAGGGTGGTTTTATTCTTTGATCCCTAAACAGGCGATTAGTGGCAAGCTTTTTTTTTAAATATATCACCTCAAGGAGCTGCTTGCTACAGAGGTCTGACAGACGTCTATCACTTTATACGCCATAGTAGAAGGTCTGTGAGGATGGCGGGATAAACAACACAAACATCCATGCCTTACCCACGGCTTGAACCCAGGCTCCTTTGATCAGTAGTTAAGGGTGTTAACCACTCGGCCATTGGACGCTTTAACGAAAGGAAAACCCGAAAACATGCTGCCTCAAGCTACATTAAAGGAAGTGTATGTGGCCATTATATCAGTTTTTATTTTTTGGACTGTTTGTATTGCTATATTGTTTGGACAAATAAACATTTATTGCATTAAATTTTTAAACGTTGATGCATGAAACCGTCCCTTTGAAGCCTCCGACCGATTACGGTGGCACACGTCGCATACGCCTAGGGTGCAGACGCCTAGTATTAGGTATATATAATAGAAAGGTTCGAACCCTTTTCCCCTTTGAGAATTTTTAATCACCTAAAGAGAGGATCACCTAAAGAGCAGCAAATACGTATTGCACAAATTTTTCAAGAATCATATTTTTACCAAAATGCCAGAACGGAGTTCTACTCCGTTCTCAATTTTACTTTCTAGTCCATGCTAAAAATATTTTACCATTTAATGTCGTATGCCTATCCAATTCATTAAAAGGGTCATATTACATTTGTTTTCGGATAGCGGCACATAACCTAGGGAGGGGCTATATGCATACGTACATTCTTACATATATATACGACAGATATATAACAGAGATATAGACAGAGATGTAATGATATAGACTCTCATATACAAAATCGAAATATTTGGCAATATAGATTACCCGTTTTTGATTTTAAAACTAGATTATTTAAAGCTTCTTTACATTTTAAGTTTTTAACCCCCGATGACAGCATTTGTTGAAAAAATTGTATGCTCCTACATAAAATAAAATTTTAATATTTCAGATTCTGTTCAGTGTGATACCTTTCCGTGAATCTTGCACGCATATATTATCCTCTATTGATGATATCCAGTTGCTTTTAGATGATCATATTGTGAAAGCCCAAACGATGAGAGGATCGCCTTTTGTTAAACCATTTGAGCCATCTGTTCGGTGAGTGATTTTTTCTTATATTCCGTAACTTAAATCTCAATAAAAATTTTGTATTTTTTCTTCTATCCTTCGCTATTAAAGTTCGAAGGTTTTAGGGAGTATTATGTATATATGTTATTCATACTGAATATACTTTATATATATATAAAATTAATAATAAAATAATAATTATATATATATTTATATGAATACTGAATGATAGCAGTCTGTAATATCATCGGTTGTTCCAATATATTACATAATGTGCATAAATGGGAGAAGTAACCACAAGAGGCCTCACCCATCGTTCGCGGATGTGACTGTTCTCTGAAAAACTATAAAATCTGATTCGCCGATCGCGGATCAACTAAGACGTACATAAATAGTCTTTGAATAAATTTTTTAAAATTTTCAGTGAAATTTTCATCATATCTGATAAATAGCTCTATTGTTTAATATGTAAACACTGGTTATTTTACTCGTGTTTTACTAGTACAACACAAAAAAAGCTTGTGATATTTCTCAGACCGCATTTTCTCATTAAAATATTCTTAATTTCAACTTAACCTAATAGGTATCTATTCTTAATTTTATAATAAGTCATAATTAATGATTAAATTCACATAACGAAAAATAACAAAGTAAATATTTTTTACATCTATAACTCGGTTTGGGGATGTTTTGTCGTATGAATATTGTGAATATCACTCTTCTCTGGTTGAATGACACTTTTTTCTTCCTGAAAATGGGGACTGCAACGTATCCCGAATTTCGCATGGTATAACCTCTCATAAACCAACTTACCTATGCAAACTTATTATCCTTTATTAATTATTACCTATCTTCTTATTGCTTTTCGCTCGTCATTTGTCGATTTGTGAAAACAATTGTTCCAACATTTCACATTTATGTGTCAAATCAAAGCTTATAAATGCGGGGAGTGTCATAGGCTAAAAAAATTTGTCCGCCCATTCTTTCTTCCCCTCTAAAAAAGGGAATATGAAAATGATTTTTCTGCTATATCTTCTCAACGTGAACTAGAATTACGAGTAAGGTGTGAAATGAAACCTTATATGAGGACCGTCGTAGACTATTTCCAATTTTGCCTCCCCCCTCAACATTCTCCTCCCCCAAAAAAGGGACTGATTTTCGTGCGGGAGGACCTTAACGAGTTATATCTCAAATTAAAGCTTGCGATGTTTCCAATGTCATGAGCTACTTTAAACACGATTCCAAAAACAGGGGTAGGGAAAATGTGGTCGATATTTATGAGTCACATATCGAATGAAAGTTTCTAAAGGTAAGTGTTTTTCAATTTATTTATATTTTCAATAATTGTTTTAATGATTTTTTTATTTTTTCAATTTATTTATATTTTTCTTTTGTCATTACAAAAGAAAAATATAAATAAATTGAAAAAATTCAAAAATGCCTATCTTTCCATCATCATATTTATAAAACTAAAGCATATCGATGGGGCATTCAGTCACTGAATTCATATTCACTGCAAAGGAAGATAGGGCCCTGATTTATGTCTTTAACAAGATTGCTTGCACCTTTCTTCCTTTGAAGTGAATACGAATTCAGTGATTGATTGCACCATCGATGTGCGGTAGTTTTATTTTCTAATATGTAGAGAGCATATGGGAAGAGTGGTATTTTTAAAATTTTTTTAATTTATACTTCTCCAGCGTTATCGCTGTATAATCTGTCATCATATAAATGAGCATAAGGTGTAGTGTGAAATCTGATTATAAAATGTCTGATATACCTACTTTTATTTTTCATATGCATTTACCCATATTAAAATGTGGCGTTTTATATGAACTTGAGAGGAAGTGAAAAACAAAAAGAAGACAGAAAAACATTTTTTAGATTGAAAAGATTTTTTTCGACGCATTTATTCATATATTAAGGAATATATCACTCTGAATTTAACATCGATCAGTTTTAGAGGAAAAATTGTCTTGAGCTGGGTGGGATGCGAACTCAAGACCTACTGATAACATGTCAGGTGCTCTGGACCACTGATCTACCAGTCGACGATCGAAATTTCCTCTAATTGATGCTATGAACTTTCTACCAGCAGTACACAATTTTCAGTATCTCATGAAGGTATTGTCCCAGCTGCTCTCAGCCTCAAGAAACAATGACAAGCATGTCATGAAGATAGTAAGTATATTTTGAGTACACAATTGTTTAGCTTGAAGAGATTTTTCCGACGTATTTATTCATATAGTAAGGAAGATATCACTCTGAGTTTAACGTCGATCAATTTTATAGCAAAAATTGTCTTGTGCCGGGTGGGATACGAACCCACGACCTCCTGATAACATGTCAGGTACTCTGGACCACTGAGCCATACCAAAAAACTCTTATATCTAAGCAGTTTTATACTCAGAATATACTTGCCATCTTCATGACATGTTCTTCATTGTTTCACGAGGCTGAGAGCAGCTGGGACAGTACCTTCATGAAACACGGTGAATTGTGTATTGTTGGTAGAAAGTTCATAGCATCAATTAGAGGAGATCTTGATTGGCGGCCAGTAACTCCGTGGTCCAGAGCACCTGACATGTTATCAGGAGGTCGTGGATTCGTATCCCACCCGGATCAAGACACTTTTTCCTCTAAAATTGATCGACATTGAATTCAGAGTGATATCTTCCTTAAGACAGAAAAAGAGCTTTTAGAATAGAAATTGAAAACATATTTAAGTTCCTGGAATGTAACAAAAAATTTCGAATTTCCTGGACATATTACACTGAAATCTGACAAAGTAATCTCACAATATCTGTCATTGGCCTAAGACAGTTCTGCTGCAACAATTCAATCAGAATCCATCCTTGAAGTACGTGAAGATGTCTCTCAAAATAAATTCAAACCACAATCCAGCTTAATGAAAATATTCAATCTCAATAGTTCCATGTCTTCCCTCTCAATCATGCATATTAAATGGAACTGTTAATTCGTTGTCAACTTGAGCTATTGAAAGTTCTTTTACCTTGAAAATAGACCTGAGTCAGTTTTTGGAACTCATGAATCCTCAAAAATAGAATTCAAGTAAGAGTAAAGGACAATAAATAGGTCTCTAAATCCAAGTGTGTTCACAAGAATTATTGAACATGGAGAGAAGTTGCAGCGAGAATGGTTGGTGTATACCACAACTAACAAGAACGTATATTGCTATACAGGTATTATAATTATTTTCCGAGGGAAATGCAGAATTCTTTCAAAAGACCAGTGACTGGAAAAATATTTTTAACAAACTATTGAATACGAGACCTTGTTGGACCATATGCCATCTATGCGCATTTTTATTTGCTAGAACTATAAGTCTTGGTCTCTTGTGATAGCAGTCTACAACGAACGTCAGTACTAGAGGGAAATACCGAAAAAGAGTTATCGCCACAATTATACAGGGTATCCCAATAAAAACTTGTACCCAATTAATTAATGTATATTTTAACAAATAGAGTGGACAGACGTCAATCAATACCTACTTTGGTTACCTTAAAATAATACATTTTCAAAATGTTCACCGCCAACACCAATGCATTCTTGACAACGGACATACAACAGAGTGATCAAAATGACATATAAATCCTCTGGTGGATAAACTGCACTACACTAATAGAGATGGTAAATTAATTGCTTGCTCTACCATTATGTGTAGATTTTCCCTGGCCCATTACACATAGTTGTGTCGATTATCAATACCATTAAGTTTGAAACTGGCCTTATTTGATCAAAGAAACATTTGTATCTGGAAACGTTTCTCTTTCTTAAATATGTGCAAAAAACCACTTACAAAATTCAATTCGACAATCTGAAGCGTCCTGTTCATTGCAGGAAGCAGTCTGTGTATGTATGGTTTTCGCTTCAGACGTCACGAAATGCGATGAACACTGGCTTTACAGATATCACTCTTGCATGAACATTGCCTTATAGACATCTGCGGAGATCGTATGAAGGTCTGTAACACTTTCTCAGCATTTCCATCATCAGTTGATGGCTCGGCTTCCCAAAGCGTCTCTTGTTTATATTTTGCACTGTTCATCCGCCTTAAAAGCATCACGTATCCTTGCAATTCTTACCCGTATGGTGGTAATCCAAATTAATTTTGCCAACGTCTTAGACCTCAATCACATTCTATTCCAGTAGCACTTAAGAATCCACTTACGTTGCTCAAATGTCAGTTTCTCCGCCATTTTGCTTTGCACTGGGTAGTGCCCTGTAGTAATGACGTGTAAAAATATCCTTATAATACTTTCAAACCCTAACACTGTCTTTATTGATATATGTGTTATTAACATTTGAAAGATGTATATATTTTATAGGGATACTCTGTATTTTTGGCTCGTAATGCTATGGCTTTCATAGAAAAAAATTCATAAAGAACCCAGAGGGAATTATATCAATGTTTTGGAGTATATGGCAAAATTTAACCTATTTCTGCAAACGCATTTAAATAATAATTCTAACTCAGGGAACGGAACCATTGTTTTTAATTTGCAACGAATTTATTACTCTAATTAATGACAAAATCTGTAATTTCCAGGTTCGAGTCCCAGCTTGGTCAGCGTTGAGATTTATCTCCGCAAAATTCTCCGCCCTGCCCACGGTCACTAGGGGACACCAATGGGCTTTGAAAGGCCGCCGTCCATCAGATGGGACGTGGATCCGTGTGCGGGAGAGCCATATCCTGTGCACGTTAAAGAACACGCTGGATGGCCTTGACTGGAGGATACCATCTGTCTCCCAACAGCTGCTCCAGTGGGTCCCCTCCCCCAATCTTTTCTGAGCCTTCGGGTCCATCTGACCTGGCCATTTAGCCTATGGTGTGCAAAAAAGTGCCGCTCAGAGGTAAAACAACCCAACCCAAAATGACAAAATAAGAAATAATGTGGTAAAAAACTGAAAAAAAAAATTCAAAATTTTTATCAATTATTATATCACATCCAATTTCAGACTTAATGACTGTAATAGTTCGTTATACCCTGCACAGTAAAGTATACGAAATATTTCTATCCATTTTACCGATAACCTCGCATAGCGTGGAAAATTTAAAAAACCGTTTTACTAGAATATATTTAAAATTACAGCTATCCCTCGATAGACACGGTACTCAGTTCACACAATTTTGGCTTTGCAACGTCAAAAAATGCAACCAGTTTCGATTTACACGGTACTGACTGAGATTTCCTTTCTATGTACGTCTCAGTCAGTACCGTGTAAATCGAAACTGGTTGCATTTTTTGACTGTGCAAAGCCAAAATTGTGTGAACTGAGTACCGTGTAAATTGAGGGATAGGTGTACTATAAAATTGTAGGAGTCAAAGTTATGATAATGGGTCGAACATACCCATTGTTTTTGAGGGAAAATGCCATATCTTGGCCGCAAGCCTGATGATTACGGAAGTAAATAGATTCACGTATCCTATCCACAATGTATTGATTAGTCCATCGACAGAATTTATTTTTTTGTGCAAGCCATTCCAGAAATTTAGTTGGAAATGCAATTGCCGAGAGTTGTATAGAAGTGATAAGCTTTTTCAGTATGTTTCAAGAACTTTACTTGTTTTTTCTAGATCAACTCCTTCGTGGTATGTTATGGAAAGTTATTATTTGGAAAAAATATTTTGCTATTAAACTTGTATCAGATACTAGCGGTATGCACTTATGCTGTAGAGCCATTGAATAAAAATTACGGTTAGACTAAAGAAGCTTTAAAGTCACTTTCATCAAATCACTTTGAGAAGCGTGTTATTAGAGTACAAGAGTAGAAACTGCATGACCACATAAAATAATAGATGAGTTTGAGTTTGTTTTATTAATATGTACTTGGAATAAAATGTTAACTAAAATAAATGCTGTCAATAAATCTGTGCAATCGTCTAAAGGAGTGATTTTCAAAGGAAGCATTTTCATGAGTTTTTTGTTGAAATAGATTTAATAGAATAGCGAATTCTTCTTATATTAGCATCGTCTTAGAGACTATTAACGTTTTAAAGTGCTGAGGGTGGGGTTAGAAAACAATTCTTGGCAAAATGTGGCGTTCGACTCAAAATGTTTGGAATCACAGTTCGTTCAACGCTTCTACAGCATAACTGCATACCACCTGCTGCATACCACTAGTATCTAATACCGGTTTACAGGATTATTAGTAACAGCTTTGTCAGTGCATAATATTTTAATTGTGTTTACTTAAAATATCCATAATTACTTCGACCGCGTTAAAAGCGAATCTGAAAAAAAAAAACAATCTAGAATTAAAACCTGTAAAAATAAATCAAAGAGACAAATTACTAGAAAACTATATTTTGATAAGAATTTGGTGAATAATGTAGAATTAAAAGGTAAAGAATATTTCAAAGTACATGTTTCTTTTGTTGTGGTGATAGAAAAATTTTTAATATCGGCAGAAGAAGCGAAGTTTGTAAGGATGAAAGCAAAATATGTGATATGTTGTTTAATTATAATAAAGAAAATTGCAACGATTATATTAAAAATATTGCAGAATCATATAACAGTGATGTAAATGTTAACGAATTGGAAAAAAAAATCAACAATTCGTTATTTTTCAACATCAGATCTAAAATCGACCTCATAGAACTTATTCACAATTTAAAAAATATTTCTTCATTCTCAAATGTTGAAATCAAGATCTTTTTTTTGCCAATGAGTAAAGCCAAATGGGACCTTTCATTTTCCGTACTGAAAATTGTTAAAATTTCTTCACGAAATAGATTAATAGAGTAAAAATTAAATCCTCTGGCAATTTTGTACATAGAAAAAGAAAATACTTTATATCGAAAGTATATTATAATAAAATTAATTAATGATTTAAACGAATCGAAAATTCGAAAGAAAATGTAATTATTTTTTCCAAAGAAAAGTTCCAAGTTTAATTCAAGTATTTTTTGCATAGAAATATACTAAATGCGTTTTTATTTTAGTTTGTTTTATAATTTTATGCAATTGTGGTTTCCAAATTGTTTTTATATTATATCTACAGAACACAGTAATTTAAACTGTTGGAATCCCATATACACCGAAGAGCCAAAACATTATGACCAGCATGACTTGATGCAAAGCAAAGCAATTGCAGGTAAACGACGGCGCGTGTGAAGGTCATGAAATGGTATAACACCTGATACTGAGCTCTGTTAATTATTGTTATTCTTGTTCTTCAGATGGGAAAGGAAGCGGCTTAAGTGAGTTTGACAAAGGCCAAATTGTAATGGCCAGACGACTTGGTCACAGCATTTCCGAGACGGCAAAGCTTGAGGGATGCTCACGGTAAACCGTTGTTAGTACCTTTAAAAAGTGGTCCGAGGAGAGAAAAACCATGAACAACCGGCAAGGTGAGGGCCAACCACGGCTCATCGATGCTAGAGGTGAGCGAAGGCTATCCCGTATAATATACGAGCCAACAAAAGGAATACTGTGGTGCAACTCGCTCATAATTTGAATGCTGGTGACGGGAGTAATGTGTCACAACACGTATTACATCGAACCCTGTTGAAAATAGAGCTGCGTAGACAGGCTGCTCCGAGTGCCCACGCTAACTCCTACAATGCTGATGCGAACATCAAAACTGGACCTTGAATGATTGGAAGAAGGTAGTGTGGTCCACTGAATCTCGTTTCCTATTGCATCATGTGGGTGGGTGGGTAAGTGTGCGTCGTTTACCTTGGGAAGTGTAATGCACAAGCCGGTGGAGGAAATGTAATGCATTTGGGCAATGTTCTTCTGGGAAACCTTGGATTCGGTCATTCATGTTCAGGAAACTATGACGTCTGCCACCTACCTAAACATCATTGCAGACCTGGTATATCCTTTCATGGCATCGGTATTTCCCTCTAGTAGTGCCTTCTTTCAGCAAGATAATGCTCCATGCCACACTACTCGGATTGTTGGAGAATGGTTCGCGGAACATAAGTAAGACTTCCAGGTATTGCTCTGGCCTGCAAACTCCCGAAACATCAATTCAATCGAGCATCTGTCGTTTGTTTGGAACAGCATATCTGATCTGCAGTAGCTCAACCACGTAACTTACAATATTTAAAGGATCTGATTTTAACATGTTGGTACCAGATACCATAAGACACGGTCAGAAATCTTGTAACGTCCATGACTCGTGGGGTAAGAGCTGTTTTGGAGGCACGTGGAGAGGACCAATATAGGCAGGTGGTCATAATGTTTTGGCTCTTCGGTGTATAACTCTGTGCCTAGGGCCTGACAATGACTAAACGTGGTTCTGGTGAATGGTAAACTACATTCAAAACTCCTAACCTAATGTCCGACTCCGCCTGCTTTTGGTGGAGGCCATTAGTACCTTCAAAAGAGGTACGTTCTTGTGGAAAGGAACGGTAGGAGACGGATGCCAGATCAGTGCGGCCTACTGATCTGGACAACTGTGACTACTTTTTTCTTCTATCCTGATGAGGAGTGGTGAACCATATAGGGTCCTGATGCTAACCATATATGTCAACCTGAACGGAATTATGACTTTGAGGTTCATTACGGATCCTGAATTTGCTGCACTGGTGTGTTTCTGTGGAAGGAAAATCTCTCGTTGTGTTTTCCGTTTGTTTGTGGGTTGACAGCCCCAAGTGAATAGATTTACAGGATATGTTTTATCAGCTGGTGGATTATTCTGAGCAGAGGTGATCGAAGGCACCAGAACTTTGCTTCTACGCATCGTAAAATTTTACATTTGAGAAAGTCTTCCATTGTAGATAGCTGCAGCCTTTAGTAGTGGGGGAGCAGATCTTTGTCCAATGTTAGGGAGCTGTCTGATATTGTCGGCATTCCCTCTCGCAATAAACATAGTTTCTTTAAACATTCCACCAACCATTTTCTCTTCATAGGTAGTTGGAATGTGAGGATTTTGCACAGTGCTTATTCTCTTGATGTCCTCACACAAGAATTCCACCATTATAATTTAGGTATTCTCGGCTTGCAAGAGACCAGATAGACAGATGAAGGTCAGATTCTTAAAAAATATCTTAAATCGGGATCAGATGCAGAGACTTAGCATATGCTGCAGCCAAGCATGACAGCCCCCCCCCCCCCATCCGACTTTCCACTGCAAGTTCCATACATGGACTTCCTGCAGTGTTTTACCACCGAGCTCTGGTACGTAGCAGAGATCTTGGTCTGAACAGGTTGGTAACAAACGTTTATAAACGCCCATAATCAAACCGTGACAGTCATGTTTCCACAGCAATCGCGAGGAAGTTATATTTCCTCGACTCCATTTAAATCATTCATTTATTACACATTCACTTGTTCTGAGGGTGTGAGTTTTGTGACACCATTTTAACTATAAAAATATTTTTTTCGCATGTCATGCTTTTACCCTTGAATGGCGTACTTAATTTAACTTTCTTACTAATTATTACGTCCGAGCCACTTACACTTGGACATCTTTTATCTGATGAATCCTGTATATCAGCTATTTTTGACTATTTACGCTTTACAGGGTATTTTAACCGGATATGAATTTATTTGTTTTGTATTTTTTCGTTTTATCAGACTAGGGGAAAAACAGTGTAACGCTCCAAAATATATGTTAAATTTGTACTCTAGACATTCTGGCTGATCCAAAATATATGTTAAATTACTGGATAGCTTCCGATAAAGTAAAATAAAGGTTCCCTTTTAAATATAATAAACGTTATTTATTGAAAAACAATTCACATCAAAAAGATTATCAATTATTAAAAATAGTTAATTCTAGTCAAAAATTAAAAAAATTCCTTGCTCAAGAGAAAACATTGGAAGTCAAAAACTATTTCATAAAACAAATAAAGTTTATTTCCAAAATCTAGACTCACCTAAGTGAAACTTCTTCTAGAAAATTCTCTGAGCAACTAACAGATCATCATCATCATCATCATCATCATCATCATCATCATCATCATCATCATCATCATCATCATCATCATCATCATCATCAAGCAGCCATGGGCTACGGAGGTCCAACCAGACCGTGCAATTTAGTTCTCCGAGCAGGTCTATCCTGAGCTACATCTACTGCATTTTGGCCACTGCACACCAATTCTAACAAGGTCCTGTTTGACATTGTCAGCCCACCGCAACCTAGGTCTCCCCTTCTTTCTGAAGCCTTTAGGCGCACTGTTCATAACCCTATTCGCCAATCTATAATTATTCATACGGGCAACATGGCCAAACCAATGGAATCTCTCTCTGCACAACATGCTGCTTAAAGGAGGTTGAAAACTCCTTTGCCTAACCTCATCATTAGTTACAAAGTTTAACCACCTAATGTCCAAAATACTGCATAAGCATCTAAAATCAAAAGCATCTAGTTTCCTGTTATCTTGTTTACAAAGTGTCCAGGTTTCACTACCATAACTAACCCTAGAAACAACCAAACTATTATACAGTCTAATTTTAGTCTTTAGGTGTATACGCCTATTTCTTCACACTCTCCACAGATTCTTAAAAGTCCCGGCAGCAATCCCTATTCGTGTTAATCTCATGCCGCACATCACCATTATCTGTTACATAGCTCCCAAGATAATTAAACTGTGACACCTACTTAAGACTGCAACCATTCAGATTAACTGAATCACAGCCTGCCTGACCAATTTTCATCACTTTAGTTTTCTCTCTGTTTATAACCAAACCTACTCTACTACCAGTCTCATCAACAGCTCGAATGAAAGAGTTCATCTCATCAACATCATTTGCAAAAGGGCTAAATCATCAGCATAATCTAAATCAGAAATTTTCGTATCTTTAGCCCATTTAAAGCCAAAATCTTTCCCTTGAAGTAAATTTCGTATAACATAATCAATAACCAAGCTAAAGAGAAAAGGAGACAAAATGCACCATTGTCGAACACCAGAAGTAATGCTAAACCAATTGCTACAAGCCTTACCAACTCTCACACACGACTCAGTGTTATTGTAGAGAACTTTCATTATGTTAACTAACTTGTCTGGTATACCATATGATTTCACAATCAACCAGAAATTATGACGATCAACAGAGTCGAAAGCCTTTTTGAAATCAACAAAGCTAGCAACCAAAGGTTTCTGAAACTCTAAACATTTCTCAAGAATCTGCCTAAGTGAAAATATCTGATCCACACATCCCCTGCCACTTCTGAATCCACATTGCTCATCACGCAATTGGCTGTCAACCAGATTCTTAATTCTATTAAGCAAAATCATGGAAAGAACTTTACCTGGAATAGAGAGTAGGCTAATACCCCTTAGTTATCACAAGAACTGCGATCACCTTTTTTGAAAATAGGGATAACAATAGCTCTGGTAAAATCCTTAGGAACCATGCCTTTATCATAAAAGATATTCAGAATTTCAGTCATCCAAGTAGTAACCGAAACATTCCCAGCTCTAAGCATTTCTGTAGTAATTTCATCTTCTCCTGGGGTTGATGATGATGATGATGATGATGAAGTTTAAGTTTAGAAACAGCCAAAATAACTTCAGATTGTGTTTTAGGGCCAACATTAAATCCACCAATGCATCTATCATCATTGCAAACAATGGGAATAGAACTAACCGCATTGTTTAGAATATCACTGAAATGCTCAGCCCACCTAGCCATGACAGAATCCTGACCTACTATAACCTTACCTTGTTTATCCTTCAATCCCTGTAAAACCTGTCCGTTTTCTACCACACAAAACATTAACTATCTGGTACAGCTCTCTGCTGTTGTGCTGTCTAACTGCTTCCTCGGCTTTGTCAGCCAAACCATCAAGTCAAAGATTCTTATCAGCAGCTAACTGATCTTTTACACGTTTATTAAGTTCTCTGTAATGCTTTTTATTAGGACTAGTAGAGTATTGATTAAGGACATTCCTGCAGTTCTTTCTTTCCGAAATAAGCTCAAGTGCCTTATCACTTAGATAATTCTGACTCTTCTGCTCCTTTTTTCCTAAAAGAGTACTGTTAGTGTCCAAAAAAGCCTGTTTAAAATGATCCCATTCTTCCTCAACTTCAGTACTAAGCATACCATGACTGTCATAATGACTAAGTAACCTATCATGGTAAGCTTTGGCTATAACTGGGTCTTTCAGAGCTTCAGTATTAAAAGCAAATTTTTTAACCCTAGCACAACACTTTTTAAGTTTAAGTTGCAAGACACGTTTAACAAGATAATGGTCTGATCCAATTTCAACTCCCCTATATGACCTGGTATTCCTAACAGAACTAGCCCATTTGCAGTTAATTAATATATAATCAATCATATTCTTATTCCACCCATCGGGTGAAACCCATGTGTACTTATGTATGTCGCGGTGTTTGTAATAAGTGTTAGTTATTCTAAATTCATTGAGTTTATTTACCTGCAGGAGACGCTGCCCATTGCCATTGCAGGTACCAATACCAGAAGGGCCTATTACTCCTCCCCAAAGGTCAGAGTCAGTACCAACTTTGGCATTGAAGTCACCAAGAACAAGGGGAATATCTCCTTTCTTGACAGAATTCAAAATATCCTGAAGTTGTTCATAAAACCTATCATTCTCATCCTCATCGGCATCCTCAGTGGGGGCATAATAGCAGATAACATTCAGGTCTTTAACGCTTGTCCGAAATTTTGCTGTAAGAAACCTTTCATTAATGCACTTATATCCTAGAAGAGCATCACTAGCGTGTCTGCTGAGAAGCATACCCACGCCTTGGTGATGCTTATTGTCGTCTCTCCCTGAAAAGAGAAATTTAAGATTATTTTTAAGAATCTGACCTTTATCTGACCTCTGGTCTCTTGCAAGCCGAAAATATCTAAATTATAACGGTGGAATTCTTGTGTGAGGACATCATAAGAAAAAGCTCTGTGCAGAGTCCTCACATTCCAACTACCTATGGAGAGAAAATGGTTAGTGGGATGTTTAAAGAAACTATGTTTATTGAGAGAGGGAATGCCGACAATATCAAACAGCCCCCTAATCACAGACATGGGGCAAAGACCCGTTCCCCCACCACTAAAGGCTGAAGCCATCTACACTGGAAGACTTCCTCCAATGTAGAATTTGAGGATGCCAATAGAAGCAAAGAGTTCAGGTGCCTGCGATGACCTCTGCTCAGGACTATCCACCAGCTGATAAACGTATCCTATGAATCTATTCACTTGGGGCTGACAACCCACAAACAAACAGAAAACCAGCGGAAGATTTTCCCTCCACAGAAGCCCATCAGTACAGCAAAATCAAAATCCATGATCAAGCTCAGAGCCATATATCTGTCCACTCCAGTGGGTTTATATGGTCAGCACCAGGACCCTGTGTCGTTGACCACCCCTCAGCAGGGTAGAAAAAAGAAAAAGAAAAGCAGCCATAGTTGTCCAGATCAGTAGGCCACACTAATCTGGCAGCCCTCCCCTTCCGTTCACTTCCATAAGAGAGTATCTCTTTTGAAAGGTACTAAAGGTCTGCACCACGAGAAGGCGGGGTCGGACATTAGGTGCTAGGCCTGGCCGGTTCTATGCATCATCACAGGGGATTGGTGCATAGCTCTCCTTCCAGTGACTACCTAGCAACCATTTACAGACCCAATATTTACAGTTCACTCAATGAAAACGCTTCACTGAGCTCTAACAAAATCTCACCCACATTCTACATTTTTTCTCCTCTCTAACTAACTCCAAAAAACTCCGTAACCTACATCACGTATGCGTGACCTTCATCACATCACTTACATTTCACGTGGCGCGCAATTGACACGTGAAGCAATTGACACGGAAAGTACACATTTGCATAAATCATGCAAAGAACTTGGAACAGAAAGTAGGCTGATACCCCTATAGTTATCACAAGAACTGCGACACTTTTTTTAAAATAGGGATAATAAGAGCTCTGTTAAATCCTTACTAACCATGCCTTTATCGTAAAAGATATTCAAAATTTCAGTCATCCATGTGGTAACCGAAACATTCCCACCTCAATCATTTACGTAGTAATTTCATGTACCTCTGGATATTCATGTAGTTTAAGTTTAAACAGACAAAATAACTTTAGACTTTGTTTTAAGGCTAACATTAAAGCCCCTAATGCATCTATCATCATTACAAACAATGGGAGTCATTGTTTAGAACAGGGGTTCTCAACGTGAGGTCCTCGTACCCCTTGGTGGTTTGCGGTAAAATTTTTTGGGGTACGCCGTGAGAGCTCAAAAGTCGCTAGATCTAGTAACGAAGTCGCTAAGTTGGCATTATTATACTATAACTATAGTTTTATCTAGCTATATAAGCGGTACGTCAGTTACATGCACATTTGCAGGGGGTATGTGAAGCATAAAAGGTTAATAACCACTGGTTTAGAACATCACTGAAATGCTCAGCCCACCTAGCCATGGCAGAATCCTCACCTTCTATAACTTTACCTTGTTTATGCTTCAATCCCTGTATACCTCTCTTTGTTATCCTTCAGTCCCTGTATACCTCTCCTTGTTTATCCTTCAATCCATGTATACCTTCTCTGTGTTTCTACCACATAAAACATTAACAATCTGGTACAGCTCTCTGCTGTCGTGCTGTCCTAGCTGCTTCTTCGGATTTGTTAGCCAAGCCATCAAGCCAAAGATTTTTATCAGCAGCTAACTGATCCTTTTCACGTGCAGAACCTCAGCAGAAAAACAACACAAATATCCCTGCCTTATCCAGGGCTTGAACCCAGATCCCTTAGATCACTTAAGCTCGCTAAAGCTCCCTTAGATCACTTAAGCTCGCTAAAGCTCCTTTAGATCACCCAAGCTCGCTAACCACTTAGCAACAGGACGGCTTATTATATATTAATTATAATTAACAGCAAATTGGCTAGTTCTGTTTGGAATACCAGGTCATATAGGGGAGCTGAAATTGGATCTGACCATTACCTTGTTAAAAGTGTCTTGCAACTTGAACTTAAGAAGTGTTGTGCTACGATTAAAAAATTTACCTTTAACACTGAAGCTCTGAAAGATCCAGTTATAGCTAAATCTTACTTGTTAGGTTATGTTACTAGGTTAGTTATTATGACAGTCATGGTATGCTTACTACTGAAGTAGAGGGAGAATGGTGCCATTTTAACAGGCTTTTCTTGAAACTGACTCTTTTAGGAAAAAAAGAGCATAGTAGGCAAAATTATTTAATGATAAGAGAGGAGCTTATTTTTGAAAGAAAGAACTGCAGGATTATCCTAATAGGAAGCATTTCAAAGAGCTTAATAAATATTTAACGGATCAGTTAGCAGTAGATAAGAATCTTTGACTTGATGGCTTGACTGACAAAGATGAGGACACAGTTAAACAGCACAATAGCCGATGTACCAGATAATGTTTTTTGTGGTAAAAAACTGGCAGGTATACAAGGATTGAAAGATGAACAAAGTTTATAGAAGGTGAGGATCTGTCATGGCTAGGTGGGCTGAGCATTCAGTGATGTTCTAAGCAATGTGGTTAGTTCTGCTCCCATTGTTTGTAATGATCATATATGTATTATGGGCTTCAATGTTGATCCTATAATGCAGTCTGAAGTTATTTTGGATATTTTTAAACTTCAACTACATAAATACCCAGGGGTAGGTGAAATTACTACTGAAATGCTTAGAGCCATGAATGTTTCTGTTACCACATGACTGACTGAAATTTTGAATATATTTTGTGATAAAGGCATTGTTTCTAAGGATTATAGCAGAGCTATTGTCTCAATGTTTAGAATATGTGATCGTTGGTTGATATCCCTATAGTTATCAGAGTAATTGTGGTAACTCTAGGGATATTAACGTATTTTCTGCTCCAGGTAAATATCTTTGCCTGGAAGAGAAATTGTTGATTGTGCTTAATAGAATTAAGAATTTGGTTGATGGTCAATTGCGTGATGAGCAGTGTGGATTCAGAAGTGGTAGGGAATGTGTAGATCAGAAATTTTCACTTCAGCAGATTCTTGAGAAATGTTTAGAGTTTCAGAAACCTTTGGTTACTAGATTTCTTGATTTAAAAAAGACTTTTGTTTCTGTTGATCGTCATAATTTGTGGTTGATCCTGAATTCCTATGACGTACCAGACAAGGTAGTTAAGAATGAAAACTCTCTATTATGATATTGAGTCGTGTGTGAGAATTGATAAGGCTTGTAGCAATTGGTTTAGCATTATTTCTGGTGTCCGACAAGGGTACATTTTGTCTCCTGTTCTCTTTAGTTTGGTTATTAATTATGTTAGGCGATATGGCAAGGGAAAGTGGTTCGAAAGCATATTTTTAACTGCAAAACCAGGAGGTTCGAAGATTTTGGACTAAAATGATCTAGAGATCTGAAAAATTTCCAATTTGGGTTATGCTGATGATTTGACCCTTTTGGCAAATGATTTGATGATATCAACGCTGTCATTGGAGCTGTTGATGAGAGTAGTAGAATAGGTTTGGTGATAAATAGATAGAAAACTAAAGTGATGAAAATTTGTCATTTAAGCTGTGATTCAACATTGGAAGTGATGCCAAATTCAGGGTAGATGTAAAAATTGGGATTGCTGAATAGTTGCACTCTTTAGCAAGTATCTTAGTGTAATTATCGTGGGAGCCAGGGGTGTAAATATGGGTGGGATGGGGTAGGCTCCCTCTCATAATTAATCGGAGTTGGCAAAATTCGAAGCGACTTTGGGAGCAAGGCGAGTTCTAAATTCGGGATTGTTTTGGTAAAATTAAGGGGACTTAGCAAAAGCTAGACAGTAGTTGTCAAAATCGAGATAACTTGACGAACTCTGGGACAGTTGACAAAATTTGAAGTTACTTGGTAAAATATAAGTTAATCGTGAAAAGTGGGATTGGTTTTGTGAAATTAAGGAGAGTTGGCAAGAAAGAGAACTTGACAAAAGCTTGGGAAGTCGGCAAAATCGGCACAAGTTGGTAAAATATTAGGGAGTTGGCGAAATTCGGAGTGACTTGGCAAAATTAAATTCAGGTGAGATGTAAAAATTGGGATTTTTTCTGTAAAATTATGGCAAGTTGACAAAATCGAGGCAACTTGTCAAAACATATGGGAGTTGGGAAAATCAAAGTAACTCGGCAAAATCTAGGGCATTTGGCAAAATTCGAATCCACCTGGTAGAATACAGGTGAGTTTTGAAAATTGGGATTGTTTTTCTCAAATTAAGGAGAGTTGGGAAAATCGGGACAATTTGGTGAAATCTAAGGGAGTTGGCAAAATTCGAAGTGACTTGTTAAAATTCCGGTGACATCTAAAAATTGGGATTTTTTTGTGCAAAAATTATGGCAAGTTGTAAAAATCTAAGGGAGTTGGCAAAATTAGAAGCCACTTGGTAAAATACAGACAAGTTGTTAAAAATGGAATTGTGTTTGTGCAATTAAGGAGAGTTACACACACATAGCAAAACATATTGGCATACCATGATTTAATTTGCAGCCACTTACAGCGGTTAGAAGATGAGATAATGCAGCCCAATGTGACTGCCTCAGTAGGTGGTTGCACCGGCATGAACGGCAATACAGGAAGCAGTGGCATAGCAATACTCCAGCGTGGCATGGAGTCATAGAGTCGACGACTATGGTCTTGAGGAATTGCACAGCAAGCAGCTTTGACTTGCTCCCATAATTCAAGATTCCACGCCGGCCGGTGAGAGGATTGCACACGTTGTCCAATGTGGTCCCACAGATTTTCTATTGGGAATAAATCTGGAGATTGTACTGACCATGGCAATAATTAAACATGTTGCAAACATTGTCTGGATACCTTAGCAGTGTGTACATGGACGTTGTCATGCTGGAAAATGGGCTGCTGCATGCCTCCCAGGAACGGTAACAAAACAGGCTGCGGAACCACGCTAACGTATCTTGCAGCTGTCTGTGTTCCCGTGATACGGATAAGAGGTGACCTGTTGTCATATCCAATAGCACCCCATACCCTTCTGCCTGGCTGATGCGGGGTGTGTAGGTCACAAACAAAAGCTGGATCCGTCCTCACACCAGGTAATTGCCATACATTGACTCATTGATCGTGAGCACCCAGACAGTAATGGGATTCATCACTAAACACAACAGTGTTTCATTCCTGACCCCAGTTCGCACTACTTCGCCACCAAACCAGACGAGCGCTGCGATAGTTTGCAATCAATGGCAGTCGACGGAACAGTTGCCTAGAGCGCAGGTGTGCCTCATTCAACCTTCGGTTTACCATTCGGGTCGTTATGGGAACGTCCATGGCTGCTGTCAGAGAACGTCGAATATCGCCTGCAGTGCTTTGTGGTGACGAACGAGCATGCCGAACAATGCGCCTATCAAGCCATACTGACGTCTGTCGGATGGCACCTCCCTCTGCAACGCATGCTAGAAGCTTCATTTCGCCACTGTTGCCAACAGCGTCCAACAGTTCGTGCATCCCAATGATCATGGGTAGCGACACAACGTGTAATCCATCCACCTTTACATAGGCCTATAATTCTTCCTCTCTCAAAAGCACCCAAATGGCGATAAACCTGCCGACGGCATGTACCAGTCAATTTCGGCCTTCACTGAACAATTTCCAAGTGGAACCACCTAATCTAAACCTTTCGCACGACTTCCACCTGCATAAACACAATACCATCCCTGTTCCTTCTTGCACCTTTTATCTCTTGAGCCACACACCTCATTGGCTTCGGATTATCATCATTTGCATATCTCAACTGTGCACACCCACCCTTCTATTTGCATGTTTATACGAAATGTCCTTCTGGGTGGAGCACTTCCAATGTCGAGCAGTGTACATACAAAATCCTCATGCAGCCATGGGATACGGAGGTCCTACCAGACTGTAATATTTGTCCTGAGCAATAGCTACTGTATTTGGCCATTGTAGGCCAATAGTCTTGTTTGACATTGTCTGCCCATCGCATCCTAGGTCTCCCCCTCTTTCTTTTTCCCCTTTCTTCCTTTAGACACATGTTCATAATCCTGTTTGCCAATCTGCAGTTATGCATACGGCCAACAGGACCAAACCAACGCAGTCTCTCTTTGCATAATATGCTGCTTAAAGGATGTTACCTCCTTTCTTTATCCTCATCATTATTTAAAAGTTTCAACCACCAAGATACTGCATACGCATTAAGAATAAAATGTATAAACTTTCCTTTTATCTTGTTTGCAAAGGGTTCTTGTTTGGCTAGTATAACTGATATTAGGAAGAACTAAAGTAGCTAAATTTTAGTCTTTAGGTGTATACGCCTATATTTCCACACTCTCCCTAGATTTTAAAATTCCCGGCAGCAATCCTTATTCGTCTGTTAATCTCATGCCGCATATCACCAGTATCCATTTCATAGTTGCCAAGATAAACTGAGACATGCTGAACAGTGCAGCCATTCAAAGTAACTGAAGCACCATCTGCCTGACTAATTTTAATCACTTTAGATTTTTCTCCGTTTCTCACTAAACCTACCCTATATACCAATCTCATCAATAGCCCTAATGAAATTCATCTCATCAACATCATTAGCCAACAGGGCCACATCATCCGCATAATCTAAATCAGAAATTTTGATATCTCTAGACTATTAAGGCCAAAATCTTTCTCTTACAAAGAATTTCGCATAACATAATCAATAACCAAACTAAAGCAAAAATGAGACAAAATTCTCCCTTGTCTAACTCCACTATCGATTATATACCAATTGTCAGAACCCTTTCCAATTGTCACACATGTCTCAGTGTTATTAAAGAGAGCTTTCATTGTACTAACGTGTCAGGTATTACATATGATATAACGATCAGCCAAAATTATGTCGATTAACAGAGTCAAAAGCCTTTTCAATATCTACAAAGATAGTAACGAAAGGCGTATATGAGCAAATGTAAAATTAAAGAAAAATAATATAAGGAAAAATTAAAGGCAAAATAGAGCGGGACCCCAGGTGATAAAGGTGTTGTTCCTACGGATAGTAAAATTCTTAGGAACAAAACCTTTATCATGAAAAATATTCAAAATTTCAGTCAGCCATGTGATAACACAAATGTTTCCAGCTCTAAGCATCTCAGTGATGATTTCATCTACCCCTGGGGATTTATGCAGTTTTAATTTAGAGATAGCCAAAGCGACTTCAGAATGTGATTAGGGCCAAAATTAAAGGCAGTAATGCATCTATCCTCATTACAAACAAGGGAATAGAAATAATCACATTGTTTAGAACATCACTGAAATGCTAAGCCCACCTATCCATCACAGAAAAACATCACTTACTATGTTTATCCCTCAATCCTAATGTACCAGTCTGTTTCTTTCCACACAAAACATTAACTATCTGGTACAACCCCCTTAGGTTGTGGTATCTTACTGCGTCCTCTGATTTGTCATAGCTGATAGAATCCAAAGATTTCTATCAGCTATTAACTGATCCTTTACACGTTTATTAAGCTCGTTGTAATGCCGTCTATTAGGACTAGTAAGATGTTGATTCATGTTAATCCTGCACTTTCTTCTTTCAGAAATAAATTCCATAGTTCATCACTTAAATAAATTTGTTTCCTCTGTTTCCTTTTCCCAAAAGTGTGCTGTTGGTTTCAAGAAAAGCCTGTTTAAACTGATCTAATTCTTTCTCAACGTCAGTAGTAAGCAAACCACTATTGTCATAATGAGTATCGTGGTGAACAATAGCCTATCATGGTATGCTTTGTCTATATATGGATCTTTCAGACCTTCAGTTTTAAAAGTAAGTTTCTTAACCATAGCACAACATTTCTTAAGGACACTTTTGGCAATATAATGATCAGAGCCAACTTGAGCTCATTTATATGATTTGGTATTCATAACCGAACTAACCCATTTGCTGTTAATTTATAAATAAGCTATCATATCCCTGTGCAACTCAGGAGAAACCTGTGTGTATTTAATAATGTTCTGGTGTTTCTAGTATGTGTTAGTTGTTCGCAAACCATTAAGTTTACTTGTTTGTAGGAGACGTTCAGCATTGTCATTGGTACTACCAATGCAAAAGGGATCTAAAATCCCCTGCCCAAAGGTCAAAGTTAGTACCAACTTTAGCGTTGCAGTCACCTATCAGAAGAGAAATACATTATCTGATCAAAAGTATCTTTACACTACTTCTAAATAGTGGATTCGCATATATATGCCACAGCCATTGCACAAACAGGTACAAAAGGACTCACATGAACTGGCAAACCTCATAGACATGCGTAAATAGGTGAATGGGCTATATGGCACAGCTTAGTGACTTTCAATGTGGCATGGTCATAGGATTCCACCTTAGCAACAAGTCAGTTCGGGACATTTTTGCCCTGCTGTAGCTTCCCTGATCAATTGTAAATGATATTATTGCGAAGTGGAAACTCCTAGGATCAACAACAGTGGAATTGCGACCCGGTAGGCCAGTAAAATTATATAGCGGGACTCTGGGTGCTGAAATGGGTGGTGCGACAAAATCGCCTGTCTCGGTTGCAACATTCACCACCCAGTTCCAAAATGCCTCTAGAATCAAAGCTGGCACCAAAACAGTTCGTTGCGCGCTGCAGTAAAATGTGTTTCCAGGCCGAGCAGCTGCACACAAGCCTAACATCAAAAATATCAATGCCAAGCGTCTGTTGAGGTGTAGAGCAATGGAACCGCGTTCTCTGGATGATGAATCACGCTTCGCCATCTGGCAGTCCGACTGATGAGTCTGGGTGAGGAGGACGCAAAGTGAATGCTTCCTGTCTGACTGTGTTATGCCAACTGTGAAGTTTGGTGGAGGAGGAATAATGCTCTGGAAATGTTTTTCGTGGTTCGGGCTAGGTCCCCTAGTTCCAGTGAACGGGACTCTGAACGCCGTGGCATATAATGACATTCTCGACAATTCTGTGCTCCCAACTTTATGATAAGACTTCGGTCAAGACTCTTTCCTATACCAACATGACAATGCCCCTGTCCACAAAGCAAGGAGCGAGTAGAAATGGTTTGATGAGATGTGTGGAAGAATTTGATTGGCCTGCACAGAGTATAGGTCTGTAAATGGTAGCTAGGTAGTCACTGGAAGGAGAGCTATGCACCAATCCCCTGTGATGATGCATAGAACCGGCCAGGCCTAGCACCTAATGTCTGACCCCGCCTTCTCGTGGTGCAGACTGTTAGTACCTTTCAAAAGAGATACTCTCTTGTGGAAGTGAACGCTAGATTAGTGTGGCCTACTGATCTGGACAACTATGGCTACTTTTTTTTTCTACCCTGCTGAGGAGTGGTAAACCACACAGGGTCCTGGTGCTGACCATATAAACCCACTGGACTGGACAGATATATGGCTCTGAGCTTGATTATGGATCCTGATTTTGCTGCACTGGTGGGATTCTGTGCAGGGAAAATCTTCTGCTGTGTTTTCTGTTTGTTTGTGGGTTGACAGCCCCAAGTGAATAGATTCACAGGATATGTTTATCAGCTGATGGATAATCCTGAGCAGAGGTCATCGCAGGCACCTGAACTCTTTGCTTCTATTGGCATCATCAAATTCTACATTGGAGGAAGTCTTCCAGTGTAGATGGCTTCAGCCTTTAGTGCTGGGGGAACAGGTCTTTGCCCCCATGTCTGCGATTAGGGGGCTGTTTGATATTGTCGCCATTCCCTCTCTCAATAAACAAAGTTTCTTTAAACACCCCACTAACCATTTTCTCTCCATAGGTAGTTGGAATGTGAGGACTCTGCACAGAACTTTTTCTCTTGATGTCCTCACACAAGAATTCCACCGTTATAATTTAGATATTCTCTGCTTGCAAGAGACCAGATGGACAGATAAAGGTCAGATTCTTAAAAATAATCTTAAATTTCTCTTTTCAGGGAGGGACGACAATAAGCATCACCAAGGCGTGGGTATGCTTCTCAGCAGACACGCTAGTGATGCTCTTCTAGGATATAAGTGCATTAATGAAAGGTTTCTTACAGCAAAATTTCGGACAAGCGTTAAAGACCTGAATGTTATCTGCTATTATGCCCCCACTGAGGATGCCGATGAGGATGAGAATGATAGGTTTTATGAACAACTTCAGGATATTTTGAATTCTGTCAAGAAAGGAGATATTCCCCTTGTTCTTGGTGACTTCAATGCCAAAGTTGGTACTGACTCTGACCTTTGGGGAGGAGTAATAGGCCCTTTTGGTATTGGTAGCTGCAATGGCAATGGGCAGCGTCTCCTGCAGGTAAATAAACTCAATGAATTTAGAATAACTAACACTTATTACAAACACCGCGACATACATAAGTACACATGGGTTTCACCCGATGGGTGGAATAAGAATATGATTGATTATATATTAATTAACTGCAAATGGGCTAGTTCTGTTAGGAATACCAGGTCATATAGGGGAGTTGAAATTGGATCTGACCATTATCTTGTTAAAAGTGTCTTGCAACTTAAACTTAAAAAGTGTTGTGCTAGGGTTAAAAAATTTGCTTTTAATACTGAAGCTCTGAAAGACCCAGTTACAGCCAAAGCTTACCATGATAGGTTACTTAGTCATTATGCCAGTCATGGTATGCTTACTACTGAAGTTGAGGAAGAATGGGATCATTTTAAACAGACCTTTTTGGACACTAACAGTACTCTTTTAGGAAAAAAAGGGCAGAGGAGGCGGAATTATATGAGTGATAAGACACTTGAGCTTATTCCAGAAAGAAAGAACTGCAGGAATGTCCGTAATCAGTACGCTACTAGTCCTAATAGAAAACATTACAGAGAACGTAATAAACGTGAAAAAGATCAGTTAGCTGCTGAAAAGAATCTTTGGCTTGATGGTTCGGCTGACAAAGCCTAGGAAGCAGTTAGACAGCACAACAGCAGAGAGCTGTACCAGATAGTTAATGTTTTGTGTGGTAGAAAATGGACAGGTATACAGGGATTGAAGGATAAACAAGGTAAGGTTGTAGAAGGTGAGGATTCTGTCATGGCTAGATGGGCTGAGCATTTCAGTGATTTTCTAAACAATGCGGTTAGTTCTATTCCCATTGTTTGCAATGATGATAGATGCATTGGTGGCTTTAATGTTGGCCCTAAAACACAATCTGAAGTTATTTTGGCTGTTTCTAAACTTAAACTTCATAAATCCCCAGGAGAAGATGAAATTACTACAGAAATGCTTAGAGCTGGGAATGTTTCGGTTACCACTTGGATGACTGAAATTCTGAATATCTTTTATGATGAAGGCATGGTTCTTAAAGATTTTACCAGAGCTATTATTTTCCCTATTTTCAAAAAAGGTGATCGCAGTTCTTGTGATAACTATAGGGGTATCAGCCTACTCTCTGTTCCAGGTAAAGTTCTTAGCATGATTGTGCTTAATATAATTAAGAATCTGGTTGACAGACAATTGAGTGATGAGCAATGTGAATTCAGAAGTGCTAGGGGATGTGTGGATCAGATATTTTCACTTAGGCAGATTCTTGAGAAATGTTTAGAGTTTCAGAAACCTTTGGTTGCCTGCTTTGTTGATTTCAAAAAGGCTTTCGACTCTGTTGATCGTCATAATTTGTGGTTGATTGTGAAATCATATGGTATACCAGACAAGTTTGTTAACATAATGAAAGCTCTCTATAATAACACTGAGTCATGTGTGAGAGTTGGTAAGGCTTGTAGCAATTGGTTTAGCATTACTTCTGGTGTTCGACAAGGGTGCATATTGTCCCCTTTTCTCTTTAGCTTGGTTATTGATTATGTTATGCGAAATTCACTTCAAGGGAAAGATTTTGGTCTTAAATGGACTGGAGATACGAAAATTTCTGATTTAGATTATGCTGATGATTTAGCCCTTTTGTCAAATGATGTTGATGAGATGAACTCTTTCATTCGAGCTCTTGATGAAACTGGTAGTAGAGTAGGTTTGGTTATAAAGAGACAGAAAACTAAAGTGATGAAAATTGGTCAGGCAGGCTGTGATTCAGTTAATCGGAATGGCTGCAGTCTTGAGCAGGTGTCATAGTTTAATTATCATTGGAGCTATGTAACAGATACTGGTGATGTGCAGCATGAGATTAACAGACGAATAGAGATTGCTGCCGGACTTTTAAGAATCTAGGGAGAGTGTGGAGAAATAGGCGTATACACCTAAAGACTAAAATTAGACTGTATAATAGTATGGTTGTTTCTAGGGTTAGTTATGGTAGTAAAACGTGGACGCTTTGTAAACAAGATAACAGGAAACTAGATGCTTTTGATTCCAGATGCTTACGCAGTATCTTGGGCATTAGGTGGTTCAACTTTGTAACTAATGATGAAGTTAAGCAAAGGAGTTTGCAACCTCCTTTAAGCAGCATATTATGCAGAGAGAGACTCCGTTGGTTTGGCCATGTTGCTCGTATGGATAATTATAGATTGGCGAATAGGGTTATGAACAGTGTGTCTGAAGGCCTCAGAAAGAGGCGGACACCTAGGATGCGGTGGGCAGACAATGTCAAACAGGACCTTGTTAGAATTGGTGTGCAGTGGCCAGATGCAGTAGATGTAGCTTAGGATAGACTTGCTTGGAGAACTAAATTGCACGGTCTGGTTGGACCTCCGTAGCCCATGGCAGCTTGAGGATGATGATGATGATGATGCACAGAGTCTTGATCTGAACCCCATGGAACACCTTTGGGATCAATTGGAACGGCGACTGCAAGCCAAGGTGAACCGCCTGACATCAGTAACTGTCTTCTTGGGGCAGAATGGCAGGCAGTTCCTGCAGCAACGTACCAAACTCTAGTGGAAAACCTTCCCCACAGACTGGAGGCTGTGATAGCAACAAATGGTGGATCATTGAGATATTAATTCCTTTCCTAATACCGGGAGATTGTGGATGAGTGAGTGTCCGTATACTTTTGATCATGTAGTGTATATAATCATTTATATGATATATCTCATATATGACTATTATCTTCGTTAGGTAAGGTCATATCCAAAGATATGACCTTGCACAGTGAAGAAGAAGGGAAAGAAAAACCTACATTTAAAGCGGAAGACAAGCTAGCCAATCGCAAAATACCCTTCAGAAGGGCAGATACGCATCTGTGGACCAATACGTTTTTCAAATGGATCATGTGTTGCATTGTCAGCCCCCTGTTTACAGCTTGTAAGATTTTGAGGTGAAAGTATTGATGGGAACAGGAAACAGTAACCAAACCCAACTTTACTGGGTCTAACAAATAATTGAGAAAAAGGGTTCGAAGGCACTGGCCAAGTTTTATAGATATCCTAAACCTTCCTGGATTCCTAAAAAGTGGATAGTTTCCAGTTGATCCTATTCTTGATTTCTTCTCAGAATATTTACCCCTACAACTCACGGAGTGATTTCATGCTTCATTTAGCACAACCTTTAAGGTTTCAGGGAAAATGGAAAGTGGGTTAGCAGAAGTTCACTTACCCACACTTTCCCATGAGCTGGTAAAGTATCGATGGATAAAACAATATATTTTATTGTTATGATCTTCCTCCCCTCAGAAAATACCTGAAAATCAAACTACAACTTTGAAAATTCAACTGTGAAGAACTCTTGACATAACTCACTGCCATCTTTCTTACTGGTGATTTATAACAGTAGTGATTGGTTTTTCAATCCAAGTGAAAGGTATGGAGTAGTGTTGCCCAAATTGATTCTTGTCATGACTGTGTGTGTAAAATTTGGAAAGACTAACAAATTAGCCTCTGTATTATCTTTGTGCTACAGACATGTGCAACATGCACCAATCGAGAGAGATGAAGACTGCTAAGTCTACGTGTTGATATGTCGGGTCGGATTTTAGTGCTAGGCCTGGCCGTTTCTGTGCGTCATCACTGGAGATTGGTACACAGCTCTCCTTCCAGTATATGCCTAGCTACGAATTACAGACCACTTAACTATAATTAATTTAAATTATATTATGACTAATTATAATGTGTACTAAACTTAAAATTAGGCTTGTTGATTTTGTTAATTTTTTTATCACATTGTTTAGGGCATGGGAAGAAAAATTACTACTTTTGCAAGAAGTGATTGATGAATGGCTGAAAGTTCAAGCTACTTGGCTGTATTTGGAACCTATATTCAGTTCTCCTGATATCATGGCTCAAATGCCCGAAGAAGGAAGGTTTGTGTTATTTAATAATTTTAATTATAGTTAATAATCTAATTTTGCATCGAAATACAGGTAAAATGTTAAAATTACATTCTGTCATTGTCTTACAAGTTTGCAAAATAACTTTACCACTTTTCTTTAAAATGTAAGAAACAAAAAATTGACATTCGGTTCAGAGATAAGTAAACTGCTAAGTATGATTACATTGTAGAATTTTAATAGAAGTCTTCATGATATGCAAATAAGATGCATTTTAAAAGACTATCCAGATTCAGATATCATACCCGCAGATAGATTTTTTTTTCATATTTGAAATGAATACGGTGTATAGTGTTATTAAGTTTCTTAAAAGGTATATTCTTCGTTCGCTTGGTTTTAAGAAGCACGAAAAAAATTGTCTTTATGGAATCAGTAGAAGCCGAGGAATGAATCACCTGTTTAAAAAGAGATAAGACTTAGATTGCGGGAATTAACTGTGGCATTCCAAATTATAGAGCGTCTTAATTAGGGATGTTTTATTGTATTTTTCTAGGTAAGCCCTACCTGATCTAATGGTTAGCGTATGCAACTACTAACCCAGCTCACATCTCTTTGTGTAAGAGTTTATATGAGAACGCAGGACAAGCTTGATAAAGCTTTCAGGCTGTATTATCCTCCGTCCTTTGCGTAGGGAGTACCTGCTTCTCTTTGAAAGAAATGAATACCAAACAAAATTTTTAATTGAAATATTCTTGTTTTTATTCATAAAATGTAAGAAATGTTAATATTAAAAATACGAATGGTCCTAGAGCATATTTCTTTCTTATAACTTTATCTATTATTTGATAAAATAATAAGAAATTTATACACATCTTAAAATATTTCATGTTATTTCAACACGTGCATTACAAAATCTTTATTCAGCTTAAAAAAAAAATATTATTCGAATGTTTCGAAATAATAAATTGTCAATTATCTTAAATGTTTTTATTTTTTATTATTGCAACACATCGTTTAAAAATAGCAATTTAAAAAAATTACAATTAAATGACAAATTCCACATTGAGCTTAAGACCAGTATTAGAAAAGCGATCATTATATTTTCTTCTGATATTTTAAGATCTCGATGAGTATATAATAAAGCCAAGCAACCGATCCTCTTCCATTCTAAATATAATTTAGATTTTAAGTTTTCTTAGCGCTGAAAAATGTTTCTTCAAATGGCAACTCTTACTGGTGAGGAACATAAAATTTTCAAATATTCACAACATACGGACAAATCTCTGAATCAGAGTATTTTAAAGTTCTAAGATGGTTTTATAATACTTATAATTCTATACTGTGCCATTTCATTTTCCACAACTGCATTTCAGCCCCAAACCTAATTTTCATAACTACATGCTTTCTTTTGATAATTTCGAGTATTTTGTTAATATAATATTAACAGCAGAAATTATGGATTCATCTTCATCGTTATCATTTCTGTATCATGTTGAAAACGGGATTCAATATCATTAATTAGGCTTATATTGGGATATTAACTTATGCAATGATATTTCATTTTTTTGTCGTTCTAGAGTTTAGAAAAAACGATATGTAAGAATTTCAGAGATTATTTCTACTGCTATTTTCTCAAAAATGTCTTCTGCGAGCAGTCGCTTATTTTTTAAGGTCATCAAAGTATTGGGCACAACATCATTTGCTCTCTTAACGTCTAAAATTTTCCCCACAATAGTTCACTTAATGGTAGAGTAATAGCAAATATTTCACTTAAATACAATGCGATAATAATATCGCAAGTTGATATTACTAATATAAATGTTTGAGTTCTGCTGGCAAATTCTCTATCATCCGAAAGAGATATCCTGGCTGTTGCTTTCAAAATTTGAATCATATTTGCTTTATCATGCCTTATTAAACAAAGTTAGGTTTAGAAAGTGACGAAAAAAATGCAGTGGTTTTTAATGCATTGTACAGTTTAAAGCGTGATAGTTGTTGCATACTGGCATTTCAGTGTTTTCTTAATTTCTTGAACGGCTATATTTTGTTTAGACGCTATTATACTGCAACCATATGTTCAAATGTCCACGCAATTTTCCAATGGCAAATTAATTTTTTATTAACTTACTACTGTTTTCCCTAAAATACTACCTGTCAAAACAGGGTCTAATATATTTGAATCTAAATTATAATTTTCAGAGTGGCAATCCAAAAAAATGCACACAATCTCCATGTACACGATTCTGATTTATATATCGGGTAACAACGGATGTTTGTGAAATATGCAAAATAGGTGTGGTTTTATTGAAAATTATGCTGTAAAATTTGATAATTAAGATTTTATTAATTATCACGGCCTAAATTTTATTCCGAATAATTTGATTATCTTATTTCGAGTTCTTTTGGTCCGTAGATACCGCGAAAACATATATTGGATATAAGCAAGAGAAAAGGTTATTCGATAACCTTTTCTCTTGCTTATATACACAAACGACGTAATTCTCCTCTCTCAAACGACGTAAGTTTCCTTCGTTAGAAGTTTCATTATTATTATATAGTAAAGGGTCATCGTCCTTTACTTGTTTTTTCTCGAGTAGTATCTAATATTTTTCTTATATCTTTACTCGAATCGTTATCATCATCATCAAGCAGCCATGGGCTACGGAGGTCCAACCAGACCGCGCAATTTAGTTCTCCAAGTTATATCTGCTGCATCCCGTTGTGGTTTCCTCTTTGCCCATCCCTTTTACAACTTCTCATTAGGCGAGAGCCGCTCACCTGCAAAGGTGATGTCTGACTGCTTAGTTCGGATCATCGCCCCACGGGATTCCATAATGTTACACAGTTTTAGTGAGATCTACATTTGTGATTAAAGCCATCGGAGAAGGTGACTTTCTGTCTTGATCTCTGAGTAGATTCTAGGTGACAGAAGAGGGCTGCACTCTGGGAGACAACACATCAGTGCCTCTTAGCAGAAAACATCTGGTGTCAGTCACGTTCCCAGGGGTGGGCGACATGAAAGAAAAAATGGAAACATCTAATGGCTGCATTGTTTGCATTTCAATACCTTGCACCTAACTTTATGGCTGATGTATAGAGACTGTTTGCGAAGAGTTTGCTGGGGAGATGATGGCTAGAAATCCCTCTCTCCCATGTCCACAATTATATTCCACAAGCTAAATATGGCACCGATGTTAATTTAAACATAATATCTGATTACCTCTAAAAATAAAAAATAATAGTTAACTATTTTCTCTCAATATTTCCTAATAGTTAACGAAGATTTCACTCAGGAGCCCATCTGAACGTAGCAAATGAGGATGATTTGACTGTCCCTCGAAAAACAACTGGGAAATTCTGCCCAAGTTTCTCCTTTCCCTCTAAGTGTCCAATACATGGAAACAAATGTACACAGCTTCAGGGCTAAGCGACAGTGCCACAACAATATGATACCCTGTCCCACTTTTGGTTTGGCTAGTCAATTACTGGAGAAACCCCAGATGGTTACAGAGTCTCATTAACAGTCGGCTTCCTAAAGGACTAACAAACAAAATATGACAATGCTAACCAAAAATATTACTGCCCTAATTCTCACTATTCTAATTCTATAATTTGGTTAATCTTAAAGTGAGTCAGCATAACTTTTAATCCAATGCCATTTGTTGGTTCACATGTAACAAAATTGTCTATGTTGGTTAGCGATGTTGTAGGTTGCAAACAGTCCTGGATATTTCACTTAATATAACACCACCAACTGTTGACACGCGTCGATGAAACATAAAAAAACATTAAATAGATTGTCGTTGTTTCCTTTCTGCCATTGGGAAGAAAAGGGTGGGAGACTAGCTCGTCTTCCTTCCTAGCTGCTGCCAATTATGTCAGGATGTTTTGGTGGGTCAGTGGTGGAATACTACGCGAGACCAGTGGTTGATTGTTTGCTGTGATGTACTTTAATTACCAAAGCAGAGTGGTTTCCGTAAGCGAATAGCACTTACCAAAGCAGGATGGTTTCGGTAAGCGAGTAGCTAGAAGTCAAATTTCTGGCAGACCATGGATTCTGATGTCCATTCAATCAGCACTGGTCTGAGTTGAAAAGTCCCTTAATGTTCATTAAAAACACTGCGAGATGGCCACACTATGGTTCCTCTCCATACAAGAGGGTAAGGATACTTTGCAAATGTCCTTGCTATATGTAAGGTAAATATTCAGCTTCTGCTGCTGATCCCACTATCTAGTCTCACTGATGACTAAACGATCTTAGCTGGTTCACTTCATGAAAACTCACGTTATCACAACGCATGTTAACATCGATCTCTGTGCTGTGCTGAGGATTTCGGTATATATTGCTGACTAGGACGCCAACTGTTGTTTTCGACTCCACTTGCGTTATTTGCGTTTCGTGTGTTGCTTTGGTTTCTTGGGGTGTGAGTGCTTAACTTTTGTGCGTCATCTGGGTGTCACTCAGTATTGAATTTGCCTCTCATAAGTAATGTCATTTTTATTGTCTGTCAAACTTCCACTCTGGCCATTTGTATTCTGTGTGCATCATCTCAAAATTTAGCTCCCGAGGCTTCAATCTGAGAGATGGTCTTTTATTCCGTCGTCCAATCTAGGTGTTACCGATACCTGGTGACATGATTACTTTTTCCTTACTTGTTACTGTTCTTACACTTTTGATGCTCCACTGGGGGGTTAGTTATTACTTTTTCTGTTTACGGTTTGTTTTTCGCAGGGATGCAGGTGTTGTTTTGTGTGGACCATATGCTTTGACCAATAGGTGAAGTGGCGGTTGGAAAGAAGGGTGGAAAGATGGCAGAAGTGGGAAAGATGAGAGGATGGGGACCAGTATCTTACACTACAGTTGCATGAGAATGCAAAACAGAGTGCAACATCAGCACCCGGAAACTATGTGAGTTGCTTAATGGGGCATTGCATTAAGGCTCTGCCCAGACATAAACTTTTATGTAGATATGAATTTATTGTGTTATTGAATACGCATTTTAATCTAGTATATCCTAGTTCGGTGGCTTGGACATACTACCTGTACCAACGATAATGTCCCATTAGTGACATTTAGTGGTTTGAGTCTATTGATAAAAAATCATTACAGCTACCAAACACTGCTATATCGAAAATGGGTCTAGAGTTTGAACGACCCCAAACCAAGCTTGAGCTAACAGAATCCGTACTTTATCTAACCCCCAGCAAGATTTACTACCAATTCCACTCTGACTCGCACTTGCCTTGCACACAGTACAATCAAGCCAACCAATTGATTTAAAGACAATAAAGATTCTATACTCACTTTGAAGTGCTGACAGTAGTAATATTACTGCCAGACTATTAAGCTTTGATAAGTATCTCAAATACCATTGAATCAAACTTCAACTAGAACCACAACGAATTCAAGGGTAGGTTACAAATTTGTCTTTGTTCCATAATCTGGAAATTACACTCTTCCTATATCATTGTATTATTTTGTAATCTCGATCCACTTAGGACCTTTTCATTTGACTACTGAAAGGGGTCAGGAGTTTTGCTTCCTAAATGGAATAGACAATAATTTCTTCAAATATGCGAAAATGGCTGCTGTGAAAAAAAAATTATAACTATCGCAGGTTTCTTGGAGGGGGGCCATGAGTGACTGTCCTGTAAAATGTGCTCAAAGATTACAGTAAATGCAATTAATCTCATAAAGTGCGTATTGTCAGACATATTATATACAGGGTGAATCTGAAAAAGTGGGCAAAACTTTACGTGGTGGTAGAACGCAGCTATACAAGCAATATTCGTCATAGAAAGTATGGGCGGAACGCAAACGGCGACCCGCTAGGTGGCGTTGGAAATGGTATAAAAGGGTCGGTCCTCGCACCCAACGGCATTTCTACCGTGGATTGCCGAGAGGATGGCTGGTTATACTAACCACGAAATGGCGGATATGCACTTTGTGTACGGTGCGGCTGACGGGAATGCAAGTGAGGCACAGAGACGTTACCGCGACCGGTTTCCGATGAGATGCACTCCAGATCGGAAAACCTTCGAGCGTTTGCATCGGCGGCTGTGTGAAATGGGATCCTTCGCCGCGGCCAAGCAAGACGCAGGGCGGGAAAGGAGTGTCAAGACGCCGCAACTTGCAGAGGACATTCTGAGTAGGGTGGAAGAGCGAGCGGGATGTAGCACGCGAGCGGTTTCCCATGCAGTACACGTGTTCCAAATGTCGGTTTGCCGTGTGCTACAGGAGGAAGGAATGCACCCCTATCGTATGCAGAAGGTACAAGCGTTGTCACCGGCGGACTATCAGCCACGTGTCGATTTCGCACGTTGGTACCTCCAGCAGAATGCAGCGCAGCCGGATTTTGGTGCACATGTTCTGTTTACGGACGAGTACACTTTCACCCGTGAGGGCGTTTTGAATACCCACAATTCACACACCTGGGCATCTACGAACCCGCATGCCACACGTCCTCATTCGTTCCAGCAGCGGTTCTCCATAAATGTTTGGGCAGGGATCCTCCATGACCATTTGGTTGGCCCATACCTCCTGCCACAACGTCTGGACGGCAAATCGTATAACACATTCCTACGAGAGGTGTTACCGGAGCTGCTGCGTCCGATCCAACCCCCAGCAGGTCGAGAATGTGGTTCCAGCACGACGGTGCGCCTGCACACTTCAGTTTAGATGTGCGGAACACTTTACATGCAACGTTCCCAGGGCGATGGATTGGTCGAGGTGGTCCCATAGCTTGGCCACCAAGATCGCCGGATCTCTCGTGTTTGGACTTTTTCCTGTGGGACCATATGAAAAGCCTAATCTACGAGTGCCCCATTGAAACCGATATGGATCTAGTAGCCAGGATCTCCGTTGTTGCCGGCGATATTCGGGAAATGCCTGGTGTCTTCGCAAATTTGCGTCGGTCCCTATCCCGCAGGAGTGAAGCCTGCATAGCAGCTGGCGGCAGCTCTTTTGAGCAATTTCTTTGAGCATGTACCTCAATTACATTCCTGTTAATAAAATGTTTTCTGAAGTATCTCCTCTCCTTCTTGTGTTCATTCTTTAAATGTGACAGTGGAAAACTACCTTTTAACTTCTCACCGCTTGCGTTTCGACCATACATTCTATGACGAATATTGCTCGTATAGCTGCGTTCTACCACCCCGTAAAGTTTTGCCCACTTTTTCAGATTCACCCTGTATACACTGAAAAGCACAATTTATTTTACTCACTGCACCAATTCACAAATCTGTCCTGTACCGCCACAATAATGCGGCTAGATGAAACCGATTGTGGGCTATAAACCTGCTGTACACCTGCGACTGTTTTGATGTGAACACTACGACCTGTGGGAGTTTTATCGTAAGCGGATTGTCGGTGCGAGGAAGATGGGGTGCTCCATTTCATGACTGCAGAAAATCTGGAATTTTTGTTTGCGACCATCATACCTGGTACCAGGACTCATTGAAACCAGTAAAACGTGCACTCACTGGGAAAAGTATGATGTAGCCGGGCTGCTGATGTTCGAGTATCCTTTCCATATTGTAACATTGAACGGAGGGCACAGAGCAAATGATAACGTAGTCATTCAATGATGGAGAGCTATGAAGGCTTGTGCATAGATTATTTGTAGGCTGTAAGTTTTTCGCGGTGCGAATTTCCGCGATAATTTCCGCGAATTCAGCGTTTTTGAAAGATTTCTGCGAATTTGGTATTTTTCACGATTCCGCGAATTTGTATATTTTTTCACGATTTAGAACTTTGATGGCTGTATTTTCTCCATCTCCGAAAATTCTGTGATATCAGAATTTGTAAATTAAAAAAGTTCTGATAAGTCATAGAAGGGAAAGTCAGTATGGGTAAATTTCCGACTTTTCATCTATTTCTTATGCTTTTTTTTAAATGTATGAAAATGTTTGTGTTGAAAAACTGATGTGGACGTGTGACTCTTATTTTAATGATCTTATCTTTTTCTCAATACCTAGTTTCTAGATGATACATAACTGTAAACCTCTCCCTACATTCACTCCTCAGGTGGGGAAGACAATCATGTAGTGGGACGACACTCTACACGATTTTCATTAATGAAATAATGCGCTGGGGGAAATGTAGAATTCACGTTTGGGACTCCACATTTCTCCAGCTTCTGCTGTTTAACGTAGCAATTATTCGATGTAGAAACAAATTTAAATTATCGCACTCTGTTTTCACAGATTCTGTTACCGAAAATGCTTCGTACAGCGCTCAAAGCATGGAAAATGTTTTAAAGTTTTTTTCTAACTGCAATTCATGTCATGTGTAATTCTCATCTTCTAAATCTTGTCGGTGAGATATGACAAAGAGAATTCAAACTGTTAATATTCTGATTGCAGCGGCCAAACGCAAATTCACCACCCCTGTGCGCGTCAATGCCATTTTAAGGTGTTTGTTTCTTCAAGAGAAAACAGACAAACCTAACAACACACCAGTTCCCTTTCGAACAAAATAGAACGTTTCATTCCAAGTTGTACCCTATCGCTGCTATCATGAAGAAGATTAAAGTGAGTTTTCGAGCAGAAAATGGGAAACAGAAAATTTACAGCCCTACTAATGATCATTGAAGGAGGAATTAATTTAGCCATGAAGGCTATAATGAAGTGAACGATTTGGCAGTAATATTACTCAGAAGAA
The DNA here is from genome assembly GCA_038380435.1 of Ryuthela nishihirai. NCBI lineage: Eukaryota > Metazoa > Arthropoda > Arachnida > Araneae > Heptathelidae > Ryuthela > Ryuthela nishihirai. The sequence continues at coordinate 6,716,359 of JAWZYU010000021.1, forward strand.
ACCAACAATGTGATCGGATACTCCGCAAGGAACACACTCCGTTCGTGTTTGGAAAAAATTTGGGCAATGTTTCAGTGAGGCAAAAACTGCAATTTTTTTTAGCAACCTGTAACATTTTCTTAAAGCATTTGAATATTCCATCCTAGTTAACTAAAGTACTTAAATATTTCTGAGAATGATGTTGATAATATTATTTTGAACAGTATGTTTATGCTCAAAAACGAAAATAGCTTGAAAGCCGCATAACGATGCTGTAATAAAGATGTGAAAGAATTAAATTGCACTAAAAATTCAATTCTTTTCTAGTTATTTAAAAAAAAACTATTTCCTAGTCTCATCAGTCTGAACGAACATTGTTAATTCAGAGCGATTTATTTGGAAATAGAGAGAAGTTGTGTGAGATGATCGCCAGTGTATAAAAGAGGGCAATTTTAACTACGTATAATATACTGTATCAGAATTCATCGTAACGTGCGAGTTGAACTTAAATAAAGCTAACCATTTTATATTTATTTTTTACTCCTTTTTAAGCATCTATATGTATCCAATTGTCATTATCTTGTTTATGTGGACGCCACTGATGTGGAATTTTTATGATTTTTGAAACTAAATAACGCGCGAATTTGGCGCTTTAGAGCGCGATTGCTCCGCGAATTTCACCTTTTTTTCCCGCGAAAAATTTACAGCCGTAATCATTTGACGTACAATGGCACGACTGGACTATGGCAGCCGATGCCCACATCGAGTACCCCTTTAACAGTATGTCACCAGACTATGAGGCTGAAGGAAATCGCTAATGGATTGTGGGAGACTGGGAAGGGTAGCTTGATGTGACTAATCACGGTTCCAACTAAAACACACCGACGGATGGTTGTGTGTATGGCGTAGATCATATGAGGCCATGGACACCAACTCTCAAGTCGGGATGTTACAAGCTGATGGAAGCGGTGTAATGATTTCGGGCTTATTTACCTCGGTCACCTAGGGGGCCCTTGTACCTATTGAGACCACTATTACCGTACAAGGCTATGTTGACATTACTCACTGACTACTTACGCCCGTTCATGACCATTCATTTCCCACAGCAGGATGCCGTCTTTCAACAAGACAATACCCTATCTCATTGCTCCAGTTTGGCACAGGACTGATTGGAGGAGTATTCCAGTGAGTTCCCAACCCTCGAATGGCCGACCCTCTCAATTTCTGGATTTGAACCCTGTTGGGTTCCTATTTGGGTTATTCTGGGGGACGAAGTAGAGTGGTGTATTCGGCCTCGAACCCACTCCCAGCCACTCTTGGTGCTTTATGGATGGCTATCCTTAAATCATGGGCCACCATACCATGCTGATTTGAGGGCGAAAGGTGGATCCATTCATTATTATGTATATAAATTTACCTTTCAGTGTACTATGCTACAAAAAGTAACAGGACACTTCCATGTTATGTGAATGGAAGGATACACTCCAAGCTCCCTAACGTTGAAAATAAACTTTTTGCAGAAAACATTCCACTTGTAATTATTCTCGATGTATTGTAATGCTAACTTTTGAAATATATTGATTGATCTATTATTTATCAGGGAATTATGTCTACGTTTCGAATATTAATTACAAGCGGTCAAGTTAATTTTCGTTAAAAACTCTCTCTTTTTCCATGCAATTATATCGGTAATATGTGCGAATGCAGTTGAGTTGGCAGCGGCAAGTACCATTTCTTGTGCTACACATGAAGCTTGCCGCTGCCGACTGAATAACAAATCATGTTTTTATTGAGTAAGACAAAAGTGCTTCGTTGCAATGTTTTCTATCTTATAACAAATGCAAAATTGCATTTATTATGAGATAGGAAATTTAATTCATAATCAGTTTATGGGTACCATAGAATTATCATAACTAAACTCATCGTCTGAATGGGAAGGCTAACTTGTTTACATCCGTAACCGATCGAAGCTCACAAGGTGCCGAAACTTTTTTTTTTATATTATTGTGTGCTTATTTAAATCGCTAATAATTAATTAGTAACTAATAATCAATATGAATATATCCCTGCAGTTTATGGCACTCAGCTTACTAAATGGTGCCACGAGTGGTAGCTGAACGTTATTAAGGTGTGTAACGTAACGTAAGTGAATAACTTACAGTATAATAGCTTTTCATTATATCCAAAGATTTATTGGATTTTCTGTTGGTATGTTTCGTGTGGCCTCTGGTTCTCGATTTTTTCATTTCCTTGAATAAAAGTTATGGGTTTTATAACAGAAAATGCTCGGGCTATTGATATAATTGTATTTTTAATGCAATTTGGAATTAATTAAAGATATAAATTTTGCCTCAGGTAAGTACTGAAAGTTGCAGACGATATTTAGTTAATGCATATTCCCCATTATTGTGTTAAGCCGGAAATGGGATGATTTCTTCTTTAGTTTCACTTACCTTCACTGTTTTAACACCGATTACTTTACCTTCACTGTTTTGTCTTTTAAAACATGTCTCCTGTTGTGCCACTGCAGTAATCTTTTAATATTGAGTCCTGTTCTTGGTGAGACCAAAATCTGAAGATTCCTCTTGTTCAGCTACTTTCACAGGATTCTATTTTGCAGTTGGGAATCCTATTAGACATGGGGCTGGACACTACTGGAGAGGTACTGCTTTGCCTCTGCTTCAGGAAACTAGGAAGTCAGTGTGTGGTCCACCCGGTATCCATTGGTTGGTGGGCTCGCCTTCTACACACACTGACCATTGAATTAGAAACCTCTATGCAGATATACATAAACATCACTTGCGCAGCATATATGCAAAATATTGATCACGTGCATCACCACGTGATCTGGCAACTATTTAAGACTATTTGTTGCTAGTCAGTAATCGCCAGTAGTGTTGTTTACAATGGGGAAAACAAAGGATCTTTCGGGGATCGATAAAGGGCTTATTGTGGGTGCCCGACTGGCTGGAGCGACGATTTTAAAAACAGCAGAGCTGACTTGTTTCACAAACGGTGAGATATCTCGGTTTTTAAATCCGTGGAGATATAACCCACATTGCTTAAGTAACACATTACCCACATAATAACCCACATTGCTTACGTAAGTGTGGCGCGACGATAATCTGTGAAGAACGAGATCGCCGTCGTCTGAGAAGGCTTGTACTGGGAAACAGGACTTCTTGTATGTAGCAATTGACTAAGGCATTCAATGGAGGCTGTTTCGGACCCATATCTCAGCGAACTATGCGCAGGGTATTGAAGAGGATCAGTAGTAGCAGTCGCATGCCTATACGGAAACCACTGATTTCTGCGAAGAACCGGAAAGTTCGTTTACAGTGGTGTCAGGAACACCGTGACTGGACACTGGAAAAAAGTCATGTGGTCCGACGAGTCGCGGTACACTTTGTTCTGTACCGACGGTAGGCAGAGATTTTGGCGAGAGCCCCATGATGAAATGGACTCAGCTTGCCTTATAAGCACAAGGTTCTGGAGGCGGTGCCATGGTGTGGGGCAGGTTCTGTTTTTACGGAACGGGTCCCCTGATATTGCTAGAAGGTCGGATGTCCTCCAAGGATTATCTGAACAATGTTGCCGATCAAGTCCATCCTGCAATGTTGACTTTTTATCCAACAGGTAACGGCTGTTTCATGGACGACAATGCTACTGTCCATCGCGTAAGATGTGTTGGCGCGCAAAATGTGTTCAGCAGTGGATCAGCGAGCATAACAGCGACTTCACACCATCTTCCCTGTCCACCACAAAGCCCGGATCAGAACCCCACTGAGAATGTATGGGAATGTTAGAGAAACAGATCCGGGATCAAAGTCCTCTTCTGTCAAATATGAGCCAGTTAAAGGAGTGTCTGGCGAACGCTTGGTATGCTGGAGATGTAAGGCACGCCAACACCTTGTGAAATCTATGCCAAACTGCACACGTGCTGTAATTGGGGCTAAAGAAGGTCCAACTCAGTATTGAATAGAGGTTTCTAATTCAGTGGCCGGAGTGTGTAGGATCAACTGTGCAGTCTAATTGAGTTACTCCAGCTATAGCGAGTTTCCTTATCATGTTTTTGGTCCACACGCTATGTTTGAATGGGTATGGTAGCTGTGTAGCCCCGGCTTTCATTTAGGCGTCTCCTTGTTGTGCTTGGTAGTGGGTAGGGTCCATGAGCACTGATTCTTTTAGCTAAAATATGAGTTCTGCTAAAAAAGTTTCAGTCTCGTCCACAAAGCGCTTCCAGTTTACTGCCACAGCATGCTGTAGTAATCCCCACAAACTGTCTCTAAAGGTCATCGGTATAAAGACTGTCCTACTGTGTGGGCAATCTGTGTTAATTGCAGTGGCATCTAACCTTCCTTTCCCCGTGATTGTCCAAAACGGAAGGAAAAAATTAGGGGCAATTGTAACCACTGGTTACTAGACTAGTGGCTTCAGTTCGGACTCCATCCAGTACCCATCGATTGATACTTTCTCACCTGTTGCTAAATATCTTACATCAGGTGCATCATCATCTGCGTAGATCTTGACATTGATTGTAATGTCCGTTGCTGCAACCCAGCTTTCCCCATCCATCTCTGGGAAGGTTTCCAGGCTGCATATGGCATAACCTGGTAACTAAAGGAGTGAAATTTTGAGTCTCTAAGAGGCTTTTTCTCTCTAGATTTTATTTAATTCGTTTTCATAGTTGAAGTTGATTTTATTTAATTCGTTTTCTAGACAATTTTTAATTCGTTTTCATGGGATATTTCTCACAGCATGGACACAGACCACGCACATTTTACGAACCTTTCTTTAGCAAAGGTGATTTCAAACCACAAATCTTAGCCCACCCAGTCTATAAAAACCTACCACACTCTTGTAATGGAATTTTCGGATTCCATCTAAATCTAGGTGACATTAAGATTCTCTTTCATGTTCATGCACCCCTTTGCATGTGCTTACAGAAGATATATTTTCAGGCAAACTGTCTCATGGTCCAACATTTTTTCACATTTTCCAGGATCAGGATGGATATGGTCCAGCTCATGGCTAAGCCACCATCCTCATGAAGATTAGGGGCTCTATGGATAATCTCCCAGCTCATGGGATTTATTTTTACTATCTGTTCAATATCTTAACCCTGAAAATGCCATAATCCGGCAACACTGAGATGAGTGGTAGTGGTTGTATTTTGTGAAGCACTGGCTGGTGGATCTGTCCGTCTCTCTAGTAAATCTCAATTCAAAGTGTATTTTCACTCCTCATTCCGTACTTTCGTTACTATTGAATTTTGAATCTGCTCCTGGTCGAGTCATTCACACTCTACAGAAGAGATCAAAATCAACTCTTCATGTGTCTTGGACAGAGGTATGTCCGGAAACCCACTCCATTGTATGGCTTTCCTGAAACATTGGTGCTTCCATTTTTCTGTCCATTACTTGTATTCGTTTCACTCATTGTCGATCCCGGAGAACAATGGATAATCATTTACTGATTCCGCAGCAATTGCTAATACATGGAGAAATATTTTCATATATTTCTTCTTGTTATTTCGTCGAGTTTTTGGCCTTGAAGACAGCCAAACAGAAGATATATTTTCTGCTATATTTTTGATATTCGAACCATACAACAGGCCATTCAGAATAGAAGAGCTGCGCCTTGCCTCGAATTCTTCTACTGTTATTGTTGTTAGGCCACAGACGACGTCCATTATGCCTTGCTCCAACATCACCATATAGTATGGATCTTCTAGTATGGAAAATGCAAAATTAAATGTGCAGCACACATTTGTGTCGGATTTTCTCGAACAGTATTTCCTGACTTCTGGTGGAAAGCTATCCTCTTGACATTCTTAAAGCAAGAAAATGATTTTTAGATTACACCCAATTATCGTCCCATAGCACTGACGAGATATATCCTCAAGGTTTTCTAAAGAACTCTCAGTACCAAATTAATTTGGTATTTAGAGAATAATGCATTTATTTACAATATTCAGTGTTGCTTTTGCAGGCAACGATAAAACATTGATCACATGATATGGTGGATCAGCAATTCGTTTTCTTGCGGATAGTACCGGTATCCATTTTCTTCGGTATTTCAAAAATATATGATATGATGTAACCTACATGCCTTTGGTTTACAATGTTATATGCCAATATTCATCGCTAGTTTTCTTCTCATTCTCTTCATGTCTGTTTTGGTAACACTCTTACCGCCTTTCTCCAAAGAACTGAGAATTCCACAAAGTTGCATCTTCGATAATACCGCAACTAGGTATTCTTGTGCCCGCAGAAAAAATTCTGAATGCACGCCTCACCTCTCCACCCCACCATCAAACCACCCACTTCCTAGTAGTGAATCATTAATGGACTAATATAATTTGACGTTGATACACATTATGTTTATTAAAAAATATAACGCAAGAGTTGACTGTAAAATGTACATGAGAAATAAAATTATTTATATAATAGATAGTGTAAGGAAATAATAGTTACAAAACAACTGATATTAGTTTGTAAAAGAAAACTACAGAAGCAAAACGATTTAATGAAATACAATACAATATATTTTTAAATTCCTTTACAAAATACCATTGCTTATTTCCAGGAATTAAATATAGAATCGGAGTTTCTTATTGTTACTCTCTTTGTATACAGGGTGATTCAAAAGGTCTTAGTCAAACTGTAAAGGTAGGCCAGGAATACAAAAAGAAACCATTTTTACATAGGAACATATAGCAACAAACGCCACCCGAGTGTGCTAGAGGTCGTTATTTGCCAGAAATTAAGTTGGGCAGCGCGAGTCATCATTATTCGAGTGGTTGACGTTTTGGGAGTAGGATGCATCGTTACAGTAATACTGAGATGGCAGATATGCACTTAGGTTATGGGGCAGCAAATGGGAACGGGTGGGCTGCGGTGCGATTGTTCCCAAATAGACGCGTGACCCATCATCAAACGTTTGCACCACAGATTGTGTGAAACTGGACCTTTCGAAGTAAACAGCCATTGTGGTCGCGACCGAACGACACTCACACCTGTCATGGAAGAAGCGGTCATACAGGAAATTGAACGCAATCCAAGTACAAGTACACGAGCTATTTCGCATCACATTCGTGTACTTCAACCTATCATGTGGCGAGTATTACGCGAAGAGTTGTTACATCCTTTTCACATGCAATGGGTCCAGTCATTGGAAGAAGGAGATGACCACCTGCGTCTGGAATTCGCACGTTGGTTTTTGCAAAACGTGTCGCACAGCCGGAATTTCTAGTGTTGGTTTCTTCACCGATGAAGCTACCTTCTCATGTGAGGGTGTTGTTAAACTTCATAATTTGCATGTGGGCACATGACAACCTACGAGCTACACGCCCCCGTGCTGCGCAACACCAGTTCACCATAAATGTTTGGGCGAGCATTGTTAGAGACTGTTTGCTTAGGCCATACCTTCTTCCATCACGACTAAATGGGCGTAGTTATCGGCTATTTTTGGAGGAGGTCTTGCCGGAACTACTGCATGATGTTTCTGTATCTGTGCGCCAACGCATGTGGTTTCAGCATGACGGGGCGACCGCACATTTCACCTTGGTTGTACGCGAGTATCTCAACAGCATCTTTCCTGCGCGATGGATTGGCCGGGGTAGACCTGTTGCTTGGCCACCAAGATCACCTGACTTGCCCCCCATTGATTTCTTTCTCTGGAGTTACCTAAAAGGCCTTGTGTACGAAATCCACGTTACCTCTGACACAGACGTCGTCGCAAAAGTCGTTGAGGCATCAGCACGTGTCCGCGAGAGGCCTGGCATTTTTGAACATGTTCGCCAATCCATGTGTCGACGTTGCGAGCATGTATTGCTCGGATGGAAAGAACTTTGAGCACTTCCTCTGAAATTGTAAACATGATGTCTAATAAACATGTTGTTATACCTTACTTGTATTCCTTTACTTTTGATTCTTCCTGTACTTCTAGCACACTCGGATGGCGTTTGTGGCTATATGTTCCTAGGTAAAAATGGTTTGTTTTTGTATTCCTGACCTACCTTTACAGTTTGTCTAAAGCCTTTTGAATCACCCTGTATATATTCTTTCTCGTTGTAGAATTTTTTTTAACACCCCCCCCCCCCCGATTTTTATCCCTTGTTTTTTTTCAACGGCCAAACTGCATTGTAAAGATCATTACCTCAAGAAATGCAACAATAAATGTGGAGCACATATTTATTGTCGCATTTTCTTAGATGAGTAATTTCTAGGCTCCTGGTGGGAAGCTATCATCTTGGCATTCTCTAAGCCAGAAAAAGATTTTTAGATTGATCCGAATTATCGTTCCGTTGCACTGACGAGCTGTTTTTGGAAGGTGTTCGAAAGAACTGTCAGTACTAAATTAATCTGATATTTAGCGATTAATGTATTTCTTTTCATCATTCAGGTTGGCGTTCGCAGTCAACGGTGATCATTTGATATGATGGATTGGGAATTTTTTTTCTGCGCATATAACCTGGTGTCCATTTTGGTATTTTGTTTCAGCTGAATAGTTAGAGAAAAACTAGACAAAGGGAGGATCTGCCGGATACTAAGAAACGATATGGTAAATCCTGAGAAGGTCTATATTAAGTATTAATGCATTATTCTTTGCAAATTTAGTTACAAAGAGTTTAGATAAATTAAAAATAATAAAAAATTTGAATGAGTAAAGTAAACAAAAAAATTATTCAATTGGTTGATGATGATGATGATGATGATGATGATGATCATCATCATCATCAAGCAGCCATGAGCTACGGAGGTCCAACCAGAACGGGCAATTTAGTTCTCCAAGCATATCTGTCCTGAGCTATAACTGCTGCATTTCGCCACTACACACCAATTCTAACAAGATCCTAGGTCTTGTAAAGAGGGGGAGACCGCATCCTAGGTCTCCCCCTCTTTCTGAGGCCTTTAGGCACATTATTCATAATCGCTAATTTGTAATTATACATACTGGCAACATGGGCAAACCAACGGAGGAGCAGAGGAGGTTGCCGACTCCATTGTCTTACCTATTCATTACTTGCACAGTTGAAGCACCTAATGCCCAAGATACTGTGTAAGCATCTAGAATCAAAAACCATCAATTTTCCTGTTACCTTGTTTTCAAAATGTGTTCAAGTTTCACTACCATAACTAACCCTAGAAAGAACCAAACTATTATGCAGTCTAATTTTAGTCTTAGTCTTTTAATGTATACGCCTATTTCTCCACACTCTTCATAGATTCCTGAAACTTCCAGAGGCAATCCCTATTCGCCTGTTAATCTCATGCCTCACATCACCAGTATCTGTTACACAACTCCCAAGATAATTAAACTGTGGCACTTGCTCAAGGGCGCAATCAATCAGAGCGACTGAAGCATCAACTGCCAGATCAATTTTCATCACTTTAGTTTTATCTCTCTTTATCACCAAACCAACTCTATTACCACTCTCATCAACAGCTCTAATGAAATAATTCATCTCATCAACATCATTTGCCAACAAGGTCAAATCATCTGCATAATCTAAATCAGAAATGTTTCAATCTAGACCATTTAAGGCCAAAAACTCTCCCTTGAAGTGAATTTCGCATGACATAATCAATAATCAAACTAAAAAGAAAAAAGGACAAAAGGCATCCTTGTCGAACACCAGAAGCAATTCTACACCAGTTGCTACAAGGCATACCAACTCTCAAACACGACTCATTGTTATTATAGAGAGCTTTTATTATGTTAACTAACTTGTCTGGTATGCCATACGATCTCACAACCACAAATTATGACGATCAACAGAGTCGAAAACTTTTCTGAAATCAACAAAGCTAGCAACGAAATGTTTCTGAAACTCTAAACATTTCTCAAGAATCTGCCTGAGTGAAAATATCTGACCTACACATCCCCTACAACTTCGGAATCCACATTTTTCATCACGCAATTGACTGTCAACCAGATTCTTAATTCTATTAAGCCCAATCACGCAAAGAACGTTACCTGGAACAGAAAGTAGACTAATTCCCCTATAGTTATCACAAAAAATGCGATAACCATTTTTTAAAAATAGGGATGATAATAACTCTGGTAAAATCCTTAGAAACTATTCCTTTATCATAAAAGATATTCAAAATTTCAGTCATCCATGTGGTAAACGAAAGATTCCCCACTCTAAGAATTTCCATAGTAGTTTCATCACCCGTGGGGATTTATGTAGTGTAAGTTTAGAAACAGCCAAAATAACTTCAGACTTTGTTATAGGACCAACATTAAAGCCAGTAATGCATCTATCATCATTACAAACAATGGGCGTAGAACCAGATTGTTTAGAACATCACTGAAATGCTCAGCCCACCTAGCCATGACAGAATCCTCATCTTCTATAACCTTAACTTGCTTATCCTTCAATCCCTGTATACCTGTCCATTTTCTACCACACAAAACATTAACTATCTGGTACAGCTCTCTGCTGTTGTGCTGTCTAACTGCTTCTTCGGCTTTGTCAGCCGAACCATCAAGCCAAAGATTCTTATCAGCAGCTAACACATCATCACACTTTCATTTACACTTTTTTAAGCTCTCTCTAATGCTTTTTATTAGGACTAGTAGGGTTTTGATTAAAGACATTCCTGCAGTTCTTTTTTTTCCTGAAATAAGCTCAATTACCTTATCACTCAAATTATTCTGTCTCCTCTGCTCCTTTTTTCCTAAAAAAGTATTGTTAATTTCAAAAAAAAAAGCTTGTTTGAAACGGTTCCATTCTCCCTCAACTTCAGTAGTAAGCAAACCAATACTATCATAATGACTAAGTAACCTATCATGGTAAACTCTAGCTATAACCGTATTACAGAGCTGCAGAATTAAAGGCTAATTTTTTAACCCTAGCAGAACAATTTTTAAGTTTAATTTGCAAGACACTTTTAACAAGGTAATTGTCAGATCCAATTTCAGCTCCCCTCTATGACCCAGTATTCCTAATAGAACTGCCCATTTGCTGTTAATTAATATATAATCTATCATATTCTTATGCAGCCCATAGTTTACTTACCTGTAGGAGACGCTGCCCATTGCCATTGCAGCTACCAATACCAAAAGGACCTGTCACTCCTCCCTAAAGCTCAGAGTCAGTACCAACTTTGGCATTGAAGTCACCCAGAACATGAGTAATATCTCCTTTCTTGACAGAATTCAAAACATCCTGAAGTTGTCCATCCTGAAGTTGTCCTTCTTATCCTCATCGGCATCCTCAGTGGGGACATAGCAGCAGTTAACATTAAACTCTTTAATGCTTGTCTGAAATTTTGCTGAAAGAAACCTTTCATTATTGCACTAATATCGTAGAAGAGCAATAACTGCCGTGTTTGCTGAGAAGCACACCCACGACTTGGTGATGCTTATTATCTTCCCTCTCTGAAAAGAGAAATTTAAGATTATTTTTAAGAATCTGACATTTAGCTGTCAATCTGGTCTCTTGCAAGCCGAAAATATCTAAATTATAACGGCGGAAGTCTTTGTGAGGACATCCAGAGAATATGCTCTGTGCAGAGTCGTTACATTCCAACTATCTATGGAGAGAAAATGGTTAGAGGGGTGTTTAAAGAAACTATGTTTATTGAGAGAGGGAATTCCGACAATATTAAACAGCCCCCTAATTGCAAAAGCATGGGGCAAAGACCCGTTCCCCCACCTCTAAAGGCTGAAGCCATCTACACTGGAAGACTTCCTCCAATGTAGAATTCGACGATACCAGTAGAAGCAAAGTGTTCAGGTGCCTACGATGTCCTCTGCTCAGGGTTATCCACCAGCTGATAGACATATCCTGTGAATATATTTACTTGGGACTGTCAACCCACAAAGAAACAGAAAACACAGCGGAAGATTCTCTTTTCACAGAAGCCCAGCAGTGCAGCAAATTAAGTATCCATAATGAATCTCAGAGACATATTTCAGTTCTGTCCATTAGGTTTATATGGTCAGCACCATGGCCCTGTGTGGTTAGCCAATCCTCAGTAGGGTAGAAAAAAAAAGAAACGTAGCTATAGTTGTCTAGATCTCCTTAGTATGTACCAGACTGAAGCTTGGATATTATTTATTTCAGTTTACAGCTCCCTCAACAGATCTAGATCCAATAATAATGGTCAAATCATCTTTTTTTAGTATAGCATACAAAAGCTCAAAACATATAAATATAAAAATTTAGAAGAACGAAACCAAAACCGTGACTAACCTTTAAGCATTCAGTAATACATTACTAACAGTTCATTTTATGCTATTTAATTGATATGTTAAACAAATCCAGACTACTGGAATGATAATTTCACAACCTCATAAATCTTGACACAGCAAAACGTTTCATAGCACTAGTCGAAAAAGGTGCCATGTTGAAAAAATATTCTTTTCCTTATAACTGTTTTCCGAATATTAAAACATATCAAAGAGAGTAAACATGAATAATCAACGTCATTTTAGCTTAAGAAATATATGATATATAACTTATAAAATATATATAAATATAAAAAAAATCAATTTATAAAAAATACTTAAGCAGAAATTGTAAAAAATTAAGCTTAATAAATCTCTTCGAATATACAATGGTAGAATGTGAAGCCTATCTCTAAGTATTTTTATTGGTATATCATACACATATACTCATGTCTCTTTAAATTATAAGAACCTCATTAATTTGTTCTGAATCGTTTCAAGAAAATGCATATAATTTTTATAATAATGATTCCAAATTAATGACCCATAATCCAACTTTGATCTGACCAGAGAATTAAATAAAACTTTAATTGGATTAATATCAGTAAAATATCTTGTTTTACTTAAAATATAACCTAAAGTACGATAAACACATTTGACAATTTCCTGCATGTGCGAATGAAAACTAAATTCCGGAATGAACCATATTCCCAGATCACATTCCTTATTTTTACGCTGTAGCATATCATTGTTAATATCATAAAAAAAATAATTATATATTTCTTACAAGAATAGGTAACACTATAATATTTTGAATTATCTAAATATAAACAGTTATTAACACACCAACTATACAAATTATTTAAATCCATTTTTAATTCCAAATAATCATCATAAGATTTATTTTGCTTATATAACTTCACATAATCTGCAAATATCAAACAATTAGAATACTTCGTATTAATAGGTGAATTATTAATAAATATAATGAAAAACATAGGTCCTAAATTCGATTCCTGCGGTACACCTGAACTATTACTAAAAGTCCTGGAATAAGAATTAGCATTATTCACGTAAAGTCGATAAATCTGCTATTAGACAGAGTTATTAGCAAAAGCATTGACGGAGTATTACGTGAATAACACTAATTCTTATATTCACCTAATGCTCTATCAATTAAATATGAATATATCTATTCTAAATATTAAGTGTAGACTGAAACCAATTCTTGCCAATGTTTTATTAAGATTCCAAAATCTATATGATCAGACTTTGAAACTTTGAAAAATCTGTACATACAATATCTAGTTCACTATTTTGATCCATAGACATCATGAAAATAATTTATTAACTGAATATAAATCATTTTTTATGTTATATATTCAAATATATGGTCAAAAGGTGAATAGCAATTGGTCTATAATTTTTAATCAATGCTCTCTCTCCGTTTTTAAATATTGGTATTAACCTTGATTCTTTCCAGAAATAAGGGAATATTTTTAATTTTAATGACGTTAAATATTATCATGGGAGTATATAGAAAACACCGAGAACAATCTTTGATCCCATCTGAGGTATGAAATCGCAACTCAATGTACAATGTAGTATTTCAAACTTTTAACTGTTTTACAGTTTTAATAATATCCTCAACAATTATATTGTCAATCGAGTTTTGTTCTTTATTCAAAAACGAATATTTATTTATATCAACTTTTGAACTAATAATATAAACTGCTCTGCAAAAGTGTTTACTACCTCTAAACTATCAAATAACTCAGTGTATTCCAAGAATTACAAGCTTCTATTACTCTCTTCATTCTCCAAACTGCCAAAATCTTTTTGGATCAGCCAATAAATCGTGTTCAATTTCCTTAATGTAGTTCTTATAGGCAGATTTAATTTTACTTTTCAGCAACCTTCGATAATATTTAAAATTTTCAGCATCTCTAGATCTATTATATCTCTTTATTTTTTGCGGAATTTATTTTTTATTTTAATATCAAGACAATATCACTTGTGATCAATTTTGGATACCTCTGAGTGTTCGTCTTGGAAACCGGTATGCACTAGTTAATGACCTAAAATACAATTTATCATGAAAACATGATACAGTCTTATCGATATCAAATAAAATCAAATCTTGTATTGCACCAATATACACTATATATGAGGAACTTCATCCTACCATGAACAGCATAAAATATAAATCAAACACACAATATTATTTATAATTTCTACATGATAAACAAATGAATGTATTAAACATTCAAGTACTGCTATTCTACAATCGAATTAAATCAAATTCATTATAATACCATAAATAAAGTTAAAAAATACAAAAAGAATATTTAAAGAGATGAAATAAATAATCCTAAATTCAGAAGTAAAATATATAGTGACAGGTACTGTGAACTGTACAGTCACTATACCTGTACAGTTCACTGATATGAAAATACATGAATGTAACCTGTTACAGTTCACTGATATGAAAACACAAATTAATATAAAATTTTCGCAGATTTCAACATGTGTCATTTTTCTCCGAATTATTAGGTTTTCTAAATGCTAGAAATATTATTCGAAAATATAGTATTACTATTCTAAAAATATAGTTTCCCCAAGAAATAGAAATATTCTAAAAATATAATATCACTTTCTACATAAAAAATTTGTATAAAGTGATGTATATATATATATAAAAGTAATGCGTTTAGTGGTTTTCTAAAATAACAACTCTACATATACACTATACATACACACACACACACAACACTATATATACACACTATACACACACACACACACAACACTATATATACACACTATAGTTACACTTTTTCAGATTTTCGACAATTCCATATTACGCTGTTCGACATAGACAATGCCACACCAGGAAGTATTTTTTTAAAGCACGTAATTGTGTTATTGAAACAATTGAACATAGTGAACATACAAACATTTTAGCAACAACAACAATATAAATACAGTATTCAACAACACAAATAGAGTACATGTACATTCTTAGAGATATATCCATATTGGCAGGTACGATGAGACATCAATCTCTTTCCATTCTTCAACAATTCATTCATTCATAGTCCATTTTTATATGAAAATAAAAACTTTAAACACTAAGAAACACCTACAAAGAAAGAAAATTTCTGATTATTAATATTTTGTAACTTTTTTTAACATCCATTTCAACTGCTTTTACTTATCATTTAAATTATTTTTAATAGTAATTCTATATCCTCTATTTCCATAACGTAAATCTTTAGCCATTCTGAACTAATTTTTATATTTTTTCGTTATATTTATGGGCAATGAATTATAACTTCTGGCCCTAAAACATGAAATGTCTGTGTGAAATTTCCTTTTTAGCCTGTTGAATAAATAATTATATTCTCCATTTCGCAGATTACAGGGTGTCCTTTTTCTCTAAAGCATTAGGTTTTCTAAATGCTAGATACATTATTCGTTATGTATACAGCTTTCTTAAATACATTATCTTATTTTTGCGACCAATTTGTTTCTTCTGTCTTTGTTATAATGCCATTATATATTAAAGAACTTCCTTTTCAAAACTTCAGTACCGCTAACTGAGGTTAGATTCCTCCCCAAGCAATTAAACCATATATAAAGCAGACTGAATCCATGCATGGTATCCGAAAATTTGTTCGACAACATTTGTTCGCCAGAAGTTTGTATGACGTAAATTTGTTCGAAATGAAAATTTGTTCAATATGAACTGGTTCGACGGAATTTTTTCGAAACGGAAATTTGTTTGAAACGGAAATTTGTCCGACGGAAATTTCTTCAATGGAAATTTATTCGAAACGGGAAGTTATTTTAAATAGTAATTCTATATCCTCTATTTCTGTAATGTAAGTCTTTAGTCATTCTGAACTAATTTTTATATTTTTTCCTTATATTTATGGGTAATGAATTATAGCTTATCGGTCCATAAAACATAAAATGTCTGTGTGGAATTTCCTTTTTAGCCTGTGGAATAAATAATTTACATTCTCCATTTCGCAAATTGCAACGTGTGTCCTTTTTCTCTAAAGCATTAGGTTTTCAAAATGCTAGATACATTATTCGTTATATATACAACTTTCTTAAATACATTATAGTATTTTTTCGATCAATTTGTTTCTTCTGTCTTTCTTATAATAAGCCATTATATTCAAGAACTTCCTTTGTAAAACTTCAATACCACTAACTGATATTAAATAGGTTTTTCACCAAACAATTAAACCATATCTAAAGCAGACTGAATCCATGCATTGTATCTGAAAATTTGTTCGACAACATTTGTTCACCAGAAATTTTTTCAACGGAAATTTGTTCGAAATGGAAATTTCGACGAAAATTTGTGTAATGGGAACTTGTTCGATGGAAATTTGTGTAATGGGAACTTGTTCGATGGAAATTTGTTCATTGGCCCTTGTTCGACAGAAATTTGTTCAATTGGCCCTTGTTCGACAGAAATTTGTTCAATGGGAACTTGTTCGACTGAAATTTGTTCGAAATGGAAATTTGTTCAATGGGAACTTGTTCGACGGAAGATTGTTCAATGGAAACTTGTTCGACGGAAATTTGTCCGAAATGGAAATTTGTTCGAAACGGAAATTTGTTCTACAGAATTTTGTTCGAAAGACAGAGGCCACTAGGGAAGGGCTCCCCGTAGAACATTAGCGTTATAAGCCTTGTATTTTGCCATTGAAGAACCCTTGGAAGGGGAGGCAGGGGGGGACACGGGAATCGAAGAATGGCAGCTGAAAAGGATCATCGTGATTTAGATCTTTCCTTTTAAGTGTAAAGTGCAAATCTTCTTGTTTCCGAGTCAAACTTGCCGCCATTTATTTCTTCGCTGTTTTCGCTATTACATTAAGCTACAGTCAGCTTCTTATAAAAAGGGTTGTCCGAAATTTTAAACTCCAATATTTTTCAAACTTTGTAAGTTGTTTTCTAATTATTAAAATTCTAAATAAAGAAAATATAAATAAATTTAAAAATGTAAAAATACCCATATTTCTATATACGCCTTAAAAAGTAGAAACTAAACCTAAATCATATCGATGGTGCTATCAGTCACTGAGTTCGCATTCACTTCAAACGAAAATAGTGCGCCGCCAATTTTGCTGAGTAAGCAAATCGGTGCTCTATTTTGCTTTGAAGTGAATACGAATTCAGTGACTGATTGCCTCATCCATATGCTTTAGTTTTCTTTTTTCTTTTTAAGGCACATATAAGAAGATTACTTTTTTAAGATTTTAAAATTATTTATATTTTTTCTTTTTCATTAAAAACACCTACCTTTAGAAACTTTCATTTGATACAACATCTACCACATTTTTCCTCCCCCTGTTTTTGTAGTCGTGTTTAATGTAGTCGACTTTGGACGTGACAAGCATTAATTTGCAATATATCTAATTAAGTTCCACCCCCGCGAACATCTCCCCCCTAGCGAGGGGGGGAGAATGGTGAAGGATAAAATTCGAAACAGTCTACTATATCGTATGATCTTTCATTTGACACCTGACTCGTAATTGTAGGCCTTCGCTTTCGGAACATATAGCGGAACGCTTGTTTTCATATTTCCCATTTTTAGGGCGAAGAAACCATGGGCAGTCAGTTTTGTATCATCTATGACACTCCTCGCGTCATAAGCTTTCATTCGACGTATAGCTTGTTAGTCTTGGCACTCGCACTCTGTAAATATAAAGGAACAATCGTTTTCACATTTCTCCATTCTTGGGGGTAGAAAAAAATCATGGGAGGTAAATTTTTTATACATATGACACTTCCTGCGTCACAAGTTTTCGTTTGATACATAAATCCTCATTGCGTTCAACTATTTGGCAAATCCACAAACCAACAAACTGGCAAATGACAAGCGAAAAGCAAAGAGAAGATAAATAAAAAAATAAATATCCCCTCAAGCAGCTGCGTGCCACAGAGGTCTAACAGCCAGGTGTGTGAGGATGGCGGGACCTCAGCAGAAAACCAACACAAACATCCATGCCTTATCCGGGGCTCGAACCCAGGTCCCTATGATTAGTAGCCAAGCTCGCTAACCACTCGGCCTATCTTAAAAGAATAATGAAATCTAAAAGGAATTAAACGGTACTTAGATTGTCTGGGAAACAAGTATTTTACTCTACCTAATCTAAAACGAAACCTTCTCTTTTGTTACCGCTCTTCCCAGATCCACTCCCTTTCCCATAATCTCTCACTAACAAAGCAGAAAAGATCTTATTGAGGAGAATGTTGACAAAATATTGCTCAAACAAATTTCGGTCGAACAAGTTTCCGTCGAACAAATTTCCGTTTCAAACAAACAAGTTTCCCTTGAACAAATTGTTGTTTCGAAGAAATTTCCGTTTCGGAAAAATTTCTGCGTCCAACAAATTTTCATTTTGAACAAATTTCAGTCGACCAAGTTTCCATTGAAGAAATTTCCGTTGCGAACATATTTCCGTCGAGCAAATTTCTGTTTCAAACGAATTTCCGTTTCGAACATATTTCCGTGGAACAAATTTCCGTTTCAAACAACTTTCCGTCGAACAAATTTCCCGTTTGAACAAGTTTCCATCGAACAAATTTCCCTTTCAAACAATTTTCCGTCGAACCAATTTCCGTTTCGAACAAATTTCCGTTTCATACAAATTTACGTTGAACAAATTTCCATCGAATAAATTTTCATTTTGGACAAATTACCGTGGCGAACAAATTTTCATTTCGAACAAATTTTCATTTCGAACAAATTTCCGTCGAACAAGTTTCCATCAAACAGATTTCCGTTTCAAACAAATTTCCATCAAACAAAAACTTTCCGTCATTTCGAACAAATGTTATCGAAAAATTGCACCAAACCATCCATGCATAGTATAACTTCAGCATAAATTCATTTGACACTATCCTCCTTATATAATATAATTTATATAAATAGTATCTTAATCTTTTAGTCAGCATATTAATATGTATCTTCCACTTTAAATTTGAATAAGTAAATACTTCAAGGTATTTGATTGTAGTGATTTGTTCAATAACTTTATATGACCACGATCTGTCTTTATTACACATATTATCATGTATGTATAAATTATAGGTAAAATAATCTATCTTTATTAGTGAAAAACACATAAATTTGGTTTACTCAAGATTGAAATTAATAGATTATTGTTGAACTAGCTTGATATTAAAACTACATCATGACTGATGTTCAGATGCAGTTCACGACCATTTGAATTTTTAAAAACAATTGTGGTATCATCAGCAAATGACACAACTTCTCCTTTTAAAATCAAGTTGAAAATATCATTAAAATAAATTAAAAATAAAATAGGTCCAAGAATTGAATCTTGTGGTACACCATTAGTGATCAATTTAATAGTACATTTGTTGCCTTTGATCTGGACAAATTGCATCCAATTTTTTAAATGTGATTTGAACCACTCAAAAATAGGGCCCTTTGAATCCTACATCAAATAATTTCTTTAACAGTATATCATGTTTGTCAGAGATACATGCAAATAGGTAGGTATGTGTTGAGAGTTGGGTTATGTAACTGAGTGCAGTTGCGAAGCAATCACGTGATAGGTGAGGAAGATAACAGTGCAAATCAGCTCAGGATAGCAGGTTTGGTCGTCCTCACCTTGGTATATGGTCCACTGCATTGGAGTGATCTCAGTCGTGAAAGCACGTGTAAGGAGTGAGATTGCCTGGACTACAACATCAGGAATCCTAAAATCACACAATACTTTTACCAGAGGCTTCATCATAGAGCTATGTATGGTGGTTTCCCCCTGCGTAGCATCGCGGCAGGAACATATCGGGATGCAACAATTGTCAGCCGAATTTGGCGACAGTGGTTGGAGGAAGATAACATGAGTTGCCGTAGTGGGATGTGCACATAGGTGGAAATCCGAACACTTGGATCGTCGCATTTGACTGCAAACCGTAGAAGCCCCACAATCCGCAGTGGATGACATTCTATGTGGTGTACAGGCAGTTACGGACATCCTTGTGTTGACACCGAATGCGAATCGCAGATTGGCTGAGGCAGGTTAGCACTCTTTCCAATCACATGGTCGTGCAAGGTTGCAGTGGTACCATACCAGACATGTGTGGTAGGATGAATGGATCATGTCGTATTCACTGACGAGCCTCGATTCTGTCTCATCGTCGACATCGCCGATTGAGAGTCTGGAGATGACGTAGTCACTGGGCTGATCTTGCTGCCATTTGTGAGAATCATACAGATTCTCAGCCTGGTGTCAAGTTTTAGGGCACTATCAGTTTCAACAGCTGTTGATCGCTCATACGCATAGTGGGGACAATGACAGCACTTTGATATGTCGATGAGGTGCTGCAGGCCATTTTGTTGCCATATCTTCATGGTATCCCTGGTGCCCAGTTTCAGCATGAAAATGCCCATCCGCACACTGCCAACATAAGCAGATATGGCCTATAAGGTATTCAGGTGCTGGCTTGGCCAGCGTGATCCCCAGACTTCTGCCCAATAGAGAGCGTGTGGGACGTAATTGATAGACAACTTCATACTTCTGCATGATCCTCTCATAATGTCGATGAAATATGAATCCACAATACCTCAGCACACCATCTGGGGATTTTCCAATCGATGCCACGCTGTGTTGCTGAATGTATAGCCCAGCATGGTTGTCATATGATCTACTGACTGTGGTCACATTATACTGTCTCCTATCCCGTCGTATTCACGTAATCCTTCAGAAATTAAATCACTTCTCTCCTACCTACTTGTCTATATTTGTGGTATGTTTCATCTCATTTAATGCATTCCTTCATTTAGCAGCATTTTTACACTGCCGAGCAGTGTAATTTTTCAAAGTCATTTAAATCCATCAAGGAAGATCTTAAATGTTTTTTAAAAACTTTTTCATACTCAAGAATAATATTATATGTTATAGTCACATTGTTGGAGAAACAGTTAGTTTCTGGTGATGTAGCGGTTATGATGCCAGGCATGCCTCTGGGAGACGTGGGTTCGAATCCCACTCAGAAAACAAGCAATTTTTTCAACTAATTGTTTCAACTTTTTCATGTTTCTCTTTTAATGCTGATTGGTATTCTTTGGCGTAAATCATAATGGGATATTTCCTTCTTAGTTAAGGGTAGAATAAATTTATAATTCATATAACAAGTGGGGCTTTTCTCTGCAATATTAGTGTTAATAATTATATTCATGTCTGTCTTAGAATAGATTAATATCCGTTCGAACTTAAGACAAACAGAATCACTTACTTGTGAGTAAATATCCTAATATTTTGACCCCTGATTGGGGTCGTCATCCGAAGAGTTGCAGCTTTGTTGGAACATCCTTTCTTTGTTTTTTTAAAAAAATGCAAAAACTAATACGATGTATAATTATTCTCTTACGTTTAATTTTATTCTACAAAGTTATAACATTTAAGAATTTATTTTGTATACTCATTGCCTTATTTAACAAAGACATATATTTTCTTTTCAACTTACTAGACCATACTGAACAGCTATCTAAAACCATGTAAAATATAATTTAATCAAAGAAAAAAAAACCCATCAGAGACAATTTTTCATAAATAATATAGTTTATAAAAACAAAATCTTAATTTTTTGCGAAGCATATTTTTGTGTGTACTCCATTTTATGTTGGAGTCTAAATGCGCTCCAAGATATTTAAGAGGATTAACTTGTTCTATTTCATTACATTTACAAATGTCTACCTTTTTGCAAACATTTGAATGAAAATGCAATTTAAACATAACCCTTTCTGTGTTATGTAAAGGGTGAAATGTATAATTTTTTAAAATATTTAATAGCAACAAATTTTTATCAAACCATTTTTTGCTATATTCATGTTATGAGACATATTTATATATAAGTTTTCAATATTCAAGATCTTATATTCAATTGTTGTATCATCTGCATTAGAGACTACCACAAAATTGCAATGAGAAAAAATTATTGAAGAAAATTAGTAATTTGATAGGTCCTAAGACTGACCCCTGCGTTACTCCTTTTTTACCAGTAGTAAATCATCTTTACTATTGTCAATCTTAAATTGTTTTCTTAAAGACAGGTAAGAATTTAACCACTTTCAGATCGTTTTTTGATTTATTTTTTGCTCAATGTGACAGATAATATAAGTGATTGAAACGAAAAAGATGTTCTTAAATATCATGATATTACTTGGATTAATAATACTATGTTTTTACTTCCCATATTTAGTACATAAATTAAAAGTATTATTTCCGTTTTGAAGCTTAATACTTCTGGTTTTGATGGAATTGAAGCTAATTTAATTAATCAATATCAAGATTATATACTTGAACCGCTGGTTTATATTATTAATTTATCTTTCGACCATGGTATCTTTCCCAAAGGTTTGAAACATTCTGTCATAATTACAATTTATAAAAAAAAGATAAGAATAATGTTTTCAAATTACAGGCTGATTTTAACACTTTTTCAGTAAAATATTTGAAAAAGTTATTAAATCTAGATTACTAAATTTTTTAAATAACATGATTTTTTTTTCTAAAAAATTAAGTTTTAGGGTAGGTCTTAAATACTGAGAAAACTGAGTTGAGTGAGTTTTATTAATAAAGTTGTGCATTATATAGATAAGAGTCAATTTGCATTTTCTATGTTTCTAGATCTGGAAAAAGCATTTGATATGATATATCACAATATCCTATTGCAAAAAATGAAATATATTGGGATTAGAGGTATATTTCTGGATCTATTTCGACGTTATTTTTCAAAAAGAACGCAAGCTGTGAAATTGCATAATATTATTAGTTATTCTATAAGAGTTAAAAATGGTGTTCTTCAGCGATTTGTTTTATGCATGTTATTGTTTCTAATACATATATATATATATCAATGATTTTCGCCATAAATACCTGAATTGTCTTATTACTGCCTATGCTGATGATACAAGTTTTGACTGCTAATACTTTTAAAAATAGCAATTTTTAGTAAATTCAGAACTTGAAAAAAATGCAAAATGGTTCTTTGATAATAAACTATTTACAAATGCGTCCAAAACTAAATATATCCTGTTCCGTTTAAAATATTTAAAAGATGCCAATTTTGATACATTACTACTACAGATACATTAAACAAAACGTAAAGATGAAAATCATTGTCCTCCTGAAATTGAGAAAGTTTGTAGTTTCAGATATCTCGGTGTTTTTATCATCATCATCATCATTAAAGCATCCATGGGCTACGGACATCCATCCAGACTGTAATTTAGTTCTCCAAGCATATCTGTCCTGAGCTATATCTGCTGCATCTGGCCACTGCACGCCAATTCTAACAAGATCCTGTTTGAGTTTCTCTGCCCACCGTATCCTAGGTCTCCCCCTCTTTCTGAGACCTTTAGGCACACTATTCATAATCGCTAATCTATAATTATACATACGGGCAACATTGCCAAACCAGCGGAGGATCTCTCTCCACAATGTGCTGTTTAAAGAAGGTTGCCGACTCCTTTGCGTAACATCATCATTTCTTGCAAAGTTCAACCACCTAATTGCCCAAGATACTGCGTAAGCATCTAGAATCAAAAGCATCTACTTCCCTGTTATCTTGTTTACAAAGCGTCCAAGTTTCACTACCATAGCTAACCCTAGAGAGAAACAAACTATTACATAGTCTAAGTTTAGTCTTTAGGTATATACGCCTATTCTCCACACTCTTCATAGATTCTTAAAAGTCCTGGCAGCAATCCCTATTCGGCTGTTAATCTCATGCCGCACATCACCAGTATCTGTTACATAGGTCCCAAGATAATTAAACTGGGACAGCTCCTCAATACTGGGGGTGAAGGTGGTTCAGTCGGTAGCGCGCCAGGCTCGTAATCTGCAGTTCCCAGGTTCGAGTCCCAGCTGGATCAGCGTTGAGACCTATCTCCGCAGAACTCCCCGCTCTGCCCACGGTCACTAGGGGACACCAATGGACTTGGAAAGTCCGCCGTCCGTCGGATGGGACGTTAAGCCGTGGCCCCGTGTGCTTGAAAGCAATACCCTATGCACGTTAAAGAACACGCTGGATGGCCTTGACGGGAGCCTACCATCTGTCTCCCAACAGCTGTTCCAGTGGGTCCCATCCCCTAACCTTTTCTGAGCCTTCGGGGTCCTTGTGACCTGGCCATTTAGCCCACGGTGTGCAAAAAAGTGCCTCTCAGAGGGAAAACAACCCAACCCTCTTCAACACTGCAACCATTCAGATTAACTGAATCATAGCCTGCCTGACCAATTTTCATCACTTTAGTTCTGTCTCTATTTATCACCAAATCTACTCTACTACCAGTCTCATCAACAGCTCGAATGAAATAGTTCATCTCATCAATATCATTTTGCTAAAAGGGCTAATCATCAGCATAATCTAATTCAGAAATGTTCGTATCTCCAGACCATTTAAGTTCTGTTGGGTTGTTTTACCTCTTAGCGGCACTTTTTTGCACACAATGGGCTAAATGGCCAGGTCACAAGGACCCCGATGGCTCAGAGAAGATTGAGAGAGGGGACCCACTGAAACAGCTGTTGGGAGACAGATGGTAGTCTCCCGTCAAGGCCATCCAGCGTGTTCTTTAACGTACACAGGGTATGACTCTCCCGCACACGGAGCCACGGCTTAACGTCCCATCCGACGGACGGCAGCGTTTCCAAGCCCATCGGTGTCCCTTACTAACCGTGGGCAAGGCGGGGTCCAGACTATTTAAGGCTAAAATATTTCCCTTGCAGTGAATTTCGCATAAAATAATCAATAACTAAACTAAAGAGAAAAGGAGACAAAATGCACCCTTATCGAACATCAGAAGCAATGCTAAATTATTTGCTGCAAGCTTTATCAACTGTCGCACACGACTCAGTGTTATTATAGAGAGCTTTCATTATGTTAACAACTTGTCTGGTATACCGTACGATCTCACAGTGAACCACAAATTATGACAATCAGCAGTCAAATGCCGTTTTGAAATCTATAAATCTAAAGGTTTCTGAAACTCTAGACATTTCTCAAGAATCTGCGTGAGAATCTGATTGACTGTCAACCAGATTCTTAATTCTATTAAGCACAATCAAACAAAAAACTTTACCTGGAACAGGTGGTAGGCTGATACTCCTATAGTTATCACAAGAACTGCGATCACCTTTTTTGAAAATAGGGATAATAATAGCTCTGGTAAAATCCTTAGGAACCATTCCTTTATCATAAAAGATATTCAAAAACTGAGTCATCCATGGGGTAACTGAAACATTCCCAGCTCTAAGCATTTCCGTAGTAATTTCATCTACCCCTGGGGATTTATGAAGTTTAAGTTTAGAAATAGCCAAAATGACTTCAGATTGTTTTATAGAGCCAACATTAAAGCCCCCAATACATTTATCATCATTACAAACAATGGGAGTAGAACTAACCACATTGTTTAGAACAACACTGAAATGCTCAGCCCACCTAGCCATGACAGAATCCTCACCTTCTATAACCTTACCTTGTTTATCTATCACACAAAACATTAACTATCTGGTACAACCTCTGCTGTTGTGCTGTCTAACTGTTTTCTCGGCTTTGTCAGTATCTGTTACATAGGTCCCAAGATAATTAAACTGGCAACCTCAACACTGCAACCATTCAGATTAACTGAATCATAGGCTGCCTGATCATTTTTCAAAAAAGTGTAATTTTAACACCAAAAGTGTTAAAATTTGTGATTAATATTCTTCATTTCCTGTGAACGGGGAACTAAGAAATTTTATTGTTTTTACAATAACATATTATTTAAAGGGAATAATTAGTATTAGTAATTTTATTATTTGAAACAAAGTTCTCTTCATAATTGTTCATGGAAAGGATATAATAATTACTAGGTAGTTAATACTGTGTATTACTATTCTAAATTACATTTGTAGCTAATTTGTTATAATAATAACGATTCATTTAATCATATAATTGGCATGTTTGTAGGAACTGCTCAAATTATCTTGTTTTCGCAGCCTTTGTCTGCTACTCATCCTTTCTGAACGTAAATATCTATAAGCAAACTAGAGCTATTCTCTATCTCGTTGCCGAGTAGTTAGCGAGCTTGGCTCTTTATGTACGGTACCTGGGTTCGAGCCCCGGGTAAGGCATGAATGTTTGTGTTGTCTTTCTGCCGAGGTCCCACCATCCTCAGAGACCTTGAACGTGTTAAACTGACAGGCTCCTGTCAAATCTCTGTGGCAAGAAGCTGCTTGAAGGAATATATTTTTTTTATTTTACAAATAACTGTAAATAAATTATAACAAGTGTTTAGTAAGTTATTTATAACACTGATAAAAAAACAATAAATTTCCACTCACTGAGCTGCTTACTACAGAGGTCAGAGAGTATCCTCACACTTTAATGTATCTTAAAGAGAAAATCTGTGAGAAAGCCGAGACGTCAGCAAACAAGAAAAAAAAACCTTTTTATTACAGGCTCGAACCGAGGTCACATTTAAACTGTAGCTATTAAGATAACCAATCAATGACCGGAATGACAGGAAAGATAATCAAAGATGAAACAAAAGCTCTTTGTTAGTTTAACTGTAAGCAATAGCCAAAGATTCTTATCAGCAGCTAACTGATTCTTTACACTTTTATTAAGTTCTCTGTAATGCTTCCTATTAGGACTAGTAGGTTATTTATTAAGGACATTCCTGCAGTTCCTTCTTTCTGAAATAAGCTCAAGTACCTTATCACTCAAATAATTCTGCCTCCCCTCTTCCTTTTTTCCTAAAAGAGTAATGTTAGTTTCCAAAAAAGCCTGTTTAAATCGGTCTCATTCTTCCTCAAGTTCAGTAGTAAGCAAATCATGACTGTCATAATGACTACGTAACCTATCATGATTAGCTTTACCTATAACCCGGTCTTTCAGAACTTCAGAATTAAAGGTAAAATTTTTTAACCTTAGCATAACACTTCTTAAGTTTAAGTTGCAAGACACTTTTAACAAGGTAATTGTCACATCCAATTTCAGCTCCCCTATATGACCTGGTATTCCTAACAGAAGTAATCCATTTGCAGTTAATTAATATATAACCTATCATATTATTATGCAGCCCATCTGGTGAAACCCCTGTGTATTTATGTATTTCGCGGTGTTTGTAATAAATATTAGTTATTCTCAAACCATTAAGTTTACTTATCAGTAGGAGACGTTGCTCTTTCCTATTGCAGTTACCAATACCAAAACGACTTATCACCCCTCCCCAAAGATCAGAGTCAGGACCCACTTTGGGATTGAAGTCTCCTAGAAAAAGGGTAATAACTCATTTTTTGACAGAATTCAAAACTTCCTGAAGTTGTCCGTAAAACCCTATTATTGGCATTCTCAGTAGGGGCATAACAGCAGATAACATTCAAGTCTTTAATAATGCTTGTCTTAGATTTTGCTGTAAGAAACCTTTTATTAATGCACTCATATCCTAGAAGAGCATCATTAGCATGTCTGCTGAGAAGCAGACCCACGCCTTGGTGATGCTTATTATCGTCCCTCCTTGAAAAGGGAAATTTAAGATTATTTTTAAGAATCTGACATTTATCTGTGCATCTGGTCTCTTGCAAGCCCAGAATATCTAAATTATAATGGTGAAATTTTTGTGTGAGGATATCAAAAGAAGATGCTCTGTCGAGTTGGGTTGGGTTGGGTTGTTTTACCTCTGAGCGGCACTTTTTTGCACACCATGGGCTAAATGGCCAGGTCACATGGACCCCGAAGGCTCAGAGAAGGTTGGGGGAGGGGACCCACTGGAACAGCTGTTGGGAGACAGATGGTAGCCTCCCGTCAAGGCCATCCAGCGTGTTCTTTAACGTGCACAGGGTATGGCTCTCCCGTACACGGGGCCACGGCTTAACGTCCCATCCGACGGACGGCGGCCTTTCCAAGCCCAGCGGTGTCCCCTACTGACCGTGGGCAGGGCGGGGAATTTTGCGGAGATAAATCTCAACGCTGACCCAGCTGGGACTCGAACCTGGGAACTACAGATTACGAGCCTGGCGCGCTACCGACTGAGCCACCCCCGCCCCAATGCTCTGTCGAGAGTCCTCACATTCTAACTACCTATATAGAAAAAATGGTTAGTGGGATGTTTCAAGAAACTGTATTTTTTGAGAGAGGGAATGACTGCAATATTAAATAACCCCCTAATCGTAGGCATGGGGTAAACACCTGTTCCCCACCACCAAAGGCTGAAGTAATTTGCATTGGAAGATTTCCTCCAATGTGGAATTTGACGATGCCCGTAAAAGCACGAGTTCAGTTGCCTGTGATGGCCTCTGCTCAGGATTATCCACCAGCTGATAAAATAATCCTGTGAATCTATTCACTAAGGGTTGTCAACCCACAAGCAAGCACAAAACACAACGGAAGATTTTCCCTCCACAGGAGCTTACTAGTGCAGCAAAATCAGGATCCATAATCAAGCTCAGAGTTTTAATCCAGTCCAATAAGTTTATATGGTCAGCATCAGAACCCTGTGTGGTTGACCACTCCTCAGCAGTGTAGAAAAAAAAAAGAAATGTAGCCGTAGTTGTCCAGATCAGTAGGCCACACTAATCTGGCAGCCCTCCTCTTCAGTCACTTCCACAAAAGAGTATTTCTTTTGAAAGGTACTAACGGCCTGCACCACGAGAAGGCGGGGTCGAACATTAGGTACTTGGCCTTGCCGGTTCTATGCATCACCACAAGGGATTGGTGCATAGCTCTCCTTCCAGTGACTACCTAGCTACCATTCATAGACCTTACTATTTACAGACCTTCGATGTTTTAATTGATCATAATTTAACATGGAAACCGCACATAAAACGTGGAAACCGCATATAAAATATGGAAACCGCATATAAAATATCTTACTGATAAACTAAGATTAATGTTAAAAAAGGTTTAAGCTTGAAAAATATTATTGATAATAATATTTTATACCTTATTTTCCATGGGTACAGTCTGTTATACAATATGGTATTTTAAACTTATATTACCAGTTTAAGAAGTATTGTTTCTCTTCAAAACAGAATAATTAAGGTAAAGACAAAAATTTAAAACAATGTAAAAATATTGTAATTCAGGCATTTTTTCGCTTAGCTATTTATACATTTTTAGAATCATAATTTTTTTCTACTCTAATAGTTCATTGATGCCTGTAAGAGAATTATAATAGTAAATTTAGTGGTTTAAGATATATAAATCCAATTGTGAAAAAAGAAATTATGCATAAACACTTCTGCTTTCTTGAACGAAAGATTTTTTAAGTCATTTCCTTTATATGTACGAAATGAATCAAATGTTTATCATAAGTGTCTACTGAAAGGTTATCTGTAAAATATTAGCAATGTAGAGCACTTTCTCGCTATTTTACAATGAATTAAAATTATCAAATTTTTTGTCATAAGAAATTGAATATATTATTCACTTTTATTTTAAAGATTAAAATCTAATACTACTCTAGACGAGCTATTGCTCTTGGTCTATAAACATCACTTCACAAGCAAATATATGAATATTTTCTTCATCAGCAAAACTGTATAATGTATATGTATTTTTTTTCATCTGCATTAATGTACAAATAATGATATGTATCATATATTATTATTGTATACATTTATATATATATATATATTTGTTTATCTGCAGAAATATGCGAATATATGTGTAAAACTTTGATTTGATTTGATTTCTCTTAAATGACGGCATAAAACTTTCTCAACATAAGATAATGATCAACTGTATCGGAAGCTTCAGTTATATATAAGAAAATTGTATTTATTTTTTAGAATCATCAGAATAATTTAAGTCATTCCAATTTATGTAACGGAAGCATCTTTGTCCCTTCTGTAAACCATATATCTATCATAAAATAATTTAGGGCTGTCTATACTCTCTCTTAACCATGTTTCAGTAAAACAGTATGCAATAAGTACATGCAGGCCCTGATTATCAACTAGGCCTGTGAGGCCCTGGTCAAGGGCTTCTTATTTCTAGGTACCCCCAAACTCTATAGATCATATAATTTTTTGTCCGTCAATCATTTTAGAAAAATGCTTTGATCAGTGTAATTAGGGATGTTTAGCTTTTTCTTCAGTTTTGACATTTTTTTCAACTATAAGTCGTAACTAAATTCTAAAACCTGTTCAGACTGATTTAGTTTTGAATAATCTCGAACATTTCGTATAGTGTAAAAGTGTAAAGAATTGTGTAATACCACAGGACGAAGAGAAGCCACTACGTTCAGAAGTCAGAATAATGTTACAGAAACCGAGCCTCCTGGGAGCCCTTATATACACGCTATGCCTACAGTCCCCTGAAACCTTAATTATGCTTTGACTACACGTTAACACTGCATTATACAAAGTTAATTTTTGTTCCCAAGCCTCTTACATTTTGATAATATAATTTTAATGTACAGTTAGCAGGAGACATTATTTATTCATTATTAACTTTTCAAGAGCCCTCGTTGATTTAACATTAATTAATTTCTCCTCTTCTGATTTTCGTAGGAAAACATTATCTTCTCTAAACTATACATATTTAAAATTTCGAAATTTTTTAAATTCACAAACTTCATGAATGTAACTTTTATTAATAAATGTTATAGATCTATTAATATGTATAAAGTTATCAATATTTTAGAAACCCATATATACAGTAGAAAAATTTCTTTTAACTTTCTGTAAATTATTTCATCTCCATCATATCTATGGACAAACATAACAACAATAATACTCAATGTAAAAACCTGTTCTTTTTGGTAATTTCTGAATGGTGTAAATTTTTGATTTATCAGTTTGATGACCAAGTGCACTGGTCATTCTTTTAATTACATCCAAGAGATCATTTTTCTCTTCTGGAACGCCGCAAATTTTCAAAGTATTGTGGCGCATATATTGATCCATCTCATTAAGTTTATTCTTCAAATCCTACACCTTTATCATTGTATCTCTTATCTTACTTTGTTGAAATTCGGTATCTCCTTGGCATTTAGTAATGTTTCATTTTGAGCTGCTAACGTTTTTCCAATATTATTGAATTATCTTGACAATCATCCATTGATCTAACAGTTTCCATCTGTTCATATCTTAATTCCTTGAATTCATCTTTGAACTCATAAACAGTTCCACCAGAAATGCCCTGCAAATTAAAATAAGTTTCCTTCATTTGCTGAGCAACAGACATATCACATTGTGAATTACCTTCTCTTTTATCTTCGTTAGTGTCAATATTAACTATATCATCAGTGTAATTCATTAAAATTGAATATCTGTTATACACAGTCATATCAGAATAATATGACCACCTACCATACGTAAGCTATGGTAGGTGGTCATATTATTCTGATAGGACTGTGTAAGTGTTTAGTCGATCCATAAGAATTATTGTCTTCTTACAAACATCAGACAACCGTCTGCTCTTGCTATCTGTTAGCACATTTTGAAGTTATACTAGAACAACTAATATGAAATTTACATTTAAATTGTTCATATCATGGAATATAATGAGATTTTAAATCACATACACTAGACCACTTTGCACACTTTGTTGTGCCCGCATTCTTGCATTGCACTCCTGATATATTTTACAGTTATCCGAAGTGCTATTAATTTATGATATGTGTCGCCATTTTCCCCCCTATCCCCCGACTTTCGCCTGCCTGTGTTCTTGGTCATCCAAGAGGAATGCTACCAGAGTAATTGACTTTAGCAGACTGACCAGTTGAAGATACTGGGTAAGCATCTAGAATGAAAAGCATCACGTTTCCTGTATCTTTCATCGATTTTCATCATCTGCAATACAAAGGGTCCACATTTCACTACCATAACTAACTCTAGAAAGAACAAAACTACTATACAGTCTAATGTTAGTCTTTAGATGTATACACCTATTTATCTACACTCTCCATAGATACTTAGAAGTACCATCAGCAATCCCTCTTCTTCTGTTTGTCTCATGCCACACTTCACTGAACAACAGTTTTCCTGACTATTTCCATCACTTTAATTTTCTCCCTTTTTATTCCCAAATCTATTCTACTACCAGTCTCATCAAGAGCTCTAATGAAAGAATTCATCTCATCAACATCATTAGGCAACAGGGCCAAATCATCATCATAATCTAAATCAGAAATGTTCGGATCTGTAGATCATTCAAGCACAAAAAGTTTTTCCTTGCAGTGAATTTTTGCATAATATAATCAATAACCAAACTAAAGAGAAAAGGAGACAAAATGCACCCTTGTCGAACACCAGACGTAATGCTAAACCAATTGCTACAAGACTTACCAACTCTCACACATGACTCAGTGTTATTATAGAGAGCTTTCATTATGTTAACTAACTTGTCTGGTATACCATATGATCTCACAATCAACCACAAATTATGGCGACCAACTGAATCAAAATCCTCTTTGAAATCAATAAACCTAGTAACCAAAGGTTTCTGAAACTCCAAACATTTCTGAAGAATCTGTCAAAGTGAAAAAATCTGATCTACACATCACCTACCACTTCTGAATCCACACTGCTCACATAATAAGCAATTGCTCATCAACTAGATTCTTAATTCTATTAAACACCATCAGGCGAAGAACTTTACCTGAAACAGAAAGTACGTTTCTAAGTACTAACTATATCCCTATAGTTACCACAGTTCTTTTGATAACTATAGGGATATCAACCTACGATCACGTTTTCTTAAAATTAAAATAATAGCTCTGGTATAATCCTTAGGATCAATGCCTTTATCGTAAAAGATATACAAAATTTTAGTCAGCGCCATGTATATGGTAATTGAAACAATCCCAGTTCTAAGCATTTCAATATTGATTTCATCTACCCCTGGGGATTTACGTAGTATAAATTTAGAAATAGTCGTAATAACTTCAGACTGTGATATAGGGCCAACAGTAAAGTCCGTAATGCATCTGTCATTATTATAAACAATAGGAGTAGAATTACCACATTGTTTAGAACATCTCTGAAATGCTCAGCCCACATAGCCTTGACAGAATTCTCACCTCCAGTAACCTTAACTTGTTTATCTACCAATCCCTGTATACCTGACCGTTTTTCCCTACTCATAATGTTAAGTATCTAGTACAGCTCTCTGCTGTTGTGCTGTCTAACTGGTTCCTTGACATTGTCAGTCAAGTCATCAAGCCAAAGATTCTTATTAGCTGCTAGCTGATCCTTTACACGCTTATTAAGCTCTTTTTAACGTTTTCTCTTACGATAACAAGAGGGTATTGATTAAGGACATTCCTGCAATTTTTTCTTTCCAAATAAAGCTCCAGTGCTTTAATTTATCAACTCAAACAATTTTGCCTCCTCGGCTCCCTTTTACCCAAAATGTATTGTTAGTTTTAAGTAAGCCTTTTGAATATTAGCCCCTTTTTTTTCAACTTCAGTAGTAGGCAAATCACTACTGTCATTATCACTGAGAACTTATCATGCTAAGCTTTAGGTATAACTGGGTCTTTCAGAGCTTCAGTGTTAAAAGCAGCTTTCTACCTTAGCCAACACTTCTTAAGTTTAAGTTGCAAGACACTTTTAACAAGGTAATGGTGAGTTCCAATTTCAGCTCTCTTATACTAGATAACCTGATGTTCCTAACAGAACTAGCCCTTTGGCTGTTAATCAAAATTCAGTTAATCATATATTTATGCAGCCCATCAGGTGAAACCCATGTGTAGTTATGTGTGTCACAGTATTTGTAATAATATTAGTTATTCTCAAACCATTTATTTACTTACCTGTAAAAGACGTTGCCCATTGCCATTGCAGCTACCAATAACAAAGGGACTTATCACCCCTCCCCAAAAGTCAGTCATTACTTAACTTTAGAAGTCGTCTAGAACAAGGCTAATGTCTCCTTTCTTGACCGAATTCAAAGTATCCTGAACCTATCGGTAAAACATATTGTTGCGGATCACAAAAATGGATAGCCGCTGAGCGTGAGTATTAAAAGCTATATTTCAAAACCAAATTCAATACAAGGTAAATTGTTACAAAGGAAATATGGATGAAGTATCTTATTAACAAATCAACTATTAACATGCACAAGTCATCAATCTTCCTGCGTAGAGCACACAATATCAGCTCTGTGTATTTCACTAAATACTACCTTTTACTTGATTTACCAGGTCACCCGAAGATCTTCACTCGTAAACCAATTCTCGTCCTGTGCTAATAACTGTTCACACACTAGCCGAACAAAAAGACAGTCCGTGTAGACATTCGAAGTTAGCCATAAAAGTTCCCACTTTTATACTTCCGTGTATACACAACACATCAAGTTACTTCTTGATACTTAACGATAAAAGATCCCACTTTTATCCTTCCGCGTATACACAACACATCAAGTTACTTCTTGATACTTACGCGCACTGTCTCAGAACAGCTCACCGTCCATTTTCGAACTCACCGACCGTTACAACACACAACGACCGTTACAATACAAAACGACCGTTAACGCTCTACTCTTCTTCTCCAAATTCTCCCAAAGTTCTTATTCGTTGGCTGAAACTTTGCTTTCGGTTGCCAGATTCTTCTGTCGTAACACTGCCCCCTTCCTAGGTATTGTTCGTCCCGAACAATTCTGGATTCCAAAGCTTCTTCAGTTCTTCGATGAAATGGGGCCAAACGATCCACGTGAACCACCTTGCACTTTGTAGCTGGACATCGACGAATGCGATATACCACGTCTGTGTCAAAATGAAAGCGAATCTCATTATGACGTAGATTTCTTTTCTGACTGAAGCCTCGTCCACAAACATAATACGTGTAAGGCCTATAGCCCTTGTGAACACGTTTATGTCTCTGCAGGGAGAAGAATCGACTAAGAGTTTTCGTGCAAAACCTGTAAAAAGTTTTCTTCTTTGGATTTTTACTTCTATCAACAGTAACAAGGAATGAAAGTCATTAGTGACATAAAATCTAGGGAGGAGTTTCATCCTCCAGTCTGACCCTTTTGTCAGTTGACTTTCACTTAATTCAGAACTGTCGTGATGAACCTTCAGCCATACTTCACCTGAATCAATTTGATCCCCAAGGTGCTTCACAATTATAATATCAGCTCCATAATTCTTTTTAGCGCCTCGGTCCATCTCCTCCTTCCATAATCTTGTTAGAACTGCAGCTTCTAATCCGACAACCTTACCTGTTTCTCCTGTATAAGTAAAATCAGTGATGTGTCGGGCTGCTAGCAATATTTTTTCTGTTTTACCTTCACATAGCCAGCTTGCAACATCTTCAGATACTCCTTGTTCTATTAACATGTTACGAAACTTGTTCAAAGCATTGCCGTTATGCAGAACCTTACGGACACGTGATGCTTCATCTACCCTATTATCCACAATGTTCACAAAACGCAGAAGTTCTCCTCCTAACTCTTCGACGAGCTCTTGCAATTCCAAGGATCCGTTACCAAGGAAACACTGAACAGCTTCCATCACTTCCAGAGAGTTGTCAACAGAGTTTTCAAGAGGTGAATCCATGTTGCTGATAACAGCTGAACAACTCAAACTCTTCATTCCACGAGCTTGTGATGCTGCAACCACTTTCTTAACTAAATCAACAGCAACATCTTCTGTACTGATGAGATCAATAGCTCCTTTTCCGAATTCAACATCATAAACCAAAGCACACACTCCTTCAGCCAGCTTTTTGGACACAATTGAGCATATCATTAGAGGAACGCTATCTATGGTAGCCATCAGATCCTTGCAGCGGTAAATCTCCTTATCTGTTGGCACCAGCTCCTCTGTCTGTCCTACGATGCAGCATCCGACGTCTTCCATCATCTGCTCGATTTTATCTTTAGTGCAGTCGACTGTGAAGCCAGGGATGGATTCCAATTTATACAGAGTATCTCCCGTCAATTGGAGAGCACGACCGGAGATCATAGGGACCTTGAGACCTAAAGCAGCAAGTGCAGGAGCCAAGACAAGACTCACTTTGTCGCCGACACCTCCTGTACCGTATTTATCTACCATCCGATGGCGCCACTCGGGTCTCCAGCAAAACACATGACCCGAGGAGGTCATAGTTGCTGTTTCTTCGGAATTCACTTTCTTGGAGCTCTCATTGTAATTAGCCAGGGAAACATCAGTCATGATTGCCAAATTGTTCATTCTGGAGATCAGCGACGAGTTTTGTAACATATTGTCCACTTTAGAGCTCTTGTAGTCGTGATAAAACTTTTCTATATCCTTATAATCTAAATGGTTATAATGTCCAAATCTGCACATTGACTGTTCAGAAAAGAAATTCAGCGTGGCTACGTTGAAATTATCTGAGGGATTCACTTCTCTCTGATCGTAACTCTGAGGCTTAGTTTCATCCAGAAAGTTAGTCTTTGAAGTACTGTCTCTGCCTGAAGCTCTTTTACTAGCATCACCTGTTATGCTTCTAAGCCATCCTTCGGAATTCCTCTTCCTTAAATCCCCACTTTCTATAAACGATTCGAGTGTGGCTATATGTTTTGGAAAAATCTCTCCGACTTCCCCGGTAACGACGAAGGGCACTTTGTATCTATGATGAATGGACGCCTCTTCTTTACTCGGACCACTCTGCGAAACGTAAACTCTGTTTCGTTCCCCCTCATTACCACTCGTTACTCTGCCTCTGCGATAATTGTCCATGACACATTTTGCTGACGGCGAGGAATAGAATACCTTTCGTGTGGATCTCTCTTCAGATCGTGCCAGACTTGTATACCTAGGTATTTTGAAGTGCAAAGCGTACTGTATAGTCTCACAGCTCTCTGATCTGTGTGATTGTTCTTCACAGTTCCTAGACATGTCACCAGCGACATAGACACTCTGCCATGCATCACCAGTAGTTGCGTGGTCAAAGGCATTATCTGCGCTATCTCTACGATTCTTGATTTCCAGTAGCAGATCCACATTTTTATATGCGTTGCCTTTCTCTTTTTCTTTTCCATGTTTACAATCTAACTTAACACTATCAAGATCATCTTTTTCACTGACAAATTCAACATTTAAACTATTGCATTGTCTATTGAGTTCGGTTTTATGATCCTTGAAGTGATCAATAAACTTACCAACTTGAGAAGCCACTTCAGCTCTCATCTCAGTATTTTGTGCGGCTATTTCGGCTTTCAAGTCAGTCCTCAACTCATTATTTTGTGCTGCCATATCGGCTTTCAAATCACCTATTTTATCGCTTTGGGCAGCTATATCGGCTTTCATATCACCTATTTTATCGCTTTGGGCAGCTAGATCACCTTTAATATCAGTCATCTGAGTAGCCATATCGGCTTTCAAGTTATCACTTTGTCTAGCAAGGTCACCAATTTCACCTTTAATATCAGTCATCAACTTTACTAATTCATCCATACTTCTAGTTAACGGCATTCAATTAAATTAATCCCACTTCTGACACCAAATGTTGCGGATCACAAAAATGGATAGCCGCTGAGCGTGAGTATTAAAAGCTATATTTCAAAACCAAATTCAATACAAGGTAAATTGTTACAAAGGAAATATGGATGAAGTATCTTATTAACAAATCAACTATTAACATGCACAAGTCATCAATCTTCCTGCGTAGAGCACACAATATCAGCTCTGTGTATTTCACTAAATACTACCTTTTACTTGATTTACCAGGTCACCCGAAGATCTTCACTCGTAAACCAATTCTCGTCCTGTGCTAATAACTGTTCACACACTAGCCGAACAAAAAGACAGTCCGTGTAGACATTCGAAGTTAGCCATAAAAGTTCCCACTTTTATACTTCCGTGTATACACAACACATCAAGTTACTTCTTGATACTTAACGATAAAAGATCCCACTTTTATCCTTCCGCGTATACACAACACATCAAGTTACTTCTTGATACTTACGCGCACTGTCTCAGAACAGCTCACCGGCCATTTTCGAACTCACCGACCGTTACAACACACAACGACCGTTACAATACAAAACGACCGTTAACGCTCTACTCTTCTTCTCCAAATTCTCCCAAAGTTCTTATTCGTTGGCTGAAACTTTGCTTTCGGTTGCCAGATTCTTCTGTCGTAACAATATATTTGTTTTCTTCATCGACATCCTCATTGGGACAGGTAACATTCAAGTCTTTAATACTTGTCTGAAAAATTTCTGTAAGAAACCTTTCGATAATGCAGTCTTACTTAGAAGAGCATCACTAGCGTGTCTGCTAAGAAGCAAACTTAGTTGTTGGAGATGCTTTTCATCTTCCCTCTGTGAAAAGAGAAATTGAAGATTATTTTAAAGTATCTGACCTTTATTTGTCCATTTAGTCTCTTTCAAGTCGAGATTATCTAAGTTATATCGGTGGAATTCTTGTGTGAGGACATCGAGAGAATAATGTCTGTGCATAGTCCTCACATTCTAACCACCTGTGGAGAGCAAATCGTTAGTGGGATGTTTAAAGAAATTACACCGAAGAGCCAAAACATTATGACCATCGCGCCTTTATGCAAATTGAAGCAACCGCAGGTAAACGATGGCACGTGTGAATGTCATGAAACGGTATAAATAACACGTGATACTGAGCTGTGTTAATCAGTGCTATTCTTATTCTTCACATGGGAAAGGCAACGGAATTAAGTGAGTTTGACAAATGCCAAATTGTAGTCGTCAGACGACTGGTCAGAGCATTTCCGATACGCAAATATTGTGGGGTGCTTACAGTCAGTCGTGGACCTTCAAAAAGAAGTCTGAGGAGAGAAAAACCACGAACCGCCGGCAATGTGTGGGCCAACCACGGCTCATCGATGCTAGAAGGGAGTGAAAGCTATCCCGTATGTTACGAGCCAGCAGAAGGGACGCTATGGCGCAACTAGCCCATTACCTAGTTAAAAGGTCTTGCTTTTACAGACATCCTCAAACCTGTATTGGAGGAAGCATTGCAACAGAAGGGATACTATGGCGCAACTAGCCCATTACCTTGTTAAAAGTATCTTGCTTTTACAGGCATCCTCAAACCTGCATTTTGAGTCATTCAGGTGCAGGAAACTATAAGGTACTAGGCTAGTTGCGCCATAGTATCCCTTCTGTTGCAATACTTCCTCCAATGCAGGTTTGAGGATGTCTGTAAAAGCAAGACACTTTTACAGGCATCCTCAAACCTGCATTGGAGGAAGGATTGCAGCAGAAGGGATACTATGGCGCAACTAGCCCATTACCTTGTTAAAAGTGTCTTGCTTTTATTAGCCCATTACCTTGTTAAAAGTGTCTTGCTTTTACAGGCATCCTCAAACCTGCATTGGAGAAAGTATTGCAGCAGAAGGATACTATGGTGCAACTAGCCCATTACCTTGTTGTTTTGAATGACTCAAAACCTGCATTGTTAATTTGAATACTGGTGACAGAAGTAATATATCACTATACACAGTGCATCGAACCCTTCTGAAAATGGGGCTGCATAGTCGCAGACCACACCGAGTGCCCATGCTAACCCCAGTTCGCCGTTGAAAGCACCTATAATGGCCACATGAGCATCAAAAGGGACCTTGAATGGTTGCAAGAAGATCGTCTGATCCGACGAATCTCGTTTCCTGTTGCACCATGTGGATGGCCCGGTAAGTATGCATCGTTTTCCTGGGGAAGTGTTGGCACCAGGATGTACCATGGAACAAAAACAAGCCAGTAAAGGAAGTGTAATGCTTTGGGCAATGTTCTGCTGGGAAACCCTGGGTCCAGTCATTCATGTGCAGGAAACTATGACGCCTACCACCTACCTAAACATCATTGCAGATCAGGTACATCTTTTCATGGCAACGGTATTTCTCTCTAGTAGTGCCTTCTTTCAGTAGGATAATGCGCCATGCCACACTGGCCGGATTGTTCGAGAATGGTTCGCAGAACACGAGGAAAACTTCCAGGTATTGCCCTGACCTCCAAATTCCCCAGACATTAAATCTATTCGAGCATTGTGGTTTGTGTTGGGACAGCATATCCAATCTACGGTGGCTCAACCACGTAACTTACAAGAATTAAAGGATCTGCTGGTAAGGTGTTGGTACCAGATACCACAAGACACCTTTAGAAATCTTATAGTGTCCATGCCTCGCCTGGTAAGTACTGTTTTGGCGGCACGTGGAGGACCAACATCATATTTGGCAGGTGGTCATAATGTTTTGACTCTTCGGTGTATGTTTATTGAGAGAGGAAGTGCCGACGATATCAAACAGACCCCAAATCACAGGCATGGGGCAGACACCTGTTTCGCCTCTATTAAAGATTGAAGCTATGTACCCTGGAAGACTTCCTCCAATGCAGGTTTGAGGATGTCTGTAAAAGCAAGAATTCAGGTACTGATAATGGCCACTGATGAGGATTATCCACCAGTTGATACAACGTATCATTTGAATATATTCCCCTTGAGGTTGCTGACCCACAAACAAACAGAAAACACAGCGGAAGATTTTCCCCTCAACTGAAGCTCATCAGTGCAGCAATTTCAGGATCCGTAATCAAGCTCAGAGCCATTATTCCATTCCGGCTGGTGTATATGGTCATCACCAGGACCTTGTGTGGTTGACCACTCCTTAGCAGGGTAGGAAAGAAAGAGAAGTTGCCATAGTAGTCCAGATCATTAGGTCATTGATCTGGCAGCCCTCCTCTTTCGTTCTCTTCCAAAAGAGAGTATCTCCTTTGAAAGGTACAAACGGTAGGCACCATTAGAAAGCTGCGTCAGACTAAGTGCTACGCCTGGCAGGTTCTATGCATCATCACAAGGGATTGGTGTACAGCTTGCTTCTAGTGACTATCTAGGTATAGTATGACATTAAAAATAAAATTTTGGCAAAAATAAATTGAGAACTGCCCTAACGTAGCTGCTGTGATGATGTACATACCATGGGCAAATAATGATCACAGAACGAATATAAAAATGATATTGTGTTGATTTAGGTATGAACAAATATTGAGTATTAAATTTTAAATTTGTTTATTTTCTTGTGATTATTTTTGTTTTCGCAGTGCCCTAGCTGGCCTAATGGGCCTCTGATTGTCCTTTCCTTAGCTGAAATGGTAGAGCAACTTGCGCCTCACCAGGAGATCCCACGTTCGGTCCAGGAGGCGCACAGGTGGATTTTTTTACACTTGCTTAATTACTGCAAATGATTATCATTGTAGTGCTATTCATTCTTTTCTATCAAATTAGTTCCTCATCTAAGGAAGAGAGGTTACTTTCATCTATAGTTTTGAAGCTGTAGATCTGAATAACCAAAGGTATATTACGTGATACGTGTTTATAAAAGCTTGATGGTCACCGGTATAAATAGCGCATGAGCGCCCCTAGACTTAGAACTTGTTTAGGGTGTTAATTTGGTTAATCAGTAACATTTGAGAGATTTCACGGTGTGGAATAGAAAGTAAATGCAAAGTAACCTTCATTTTTTACAGCGTTTTACTAATATGTCATTTTGTTTACATTTTATGAAATATAATTTTTACTTAGGTGTCTTGGGATTGAAACCCATACTTTATATCACTGAAATATATGTTATAATAGCCACGTTGAATGCGGATTTGTCTGTACATCCGATAGGGGGATTACTTGTACTGAAAGAACGTTAGTAGAAAATTACACATCTTCTGTGATCAATTGCTTATTTAACTTATATTGCTCTTCCTTCATAACAGACGATTCAATACTGTGGATAAAAACTGGAGGGATATTATGAAAGCTGCTATTGTAGATCCTCATGTTCTTACTGTTATACAGATTGACAAGCTGCTTGAAAGGCTGAAAAAGTCTAATGAACTTCTAGAACTTATTCAAAAAGTAAGTACAAATGATTTTCTTTGTGGAATTTTATGATGAAAACTGAAAATACAATAGATCGTCGCCAATTGTGGGATTTATGTCGATAGCTTTATATTTATAGTTTTTCTCATATCACATGATTGGGAAGGAGTTCGTGATTTCCGTGGAGGAAAAATCCAACAATAGTTTTTATTCATCAAATTCTGAAGTCAAACGTAGACAGCAGAATTTTGCTTGCTGCATTGTGCACAAACAGTGAAGTTCTATTTCTTGACGCTGCAGCGAATCGCATCAGAAAGCGAATGATCCAGATCATGGGGATGTTCATTGAGGTTTACCTAAATGCATATTGTATGAATAAAGAAATCTGCGAACAGAAAAACCTGCGATTCGAGAGAGCCCACTATTTATTTTAGGGTTCACTATCACCAGTTGATATTTCTTCGTCGGAAATGGTAAAAAGTTATCCTGTTATGAATATGGCATATAAGCAAAGTTTTCGGTATTCAATAGATTAAACATAATTAGAATTAGTGAATTTTAATACAAACAACATATGGAAAATTGTTGGTTGTTCAAAATTATGCAATTGCCTAAAACTTTGCAAGAAATGATAATGGTGTGCTTAGATTTTAGATGAGGGATATACCACATAGTTATGCAATTTCTCATTTCTTTGTTTGCCGTATTTTTATTTTCCATAGGTTATCTTTTGAATTTAAGTATCTATAAATTAACTGAAAGTTCAAATACATGCAATTAAAAATCCAATTATCAACAAATTAAGAATTGAAAGTTCTTTTGGCACAGTTTTTAAATCTTTTCCTAATTTAAATTGTGATCTACAATTTTGTAAGAGTTATTTTAATGTAATATATTCTTTTGTAGGAATGATAGACAAGTCTCAAATGAGACCCACTCCTATGGGTCATTCCTGCTCCATCTGAAGACATTATAAGAGTGGGAAACTGGTGTAATAGTTGACGTACTTGACTACTACACCAGTGGGTCTATTCACCCAGTCCTGTAAGACTCTGAACATGGCAGGCTCCTTATTGACTGTCAAATATAGAAATCCACAAGAATATCTGTCGATGTCATTCTATAAGCTGTTGGACATGAAACAAAGCTTGGGATTGGACCTGAAGAAGCTTTCTGCGCATAATTGAGTTGCCTTCTAGGCAGTACCAGACTCCCCGCCCCATATATCAGGTTCCTCTCAGTTTTCCTCAGATAAATTTCCTTTAGAACCCCTTGTCAAATTATCAAATTAGGTAGAGTGACAAAGGCTCTAGTAGATCCTTTTCAGTTCTACTTAATTTGCTTATAATTCTCGTGATCCGACGTTTCAAGTCATGTGGGTGAGGAATCCAGTTCATCCTCTCAACCAGCGTGATAGCGAAATAATTTAGAGTTTTTGCTGGATGTTAGCATTATTCATTTTGAAGATGGGGTATCTTATTGTGAGGATAGCCTGCTTCGACACCATCAGGAGAGTCGTCTTTTGGGGTCAAAAGCACTATTTCTTTTTTTCCTCTCCAGTCCCTTAATATTGTTAGTGTTACATTGTCTTTTATCTCCAGTTGTTCTCTTCAGGAGGCAAATTTTACAAGCAGCTAGTCATCAGCGTAGGCTTGGAGCTAAGCTTCCTCTGTTAGAGTCAGTTGTAAGGCAGTGTCTGCTGCAACTACGTTTCACTAGAGTTGCCAGATGTATGATAATTATGGAATTTGTATGATAATTTTGGTGAAGTTTGAGTCATATACGATAATGTCTTCACTAAACATGTCATTCTATAAACTATTAGTACCATAATTTTTTAATTGTAAATTTCTTATTTATGATTACATTAAAAAGAGTAAAAGTCAAAATATCCTTTTAGCTTGCACCGCATGAATCTGCAAAAAACTTGTTCGAAACTGATTTACTTTTATTTTCGAAATATCCTCCAAGAACAAAGGAATATAGATGCGGAGTTTTCCAGCTGTGTTTTCTCGTAGCATTTTCTGAGTCAGACAAGAGTCGAAAATGGTCAGGAGAAACGAGATTTTTGATCCATGCATGTTAGTCCAAAACATATTAGCCATGGGAAGTCCAGAAGTGTTCTGAGGTACACACAAAAGACGAGCAAGCTGCAACGTATGGTTGTCAACGTTGTCAGCTTCCATTCAAATATGTCATCGAGGATATTCTGAACACTGGACTCTTTCTCTAGATCTATCCAGAAGCGTAACTTCAGTTTTAGGGCCTTAAGGCAAAAGATAAAAGGAAGCCTTAATAAAGGAATTAAGGGAAAATACATATACATAAAAAAGAAAAGTATATTTTATTTTTCAGAGATTAAAAAGATATATGCAATTATCGATACATTTTACATAATATACATTCAAAAATTACAAGAATTCTTGTATTAATGAGATTCAAATAAATGTAATAATTTATTACACTTTAGCATATAGGAAGCAAAAATCGAAATACTTTGAGGTCTCGTGCTCGACGCAGTGTTTAGCTGTGTTGTTTTTTTTATGACTCTGTATTTAGCTGTCTTTTCCTTTTTTTTTTTCAGATTTTTGAACTCTCTGACCCCTCCTGATTATTTGTTGTTGGAAACCCTATAATATGGCTAATTTTACCATGCCCTCTTTTTTCCTTTTACCAGAGGCTGAATATAGAGTGATAAACCTGAGCACTAGCACAAGATTAAACTCAGCCGATGCAAATTGCTGGTTGAAAGCAGGAAACACCACGGGGAGTATCAGTGCACGATTAGACAAGAGAGAGATGGAGTTCAAAGATAATTTTTTTAATCATGCAAAATCAACAACTTTGGGAGATCTTGGTTTGACCATACCCCTCTTCTACCCAAAATAGTTCTTTAAGGGTCTACACAGTTATTTCCAGA
The DNA here is from genome assembly GCA_038380435.1 of Ryuthela nishihirai. Classification (NCBI taxonomy): domain Eukaryota; kingdom Metazoa; phylum Arthropoda; class Arachnida; order Araneae; family Heptathelidae; genus Ryuthela; species Ryuthela nishihirai. The sequence goes on from JAWZYU010000021.1 coordinate 6,761,229, forward strand.
AATGGCTACGTTAAATCAGTGGTGGGAAAACTTAATTATTTTCGGACCAGTTCCGATGTGCAATATTATTAGATGAACCAAAAATTTAGTTACTGTACCATCACTGGGTTTGAGCCTCAACAATCGAGCTGTCATGAAGTTTCATTGCGATTCTCTGATGTTCCAGGGACAAGTGTCTATGCAGGCGTTGTGTTGTCATTTGGCCTTTGATGGATAGTTCCTAGGTAAATAACATTGCGGCGAAGACCTTTTGTATAATGTTTCATGTCCTTCGCCCTTTGAAGCAAATTTGCTGAATTGGCGTGAGTAGTTGTGAAGTTCATTTTTGGCATATTATAGATGGTTTTAAACGTAAATGTTTTAGATTAATCGTTCCGTGGCCAAGTGGTTAGCGTGCTTGGCTACTGAACAAAGGGAGTTGGGTTCTAGCCCTGGGTAAGGCGTTTGGGTAAGATGTTTGCGTTGTTTTATGCTGAGGTCCCGCCATCCTCACAGACTGTCTACTATGACAGTCTGTGACCTCTGTGGCAAACAGCTGCTTGAGGGAGGTATTTATTTAGTTTTATTTATAAAATTTTGCTTCCTTTAAAGAATTTAAAATTTACTAGATATGCTTTATTTTTTAATTTTTTTTGTTAGAATAGTATAATATGTTGGAGATAGACAGCTTTGATTTTTTTCAAGTTTTTGGAAGACGGATTTCTTGTATGGGACATATTTTGGGCATGATAATAGTAAGACATGATTTTCTTTTTACGTTATCAAACTTTTTAGCTTAGCTATGTGCTTTATTTCAAAATATTATCTTGTCATATAGCTTAGTATGACTAGTTATGAGTTTATTAATTGTTTATTGTGTTGATAGTCAGTTGCTCCATTTTAAATATTCGCAAAAATTGCAATATCAAAAAGTGTACGATAATTTGAATTTAGAATGCATTACTACTATGGAGAAATGTACAATAATTTTCAGGACAAGGTGCGATAATTTTAAGCGAAATGTACGATCATTCGCAACCCTGGTTCCATAAGAAGGATCCACTACAGAAGCCTTGTATGCTTTCCTGTTCAATTAATTTGTTTACTACCCCACTGGCTTGGCGGTAGCTCACACTGTACTCAGAAAGATTTCTAAACCAGTCTAAATATGTTGGGTAGTATTTGGACGGTTGCTGTCCTTTAGCCCAGAGAGAATGCCAATTATTTTGCCAGAGAGAATGCCAATATTAAACATTAAATTCTTTAAAGGAAGCAAAACTTTGTAAATAAAACTAAATAAATACCTCCCTCAAGCAGCAGTTTGCCACAGAGATCTGACAGGAGTCTGTCAGTTGATACGTCATATTAGACAGACTGTGAAGATGGCGGAAAACGCAGCTAGGAAAACATTGCGAAACGCCCCTGTCATGTCCAAGGTGATCGGGGATGCGCGGAAACTATTTTCTGTGTTAATTATAATGATGCCCACAACCTTTTTAATAGCTGCGGTTGTGAACCTGTCTGTTCTTAACCCCTAATTTCTGGTTGTTCAGAAATCTAGCTTTGGTGCAGTGGCACCAAAGCTAGATTAATGTTTAATATTAGCATACTAATAAGGGAATTAAATTAGGGATAGGAGCCATTAAATTAGGGATAGGAGACATTATCCAAATTCAGTCCCGCATTTGCGTGCATGCGTAGCTGAAACTATGGTCATATATAGCTATTAGCTTTGGATTCCCCAAGCATTCGTCTTGAGAAGCGTAATGGGAATGGCTCGGAATTTAGATGAGTTTGACAGAGGGCAGAACGTAGATGCCCGACGGATGGGAACACTCGATCTCCGAAATTGTCAACGAACTTGGATTTTCTCGTACGACAGTTTCAAGAGTGTTCCGGGAATATTTAAATTCCGGCAAAAACATAAGCACCCAGATAAACTGCTAAAGACAACCAACCTTAAATGTTCGCAGGCTTCGCCATCTGACATTCTCATATGGACTGATAGGGGCCAGATTTTATCTGATATCACCTCCCATCTGAACGCGGGTTCCAGCCAAGAAGTCAGTTCATGGACCGTGCAACGCTCACTTCATTGTCTCGACTTCGGGAGCCGCCGACCTACGAGAGTCCCACTTCTAAAGGCATGGCACCGGGCTTAACCTCTTGCTTGGGCTAAAGAACTTCGAAACTGGACCATCGAAAATTGGCAGCGGATAGCCTGGAGTGAGGAATCCCGATTTAAACTTCATCAGGCCGATGGGACCATGAAGCCATGGATTCTGCATGTCAGGTCGGAACAGTACAAGGTGGTGGTGGCTCAGTGATGGCCTGGGGTGTCTTCAGTTGAACGTCTGTGTGACCTTTGGTAGGTGTACCGACGACTCTCAATGCATCCCGGTACATAGAACTCATGGCTGACCATTTACATCCATTTATGGCCATCATGCATTCCAATGGAGATGGCATCTACCAGCAAGACAACTGTTCATCTCACAGGTCCAGGTTGGCTACTGCATGGTTGCAGGAGCATTCTGCTGACTTTGAAATAATGAATTGACCATCTAGAAGCCCAGATTTAAATCCCATCAAAAATCGTTTCGATACCATCGAGCAGAGAGTTCGGGCCCGTGTCTCATCAGCAAAAACCTTGAGAGAATTGTGGACAACTCTGGGGTCGCCATACCTGTGGAACATTTACGTAATCTTGTGGAGTCCTTGCCTCGTCGTGTGGCTGCCGTTATCAGGGCTAGAGGGGGTCCAACACGTTACTAGGTTGCTACTCCTAATTCAGTGGCACTTCAGTGTATAATCTGTTGGTGACAAACTTATCCAGTACCTTACTTATACTGACAGGAGGCAGATAGTTATGTAGGACCGCACTTTTGAATTTTCTCTCACGTTGTTAAATAGAACTGGATTAGCTTCCTTCACTTATGTGGGGGAAGCTATTTAACTGCAGAGACTTGTTACAGGGTTGTGTCAGGAGTCCCTTATGCACTTGAAAGAGCTCTCTCACTACCTCTACTGTGAGCCTTTTGCCGCTAGGAATATTCCTGATGACATTCCCTATTTCTTTTTGCAACAGGGTTGTGTCAGGAGTCCTTTATCCACTTGAAAATTTTTTCCTATATTCTACTTGTACAGGGTTGTGTCAGGAGTCCCTTATGGACTTGAAAGAGCTCTATTTATTCCTCCGTGAGTAGAAGGCCATCTTCCATGTTCTGTTCTCTTGGCTATTCAGTCTTTGGAGCTGATAACAATATTCTTCAGAGCTCTTATAAGATATGACTTAGCTGGACCATTGCGTTTTGAGCCTGATTTAGATTTATTTGTAAAAAACTAATCTGCTCTGGTAGCGACCATTGGATTCCTTCTGTCCATAGTTTGTGCGTTCTTTTGAATACTTTAGCTCACGCTTATGGGCTGAACAATTACTGTCTATCGCTTCATAACCCAGTTATATTTAGCTCTAAAATCTTTATTTGTCCTTTTACAGGTTATAATTTTTTTCATTTTTTACACTCTTATATGAATGCTTAGTTACACAGGAGTGATACCTCTCTGATTTGAAGGAATGTCTCCTCGCTGCTCTGGCCTGAAGGTATAGCATTGGCATCACCACACCACCTGCAGGTACTCCTTGATCTGGCTCCTGGTTGAGCTGATTTTTTTCATATTTTTAATAAAAAGATGAAGAAAGTATTCTCCTACATAAGAATGGAGATAACCTAGAAGTTCTTATGGCCTTGGCCCGGTTCCTCATAAAACATATAAACACATACACCGGGACATACCCACTGGTTCAATAGTCAGTTACGCCAACCATTAGACCAGGTATGAGCTGATAGATAGGTGGGAAGAAGACGTTCACCATTCTGATATATTTTAACGTTTGAAAACCATCTTGATTCGCTTCCACGATACAGTTTAATAGATTTACCCTTACCTTTTAGGGGATGAAGAGGTTTCATTTCTGCGTTTTGAACAGCCAAAATACAATGATCTGAAGTGGCTTTCTGAGGCTATCTTTTGAAATGTCTTTATCAATTCCGTAAATAATTATACATGGGTTGAGTAGCCTCTCGTAAGGGTTTCTTTCTCCTTTGCTGCTATGTATAACGTTTCTCAATCTTTATTGGACCTGCATTCTACAACGATCCCATTGTTTTTCTCGAGTCATTGGCTCATTGCATCCAGTTGAAGACTGGAAGGGTTAATGCTTCCTTTTAGCTTGTATTAACATTTCTTGTAAGGGGTCCTTATTCTTAGTGTACAAGCAGTAGTGTATTCTTTATCTGCTGTTTGCAGGTTTCGTTTTCAGAGCTTTTGTGGGCTTTGATTGGCCAGCGGTAATCTTAACATAACTCTTGCTCTACACAACTCATGCTGGGCTTAGTGTGGTTCTTTCCTCTAATTGCCCTTTTAGGAAAAAAATCTGGATCTCTTGCTTGTAATTTAGATTGCTCATTTTTCTTGCTATCCTCATTACAACCTTGCATATCTCAGGCGACACTTCTTTCCTTGCCATTGAAGTGGACCTGGATTCATCGCAGAGGTATTCGACCCTAATAATCTTATTGAGTATCCTTTCATTATTTGTTTTTTGGGACTTATTTTCAAAAACGTCTCTGACATGTCCCTTTTTAGAAGGAGCAGCAATCAAAGTACTGATAAGACCTTAGCCTGAGATGATCTACGAGTTATCCTTATAAGTGGCCAGCATATTCTTCTGACCTCAATCTTATAAAACATGTTTGGGATGATATAAGAATGAGGGAGGTGGGTTGCATCCCTAGATTTCCATCTACGAACTCACAACGATCTTCAAGTGACCCTTGTATATAAATGGTATCTCATACATAATCCACTTTTTAGATAATCTAATAAAAAGCTTGAGGCACCTTTATGAGGCTTTATAAGGCTTATATTGCAGAGAGAAGTCATCACACATCTTATACATCTTATTAGACCTCAATTTGTGTCCCAAATGATATTTCATTTTTGGCCCTTTTGACGCCTTTCTGACATTTTCAGGGATAGAATGATGGAGTAATTTAATAGTATCTGTAATTTTTAAAGCAACAACTGGTCTAACTGCAAAAGAAACTATTTAATGCATATATGCATATCAAAATGCAGAATTCGCTAGGTCAAAACTTGATAGCAGATGAAGTCAATGTGTGCCGATAGAGTTTAAGAATCTGGCATTAAAATTCCTCCTGGCTCTTGAAATAGCTTCATTCAAATATTAGAATCAATGTGTAAAGAAGATGTACATTATTGAAGATATATATCATTATTATTTATTAGCCTGCTGCAAATGGGGGCCCAGCGTTGAGATATATCACCACAAAACTCCCCGCCCTGTCCTCTGTCAGCCGGGGACACCGACGGGCTTGGAAAGGCCTCCGTCCGTCGGATGGGACATTAAGCCGTGTTCGATGTATGGGAGAGCCATATGCTGTGTACGTTAAAGAGCACGCTGGATGGCCTTAACCGGAGGCTACCATCTATCTCCCAACAACGTTTCCAGTGGGTCCCCTTCCCCAACCCTCTCTGAGCCTTTGGGGTCTTTGTGACCTTGCGGGACCTGACTTATAACATTTCTTTCACCACAGAAACATCAGCGGTCTAATTAAGTGACGGGTACAGGAAATAAACTAGAACAAGTTGGTTGTCGTTTCAAGTGCTCCACTCTCAGTGAACCAGTGCGACACAGCACTAAAAGTAGCACATATACGCAACATGGAACTCAGAGAGATTTTGCTGAAAAACTATTATGATTAATAGTTAATTGATATTATTTATTAATAGCTTATGTAAAGTTGGCTATTTTTTATAAAGCTGAGGACAGTGGAAGTATTAGTAATTGGTTGACATTACGACTTGTAGTTCGGCAAAGCTATATTTTGCTTTCTTTTTTGTGTGGTGATCGATTATGTTTGAAAAGTTCTGCTTACAACATAACTAGAATCATCCTAGAATGGCCTCCCGATCATTTAGGAACTTTTCAAAGTTCCCGTGATCCTCAGATCGAGATATCTAGGGACAAAAAAAAATATCTGAATTAGCATATATTGATTATTTTCCCGTTTGATAAATGGTATATATGAATGAACTGCTAAAGTTAAGCTAATAAGGATGTTTATTTTGTCATAAATATAGGAAAACGTTGGGACGGATTGTGGTAAAGTTTTTTCTTGAGCTAATATTTGAGGGTATTATCTTGGGAACTATAGAACAAATGCTGACAATTTGTAAAATGAGGTTTCTTCTTTTACAAAAACGATGAAACTAGAATGGACTCCCGAACATTTAGGAATTTCCAGAGAGTGTAAAAAAGTGTACATAATACATTTAAAGACTAAACTTAGACTATTTAATAATTTGATCCTGTTTGAAGGGTAATTTATTTAGTATTCTGAAATTTGCTATGGTAGGGAATCTTGATCCTTTGTCAAGCAAATAACTAAGTTTCATGCTTTTGGTTTCAGATATCATGCATATTGACATTAGATGATTTGATTGACATGATGATAAGATTTAAATGCAGGATTTTCACACACTTTAAAGAATCATCATGTAGGGAAAGACTGCGTTGGTGTGTCCATGTTGTCTGCATGCATAATTAGATGTTTTACAATGGACAGTGAAAATTATGTGTGAAGGCACAAATAAGCAGAGCAGACCTAGAGTTAAGTATGTGGACAATGTTAATGTGCTCATATGAGGAAACAATATACAATGGGTACTATCTTTACTCAGGAGAGATGTTTTGGTAAAATAAATTACACAGTCTGATTCAACAGCTTCAAGATTATATAAGCAGGTGTGTACATATACGTACACACGTACTGTTCATGGGCCCAAAGCTGTATGTATTTGAATAGCAGCAATTGGCTGTTGCCTAATAGTTGTAGGTTTGTAACACCATGAACGAGAATTGTATTCTAGCGGTGCTTGTTTAGCTCTTATAAATCCTTTGAATTTATACCGTTTTGTTTCTTATTGTATTTTAAACATGTTAAATTGAACCGATTAAACAGTAAAATCACCAAATACTTAGGAAAAGTAGAGAATGAATATAAATTTTAGTTTAGAAAGAGCATTGATGTTTGAATTGTATTTTATATAAAATTTTGAAGAAAGTTGATTGTTTTTCCAAGAATGGTGTTTTGCAGAAATTTCGAAATTTGTTGATGTTATTTCTTTGAAGTAAAATTATATTCGCATTCAAGTTTTATTTGATTCGAATTATTTAATTTCTATTTTTATTTTTGAATTGCATCTTTATTTTTAAGGTAATTGACTTTTACTGTTTTCTACAAGATCAGATATTAATGCATATTTGAAGAAAGCATTCCTTTTGAGACCAGAAGACTATATGTAGATGCTAGATAATGAAGTTTCCACCATTGTTTATAACGTAGTGTGACCCATGTAACAAAAAAAAAGCTGTTACGGTAGAAAACGGTAAAAAAAGCTGTTAGGGTAGTCACAGCTGTTTTTTAATAGTTAAAAATTTTTGAGAAATGTAATGAAACAATAATATAAAAAAGTTTTAAACTCTGACCATATTATACTGAGGCCATTATGATTATATTGCTTCTGGATTGAATAATTATTTAACATATGTAATGTAAAACCCTTATCTATATATATACTATATGAGTTACAGCGTTAATCAAGCTCTAAAAATTTGAATGAAGTAATGAATTACAAAGGGAGAGTAATATTGCAAAAATATTGGTTTGATCCATATAGCATAAATTCTACTAATAATAATATGGTTTCTCTATAACAATCTATGAATACTTTCTTTTACAGGCTTAATGTTTAGCAGACTCTTGTATCTAAAGACACTTTTTTCTCATTTAGTTTGGGAAGATGATTTTAATAGCAAATCTAACATTATTCTTATTAAGGAAACTCACATTTTTCTTTTCCTTTTAGGGATTAAATAACTATTTGGAGAAGAAACGTCTCTTCTTTCCTCGTTTTTTTTTCCTTTCTAATGATGAACTTTTGGAAATTTTATCAGAAACCAAAGATCCTAAAAGGTTAGTGTTGTTAAAAATGTTATCGTTAAAGATCGTTGGATATTCGAAAACTATTCAGTAATTGATGTATTTTTCCTATTCTTCAGGGTTTATTTTAAATTACAAATGGAATTGAAAATAAAATTAAATATATTAAGATATAAATATAAATGGTAATATACGACAGAAGGCAAAAAAATAAAGGTAACGTGCGTAACTGAATTTCGAATTTAAGCTAAACTTAAACAAAACCAGTCCCTTCCCCGTAAATAACCCCGTAGTAATCCCCGTAAGGTTTTGTCTAAATAACTTGATAGCAGCTTTATGCCTAAAAGGTGCCTCTTATACATATGTAGAGAGAGAGATTGGTGTGTAAAAATCTCCTCCCGGGCGATGATTCGATGGTATACGACCCCATGCTTATAGAAGCGATATGAAAGTAGTAGTGCTCTTCCCAACGAATACCTATGCAGCACCTCTATTGGCAAAGTACGGAACCTAGACAGTCAGAAACTTCGAAAATATCCACACAGTGCCAAACTTCTAATGGCGAACTTATAGAGTACAACCGATTACGTACAAATGCGTCTTTGCCGCTAGTAAAATTAGATTAATGGCAAAAATCGGAAATTGGAAACGATAATGAAAAGCCATCTAGAACTGACCATGTGGACATTTCAGCAGCCTGTTGTGTGCCAATTGGTACCATATGTCTATTAGAAAACGTTACTTCATGCGTTTGAATGTTATCTTCTGTTATGCCCCCACTGAGGATGCCGATGAGGATGAAAAGGATAGGTTTTATGAACAACTTCAGCATATTTTGATTTCTGTCAAGAAAGGAGATATTACCCTTGTTCTTGGTGACTTCAATGCCAAAGTTGGTACTGACTCTGACCTTTGGGGAGGAGTAATCGGCCCTTTTGGTATTGGTAGCTGCAATGGCAATGGACAACGTCTCCTACAGGTAAGTAAACTCAATGGATTCAGAATAACTAACACGTATTACAAACACCGCGACATACATAAGTACACATGGGTTTCACCTGATGGGCTGCATAAGAATATGATTGATTACATATTAATTAACAGCAACTGGGCTAGTTCTGTTAGGAATACCAGGGGATATAGGGGAGCTGAAAATGGATCTCACCATTACCTTGTTAAAAGTGTCTTGCAACTTAAACTTAAAAAGTGTTGTGTTAGGGTTAAAAAAATTACTTTTAATACTGAAGCTCTGAAAGATCCAGTTATAGCCAAAGCTTACCATGATAGGTTACTTAGTCATTATGACAGTCATGGTTTGCTTACTACTGAAGTTGAGGAAGAATGGGATCATTTTAAACAGGCGTTTTTGGACACTAACAGTACTCTTTTAGGAAAAAAGGAGCAGAAGAGACATAATTGTTTGAGTGATAATCACTTGAGCTTATTTCGGAAAGAAAGAACTGCAGGAATGTCCTTAATCAATACCCTACTAGTCCTAATAGAAAGCATTACAGAGAACTTAATAAACGAATAAAAGATCAGTTAGCTGCTTATAAGAATCTTTGGCTTGATGGTTCGGCTGACAAAGCCGAGGAAGCATTTAGACAGCACAACAGCAGAGAGCTGTACCAGATAGTTATGTTTTTTGTGAAAAAATAACGGACAGGCATACAAGGATTGAAGGATAAACAAGGCAAGATTATAGAAGGGGAGGATTCTGTCACGGCTAGGTGGGCTGAGCATTTCAGTGATATTCTAAACAATGTAGTTAGTTCTACTCCCATTGTTTGCAATGATGATAGATGCATTGGTGGCTTTAATGTTGGCCCTATAAAAATCTGAAGTTATTTTGGCTGTTTCTAAACTGAAAGTACATAAATACCCAGGCGTAGATGAAATTACTACCGAAATGCTTAGAGCTGGGAATGTTTCGGTTACCACTTGGATGACTGAAATTCTGAATTTCTTTTATGATAAAGGCATGGTTCCTAGGAATTTTACCAGAGCTATTGTTATCCCTATTTTAAAAAAAGGTGATCGCAGTTCTTGTGATAACTATAGGGGTATCAGCCTACTCTCTGTTCCAGGTAAAGTTCGTTCTTTGATTGTACTTAATAGAATTAAGAATCTGGTTGACAGTCAATTGCGTGATGAGCAATGTGGATTCAGAAGTGTTAGGGGATGTGTGGATCAGATATTTTCACTTAGGCAGATTCTTGAGAAATGTTTAGAGTTTCAGAAACCTTTGCTTGCTATCTTTGTTGATTTCAAAAAGGCTTTCGACTCTGTTGATCGTCATAATTTATGGTTGATTGTGAGATCATATGGTATACCTGACAAGTTATTTAACATAATGAAAGCTCTCTATAATAACACTGAGTCGTGTGTGAGAGTTGGTAAGGCTTGTAGCAATTGGTTTAGCATTACTTCTGGTGTTCGACAAGGGTGCATTTTGTCTCCTTTTCTCTTTTGCTTGGTTATTGATTATGTTATGCGAAATTCACTTGAAGGGAAAGATTTTGGCCTTAAATGGACTGGAGATACGAAAATTTCTGATTTAGATTATGCTGATGATTTAGCCCTTTTGACAAATGATGTTGATGAGATGAACTGTTTCATTCGAGCTGTCGATGAGACTGGTAGTAGAATAGGTTTGGTTATAAACAGAAGTGATGAAAATTGGTCAGGCAGGCTGTGATTCAGTTAATCTGAATGGTTGCAGTTTTGAGCAGGTGTCACAGTTTAATTATCTTGGGAGCTATGTAACAGATAATGGTGATGTGCGGCATGAGATTAACAGACGAATAGGGATTGCTGCCGGGACTTTTCAGAATCTATGGAGAGTGTGGAGAAATAGTAGTATACACCTCTAAAAGAAGGGGAGACCTAAAATTATACTGTATAATAGTTTGGTTATTTCTAAGGTTAGTTATGGTAGTGAAATTTGGACACTTTGTAAACAAGATAACAGAAAACCTGATGCTTTTGATTCTAGATGCTTACGCAGTATCTTGGGCATTAGGTGGTTCAACTTTGAAACTAATGATGAGGTTAGGCAAAGGAGTTTGCAACTCCTTTAAGCAGCATATTGTGCAGACAGAGACTCTGTTGGTTTGGCCATGTTGTCCGTATGAATAATTATAGATTGGCGAATAGGGTTATGAACAGTGTGCCTAAAGGCCTCAGAAAGAAGGGGAGACCTAGGATGCGGTGGGCAGACAATGTCAAACAGGACCTTATTAGAATTGGTGTGCAGTGGCCAGATGCAGTAGATGTAGCTCAGGATAGACTTGCTTGGAGAACTAAATTTCACGGTCTGGTTGGACCTCCACAGCCCATGGCTGCTTGATGATGATGATGATGATGATGATGATGATGATGATGATGATGATGACTTCATGCGTCAACGATATCGCACTTATTCCTTGGAATGTGTCCATTGATAGCGTGATGATGTGAATTATCTAATGAACACGTTATAAGCAATCATATGCAATTGGCCATGCCATTTATTAGGGTGATGCTAAAGGACAGATCATGCAGCTATGCGTGTTGTGGAGTTGACTGTAAGACCTTTCTCCCCGATTATGACCTAAATATTGGTCGTTGTTCAACCAGGAATGAGCACCATTCCTGTATTCTCATGGGGTATGCATGCATCTAAAGATGACACTGAACAACAAAATTCCACCTTTGGTGAGTTTCGAAAGTGCAAACAACCATTTTTTATGTAAATCTAGGTGCTGAACGCGAAAGTTAACAAAAATGTTTGATTGGGTACAGTTTTCGAAATACAGTCATTTACCTGTATTACATCATTCACTGAAGGTTGCATAATGGTCTACAGCAACTGCCACCTATTCGCCTACTACTTACATACCAAATCTTGAGAATCTTGCATCACATTCCAGCACTAATCTGCTAACATTGATAGGCTCCATCTTCCTCGATATCTCGATATCTCTTTTCCATTCTAGCAATTTCCTGATGAAAATATTCCCCCTTGCTCATCACTCACAGCGTCACAATTTTCCGGAAAGAAATCCAAATGAGAACGTAAGAAATATATCTTCAAAGACATAATTCCATCCCAGTTTGTGATATGAGGATGTAATTGGGGAAGGGGATTGTGGAAGGTCACAAGGTTCTTGCAGTTTTCTGCTTTGTTATTCCCTAAGAAACCCTTTGACACCTGTCGAAAAGCATGCCATGCTCTCCTTCCATTACCAGTGACGATATGATCAGATACCTCATCACGTAGCAGCGAGCGAATATCTTGACCGGTAAAAACACCCTCTTTTATCTTTGCATCACTAAGTCTTGAAAATTTCTCTCGAAGATACAGAAAAGTAGTTTGCGTCTGACCCATAGCCTTGACAGAAGTCTTCATGAGGGCCAACTTTATGTGTAAAGGTGACAACAATATTCTTCGTGGATTGTACCACTGGATGATGCTGTATATTCTTCTTCCCTGGCTCCAGTGATTGCATAGAAGGCCAATTCCTATTCATATAGTTTAATGCTTTGTCTCTGCTATTCCATTCGTAAAGGAAGCAACATTCGCGAATGTTGCTTCCTTGGAATGGAGTGGAGCCACTCCATTCCTACGAATGGAGTGGCTCGCGAATGAGTGGCTTTGTATGTCCGATTTGTAGTCGAAGCAAAAGACCACTTTTAAGTCTGCACAAATATGATACTTGTATCAGTCATAATTTATATATTGAAGTAATTGTTTCATATTCTCATAAGTTTCTTTCATATAAACAGCATAGCCTACTGAAACAGAAGACAATACGTTCCCATTGTGTAGAAAGGTTTTTATACTTAATTTCGAAGAATCTATAAATAGCCTTCATTCTTCTGGAATATGTATCATGTGGAAGGATGTAAATAAACCGTCAACATCTTTGCAAACAACCAGGTTACCTACCATGGTAACGAAAATACCATACTGCTATGATATGCACTTACTTTCATATTTCTATCAAGGAGATTTCACTGGTGCAATCTGGATCCTAAGAGTTCTGCCTTGCTCCTTGACAGCTCCAGATCTCTAAGAAGATCATTTAACTCATTCTGCGTGATCTTGTGTGATGAATCCGATGTTGTGGGTGTGAAGTTAGGATCTACAGATGGTGTTTCCTGTATTCCTGTTTCAACCTCCTATTCCTCTTTATCCTCTTCACATCAGAATGTTCTGGTGGTTTCGGTATGGGCAGGTTTTCTCCGTGAGTCTCTGGGCGGATGGCAGACGGTATGCTGGTATAATTTATTGTCTGCTTTTTATTTTTAGTAATATCACTTCCCAGCGCAGGTATCACACAAAAGTAACAGTGACCAACGTGGTTGGGCAATTCCCGCCATATCATAGGAATAGCAAATGGCATTGACTGCCTCTTGCTGTTTAGCCAGCTGAGAAGACAAGTTGTACAACTAATACACACTATATACGGAGCCCAACTCCTCTTTTGATCTCCAACCTTACACCCGAAGTGAAAAGTCGTAAACATTTTTGATGACATGCATTATTGCACTTTTCTGTGACACAAAAGTAACTTTGCCACAAATGTAACAAAAAATGGTCTCCATTGTTTACCCAAGAACCGGGCATATCGCTCACATACATCACCCGCTTACAATATAAATGAATGGTACATAAGAAAGGGTAACTCCAGAATGATGAAGTAGCTCCCGGGTATTACATTGCGTAGAAAAATGCAATAGTGTTATGGTATTTTATCATCTCGTTGCCTCGTACAGAGTGCGCAAGACTCAAATCAGTATACACTGTATATGGAAACAGCCTCCTGTATTTTCAAACAAGAGCAAATGATCGATTGTCATTCCCAAATGTCATAATCGTGTTTCTCGCTTCGAAATTAATTAAAAAACAGTGTTTTCATTTCCGAAACATTTTCAGTTTTCTACAGTGTAATCGTTCACTGATGCATGGGATGATGAGTCTGCAGATATCTCGTGGCAAATAGTTATGCGGAAGCACAGATGTGCTGTTGATATTTCCCATGCAAAATCACCATCTCTCAATATTCATTGTGTTAGTACTCAAGAATGATGCTCACTCTTACATGAAGAAAAAACAATGTTTAGGTCCGAACGTTGGCTAGGGGTTTTATAGTCAACTCCACTTGCAGCTGCATGATATGTTTATTTTCATCACCGAAAACCAGCATTGCTATATTCTTATTGAAGCATGCAACATCAACAACACCTTTCATTGGATGCGCTCCACGGAACATGTGTGATACAGTTGAAGCAAAAAGTAACCTTTCCTAGTAGACATATTCTGCTTGCCACAAATCAGGTCCCAGGTTCGAGTCCCAGCGTTGAGATTTATCTCCGCAAAATTCCCGCCCTGCCCACGGTCAGTAGGATGTCAGTAGAACCATTGGGCTTGGAAAGGCCGTCGTCCGACGGATGGGACGTTAAGCCGTGGCCCCATGTGCGGGAGAACCATATCCTGTGCACGTTAAAGAACACGCTGGATGGCCTTGACGGGAGGCTACCATATGTCTCCCAACAGCTGTTCCAGTGGGTCCCCTCCCCCAACCTTCTCTGAATCTTCGGGGTCAATGTGACCTGGCCATTTAGCCCATGGTGTGCAAAGTAGTGCAGCTCAGAGGTAAAACAACCCAACCCAACAAGCACACATCAGGCTGTTGAAACAGCAGAAATGGTTAGTTTTGACTACTTTTTCTTGTGTTCCATAACCATCATTAATCTATTTCAACTAGGAGCAAAAATGCTCGACAACTCCATCATTAAAATTTTGGTGCTATCTCAATGTTTCCAAAGTTAACATTGCTAAATTCCATACTTTGCCATCAGGGACACTGTAACTTTGATCAATGGGAAAAGCGCAACTACTTCCTATGCGCATTCATTCCTGAAGCTTCTACACGCATAGGATTATCACCCTGAAGAAGGATTTTGCGTACTGTACATAACGTCACTTACTCTGAGTTGCCATTTTATTAGGTACATCATCCCTGTACACATAATGGTTCATTCCAACACGTAATATGCGACATGACCATGGTGAGCGGTATACATCAGGCAGACCAATTTTTCGATCATCAGTTGCAGTGGATTGGGTGTCAGAATGGGCGAAATCGAGTGACCTGAGCGACTTTGAACATGGCATGATAGTTGGTGCTAGTCTTTTGACCCATTTGTATGGGACGTAGGCAGGCTGGTTGTAGAATCTCCGAAACTGCCATTCTCCAGGGCATTTCATGCACAACTGTCAAGAGTTTACCGAGAATGGTGCAAAAATCTAGCAGTGATCGGCGATCCTGTGTACAAAAACAGCTTGTGGATGAAAGGGATCAAAGGAGACTAGTGAGAATTGTTCAAACGAACATATGGGCCGTAACCAGGCAAATCATAGCAGAATTAAGTATTGGTATGCAGAAGGTCATTCCCAAATGCACCACATATCAGACCTTATCGCGAATGAGTGACAATAGCCACCGACCATGTTGAGTGCCAAAGTTGTCAGGGAAACATCCTAAAACACCTCTCCAATGGGTGAAGAATCGTCGACATTGGACCATTGAGGAATGGTAAAAGGTAGTCTGGTCGTAAGAATCAAGGATCCTTTTGCGTCATGCTGATAGAAGGATCAGAATTTGGCACAAGCAACATGAGGCTGTGGAGCCATCTTCTCTGTTGTCAACAGTACAAGCCGGTGGTGGCAGTGTGATGGCGTGGGGAATGTTTTCCTGGCATATATTAGATCATCTGATGCATCAGGTCCTCTGATATGATCATCCACGGAAACTCTAGCAAACGTTCGGACCTAAACATTGTATATTGTTTACCCAAGAGTGAGCATCATTCTTGAGTACTAACACACTGAGTGTTAGTACTCAAGAGATGGTGATTCTATATGGGGAATGTTAACAGCACACCTATGCTTCCACATACTAGTTGCCATGAGATAGCTGCAGACTGAAAATGTTTCTGAAATGAAAATAATCTTTTTTTTACTAATTTCGAGGAGAGAAACACGATTATGCATTTGGGAATGACAATTGATGATTGGTATACACTGTATATCATGATTGGTATACACTGTATATCTATATATCAGTATACACATACTAGTTGCCATGAGATAGCTGCAGACTGAAAATGTTTCTGAAATGAAAATAATCTTTTTTTTACTAATTTCGAGGAGAGAAACACGATTATGCATTTGGGAATGACAATTGATGATTGGTATACACTGTATATCATGATTGGTATACACTGTATATCTATATATCAGTATACACTGTATATTGATGTTTCCATATACAGTGTATACTGATTTGAGTCTTGCGCACTCTGTAGGAGGCAACGAGATGATAAAATACCATTCTGGAGTTACCCTTTCTTATGTACCATTCATTTATATTGTAAGCGGGTGCTGTATGTGAGCGATATACCCCGTTCTTGTGTAAACAATGGAGACCATTTTTTGTTACATTTGTGTTAAAGTTACTTTTGTGTCACAGAAACGTGCAATAACGCATGTCATCAAAAATGTTTACGACTTTTCACTTCGGGTGTAAGGTTGGAGATCAAAAGAGGAGTTGGGCTCCGTTATAGTGTGTATTAGTTGTACAACTTGTCTTCTCAGCTGGCTAAACAGCAAGAGGCAGTCAATGCCATTTGCTATTCCTATGATATGGCGGGAATTGCCCAACCACGTTGGTCACTGTTACTTTTGTGTGATACCTGCGCTGGGAAGTGATATTACTAAAAATAAAAAGCAGACAATAAATTATACCAGCATACCGTCTGCCATCCGCCCAGAGACTCATGGAGAAAACCTGCCCATACCGAAACCACCAGAACATTCTGATGTGAAGAGGATAAAGAGGAATAGGAGGTTGAAATAGGAATACAGGAAACACCATCTGTAGATCCTAACTTCACACCCACAACATCGGATTCACCACACAAGATCACGCAGAATGAGTTAAATGATCTTCTTAGAGATCTGGAGCTGTCAAGGAGCAAGGCAGAACTCCTAGGATCCAGATTGCACCAGTGAAATCTCCTTGATAGAAATATGAAAGTAAGTGCATATCATAGCAGTATGGTATTTTCGTTACCATGGTAGGTAACCTGGTTGTTTGCAAAGATGTTGACGGTTTATTTACATCCTTCCACATGATACATATTCCAGAAGAATGAAGGCTATTTATAGATTCTTCGAAATTAAGTATAAAAACCTTTCTACACAATGGGAACGTATTGCCTTCTGTTTCAGTAGGCTATGCTGTTTATATGAAAAAAACTTATGAGAATATGAAACAATTACTTCAATACATAAATTATGACTGATACAAGTATCATATTTGTGCAGACTTAAAAGTGGTCTTTTGCTTCGACTACAAATCGGACATACAAAGCCACTCATTCGCGAGCCACTCCATTCGTAGGAATGGAGTGGCTCCACTCCATTCCAAGGAAGCAACATTCGCGAATGTTGCTTCCTTTACGAATGGAATAGCAGAGACAAAGCATTAAACTATATGAATAGGAATTGGCCTTCTATGCAATCACTGGAGCCAGGGAAGAAGAATATACAGCATCATCCACTGGTATATTGTTGTCACCTTTACACATAAAGTTGGCCCTCATGAAGACTTCTGTCAAGGCTATGGGTCAGACGCAAACTACTTTTCTGTATCTTCGAGAGAAATTTTCAAGACTTAGTGATGCAAAGATAAAAGAGGGTGTTTTTACCGGTCAAGATATTCGCTCGCTGCTACGTGATGAGGTATCTGATCATATCGTCACTGGTAATGGAAGGAGAGCATGGCATGCTTTTCGACAGATGTCAAAGGGTTTCTTAGGGAATAACAAAGCAGAAAACTGCAAGAACCTTGTGACCTTCCACAATCCCCTTCCCCAATCACATCCTCATATCACAAACTGGGATGGAATTATGTCTTTGAAGATATATTTCTTACGTTCTCATTTGGATTTCTTTCCGGAAAATTGTGACGCTGTGAGTGATGAGCAAGGGGGAATATTTTCATCAGGAAATTGCTAGAATGGAAAAGAGATATCGAGATATCGAGGAAGATGGAGCCTATCAATGTTAGCAGATTAGTGCTGGAATGTGATGCAAGATTCTCAAGATTTGGTATGTAAGTAGTAGGCGAATAGGTGGCAGTTGCTGTAGACCATTATGCAACCTTCAGCGAATGATGTAATACAGGTAAGTGACTGTATTTCGAAAACTGTACCCAATCAAGCCACGTTGACCTAGGCCAAGTAATGATCGAAAAGGGGTTTCGTTAATGTACATCTATATTTTCACCAATATTTTATGGCTGCGGTATAGAGACTGTGTGAAGAATAGGTAACTGTGGAGATTGTGGCTGAAATTATCCCCTTTTGCACACATAGTTATATCCCACACGTTAACCTCGGCACCAATAATGACTATTGAATATTCTTAATATTATACTGTTGTTGTCGAAATTAAATTCTTAAGCGCTAAGAGTTGCGGTAGGTGTGAAGTAATAATTATCACTCGAGAAACAGTACCTTATTCTGGAACGGGATATCTAATGGAGAGTAGCAAAGGAGAATCTTTGTCTCTCTCACGATGTTAAGGACATTTGTCTAATTCTCCTTATCCCTCAGGGATCACAAAATTCACAGATCTTCAGGAGCTCACTGGGCTAAGCGACAGTGCATCAGCAGGATAATGCCCTCTCCCACCGTTCTGTTGGATGGCTGGTCGCTCAGCTCCGCAAGACTCCTTTCGCTGAGGAAAGAACTGAACTTATTATATTGATACTAAAATCTTAGTAGAAAGGGCCTGCACTTATTGCGGGAGGGATTATTTGCTTCTGCTGCTGAATATTGGATGTAAGGTACTAATGCTACTAGCCCCTTCTCGAATTCGTAAATACTCACCAAACCGATATGGATCTATTACCCGTTAATGGATGGGGAAAACAAAATACCATTAGGGACGACCTCACATTAATGGTATTTTGTTCCGTACCCTCCATTGTTTGTTTGTTTCCCAGAGTATATCAGGCCAGTGAGGTCACAGGTGTTTCCACGAACCTGTGCTTGGTTTGATACTCTCCTTGCCCAATCATTGAAGGGGAGAGGGTATAAGGTTTCGTTCTCCTTACCCCACTATGTTCAGGCTGCCAAGCATATGTTTGATGCCATTGTTTCCACTATATGCTCATTCCACATTAGCATGTCGCATCCAGTGGTATTGTGTTGATCCATTATAATACCTCATGAGATTCGCTATATCTCCACTGATATTTGCCCTATTTCGTTAATTTGGACATTAACCAGGCCTCTTTTAGGCCCATGTTAATTAACAGCTATTTTATTGTTAACTTGTTTACAGTTACGTTTGCAGCTGCTGTTTTTACTGGGCTAATTTAGCTAGGTACCTGACTTGACCACCTGTGAGAATTGCGATGGGTAAAAGGAAGGGCAAAAATAGTGATGATACTGGCTGGAATATATTTTAACCCTATATTCTGCACCCAAGTCGCATGAGGATACAAATCAGAGTGCAACATACCTTCCCTATTACAATCCTCACCTTACAGGGAGGAAGGTTGGTGGGTGCTTACAACTCCTACAGAAATACAGATAAGTTTGTAGGCGCTCTCTAATGACTCAATCACCTGATGAGTTGCGGCAGTGTCCTCTCTGCCGAATTTACTAATAATTTTCTATGCAACACTAGGAGACATTCTGACCTCTTTTCAAAGCTATCGGGAAGTTCCAACAGAACACTTCCTGCAGTCTTCGAGCCTCTGGGAGGGAATATGTTCTCTTATCTTCTTCTGAATACTGCAGAGCCATTATCATTGTAGATCAGGATTCGATAGCAGAAATACAAAGCAAAAGGCACAACATTAGTAATTGTTTTTTCACATACCTTCTGAGTCGTAGTCCGGCCACTTGCTCGGCAAACAATCTTTGACCCTTGAGCCACGAAAAGTTCCCTTATCTTATCAATAGTGCCACGCCCCCTATCAGAAAGGTCCCCGGATTTCTGTTGATAATGCGACGCGCCCTTCTCAGAAAGGACCCGATATCTTGCATCATCGCCCCAAACCCACGGGAAGTAAACAACTCCTCCCGAGTCCGGCCATGTTATATCATCATCCTAAATATGAGAAGTAAACAACTCTCCTGAAATTTTGCAAAGTGCTGGATTACATCATCGCCCCAAACCAATGGGAAGTAAACAACCCAAAGCTTTCGAAATATTCCAATTCCAGCAATCACTTAAATCTAGCATCACTATCAAATAATGAGCTCCAATAACTTATTAAACTTGAGCAATCACTTTACTTAAGAAACATTTATAACTCCCAAAGCTTAAAATTTCTTAACACAAAAATTTTAAAGGTTCAAAAATTTCAACTGCATAATAGGTTTAAACACAAAATTTCTCATATACTCTCAGTAATAATTTTATATATTAAAAAACAATATATTTTTCTTTTTTTAAACAAATTTTAAAAAGCCCGATTTCGGAATCATATCTAAATCTGATTTTACCTCTTACAATGACTCAAGAGATTCAGATATACAACAAAATTGGCACAATCCTTCGCCTTTAACTTTCTAGATTTTTATATGATACATTTTATAGGATCCAAAAATTTATTACTTATGAGTTTCTGTTCGTTGTGCCAAAAATGTACCACTCTCAAAAATTTATGTCCATTAATGCTCCTAATAATCAATCATATCAAATGCTGTGTAGCTTAGGAATTTAGGGCGCCATGCAATAATTTACTTGCCAATAATTAGGGTTCGTTTTCTATGCCTGTTTAAATGGCAAATTTCGTCTAAAAGTGAATTCCAGTACAATATAAGTATTGAAAACAACTAAATGTATTTCTTTTAACTGTGCTCAAGAACAAAAACAAAACAAAACATTTTTATGCAATATAAATGAAACAAAATGTTTATTGTAATCACACTTACTAAAATACAAGTCAAGGAAAGCTCTCAAATAAATTCTAGTGAAATACTCTAATCTAGAAACATCTTCGATCTCCACACACAAAGTTAAGCCTCCAATCTTACTGCTCTCTCCTCCACATCTCTTACTCCTTTAGCTGGAGGCAGTTAACGTCAATAAATCCAAATGCGTTGCTGACAGTCAACTTGGAGCTGTCAGAAGGGGACGGTGGTTGGTTCAAACTAAAAGGTAAGGCCCAAAATAATAATTATAATATCAGTAACATAACGGGTTAGGGAACGCAAAAGTGAAGATGGACTATCACATTTACCAAATGATTTCCCTTTTGCTCCCAAAAATTAAACTCAATGATTGTATTGTGTAATTTTTAATGCCAAATTTGTTTCATACGCAAAATTATATAGTTCTGTACAAATCGCTTAAACTTTATGCAGCACTAGGACAAAGAGTGAAAAACGTTCATGGAATATTAGAATAGGATCAAAAACTGTTTTGCTGAAACCTTATAAAAATTTTAATGCAACAAAACGAATGCAAGCCATCAATATTTTTGGGAAGTATTATTTATAAACTGACAAATAATGCTATATATGGAAGAACTATAAACAATAAAAGAAAAAGAATAAATTGGTGCATTGTGTCTACAAAAAAAAGGTTAAAATAATTAATTGCAAATCCCAGACACATATGCTAAATTAAGAAAATTTCGTATTTGTTCATTTGAAAAAGAAGAATATTAGACTTAACTTATTATGTAGGTGTGAATATTTTAGAATTGAGGAAATTACAGATGTAAAACTTCTATAATTTTCTGAAATCAAAATTTAATGCAGAATTATATTTATAGATACCGATTCGTTTTATAATTGACCTTCAAACAGATAACTTACATGGAAAATTAAAATCAGAGTGCTTTGATTTCCCAAATTTTACCACAGACCACACATTATTCAGTACCTTAAAACGATTCCCCGAGAATTTAAAGATGAATTAAAAGATTTTCAAGTTAAAGAGAACGTTGCACTACGTCCAAATTTCATTCTATTGATGATCCTATTTCGAAGAAAGCATCAAATGGTGTTAAATACGAATTGCTCATAAAAATTATCGGCAATGTCTTTTCCGAAAAGAAACCTAAGTGCAAAAGAAGCAGAATTTCGATCTATACAATATAATATGGAAATTTTTGAAATTGAAAAAAGTGGATTGTACCGGAAATATAGCGAAAGACACACAGTGAGCATATTCATAAGTATGCTTTTGGAGATTTTCGAATTTCATACATTTATCACAAAACAGATGACACTATATGCAAAATATTTTGAAAGAAAAAAAAGTCGGTGATAAGAAAATTTCATTAGTCACCTCACTATAGTTCGACTATAGTTTCCTGTTCACTATAGTTTCCTGTGCTTCCAACAGGGATATCCTGTGTCCCATTGAAATAGTGTGTTACATATGTTGACCACAAAAACTTTCTTGGCTACTCTGTGGCTCAAGAGATTTCATTGCGTAATTCTTATTTGTTTGCTTCTTGAAAAAGGTGATTCAAACAATGGCTGATGAAGAAAATTTTTTTAGCAATGTTAGAAACACAGTGATACAAAATAAATCAGAACTGTATTTTCCCAATGATTACATAGATGAAACCACCTGCTGAATGATGACAATAATAATTCTTCCTTTTAACATTTTTCTAATACGTGATGTATGTTTTCCTACTTCATTCTGTAATTGAACACAAAATATTTAACTAACGTGTCTAGTTTATAATTTTCATCATGTTGGGTACATTTATAATGGGTATTTAAGAGCTGTAAATGATAGGCAAGATGTTAGGCCAGTGGGTAGCTCGTTTTTTTTTCTTGTGAGTCGCGTGTCATCATCATCATCATCATCCTCATCATCCTCAAGCAGCCATGGGCTATGGAGATCCAACCAGACCGTGCAATTTAGTTCTCCAAGCAAGTCTATCCAGAACTACATCTACTGCATCTGGCCACTGCACACCAATTTTAACAAGGTCCTGTTTAACATTGTCTGCCCACCGCATCCTAGGTCTCCTCCTCTTTCTGAGGCCATTAGGCACACTGTTCATAACCCTATTCGCCAATCTATAATTACTCATACGGGCAACATGACCAAACCAACGGAGTCTCTCTCTGCACAATATGCTGCCTATAGGAGGTTGCAAACTCCTTTGCCTAACCTCATCATTAGTCACAAAGTTGAACCACCTAATGTCCCAAGATACTGGGTAAGAATTTGGAATCAAAAGCATCTAGTTTCCTGTTACCTTGTTTACAAAGTGTCCAGGTTTCACTACCATAACTAACCCTAGAAAGAACCAAACTATTATACAGTCTAATTTTAGTCTTTAGGTGTATACTCCTATTTCTCAACAATATCCATAGATTCTTAAAAGTCCTGGCAGCAATCCCTATTCGTCTGTTAATCTCATGCCACACATCACCATTATCTGTTACATAGCTCCCAAGATAATTAAACTGTGACACCTGCTGAAGACTCCAACCATTCAGATTAACTGAATCACAGCCTGCCTGACCAATTTTCATCACTTTAGTTTTCTCTCTGTTTATAACCAAACCTACTCTACTACCAGTCTCATCAACAGCTCGAATGAAAGAGTTCATCTCATCAATATCATTTGCCAATAGGACTAAATCATCAGCCTAATCTAAATCAAAAAGTTTCGTATCTCCAGTCCATTTAAGGCCAAAATCTTTCCCTTGAAGTGAATTTCGCATAACATAATCAATAACCAAGCTAAAGAGAAAAGGAGACAAAATGCGCCCTTGTCGAACACCAGAAGTAAGGCTAAACCAATTGCTACAAGCCTTACCAACTCTCACACACGACTCAGTGTTATTATAGAGAGCTTTCATTATGTTAACTAACTTGTCAGGTATACCATATGATCGCACAATCAACCACAAATTATGACGATCAACAGAGTCGAAAGCCCTTTTGAAATCAACAAAGCTAGCAACCAAAGGTTTCTGAAACTCTAAACATTTCTCAAGAATCTGCCTAAGTGAAAATATCTGATCCACACATCCCCTACCACTCCTGAATCCACATTGCTCATCACGCAATTGACTGTCAACCAGATCCTTAATTCTGTTAAACACAATCATGGAAAGAACTTTACCAGGAACAGAGAGTAGGCTGATACCATTATAGCAGGGGTCGGCAATTGTTTTCGTATCTACACTGTGCACGCGTATTGATGTGGCCGTCCTAGTGCAAAATACGAGATGATTATTCAGTCGTGCACGGGAAGGAAATCTCGGTTCAACGCGGATTTTTCTGACTGTCTTGGCGGGCCACAAAAAAATCTTAGCGGGCCGAATGTGGCCCGCGGGCCGCTATTTTCCCACCCCTGCCTTATAGTCATCACAAGAACTGCGATCATCTTTTTTGAAAATAGGGATAATAATAGCTCTGGTAAAATCCTTAGGAACCATGCCGTCATCATAAAAGATATTAAAAATTTCAGTCATCCAAGTGGTAACAGAAACATTCCCAGCTCTAAGCATTTCTGTAGTAATTTCATCTACCCCTGGGGATTTATGTAGTTTAAGTTTAGAAACAGCCAAAATAACTTCAGATTGTGTTATAGGGCAAACATTAAAGCCACCAATGCATCTATCATCATTGCAAACAATGGGAATAGAACTAATCGCATTGTTTAGAATATCACTGAAATGCTCATCCCACCTAGCCATGACAGAATCCTCCTCTTCTATAACCTTACCTTGTTTATCCTTCAATCCCTGTATACCTGTCCGTTTTCTACCTCACAAAACATTAACTATCTGGTACAGCTCTCTGCTGTACCAGATAGTTAAGATAGTTAGATAGTTTTCAGATAGACTGCTTCCTCGTCTTTGTCAGCCAAACCATCAAGCCAAAGATTCTTATCAGCAGCTAACTGATCTTTTACACGTTTAGTAAGTTCTCTGTAATGCTTCCTATTAGGACTAGTAAGGTATTGATTAAGGACATTCCTGCTGTTCTTTCTTTCCGAAATAAGCTCAAGTGCCTTATCACTCAGATAATTCTGCCTCTTCTGCTCCTTTTTTCCTAAAAGAGTATTGTTAGTGTCCAAAAAAGCCTGTTTAAAATGATCCCATTCTTCCTCAACTTCAGTAGTAAGCATACCATGACTGTCATAATGACTAAGTAACGTATCATGGTAAGCTTTGGCTATAACTATATCTTTCAGAGCTTCAGTATTAAAAGTAAAATTATTAACCCTAGCACAACACTTTTTTAAGTTTAACTTACAAGTCACTTTTAACAAGGTAATTGTCAGATCCAATTTCAGCTCCCCTATATGACCTGGTATTCCTAACAGAACTAGCCCATTTGCTGTTAATTAATATATAATCAATCATATTCTTTATGCCGCCCATCGGGTGAAACCCATGTGTACTTATGTATGTCGCGGTGTTTGTAATAAGTATTAGTTATTCTGAAACTATAGCGTTTACTTACCTGTTGACGTTGCTTATTGCCATTGCAGCTACCAATACCAAAAGGGCCTATTACTCCTCCCCAAAGATCAGAGTTAGTACCAACTTTGGCATTGAAGTCACCAAGAACAAGGGTAATATCTCCTTTCTTGCCAGATTCAAAATATCCTGAAGTTCTTCATAAAACCTATCCTTCTCATCCTCATCGGCATCCTCAGTGGGGGCATAACAGCAGATAACATTCAAATCTTTAATGCTTGTTTGATATTTTGCTGTGTATGAAACCTTTCATTAATGCACTAGTATCCTAGAAGAGCATCACTAGCGTGTCTGCTGAGAATCATACCCACGCCTTGGTGATGCTTATTGTCGTCCCTCCCTGAAAAGAGAAATTTAAGATTAATTTTAAGAATCTGACCTTTATCTGTCCATCTGGTCTCTTGCAAGCCGAGAATATCTAAACTATAATGGTGAAATTCTTGTGTGAGGAGATCAAGAGAAAAAGCTCTGTGCAGAGTCCTCACATTCCAACTACCTATGGAGAGAAAATGGTTAGTGGGATGTTTAAAGAAACTATGTTTATTGAGAGAGGGAATGCCGACAATATCAAACAGCCCCCTAATCGCAGACATGGGGCAAAGACCCGTTCCCCCACCATTAAAGGCTGAAGCCATCTACACTTGAAGACTTCCCCCAATATAGAATTTGACGATGCCAATAGAAGCAAAGAGTTCAGGTGCCTGCGATGACTTCTGCTCAGGATTATCCACCAGCTGATAAACATATCCTGTGAATCTATTCACTTGGGGCTGTCAACCCACAAACAAACAGAAAACACAGCGGAAGATTTTCCGTCCACAGAAGCCCAGCAGTGCAGCAAAATCAGGATCCATAATCAAGCTCAGAGCCATAATTTAGTCCAGTCCAGTGGGTTTATATGGTCAGCACCAGGACCCTGTGTGGTTGACCACTCCTGAGCAGGGTAGAAAAAAAAAGAAAAGTAGCCATAGTTGTCTAGATCAGTAGGCCACACTAATCTGGCACCCTTCCGTTCACTTCCACAAGAGAGTATCTCTTTTGAAAGGTACTAACGGTCTGCACCACGAGAAGGCAGGGTCGGACATCTGGTGCTAGGCCTGGCGGGTTCTATGCATCATCACAGGGAATTGGTGCATAGCTCTCCTTCCAGTGACTACCTAGCTTCAAATCCCAATAATGCGACCAAACAAAAATTTATTTGTGGCTCACAAGATTTAATGCCCTACTCCCTGGAGAAAAACAGTTGGCCTATTCTGCTGAAATTTGCAGATTTATCATAATGTATACTGCAAAATCCATGTAGAAGTTATTCAAAAAGAAAAATTTATTACGTATTTTCAGTCAAAATTTCCTTTTTTTCCTGCACGATTTTGTCGAAAATTTACTTTTTCTTCCCCATTACTTAGAAGCATTCTTCCCAGAAGTGATTCCAATTTCCCATCTTCAAACCATTCATTGCGTAAAATAGAATTAAATGAAATAAATTATTTCTTAATTATATAATTAATATAATGATTAATGTAATAATTAATGTAATAATTAATGTAATAATAATGATATAATTAATATAATAATTATATAATATTATATTATATATTATTAATTATTATTAATTATAACATATATTATAATTATGTATTATATATATTATATACTATTAATTATATAATTAATATAATAAATTATTTAATTTGCATTTTAAAATAATAAATTATTTTAATATATTAATTAAGTGAAATAAATTATTCATTCCACAAATATTGTTTCAAAATATACTTTTTCATTGTAAATTGTTCTCTCCCATCCCCAATAATAGCATTTTGCCATCTGAATTTAGTTTTCAGATCTTTTAAACGAATTTTGTCCATTACCCCAATATACTGAATTTTTTAACCCAACATCCGATTAACCCATTGAAGTGTGCTAACTGCAACATTTTCTCTCGAAAACTCAACATCTCATATTTTTCACACAAAGCACTTATCTGAAAACTTAGTTTAAAGCTCATGTTCCAAAACCTCTCCCACATATTAACATGGGATTCTCTGTACTTTAACGTTTTGCAAGAACCCCAAGTTTCTCTACTACTCGAGATGAATGAATTTGCCACTACAGCACTGCATGAAAGTTAATTTCTGATTTATTTAGAGGGAGTGAAAATCGGACAGTATGTCCTATTGGACATAGAATTGTAAAGGTTAAAGTGGAACTTGTCCTTTTATCAGGCATCTAGAAAGCTACCCAAATACTACTTCACTATATGCAGGCTTGCCTTCATCAGTAAACGTGTTACAGGAATTGGTCGAGACAGTTCAAAACAACATTTTCCAAGGATGCTTATTTATTAATTTATTTATTAATCCTGACAGAGTAATTCAAGATATATACGATGGTTTTTTATATTTCATTCAAATCTGTCGAAATCTCGATTTCCAACAATATTTTTTGGGTATTTGAAGTGGAAGGACTGTGGAAAGCTCAAATACTTAATAGCAGCAAAGTCAGGGGCATGAAACTTATGTAAAACTGACAGTTATTGAAAGAACTATTTGCACAAAATTGTAAAGCATACACTTATTTTATTAAAAATTTTTTATTTTAAATAACTTCTGTGGTGATTTCTTATGATTGACATCTCTGTCATTCAATATTCTAACTTCTATAAATCTTTACATACTGAACGGATATTGTTAAAAAACGAAATTTAGACATTTTAATTAACATTTATATTTATTTTTAGTCATATGTTCCCATATATATAATATTTAATCGGTTATGGAGCCTCGAGTTTGATTCTCCATTGACATAAGATGAGGATGTTTCCATTTTTCTGTCCATTTCCTGTAAATATGCAGCAGAAAGCTGATTGTTTGTTTAATGCTGGGTCTCGAACTTGCGCTGCTGTATATCGGTAGAAGAACATGGTGCATTAAAGCAAGCATCGGCTGTTTAAATAACCGAATGAATTCATCGGTTTCAACCATTCCTTTGAAGCGATTTCTGCTTGCTGAGGATGGAAACTAGGCCTTCTGGTGTGTAATACGATGCCAAATGTAGTAACATTAAAGCTAGGTTTCTCATATACTCCTAGGTCGATTAGCCTGGATATTCTATTTATTTCACACAGCAATATTACAGAAAAATTCACAGAAAATTGAAAACAATGCTAATATTTTGTTAGAATGAAATATTTAAACTAAAATAAATAATTTTACTTTTATATGAAAACGTTTATAATTTATGTATTTTGTTTCTGTTTAGTCATGAAAATTTTAAGAGAAGCAATACTTCCCTTACATATAAGTGCTTTGTCGCTGTATAATATTCAATATTTTCTCCATATATATATATGTCTGCTGCAGTTCTTGGTCGTGTAATACTCAAGTGTAACATTTTGCATTAACTCTATTCGGTATTCTTAAAACTTTTATGTTCTTAAAAATTACATTGCTTGTTTCTTATTTTATTCTACATTTTTCCTTTCTTTTATTAATAGCAACAAATCACAGGTCATACATGGTTTATTCCTTTCTCTCTCTTTGACACTTTCAGTTTCATCTTTTAAATATCCTAACACATTTAATTTATTAATAAATATTTCAAAAGAAAAATTCACAGTTAGAAATGTTAAAAATATCGATCTAACCAATACATTCTACTTTATGAATCATACCCTCATGTATGTAATATATTTCCTCTATATATGTGTACCAGGAAATTCAGCTGAATATGAATCATTCGAATACAATATCCACCCCAACCGTATAAGGACCATTGATGAAGTTGAATTATAATTAACTTCATAGATGTTTGAGTTTATGATAAATATATGTTTTCTAAACAATAATCTGTGAATGGCCTTATTACACCATTAATACAAGTTATAAAATCTAAACTTACCAAAAGCGTCTTATATATTATTATAGTGTGACTTGATCTCAACATGCATATCTCCTAATATTACCACACTAGCTATAGCCTTTAAAGTGTTTGTGGTGTATAGTTACATCTCCTTTTGCTTCGTTTAAGGTTAAAATTTCTTCGTTAAGAAAATGAATTAAAATCATCGTAGAAAGGATTTATAACACATATGAAAGCTAAGAAAATTATCATTATGGCATTGGAATATCCCCACTGGTACCACTAAAGCTGCAAAGCAGTTCTGATTCTAGTTAGAAATCCGAATTGCTTTGCAGTTTGGATTTCAACTATCTATTATAGGTAACGGAATTTTAATGCCGAATGCATTGGCATAGGGATAATTCGCGTACGAAATTTGACTAATCGGTGAAACTTTTCTTAATTAAAATTTCTATTATTCAGTTTTTTTGTAATTTACATTCTTTAAGCAACCAAAAATTTTGTACATTAGTAATTAAAACTGTTATGTAATGTGAGATTGCAAGTAAAATTTCTCTCTATTTTCATTAGGGTGCAACCACATTTGAAGAAGTGTTTTGAGGGCATAGCACTATTGCGGTTTTTGGATAATTTAGATATTACACACATACGTAGTAGTGAAGGTGAGGAAATAGAGTTGACAGATATAATTTCACCTGCTAAGGCTAGAGGACAAGTCGAAAAGTGGCTGTTAGAACTGGAGACATACATGAAAAAAAGTATTCATAAGGTAGGTTTAGTTATTTGTACATGTGATTTAAATAATTAGTTTGATAAATTACTAACCTGTACCACCATTCTACCCACTTCCATCATACCATTGCTGTTGGCCATAAGATCATATGGTGCTTGTTTTTTCCGGTTTATCGTAATTTAAATCTATAAGAGTAACATGTCGCCGCTGATAAATATGGGATATTCGTTTTCAAAGAGAATGAGAATTTTTATTTCTCAGCTTTATCACTCTCTAACGGCCTAGAAATTTGAAAATTTATGATTTAGATATAATTGATGATTTGTCCCTTTTGGTAAATTATGATGATGAGATGAACTCTTTCATTCGAGCTGTTGATGCGACTGGTAGTAGAGTAGGTTTGGTAATAAACAGAAAGAAAATTGAAGTCAAGAAAATTGGTGAGGCAGGTTGTGGTTCTGTTAATCTGAATGGTTGCACCCTTGAGTGTCAGCTTAATTATCTGGGAAGCTATATTACAGATACTGGTGATGTGCGTCATGAGATTAACAGACGAATAGTGATTGCTGCTGGGACTTTTAAGAATCTATGGAGAGTGTGGAAAAATAGGCGTATACACCTAAAGGCTAAAATTAGGGTGTATAATAATTTGATTCTTTCTAGAGTTAGTTATGGTAGTGAAACTAGGACCCTTTGTAAACTAGATAGCAGGACACTTGATGCTTTTTATTCTAGTTGCTTACGCAGTATCTTGGGCATTAAGTGGTTCAGTTTTGTAAGCAATGATGAGGTTAAACAAAGGAGTTGACAACCTCCTTTGAGCAGAAGATTGTGCAGATAGAGACTACATTGCTTTGGCCATGTGTCCCGTATGCATAACTCTAGATTAGCGAATAGGGTTATGAACAGTGTACCTAAAAGCTTCAGAAAGACGAGGAAACCTATGAAGCGGTGAGCAGACAGTGTCATACAGAACTTCTTTAGAATTGGTCTAGAGTGACCAAATGCAGCAACCGTAGTTTAGGAAACACGTTTGAAGACCTAAATTTCACACTAAGAGGCTGGACCTCGATAGGCTATGGTTGCTTAATATTCTCTATGTACCTGTGTAACGGTTGATATTCGAGCTAATGAATGATTGGGAAAATGGAAATAGTAATATTTTATTAATTAAGAATATTTTATTATTTAAGAAACTTTCATTGATATCTTTAAAAAAAGTTATGGTTTCCCGCCCCTCCTTGGGGTAAGGGGGAAAACATTGCTGCCAAGTTATATACCATAATTTCAAAATTTCTAACTTAACTAGATCGTTTGCAATATTCATTAAATATTTCCGAATTTTCATATATTTTCCTCTTTAGATGGCGCTATTAAAGGTATTGGAAGATTGATAAAGGGCAAATCATAATATTTCATAAATAATTATCCGACAGAGGAAAAAAAAACTCCAAAACAAAAGCAGTTTAATATCTACAGAAGAATGGTCGGACAGAGAAGTACACAGACAAAAAAGGGAAAACACTTGTAAAAAAATTAATTTAAAAATAGATTTTTAGCATTATAAGGGTTCTTTTATTATTTTTTTAGACTCTCAGTCTTCATTATTACTTATCCTAATTTTTCATCATTTTATGTATCTAGTATTTTCTTCTTCATTGAAGTATTTTTACATATGCAAAGCATTTCCACAAATAAATATAATCTTTTCCTTTGAATTCAAAGAACAGAGATATGTTTGCTAATAAAATGTAGTATATAAGAGTAAATACATATTGGCCTTGGCAGGAAGGAAAAGTAAGAACGAATATTCCAGCTCTCCCTTACACCAGATTTTCACTGAAAGCAGAGTTTGAGGGCCAAATCCATATATTTTCGGTTTAAAAGTTTACAAAAGCGCAATTCCCAATTCCACTTCCCACCGATATGCATAGAAATTGAGGAGGGAGGAGAAACACTACAAAGTAAAGTTTGAGTACCTAATTAAGAGATTTTGGTTTAAATATTCTTCAAAAGTGTGAATGTCCCCGAAAATTGGAATTCATTGCTAAAAATCATATTTCTGAAAATATCTATATTCATATCACCATTTTGCTGAAAAATTCCTGTCAAAAATAGTCATCCCGAAATTCGTATATTAATGCTGTCGTTAGCCGTAATTTCTTTTTATATCGTCTTTGAGATGCAAACACTTGTGAATTATACCGGTATCATCTTGTAGCAGTGAGACAGTAGTAGTTCTTTGACTGCATGAAGCATAAAAAGTTCTCTGGAAGCACAGTTGCGAGGAGCACGATAATTTTCGTCAATTTCAGGTATGCATGATGGGAACATTCACACAAAAACTGTTAGTTTATACGATAATTTGTAATTGTTAAATTTAGTATACGTGATTGCATTAAAAATGTAAAAGCCAAAATATCCGTTCAGTTTGCGCTGCATATGCAGTCCACAGAAAGTATTTTCAGTCTCACCTAGTTTTTCTCGAAAAACCCTTCACGAGAAAAGAGGTAAACAGCTACTATAAGAATATAAACTGAGTTGGCTTTGCCTTACCAACACCATATAATGCCTTGTGGGGCCACCTTCTACCTGGAATATAGCCCATAGACGTCAGGGTCGGGACTTCACAAGGTGTTGAAGGGTGTCCTGTGATAGTGTTACCCATATGTTTCACACTCTGTCCTGTAATACCTGCACACTGCCGGGTGGAGCATCAGAGTATCAAATCGCCATTTCCTGTAGGTCCCAAGCATGGTCAATTGGTTGAGATCCAGTGAGTTGGGTGGCCAAGGGAGAACAAAGTTCTCATATTCCTGAAACCAGTTTGTAACCTGTCGGGCCATTCGATATGGCGTGGTTTTTTGTTGATAGATTCTGGAGTTGTATGGATACACTGTCATCATGAAAGCGAGTACTTTGTCGACAATGATAGAAAGGTATGCGGTCCTGTTGAGCAGCTGATTCACTAATGATCACTGGACCCAGGGCATGCCCCAAAAACAGTCCCAATACCATAACACCACCGCCTCCAGCTTGTCCAAACCGATGGTGCACCGTATTGCATTGACTTCAGGTTGCTTTCTCTAAAGGTGAACACGACAGATGGAGCATGATGGAAACAATTCATCCAACAGGTGACAGATTTCCACATGTTATTGGTCCAGTCCTGGTATTGACGTGACCATACAAGGCACAGTTTCTTATGTCTCACAGTAAGCATGCGTACCTGTAACAGCCATCCACTGCCATAATCCATAGATGGTAACGTTCACTGAATTGTCCACATGGATATTGTTTTTGGGTCGTTAACTGAGCCACGTTCTGCATTATTGCTGTGTCCCATCTCATAATAGTAATAATGCAGCACATGGCTCAGCTAATCATGCACCTACTCATTATTCCATGATGCCAACTCATTATTCCTCAAAATAAGGTAAAAACTGATTTCCACGTGTGTTTCTATATATAACAGCTGTTCCTGACCTTGAGCCATCACAAGCTCTACAAACCGGCCCATTCCTACACAATGGGATATTACTTATAGAAAGCCAACTCTGCAGTTTCTAGAGTGCTCTGGGTGTTTTGTTGCATAATACCAAAAGGCTAAGACAGACCACATAAAGTATTTTGGGTCGGAATTATATACGTTGATAACAGCATGCATTAATTGTAACTCTCTTGGAGTAAGGACCTAGCTAGATCCCGAAAGAGGCATATAGTATTTGACAATGTTGATTTCGCCGTGGAGTACAGTATCCAGTATTGAACTGCTATGAGGCCGTTCAAATTCTTGAAATGAAATCTCGATTTTTCTTACATGCCGAAACCAATTCTTTCTCCAGGGATGAAGTGGGAAGACTTGTGAAACAGTACTGCGGAAGAACGGTAATACATCCGAAGGTGGAAGGTGAAATTTTTCGTTTGAAACCACTTACACCTCAAGATACCATATAATGATACATTTCAAGGTAAATTCTTTCAGAAGAGTTAGGAGCGACTCTCATGAAAATTCGAGAAGAAAAGATGGGATCTGAAGATGTATTCCTCTGTTAACCCTTTCACGTCTAAGGGAAACATTTTTCCCATTTTAAAATTGGTGATTGTCGTATTTAATTATAACCTTATCTGCATTTTTTATACAGAATGTCAAAATAGAACGTATGCTGAATGCAATTACGTAAACGGGAATGTTTAGAAAACAAAAACAGAACTGTCAGGACGCATAATATATGTACTATGTGCAATATCAATCTTTGCCTCACTACCAAAAGAAATTGCTTCGCAGAATATCATAATTAGACATCATTTTGTATAGTAATTTTATTTCATAATTTTGTATTATTTTAGTTAACATTTTGTTCTAATAAACCAATAAATAAAAGACATTGCATAATAAGCCTAACTATAATTTGTGTTACCTTTATAGTCAATTGGGAAAAATATTTTCCATAAAATTCCAAAAAACTACACATTGTTATGTATTTTTCTTATGATTTTTATTTATTTTACGTCTAAACAAACTGAAATAAACAGTTACATACTAATATTTACTCTTAGAAACCTTATGGTCCTGAAAGGGTTAACACTTCTAACAATTGAAGAAGCTCGCAGATGGAGCAGCGAAAAATTATCATTGTCAATGTCTGAAAACAGAATGAGAATTCTTTTTTTTTTCTTCCTAGAAATGAAAAAAAAATTAAGTCTTGTAGGGCTCTCTATTTTGTTGTATTGAAGTTTAGAGTTCTTCTTAATAAGTGAATCCTTGGAAGTATTTTTTTCCCTGATTTGAAAAGCTACAAGGCTGTTTTTACAAGCTCATACGTATGCGTTGAAAACGTCTTTTTTTCATTACATCTGTAAACTGACAGGGGGGTCTTAGGAATACAGTTTTCGCTTCTTCTCAAGAATGTCCTAATCTTCTGAACGTTTTCACTTATTACTGTGAGGCTTTCTTTTTTTAATGTCATGAAAGATTGTCTTTTTTTGTAAACTCCACAGCACATTTTCACATTTGCAGGTTTTTTTGGAGGTATAGGATTGCTCATGACATTGTTTCCAAAACGTTGTTCTCCATGACGTCCTGCCTTCCAAAATGCAACCGCACATTTAGAACATTGAAAAAGCTTTTTATATCATGAGATTTTTTGTGGCGAACTAGACAGATCTGATGAAGGGAAACCTGGCATATATCGCACGGATACATTGTAGGGACTAAGGCTTTTAGAATTAACTACAGATCAGGTAGATTTATACTGGACGAAGACAATGAGAATTCATACTGCTGACAATCTTTAACAGTTGAAGCTCGTACATTGAGCAGGAAAGAATTAATCACTACCAATGTTTGAAAACAGAAAAAGGACACTGATATTTTTCATCCTAATAGTAAACAAACATTAAGCCTTGTCGGGCCCTCTATTTTTTTTTTGTATCGATCTTTAGAGTTCTTATTAATAGGTGAATCCTTCGAAATTATTAGTTCGCTGATTTGAAATGCTTTCTGGGATGCTTTTTAACTCCATACTATTTAATTCGTCGTTGTGTCTTGGCAGTGACAGATACGAAACGTTCACCCCTCTAGAGCCCGAAAAAGAACGGTAAAACAAATCGATTCACATTTAGAAATCTGTTCAATGCTTATGTATAAATTCGTGGGTGCTCCAAACGACGATCAAATAGCTGAAAATACCTCAGGATCATCAAAAAACGACCAAGAGGAATGAGGCCTTTGGTCATTTGATTTTCCTAAATGGGATTATCAGGCAGTAGGGAGTTATGAAATTTTCATTATTTAAAGCTGCTGCAGAATTCAAATATTTCATTAATATTATCGATAGGGTTCCAGTCTGGATTTTATATATTCCTTTTCCTTTTAGATCAGGCCTGTCCAAGCTAAACTTATTGAACAGGCACTAAAAAGAAACCTATAGCCACAGGAAAAATTCTATACATAAAAACGAAAACATAGATTTTTAATGAATTGGAAAAACACTGTTTTTAAGAAATCAATAATGTATCTTGATTAAAATAAAAAAAAAATCATTTTTAATGAGTTTAGGAATAGTAAAATAATTCAGTTGTGCACCTAAATATGTTCCGTTAAGAAATTGCGGCTTGCAAATGGTAACTAGGTAGTTCACTGGAAGCAGAGCAATGCACCCTGTGATGATGTATAGAACTGGCCAGGTCTAGCACCTAATGTCCGATCCCGCCTACTCGTGGTGCAGGTCGGTTATTACCTTTCAAAAGAGATACTATCTTGTGAAAGGGAACGGAAGAGGAGGGATGCTGATTAGTGTAGCCTACTGATCTGGACAACTATGGCTACTTTTCTTTTTTCTCTACTCTGCTGAAGAGTTATCAACCAGACAGTGTCCTGGTGCTACCGAACTCGACTGAAATAACGCTTTGAGCTTTATTATGGATCCTGAATTTGTTCCACTGGTGGGCTTCTGTAGAGGGAAAATCTGCTGTGTTTTCTTTTGGTTTGTGGGTTGAAAGCCGCAAGTAAATAGATTCAGAGGATATGTTTTATCAGTTGGTGGATAATTTAGAGCAAAGGTCATCGCAGGCAACTTAACTCTTGCTTCTAATGGCATCGTTAAATTCTACATTGAAGGAAGTCTTCCAGTGTAGATGGCTTCAGCCTTTAGTGGTAGGGGAACGGGTCATTGCCCAATGTCTGCGATTAGGGGGCTGTTTGATATTGTCGGCATTCCCTCTCTCAATAAACATAGTTTCTTTAAACATCCCACTAACCATTTTCTCTCCATAGGTATTTGTAATGTGAGGACTCTGCACAGAGCTTTTTCTCTTGATGTCCTCACACAAGAATTCCACCGTTATAATTTAAATAATCTCGGCTTGCAAGAGACCAGATGGACAGGTAAAGATGAGATACTTAAAAATAACGTTAAATTTCTCTTTACCGGGAGGGAAGATGGAATGATGGCGTGATGATCATAGAAGAAGGCGTGAAGATCCTAGAAGAGCATCAGTAGCATGTCTGCTTCTCAGCAGACATGCTACTGATGCTCTTCTAGGATATGAGTGCATTAATGAAAGGTTTCGTACAGCAAAATTTCAGACAAGCATTAAAGACTTGAATGTTATCTGCTGTCGTCAGACGTCCCTCTGACGATGCCGATGAGGATGAGAAGGATAGGTTTTACGGACAGCTTCATGATATTTTGAATTCTGTCAAGAAAGAAGATTTTACCATTGTTCTAGGTGACTTCAATGCCAAAGTTGGTACTGACTCTGACCTTTGGGGAGGGGTGATAGGTCCTTTTGGTATTGGTAGCTGCAATGGCAATGGGCCTTGTCTCCTACAGGGAAGTAAACGTAATGGTTTCAGAATAATTAACACTTATTTCAAACACTGCAACATATATAAGTACACATGGGTCTCACCAGATGGGCTGCATAAGAATATGATTGATTATATATTAATTAACAGCAAATGGGCTAGTTCTGTTAGGAATATATATATATAATATATATAAATATCCCCTCAAGCAGCTGCTTGCCACTGTGGTCTGACAGGAGCCTGTCAGTTTATATGCCATCAGTAGAAGGTCTGTGAGGATACCAAGTCATATAGGGGAGCTGTAATTAGATCTGACCATTACCTTGTTAAAAGTGTCTTGCAAATTAAACTTAAGAAATGCTCTGCTAAGGTTAAAAAATTTACCTTTAATTCTGAAGCTCTGAAACACCCAGTTATAGCTAAAGCTTACCATGATAGGTTAATTAGTCACTCTGACAGTCATGGTTTGCTTACTGCTGAAGTTGGGGAAGAATGGGACCGTTTTAAGCAGGCTTTTTTGGAAACTAACAATACACTTTTAGAAAAAAAGGAGCAGAGGAGGCAGAATTATTTTAGTGACAAGGCACTTGAGCTTATTTCAGTAAAAAAAGAACTGCAGGAATGTCCTTAATCAATACCCTACTAGTCCTAATAGAAAACATTATAGAGACCTTAATAAACGTGTAAATGATCATTTAGCTGCTGATAAGAATCTTTGGCTTGATGGCTTGGCTGACAAAGCTGAGGAAGCAGTTAGACAGCATAAGACCAGAGAGCTGTTCAATATAGTTAATGTTTTGTGTGGTAGAAAATGGACAGGTATACAGGGATTGAAGGATAAACAAGGTAAGGTGACAGAAGGTAAGGATTCTGTCATATGGCGAGATGAACTGAGCATTTCAGTGATGTTCTAAACAATGTGGTTAGTTCTACTCCCATTGTTTGAATGATAATAGATGTATTACTGGCTTTAATGTTGGCCCTATAACAGAGTCTGAAGTTAATTTAGCCATTTTTAAACTTAAACTGCATAAATTCCCAGGGGTAGGGGAAATTAATATGGAAATGCTTAGAGTTGGTAATGTTTCGGTTACCACATGGATGACTGAAATTTTGAATAACATTTATGATAAAGGCATGGTTTCTAAGGATTTTACCAGAGCTATTATTATAACTATTTTTTTTAAAAAAGGTGATTGCAATTGTTGTGATAACTATAGGAATATCAGCCTACTTTCTGTTCCAGGTAAAGTTCTTTGCATGATTGTGCTTAATAGAATTAAGAATATGCTTGACGGGCAAATGCGTGATGAGCAGTGTGGATTCAGAAGTGGTAGAGGATGTGTGAATCAGATATGTTCACTCAAGTTGATTCTTAAGAAATGTTTAGAGTTTCAGAGACCTGTAGTTACAAACTCTGTAGCTTTTAAAAAGACTTTTGACTCTGTTGATCGTCATAGTTTGTGGTTGATTGTGAGATCGTATGGTATACCAGACAAGTTAGTTAACATAATGAAATCTTAAATTTCTCTTTTCAGGGAGGGAAGATATTAAGCATCACCAAGGTGTGAGTCTGCTTCTCAGCAGATACGCTAATGATGCATAATAACACTGAGTCGTGTGTGAGAGTTGGTGAGGCTTGTAGCAATGGTTTAGCATTGCTTCTGTGTTCAACAACGGTTTGTCTCCTTTTCTCTTTTGTTTGGTTACTGATTATGTTATGCGAAATTCACTGCGAAGGAAAGATTTTGGCGTTAAATGGTCTGGAGATGCGAACATTTCTGATTTAGATTATGCAAATGATTTATTATATTATCAGATTATTATGATTAATGATTATTATTATGATTATAATTTTTTAGATTATTAGATTATTATTAGATTATGCAGATGATTTATTATATTTTAGTCGCTATGGCAAATGATGTTGATGAGATGAACTCTTTCATTCAAGCTGTTGATGAGACTGGTAGTACAGTAGCTTTGTTTATAAACAGAGAGAAAACTAAACTGATAGAAATTGGTCAGGCAAGCTGTGATTCAGTTAATCTGAATAGTTCCACTCTTGAGCAGGTGTCTCCATTTAATTTTCTTGGGAGCTACGTAACAAATACTGGTGATGAGCGGCATGATATTAACAGACGAATAGGGATTGCTGGATTGCTGCCGGGACTTGTAAGAATATATGGAGAGTGTGGAGAAATAAGCGTATACACCTAAAGACAAAACTTGGACTGTATAACAGTTTGATTCTTTTTTCGATTAATTATGGTAGTGAAACATGGACATTTTGTAAATAAGATAACAGGAAACTAGATGCTTTTGACTCTAGATACTCATGCAGTATCTTGGGCATTTGGTGGTCCAACTTTGTAAGTAATGATGAAGTTAGGCAAAGAGTCGGCAACCTCCTTTAAGCAGCATATTGTGCAGAGAGAGACTACTTTGGTTTGGGCATGTTGCCCTTATGAATAATTATAGCTTTACGAATAGGGTTTGAACAGTGTGCCTACAAAGACCCCAGAAAGAGGAGGAAGACGTAGGATGAGGTGGGCAGACAATGTGAAACAGGACCTTGTTAGAATTGGTATGCAGTGATCAGATGCAGCAGATGTAGCTCAGAAGAGATATGCTTGGAGAACTAAATTGCAAGTCTGGTTGGACCTCGGTAGACTTTGGCTGCTTGATGATGATGATGATGAATTTTGGAAGAATTAATCCAGATTCATTTTGTTTTGTTTTTTTGTGTGTGTTGTGAGCCGCAATTTCTTTTGCAATGAGCTTTGGACAGGCCTGCTTTAGATGATCATAATATCGATTCATATTGTTCATAATCACCTCAGCAGTAATTTTAAACCTTTAAAGGGTTCTGATCCTACTGGACGACTGCACTTCTGTTTTCATGAGTAATTCAGGTCAATGATCCATTACTGATTTCGTTGGACCATGAAATGCCATGATCTATATGTCTGTAAATGGTAGCTAGGTAGTAACTGGAAGGAGAGCTATGCACCAATCCCCTGTGATGATGCATAGAGCCGGCCAGGCATAGCACCTAATGTCCGACCCTGTCTTCTCGGGTTGTAGACCGTTAGTACCTTACAAAAGAGATAATGTCTTGTGGAAGTGAACGGTGGGGGAAGGGCTGCCAGATTAGTTTGGCCAACTGATCTGGACAACTATGGCTACTTTCTTTTTTTTTCTACCCTGCTGAGGAGTAGTCAACCACACAGGGTCCTGGTGCTGACCATATAAACCCACTGGATTGGACTGAATTATGGCTCTGAGCTTGATTATGGATCCCGATTTTGCTGCACTGGTGAGCTTCTGTGGAGGGAAAATCTTCCGCATTGTTTTCTGTTTGTTTGTGGGTTGACAGCCCCAAGTAAATAGATTCAGAGGATATGTTTTATCAGTTGGTGGATAATTTAGAGCAAAGGTCATCGCAGGCAACTTAACTCTTGCTTCTAATGGCATCGTTAAATTCTACATTGGAGGAAGTCTTCCAGTGTAGATGGCTTCAGCCTTTAGTGGTAGGGTTACGGGTCTTTGCCCCAAGTTTGCGATTAGGGGCCTGTTTGATATTGTCGGCATTCCCTCTCTCAATAAACATAGTTTCTTTAAACATCCCACTAACCATTTTCTCTCCATAGGTAGTTGGAATGTGAGGACTCTGCACAGAGCTTTTTCTCTTGATGTCCCACACAAGAATTCCACCGTTATAATTTAGATATTCTCGGCTTGCAAGAGACCAGATGGACAGGTAAAGGTGAGATACTTGAAAATAACTTTAAATTTCTCTTTACCGGGAGGGAAGATGGAATGCATCACCAAGGATCATAGAAGAAGACGTGACGATCCCAGAAGAGCATCAGTAGCATGTCTGCTTCTCAGCAGACATGCTACTGATGCTCTTCTAGGATATGAGTGCATTAATGAAAGGTTTCTTACAGCAAAATTTCAGACAAGCATTAAAGACTTGAATGTTATCTGCTGTTATGCCCCCTCTGAAGATGCCGATGAGGATGAGAAGGATAGATTTTACGGACAGCTTCAGGATATTTTGAATTCTGTCAAGAAAGGAGATTTTACCATTGTTCTAGGTGACTTCAATGCCAAAGTTGGTACTGACTCTGACCTTTGGGGAAGGGTGATAGGTCCTTTTGGTATTTGTAGCTGCACAGGCAATGGGCCTTGTCTCCTACAGGGAAGTAAACGTAATGGTTTCAGAATAATTAACACTTATTTCAAACACTGTAACATACATAAGTACACATGGGTCTCACCAGATGGGCTGCATAAGAATATGATTGATTATTTGTTAATTAACAGCAAATGGGCTAGTTCTGTTAGGAATACCAGGTCATATAGGGGAGCTGAAATTAGATCTGACGATTGCCTTGTTAAAAAGTGTCTTGCAACTTAAACATAAAAAGTGTTGTGCTAGGGTTAACGAATTTACATGTAATACTGAAGCTCTGAAAGACCCATTTATAGCGAAAGCTTACCATGATACGATACTTAGTCATTATTATGACAGTCATGGTTTGCTTACTACTGAAGTTGACGAAGAATGGGACCATTTTAAACAGGCTTTT
This sequence comes from Ryuthela nishihirai, assembly GCA_038380435.1. Lineage (NCBI taxonomy): Eukaryota > Metazoa > Arthropoda > Arachnida > Araneae > Heptathelidae > Ryuthela > Ryuthela nishihirai. The sequence goes on from JAWZYU010000021.1 coordinate 6,803,283, forward strand.
TTTTAAACTAATTGTTGTCTTTTAGGGAAAAAAGAGCAGAAGAGACAGAATTATTTGAGTGATAAGGCACTTGAGCTTATTTCGGAATGAAAGAACTGCAGGAATGTCCTTAATCAATACCCTACTAGTCCTAATAGAAAGCATTACAGAGAACTTAATAAACGTGTATAAGATCAGTTTAGCTGCTGATAAGAATCTTTGACTTGATGGCTTGGCTGACAAAGCCGAGGAAGCAGTTAGACAGCACAACAGCAGAGAGCTGTACCAGATAGTTAATGTTTTGTGTGGTTGAAAACGGACAGGTATACAGGGATTGAAGGATAAACAAGTTAAGGTTATAGAAGGTGAGGATTCTGTCATGGCTAGGTGGGCTGAGCATTTCAGTGATGTTCTAAACAATGTGGGTAGTTCTACTTCCATTATTTGCAATGATGATTGATGCATTGATGGCTTTTATGTTGGCCCTATAACACAATCTAAAGTTGTTTTGGCTGTTTCTAAACTTAAACTACATAAATCCCCAGGGGTAGATGAAATTACTACCGAAATGCTTCGAGCTGGGAATGTTTCGGTTACCACTCGGATGACTGAAATTCTGAATATCTTTTATGATAAAGGCATGGTTTCTAAGGATTTACCAGAGCTATTGTTATCCCTATTTTCAAAAAAGGTGATCGCAGTTTTTGTAATAACTACAAGGGTATCAGCGTACTCTCTGTTCCAGGTAAAGTTCTTTCCATGATTGTACTTAATAGAATTAAGAATCTGGTTGACAGTCAATTGTATGATGAGCAATGTGGATTCAGAAGTGGTAGGGGATGTGTGGATCAGATATTTTCACTTAGGCAGATTCTTGAGAAATGTTTAGAGTTTCAGAAACCTTTGGTTGCTAGCTTTGTTAATTTCTAAAAGGCTTTCGACTCTGTTGATCGTCATAATTTGTGGTTGATTGTGAGATCATATGGTATACCTGTCAAGTTAGTTAACATAATGAAAGCTCTCTATAAAAACACTGAGTCGTGTGTGAGAGTTGGTAAGGTTTGTAGCAATTGGTTTAGGATTATTTCTGGTGTTCGACAAGGGTGCATTTTGTCTCCTTTTCTCTTTAGGTTGGTTATTGATTATATTATGCGAAATTCACTTGAAGGGAAGGATTTTGGCCTTAAATGGGCTAAAGATACGAAAATTTCTAATTTAGATTATGCTGATGATTTAGCCCTTTTGGCAAATGATGTTGATGAGATGAACTCTTTCATTCCAGCTGTTCATGAGACTGGTAGTAGAGTAGGTTTGGTTATAAACAGAGAGAAAACTAAAGTGATGAAAATTGGTCAGGCAGGCTGTGATTCAGTTAATCTGAATGGTTGCAGTCTTGAACAGGTGTCACAGTTTAATTATCTTGGGAGCTATGTAACAGATAATGGTGATGTGCGGCATGAGATTAACGGACGAATAGAGAATGCTGCCGGGACTTTTAAGAATCTAGGGAGAGTGTGGAGAAATAGGCGTATACACCTAAAGACTAAAATTAGACTGTATAATAGTTTGGTTGTTTATAGGGTTAGTTATGGTAGTGAAACTTGGACACTTTGTAAACAAGATAACAGGAAACTAGATGCTTTTGAATCTAGATTATTACGCAGTATCTTGGGCATCAAGTGGTTCAACTTTGTAACTAATGATGAGGTTAGGCAAAAGAGTCTGCAACCTTCTTTAAGCAGCATATTGTGCAGAGAGAGAGACTCTGTTGGTATCGCCATGTTGTCCATATGGATAATTATAGATTGGCCATTAGGGTTATGAACAGTGTACCTAAAGGCTTCAGAAAGAGGAGTAGAACGAGGATGCGGTGCGCAGACAATGCCAAATAGGACCTTTTTAGAATTGGTGTGCAGTGGCCAGATGCAGCAGATGTAAGTAGTGTAGCCACACTCTGGTTACCCCCCACGCATAGTGCTTTCCCCCTATTACGTCATCGACCATGCTCCTATGACATCACTGACCACACCCCCTTATTAATATTCATAATAATTCATAAAGACCCCCTGGTTGACCCACCTGTATTTTTAAGCCCTACTCTTTAAAGGCCCCCTGATTGACCCACCTGCATTTTTTGAGCCCACTGAAAAGTCCGCGATTTTTGGTGGCGCCATCTGGTGTATACTATGAGTACTACCAAAAATTTTCCAAGTCCGAATTTTTTGACTCCCCCTCATTAAAAATCTCCCCTTATCAAAAATCCCTCCCCTTTATTAGATCCCTCCCCTTTATTAAAAACCCTATCAAATCTGCCACACTCTCGTTAATTAATCCGTTATCAAAAGATTTGCCCCCTTATCAAAAATTCCTCCCCCTTTATTAAAAACCCTATCAAAAGTGCCATACTCTCGTAAATGGACACGAGATTTTTAGGTCTTATAAATCAACTCCTTGTGAGTCATTATCTCCATGCATTCATCACCTCCTATTGGCCTATTATATTTCCTAAAAAACTGTATTGTTGGTCGTGATTTGTTGTCCCAGATGGCTTTGCTTTCTCACGTTAAATAGGGTGCACCAACGAGTGTGTCATTGTCCATGATGCAGGCTAGCAATCCAGATGTGTGGTATCTCGGTGAAGATATTTACGTCGTGCCTTCACTGTTCAAAAATAAGTTTTTGGTGCACTTACATCTTACAAGAAGTATGAAAATTGTGAACTCTTCTACCCTACACCTATGGGTGTTACCCTCTCAATACCTGAATGGGAGGTTTTGTGTGCAATGATGCCCCACATCGAGGATCAAGTAAAAATCGGTCCTGATCAACAGACGTGGCACGTGATGCCCAGTTTAGGCGTGTACATGTACCGTAACGAAGGTGGAGAATGCTCTGTCGAATTCGTCAAAGAAACAGCTGCTACAAGAACTCTACAGTTTCGAGTTGTGAGTTACAGTATAACTCTGAACGTGTCGCAGTTGTTTACATTTGTTATTCATGTAGACGAAGTGATGGCTGTTGTACGTGACGTGTGTGGAACCCTCAAAGATCACCATCACCGTACTGCTATTATAGAACATTCCAAATCAGTTCTACCCTTCCTGCTGGGTCCTGGTTTTGAGGGATCCAACTGTGTTTATCAGCTGTTGGTGGATACTTTTCAATAAGAATTAACACGTCTGATACTGTTAGATGGACTTCAACCCGAAGAAAAGCTACCAACCATCGTAGGGTGGTCGAGTAACTTGGACATTGACGCGTTAGCAGAAGTGTTTGCAGATATGGCTGGAAACGGGGTCTGTTGAATTTTGTAGATTCTGGATTTGTGTGTACTCTGAAATATAATACTATTGTTGATGATTCAAAATGTGAAATGTATAAATTAGTTAAATAAAAAATTGTAACCTATATAATGTGTCTGTCTTTTCATTCTATTTCAATTTAGTCTAGTATGGATAGGAGAAAGAATGTGTTACCTAGTGTTGGAAGTGTAATCATAACAGTGTTAACGATAGTGGTGCTTGTATTAGAACTTGTGGCCCCTAGTAAAAATATTCAGTGTGGAGAGTCAAAAGCCTTAGGCAGTGAATACAAAATCCATGTGTGTAACTTAATTGTAGACATCAGACAGTTTATAGGAGATATCCTTACAGTTACATGTGTTACACTTTCATTACAGCAATGGTAAAACCTACTCGGATACGATGTCTGGGTGCAGCAGAAAACAAACTCTGGAAACTCATTATTTCTACCTTGAAAGAGGATTCAGTAGTGTAAAAAAGTTAGCTCTGAATACAGGGCTGCCACTCAAACTCGTCTGAGAATGGTTAGAAAAGCAACCTGCCTACACCCTACACAAGCCCGTGTGTCGGACATTTACCAGAAACCGTACCTACGTCACAGGTTTAGACAAAAAATTGCAAGCCGATCTTGTAGGTGTGAAAAATCTAACTCGCTTGAATGATGGTTATCGTTACATATTAATGGTCATCGATGTGTTCTCAAGGTATGGGTGGGCGGTGCCTGTGAAGACAGAAACAGGGAAAGAAATGGTGTCGGCTTTCAAAAAAATCCTTTCCAAGGGGCGATCTCCCATGAATTTAAATACGGATCAAGGTACCCAATTTACCAACAGAGTGTTCCAGAAATTCCTGAAAAATAAAGGTATTCGGTTCTTCGTCACCTACTCTGACAAAAAAGCAGCTTTGGTGAAGAGATGGAATCGTACACTACGCGAGAGACTGGGGAGATATTATACACGCAATAACACCTATTGGTACTTGGACGTGCTGCAACGTGTTGTACGAGGATAGAATGACACAGTTCATAGTGCACACTATATGGCTCCCAAGGACGTGACCTTATACAATGAAAATGTTGTGTGGGTTCGACTCTACGGCAATCCAACCAAAGTAAAAGAAAAAACGGCATTTATAGTGGGGGATGCGGTACGACTAGCCAGTCTAAAAGTACCATTCAAGAAGGCAGGTACGCATTTGTGGACCGAAGAAATTTTTATAGTCGACAAGGTGTTACAACGTCAGCCTCCTGTATACGCCATACAGGATTCCAGGAGAGAAGTGTTGAAGGGGTCATTCTATAAATCGGAACTTCAAAAAGTGACCGAACCCGAACTTTACACTGTTGAGAAAATAATCGAGAGAAAAGGTCACAAGGCACTGGTCAAATTTCGCGGTTATCCCAAACCTTCGTGGATTCCTAAAAGATGGATAGTTTCTACCTGACATTACCTGCCACGGCTAGTCAGCATATTTACCTGAACAGTTCACAGAGTGATTTCACGGTTCGTCTAGCACAACCCCTAAGTCTAGGGGGAAAATTTCAAGTCCAAGCCAATAGTGGGGTTAACAGAAGTTCACTTACCCTTGAGCTGGTACAATGTTGATGGCTCTAATGACACATCAATATTATGCTCCTGTTCCTTTTGAAGAATACTGGAAAACCAAGCTTAAACCAGGCAAAATAACTCGAATGGAACTGTTGTCTCACCCTCCGCATCCCTCCCCAAAGAAATATTGGTGTCATATAACGGTGGTTACTGGGTATTCAAACCAAGTGAGGGATACGGTTTCATGTTCCCTAAAACGAATCTTATCAAGCTTCTGTGTGTCAGCGAGGGAGAAGTTGACAAAGCTTTCTACCAACGATTTGCTAGCAAACTTTGCAATGCTGCAACATTCGATATAGATGATGACTGTTATTTCTACATGATTCCTCCAGGTAGTTTCCATGAACGAAAGGTGCCACATGGACGATACGAAACTGCTGAATCATTATTCGATGCGATGAATCAGATCATACCCTACAAGTTGAGAGAAGCTTTCCGTTTCAAGCAACAGGCCGATCACAGAATATTAATTGATGCAGACAAGTTACATTTCATTAAATTTCCTCATTCAAATCCCAGATTGGGAGATATGCTAGGAATTACTAAATTAGACTTTCCATTGAATAAAGCAGTTGGTGACTATCCCATCGATATGAACAGAGGAATGTACTGTATTTATTTGTATTCAGTCCTGATTGCACCTCAGTTGTTAGGTGATACTCATGGTGAACTTTTGCGTGTTGTGAATCCTGCCATCAGAACCAGTAATAATGAAGCCATCATTGTGGTGTATCAACAACCTGATTACTACCCCCTGGCAAGAAACAGTTTCGAGAGTGTGAGAATCTTCCTTCGTACTGATACAGGAGAACCCTTGCATTTTAAATTTGGTAAAGGTTTAGTCAAATTACATTTCTGCCATTAGAGTTAAATTCGTTCCCCCTGCTGCAGAGGCCTATGTGCGCTACTGCAAGAGCCAAACGGGGCAGGGTGTGTTCTGGGGTCCTCGTTATCAGATAGGTGACGGGCTCGGTAGCATCTTTGCCACTATTGGACGTTTCATCAGCCCTCTCGTACGACTGGTGCTGGCCACCCTACATAAGGGTGGGCTACGGTTCGTTTCAGAGATGGCCCAAGGACAAAACTTCAAACCGGCCGCCAAAGCAGGGTCGCATGAAGCCAATGCAGACCTATTGCAATGTGCCAGTTCCAAGCTGCAGGGAGGAAAAGGGATAAAACGCCGCCGTCATCATCCTAGTGTTCATAAAGTGAAGAGATTCTGTACCATGAAGGACGTATTTTCATCATGAGCATTCAGAAAATTCACGCTGATTCTGGTGATTGTGCCAATTCCGAACTGGACCTGTTTGTGGCAAGTCCCGATGTGTCCATGCAAGAATACTACAGCCAGCTAGGCATACGTCACGTGTCCCAACCTGTCATTTACTGCTACGGGGAGTGGCAACCTGCCTTTGAACCCTTTAACAACACGGTGGAATTTTATGAAGGACTACCTATAGATCTGAAATTTGACCCCCTCAGACCTACGCTTTTGGTGCTGGACGATTTGATGGGACAGTCTGTAGACAGCGAACGCATATCTCAACTGTTTATTCGTGGTGGTCATCATAAAAATATTACGATTATCCTGATCTTGCAAAATCTGTTTTTAAAGGGATAATTCGAGGACTATATCACTCAGTTCACATTATACGTTTTTATTTCACAACTGTCGGGACGCTTCACAAATAACGCATCTGGCAAGACAAGTATTTCCACATCATTCCAAACTCCTGACCAACGCTTATAGACTAGCTACACAACCTCCATGTGGTTATTTGAGTGTGGACCTTCATCCCAGAACGTTGGACGCTGAGCGACTCTGTGCCAAGATCCTCCCTTCTGAAGATCTCTATGTCCCAAATGAAAGTTAGATCCCAAGGTCCATTCCTGCACTGTTTACCAAAACTTGGGGGAAAGCAATGTGCAGCTCTGTTGAAGCATATCTCCGACCCTCAGATGTATGCTCTATGTGAAGTGTGTGCCAATTTCTTAAAAGGTAACATACCCGTTTCTCGTAGAGTATTAAAGAATTTGCAAAAGTACAAGATTGTCATAAGAAGTTTAGCTTCCAAACGCTCTTCTCTCCGTCACAAGAAACACCTCCTGCAGAAGGGGTCAGTTTCACCTCCTCACAGCAGCATTACCTTTGTTAGGTTCGTTATTTCAAAAATGATGTCTGTTAAGCCTGTAGAATGATGCCACATCCCTAAAAAAGTGAGCGATTTAGACACAGAGAAAGAAGAAAATACTGGAATCGGACGTTGATGATAAAACAAAAAAGTACCTTGCTGTGTTGAAAAGTTATCTGATATTTAACAGACAACTTGAAGCACCACACGAGGTAAAGGTCAACATACCACTCTCCAGACAGCAAATATTATCAGAGACTTATGGTCACCCTCAAGGCGACATTGTGGAATTTGTTCAGCCTTAAAACCCGTCGCAAGAATAGGAAATTAATTGACTGGCTTCCTTATTTGAAAATCTCTGTTAAAAATTGCATTCCATGAAGACTTGTGTTAAAAATTCCACGAAACCTTCTGTTAAAAATATTATTTTGAAACAATGTGTTAAGAATTGTACTATCAGTGGTATTCAATAAAAAATTAAAATTGATATACGTCTCTGTGTTGTTTCCGTGAATTATTTTTCACAACGCCACCAGATGGCACCACTGTAACAACATCAGGTTTTTTTTATAGATAATTTTAAATGCGTTTTTTATACGAACCTTAGGCCACCATAAAAGCATTATATATCAACATGTTGCTGAATTTTCCAACCGAAACAGTATTTTCCACTATTTAACTCACATAAATATAGTGTTTTGAAATAAAGAGACTGATTTGAAAAAAAAAACATTTTTATTAAGCTAAAATGTTTGACACAATAAAAAACAATTAAAACTATTTCAATGGTGAAATTATAAAACAATAGTCTGGCCATTTCAAAACAGTTGACGTTGCAGTATACAAGACTGACAATTTTAAAAATTATAGCCGTATAAAAACAGTTACTGGTATAAAAAATTTTAAAACCGTTGATGATATAAAAATATTTCAATGATGATATTATTTACAATTATAGCAATATAAAAATATTTCAATGTTGAAATTATTTCAATGCAGAAATTATAAACTACAAGTGTGACAATTTCAAAAATTATAACGATATAAAAACATTTCAAGTCGTCATTACAGATAGTGATGGAGTTATTCACATGTACCATTGTAAAAATAATTACGATATAAAAAATTTCAATGATTAAATTATTGACAATTATAGCAATATAAAATTATCACCATATAAAAATATTCAATCAGTTGCTGATAAAAAAAATTACAAACCATTACAGACAAGGTTGAAATTATTGACATAATAACTCAGAAGCAGAAATAACGAACATATGTTTGGAAAATATAACAAGCGTTTCTGTCTATATCAGATAGCCACGTCTCAGAGTTTCCAAAAAACCATCCAGCACAGGTGGGAGTGGCACGACCTATGCAGAGTAGCCTTTGCTTCCTTTGCGTTTACTTTATAACTGGAACTTGATGCATTCGAAGAGAAGGCACTCTATTAAATCAAAAAAAGTTGACAGAGAGCCAGAAAAAGAAATAGTAAGGTAAAAAAAGGAAGTTTACAGCAGTAAAGACCATTCACCCACTATACTGTAAGAGAGATAGTTAGTTTTACACTATGCTGTGAAAAACCATCCAGCACAGGTGGGAGTGGCATGACCTATGCAGAATTGCCTTTGTTTCCTTTGCGTTTACTCTATAACTGGAACGCCCTACGATCGTAACGCTAGCTGCGTTATGTCAGCGGGACGATAATTTTATATTGCTATAATTGTCAATAATTTAATCATTGAAATTTTTTTATATCGTAATTATTTTTACAATGGTACGTGTGAATAACTCCATCACTGTCTGTAATGACTTGAAATGTTTTTATATCCCTACAAAAAATCCCATCATTCTCCATTTGGCGAAGAAAACTACACGCTCAAAATGGCAGAAAGACCGAAACTGTAGGCAGCCCGATAGAGGGCACTCCCAGTCTCTCCACCGTGCCGTCTGGAAGGGTAAGTGCATAGAGCTGTAAATCATCAGGCGAAGGCGAAGCGCAGAGCGGATCCAAGCCCGATCATTGGCTTAGCACTCTGCCCTCTGCTCTGTCCACCAACTTCGCCTCCGTGGCTGCTGAACTTCGAAAAAATTGTCATCGTTCGATAGGAAGGCTATCGATCATTGACAAAACACCTATTTCAACAAATCATAGAAAAATAACTAATAACCGAAACTTAAAACTAAAAACTACATTATATTTACAAAATTATTTATACATCCATGAGATCTATAACTTTATTCAACCCCAGGCCGTTGTACACATAAGGTACAGAAACTGTTTTGCCAGGGGGAAGATACTGTTTATCCAAATTCACTTTCAATTTCTTGATCATAGGCTTATTAACTAGCGAGGCCTGCACTTTGTTTCGCACCACATTAAATGGCAGGTCGAAACTCTCGCTGGTTGAAGAGTGTTCTAACATCATAGATTTCAACAACTGAAAGTTGTATTTAGCACAGTTTTTCTGCGTGAGACTTAGCCCCTTGGCACGAAGAATCTCATATCCATTGTTAAGCCTCAACGCATACCTTTTAGCTGCAGCTCCCACATAGTCGGTGATTTTAACACTGGCACTATATTTTGATTTAATTTCCAACACCCACGATCCGAAAACTGTCCTTCTGGAGGTATGAAGGTGTCGGAAGGACTTGTAGTGAAAATAACAGAGTCAGTATCGGAATAGAGAGCACGTCGGCCGAGTTTTGATAGAAGAGCATATAATTTCAGCTGCACATGACTCGTCACCATAGCTGCCAGAATAAGGTTACCATTAGGTTGGTAGGAGTTGCCTCATCGATCGGACGGTGACTCACCAGAAAGGCATCTGCGTTGATGGGAGCAATGTCGGTGATGATTTTGGAGGCATCCGTTAAAAGTTCCATATACTGGACAGGGCAGCTCACGATGATGGTATGTGTCTGGGTTAGATTCTCGGCATTCTTACCCCAAGCGGTGTTGAGGAAAATTTTCGAGACCTGCCTTGAGATGGGGTTGTTTTTCACTTCAGACGAAAAGATTCAAACCCCTTCGGCCTGAAAAAAAGCCTCGCAAAACGCCTCTTTTTCGGCGTCTGTTTTGACGTCTGGAGGGAAACCCATGTAGCGCTGCTTAACACCTAGGAAGGTGTCTATGTAACCAGCATAGATACCCCCTTTTTTACTGGCAGGATCATACTGGACCACGGAATCGAAGTGCCACACATTGTATATTTTCACGGGTTTGTACCCGGCTCTCACAGCTGTGTAGATTTCAAATGTGCACCACGATCCAGTTAGGGCTCGCTGTTTCATTGAATGGGTACAAAGGGGCGCCAGTTGTCCTTCAGCACAAGAACGGCAGAGTGAAAAGAGTAGCTTGCTATTGGCCTTGAACAGGAGCACAGGGATGAAGAGATCATTGGGTGGAAGGACGGTCGTGTGCATCACACTGAAATAAAAGTCCACGTCATAGACAGAGTCCTGTGTGATCCTTCTAGGGTGTCCTTTGCCGTAGGGAGATTTTTTGCACACTGCTGGGTACAAAGAATTGACGTCGTAGTAATCGAGGACTACACCCTGGTCCTCGGAAGCATAGCAAGCTATACACTCGGTCCTCCCACCAAATAAAAAAACACGAGTGCCGATTCTTCTAATAGGCTCAATATTTTTATATATGGTGGTCAATGTCTAATCTGTGCGAAGGAATCGATCAAAGTCGTGTTCCCACATGACTTTGATTTCATAATCTGGCATCAAAAGTTTTATGGCTCCAAGCCGATCGAGAGTTCTGTTATAGAGAGCTGAAAATGTTTTTTTTCCACAGACTGGATGGGCCTCGGGGCGAAAACACCGGATGCATCCATGGTGCCAACAACCCATCGGTTGAAAGATGGTACATGTGGCATGGAAAATACCATCTAATTTAAATTTTGAAATTTTAAATTCCTCCTGAGGTGAGCGAGCTGTTTGAATACCGATGTTGTTTTTTTCAGCTTCGTATTGCAGCCAAGCCAGTGCTTACAGCGACCTCCTGCGTTGCTGGCTGAGTAGCCTTGTGGGGAGCAGACACCTAACACACCTAACATTTTCTTTTGTAGAAATTTTCCGCGAAATACCCGTTGACAGGCCCCTGCACTGGTGAGATCTTCTGCGAAAGAGTCGACTTCCGTAAGCGTGATGAAATCGAGTCGAAATTTCTTGCAGCTCTGCTGTAGTAAAACCGTATCGGCTTCACAATAAAAAAGAAGTTCTCTTTGAAAGTCCCATTCTTTGAGGGAGGCAGAGGCATGCCAACAGTCAAATTCACCACGCGTAGTGGTATTCATATCTTCAGGCCTAAAGTAACTAGCGTCAGGAATCGACCCCACGTACTACAGATTATCTTCCTTGACGAACTCGAACGGGAAATATCCTTTCACAGTTTCCACGTTAAAGGTTTTGGAAAATGTCCTCAAGGGTGCCTGAATAAATGAAAAGCTATCGATAAATCGAATTTTCAAGCCCTTGAGGAGAATACCTAGAATTTTCGACCCTTGAAACACTAGGTTTTTTTTCAACAGATGACTATAGAGGTAATCAATTACAAACATACCATCAAAGCCACGGAAATTGTGAGCTATGACGGTCGTGTTCGAAAATCGTTGTTTACCGGGCTGCGTTTCACTTAGGTGCCAGTCCATAAATTTATTGACATCGGGAAGCATACTACACACCACTCGTCTTCTGTTTTATAAGTGGCCACACATAGGATAGGCTTTAACATGCCGTCTGTCAGTTAAACAGTTTCATCGTCAAAATAAATATAGTTTTGCTCCACTGGCTTTAATTTGAGTAGTTCAACAAACTGAGGTTTATTTTCACGATACATGTGTTTCTTTTTCGGATCGAAAATGGCCATGCACTTCGTGCAGCGATGACGTTGCTGGCAGGATTGTTGGAGATGTGCCTGAAAGCAATCAGGACCCCTCAAGTACATGTTACAGTGAGGGCACAGAAGGGGATCTTCACTGTGGATGACATCCTGCGTCAGACACTGGTTGCAGGTGCCTTTACAAACGTGACCTTCACGATTGTAGCCCTTTAAACAAACAGTGCAGAATTTATTCATTCCGAAAAGTCCTGCAGGAGTAGCGATGATGTCAAAATGATGATCACGGTAAAGTAGAAAGAGACTCTGGGTACCTACATAATCTGTCCTACATAAACAGGCAGGAAGCAATCTTCATCCGAATAGACCACAATTCGAAAGACATGTACCAAGTGCTGCTGGAAGAGCTTGACTACTGTTATGCCGCAGGGACCAATGGGAATGCCTGCTGCTTGATGTAGTTGAAGGGCTTCGGTGAGTTGAAGCTTACAGCGGCATTGGCGGATTTAGCTGTATTGGTTAGACAAGTCTCTTTTTTTACAGTTCAGCTCTCTAACCACCACTAGAGCTCTAGCTAGGCACGTATCGTCGTTGTTCTGAATCATTATGACAGATTTTTTATTTTTTAAGAAAGAATCCACATTGACAAGATTACGGGTTTCAGGTGCACTGCGTTCACCTCCACGACCGAGCCGCTCCAGATCGGCGCACACGAAATCAAATACCATTTGGCTATGAGGTCCGATTCCTTCATTCGATTGAATGACTCGTTCTAGTGCTGTAATGAAATGCTCCTCAGTCAGTTCGTTTCTTTTGCACAGAGGAAGATTAATGGCATTCTTGATAGAGTCCGAGCGAAACACTAGACATACGTGACTGTACTGCCCCTAGGTACAAGATCATGTAATAATTTGCCATTCAAATTCCGGAAAGTCAGTAGAAAATTATGTGCTTTGACATCATCCATGCCACCAAGACGCACACTAATGGACACAAATTGAGTCTTGAATTTAGCTGAATTGAAATTCCTCACATTCGCTATATCGTAGTGAGGAATGGGAGAATCCAGCAAAGGTCGTTCCAGCCATGGAACGATGGAGCGCTGTGGTGTGGCGACGTTCTTGGCAGTAGAGCGTGAAGGCCCGGCCAATGGGTGCGCCGGGATGTAGGCACGGCTAGCAAACGTCTGCCCTGCAGTAGAAGATACTCGCCTGGCATGACGAAGAGCATTCCCACTGCATTGGAGGGGTGACAAGCATTGTTGTTTCAACTCCGGATATTCGATGGTTGATGGGCGCTTTGCTGCCGCCTCTAGCTGATTCACCTGAGCCAGTAGATTGTTAAAGGCATCGGCGACGTCCTACCTTTTGGCGTCCAACACAGTGGCGTATTCAATCTCATGAATAATAGACATTTTCAGCGATGATGAAATAGCTTCAAAATTCTTACTATCAATGTACTATGGAGTAACAGCAAGGAATGATGTAGCGGGTCGTTGTCGAGTTTATATACTCTCCAATGTTATCTCATAAACGCCTGTGAGATCAAGATACATCTTTTGACATGAACCAGGTTGAGCAAAACAGTGACCTTTACAACATTTGATAGCCACCGAGCTCATGGGAAAGATACGTTCGAAGTAAACACGCCACAAAGGTCGAAACCGGCACCAGAATTATTTACTTAGCTTCTATTTTTAATGAAGGAAATAGTTTATCAGCAACAAATGCAAATATTGTGGAGCAGTTAGCATGCATCGGCAGTTCGTTCTCCAGTCACCCCCAAGACAACATATTGATAAGAACCGACGCATGTCATGGTCCTCATTAGGGGTGAGGTACTGAATGCTTGTTGTGAAATGCACGTTGCAGGACTTAGAATTATATGAAGGTCAATGTCACAAAATATGGGACTTTGTAATTATTTTTGAAGATTGCATCAGCCATTCTGAGAGGTTAGTAGTCCGAGGGGAACTTTTGATAAGTGTTTAATTAATAACGAATAAAAATAAAAAATTCGCAAGTTAATAAAAATAAATAGTATATTCTTATGGAAATTGAGTGATTCCATCTGTCAAGTCACTGGTTCACATGAATTTTTAAACTTAGTTTTAATTTACAAGGAAGTAAAAATTTGCAACAGGAGTTTTTTTAATAAAGGGGGGGGAGATTTTTGATAAATGTTTAATAAATGGTGTGCATATTAAAAAGGGTTTTTTAATGATATGGTGCATATTAAAAAAGGGGACGTCAGTTTTGATAAGTGCTTAATTAATAAGCAATAAAAATAAAAATTCGCAATAAATACAGGAATATTCAACTATACCACGTTAAAGTATAAAAATATTTGGGAGTTGATTTATAAGACCTAAAAATCTCGCATTAATTTACGAGGGTGTGGCAGTTTTGATAGGGTTTTTAATAAAGGGGAGGGATTTTTGATAAGGGGGTTTTTTAATGAGGGGGCATCAAAAATTGGGACTTGGAAAAATTTCGGTAGTACTCATGGTATACACTAGATGTTGCCACCAAAAATCTAGGACATTTCAGGGGGCTTAAAAAATACAGGTGGATCAACCAGGGGAGTCTTTAAAGAGGGAGCTTAAAAATACAAGTGGGTCAACCAGGGGGCCTTTATGAATTATTAATTATGCATTATTATTTATGAATTATTAATTATTAATATTAATAAGTGGGCGTAGTCAGTGCCATCATAGTGGGCGTGGTATGTGACGTCATAAGGGGAAGCACCAGGGTGCGACTACACTACTCATATAGCTCAGGACAGACTTGCTTGGAGAACTAAATTGCACGTTGGGGTTGGACCTCCCTAGCCCATGGCTGTTTGAGGATAATGATGATGATATGTCTATTCCAATTTAAATTTTTATCGATATAAACACCTAGATATTTTATTTCTGAGACTTCTGATATCTCTATACATGAACAAGTAAATAAATTGGTGCAATTTACAAAATGATATCTAATCACATTTCCGAAGGTTGATTTAGTTGAAAGTGAAAAATTTATAAACTTTGTATTATCTAAGTTCAAAATCAATTTATTTTTCCCTAACCATTTATTTAATATAATCATATCTGCATTTTTGTAGTTTAGCATTTGGTCATTATCTTCAGTTACAAATAATAAATACAGTATCATCTGCAATGCAATTGCATCTACAAAAAAATTGATATCTAATATGTCATTTATAAAACAGTTAAATAATACACTGAAGTGCCATTGAATTAGAGATAGCAACCTATTAACGTGTTGGACACCCTCTGACCCTGATAACGGCCGCCACACGATGAGGTATGGACTCCACAAGCTTGTGTAAATGTTCCACATATATGGCGACACATGCATCCTCCAGAGCTGTTCACAATGTTCTCAAGGTCTTCACTGATGGGACATGGGCCCGAACTCTCTGCTCGATGGTATCCCAAAGTTTTTTGACGGGATTTAAATCTGGATTTCTAGGTGGCCAATTCATTATTTCAAAGTCAGCAGAATGCCCCTGCAACCATGCGGTAACCAACCTGGACCTGTGAGATGAGCAGTTGTCTAGCTGGTAGACGCCATCTCCATTGGGATGCATGATGGCCGTAAATGGGTATAAATGGTCAGCCATGATTTCTACATACCGGGATGCATTGAGAGTCATCGGTACACGTTCCAAAGGTCCCACAGACTTCTAACTGAAGACACCCCGGGCCATCACTGAGCCACCACCAGCTTGCACTGTTCCTACCTGACATGCAGGATCCATGGCTTTATGAGGTTGGCGCCATACCTTCAGTCTCCCATTGGCATGATGAAGTTTAAATCAGGATTCATCACTCCAGGCTATCCATTGCAATTTTCGAATGTTCAGTTTCGATGTTCTTTAGCCCAGGCAAGGCATTGAGTCTGTTGTCATGTCGTTAAAAGTCGGACTCTTGTAGGTCAGTGTGCTCCTGAAGTCGAGACGATGAAGTGAGCATTGCACGGTTTGTGCACTGACTTCTCGGCTGGAACCCGCGTTCAGATGGGAGGTGATTTCAGATAATGTCTGGCCCCTATGGGTCTGTACGATGCGGATTAGATGGCGAAGTCCACGATCATTCAAGTCTGGTTGTCCTTTGCGGTTTGTCTGGATGCTTGTTTTTTTTTCGAAATTTCCATATTCCCAGAACACTCTTGAAACTGTCATACAAGAAAATACAAGTTCGTTGTCAATTTCGGAGATCTAGTGTCCCATCCATCACTCATCTATGATCTGCCTCTCTCAAGTGCATCTAAATCCTGCGCCTTTCCCATTACGCTTCTCATAACGAATGATTGTAGAAAACAAAGCTGACAGTTATATATGGCCACAGTTTCAGCCACAGAATCGCGCAAATGCGGGACTTGTGGTACTGAATTAGGATAACGTCTCATATCCCTAATTCAATATAGGTAGTGCTTGTATAGGCCCAAACACTGATCCCTGAGACACACCAAAATATACAGGTTTTAGTTTACTAAAAATGTTATTAAGTTTGACCGTTTGTTTTTGTTTCTCAAGTAAGATGATGTCCATGTGTTACAGATTCCTCTTACACCAATATTGTATAACGTTTTGAGTAAAATCTTATGATTCACTGAACCAACTGCTTTTTTCAAATCTAAAAAATAGCCAACACTTTCTTACTATTGTTAAATGCATTAAGAACATTATTATGCAAATGAATAAGATAATCTAATGTACCTTTCTTATTTTGAAAACCAAACTGTTTATCATGTATAATGCTATTTTTTGTCAAAAATTCCACACGTCTGTGTTTAAGAAGTTTATCTAAAACTTTTGAAAATATAAATAAAACAGAAATTGGTATAAAACTATATATATTCAAAGTATTTCCACCTTTATGTAAAGGAGTAAACTAAAGAAATTTACAAAATATCAGGAAATTGTTCATCTGCAAAAGGCAAATTGAGCAGAAAACATAAATGATATATGGATAGTGAACTTTATATTAATATTAATTGATAACAAATTCAAATGAAGTAAAAGTATATCAAAGTTCTTCCTTAGATTTCTAACGTTTAAACGAAGGATGCTGAAGCCACGCATCAGACCAAAACCATAACTGGATAAAATCATCCATATCAAAGATATTATATTCAGTACAGTCCATGCTTAAATAAACATGAATTCAAATAAGCAATTTGTTCTCATTATCCATCAAAATAGCTTGAGCATCATATGTAGTTCTAAGAGAAATCCTTCCATTCTTTGTCCAAACATATTTAAACTTTTTTCTCTCTCTTTTTCTGCTTTGTCATATATAGCAATTTCTTTTTTTATTTTGTCAAATGTTCATTGATATAAATTGGTGAATCATCATCTAACTCAAATATTTCGCTTTGCATTTAACGTTTTAGATTTTCATTTAGCTGACCAATGATTCCTAATATCAGTAATTTCAAATTCAATAATTATTGAATTTGATTTATTAGAGTGTGTTGATTTTACCTCATACGAATTTTCATTTGTTCATTGTAATCTGCTCTAAATTTCTCATGCTTCTTTAAAAATTCATCAAATTTGCTGCAACAATAATTTACTGATTTCTCTAATTCTATTTATATTTACAAATTTCCACTTTCAGTTTTTGAAATACAATGGGAAATTAACCTTTAATTTCAGATTTTATTCTGGAAGTAATTATATTCAAGTAATTGGAATCAATATTACCGTTAAGATCATCTAATATAGGGCTCCACATGTACATTGGTATTTTACTGACATATTGGTAAAATACCAATAAATATGTTACTACATATTTTATATCCATATTGGCAGCAAATCCAACCAACTTAGATTTTTCTTTACACTTATCACATACCATCTACTAAGCTTGTCAATCATCATCGCTCTCATTACAATACAATCAATATGAAAAAAATGTTAAATATTTAACGAAACATTGAAGAAATTCTCTTTTTTCCTCGACCCGTAAGTCACAAGCACCACACCTCACTGAATCCATGTGCCTCGCTGAATATCATCACTTTGTAGGGTTGAAAATCTTTCCTACTCACCCTTAAATGCAGTTGAATATTCTCGATTGTAATTCATACCACGCTGTCTTCTTCAGACAACATGAATTAGTCATTTTCATTTTCTGAACTATGAATGGTAAATAAAATGTTCATAAATTCTTCCTCCTCCAAAATTTTCCGTTTACGGGAAGCCATCACAAACAACAAAATAAAATACAACAAATATGAAAATTTAACTGAACTGAAAAATTATATCTGTGAATTTTAACAGCTTAAAATGTTCCGATCCTTAAAATGCTCGAAAAACGAAATAAATGCAAGTGTCCTATTCTTGTCATAGGCCTGGGTTGACGTGTTCCTTTTCGTCTACTGTAAACATCTGAGTCATATTGGAAGACATTATAACCAGAGGGTCCAGGCAAGTATTGGTCCAGGGCCATCACTACAACACTGCAGAAAATTTCTCAATAAGTTTACTACAGCTTTTGTAAAGTTGACCAAGCTAATTGCAGATCTGAAAAGAGGGGCGGCAGATATCCAAGTTTGCTCCGGGTTGTAAAATCGATATTGTGAAGCCTTGGTGGATCAAAAATAAGTGTCGATCATTAGTACAACCAAATTTCCACCCACAGGACAGTACTAAATTTTACAACCTGTGTCACCCAACAAATGATCAAATCTTGCCGAGCCAATGAAGGTGACTTGGGGTGAGTTGGCTCTTGGGATCATGCGAGTCTTGTGCACTGACGGTAATGGTAAAATCCACTTAGTAGATTCTAAAGTACAGGGGTTTATCAAAATAATGGAAACACCTTGAGTTTGGGAGAACATTTTATTAATAAGCTGTCGGCGCACCGCAGGCATTCAGAACAGATGCAATTCAATGCAGAATAGACTTATATAAGTGATGTACATACAGTAATGGAATGTGGGACCTGTAAAATATGGCTCAACTGTGCCAGTGATGCTGGAGGTAAAAATTGTGATATGATCTTGTGTTCCAGATATTCCCACATACATATATTCATAATATTGAGGTCTAGAGATTGAGGTGGCCAGAGTAGTTGTTGTACTTCATCCTCATGCTCTGCAAACCACAACTTGACATGTTTCGCACAATGCACAGGTGCATTATCCGCTTGAAACCAGGGGTGGTCATTAGGGATTAATGGCTGCGACATTGGGTGCAGGTGGTCACCGAGAATGGATTCGTACATTGCGAATGTGACATGAACCTGCATTATAACTAATGGTTCTAACGAATGCCATGATGTCGCACCCCACAGCATTAGGGATCCACCTCCATGCTTCACAGTTGGAATCAAACAGTAGGAGTGGTATGCTTCTGCAGGTTTTCACCAGACTAATACTCTGCCAGTAGTGGGAAACTGTGTAGCATGATTCATTAGACCAGATTGCCTGGTCTAATGCCATGATTCATTAGACCAGATTCATTAGACGTTGCCATTCTTTAGCATCCCAGTTTTTATGTGCTTTGAACCACCTTACAAATTTTATTGCATTAGTGTTAGTAATCAGAGGTTTGTGGATTGCAGCAAGGCCATAAATACCGGCATGAAGAAGTTCGTGGCGAACAGTTATAACAGAAACGGTGTCATTGTGACTGGTGTTTAACTTTGCTGTTATTTGCAGTGCTGTGGTCCTAAGCTTCTGTTGTGCAATCCGTGACAACGTTCGCCTATCCCTATCTGACAACTTGCTATGGCGTCCACAATTTGCATATTTGGGGACAACGCCCTGTCCTTTTTGATAAGTATACATAATCTTCGATACAATTCCTCGAGTTACACTTACTATTTCCGCCATTCTGGTTACTGAAGCTACTGCAAGATGCGCACCAATGATCGTGCCTTTTTGGAGATCACTGAGATCTGACATTGTCGACAATTACACCACTACAGCTGTTTCACCTGCACCTATGCCACTGCTACGTGATAGCCAGCATCGTACTTCGACCCTTTATATACCTGTTATATGCATATGGCGCATTGCGTGTACTCCAGTCGCCGTCTATGTTTCCGTTATTTTGATAAACGCCTGTACCTAGTAGTGTGTTGCGCCTTCTTGGATCTTCATTACAGTTCGAATTCGTCGGCATGGAACTCACAAGATGCTGGATGCATTCTGCAGGAATGTTATACCATGTGGAAATGATTGATCACGCAGTTCCTGCAAATTCGACTGCAGCACAGTCAAACTGCGAATAGTCCTTACCACTTCATCTCAAAGATGCTCAATGAAGTTTACATCTTGGAATTGTGCAGGCCACTAAAGTAAGGGAAACTCATCGGCATGTTCTTGGAACCATTTTGTGACGATATGTGCCTTGTGAGCAGGTGCATTATCATGCTAAATTTGTACATTGGAGTGAGGATAAACCGTATCATGAAAGGATGAACTTGGTCAGCAACAATGTTCAAATACGCCGTGACATTGAGATGTCCTTGATGGGTATCAGGGGCACAATGTGTAGCAGGAAAACGTTCCCCACACTATCACACTGCCACCACTCGCCTGTACTGTTGACGCCAGACAAGATGGCTCCATGACCTCAAGTTGTTTGTACCAAATTCTGATCCTTCCATCAGCATGATGCAAAGGTAACCTTGATTTGCCCAACCAGGCTACCTTTTTCCAGTCCTCAACATTCTTTTGTCATTCCAGTGTCGATGCTCCTTCACCCACTGGTGATGTTCTTTCGTGTTCTTTGCTGACAATATGTGCACTCGACATAGTCAGCAGCTGTTGTAGCCCATTCGCAGCAATGTCCAATATATGTTTCATATGGAGATGATGTTGCGCAGACCAATGATTAATTCTGATATGATTTTGCCTGAGCTCGCCAGGGTCCTTTGACCTCTCTGAATCACGAGATGTTTTCTTCCACAGGATCGCCGATAACTGGCAGTTTTTTGCTTTTCACACCATTCTCGGTAACCCATGAAAGGGTTGTGCGTGAAAAACCGAGGAGGAAGGACATTGGGAGATGCTAAAACTGGCATGCCTAGCACCAACTAACATGCCACGTTCAATGTACTCAGGTCGCCTGTTTTACCCATTCTGACGCTCAATCGAACTCCCTGAGATATACTGCACAGTGCGGTCATGTCACGTATTACGTGTTGGAGTGAACCATTTATATGATGACGAGTGGTGTACCTAATAAGCAGAAATCTCAGTGTATATGGTTAACAATCACCAATTTCATCTTTAACGATGACCGCCTCTACTTTAAGAGAAAGGTACCTGTGTACTTACCAAATAATGGGAAATTTATTTCCTAAAGAAATATTTTCGTGAGAAACGAATTAATTTTTTTTCTAAAATGTTTTTACTGAAATTTTAGTGGTAACTTAAACGAAATTATTTGTAAATAATATATCAAAAAAAAATAAGTATACAATAGTGTCTGTTTTAATTCTTAACGTTGGAATTAAATACCATCGGCCATCTGATAGTTTACTGTAATTTCTCTAAGAAACTTTAATGGTGTATAATAAAATTTTGGCAATTTAACTGTATTTGTAGGTTGTATCTTTATCATTGGAGGCTTATAGACAGGAACCTCGTGAAGATTGGATTTTAGACTGGCCTGGTCAGGCTGTATTGTGTGTATCACAAAATTTCTGGACTGCAGAAATGCATATTGCTATAAAAAACGGAGAGAAGGTAAGTGGAAGAAAATTATCCAATAAATTTGTAAATAAAACGGAGAACAGGTTACTGTAATGAATTATGGATCCAAGACTATAGAAATCTTTATTCAGTATAAATTCCAGGTATTGAAAAATGTGAGAGAAAATACCAAGGAAATGACTTAGTTATTGTTGTTTAGGATACATTCTGAAACGAAACTTGTAAATCTATAAAGTTCTTGCACTACAAAAGGAAGTGTTAAATCGACAAACGATTTAACAACATGATGTTTAGCACATAAAGACACACTTAGATAATTATGACTACTCCTGTCTCCAGAAGTGGACGGATCCCATATCGCGTAGTAGTGACGTCGCCAACCAGCGTGAAATACTATATATCAGCAGTATAGGCAGGTCGTGTACGAAGACCGTGCAACGGGAAAAGGGACTGTGACAGAAACGGTACTGACCTGTTGGATTTTGAACGGGAAATGATTATCAGCATTAGGAAGATAGGACCCATCATATCAGCAGCTGCATGCATTATTGACTGTTCGAGGCCTGTTGTAGTGAATGTGAAACAGGAATGGGCAGAAGAAGGAGACACATCTACCGAACATGCCGGAAAGGGTAGACCATTACTTGTTGACATTCGAGGTGAACGCCAGTTAGGAAGTGCTGTCCTAGATGACAGAGAGCTCACATTCCCTCAACTGATGGCAAACTTAAACCATGGAATACAGAGAAACGTTTCACAGCACACAATACAGCAGACACTCTTGTAGATGGGCCTACATAATCTGTGGCCCGTTCATGTGCCCATGTTGACCGACCGTCAGTGGCATACTGCACAGCCGGGACACCCTGAGATTTCCATGTGGGCTAGTCACGAAAGCTTGCCTTGAGACCGGTCTGTAATCATCATCATCATCATACTCAAACAGTCATGGGCTACGGAGGTCCAACCAGACCGTGCAGTTTAGTCTCCAAGCATATCTGTCCTGAGCTACATCTGCTGCATCTGACCACTGCATACCAATTCTAACAAGGTCCTGTTTGACATTCTCTGCCCACTGCATCCTAATTCTCCCCGTTTTTCTGAGGCCTTTATAGGCACACTGTTCAAACCCTATTCATAAACCTATAATTATCTATACGGGCAACATGCCCAAACCAATAGAGTCTATGCACAATATGCTGCTTAAAGGAGATTGCCGACTACTTTGCCTAACCTAATCATTAGTTACAAAGTTGAACCACCTAATGCACAAGATACTGCATAAGCATCTAGAATCAAAAGAATTTAGTTTCATATTATCTTGTTTACAACACGTCCACATTTCTCTACTATAACTAACCCTAGAAGAACCAAACTATTATACAGTCTAATTGTAATCTTTAGGTGTATACGCCTATTTCTCCAAACTCTCCAAAGATTCTTAAAAGTCCCAGCAGCAATCCCTATTCGGCTATTAATCTCATACCGCACATCACCAGTATCAGTTACATAGCTCCCAAGATAATTAAACTGTGACACTTGCTCAAGACTGCAACCATTCAGATAACTGAATCACAGCCTGCCTGAACAATTTTCATCACTTTAGTTTTCTCTCTGTTTATAACCAAACCTACTCTACTACCAGTCTCATCAACAGCTCGAATAAAAGAGTTCATCTCATCAACATCATTTGCCAAAAGGGCTAAATCATCAGCATAATCTAAATCAGAAATTTTTGAAACCCCAGACCATTTAAGGCCAAAATCTTTCCCTTGAAGTGAATTTCGCATAACGTAATCAATAACCAAACTAAACAGAAAAGGAGACAAAATGCACCCTTGTCAAACACCAGAAGTAAAGCTAAACCAATTGCTAAAGACTTACCAACTCTCACACACGACTCAGTATTATTATAGAGAGCTCTCATTATGTAAACCACAAAATATGACGATAAAATGAGTCGAAAACCTTTTTGAAATCAATAAAGCTGCAACCAAAGGTTTCTGAAACTCTAAACATTTCTCAAGAATCCACCTAAGTGAAAATATCTGATCCACACATCCCCTATCACTTCTGAATCCATATTCCATGCATGCAATTGCCTGTCAACCAGATTCTTAATTCTATTAAGCACAATCATGGAAAGAACTTTACCTGGGACAGAGAGTAGGCTGATACCTCTATAGTTATCACAAGAACTGCGATCACCTTTTTTGAAAATAGGGATAATAATAGCTCTGGTAAAATCCTTAGGAACCATGCCTTTATCATAAATGATATTCAGAATTTCAGTCATCCAAGTGGTAACCGAAACATTCCCAGCTCTAAGCATTTCCGTAGTAATTTCATCTACCCCTGGGGTTTTATGAAGTTTAAGTTTAGAAATAGACAAAATAACTTCAGACTGCCTTATAGGACCAACATTAAAGCCAGTAATGCCTCTATCATCGTTACAAAAAATGGGAGTAGAACTAATCACATTATTTAGAAGCCCACCTAGCCATGACATAACATGATGCTCAGCCCATTTAGCCGTGACAGAATGCTCACCTTCTATAATCTTGCTTTGTTTATCCTTCAATCCTCGTATACCTGTCCGTTTTCTACCACCCAAAACATTAACTGTCATGCTCGCTGCTGACGAGCAGTCTAACTGCTTCCTCAGCTTTGTCAGCCAAGCCATCAAGCCAAAGATTCTTAGCAGCAGCTAACTGATCCTTTACACGTTTATTAAGTTCTCTGTAATGCTTTCTATTAGGACTAGTAGGGTATTGATTAAGGACATTCCTGCAGTTCTTTCTTTCCGAAATAAGCTCAAGTGCCTTATCACTCAGATAATTCTGTCTCTTCTGTCTTTTTTTCCTAAAAGAGTACTGTTAGTGTCCAAAATAGCTTGTTTAAAATGGCCCCATTCTTCCTCAACTTCAGTAGTAAGCATACCATGACAGTCATAATGACTATGTAACCTATCGTGGAAAGCTTTAGCTATAACTGAGTCTTTCAGAGCTTCAGTATTAAAAGCAAATTTTTTAACCCTAGCACAACACTTTTTATGTTTAAGTTGCAAGACACTTTTAACAAGGTAATGGTCAGATCGAATTTCAGCTCCCCTATATGACCTGGTATTCCTAACAGAACTAGCCTATTTGCTGTTAATATATAATCAATCATAATCTTATGCAGCCCATATGGGGAAACCCATGTGTAGGTATGCATGTGACGGTGTTTGTAATAAATGCTAGTTATTCCCAAACAATTTGCTTACTTACCTTTTGGAGACGTTGCTCATTGTCATTGCAGCTATTAACCCCAAAAGATTCTATCACCCCTCCTCAAAGGTCAGAGTCAGTACCAACTTTGGCATTGAAGTCTCCAAAAACAAGGGTAATATCTCTTTTCTTGACAGAATTCAAAATATCCCGAAGTTGTCCGTAAAACCTATCCTTCTCATCCTCATCGGCATCCTCAGTGAGGGCATAGCAGCATATAATATTCATGTCTTTAACGCTTGTCTGAAAATTTTCTGCAAGAAACCTTTCATTAATGCACTCATATCACAGAAGAGCATCACTAGCGTGTCTGCTGAGAAGCAGACCCACGCCTTGGTGATGCTTATTATCTCTCCTCGCTGAAAAAAAAAATTAAGATTATTTTTAAGAATCTGACCTTTATCTGTCCATCTGGTCTCACTTCAAATTTAATCTTGAAAATTTTTTATATCTCACACACATACCATCATTCATTCCCATATTTCACTCTCCATTTCACTTAATCCAATGCTCATCATCATTTTCAAAATAAATACAAATCTCATCTCCAGAAACTTCCCCCAATTTTTTTCTCACCGACATCATTTCAAATGTTGAATACAGCAAAAACACACAAGTAGCGCGCGCCTTAGATAATACTGAGAGGCATTTGGCGTGTTACGCTTAAATTTGCAATTTTTATCCCGGCTGTTTCACTATTTCACCGTAATATCATTAATTGCAATTTTTTTTCGAAATTGGTTTCATCTCATACCCTCTCATCCTTACAGGATCAAAGAAAATCCATACATTCACAGATGTCACTTCAAAGTCTATCTTACCATTATATTTTTCTTTCGCAGCTTCCGAAAAAGCCATTTTACCTGTTGATTTTGAATTGCCCCGAAAACGTAATTTTACCTGTTGATTTTGAATTGCCGTATTTTTCAAACTAATTTTCCAAAACTGTCTGGTTTTGTCTATTTCTGCGATTTACCTGGATTTTTACTACCCAACAGCCCAATAATCCAGTGAAGTGTATGATAACTACAACATTTTCCCAACAAAACCAATAATTTCATATATTTTACACACACCACCTTCCGAAAATTAGTTTAATCTTTCATCCCCCAAACTTCTCCCATAGGTTAACATGGGTTTCTCTATACTTTAACTTTACGCCAGAACTCTCATTCTTCTCACTACTTGCGTAAGCAACTCGGATCAAAAGCATCAAGTTTGCTGTTATCTTGTTTACAAAGAGTCCACGTTTCATTACCATGACTAACCCTAGAAAGATGACTGGTAGTATGTTGGCCCTATAAGATTGTCTGAAGTTATTTTGGCTATTTCCAAACTTAAACTGCATAAATCCCCAGGAATATATTAAATTACAACTGAAATCCTTACAGCTGGGAATGTTTCGGTTACCACATGGATGACTGAAATTTTAAATATCTTTTATGATAAAGTCACAGTTCCTAAGAATTTTACCAGAGTTATTATTTTCCATATTTTTAAAAAAAAGTGTTCGCAGTGCTTGTGATGACTTATAGGGGTATCAGCCTACTTTCTGTTTCAGATAAATTTATTCTCATGATTGTGCTTAATAGAATAAAGAATCTGGTTGACGGGCAACTGGGTGATGAGCAATGTGGATTCAAAAGTAGCTGGGGGTGTGTAGATCAGATATTTTCACAGGCAGTTTCTTGAGAAAAAACGTTTAGAGTTTTTTTTTTAGAATATAATTTTTATTCATAAGAGTAAAGAATACAAATACATTTACACTTTGACCCGCAAAGCTAAATAGCTTATCTGCAGGAAAATGAATAAATTATATTAACATAAGTCATTCAGCCACAAAAATGGTGTACATCAAATAAATCCACAAAACACAACACATAAAAATCATCTAACTAGAAAATACCAAATAATTTTTTAATTCCATTTTAAGTCTTCTAAAAGAATCTATATTTAGTAATTCTTTTGGAATAGCATTAAATATAAGTGGTACTTGATATTCGGAGGTATGTTTCCCGTAATTATTTCGAAAATTTGGCAATTTGTAATAACCCTGGTTTTGAAGTCTTGTATTTTTATTATGTTGAATTTTTAGTTTGTACGTTTCGTCAAAAAATTTTTTAATTATTACATTATATTTATATAAATTGCTGTAGGACAAAAGATTTAAAAATTTTATTCTATCGGTAGAAGTTTTATAAATTTTTTGCAAATGAAACGGAATAATATTTTTAGCTATTATAGACTGCAGTTTTTCTATTTTATTTATGTTAGTTAAGTTAGTTGTTCCATGCACAATTATTCCATAATTTAAAATAGATTCGCATATTGCTTTATAAAATAGGACACATGTTTCCATATTTAATACGTATTTCAATTTTTGAATTTTTATCGCCGATATTCTCAAGCTTTCACATATGTGGGATATATGGGCATTCCACCTAAAATATTCACCAAAAATGATTCCTAAGTAATTTATTTTATTTGCTTGCTCAACAAGTGGGCAGCTGCATAATGATTCACAATTCGAAGCATCCTTTTTTCTGCAATTTATTTTATGAGTTTTGATAAAGAGGTTTTGATGATCCTGATTTTGATTTTGAAATCCTGGTGAATGAATAATCATCAGTTTTGTTTTTTTCTCATTTAAATAGATTTTATTATAATTTAACCATCTAATAATATTATTGTAATCTGTTTGAACTTCTGAAATGCTATCATTTAAATATTTCTGACTGTTTATTAAAACAATGTCGTCAGCATATAGATAAATAGCACTATTTAATTTTGTATTGAACAAATCTTTTATGTACACTAGTAACAATAAAGGACCTAAAATTGAGCCTTGGGGAATTCCACATCGTGTAATTACTTTTCTGCTGTAGCAGTTTTTTATTTTAGTAATTGTGTATCTGTCTGATAAATAATTTCTAAACCAATCTAACAATGTACCGCGAATACCGTAATTTTCCAATTTATTTAGTAAAATGCTAGATCTATTGTATCGAAGGCTTTCTTTAAATCTAAGAACATAGTTACAATTTTTTCCCTATTATTCAATGATTTATTAATATTATTTGCAATTTTGGAAATTAGTTGAATTGTGTTTTTTCCCTTGTGAAAGCCAAACTGATTTTCGTTAATTATGCTGTGTTTAAGTAAAAAGTTAAAAACAGTATTATAAATATTTTTTTCCATTATTTTCGAAAAAATAGGCAGAATTGTTATTGTTCGATAGTTAGAAAAATCCTCCTTAATACCACCTTTAAAAATAGGTCTTAAAATACCTGTTTTGAGTTCAGTAGGTATGTTCCCAGTAAATATAATCTGATTTATAATTTTTGATATAATATTTAGTAGTGTCTCTTTATTAAATTTTATATGTTTAATGCAAACATTATCATAACCAGGTGATTTATTGGTGTCTAATGAAGTAATTATTTCATCAGTTTGTTTTTCAGTGATTTCATGTATATAGATAGATTTCAAAACTCTTTGTATCATGGTTGGAACATAATTTATATCGTCTTGGTGATTTGTATTTCTTATCTGTAAAATTAGTGTATTATAAATGTCATTGTAATTATTTGCTATTTCTTCCACAGATAATTTCTTTTTGGTCATATTGTCAATTATTACATCGTCCGATGATTTTTTCTGTTTTCCTTCTAATATTTCATATATTAATTGCCAGGTAGCCTTCATATCATTTTTTTTTTCATTATAAGTTTATTTCTATAATAAAGTTGTTTCTGATTTCTAATCTGAATATTAACCCTATTCCTTAATTTTTTATAGTTATTTTTATAAGCATCACTTTTATCATTGTTTTTAAATTTAATCCAAGCTTTATCTCTTTCTTCAATTAATTCTATCAAGTTCGGTGTTATCCAATTTTTGTTATGATTTCTTTTTACTTTTCCAACTCTCCTCATATATATTCTATTTTTTCCTAAAATTCCATCATAAATGTCTTTAAATACTTTATATAGGTTTAATTCATCCTTTGAGTTGTCTCCATAATTTTCTAAATTCCAATTCGTTTCAGAAATAGCTTTGTTTATATTGTTATGGGCAAATGACCAATTCTTATTTTCCTGGTCTGTTTCATTATAATTAGTATTATTTAAATTGTTATTGGTGTTGCTAATCAGTGTTAAAATCATATAGTGATCTGCTATTTTGCTTGTTTGAATTATTGAATTTGCTGACATATTTTTAATCAGTTTAATATTAATATGGTCTATACAGGTTTTGATAATTTTATTTTTTACTATTTATTCTCTTGTAGCTTCCCTTATTAATCTTTCAAAATTCATTTCAGCCAATAGTGTGATATATTTTTCTGTGCCATGTTTTTTAGTATTCATTGTATCGATATTAAAATCACCTATTAAAATCTGATTTTGGTCTTTTTCTGTATTTTCCATCCAGTTTCGGAAATTCAACAGAAAAGAGTTCACATCTGTACTAGGCGATCTGTATAGTGCTAAAACATGATATATTATATTATTTTTTTTTTTACTTTTATATATATAGTTTCCGCTGGAAGTGTTTGTTGTGAAATAATTTCAATATCTAGATTTTCTTTATAGTATACTGAAATCCCCCTAATATTTTTATTTATATTATCATTTGTGATTTTATTAAATTTATCAATGTTATATAAGTAATTTTCATATTTATTTACATTTGTTTCAGTTAAAACAAGCAAATCAATGTGTTTCATGTAATTGTTAATACTTAATTTTAATGAATCCCAATGTTTTCTTTGACTTCTTATATTAACATGAGCAATTCCTAATTTATTTTTGTGAATAAATTTACTATAATTATTTTCGAACCAAGCCTCCACTTCTAAACCTGTAGTTACATAAGCAACATCATAGTTGCTATCAAAATCTTCAAAATTCAAATCTGACATAGCTAACAAGAATATTCATAAAAAAAAGCAAAATAAAAGAGCAAAAAAAAGAGAGAAAAAAAAAAGCAAGGTTTATCGGACATATCTAAAAGTTCAAAAATCATCAAAATTGGTGAACATATCCAAATTGATAATTCTTTCACCAGTTGATTTCCTCATTAGAACTTTTCCATTTTTGAACCAAACATACTTATAATTTTTTTCTTTTGCACACATCCTAACTCTCCAGAAAACTTCTCTGTTAATCATAGTCATATTTTCATTAATATATATTGGTGTTCCTTTATCATCAAGGTCTGCAATAGTGGTAGTAATTTTTTTTTCCTGTTTTGTATCCAAATGTCTCTATCTTTCCGTGTAACGAATTGGACAATTATCTTTGGGATTTTGCTTTTATTTCTTTCTGGAAGTCTGTGAACTTTTTCAATCATATTGTCTGTGTAGTTGACTATGTTTAATGACTGGGAAATTTTATACAACTTTATTTTAAGCTCTGTTTCATCCTCCCCTTCAATTATGGGAACACCATGAATTCTATATTTTTATTGCGTCCATATTGTTCCACGTCATTAAGATTTTGTTTCAGCTCCTTAATCTCTTCTCTCATTTCTGTGTTTAAATTTTCGGCTTCATAGATTTTTGTAGTTAAATCCTTTAGTTCGTCATACGTGCTAGAAAAAATTCTACACTTCGTTTTAATTCTCTCACTTCTGTCTTTAAATCACGGATCTCTACTATCAGTAGATTGATGTCACGTGTCGAACTGTCTCTGCTTCCCATGTCTAAGGTCGCTTTTGGGTTTATTTTGTTCGACTTGCATTCGAAACATAACCACGCATTCTTCTTTTCTAGGGACAGCTTTTTGTAATTTTTTTCTGTTGTGCCCGAACAGACAAAATGCAGTTTGCCTTTGCATCCACTGCAAACTATGGATTCCGAGTTGGGTGGTACTGCTTCGTCACATCTGTTGCAAATTGAGGTCATTGTTGTGAGCGGAAGCGATATGCCTCTGGCAAAAACAACGAGAGCCGAGAGCCACCCGTGACAAAGGGGAGAGTTCAGCAATTAGTCCCAAGGTTCGGTCTTTTGATCTTTTACAGCACACAGCACAGAAGGCACTGTACACGGAGACTGACGTCGGGTAGAGGCAATAAAAGTTAACAGCACTTACAGGTCCGAAGAGTCCCAGATGGTCAACCGATGGTGGTCGGGGTGGTAAAGGATATCCAAACACGACGTGCTAGCGGGAGCTCCAAGAATTCAGAAACCTTTGTTTACTAGTTTTGTTGATTTCATAAAGCTTTTTACTCTCTTGATCGTCATGATTTGTGGTTGATTGTGATATCGTATGGCATACCAGACCAGTTAGTTAACATAATGAAAGGCCTCTATAATTGCATATGAAGTCGCGTGTGACAGTTGGTGAGACTTCTAGCAATTGGTTTAGCATTGCTTCTGGTATTCGACAAGGGTGCATTTTGTCTCTTTTTCTCTTTAGTTTAAATATTGATTATATTAAGGAAAATTCACAGCTAGAGAAGTTTTTGGTTAAAAATGGTGTGGAGATCGGAAAATCTCTGATTTAGGTTATGCTGATGATTTACCTACGTAGCTCTTGGCAATGAATGAGATGAAGTCTTACATTCGAGCTGTCTATGAGACTGGTAGTATAGTAGGTTTGGTGATAAACAGAGAGAAAACCAAGTGATTAAAATTTGTCACGAAGGCTATGATTCAGTTAATCCGAATACTTGTGCTCTTGAGCAGGTATAACAGTTTAATTATATGGGACCTACTTAACATATGCTGTGGTTATACGGAGAAATAGGGATTACTACAGGGAAGAATCTATTAAGTGTGTGGAGAAATAGGCAGATATACCTAAAGACTAAAATTAGGCTGTATAATAGTTTGGTTCTTTCTAGGTTTTGTCATGGTAATGAAACTTGGACTCTTTGTAAACATGATAACAGCAAACTTGATCTAACTAAAGCCAGTAATGCCTCTATCATCATTACAAACAAGGGAGTAGAACTAACCACATTATTTAGAACATCACTGAAATACTCAGCCCACCTAGCCATAACAGAATCCTAACATAATATAACTTTATTTTATCTACCTTTATTCCCCTATACCTGTGCATTTTCTACCACAGAAAACATTATCTATCTGGTATAACTCTCTACTGTTATGCTGTGTAGCTGCTTCCTTGGATTTATCTCCGCAAAATTCCCTGCCCTGCCCACGGTCAGTAGGGGACACCGATGGGCTTGGAAAGGCCGCCGTCCGTCGGATAGGACGTTAAGCCGTGGCTCCGTGTGCGGGAGAGCCATACCCTGTGCACGTTAAAGAACACGCTGGATGGCCTTGACGGGAGGAAACCATTTGTCTCCCAACAACTCTTCCAGTGGGTCCCCTCCCCTAACCTTCTCTGAGCTTTTGGGGTCCTTGTGACCTGGCCATTTAGCCCACAGTGTGCAAAAAAAAGTGCCGCTCAGAGGTAAAACAACTCAACCCTAGGCTTTGTCAGCCAAGACATCAAGCCAAGGATTCTTATCTGCTGCTTACTGATGCTTTACACATTTCTTGAACTCTCTGTAACGTTTTCTATTTGGAGTAGTAGGGTATTGATAGGGATATTCCTGTAGTTCTTTCTTTTCGAAATAAGCTCAAGTGTCTTATCACTCAAATAATATTGCCTCCTGTACTCCTTTTTTCCTAATAGAGTTACCGTTAGTTTCAAGGAATACCTGTTTAAAACGGTCCCATTCTTCCTCAACTTCAGTAGTAAGCAAACCATGATTTTCGTAATGAGTATGTAACATATCATGGAAAGCCATATTTAAAACTGGGTCTTTAAGAACTTCAGAATTAAAGTTAAATATTTTAACCTTAGTACAACTCTTCTTAAGTTTGAGTTGCAAAACACTTTTAAGAAGGTAAGGGCCAGATCCAGTTTCAGCTCTCGTATATGACTTGGTGTTCCTAACCGAACTAGTCCATTTGCTGTTAATCAAAATACAGTCAATTATATACTTATGCAGCCCATATGGTGAAACCCATGTGTAGGTATGCATGTCGCGGTGTTTGTAATAAATGCTAGTTATTCCCAAACAATTTACTTACTTACCTTTTGGAGTCGTTGCTCATTGTCATTGCAGCTATCAATCCCAAAAGATTCTATCACCCCTCCTCAAAGGTCAGAGTCAGTAACAACTGTGGCATTGAAGTCATCTACAACAAGGGTAATATCTCCTTTGTTGACGAAATTCAGAATATCCTTAAGTTGCCCGTAAAACCTATCTTTCTCATCCTCATCGGTATCCTCAATGGGGGCATAACAGCATGTAACATTCAAGTCTTTAACGCTTGTCTGAAAATTTTCTGTAAGAAACCTGTCATTAATGCACTCATATCATAGAAGGGCATTACTATCGAGTCTGCCGAGAAGCAAACCTACGGCATGGAAATGCTTTCAATCTTCCCTCTCCGAAAAGAGAAATTTAAGATTATTTTTAAGAATCTGACTTTTTTTTTCTCCATCTGGTCTCTTGCAAGCCGAGAATATCTAAATTTTAATGGTGGAAATGAATAGAATAATGAAGAGAATATTCTCTGTGCAGAGTTTCACTTTCGAACTACCTATAGAAATAAAATGATTAGTGGGATATTTAAGGAAACTGTGTTTATTGAGAGAGGGAAAGCTGAC
This sequence comes from Ryuthela nishihirai, assembly GCA_038380435.1. Lineage (NCBI taxonomy): Eukaryota > Metazoa > Arthropoda > Arachnida > Araneae > Heptathelidae > Ryuthela > Ryuthela nishihirai. The sequence goes on from JAWZYU010000021.1 coordinate 6,836,743, forward strand.
AATATCAAACAGCCCCCTATTCGCAGGCATAGGGCAAAGACCCGTTTCCCCAGTAGTAAAGGATGAAAGACATCTACACCGAAGACTTCGTCCATTCTAGGTTTTGATCATGTCTATTGAAGCAAGAGTTCAGGTACCTGTGATCACCTCCGTCTAGGATTATACAGCAGCTGCTAAAACATATCCTGTGAATTTATTCACTTGTGGCTGTCAAACTACAAACAGAAAGATCCATTATGAAGCTCAGAGATATTCCATTCCGGTCAGTGTATATCGTCAGCAGCAGGACTCTGTGGTTGACCACTCCACAGCCAGGTAGAAAAAAAGAAAATCGCCATATTTGTCGAGATCAGGGTCGGCCATTAGGTGTTAGGCCTGTCCGGTTTTATTCATCATCACAAGGGATTGGTGCACAGCTCTCCTTCCAATGACTACCTAGCTACCATTTACAGACCTGGTTGTGTTTGGTTTTATTTTAATATTGTTAATTTTTTAATATTCAGTTTCTTTTTTTCATATTATTTATTAACAGAGGAAGATGTAAATATTAATTTTCATATCATATATTTATTATTATATAAGCTATGAGGATGCCGAGTTTTAACTATTTTAAATATTTGTAACCTGGACGATTCTGGTGACCCCTTTTTTACAATTGTATGACAACATTTGTATTTTATGTTTTGGTGTTTGTTGTTGTGTATTATTTTTTTGTACTTTATTCTAGTTGAAAAAGTTAATATTATTATTAAAAAATAATGGAATAAATTTTTGATCGCAAAAGGGATGTAGTAGTCCAGTTTCCTTCTATTATATTTTCATAACCTCTTTGAGAAGCCAGTCCAATGCGAAAATGCTCTTCAAATGGTGGTATTTTCTTTACCTAAAATGGGGTGTTACCAAAAATTTATTACCCAGAGGCGAAACTCCAGGACTCCGCTGTTGGGAGTTATTTATACATCCCAGCCTATGGTCTACTGATAATTTCCAGCGCCGTTTCATTTACCAGTCTGACCTGCCAACCGTCATGAACAGTTTCTTCTGAAGTGGGCATGGGAGCACTGTGACTGTACATTGGACGACTGGAAATGAGACGTCTTATCTGATGAATCCAAGTTCTAGCTCTACCATGCCGATGCATTGATGTATTGGTTCGTACTGAATGCCCTGCAGGTGAACAGCTGCAGCCAGACTGCATGGTTGAATGGAAACAAGCTAGTGGTGGGGCTGTCATGGTATGGAGATTGCTCTCATACACATCACTGGGTCCCCTCATTCCTGTTGAACACACCCTCACTGCCAGATCATACTTAGACATTGTTTCAGACCAAGTGGTGCCCTTCATGGTGACCTTGTATCTGAATAGCATTGTTTTCTATCAGCAAGACAGTGCCCCATGTTACAAGGCCAGTTTTGTGCAGGAAGTGTTCGAGGATAATGTCCAAGCATTTCATGTGCTCTTCTGCCTACCAGATTTCCCTGACATTAATCCCATGAAACATTTGTGGACTGCAGTAGGACGCAGCATCCGATTGTCCACACCAGTTCCTTGCTCCGTCACCAAACTCTGGGATATCATTCTCTACAACTCATACAGAATACATGAAGATGTTATGTGCAGACTAATGGAATCAGCACCATGTCAGATGCAAATGGTTATCACAGTGAAAAACGCTCCAACACCCTATTAGAATGGTGGTCATAATGGTATGACTCATGAGTGTATATCAAAAGGAACACTTTATTTTACTTGTTAAATAAATTAAAGAAAAGTTGACTAAAGCACAAAATGTGTTCGCTAGAGGATGATATGGGCTGAACGCCTTCGACTGTTCTTGACAGCCATCACCAGGTGGCGCAAATTTCCTTAGGAATTGGTTTTCTCTAGCAGTGAAAAGGAAAACCTGAATTATACTTAGCATTGATCTAGAGCGCTATTATATTTTCGTGGTGAAAACGAGATGTTTGAAAAAGAAATCAATAAATATTCCAACAAATAATGGTAAAAATGACAAAGAGTTCTAAAATGAAAATGCGACTAAAGGAAATGGACATACATTCTATTACCAAACGTATTGGGGGCACTTCTATGCCATATAAATGGAAGCCACATCCAGAAGCTTTTGAACTTTGAAAATGAGCTTTTTTATGGAAAAGAAGAATTCAAGTACAACTGAATAAATATTTTACGGATAAATCGAACATCTCAATAATGTATATTCAAATCTCGATTTTCAATAATATTTGTTTAATATTTGAAGAGTTATTATGGAAGCTTAGATATTTAAAACTAACTCTGCTAGTCATAAGAATTTTTTTTTCAAATGTTTATGGGGTGGGGGTGGATAGCGCGCCAGGCTTCTAATATGTAATTCCCAAGTTAGAGTGCCAGTGGACCAGCGTTGAAATTTATCTGTGTAAAACTCCCCGCCCTGCCCACGGTCAGTAAGTGACATTGATGGGTTCAGAAAGGCCCAACTGTCGGATGGGACGTTAAGCCCGGGGTTCAGTGTGTGGAAGAGCCATACCCTGTGCACGTTAAAGGACACACTGGAATGCCTTGATGGGAGACTGTCATCTGTCTCCCAACAGCTGTTCTAATGGGTCCCCTCCGCCAACCTTTTCTGAACCTTTCGGCGTCTTGGCCATGTAAGTCGTTGTGTACAAAAAAAGTGCCGCTCAGAAGTAAAACAACATCATCATCGAAAGTTTATTAAACAGGTGTCATTTTTCAAAAGTTTGTGGAATGATATTTTTTGTTTTGGTCAAATTTAAAGAAAGGGTTAGGATGAGGGTAAAAACAGGATTATCCGTTAAATGGTCTGGTTACAGTAATTAAATATTAAACAAATGTTGAAATTTAAAATTCCAAGAAAAACTGAAGTAAAACTTCAAATAAAACTGTTGATGGTAATGATAAATAGAGTTTTCTAATCTAATTAGAAAAATCTATTTATCATCTTCAGTTTTATTTCTAGTGACATCTTTCCATTAAAAAAGGTTGCTCCAAAGCTGGTAGCTTTGAGTATTGTCTCATATTCACATAGCACACAAATGTGGCAATACGTTTGGTAATAATTTGATTTCGAATTTTGAATTTGTTTTCGAAAAATATACTTCAACTTTAGGAATAAACGAAAACATCCACTAGAGTGCAAGAAACTCACATGTGGGTTTATACAATTCGGTAACCATTTTCGGAAGATGATTTACTATTTTCTATTCATTTATAAACATAACATATTCCATTTCCAAAAATAAGTTATAATAAAAGACATAAATACAACTAAAAGAATGGTGGGTTGATTTGCGTTGTTTTATCTCTGAGCGACGCTTTTTTAGCATACAGTGTGCTAAATGGCCAGACCATAAGGACCCTGAAAACTCATAGAAGGTTGGGGGACCCACTGGAGCAGCTTTTGGGAGACAGATGATAGTCCCCCGTCAAGGCCATCAGCATGTTCTTTAACGTGTACAGGGTATGGCTCTTCCACACACGGGGCCACAGCGTAACATCCCATCCGATGAACGGCCGGATTTGCAAGCCCATCAGTGTGCCCTACTAACCGTGGGCAGGGCGGGGAATTTTGTGGAGATAAATCTCACTAAAGGAACGCATATCGCCTCTGGCGCATATGAGAATCTCGTTTTCAAAGAGAATGAGGTTTTTCCTTCACGCCTTAACAGAGAATGGAGTACTCCCTTTTATTCTCTTTAATACTTTTATTATGAACCAGCGGATGACGAGCAAAATGTAAATAGTATATTATTAGTAATTATACAAGGCATTCGGTTTTTAATTCTTAAATATAAAAAGTTGCATTTTCCATACGTCTCAGAAAAATGGGTACATTATTGCTGTTAGTACCACTAAAATTTCAAATTTCCGTTCTATGCGTATTATTTGAAAATCTTGATAACAATTCTGTCGTTTACACATTTAGTGATCTGTAAAGATATATATAGTAAAGCTACCTAAGTATTTGAAAAATGCGAATTGTAACGTTTCATTAGTACCAATCCAACTAAAATAGAGTTTTCTAATTATCACTTTCATTGTTTCCAATGGGAACTTAATGGCGTTCATATTACACCACCAATTTCAAATTTTTATCATTAATACAGTTTTATAATATTCTTTTTAAATTTTGAATTTTCAAGTTTTTTCACCTTTAGAGGGCGCAATTATATTGTTCGTAATATTTCGAAAGTGTAAATCATAATATTTTATCAATTCCTGTTTAACACGAAAAAAAAAAGTCTTTCATTTATCTTTAAAAACAGAAAATTATCTGTTAAAACAAAGAAGCTGTGTGTGTTCCTACCCCCTGGGTCTAAATCGCCAAATCTTTGTTGTCAGTGAGAATTTCGTGACCTTCACATTCCACCACCAAAATTTCATATATTTAGCACAAATACATCGTTTGCAGTATTGGTTTGAAATTTTGGAATTTTTAATTTTTTCCACCGCTAGAGGATGTAATATAGTTTTAGAGAGATTCGCAAAGTGCATATTGTAATATTTCATCAATACCTATCCAACACAAAAAATAATTTTTAATTTATCTTTGTAAACAAAAAAGTTCGATGTCTAGAGACAGACAGACAGACAAGACGACCAAGCGAAACTATTATCTCGTTTCTTTGAAAAACGAGATAAAAAAGAGAAGACGTACAGCTACTATAAAAATGACTTTTAACATTATTTAGAAACATTTTACAATATTATTAAGTTCAGAGATCCAGATTTTCAATTTCTGTTTGAAAAAGTGAAAGTTTGTTTCATCTTTGATATCTCCCGGTAAAGTATTGTTTTTGTATATTGGCTTTTTAGGAAGAGGTAAAATAATTTTTTATATATCTCAATTCTTTATATTATAATTTATATTTCTAATATCACTTTCATTCCAGTGTTTAAAATATGAAACGATACTTTACGTGCATAATTTTTGTAATGGTAATTATGCAATTCATTATAAAAGTGTCTAACACTATCATATTTTCTTTTTCCCTAAAAAGTTTCTAATTATTTTATTTTGAGTTCTATTTAATGGTTTAATATTGCTGTAAACTGCACCCCAAGAAATTAATCCATGCATTTTAAATCAGTTTTAAAACTGTAATATTTACATAATTTCTGCTAAAAAATTTGCGGTATTATTGTATTAAGTTTATTCAGGATTATTGTCGATATACACTCCTTAGTACTGAACACTTTCTGAGGAGATTGCATGAACAACCATTGCTAACGCATTTAAGTATATGATAAAACATTTTGTTTTTTAAGTTATCTATTTGATTTTGTTTCAGCCCAATATATATATTGTTTTCTCTATATTTTCAAGCAATATATTTCTTACAACCAATACCTGATATTTCATAAATCTTCATTTATTTTTTGAATCAAAATACTTTTATTACTTGATGTATGTATTATATTGAAGTAGTGTAATCAGCTAATGCTCTTTATTTCCCATTTAGTTCCAGGATAAAAAGATCATGTATAAAATATTGAATGATATTGGACCTAATACAGACCCTTGGGGAACACCATATTTTATTTTCTTTACAATAGTAATTTCCTATTTTAACCTTCTGTTTTCTATTTTTCAAATAAGTCGGAAACGATAACAAAATTGTCTCTCGAATATTTTCTCTCTAAAATTTACATAATAATGTATCATGTGAACCAGCATCAAATGCTTTCTTCATGTCCAAAAATATTACTCCTTTTTTTATTTATAGCACTGTAAATTGAAGATGTTAATTTTAGTATAGTATTCTCTGTTCCTATGCCTTTCCTAAACCCAAACCAATTTTTAGAAGAAAAATATTATTTCTATCTAGAAGTTTAAACAGTCTAATCTTAATTAGTTATAAGGGATCGCAGGAAAATATCCTGTAGACAAGAAATACTTGAAATAATTAGTTGAAAAATTAGTTCAACTAATTATTTCGTGTAATCTTAATGAGCTTTTCAATTATTTTTGAAAACACTGATAATAATGCTATTAATCTGTAATTTCCAATATCTAAATATTTAACACCTTTGTAAATACATATCACAATATAATTTTTAACCATTCCTGGTAAATATCCAGAATACAAATATAAATTATAGATCTAAACATAAAACTCCTGAGATATTATTTTTAATTTCTTTAATTATGGCGTATTAAACTGAGAGGCTCCTGTGAGACTATCTGTGGCAAACAGCTGCTTGAGGGGGTATTTATTTATTTTTTTCCTCCACAGATATACAATCTGCACCCCGTCGGCTTTCCTATTTTTTTAAAGATGTAATTACTTCACTAATTTCAAATTCTGTTAGTTATCTATGAAAATCGAATTCATTGCAACGGATTTTTTATGCTTCCTCTCTTCAGTGTATTCTGCAATTTCTGTTAGAAATTATTCAATTATTACTGTAAAATAATTGTTAAACTCCTCAGCCAAAGAATCGGACTATCATTAGAAGAATAGTTAATATTATTTATTTCTATTTCTAATTGCCTATAAATTACGATTCTTTCAGAACAAACGATGTTTTTAACGTATCTCCCCCTAAAAGAAGTCCAATAGTGTGAAATCTAAATTTCAAGGGGGCGGGACCTCTACCAATAGCGATTTGGATCAAGACGACATTATGTGCCGTACAAACTTTCTATACCATCATACCAAGGACATTTAAAGAGTTTTTTGACCAAACTTTCTGTGCATAAAATTATCTTTTTTACTTAATTTTTTAATGAAATATAACAGTTTAAATTATGGGTATACCCTGTATATTCTAGTTTTCAAAGTGATAACGATGCAGGACCGGATCCTGAGGGGGTGTTGTAAAGAGTAACATCCCCTCCACACTCTTTCGCGAATACTAGTAAATTAATGGAGGAGAAAAATTATCGAACTCGTGCCTTATTTCACTCATTTTTCAAGAAATTATTTAAAACCTCTAAAACGAAAGGGAAAAGTTACACTGTAATGGAAATTCAGTGTCTTGGCCTTTTCCCCGTCCGAATTCGCCGCTTGCCCCCTTCTTTTATTTTTTGCTAGATCCGGGCCTGCAACAATGTATAATGATAGGTAGTAAGACTAAGACTTTAATTAAGTATTTCAGACTTATGTTATTATTTACCCATTTATCAATTATATAGGCTATGGAGGAGTACTACAAGCAAAATAATGATCAGATAGATAAAATTGTTGCCTTGGTGCGAGGAGATATTCCACAGCAGAATCGGACTACTCTTGGTGCCCTTGTTGTTCTAGATGTACATGCAAGAGATGTTTTGCATTCATTAATGGAGGACAAAGTTGCTTCAGATGATGATTTCAAGTGGTTGAGCCAGCTGCGATATTATTGGTCTGTAAGTAGTTTATTGTTTGTTCAGTATTAAAAAATGAATTATATTACTTTACTAACTGAACGGCACTCGGCGCTGCCAAAGTGTCACTTTTAATCTGTATATTCTTATTTTCACTGAATTAAAGGTAAATTTCATAACTGCTATCCTTCCCCACCCGACACTTTGAGCACGAATAAAGTTTCCCGGTGTATGCTTGATCGTTGCTGACGTCAGCGAGCTCTCATAGCCCGTTAGTTAGTTTCTACCTAAACTATCGAGATTCTTATTTCCGTTACAATAGATTTTGCTGCCCTGTAGCACCCGTGATATTCCACCGCATGGTCCAAAATTTCTGCACAGCCTCCCCTGTGTGCCCCGGTGATTGATTTAAAACTAAGATTCCCACTTGTCCTGTGGCTTCGTTTCTGCATAAATTGTCACAGTTCGGGACTCACTTTTAATCTGCATATCTGTTGTTTACTGCACGAAGGTTAGTTTTATGAGTATCCCCCTCCTCAACATTTTAGCACAGTTTGAACACGAAGAATTTCCCGGCATTGCAAAGGTCATTGCTGACTCAGCGCGCGCTCTCATAGCCCGTGAATTCGTCACAAACTATTGAGGTTTTTATTTCGACAGTTTTTGGCATTCTGTAATCCCTGACGTACTTGACCGAAAGATTCCAAATTTCGTAATAGGATTCCCCCTGGTTCTTAGCTGAAATGTGACGCTTTAATAATGCCTTGAGAAATGTGAGGAATCTGTCAACGGCAGCATATTTAAATGCCATTTTAACTCTTTACAGTTAGGGAGCAGTGAATAGCAAACACTAAATTTGACGGCAATCGTCATTTCCTGCAGGAATAGCATGTTAAATATGTTTGCTTCTAGAAAGCCCCCTTTTGGACTTTAGGCTTGAAATTTGGCACTGCAACCCGGGCCACAACCTGAAATATTCTCTGAAAATTTGAAGAGTGTACGTTGATTTCCCGATAAGCTATCGCTGCCACAGACACACGCACGCAGACACCTACTATTATATAAATATGCAGTCGTTGAATACAAATGCATCACTAATGGTTTTGTGCTATAATTTATTCAAACTACTAGTTAAAGTAAAGGAACTGTTGAAAGCGGAAACTTTAGAAGTTTACAGATGCTAAGAAAAATTGCAAAGTAGGATATTTTAATATTTTGCATTAAACCTCGTATTACTTCAAAAGTTCTATTCTGTGATTTAAGTTCTAGAAGTTTTTTCGAAGTGTGAAGTTTGTAGAATTCTAAAAGTTGTCATATTCACCAATAGACTGGAAATAACTGGAAGCTTTCTAAATCTAATTTTGCCTCTTTTGGAAAGCTTTCTCTTTAATTTTATCTCTTTATGTACATAAAATTATAACTTAAATTTAAGACATATATTATAATGTGTAACAATTCTTTAATAGCTTAGGGTACAAAATGAAGAAACCGAAATATGAAATTTAGTTTAATTTTATACTCAGCTTCGGATTCTAAATATATCTAAAGTGTATTGAGCGCTAGTCTTAAGAGTACGTAAGCTCATTAGATGCTTCATTTAATTTTCTGAAATGCAGAGGTACTCCAGAATCGTGTATGCAATAAACCCTTACAGATTACCTCTCTGTCCGTTAGGAAATTGATTAAATGCACTTGAATAAACGTTATGCTTATTTCCTTAACATGGAAAAAAATTGATTATATGCAATATAATCAACTTCGATTTTGAATATGCTTTAATATCATATTCAAAAGAGACAAACAAAGTAATTTTACCCCCCCCCCCCCCAGCGACTGAGTGGGTAGCACAGTTGGCTACTGATCAATGGGAGCTGAGTTCGATACCAAGTTAAGGTGTGAATGTTTCTTCTCTGTGTTGTCTTTCTGCTAAAGTCACATCTTCCTTTGAAACCATTATGGTGTGTTATACTAACAGAGCCTGTCAGTGTAATTCACCATAATGTTTTCAAATTGTAATTCACTCTCTAGTGTAATAATGAATGTATGACTATAATGAATTACTCTTAAACTAAAATAAATTATTTCTCTAGTGCATTTATTATTATACTAGAGAGCGAATTACAATCACTTGAATGAATGATTCAGTTCACATGACTGATACGTTCATTTCATATGTTTTGCACCAAAATAGGGACTATACATTGAAAGGATAATTTATTATACACACCCACCTAATAACGTGTGGCTCCACATTTCGTTCTTCAAGAGCAGCAACACTTTGTGGCATGGACTTTACCGGGTTTGGACACTTTTATCTGCCCATGATTCCACAACAGCTGTCCATAAGCTCCGAGAGTTGCCGGTGGTGGGTTTCAGGTTCTAATGCATTACTACACTTCGTCCGACAGATGCTCAATAGGGATGGAAAGTGAGATGGCCATTCGAGGTTTGGAAACTCACTATAATGCTCCTCCAACCAGTCCTTTGCCAAACAGGGGCATTGTCTGGTTGGAAGAAGGCGTCCTACTGTGGGAAATGGATAGCCATGAATGGGTGTAGGTGATTGGCGAGTATGTTAACATATCCTTGTGCGATGATGGTAGTCTCAATAGGTACAAGGATCGCCACAGTAATCGCAGAAGGTTATGGTTCTGGCTGAAAACATCGAAATTTTAAAGAAATAACTTAGCAATACGAGGCAGCTTTTTGCTCGAGAATATCAAGTGCTTTAATAAGTATTTCTGATTCGAGTGTAGTATCATAAGTGACAGTTCTAATGCAATGCTATGGTATCGGATATTCTATGTTAACCTGTGGGAACATTTTGGAAAGATGAGAAAAATTTTGTTTTTCTGTGTTAGACTACGAAAAATAAATGTGTAAAAGTGCCAAAAATATAGTTTTTTTTTCGGTATCTGAAAAACTAATTTCACGTTTTAGGGAGGAGTGAGCGTTAAACTAATTTTAGTTTTAGTGAATTGTTTAAACTGATTTTGCTTTTAGTGAAAGAAAAGATTGCAACAAGTGCAAATCAGTGTTGGAGATGTATGTGTATGTATGCGACTTCAACATAAAAAAAATAAAATATGGGTGTGAAATTATATTAAGGGAGAAATTTGAATGCATTTTTAAATGGTTAGAGGAAACAAATTATTTATGAGAATTTTGTGATTGTTCGATGCATGGCATGGTTTCATTTGAAATAACTGAATTTGGATTGGAAATGTTTGAAATCTTGTGAGTAAAAAACCAAAAAAGGAAAAAAAAAATGTTTTATCGTACTTTCATACCATCTACTTTCATGTCCAACAATAATTCTATAATTTCCCAGATCAAAGAACCCCTATGTTTTGGCTATATTAGTGGGAAGAAATATATAGGGGAAACATCAGGACTGATTACATACTGGACTTTATTTAACTATCCATATATACGTCCCCTTAACTAAACTGAATGGACAAATTATTATACACTTACCCAATAACCTGTTGGTCAACATTTTGCCCTCGCAATAGCAACCAGAGGTCTTGGGAAAGACTCAATGAGGTGTTGAAAACACGGAGGTGATACTGCTGCCCATAAAGAGAGGATCGCCTGTCGTAAAGCATCCACTGTTGCTGGTGGGGTTAGCGGTATCAAACAGATCTTTCCAATTCGTCACACAAATTCTGAATGGGGTTAAGGTCCTGCGATCAAGGGGGCCATTCGAGTTCAGGAAACTCATTTGAATGTTCCTGTAACCAATTAGTCGCTACTTGGGAAGTATGTGGTGTGGCGTTGTCCTGTTGATATATGGCATCATGGTGCAGAAAGAGAATCGTTATGAACGGGTGTAGATGGTCGGCGAGGATGTTCACATACCTTGTGCCAGTGATGGAGGTCTCGACAGGTACAAGGCGCCCCAAGTAAGTCCACATAATCGCACTCCAAACTGTTATACCGCCTCTACCTGCCTGTATGACCCCAATTTGGCAATTTAGGTCTATCATTTAATGTGATTTACACCAAACACGCACCCTCCCATCGGCGTGATAGAGTTAAAACTGTGATACGTCAGACCAGATGACGTGTTTCCAGTTCTCCACACACTAGTTTCACTGCAAGGCACTGAAAAAGATTAGGCCTTTGTAAACTACAGGCTAATCTTTCAGTGCCTTGAAATCAACAAGGGGACATGATGGGAACATGACTGCCATAGCCTATTTTTTCCATGGCATTACGGATAGTCTTTGTGCATAAGCTTGTGAATATGCCCTCATTCAATTTTGATGTTATCTGTTCCATGGTTGGCATGAGATTTCTTGTAACGATGCGGGACAGTCTGTGCTCACCTCAAGAGTCAATTACCCGTTTACATCCATATGTTTCCCGATGGTTGGAAGTTTTGTCATATTTCAAGCAATCTTGGTGTACATGTGCGATGGTCTGATATGGAAATTCCAGCATTTCAGCAGTTGCGGTAATTGAACAGTTAGCGTACCTCGCACCTACTATCCAGCCACGATCGAATTCACTTACTTCTCTGCCTTTACCCATGATTTACTTTTCTATAACTAGTTTCCAATGCACAGAGACCTGCTCTATTTATAGGTATTGCCAGTTTCAGTGTCCCACTTGATTGGACGTGATACTTCTGCTTTGCATATTGTTATTGAGGTGTATATAATAATTTGTCCAATCAGTGTATACTCCTCCACCCTCAAGGAACTATATGTACATTATTATGACATTCCCTCTCCAAATAATTCATTCCTTACGTATCAGCAGCTGGAATAACATTGACATCCTCTTAACGTTATTCTCTTCACACTAGTTTTATAAATTATCCCCTCAAAAAAGGGAAAAATAATTCATTAACACGTCACAGGGACCCGTATCTTTATTGAGAGCTTCCCTAGTAGGAAAAATAAATTTTTAATTTCAATTATATTTGGATTAAAATTGTAAGGGGAATCCCTTTGATTGTGAACTAGCTTAGCTACCGAAGATACCAATTTCTTCAGACTGTTGCTATACCCTCCCTTCCTTCTCAGGTTGTGTGAGCCAATAAACTGATTGCTGCAGTCAGCTGCAGCTATCAGTGTATTGGCTGTCCAGGGAGCAAAACTAAACTTTACCCCCGAAGAGGTCTCATGATACGAACCAATCTGCTAATATCACACCATATTCCCAGGCTTAGTTACTCCGTGATTTCTGCAATCAACTTCAGATATCAAAATGATTGTTTGGTAAGGTTGGACTCTTTTACCTTTGAGCGGCACTTTTTGCACACAATGTGCTAAATGGCCAGGTCACAAGGACCTTAAAGGCTCAGAGAAGGTTGGGGGACAGATGTTAGTCTTCCATCAAGACCATCCAGCTTGTTCTTTAAGGTGCACAAGGTATTGCTCTCTCTTACACACAGGGCATTGGCTTAATATTCCATTCGATGGACGGTGGCCTTTTGAAGCCCATCGGTACTTCTACCAACCGTGGGCAGGGCGGGGAATTTTTCAGAGATGAATCTCAATGCTGGCCCAGTTGGGACTCCAACCTGAGAATTACAGATTACGAGCCTGGCGCGCTACCAACTGAGCCACCCCCGCCCTGCTGAGCTAAGGAGAAGCAATTTGTGGAGTGCAAGGGAGCTCTGCTGTTGTCAATTCTGTTCTCCTGTCCAGTGATGATGCTTTGAGGAAGGAGGGGGATGAAAACTAGGACGAGTCCATTTGAAAACTGTCTTTGGGAATGAGAAAACACAACTTTTCATTTTAAGGATAAGGGATCAATTAGAAATTAGCTTTCGTTGTGTAGGGCTAATAATATATTAATATTTACATTTTCGAATCACCCATTAGTATGATTTACTAATATTCAAGAGGGAAAAATTCAAAACTGTAAAACTTTGTTTTCTTTGAAATGGGGAGTAACATATTCGCCAAAGGCAATTTGTTTATTCTTGAAATTTTAAATAATATGTTATTTTTTTAGTTCTAATATTCACATTCCAGCTACCACCAGAAGTAAATTGCGATTCACTATACACTCGGATGCCAGTTTATTAGGAGCACCATCTCTCGCCTCATAAATGGTTCATTCCAACATATAATATGTCACTTTGACTGCGGTGTACAGTATAATAAATTAGGCAGACCAACTCTTTGAGTATCACTTAGAGTTGGATTAAGCATCAGAATGGCCAAAACAAGCGACCTACGCGATTGTGAACGTGGCATGACAGTTGGTGCTAAGCGTGCTGGTTCTAGCATCTCCCAAACGGCCATCCTCCTGGCCTTTTCTCTCACAGCAATTTAAACATTTCACTGATAATATTGCGAAAAGCAAAAAACTACCAGTGATCTGTGACAGAAACAGCTTGTGGATCAGAGAGGAGACGTGAGAATCATTCAAGAGAACACAGAGAGACTGGCGAGAATCATTCAAGACAACATATGGGCCAAAACTTGGCAAATTACAGCAGAATTATACATCAGTGTGAAGGAGGTGAATAAGCTACAACAGCTGCTCGAGTGTCGAGTGCTGATGTTGTCAGCGAAGAACACGAAAGCGTGTCTACACTGGGTGCAGGAGCATCAACATTGGACGGTTGAGGACGGCAGAAAGATAGCCTGGTCAGATGAATCAAGGTTCCTTTTGCTTCATGCTGATGGATGAATCAGAATTTGGTGCAAGCAAGATGTGTCCATGGAGCCATCTTGTCTAGTGTCAACAGTACAAGACAGTGTTATGGCGTGGGGAATGTTTTCCTGGCACATATTACGCCCCCTGATATTAGCTCAGTATTTCCTCCTCACCCCGATCCCCTTAGGAGTTGTTTGTATTTTATGGTATAAGAACAAACTCTTTGAATATGAGATATGGTGGTCCTCTGACCTTCATTCATAAACCGGTATTACGACGAAATGCTACCGGAAACACGGCGATGCAAAAAGACTGACTGTGCATTTCGCCGACAGCAAAAGCGCCGACTATACAATTCGCCGGTCACAAAAACGCCAACTGTAAAATTCGCCGATTATAAAATTCACCGACGACAAAATTGCCGACTGTACAATTCGCCGACAGGAAAAATGCCATTACGACATAACACCGGAAACATAAATGGCGCCATTACAATTACAAACAAAATATTGTTCTCGTCGATTGTGCCCCCGAATAGCCCACATTATGTGGCAAACAAAATCGCCGACACTGCAAAATGCCTCAACAAAAGTACCGAGAATAATACGTGTTGCAAAAAAAAACGTTAGCAAACTCTGCTATTATTAAAATTCAAATAAGACAATATTTTCACTATGGCAACTTTCTATGTCCGTCTGTCCGTCTGTACACATTCAATAGTTTTCTTTTTATAAATAAATCATAAATATTCTTTGGTCAGATATATGTTGACGACATATTACGATTACCAAATCCCAAAATCATCCAAATTATGAAAATATTACAATTCCCATATCCCGAAAAGTTTAAGTTGCACCTTCTAAGGTGAAGGAAAAGTGGAAAATTGCAAAATGCAAAATTGGTAACTTGTAAAATTTTAAACGAATATTTACATACGATGTATTTATGCTAGAAATTTGACATTTTGATGGTAGAATGTGGTCATGAGGAGTGCATTTGCTCTTCCTTTTGCTTTCATTGTTGCTCTTTCCCCCAGGGATGGAAAATTGCAGCTTTTTTGTTTTAAGGTATAATGATATTAAATTAAGAGATAATAAATTGGTGCCAGGGCCAAACTAGCAAGGGCAACCCGGCCATTATAAGTTCAGGTTTTATGTGTGTATAGTTCAGGTATTATGAAAATCGTGGCTGCCGAATGTCTTTGGAGATCCATTTATTGCACTCGCATCTTGACGTCTTTCCCAAGAACTTAGGAGCTTCAGTGATGAGCAAGGGGAAAGATTTCACCAAGTTATACCATCCTCCAATGTAGAATTTGACGATGCCAGTAGAAGAAAGAGTTCAGGTGCCTGCGATGACCTCTGCTCAGGATTATCCACCAGCTGATAAAACATATCCTGTGAAATCTATTCACTTAGGGCTGTCAACCCACAAACAAACAGAAAACACAGCGGAAGATACTCCCTCAACAGAAGCCCACTAGTGCAGCAAATTCAGGATCAATAATCAAGCTCAGAGCCATTAATCAATTCCGATTGGTGTATATGCTCAGCACCAGGACCCTGTGTGGTTGACCACTCCTCAGCAGGGTAAAAAAAGAAAAGTAGCCATAGTTGTTCAGATCAGTAGACCACACTGATCTGCCAGCTCTCCCCTTTCGTTCCCTTCCATAAGAGTGTATCTAATTTGATAGGTACTAACGATCTACACCACGAGAAGACGTGGTGAGACTTTAAGTGCTAGGCTTTAGAGGGTTCTGTGCATCATCACAGGGAATTGGTGCATAGCTCTAGTTCCTAGATTTCCAGTGACTATGTAGCTATCATTTATAGACCCACCATTTATAGAAAGTAGCATAACTTAAATGCAAACTTACACAATGCTATCACGCACATCAGGTGACCGAACACAACAAATGACGCACTTCACTTCCTGTAGCAGAGAGGTTACCGTAGATCTGGTATACGTCAGTAATGGCTACTTTCACAGCAGAGCTCGGGAGCTACAACGTAGTAGTATAAACTATAAAAGAGACGCTAAACGGTCAATGTATCAAAATGCTACTCATTGTAGCCGTTCGACAACTAAAAGTAAGTAAGTCATTAATGAATGACTACAAAGTTAAAGCAAAAAAATTAAAATTCAAGCAAGATCAGTAAACCAAAATCTGAGGGACAATACATCACCGTCCATATACACTGAAGTGCCATTGAATTAGGGATAGAAGATGCCGGTAAAAAAAAAACAAGCACCCAGGCAAACTGCAAAGGACAACCAGCCTTGAATGATCGTGGGCTTCGCCAACTGACCGGCTTCGTATTTACCGATAGGGGCAAGACATTATCTGAAATCGCCTCTCATCAGAATGCAGTTTCCAGCCGGGAAGTCAGTGCATGGATTGTGCAAAGCTCACTTCATTGTCTCGGCTTCGAGATCCGCCAACCTACTAGAGTCCCACTTCTAATGGCACAGTACCAAGCTCAACACTTTTCTTGGGCTAAAGAACACTGAAAATTGGCAACGGATAGCCGGGAGTGATGAATACCGATTTATACTTTATTACGCCGATGGGAGACTGAGGGTATAGCGCCTACCCATGAAGCCATGGATCCTGCATGTCAGGTCAGAACAGTACAAGCTGGTGGTGGCTCAGTGATGGCCTATGGTGTCTTCAGTTGAACGTCTGTGGGACCTTTGGAACATGTACCGACGACTCTTAATGAATCCCAGTATGTAGAAATCATAGCTGACCATTTACGCACATTTATGGCCATCATGCATCCAAATGGAGATGGCGTCTATCAGCTAGACAACTGTTCATCTCACAGGTCCATGTTGGCTACTGCGTGGTTGCAGGAGCATTCTGCTGACTATGAAATAATGAATTGGCTACCTAGAAGCCCTGATTTAAATCCCATTGAAATTCTTTGGAATACTGTCGAGCAGAGTGTTCGGGCCCGTGTCCCATCAGTGAAGACCTTGAGAGAATTGTGAACAGTTCTGAAGGATGCATGGGTCATCATATATGTAGAACATTTATACAAGCTTGTGGAGTCCTTACCTCATCGTGTGGGAGCTGCACAATTCTCTGAAGGTCGTCGCTGATGGAACGCGGGCCCGTACATTCTGCTCGACGGTATCCCAAAGATTTTCGATGGGATTTAAATCTGGGCTTCTAGGTGACCAATTCATTATTTCAAAGTCAGAAGAATGCTCCTGCAACCATGCAGTAGCCAACCTGAACCTGTGAGATGAACAGTTGACCTGCTGGTAGACGCCATCTCCATTGGGATGCATTGTGGCCATAAATGGGTGTAAATGGCAAGCCATGAGTTCTAAATTAGACCTGCAGTGATCAGTATGTTCAATTTGAAATTTATGCCGGTTGCATGAGAATTCCAGATGCTTGAGTAACGGATAGCCGTCAGTTTACTGTATTTATTTTAAATATTTTTCTATCTCGTATTTTGTCATGTGAATGAACAAATTGTATTATCGAAATCAATATCTGGTTAACTTCAGTTAGATTGTCAAGAGAGAGACAGCTCATTTAATCTTTCTAGCATCATGGATACTTTCAAGAAATTTTTTACTCTTCTAAAAGTTCAAAAGAATGTATATATTTTCACTTGAATAAATGAAATATATCTCTTAAATACTGGCGTCTTTAGACAAGTATCTAATATGTCATATGAAAATTCCGGTCTTGGGGGAAGGTACAAGTAGCGAATTGAGAATACTGCATAACTTTCTGACTTCTCAGATGATGGTGTAAAATTTTATGTCGATAATAGAACGTCTGCCTTATTCCTTATGGTAAGTTAAATGAAAAGACAAATGATATGTAATTCATAAAGGATAAAACTCATTAATCCCATCACCTCGACTGCTGCCAGCGATGAAAAATACCATCTTTGCTATTATGACGAATACGTTAGCAGAGTGATAGAATGCACAGACAATTCTTACTTTTCTGTAGCATATGAGGGCCGGGGTAGCTCAGTCGGTTGCGCATCAGGCTTGTGATCTACAGTTCCCAGGTTCGAGTCCCAGTTGGACCAGTGTTGAGATTTATCTCTTCAAAACTCCCCGCCCTGCCCACGGTCAGTAGATCGATGGGCTTGTAAAGGCCGCTCTCAGTCGAATGGGATGTAAGCTGTGGACCTGTGTGCGGGGGAGACATGCCCAGTGCACATTAAAGAACATGCTGGATGGCCTTGACTGGAGGCTACCATCTGTCTCCCAACAGCTGTTTAAGTCGGTCCCTTCTCCCAACCTTCTCTGAGCCTTTGGGGTCCTTGTGACCTGGCCATTTAGCCCATTGTTTGAAAAAAAGTTCCACTCAGAGGTAAAACAACTCAACCTACCCATAGCATATAGCGTTAACATAGTGACTGAAAGTTCATTGAAATAGAAAGAACACTAGAGAAGTTTAAATCTACTATTCCACCAAACGTGCATTTTTGTCGAGATAAAAAATACTATTTCTCTTTCAATACACTGTCCGTATCATAAAGAAAGAAGTGTGTTGGGTTGGATTTACCTCTGAGCGACACTTTTTTGCACACATTGGGCTAAATGACTAGGTCACAAGGACCCCGAAGACTCAGAGAAGGTTGGGAGAGAGGACCCACTGGAATAGCTGTTGGGAGACAGATGGTAGCCTCCCGTCAAGGCCATCCAGCGTGTTCTTTAACGTGCACAGGGCATGGCTCTCCCGCACAAGGAGTCACGGCTTAACGTCCTCCCATCTGATGGACGGCAGCCTTTCCAAGACCATTAATGTCCTCTACTGACGTGGGCAGGATGGGTAGTTTTGCGGAGATATATCTCAGCACTGATCCAGCTGAGACTTGAACATGGAAACTGCAGATTACGAGCCTGGCACGATAACACCTGAGCCACCCCCGCCCCCAAAAAAGAAGTGGACTTTATACCCCATACCTATTTGCGAATCCCATTGGTTATTGGGCTTATGCTTTTGTTATATAATTTAATAAAATAATTGATATTAAGAAATTTCACCTAAAAAGGAAAGAACATTGAAATTAAAGGCCATCACAAAAATCGGAATTTTAAAATGATATTTTTTTTTCGGCGAATTTCAGATTCAGAAAATAATTTCATTAGCCAGTCGTGGAATGGTTAAAAAGTGTTGAAATTGGCCGTGAAAAAGTCAGAAAAGATCCAAGAGGCAATGAAAACTTGAGAATCAGAAGGTTGGTTGGTTGGTTGTTTTACCTCTCAGCGGCACTTTTTTGCACACAATGAGATAGGATAAATGGCCAGGTCAGTTGGTTGGTTGGTTGTTTTACCTCTGAGCGGCACTTTTTTGCACACCATGGGCTAAATGGCCAGGCCACAAGGACCCCGAAGGCTCAGAGAAGGTTGGGGGAGGGGACCCACTGGAACAGCTGTTGGGAGACAGATGGTAGCCTCCCGTCAAGGCCATCCAGCGTGTTCTTTAACGTGCACAGGGTATGGCTCTCCCACACACGGGGCCACGGCTTAACGTCCCATCCGACGGACGGCGGCCTTTACCAAGCCCATCGGTGTCCCCTACTGACCGTGGGCAGGGCGGGGAATTTTGCGGAGATAAATCTCAACGCTGACCCAGCTGGGACTCGAACCTGGGAACTACAGATTACGAGCCTGGCGCGCTACCCACTGAGCCACCCCCGCCCCAGCCAGGTCACAGGGACCCTAAAAGCTCAGAAAAGGTTGGGGGAGGGGACCCACTGGATTGGCTGTTGAGAGACACATTGATGGTAGCCTCCCATCAAGCCATCCATCGTGTTCTTTAACATGCACAGGGTATGGCTCTCCCGCACACGGGGTCATGGCTTAACATCCCATCCGACAGAGGATGGCCTTTTCAATCCCATCGGTGTCCCCTACTTACCTTGTGCAGGGCGGGGAGTTTTGTGAATAAGAGAATCAGAAGGAAAGTCAAGTTGCCTGAAGAGAAATTTATTTATAACACAGATTATAACTTCCATGACAAATTAGTACACGAGAGTAGTCGTGCTTACTGTTTAGAAGGGGCGTGTCCAAAGTAACGTCATCCCTTTCCCTCTGTGTTTATTAGTGTCTGCCTTCTGGCGTGTTGTTTTCCCCCATTTCTTTTTCCCACTACCGGTGTCGTCCTAGGTGGGCTTCATTTATGACCGAATTTCAACCCCCACTTCTTTTCCCCTAAGCATCTTCTAGGCTAGGTTAAGGGGTCGCAGCCCTTCGACCCTCCACTCTTACCCTTTCATTTTGGGGTCTGGTTTGTTGTTACCCCTTTAATCTCTAGGTTTGATTGGTTGTTACCTCTTTAGTCTCTAGATTTGATTGGTCATTAACCCCTTCGACCCTCAATTTTTAATTGGATGACCTAATTTTTCTGGAATCTGATTGGACGTGTTGATCATTGGTGGAGGGTTCGAATGAAAAGGCGCTGCAGTGGTTCGGGAGCCACAGTCATGTCTTTTGCAGACGTCATCTTCGAATCTGTTCAGCAGTATTGGTGTGGTCAGCCTAATGAGCAATTAATGCCTGTATTTCCCAGTCTCCTGGAGCAAGTAGTGTGCGATAGTATCATCAGTGAATTGCCCGATCCTGATGTACAGAAAGTAACGCTTGTGTTCACCCTGAAAGCCCACAAATATGGTTACCCTGTTCTTGAAGCCCTTGAGAGTGTCGACTTTAAAGACTTGATTGAAGCAATGAAAGTGGCCAGAGACCGTGAAGGATAAATTCCTGACCCGTGAACTAGGTTATTCAGACTGTAGGGGCCTGATGGGTGTCTACAGATTCGACCTTTTCTTTGTGACAGACATTCCTCAGAACGACTGGAAAACAATTCGTTACGTGTCCAAACGCGTTACAGGCCTTCCCTTTTATCCTCGTGTCGGTGAAGTGGTGTGGAAGTACGGGTGCCTGGACGATATTGTACGTCACATCCACGAAAAGTGTCACAAGCCTTCTGCTTCTTTCATCGCTTTCAAGGGTGGATTCTATGAGAAGCGTCTATTGGCTAGACTCGGTATAGCCTCGCTGGATCTAACGAAAATCGGCTGCCCACGTTTCAAAGACCTTCCTAAAATACCAGAAACTGAGTGCGGTTATCACGAGCGTCGAGGAGTGCATTGTTGGCAAGCCGAGACAGCAGCATTTAGCACATGGATGAACGAGTACATTGAGAAACACCACTCACTGTGTTCACTCATTAATCGTAAATCACACGCAGCCACACAGGCAATTAGAGGCTTTTCCTTTTGCGTACTTGTGGGACTTGTTCGATGAAAAAGATCCTCCTATGAATGAAGACCCGAGCACTGTTGAAGGTGCCCCTACTGTGAATGAAGAAGACACACCACCTGTGAATTAAGACAACCCTCCTATTAGCGATGAGGAAAACCCTCCATGTGTTAAACGATGGAGGGCCCCAGAATCATCCTTCTCACCCTTGACTCCACCACCATCCCCGGTTCCAATGCACCCCCCATCCCTCATGCCAAAACCTAGGTGGAAAATAACGTGGAAGCCTGTCCCTCCTCAGTACGAGGATTCTCTGCTAGTGGCAACCTGCACAACCTAGGAGGGAGAAATGTGACGTCACCCACGCACGACGGAGACTTAAACGGTTGAAAAATCTATAGGACCACATCAGCTGTAGCCATGCAGCCTGCTAGTGAACACTCCTACCCTCTCGGAGATGAGATTTCTGTCGTACCTAGATTGTACCGTGAACGTCTCCAGGTCCACGTGCGCGGTTACCGCAGCTTCAGTGAAGGAGGCCTACTTTACCCAACGAAGGAAGGGATCACTCTAACCCTTCCGGTGTGGCAGGAATTACTAGTGGTGTCAGACAGAATCGATGTCGCTAATTCCATCGAAAGAGAGACTTGGTTCGTGACGAGCAACCTACAATTGTGCACTTACTGTAATAGTGATGGGTGCCGACGATTCGACATCATCAAATCCCTACGTGGTTTGACATCTTGCGGTGTGAACGTCGCCTTGGCCCAGTGGAAGGAAATTCAAAACCGTCGCGACGATGTGAAGAACAACCTGGATCATCACTGCAGGTCCGATGTTAATTTTCATCTTCGACACGCCATTGCCGAACAGAGAGACATTCTACTATCATTTCTTTTGACTCCCCCGGCAGAGGATCAAGGACATTTGATGCAGCTATTGACGGACATTGTGATGCACGATCTAATTCAAGCCTTGCTACCCGGAACTAGGCTTATAGAGCCCGAGGATAAAGAACATTGTTTGAATGCTTATTTGAATGATGCAGTGCGCTCGTTGGACATTGACGCTATTGCTAATGCATTTGTTGACACGGCGTGTGCTCGAGGTCTCCTCTGTTATGTAGACGATGCTTTTCTTTCGTCTCTGTCCTATGGTGACGTGTTAAAGAGAGTGAAAGACAACCTGTATACTAACCACAATTGGTTTTGTAAATAAAAGTTCAATATTACCTAACAATCACTGTGTTGTGTACTCATTTACGTTATGAATCATGTGAAGACAGCATCAGCAACAGCTGTTCTCTGTACGCTGATAGGGGTCACTGTGATTTGTGGGGTTACGTTATCTCCAGATAATTTAGCCAAACGTTGCGGAGATTCTAGACATTTGGTAGGAAATATTTGGTTGAGCGTGTGTAATAAAACAGTGGATATCAGATTATTTTTACGTAAACAACCGACGGTGAAAGAAATAAGCTTATCTTTTACTCAGTGGAAGAAACTCATTACTTTGGACGGTTGGGTCGAGAAAAATGTTGTGGGCGAGTTACCGATTCTGCCTGGTGAAAGTGGGAACAAAAGCGATGTACTAAGACCACCCGGTTATTTACACGTTGAGAGAGCATCTATAGACATACCCGACTTTCTCCCTATCGAGATCTGGTTTAAAGAGGAAAAGCTGGAAAAGGATTTAAGAGGAAAAGCTGGTCGATGAACACCGCATTGGAAAATGCTTATCATGATCCCAAGGATCCTGACAGCTATGGAGGGGTGACTCGATTATTCCAGAGTACTGGACAGGATCCAAAGACAGTCAGAGAATGGTTTGCGGGTCAGAAAACGTACACTCTCCACAAACCGGCAACAAGCAAATTCCGAAGGAACGAAACGTACGTGATGGGTCTGAATCAACAATGGCAGGTGGATTTAATGTTCAGGAAAAATATTGCACGATTTAATGATGGCTATGGATGCATATTAGGGTTCATCGGTATTTTATCTCGCTATGCGTGGGCGGTTCCTGTGGAAAAGAAAACAGGAACTGGTGTGAAAGAAGCATTTGAACAGATTCTAGCGCAGGGTCGTGAACCCATGACTCTAAACACTGATCAGGGGACAGAATTCACAAACCGTGTTTTTCAAAAATTCTTAAAAGAAAACAACATTCCCTTCTTCGTGTATTATAGTGATAAGAAAGCTGCGCTGGTAGAAAGACTGAATCGAACCCTGAGAGAAAAATTATGGCGTTATTTCACTAAACATAAAAATTTTAGATTCTTACACGTTCTGGATTCCATAGTGAAGGATTATAATGCTTCCAAATATCGATCTCACGGTTTTGCTCCCAAGGACGTGGATCTCTTTAATGAGAGTATCATCTGGGAGAGATTATACGGTGCGCCGAAGCACGCAGAACTTTTCCGTTTTATAGAGGGAGACCACGTGAGACTCAGCAGTTTGAACTTCAGTTCAACAAAGGTGAGTCACAACAGTGGACTCGAGAGATATTTTTAGTGAAAAGAATCGTGCCTAGAACACCTTCCGTTTCCGAAGTGACAGATAGTGATGGTAACAAGATACATGGAACTTCCTATAGCTGGGAGCTGCAGAAAATAAATCCTCCTTAACTCTACGCGGTGGAAAAAATCTTGGACCGAAACCGCAAAAAAGGCGTCTTAGTGAAGTGGAGAGATTATCCTACTCACAGGATGCCTAGAAAATGGCTTTCTACTTAACTCTCCCTTCCTCCACCAGCATTGACATTTGCCCTTCTAACACTCAGAATGATTATACCACGAGACTGGCACAACCAATCGAACTGAATGGCGAGTGGGAGGTAGCACTATCCGAGATTCACATTCCTACGAGTTGGTATAATATCGACGATTCGAATAGCTCCTTCACCACACGTTTCAGGTGGTTCCCCTCCTTTCCTAAAGATGCCATTTAGATCTCGCTAAGTTCGCAATACTTTGGAAAGCCTATGAAGAGAGTGGGGATTGTAAAAAATATTCGGCATCAAATTCATGCAGATATAGATATTAAAGTGATGAAAAGAGATGATTTATAGTTGTTCGAAATTGGGGCTCCTAATTACGGTTTGTTTTTTACGAGAGGCAGAGAGTTTCAACACATTCTTCAATATCGACGAGCCGTACATGGAAACTCCTCACTACGCCAACTTCACTAGAAAGGTCAGAAAGGATGACTGCGACTTCTTTACCCCCGATTCAACATTTTATTTTTACTTACTACCCCATCCTGTGATAAGGGGAAACGAGAACCAGATACCCCCCCACGGTCGTTACGAAAATGTGGAAGCTATTTTCTCTGCTATGCTTCAAACTATACGTTCCGAAGATAGAAAATATTATGGCCTCAAGAAACTGGCTAATAATCATACACAAATCACCAATAGTGCTAGTTATTACCTCATGTTCCCTGCCTCTTCCAAAGTGCTGGGAGAATTACTAGGATTTGACAAATTCGAATATTTGTATAACATCTCTGTGTCCAAGTACGCCATTGATATTAACGCGGGTATATCTGGTATTTATGTGCACTCCGACCTGGTAACACCTCATTTATTAGGCGATCCTTATGCAGAGCTGTTATGTGTGATTAACTCCTCTACAAGAACGCCCAACAACGAGGCTATAGTGAAAACTTTCACGAGTGCTGATTATTACCCTGTGACAAGGAACGTGTTCGAGAGTGTGAAAATATTTCTTCGCACAGATAGTCGGGGACCGTTATCTTTTAAGTACGGTAAAGTTTTAGTCAAGCTGCACTTTCGTCATGCGAATCAAGGTCGCAGAGCCTAGCCCCTCAACCTACCTGACATATTATAGGGCTCAGAGGGCACAGGGGTGTTCAGAGGGCCACGGTATCAAAGAGGAGGAAGGCTCAGATCCTTATTTAGAAGTATCGGACGTTTCGTATCCCCAATTCTGAAACCCATGGCGTTTTCTCTAGGAAAGCAAGCAGCTAGATCAGGAATTAAATTCGCTTCATAAGTTGCATTCGTTTGCGATCCAAAAGAAGCGTTCAAATCGAATTTGAAGGACAGTGCAGCTAACTTGTTAGAAGAAACCGGGAAAAACATGCGTGGGAGAGGTATAAAACGTAAGAAACAAAATAAAATTGTCAGATTGTCAAAGAGACACCGTAGAGTGAAGGACGTCTTTGCAAAATGAGTGAAAGAATCCACGGCTAGTCTGACGATTGTGCTCTATCGGAACTCGACCTGTATGAATTCCATACAACACATTGTACGGATTCTCAGATGCGCAAAAGCTTATGCGAAAGGGTACACATTGTACGAATTCTCAGATGCCCGAAAGAGTCATTGTAGGGATCGTGCACTCAGCTGCCATGAACGGGATTTTGCTAGAAATCCATACAACTTCAAGCATTACAATCTAAATTATATATCTCTGCATGCTGACATCGAGCAAATCCCCTCTCAACCGCTCACCCCTGGCTATCCAAATCATCAATATATACACTCTTATCAAACGTTATTGGACGTTTTTAGGCGTCTTAAGATGAGATAGACGTCTTAAGATTAGACGTCTTATGAAACGTTTTTAGACGTCCATAAAGACAACAAAGGGGTACAATTTGGCCGCTCAGCCTGTGGATTCAACTGTCTGCAGATGATAAACAGTGTGATGATTACTACAATCTGGTGAAGACTGCAAATTGTAGATTAGAGATCAAATTTGGCACCCCTCTAATCGAAGCAGTGAGCGTAATTTTATATGTGGAATTCGAGAACCTTTTGGAGATAGACCAACATCGTAAAATTTTATTTGATTTCTCTGCGTGATGGATACCCTTCAACTATCTCACGTTCTTCGTAATGACCCCTTTACTCGTCCTTGTTTCTAGGAGTGTTTGCTAGAGACCAGCTGCCAAACATTACGAAGAAGCCGTGTCTTTTATCTTTAACACCGATTTTTCGACCTCTGCTGGAGAACACTGGATAGCTGTCTATGTGAACAAGAGAACAGTCGAACATTTTGACCCTCTAGGCTTGGAGCCTAGCATCAAAGAATATTATAGGAAGATAGGGATGAACCGGATATTGTATCCAACCTTACCACTACAGTCGCCAGTTTCCATCACGTGTGGGGCTCACAGTCTCTATTTCCTCTTTCATTGATGGGGTTCCTGAAGGTGCGATATTCTGGTCACCTGGGATTTAATGAGCTCTTGATAACGCTATTTAACGGTATGCTCGATTATTAATCTGTCTTTTCCCACTATGCAATCGCCAAGTACAATTCTTGTTTCGGGACCTAGTAAGAATGAAAAAACCACGTTTGTTTTGGAACTCATTCGCCATGCAGATAAAGTGTTCTCTCCGAATCCCGACAGAATCATCTACTGTTATTCTTCGTGGCAAACTGCGTTCGAATCCTTCAAACGAAAAGTAGAATTCGTGGAAAGCTTTCCCGACCTACAGTTGAATGCAAAGCAACGTACATTGCTCGTGCTGGATGATATGTTTGTTCAAGCTGCAGATGATACAAGGGTGTCTGATCAATTCACAAAGGGGTCTCATCTTCTGAATACGACGGTCGTCCTCATCACTCAGAATTTAGTTTTTCAAGGTAAATGCTCAAGAAATATCAATCTGAACTCACATTATTTAGTTTTATTCAAAAGCCCCAGGGACGTTTCTCAAATTAGTTATTTAGCAAGACAAATGTTTCCTGGATAGACGAAATTATTATTGGATGCATTTGAGCTAGCTACACAGAGACCTCATGGCTATTTACTGCTGAACTGTGCTGTGACAGCACCAGATGAGCAGCGTCTTAGAAGTAGAATACTCCCTTCTGAGTACCCTGAACGAAGGAGTCGTTTTTTCGTTATCTGTTAGAATCCCTAAAAAATTATCCCTATGAAACTTTCGACGCTGTTGAAAAACGCGAGTGATAGTGAGTTACTCGCTTTGTGCAAAATTTGTTTCAATTTAGTGAGAGCAATCTATCAGTTTCTTCAAATGTACTGAAAAAAAAGTCCAAACATAAGTGTATTATACGAAAGCTAGCTGCAAAAACATTAGTGTGAAATCTAAACGTACATACATACGTCAGAAAGGAGCCGGATTTCTGCTACCTCTTCTCTCAAGTGTGCTCCCCCTGATAGCTAATTTATTCCAGCGATGAGTCTCTCCATTAAAGCCCTAGATAAGCGCCATCTAAAAGCAAAAACTGATGATCTCGATAACGACATGCAACGTACTTTGAAATATCCTGGAAATTCTGATCAGAAAGCAGAGGCATATCTGTCCGTTTTACGAAAATATTTACAATATTCGAAAAAAAAATCGAGGTTCCAGACGAAATGACAATCACTCCAGGGTTATCAGTAAAAGACATAATTGATATGGCTTCCCAACACTTCAAAAGCAAGGTTCAAGAAAAAATGAAATCTTTGCCCGAAACAGTTTGATGGGATTCAAGAGGTAAACTTTTAATTTACGGAAGACCCATACCAGGCTCGTACTTACCCGACCTTCTCATGAAACAGTCAGAAAAAAATCGAAAACCCGACATACCCGGGCAGAAGGAATTTATACAGCAAATGAATTGGGAAATTTTTTAATGTAAACGCTGGAAATATTAATGTAGTCTTACTAATAATGTAATCGCTTTAATAAAATTGTATCCCTGTACTAATGTGTCTAGATTCGTTTTCTTCCGATTGTATAACACGAATTCCAAAGCCTGGCTTCCCACTCTTGCGGTCCATGGAATGCAGGCCAGATCTCCCCTATATCTGGAAGGCCGTTAGCTATGGGGGTGCCCAGTGTTCGGTACCGTGCACTGCAGGGGTCCAGTTCCCCCTGCACGTAACCTGCTCGTAGGTAGATGGTAATATTATTCATCTTTGCAGGAGTAAAACAAAACTCATAGATCACAGTACACGCAATGTAGGGTTTAAAAACATTTCAGGTTTAATCAAAATAATAACTTGAACAGTCATAGCATAAGATGTCAGTGTAAAAACAACGACATAATTTAAAAATAATAACATAAAATCAGAGTATCATAGCATAATTTAAAACCATAGTGAATAACACGCATAAGTCAGTAACATAATTTACAAATAATACGTGCGTGACCAATTATATCGTAGAACTAATAATGTAAAATCATAGTAATATAGCATAATTTAAAACCAGAGTGAATAACGTGTATAAGTCAGTAACATAATTTAAAAATAATATGTGCATGACCAATTTAAATCGTAGAAATGTTAAGTAAAGCAGCGATATAGCATAATATAAAAATAATACTGTAGGAATAATAATGCAGCGACAACCATTCAAGTGACGTAGCATAACATAAAAATAATACTGCAGGAATAATAAATCAGTGCTATAGCATATTTTTAAACCAGAGTGAATAACGAGTATAAGTCAGTAACATAATTTAAAATAATACGTGCATGACCAATTTTAAATCGTAGAAATAATAATAATAATGCCAAATCAGAGTATGACAGAGACATAACATAAAATCATAGTACAGTAATAATAAAGCAGTGATATACTAGCATAATATAAAAATCATAAGTGCAGGAGTAATAATAATAATGCAGTGGCATCCATTCGAGTGTCATAGCATAATAAAGCAGTTATATAGCCTGGTGTAGGAATAATAAAGCAGTGATATAGCGTAATTTAAAACCAGAGTGAATACCGTGTTTAAGTTAGTAGCATAATTTACAAATAATATGTGCATGACCAATTTTAAATCAGAGTATCAGAGCATAATTTAAAAATCAGAGTATGACAGTAGCATAATATAAAATAATACTGCAGGAATAATAAAGCAGTGATATAACATAATTTAAAAAATCTTAGTAGCGTAATGAAAATATAATACTGCAGAAATAATAATAAACCATAATTTACAAAATAATACTATATACTGGTATAGTAGTGCAGGAATAATACCAAATCAGAATATGTCATAATTTTAAAATAACCTGTGCATGTTTAAAATAGTAACATACTGTAGAAAGACTTAGAATGTGTCAAAGCAGCTAAAGAATGTAAAATATGGGTATAATAATGTATTTTTAATGAGGTCTGGTCGTTGCTTATCTGACCTGAATGGTTAACTGGAAGTTAAGCTTTGAAACCAAAAGGGAATGTGACACTTTGACCAGGTTTAAAGATCCTCTTATTAAAACTAAAAGATAGTTTTTTATGGAAAGGACGGTTAGTGAGGATGGCCTTGTGCTTGTCAATTTGGACGTTGAAAGGGACGTCAAAAGTGGCTGGGGGACCTCCTAGAATTAAGTCATGGAGAAGCTCCGTAATGTAGCATTCTCTGTTACGCACACTCAATTTAAAGCCTTTGGCTCGGGTGATAGTTTCATCGTTAGAAAGTTCCAGTATATAATTTTTAGGGGCTGTGGAGATGTATCAATCTATAGTGATGTTGGGACCATACTGATCGGTTATCTCGTTTTTAAAATGCCCCATGAAATCAGAGAACTCTGGAATTAATGTGTCGCTGGGTGAGGTTTTAAATATGCATGAATCCGTGTCAGTGTAGAAGGCTCATTGTTTTAATTTAGAAAGCACGCCATATAGAGTGAGGCGTGCTTGGGCGGTAATGTATGCAGCCACGGCAACATTACCTTTAGGGTTTGTGGGGGTGAATTTCTTAGCGGGTCTATAGGTCACTAGGATATGGTCCGAATTGACCGCATGGAGGTCAGTGAGGATCTTGGAGCGATTGTTCTCTAAGTAATTTTATGGGGCTGTCGATGACTTGAGACGCAGGTCTCGAAATGTCTTCTGATACCTTCCCCACAAGCTGTTCAAGACCATTTTAGAGAGACTTCTTTTAATGCTATTATACACGACCTCCTGAGGGTTAATTCTCACCCCCTCTACCTGAAAAAAATCTTCGAAAAATTTTGATTTCTCTGCGTCTGTGTTGATGTTGGCTGGATAACCTGAATTTTCTGCTTGGCCTCTAAGAAAGTGTTGATGTATTTTCCAAATTAGCCGGGGTTCTGGGCGGTGTAAGTAATATTTTCAAAACAT
Source organism: Ryuthela nishihirai (assembly GCA_038380435.1). Lineage (NCBI taxonomy): Eukaryota > Metazoa > Arthropoda > Arachnida > Araneae > Heptathelidae > Ryuthela > Ryuthela nishihirai. The sequence continues at coordinate 6,867,018 of JAWZYU010000021.1, forward strand.
CGTGAATTTTAAGAATTTTGTAGACAGACGGCTTTATACAATTCCAGCGACACGTAAGAGGCTGTGAGAGCTCTCTGTGCTTCGGTATGAGTACATTGGTCTACCTGTGCTAATTCTGCACAAGTGGTGCACAGAGGGAACAACAGTTTGTTACAACAACGGTAGGGTAGTACGGGGATGTAGAGGTCGGGAGGAGGAAACACAGTGCAGTGAATGATGCCAAAATAAGCTTGAAGGGAGTAATCGAAATTTTCTGTGATCCTCCTGGGGTGTTTAACAGGAAAGACTCCACGCTGGCAAATTTACGGATAAAGCGAGTTCACATTGAAATACTTTACGTCACAGTTTTCAACCTTGGTGTCACAAAACAAGGAGAATGTCTCCCATCTTAGAGGAAGGAGCGCCCGCTAATTCTCCTTACCTCTTCTGTCTGCTGATAAATGCGTGCAGCGGTGGGATCTGTTTTGAGTAGCTGGTTGAAATCGTGCTTCCAGCACACTCTGTACCCGTGATCAGGTAAAAGTTGACGGATGCATCGCTGTCTATCCAGAATCCTTAAATAATTTAACCCCATGGTTTGTCCTGTGAGAGGGTGGGTAATGCTGGGACTGAATCATTCGGGACATGAGTGGAAATAACAACCAGCAAAATCCATGGCCTGCTTGGTTTACCTACACAGCTCGTCCAAAAAATAAGGGCCAACTTTGGCTTCACTCTCTGCAGAGCACACGGTCTGGAGGGTGAGATTCTCAGTCTCTGCTATGTAGCCAGGCAAACCCTTTCCTACTCTGTCTGTCACCCGAGGAATAACCGTTCGACGGGTAAATGCCAATCACTCCTTTGGGCATGAATTTCTGTTTGTAGACCTGCAGACAAGCCAAAGAAAGAGTAATTTTAGAAAAAGGGTCTACCCCCGTCATCCCTAAAAATTCCGTACAGAAGCTCTCACAACCTGGCATTAAAGTGTGCGCATCATATTTACAGTATGCAATCATTTCAGATTTAAAATCCCAGTGAGTCCCCTGCACTATTTCGTACCACTGACAAAATAATGGACGTTGGGAATGGGAACTGAATAATTTAAATTTTCTCTCGTACAAAAAGCGTGAGGGAAGAAACCTTTTTTAACTTTGGTGAAGCCGAAAGTTGTAGGAAAAGATCGTAAAGGGGCCTGTATAAAAGAGATAGAAGCAGTAAACCTGATTTTGAGGCTGGGTAAATTAAGAAGAATTTTGTTGCCATTAAAAATGAATTCTGGCCTCAGGCACTTTCTATAGAGGTAATTTAGAACAGGAATGAAATCGAATCCTCTATTGTTATGTGCTAGCAAAGTGACGTCTCTAAATTTAGGCTTACCATTCTCAGTAGACAGCAAGGTGAATGGGGGTTAATAAACCATCCTCTTCCACAGTCTCTATATCAAAATAGAGACAGCTGCCAGTGACTTCACATTCTTTAGCCACTTTCACACACTCCAGTTCTTTCTGCAGACACTGGTGAGGCGGCTCGGTGGTCTGCTAAATGATCCTGCAGTCGACCCACCTGTGTCGATTAGCACAGGTACCGTTGAGAAGATGTGAGGCCAGACACTTTTGGCCTTTAAAGTAACCACGACAGAAGTCACAAAAGTTGGAGGTACCTTTTTTGCCACAGTCTGTCATCATACACGCCTGGCAGATGTTTTTTACAAATGTGAGGCTTGTGGTGAATGGGCTTGAGGCATGGCATGCAGAAACTCAAAGCGCAGAAGTACCCTGCCGGTTTAGTGATGACGGAAAAGTGTTCTGAGTTGTGTAGCAGATAAATGTTTTCAGTATCTTTCTTACCGGCATAGATCACTTGAAAATCGTCCTAAACCCCGAACACGATGATTCTGTATTCGGGGTACAGGTAGGCCTGAAAGGTCACAAGGCTGCTTAAATGCCACACCTGGAGCGGGTATCTCCCCACGCTTCCATTGTATACTGACATGAGTTACGACATTTCTCGACCGTTAGTGACACGCTTAGAGTATACCTGGCACGGTTCACCTTAGCACGACCTTTCAATGCTGACGTGAGTTGTGGGTTTTTTCGCTGATACTACCTCGAACCTCCCACGCTTCTGTTATAATGGAACACCATGCAGACGAGAAGACCACCCCTTGCGCCTTCTCAAAACGACTACCGCTTTCTTATTGCCACCCAAGACTCCAATTCATTGTCAGTAGCGTCTCTTCTGTTAAACGGAACGTGCCATTGGGTAAGATTCACTAACAAGCCATGACCCTTCCGAGAGGATGTTACTTCCCCCTTGAAAGTGGGTGGTTAGCAACGCAGCCCTTGCTGAAGGTAACGTATTCTCCTGACTAAGAAGCAGTCGAAAAGGACATTGTTACCTCTCTATTATCAGCGCACATACCTCTCTAAGCAGCAGTCGCCTATAATTATTTCTTGTCCTCTTAGAACAGGCTTTCTGATGCCCCTCCCTTTAGCGCTGTTGAATGACTTTTCGCCACTTTCACGCTCTCACATTGTGCCAGGTTATTCAACGCACTGGTTTATTGTACAGCCACTAGTATTATCTGCGACACGAACCCAGTATACGGCCTCCAACAAACACTTTCTCCCACCCTCTCCTTTAGAAAAATTACTTGAGTTACGACACTTTTTCAACAATCAGATACTAGACGTCAAGGACGAGGAACTATTCAGAGGCACACCTCCTCCTTGACTGTCACATTTCTATCTCATTCGCTCTTATTGTCACGTTTCCTAAGTACAATGCACGCTATTTTTCCCAACAAAACTCTTCTCAAAGAATAGGTTTCTGCGAACGCAATGGAATGGCACTCATGCTATAGTCCACTCACAATTTCCCAGGAAACGCTCTGCCTTATTATACATCCAGTGGTATTATTTGCGACACAAACCCCGCTTACGACCTCCAACAAACACCTTTACCCTCCCGACTTACTTTGGCAGAAATGAAGCCCACCTAGGACGTCACTGGTAGAGGGGAAAAGAAATGGGGGCCAACCAATAAAATTCGTAGCCCCATCCTAGGATATCGTTGTAGCGACAGTCGAACTCTTCACCGACAGTGGAAATCAAGTTAGGACACCACTGAAGTGGGGGAAAGAAATGGGGAAAACCTAGCAACAGAAAGCATCCACCGATAACACACAGGGATATGGATGACGTCACTTTGAATACGCCCCTTCTGAACAGTAAGCACGACTACTCACGAGTACGAACTGGTATACAAACGGAATCTTACAAGTAAGCAGTCCCAAGTCTCTTCTGAAAGAAATGATCAATCAATCAGCAAACTAGAAAACTCTGTGGTGACAAGCGACCAAGACAACACTTTGTGGTAGAATTCTTGAGAAATATCAAAACTTCGAATATTACATGGAAGCCTTTCAGAAGTATTTAAAAGTGGTTAAAGGGATATTGATAGCTACAGAAAGTCAGCAGACTGGTTCTCAGCTCTACAAAAATTTTCATAAATATAAAAAATATCGCTATTGGGAAACAATCTGGAAATTCAAGTAGTGAAGTTGTAAACGAAATTCTAGAAGTTTTAAATATTCCTTTAAATAAAGATATCTTGGACAAAAAAAAGCAACAACAGCAAGAACAACAGAATTTTATCCGATAATGTAGATATTGTTTAAAAATAAGTTTATTTAGTTTTAAAATCCAGTTTTTAGACCGAATCGCTACACTGCTGCAAAAACTTAAGTTACATATCGAAGTTTTTCAATATTTTGAAAAATATGTGGAAGCCCCTATGACTTGTGTAATTTTTAAACCATATAAGCATTATCCTTCTGATTTCGTAATTTTCAAGTTTTAACAAAGTATATTATGATCCCAGTGGGGTAGCCGATAAGCGGGTTTATAACACTTTTCAGGGCTATCGTTGAAAATCAGATACTCAAATACATCAAACCACCCAGTTAGACTGAAACATGTCAACCCTCACCCCGATTTCAAGTTTCTGTTTGCACCATTATATAATCCATTGTATCGAATGCTCTACTAAAATCGAGAAAGAGAATTCCAAACTTTTCGGTCTGTAGTTTAATACTCCCTTTCAACACTATTTTTGTAGATAGGCATCAGTATAGCAATTTTTAGAGTGGAAGTGACCATTGAGAAGAAATGCTTAAGTTACATTGGCAAAGTACTTTGTTAAGTGATTCACTCATCCCTTTACATGTTTGGTATGTATATTACTAACTCCCACATTTTACTTTCATTTAAAGGGATAATTGTTTTTGTTTCGAATCGATATGCAAAATGTGGCCGTGACCACTGAGCGATCTTAAGTACATCCACCTTAACAGTAAATTAGAAGATGGTTAAGATGATAAAACCGATTTCCAGAAAAGGTATTATGTTAGTGCTCGACTGGTCAGTGCAGCCATAGCTGAAACTATATAAGCTGAATTGTTTACAATATGATTAGCAGATGGCGGTATGACGTTTAGAAGCAATTTTACAGATGTTCAATAGTGTAGGAGAAGCATTATAGAGCATTGCAGAGATAATAAAAATAAATAATCCCTCAAGCTTGCCACAGAGGTCTGACAGGAGGCCTGTCGTTTTATACGCCATGTAGTAGAAGGTCTGTGAGAATGGCGGGATATCAGCAGGAAGAGAATACAAACATCCATGACATCTGGGACTTGAACCCAGGTCCCTTTGAACATTAGCCAAGCGCGCTAACCACTGGGCCACCCGGGACGGCGAAGACAGACAGAAATAATGAGATAACAGAGATAAGCAAGGTCAATTCAATTATTCACAAGCTGACCCCTTTAACATAGGCAGAAATCCACCCATATCATTTGGAACAATGAGAAATGAATTCAGATGATTGCAGTTTGGCAGTCAGTATTCTTTTTTTCGCAAATATTTAGTACTGGCCAAAAATTCGAATAGCGAGTCTTCGATGGTGTTGTACGCATCATTGGACTGTAAAGGACTGGAAAATTGCATATATGATCATTTTGTTAGATGTCAGAACTATAGGTACCAAACGCATGACACAGTGTAGCATTAATGTGTCACATTCATGGTATGAGCTGCTGGAAGGTGAATCATAGTATGGAGAATATCAAATATCACGGATTGGGACTATTATGTTCCCAAGTGTCTATAAAACGTCTCTGCATATTTCAACAACATATCCAATTACATATATCTTGCTATGCTCTATTTCCTCCCTGATAAAGACGGACAGTTTCAGGAGGAATAACGTAGCAGTCCTTCGTTGTAAATCTGTTTGTGAGTGGTTTGAAGACCAGAATGGGGAATTCAATATACTGCCCTGGCCACCCCCAGTCTGCTTCTCTGAACTTCATTGAAAATTTATGGGATGTAGTCAAACGGACCTATGGAGATGTGTTGCACTGACTTCGACCGGGAACTAACTATATTCTGCATTGCAACAAGAGTCGATTCACATCACAGACACCTTAGTTATGACACTGCTCCATGTTAATTTAAGTTCTTTTGAAGTAACATGAGGTCCTATATAATATTGAGATAAAGTTTTTTATATTTTACCCATACAGTGCAGGTGATCTTAATGGGGTGCTGAACACAAAAGTAAATTATTTCTTTAGTTCTGGATTATTCTCCCATAATTTATTAACCATAACGGGAAACCAATTTTTAGTTCGTTTTCAGAAAAAAACTAGCTAAAATTATAACAGGATGATTCGGAACGGTGTTCCAATACTTTTTTCTGAAATGAATGAGATTGAAACAACTAATACGTTTTGTTTTCATACAAAGTGGCCGTCTAACGGTGTCGTAAGTTATGCCGTCTAACGGTTGAAAAAGTTAAAATTCGAAAAATTTCAAACTATGTAATATTTTAAGTGTGTAATTACGTTAGAAATTCGAAATTTTGGTTATGAAATATGAATGTCAATAACGTTGGCATTGAACAATATCAGTATCTTTACTCTCAGAGAAGGTGAGAAAATGTTTTTGTGTTTAAAAATTTTTGTGATTTAAGAGAAAATTGTTGATTTTTAGGGAAAAATTGAAAATTCGTTTTGGGTTGGATAGGTATTGATAAACTAGTATGTATTATTAAGCTACACACTTTTAGAATATTCCAAAAGCTTTAATTGAGGCTTCTAATGGTAGAAAAAGTTGAAAATTTCAAATATTCAAATGACTGTTCCAAATGATGTATTTATGCTAGAAGTTTCAAACTTTGATAATGGAATATGAAGGTCATGATGATTCCATTGGCAACAATAAGTTGACCCCTTAAGGAAGGAAAATGTAGTAATGTTAAGTAGGAAAATGTAACTTTTTGTTTACTTTGTTGTTTTTTAAGACATTAATGAAAAATTCTTTTTGAGTTGAATAGGTTCTAACGAAATATGACGATTAATAGTTTTCAATTCTCCAATTCGACTTAATTTACTAATGTTAGAGGGTGCTAAATACAGAAAATATAAAACTTGAAGTAATATTGTAAGCGATATATTTAATTTAAAAATTTTCTATAATATTTCAGTATAGTAATAATAAATAAATAAATTTATTTTATGTTCAATGAATGATTTGGTTCTTAACCCTAGGGGATAAGAAAATCCAATTTTTTTTTATTTTAACGGATAAATGAGATATGCTTTTTGCGTTTTATAGGGTTAATAATATATGTTATGTACATTTTCCAATCACCCATTAGTACGAATTACTACTGTTAAAGGGTGCAATTTTCGGAAAATCTTCATTTTTTCTGAAAATAAGCTTCCCATATTTGCTAGAAGCGATATGTTATCCTACTTAAAATTCACAGCAGTTTGAAAATTAATCAGATTTCTGACATGTTATTAATTATCATATAATTACTGCCATTATCTCTTCCATTCAGGGCTGTTTGGTGCTGCTAGTGATGAGCATGAAGCGGTTTTTGTAAAAATTAATATTTTTTCGTATAAAATTCGTTACTGAATTTCACAGTTTTTGATAAGTTTTTTCACTTTGTCATTTTTGTTGTTTCAAATCATGATTTAATGCTGTGTCATGTAAATGTGTGCAATGTGGAAAAGCTATGAAATTTAAAAGGTTGTCCCTCTTTTTTGCTGGATTACCTAGTTCGTTTAAAAAATGTAAGTGCTCGAAGCAATATTCAAAATTATTGTAATTAAATTTAAATTTAATTCAAAATGATATTTATTGCTTAAGAGGATATCTTTTGTAACTGAATATTTGATTTTTTAGGATGATAACATGACTACACGCATGATAAATTCAACTTTGGATTACGGCTATGAATATCTTGGTAACACTGATCGTCTAGTAATTACCCCTCTAACTGATAGATGCTATCGCACATTGTACGGAGCACTTAACCTACATCTTGGAGGGGCACCTGAAGGTCCTGCAGGTACCGGCAAAACAGAGACAACAAAAGATTTAGCTAAAGCAGTTGCCAAACAATGTGTTGTCTTCAACTGTTCAGATGGTTTGGACTACATAGCTCTGGGAAAGTTTTTCAAAGTAGGTATAAGTTTTTGATCCTTAACAATGGCATATCCTACATATAAGCAATTATGCAATAACAGCTAAAATTATAACAGGATGATTCGGAACGGTGTTTCAATACTTTTTCCTGAAATGAATGAGATTGAAACAACCCATAACTAATACGTTACACTAATAAGTTTTGTTTTCATAGAAGTGGCTTGACATGCTATGAGGAAGTCTTGGGTTTGATTTGTGCTCCTGCTAAATTCAATTTTTTCACCTAACTCTTGAATTATTACAATATAACAATAAAACTATTACTATTGTTAATAAAACATCCTCTGTTTCGCAGTGATATGGGTGAGTGCCTTACTCTTCTGGTTTACTTTGTTTTCTAGCAGCAAAATGAAAAAAAAGTATTACAATAAGAAAAAGATAGTATTTAAGTTCAGATAGACATATGCCACTACAGATGATTCAAGACACCAATATAACAGTCAGGATGTTAATCCCAGCAGGATCGAATTGAGACAATGCCGGATTTATAATAAGGCGCATTAGTTGCCAGCTAGGGACCACATCGAAAGAAGGGGAGGGAGGGAAGTTCACAAGACATCGTTTAGTTATTCATAAAATTAATACTTTGGATTTAATTACTAATTCTAAAATTGAAATAATTTATACTGTATATGATAATAAATAAATAAAAATTGCCATTATATAGTATTTTTGTTCTGTTTTGTCGCTGTGATAACCATAATCAGTCCTCAAGCTTTTCCCTGTACACCACCTCACTGCTTTCCGCCGTTCGTGGTGGTCAACTCTTTAGAGTGAATTAGGGTGTATCTGAGGCATTTAAGAAGCAAAACATGTGTGGAAGCCACTACAAGTAGTCGTTCCCGAAACTGTTTACTGGAAGCGATTCATCAAGCCCCCTTCTAATACCGAATTCTCAGGGATAGGTATGTGTGGTACTCAGATAATGGTACCAGTGGAAAAGGTCTCTCAGTCACAGGGCGTTATTCAATAACACTGACGTTGACCAAAAGCCTTCAACATATTTCTCTCTAAGCGCTGAGCGCGTTTCCTTATTTTTAAAGAATTGAATTGGTTGTAATGAAGACGGCAGGTGTCGTCTGGTAAGAAAATGATGAGTTTAAATGATGATGATTTCGTTCGAATGATGGGTTTGAAAAAAATGTCCACTTTTATTTGTCTTTGAACCATGCTGCCTCTTTATAATTATCTCCCTTAAAACACGGAAGTGGGTGTAATAAGGCTGGACTTCAGAACCAGAGGATAAGTTCACATTTATTTCTTATCGAAATGCCGAGATGATTTCTTAACACTGACAATTTGGTTTTGGAAGTTGGTAGTTCTTCCTCCTCATTCTCGTTCCGCTCGTCATCTTCCTAACCTCTTCTGCTAGCTCACTCTCTGTTATCGCTTGGTATCCGGGATCACCTTCATCTTCCTCTACTGCAAGATTCCTTCCTCAGTTACTTCCCCTTCGCCAGCTTTATTCATGGTTTTGTGGTAGACAATGACTTCACATTCGTCAACGAAGAAAGATACTGGTGTACTGCGACGTTACAGACTGGGAATACCCAACGAGGAAGCACAGCATATTGTCCGGACTGTTCGCAAAAAGGAACGCTACTGATCCATACATATAAATAAAATGTCTATACTTGATTTATACACAATTGAAAACGTGCATGTAAAAGTCACCTTTGTGCTCAGAAAGTGAATACCTGCGGGAAAACTAGCGTTACATTGCACACAACGTAATTGTACGCAACGTAACACACAAAAATGAACGTTCTTGATTCACTACCTTGTTGCAGACGAACATGTGAAATTCAGACTCATGTTTTCGAAACGTTGATGGTTGGAATTAATTGAAGAAGAAGAAACAGAAGAACAGCGTAGATTTACCAATGCATACAAAAATCTTATGACTTGTAAGAAATATAACACTGCTGATTCACCCTTCTACAGAAAATGTGTCTATTTGATTTACACACAACTGAATACGAATATATGAAATTCACACTTTTGGACCAAAGAGTGAATACTTGAAAGGAAACCATTGTTGCCATTTCACTATTATGCTTATTCGTAAGAAAAATAAGCAAAACGGTTTCACATGAGCGTGCAATACGTGCATGTTTGATTTACTCTCGTAATGAAAATACTTCTGATATTTGGCAACTGTGTATTGAAAAGTGAATACATGTGGGATAAATATTACTAGTGTTCGCATGAGTAAATACTGTAAGAAAAATAAACAGGAAAAGATTCACCCTTGTCGAGAAATATGAATGTTTCTGGTGTAGAAATGGGTAAATTGTTTCTAAGGTGCTCATAAAGGGTGTATGTTAATGTACCTAATGAAAATATATAGGTGAATATATATCACATATGCATGTCATCGAAAAAGTGAATACTTAAGGCAACAATAACCAGTTTGACACTTGCATATTAAATCTGCTTGCACACTTGATAAAAACAATTATATTCATTCTTTTGTGTTAAAAGTTTGTAAATGGTAGCAGATAGTCACAGGAAGAACAGCTATGCACCAATCCCCTGTGACCGACCCCGCCTTCTCGTGGTGCAGACCGTTAGTACCTTTCAAAAGAGATACTCTCTTGTGGAAGTGAACGGAAGGGTGGACAACTATGGCTACTTTTCGTTTTTTTTCTACCCTTCTGAGGAGTGGTCAACCACAAAGGGTCCTGGTGCTGACCATATAAACCCACTGGACTGGACTGATTAAGGCTCTGAGCTTGATTATGGATCCTGAATTTGCTGCACTGGTGGGCTTCTGTGGAGGGAAAATCTTTTTTTTCCCACAAAGTTTGTTTGTGGGTTGACAGCCCCAAGTGAATAGATTCACAGGATACGTTTTATCAGCTGGTGGATAATCCTGAGCAGAGGACATAGCAGTCATCTGAACTCTTGCTTCTACTGACATCGTCAAATTCTACATTGGAGGATGTCTTCTAGTGTAGATGGCTTCAGCCTTTAGTATCAGGGGAACGGGTCTTTACCCCATGCCTGATTAGGGGGCTGTTCGATATTGTCGCCTCTCTGTGTCTCTCAAAAAGCACATTTTCTCTAAATTTCCTACTAACCATTTCCTCTCCATAGGTAGTTTGAATGTGAGGATTCTGCACAGAAATTATTCTCTTGCTTTACTCATATGAGAATTCCACCTTTATAATTTAGATATTCTCGGCTTTCAAGAGACCAGATAGACAGATAAAGGTCAGATTCTTAAAAATAATCTTAAATTTCTCTTTTCAGGGAGGGAAAATAAAAAGCATCTCCAAGGCGTAGGTTTGCTCCTCAGCAGACACGTCATTGATGCTCTTCTAGGATATGAGTGCATTAATGAAAGGTTTCTTACAGCAAAATTTCAGACAAGCGTTAAAGACCTGAATGTTATCTGCTGTTATGCCCCCACTGAGGATGCCGATGAGGATGAGAAGGATAGGTTTTATGAACAACTTCAGGATATTTCGAATTCTGTCAAGAAAGGAGATATTACCCTTGTTCTTGGTGACTTCAATGCCAAAGTTGGTACTGACTCTGACCTTTGGGGAGGAGTAATAGGCCCTTTTGGTATTGGTAGCTGCAATGGCAATGGGCAGCGTCTCCTGCAGGTAAGTAAACTTAAAGGTTTGAGAATAACTAACACATATTATAAACACTGCGACATACGTAAGTACATTTGGGTTTCACCAGATTGGCTGCATAAGAATGTGACTGATTCTGTTAGGAATACCAGGTCTTATAGGGGAGCTGAAATTGGATCTGTCCATTACCTTGTTAAAAGTGTCTTGCAACTTAAACTTAAGACGTGTTGCGTTAAGGTTAAAAAGTTTCCTTTTTTCTGAAGCTCTGAAGACCCTACAGAACCAAGGTGAGTATATACATATAAGGTGGCGCACAAGGTTATGTTTTACCAAGGTCATTCGAGTGTTGGGGTGGGGGTGGCTCAGTCGGTAGCGCGCCAGGCTCGTAATCTGTAGTTCCCAGGTTCGAGTCCCAGCTGGGTTAGCGTTGAGATTTATCTCCGCAAAATTCCCCGCCCTGCCCACGGTCAGTAGGGGACACCGAGGGCTTGGAAATGCCGCCGTCCGTCGGAAGGGACGTTAAGCCGTGGCCTCGTGTGCGGGAGAGCCATACCCTGTGCACGTTAAAGAACACGCTGGATGGCCTTGACGGGAGGCTACCATCTGTCTCCCAACAGCTGTTCCAGTGGGTCCCCTCCCCCAACCTTCTCTGAGCCTACGGGGTCCATGTGACCTGGCCATTTAGCCCATGGTGTGCAAAAAAGTGCCGTTCAGAGGTAAAACAACCCAACCCAACAACATTCGGGTGTTGCTGAGAGGGCGTACTCTATGACGTCACTGTGGGGAGAGCTCAGCTAATGTACTTAAATAATCGTACGTTCTTTCGTGTTTTTCTTTGCTCTTCGGATGGTGAATTTCTCTCTCTGTGTGAAGTCTTTCAGGCAATTTTTGTTTCTTTTTATCATGCCGAACTCTGCAATAGTAAATTACATGAGTAATCCTTGGAAGAATAAGAAAAACAATGTTTTACGTACATTCGAATAAGAAGCAAAAATTAGTGTGAAGTGGGTGCTGCAGTGTCGGCGTGGAGATATGTGGTTAACATTTTTCATACAGCTGTTACGATCATTAGCATGCAAGATTTATGAAGGCAACTCTTAGGACTACCTATTAAGCGTAGATTAAATGATAATGCCATTCCAGATAGAAAAAAAAATCTGTCACATAAAAAATTCAGTCTTGTTATTATGACCGCTTCTACTCCAACAGACGATTATTATCAAGGGAAACAACGAAATGATTGTTGGAATAAGAAATCGATCGTTCTGAAAATTACGTCAATGTACCCAGTAAAATGGTTAGCATTATCTCAGGTAATTGATAATTTAAATCCCTTAGCTTATACTGTACTGAAATTTGAAAAAAAAAATTGAAAGCTGTATTTTGGCCAGGCCACATTAAATATTTTTTGGGAAGGAATAAAATTTAAACCACTACTCACGGCGAGAAAAAATATATTTTTATTATTTTCATTAAGATTATTAACATAGTTGGTAAAAAGATAAGTTGAAATAAATATCTGGTGCTTTAATTCGATCGAATTTAATTTTAAGAGCATATCATAATAATTTCTCAGATCATTAATGGAAATTCTATAGTAATTCAGTATAAATTACCATATAATATTTTGTTAATTTTTATATATTATATTTATTATTATTATTTGTAACTGTTATTAACTTTTAAGAGCAATTATTTAAATTGAATTATTGCTGTTAAATAGTCCGATATCCTTAACTCCAAATACAGAACGAATGTTGTTAAGATTCATTCTTTGCTTAGAGTTGTTTTATTTAGCTTTATTTATTAGTTTCATTTAGTTTGAAATAGATTTCAGATCTTTAAATCGTCTTCACTCACACTTTTTCAAAAAATGATTATTTAAGATGTTTCCTAGTATCTCAGTTGCTATTGACATAAACGGAAATGTACCTAATAAATCTGTATCTCAGTTACTATTGACATAACACGGAACTGTACCTTATAAAGTGACTACTGAGTGTGTATCTATAACAATAAATATTTCCCTGATAGCTAGATAGACCTCTAGGGATAGGAGATGTTATCCAAATTCAGTACCGCAAGTCGCGCATTTGCGCAAATGCGTGACTGAAACTCTGGTCATATATAGCTGTCAGCTTTGGCTTCCCCAAACATTCGTCGTGAGAAGCGTAATGGGAAAGGAGCGGGATTTAGGTGCATTTGATAGAGGACAGATAGTAGGTGCCCGACGGATGGGACACTCGATCTCCGAAATTGTCAGCGAACTTGTATTTTTTTTTGTATGACAGTTTCAAGAGTGTTCCGGGAATATGGAAATTCTGGCAAAAAACTAGCACCCGGACAAACTGCAAAGGGCAACCAGCCCTGTCTGATCCGCATCGTATGGACCGATAGGGGCCAGACGTTATCTGAAATCACCTCCCATCTGAACGCGGGTTCCAGCCGGGAAGTCATTTCACAGACCGTGCAGTACTCACTTCACCGTCTAGGCTTTGGGAGCCACCAACCTAATGAGAGTCCCACTTCTAACGGCACAACACCGGGCTCAACGCCTTGCCTGGTATAAAGAACATCGATACTGGACCATCGAAAATTGGCAGCGGATAGCCTGGAGTGATGAATCCCGATTTAAACTTCATCACGCTGATGGGAGACTTCATTCGTGTCACCAATGAATCCATGGATCCTGCATGTCAGGTGGGAACAGTACAAGCTGGTGGTGGCTAAGTGATGGCCTGGGGTGTCTTCAGGTGGATGTCTATGGAACTCTTCGTATGTGTACCGACGACTCTCAATGCATCCTCATGGCTGACCATTTAAACCCATTTATGACCATCATGCATCCCAACGGACATGGACCAGCAAGGCAACTGTTCATCTCACAGGTCCAGGTTGGCTACTGCATGGTTGCAAGGAGCATTATGCAGACTTTGAAATAATGAATTGTCCACCTAGAAGCCCAGATTTAAATCCCTTCGAAAATCTTTGGGATACCGTCGAGCAGAGTGTTCGGGCCTGTGTCCCATCAACGACGACCTTCAGAGAATTGTGGACTGCTCTAGAGGATGCTTGGGTCGCCATACCTTGCGTAAATGCGGAACATTGACGCAAGCTTGTGGAGTCCTTGCCTCATCGTGTGGCAGCCGTTATTAGACCAGAGGGTGTCCAACACGTTACTAGGTTGCTATCCCTAATTCAATGGCACTTCAGTGTATAACTTCTTCGTTTTTAGAAACAAATTACAAATTATTTTTCGGTTCGATAGGTACTGATGGAATAATATGCTTCGTACTTTGGAATATATAGTGGAATATATAATTGTGCCTTCTAACGGTTGAAAAAGTTGCAAATTGGAAACTTTTAAACCAATATTACAAGCTATGAAATTTATGTTAGAAATTCGAAATTTTGGTTTTGAAATCTGAAGGTAATTAAGTTATCATTGACAATATTAATTTTCACTTTACTCCCAGGGGGTATTAGGTTGGGTTGTTTTACCTCTGAGCGACACTTTTTTGCACACCATGGACCCCGAAGGCTCAGAGAAGGTTGGGGGAGGGGACCCACTGGAACAGCTGTTGGGAGACAGATGGTAGCCTCCCGTCAAGGCCATCTGGCGTGTTCTTTAACGTGCACAGAGTATGGCTCTCCTGCACACGGTGCGTTAACGTCCCATCCGACGGACGGCGGCCTTTCCAAGCCCTCGGTGTCCCCTACTGACCGTGGGCAGGGCGGGGAATTTTGCGGAGATAAATCTCAACGCTAACCCAGCTGGGACTCGAACCTGGGAACTACAGATTACGAGCCTGGCGCGCTACCGACTGAGCCACCCCCTCCCCGGGGGGGTATTAGGAAAGCGCATTTTTATGTTAATTCTTAATTGCTTGTTTTTATTTTTTTTAGATAAAAATCTTTTTAGGGTTGATCTCTTCGAATCTCTGAATAGGTTTAATTGTGCCCACTGATGGCAGAAAATTTTTAAAAATTCAAAACTTTTAATGGATATTGAAACCGATCTTTTTGAGCTGGAAACTCGGCATATTTGTGCTGCAGTGTGATGATCAAGGGGTTTACACTAGGAATACCAAGCTGTCCCTTTACCCCCAGGGGTATGGGAAAACGGAACTTTTTGTTGTAAGAGATTAATGATTTCTTAAAAACGGTACTAACGGAATATGATGCAAAAAGCTTTAATTTACATCGTTAGAAATCGTTAAATGTAGAAAATGTAAAACCTGATATAATATTTCAAATGATATATTTATGTTAGAAATTACTATTTTCTGGTGGTACACATGAACATGAAGTATACTTCATGTTCATGTGTTAAAATTCTACCAGATACTTTTTAATCTTTTTAAAAAATTGGCACTAAATTAAAAATAATAATAATAATATTTTAATATACACTGGTTTCCATAAATTGAGGAAAACTCAGAAAAATTATGATAAACAAAAAACTATATGAATGATCTTAATGAAATTTGAGGGAAACATGAATTACAATTCTAGTTTCAGAATGGCATAAAATATTTTACACTTGAAACATTTTTCGTCAAAAACAGGAACTTGTCCAAAAATGAGGTGTCAGAATGCAATGGGCAAAATTCTTTAATAAGGAGTGTGGTCAACCCTTACAGCAATGCAGGAACGACAGCGATGTTCCATGCTGTTTATGATGTTGTGAATCAGCTCAGTAGAGAGTAACGGCCATTGTTCCTTTAAAGCAGTAATAAACTCCCCCTTTGTTGCAGGTAGCGGGTTGAGGGCAGGAATACGTCTCCCTAGAGCATCACACACATTGAGCATGTGTGTGAGTCATTTAGATCGGGAGCTCGAGCTGACCACACCATGTGCATAATGGTCTCCTCTTGAAAATATTATTCCACTAGTCCAGGGGTCGGCAACCTATTAAAACGGAAGAGCCAAAAGTTACAATTTACAAAATTTCCCAGTTTTTGAAGAGCCACTAAAAATTTTCGTTTTAATATTATAGTATTTGCTTATATATATTTGATTTTTGATTTAAAATAAACGGCTTTAAATACGAAATAATATTTATTCATATAAAAACACAAATATAGATAATTACATCAATGGGAGCATTGGCTTTGATGCCTTTTGAAAGTTTGATTAAATCTGGCTTATAACTTGTTGTTTTAAGTTTCAAGCACGACTCTAGATTTTTATTTGTTAGTTGACTTCTAACTTTACTTTTTATTATATTCATGCAAGAGAACGCTTGCTCGCACGAATATGTCGACCCGAAGATCGTGAGCACTCCATATGCCAACTTCTTCACTTCACTGTAGCATTCTGGAAGACTATTCCATGCGTCGAATATGAGGGCCTCAACTCGCGGCATTTCTTTTAGAGCTGTCCACTTGTGCTGCGGGATGTGCATGCATTTCTGGACCTCCAACTCTTCCAACTTGCTCTTGAGTTCTGTGAACTTGCCACTCCACAAGTCTTTGGTTTTCAAATCCAGCAATTGCATTTGAAGCGATCCAGCATCAACTTCAAATGGCTCAATGTTGATCTCATTTGTATTTGTGTTGAGAGGATTTACTATGAACGCGAGAGTACTTTTGTTTGTTTTGAATTGCTCGAATCTCTCAGCGAGTCCATCCTTCATTTTTTTTATAGCTATGCTGAAGTAATTCGTGTCAATAGTTGCATTGGTCTCATCGCGATATTGCTTCAAATTTTTAAAATAAAGTAATTTACCGCTCTCTATGTCTTCAACAAAAAGAAGTAATTTTTTTTCGAAACAAACTACTTCTTCAAGCAAGGCGTAGGCTAGGTTGCCCTTTCCTTGTAGTTTTAGATTTAGTTCATTTAGTTTCATTGTGGTATCTACCATGAAGTTGAATTTTTGCAGCCATTTGTCTTCTTCCAATTCGGGATGGTAAATACTTTTTTCATTGAGGAATGTTTTTATTTCACTCAAGCACAAAGCAAAACGTCGCAATACGTCACCTCTGGAAAGCCATCGCACTTTATTGTGCAGACGTAGGTCAGAAAACTAGCTATCTATTTCTGCAAGGAAATCTTTAAACTGGCGATGGTAGAGTGCTTTTGCCAAGATGCTGTTAATAATCTTAATTACCAAGTTCATGACCTCAACTATTTCGGCCGGAAATGTTTGGGCACAAAGCGCTTCTTGATGAATTATGCAGTGAAACGTTAGAATTTCGTGGTTTATTTTTTTCTGAAGAATTGATGTTACCCCTCTATGTATTCCTGTCATACTTCCGGCTCCATCATTTGCTATAGAAACAATTTTATTGATATCGATTCCATTGTCTTCCAAACGTTTTTGCACAGCATTTGCTATATCTTCTCCACGAGTCTGCCCTGAGAGCGGTAGCAATCCTAGCAGTTCTTCTTTTGGACCTTGGGACGACATATACCTGACAAAAAGGGTAACTTTTGCCGTGTCTTTTATGTCGCAAGACTCATCTATAGCAAGTGATAAGGCAGAAGCCAGTTGAATGTCTTCCACTTACATATGTGTTACATTTGAAGACATTTTAGAAGTTCTATCTTGTACTGTTTTAGCAGATAATGGCAAATCTGTGATTTTTTTCATGATTTCTGCTTTGTTTTTAAAATCACGAAACAGTTCTTCAGATGCACGTATAAAACAATCTTTGACGTACTCACCATCTGTGAATGGTTTTCCTCTTTTTGCAATTTCTAATGATACTGCAAAGCTTTGCCAGATTTACATTATTGGATGATTGCGCCCAGTTCCTTAACATGGAACTTGACTGTGTTTGATTTTTTTGGAGCTCTTCAACAGCTTTTTTTCGTGCGTCACCGGTTGGATATTTACCAGCAAACTGGGTATGTTTTGTAGTGAAGTGTCTCTCCAAATTTGACTTCTTATTGTGTGCGAGTTTTTCGTGGCAAATGAGACAAGTCGGAAGGCCATCTGTGTTGCATATGAACGCAAAGGACTCCGTCCAAACCTGATTGAATTCTCGGTTTTCTTCTTCAGTTCTCTTTTTTTTTACCAGATGCCATGCTGGCAGCGGAGCTGAAAAAATGATTTTTTTAAATATTACTTAACTATCTAAAACGGCCAACAATTTATTAACCATTATTACTACGTTAACACGATCCTCAGATATATAATCCAATTCTGTTACTGACTTACATACCTTTGAGAAGATAATACGCTTCGAAATCGAATTCTTCTTGAAACAACAAGCGAATAAACACGCAAAAACCGCAAGCGATTAAATTAACACAGATGCAACGTAACGTCGACAGCGCTATCCGAGGACAACTGACTGACAACACGTCGCGATGGTGGCGGTGCGGGTGAGACGCAAATGGAATGCAATTGGCTGAAAGATAAACATGGTCACAGAGTCTCATCTCTCAGAACAAAACAATAGTTCAAATTTATCTCATTACGGTCATGTTAAACGTAGCGATATGTAATTAACGATTATGAAAATAGAAGCTATTGATAAATTAGGTACTTAAAAATATATTTTCTTATTTTTTAAGGGTTTTGATAATAAATTATAAGTTTTTTGCGTATGGAACTGGAGAGCCGCAACTTTACATCAAAAGAGCCGCAGGTTGCCGACCCCTGCACTAGTCGAGCTCTGTGTGAATGAGAGTTATCGTCTTGTAAGATGAATGTTTCACCTATTGCACCAACGTAAGGACGTACATAAGGGTACAGAATGTCATCTCTATACCTTTGAGCATTGAGGTTCCCATTCGTCAACACATATACGGTCCACCTAAGAAAATTTCACCCCAACACCTACGCTACCTCTGCCGTAACTGTCTCTTTGACGGATGTTACAGGGATGATAGCTGGTACCTCGTTCTCTTCATATCAAACAAAGTCCGGAATCACTCTGCAAGCAATATATGGACTCATCTGTGAAGATTACGGACCTCCATTGCTCTTTTATCCAGTTAACATGCGTGCGTTTCCAATTCAATCGCTCTCTCCTGTGACGTGGCTTGAGGGGTATACAAATTACTAGCCTTCTAGCGTACAGACTACACTCATGAAGCCTTCTAGCGTACAGACTACACTCATGAAGCCTTCTACGCACAGTTGAAGCTGATACAACCCTTCTAGTGGCCGCTGCAAGAGAGGATCGTAGCTGAGAGGGAGTAGACGTCCTGCTCCTTCATGCTGTTAATCGCAGATATATTGATCTTGTACAGTGGTCGTAACTCTAGCCCTTCCTTGGCTAAACCTCCGAAACGCGGAATCTGTGTTAAGAAATTGATTCCACAGTCTATGGACCATGGAAGGACTCATATTCAGCCATCGTGACATGTCTGACTGACTTTGACCTACTTCGAGCTGGCCAATAGCACTCCACCACAGTTCATTTGGCAAATGATGTCTCGAGGTCATTTCGAAATTCTTTACTCACATTTACAACACAAAATAACGATCCACTTCAAAACACCCATTTTTTTCCCGCTATCCGATTACGCAAATTGACGCAACCTAGAATAATTTGCATACGATATGCTCATTTGACATTACGTAAGGAAAACGTAAAACTTACTGGTTACATGAACAATTTGGTGAGGATCGCACAATATTTTGACGAATTATCGCCATTTTCCCCATTTTTCCACAATTTATGGAAACCAGTGTAGTATAACTATTATACTATATATATATATTGATAAATAATTTTTTTATGACTGATTAGATCCTCTATGATCTTTACATAGCAGATGAGAAAGTGGAAATTTTACATTTTAAGGGAGAAATGAGAAAAATTCTTTTTGCATTGAATAGGAATAATAATATATAGTACTATTTATATTTTCCAATCACTCACTGGTACGAATTACTACGGTTAAAAAATGCAAAATTCAGAAAATGAAAAACTTCATTTTGGTTGAAAACGAACATCCTATATTTGCTAGAGGTGATATGCTATTCTTCTACCTAATACTAGTTAGCTTTAGGGCAGAAATAATATCAGTGAAAGCTCCAGAGATATGTAACTGCATAAAATAACTGGAAGAACGCACATCCTTTCTGGTGCACATGGGAATCTTGTTTTCAAAGAGATCTAAGTTTTTCGTTTTCCTACCTTTTTATATTCTAAAAGTTTTTATTTGAGCTAATAGATGATGGGGGTGGGGGGTGGAATGCAAGTAGCAGTATTTTATTAGTAATTATACAATACAAAAAGTATTTGTCTTTTATTTATTAAATTTGAAAAGTTGCTTTCCTCACACGCCTCAGGAAAAAGGGGTTAAATTATTGCTATCAGTAGAATACTCTATCACCGAAATTTCAAATTTCTACCATAAATAGATCACTTGCAACATTTGTTAAAAGTTTCGCCTTTTCCATATTTAGTGGTCTTTAACGATATAAATTAAAACTACCTAAGTATTTAAAAAATGCAAATTATAATATTTCCTTAGTACAAATTCCAACTAAAAATGCGTTCCCCAATTATCCCTTAAAACAAAGTTTGCAAGTTATTGTTGCCAATCGAAACTCTGTGACCTAATTCCACCATTAAAATTTCAAATTTCTAGCATAGATCTATCGTTTGCAAATTTCTTTTAAAATTTTGCAATTTTTACAGTTTTCCACCTTTAAAGGGTGCAGTTTATACTCGGGATTTCGGAAACTGCAAATCGTAATAGTTCTTCAGTAACTATGCAACACCCCTCCCAAAAAATTAATTTATCTTTAAAAACAAAAATCTATTAAAACAAAAAGTTGCGTTTTCCAACCCTCCCTAAGTATAAGGGATCAGCATGTTGTTCCCAATGGAAACTTCATTACCTTCACATTCCACCACCAAAATTTAAAATTTCTAGCCTGAATACATTGTTCGTAATATTCGTTTGGAATTTTGGAATTTTGAAATCTTTCCATCATTAGAGGGCGCAATTATAGCGTTTCATAGATTCTGAAAGTGCGAATCATAAAATTTCGTCAGTACCTATTCGACACAAGAAGATTTTTTAATTTTTCTGTATAAGAAAAAACGTTCGATGTCTACAGACGGACATACAAAACAGAGAGACAAAAAGTGAAACTATTATCTCGTTTTTTTATAAACGAGATAAAAACAACGGAGGGTTTTTGATGACGTGTTGCTCTCCAGGGCTGGCGTTTCGGGCTTTTTATGCAGCCATCCCCTTCCTGATGGTGCTTGCTAGTCTAGAACCTGTTGTGTATTTAAGAGCATGTACAAGTGTTGACATATGATATTTTGAAATTTTTTTGTTATAGTAAAATAATAATTTCTTGCATAAGAAGATTCTCAAGAAACGAGCATTTGAAAATCGTATTTATCTCGAGAAATTCTGGAGAAGAAACTCTAATAGTTTCATGTACCATGCACAATGTACGAAGATAAGTCAGAAAATAAGGTTCTCAGTTTGTTCTCCACCAAACTAACAAATATCTGGGGCTGTCCACCACAGAATATTAGTACCAAATAGTTACTAAGTGCCAATTGTCATCACTGTTACACATCCGTGCTATGAGATGTAGATTCAGAGTGAATATAGCGAATATAACTGCACGTGTATACGAAGGTGTAGATCCGAGCAGTAATTCGGTTAATGTGGGACAGAAGATAATGGGTGGAAATACATTAATAAGCTTGTGGCTATTTATATCTCGTATTCTCTGTCAGTGCAATGTGAGAGGTAATATTTCCAAATAGAATGTAGTGGGAGGAATGATGCTGTGCCCTGGGTCACGAAGTAGTGGATGAGAAATTCTGCGCCTGACATTGGGCAGCTGTTCATCACCCACTGCGTAATCCAAATATGAACCCCGTCTAATTTTCATTTGTTTGGGAAGCTGAGGAAGTATCTTAAAGGATGAAGTTTTCCATTGGATGACGCTGTCAAAGAGGAAGTCACAACGTGACTTTAGAACTAGGATGCAACCTTCTACTTCAAGGTTTTGATAAGCTGATCGACCATTACGACAGAAGTCTTGTTAAGTGGTGATTATGTGGGAAAATAACACTTAAATGTGGGGCATTTTGTGTATATTGTCTTAAGTGTAATTATCTGCTCTCCACAGAAAAAAATAGGGAACCTTATTTTCCGATTTACTCTTGTACTTCAGTACAAGATTTTACTTTTTAATGAGTTCTTCAAAGTTTCATACACTAACCTCTCTTTTATGACCTTATACACCCTTTTGTATATATATATATATGACATAATGAGATTATCAGCTATCATGAAAAATAACTAGAAATAAATCGTATTTTTCTCTTTTAATAGGGTCTTGCTTCCTGTGGAGCTTGGTCCTGTTTTGATGAATTTAATCGTATAGATCTAGAAGTACTTTCTGTAGTAGCACAGCAAATTTTGACTATCCAAAGAGGAATAAATGCGGGGTCAAAATCCTTATTATTCGAAGGGACAGAAATTAAACTGGATCCAACTTGCTCAGTTTTTATTACAATGAATCCAGGCTATGCTGGTCGATCAGAACTCCCTGATAATTTGAAAGTGAGTGGCAATTTTATTAATGTAATTTCTTTAGTTATTCATTTTTTATTGTTTATTATTATAAAAATTAAAGAATCTGCTATTCAGTTGCAATGACCGAGAGAAATGGGCGGTGAAATTTAATACGGATGAAAAGTTCTCAGAGAAGATATGAGTTTTTTTTTTTAGTACTGAGACGCAAAAAACTTCATTGTTATCTCTTTGTTATGAGAGGTAAACGATTATGTCAAGAATCTAGGATTCAAACAGGAACTCTTATAGCTGCAGAGTCGCCTGAACTAATTTGGTAACATTAACCGACTGAGCTGATATGTTAAATAGAAAAGCATGAACTCAAAAGTTGTATAATAAATTAATGGGAAAATCAAGGTTTAATCCTAGTTTCTTTTGATTATATATGCCTGATGATCTATCCCTGCTGCTAGAGCTCCACAAATGCAGTAATGGAATCTGGGACACACACACCATAAGAATCAAAGTGTAATTTTCCTTCTGGGTTTATTTATTATTTTAAACATTGATATCCTCTGAGAATACTACGATTGTCTTTAATGAATATTGCAAATACCGTTAGGATTTCACCGAAATTTTCTTGAAGTAGATGCATTTCTCAAGAAAGAAATAGATTTCAAAATAAAAAGTTGCTACATGATTAAGATATACATCGAAGAGCCAAAACATTACGACCAGCGCTACTTTATGCAAATCGAAGCAAGTACAGGTAAATGACGGCGGTGTGAAGGTCATGAAATGGTATAAATAACATCTGATACTGAGCTCTGTTAATCAGTGTTATTCTTGTTCTTCAGATGGGAAAGGCAGCGGATTTCAGTGCGTGTGACAAAGGCCAAATTGTAATGGTAGACGACTGGGTCAGAAAGCATTTCCAAGACGGCAAGTCTTGTGGATGAGGGACTCATGGTCAACCATGGTTAGTAACTTTAAAAAGTGGTCCGATGAGGGTCAAACCGCCGGCAAGGTATGGGACGTCCATGGCTCATTGATGCTAGAGTTGAGCGAAGGCTATCCCATATGGTACAAGCCAACAGAAGGGATACTGTGGCGCAACTCGCCCGTAATATGAATGCTGGTGACGGGAGTAATGTGTCACTACACAAAGTACTGCTGAAAATGGGTCTGCGTAGCCGCAGGCCTCTCCGAGTGCCCATTTTAATCTCGGTTGAACACCGAAAGCGCCTACAATGGACACGGGAGCATCAAAACTGGACTGTGAATAATTGGAAGAAGGTCGTCTAGTCTGATGAATTTCGTTTCCTGTTGCACCATGAGGATGGCCCGGTACGTGTGCGTCGTTTACCTGGGGAAGTGGTGGCACTAAGATGCATTGTGGGACGAAAACAAGTTGGTGGAGGAAGTGTAATGCTTTGGGCAATGTTTTGCTGGGAAACCCTGGGTCCAGTCATTCATGTACAGGAACTATGACGTCTACCACCTGCCTAAACATCCGTGCAGACCAGGTACATCCTTTCATGGCAACGTATCCTTCATTGCCTCTAGTAGTGCCTTCTTTCAGCAGGATAATGCACAATGCCACACTGCAGGATTGTTCGAGAATGGTTCGCAGAACATGAGGAAGACTTCCAGTATTGCCTTATCATCCGAATTCCCGAAACATCAATTCAATCGAGCATCTGTGGTTTGTGTTGGAACAGCATATCCCATCTGCTGCGGCTCAACCAGGTAACTGTTAGTTTCAAGAAAGTCTGTTTAAACTGATCCCATTCTTCGTTCGGTCCTTCGTAATGACTAATCAATTCATCGTGCTAAGGTGTAGATATATCAAGGTTTTTCATAGCTTCAGTGTTAAAGGTAAACTCTTTTAACCTTAGCATAATATTTCCCAGCTTAGACTACAACATACTTTTAACATGGTAAAGATCCAATTTCTGCTCCCCTATATAATCTGCTATTCCTAACAGAACTGGAGTGGGGTTTGGCTCAGTCGGTAGCACACCAAGCTTGTAATTTGTAGTTTGCAGGTTCGAGTCCCACTTGGCCAGTGTTGAGATTTATCTCTGTTAACACTCACCTTGCTCTTGGTCAGAAGGAGGACGCCGATGGGCTTGGAAAGACCGCTGTCCATGAGGTGGGATATAAAGTCTTTATTTTGTGTGCAGGAGAGTCATACTTTGTGCACGTTAAAGCCTTTATTTTGTATGCAGGAGAGTCATACTCTGTGCACGTTAAAGAACAGGCTGGATGGCATTGACATGGGAGGTTTGGTGCATTTCCTGATTGTTTTAGGGTGGTGCTAATCCTAAAAAATTTCATTATCCGTGGAAATATTTTAGATGCTTCATACAGTAGCATGGTCATGAGATTCATGTTGGCGGAGTGCGGGGGGATATTCCTTTGTTTCTTATATATAAATGCCAAACAGTCTTAGTGAGATCTTAGTGAAATTTGTTCTCTTCGTTTAACCTCAAAGAGTGGTTTGCCACGTTGAAACAAAAAGCGCTATCTATGCTGATGTCTCAAATAAATTTTATATCTCTTTTTCGTCTTCTATTTATCCCCTCGGTGCCCTGCTGTCACTCGCCTGAATGTTTGCATTGTGATGCAACACATATTCATGGAAAGGAGGATGCTGGTAGTTACTTGATGGTTCCCTTCTGCTCTTATCAGCTCAAGAATTACTGGGTTCGCCCTTTGGCTTGTCTGTAAATGGGAGATCGTCCCCAGTATTAATTTGCTGGTGGACTCTACCTGTTTGGACCAACCATGCAGTGTTGTGAGGGCCTTGAACATGCCCAAGTATAGATTTCTGAGTTTTTTCACACTTTTATTTTTCCTCCGATTTTTAATTTGTGATGACGTGGCTCACTGGCTGTGTGGGTTTAATGCCTGTGCATCCATGGCGTCTCATCGTGCTCCCCTGGTTGTGCTCCATGGTGGTTGGGGACCTTTGGCACTAAACCACAATTTATCAACATGCAGTCTAAAATTGTTTTTTTTTTCTTTATTATTCGTTTATCATAGTACAAATAAATTTTATCGTTACAGATGAACCGCAAAACTTAACTTAAAGCTAATCTGCAGGATACAGAATATTTACATTTATAATTTATTACAACAGTATGTTAAGCCTTCTTTCATCTGATGTGACATAAATATTGTTTGACATTGGTAATGATGAATGCAATATTGACAGTGAAATATGACATTTATAATATTTAGCAGAAATTAATTACATTGACGTAGAACATCGATAGTTAAATAAAATTTCTAATGCAAATGCGAATTTCGTGGTATATATACATATATATATAAGGTATTTCACATTTACAGTATTTCTCGTTTAACAATAATCTATTTTTCGCTTTAGAAAATCTTCCAGGTAAAATACAATAAATCTATTTTTTTTACTTCGGTTATGTACAGTTTTTTGAGTTGAGTAGTTGGTTATAGTGAATGATTTTGTTTGTTTCTTTGAATCTACTTTTTAGGACATCTTTTAATTTGGTTTTCAATAAAATAAAAGAGTTTATGGAAATACATATTTATATTGGTAAGAGGTTAAAAGTATGTGGTATTTTGAAATTGTTTTTATATGTTCCATAGTTGTTTCTAAAAGTTGGTAACTGAAAATAGTTTTTTTTTTTGTTTCAGTCTTGTATTTTTTTTGTGTTGAATTTTTACTTTATATTTATCATAAAACATTACTCACTGTTAGATTGTATTTATGTAAATTTCGAAAAGGATAAGATATCTAAATAATCAAATCTTTCTTTAGCTGTAGTTAGATGTGTACGGTAATTGACAGGTATTAAGATTTTGTCTATTGAGGATTGAATTCCTTCAAACTTTTTAATGTTTGTTAAGTTTGTCATGCCGTGCATTGTTATACCATAGTTTATGATCGATTCACAGATAGCTTTATAGACTATTAAACATGTTTCGGTTTTTAAAATATGTCTTAATTTATGCAGTTTTTCAAAGCGCAGAATCTTAAACTTCCGCATATAATTTTCCTATGTGTCTTCCAGCGTAATATGTTATCGAAGTGTAGACCTAAGTATTTTATAATTTCTATTCGTTCTATTTCAATACAGTTACAGTCTGTAGCGTTAAGAATGCTTCTCTTGTAGTCAGAGTTAATTTTATGTGTTTTTATACTTATATGGTTATTAATGTGAGTTCCTGGAGAATGAAAAAGCATCCATTTGGTTTTTTTAATGTTTAAATAAATTTTATTATAATTAAGCCAACGTATAACAGTATTGTAATGTTCTTTTAAAACGTTCACAGCATTCTCTTGGTTTTTATTCGAAGTGGCGATTACTATATCATCTGCATACACAAATAAGTGTATTTTTATATTAGTGTCCACCAGGTCATTAATATATATCAAAAGATTAAAAGCCCTAAAATAGATTCTTGGGGTACACTGTGTTTGATATGACGTCTAGAATTAAAAGTTTTGCCTATTTGTGTTATAGAGATCCTATTTGTTAAGTAGTTCCGGAACCAGAGTAGTGGGATGACTCTAACCGCATGGTTCTCTAATTTATCTAATAAAATGTTATGGTCTATTGTTTCAAATGCTTTTGTAAGTTAAGGAACAATGCTGTTACCTTATTACCCTGATTCAAAGCGTTATATAGTGTGTCTGTGAAATTGGTTAGCAATTTTATAATGGCTTCCAAAAGGGGAAAACCTTTAGGAAGCCATATTGTTTATGACTTAGTATTTTATGTTTTGTGAGAATTGTATGTAGGATGTTATGCTTGTATTTTTCTAGAATATTATGTATTATGGGAAGAATTGCGACAGAAGGTAATTCGCAATATTGGATTTATCACCTCCTTCGTAAATTGGTCTGAATATTGAAAAATTTTTCATCTGTTTGAATTTGACTTGTAAATATGCTTTGGTTAAATTTTAATGTTATTATATCAGTCACTGCTTCTACGTTGTTTTTTAGATGTTTACTTGTATGTTATCGTAGCCTGGTGTTTTATTTTCATTTAACGATTTACTTATTTTTAGTATAACTATTGTTTCAGCAGAAGGTACAAGTAATGATTTGGTGTTCGTAAATTTACAGTTTATTGTGTAATTTTTATCTTTTTCTTTTTTTTTTCTAATCTATCATAGCGTTGTAATCAATATTAAATTTGTTTGCAATTTGTAACGTTGATAAAGATTTTGGCATGTTTTTAGTAATTATATCATCAGTAGTATTTGTGTCCTTATCTTCTAACACTTGATGAATTAAGTCCCAGGTTTGTCGCATATCTTTTCTATCCAGTAGTAGTTGTTTTCTATAAAAGTTTTGTTTTTGAACTCTGATTTCAGCAGTTACTTGGTTTCGTAGGGTTTTATATAAGTTTTTGTAAGTTTCGTTCACCCTATGGTTTTTATAATTGATCATAGCTTTCTCTCTACATTTAGTCAAGTTAGAAATTTCTGGGTTAATCCATTCTTTACTATTATTACGTTTTCCGGATGATTTTCTGTCTCTATTCAAAATTTCTTAATTATTAAGTTTGAAAAATTTTTAAGAGCTATCGCTATCATTAGCATTGTTGATGTTGCAATAAGGTGGTGCAAAATCAATTAATGTTATGTTTCTTAATGTTTTTGTGGTTATCTGTACCGACGGTTTCTATTGTATTAACTATCTCAATAGTTTTTGTATTGTGCATTTTGAATTCTTAAGTCCGATTGCGGCAACGATGATATAATGATCTCCTAATTCACTGCGTAATATCGTTGAATTAAATGAAATTCTTTTTTCCAATTTAACATTTAAATGATCAATACAGTTTTGGCACAAACGATACATAACAACTTCTCGACTGATGCCAGTAATGAGTTGGTCAAAACCAGATTATGTTAATATATTTCTATATTTCTCTAAACATTGTTTTTTGTTGTTCATAGTGTCAATGTTGAAATCTCCAATCAATATTTGATTTCTTGTTCTATCATTAAGGTAGAGCCATATTTCTGTAAATCCATTGTTCTGTAAAAATCAGTTAGCTATATTCTGTAAAAATAGATTTATATCTGTGCTGGGAGATCTATAAATTGCTAGCAATTTATAGGTCAATTCTTCTTTTTTAATCTTTAAATGCAAAGTTCCGGCTGGTATAATTTTTGTGTCTAAATTTTGTACTACCATTATAGTCTACCTTATTTTGTGTTTTCATTGTAAATTTGTTCAAACTTATGTATTTTATACAAATGTCTTTCAGTGTTCAAGACATTAGTTTCGGTCAGTATGTCCACGTGTTGTATGTATTCTTTTATGTTAATGATGAAAATATCTAAATATTTTTTAACGCTTCTGATGTTAAAGTGAACGGTTTTGTTTTTCAATTGCTTTGATTTTGTCAAGATTTTTTTTCTGTCTAATTTTGTTTCTGTCCAATTTTTTGCTTCGGTAATATTATCAGCATAGTAATTAACATAACCATGTTGTATAATGTCTAAGGAAGTAGCATTCATAATCATTTAAGTTTTAAGAGCAATAAACTACAAAGTATTAAAATCAGTATATACAGGGTGAATCTGAAAAAGTGGGCAAAACTTTACGGGGTGGTAGAACGCAGCTATACGAGCAATATTCGTCATAGAAAGTATGGGCGGAACGCAAACGGCGAGCCTCTATCTAGGTGGCGTTGGAAATGGTATAAAAGTTTCGGTCCTCGCACCCAACGGCATTTCTACCGTGGATTGCTGAGAGGATGGCTGGTTATACTAACCACGAAATGGCGGATATGCACTTTGTGTACGGTGCGGCGGACGGGAATGCAAGTGAGGCACACAGATGTTACCGTGACCGGTTTCCGATGAGATGCACTCCAGATCGGAAAACCTTCGAGCGTTTGCATCGGCGGCTGTGTGAAACGGGATCCTTCGCCGAGGCCAAGCAAGACGCAGGGCGTGAAAGGAGTGTCAGGACGCCGCAACTTGCAGAGGACATTCTGCGTAGGGTGGAAGAGCGACCGGGATGTAGCACGCGAGCGGTTTCCCGTGCAGTACACGTGTCCCAAATGTCGGTTTGCCGTGTGCTACAGGAGGAAGGAATGCACCCCTATCGTACGCAGAAGGTACAAGCGTTGTCACCGGCGGACTATCAGCCACGTGTCGATTTCGCACGTTGGTACCTCCAGCAGAATGCAGCGCAGCCGGATTTTGGTGCACATGTTCTGTTTACGGACGAGTGCACTTTCACCCGTGAGGGCGTTTTGAATACCCACAATTCACACACGTGGGCATCTACGAACCCGCATGCCACACGTCCTCATTCGTTCCAGCAGCGGTTCTCCATAAATGTTTGGGCAGGGATCCTCCATGACCATTTGGTTGGCCCATACCTCCTGCCACACCGTCTGGATGGCAAATCGTATAACACATTCCTACGAGAGGTGTTGCCGGAGTTGCTGCGTCCGATTCCAACCTCCAGCAGGTCGAGAATGTGGTTCCAGCACGACGGTGCGCCTGCACACTTCAGCTTAGATGTGCGGAACACTTTACATGCAACGTTCCCAGGGCGATGGATTGGTCGAGGTGGTTCCATAGCTTGGCCACCAAGATCGCCGGATCTCTCGTGTTTGGACTTTTTCCTGTGGGGCCATATGAAAAGCCTAATCTACGAGTGCCCCATTGAAACCGATATGGATCTAGTCGCCAGGATCGCCGTTGTTGCCGGCGATATTCGGGAAATGCCTGGTGTCTTCGCAAATGTGCGTCGGTCCCTATCCCGCAGGTGTGAAGCCTGCATTACAGCTGGCGGCAGCTCTTTTGAGCAATTTCTTTGAGCATGTACCTCAATTACATTCCTGTTAATAAAATGTTTTCTGAAGTATCTCCTCTCCTTCTTGTGTTCATTCTTTAAATGTGACAGTGGAAAACTACCTTTTAACTTCTCACCGCTTGCGTTCCGACCATACATTCTATGACGAATATTGCTCGTATAGCTGCGTTCTACGACCCCGTAAAGTTTTGCCCACTTTTTCAGATTCACCATGTATATTAATAATATTATCGTCGTCAACTTTCCGAAGCATAATATTACCGTTTCTGTACCAAATATTTTTATAATTTTAGGCTTTTGCTGTTGTTTTCGCATTTCAATGAAGCTCTCTATTAATTACAGTGTTAAGTTTTCGTTCAAATACAGTGGTGATTCGGTTGCATTCAAGTCCGCATCTGCAGTTGAGATCCGGTTAGTCTTTTTCATTATCCATGCTTCTCCGTCAGTCATCGATTTAAATTGTACAATTATGATGGGAATTTTCGTTTTATTCCTTGTCGGTAATCTGTGAATAGCGTCCTGACTATCTTCACTAAAGTTTTTTATGTTAAGGGCATGGGCAATTTTTACCATCGATTGTTTCAAGGTATGTTCGCCTTCTCCATGTAATTCGAGGTTTTTATTCCCCCCATATGAATTTAAGTCATTAATGTGCATTTTCATTTGACAGTTGGTTTGCGAGTTCTGTGTTAGAACAAATTTGTTACTCAATTCTGCGTGCTGTTTTTAATAATTTTCGATTTTAAACAGAAGAGAAAGGTCTTGTGGGTTCCATCAAACGTCCAAGACTGCTTTTCATTTGCTTTTCGAGACTGCTTGTTCAAAACAATTGGAACTGCTCCTTAAGGTTATGATGATTGGTAGGACGATTGCCAC
This sequence comes from Ryuthela nishihirai, assembly GCA_038380435.1. NCBI lineage: Eukaryota > Metazoa > Arthropoda > Arachnida > Araneae > Heptathelidae > Ryuthela > Ryuthela nishihirai. The sequence goes on from JAWZYU010000021.1 coordinate 6,898,313, forward strand.
TGTGGCACCCTATGAATCATCTTTGCGTTCTGAGAACTCCACCTTCTGTCACATCAAAGAAGAGCGCTCGACATGAGCCCACACCTTTATCATCTTCTTATCCATTACTTTCATCTGTTTCTGCTGTCCCCCAGTTTCTGATCATTCATTCCACCAGTGACAGGTAATTGTAGACAACAAAGGATTTAAAGATCTTGTGGTTTCCATCAAACGTCTAAGATCTGGTGACTTGCTTTTCTAGACTGCTTGTTCAAAACAACTGGAGCTGCCTCTTAAGGTTATGATGATTGGTAGGGCGATTGTCACTGTGGCACCCTACGAATCATTGAGTTCCTCAAGGGTGGTGATCTCTGAGTTGGGATTTCTCACAACCACTGAGGAGGAAATCCTCTCAGAGCTGTCCACCCAAGGAATAACAGTGATCCATCGTATTTCGATACATTGTAATAGAAAATTTGTAATCGCTCAGGTACTGATTCTAACCTTCGACATGCCTTTGGCTACCAACTTCTATCAAGGCAGTATACATTCACTTCGAGATAAAGGCTATATATAGCTAATTCCCAGTGCTTCTTCCAGTGTCAGAGGTATGGCCATGCACACACAGGTTGCCAGGATAAGTTCAGCTCTGCCTACTTTGGCAATTTGGATCATGTTGATATGGATTGGTTGCTTCAAATTTTCAATTGCATTTATCTCAAGGGACAGTTTTCATGTGTCTGGTGAGAGGTTATCATCTTGACATTCTCCGTGCCAGGGAAAGATACCAAGATTCTTTCCAATTATCGTCCCACGGCTATGATGAGCTGCTTCTGCAATGTGTTGGAAAGAATGGTAAATGCCAAACTAATCTGGTATTTGGAACACAAAAAACTGCTTTCCAACTTCCAGTGTGGCTCTCGCAGACAATCTACGCTAGACCATCTTATATGCCTCTAATCGGCTATCAGAAATTCTTTCTTAAGTGAGAGCACCTGGTGTCAATTTTGTTTGACGTCCAAAAAGCGTATGACGTGGCTTGGAGATTCAGCGTTCTTCATGACCTCCATGCTTTCGGCTGGGGACGTAAGTCTTATGCCGATCTTCATCTCCAATTTCTCATCTTTCAGATTCTTCGTGTTTGTGTCAGCAACGCTCTGTTGCAATCATTCCCCAACAAGGATGCAGCCTGAGTATTATGCTTGTTGTTGTATAGATAAATTCTATAACTTACCATGCTCGTAATTTGCAGTTACCAGGTACGAGTCCTGCCTCGACCAATATTGGGATATATCTCCACAAAACATCTCGCCATGCCCTCGGTCAATAGTGGACACTTACGGGCTTGGAAAGGTTTCCATCCGTGGGATGGAACGTTAAGCCATGGTCCCATATGTAAAAGAGCCATACCTTATGCACATTAAAGAGCAGGCTGGGTGGTCTTGACGGCAGGCTACCACCTGTCTCCCAGCAGCTATTCAGTAGACTCCCTCCCCCAACCTTCTCTGAGTCCTTGGGGTCCTTGTAACTTGGCCATTTAGTACATTGTGTGCAAAAAAAGTTCTGCTCAGGGTAAAACAACCAAACATAACCAAAAGCTTCCATCTATAGGCAATGCCCTGAACGTTGATGATTTAGCACATTTTGTTTTTCTTTAGCATAAGGGTAATTGAATGGCAATTGCAGAGTGCCCTGAGCAATCTCTTGGTTTAGACAACAGCGAACAGGCTTTGGTTCTCACCACAGAAGACCACTTGTGTGCACTTTTGCCACAAGTGTAATCTTCACATGGATTTCATGCTGTGGTGCGAGAATTCTATCATTCCTGTTGTGGAAGAGACCAAGTTCTCGTTCTCATCATCAGACTAGAAATTGACATTTATCATATATACGACATCTTAGGTCCAAGTATACTGAGCATTGGATATCATCGAAGTCCTCATTCTCTTAGGAAGTGGGCCATTGCCCCACCAGTACCATGCACTTGTCCAGTCATAACTGGACTTCTGATCTCAAGTGTGCAATTCCACCCAAGTTCGGTAGTGAAGGTATCGGGCCCTCTCCACCGTGATTCCCTCTGTGTTTGCATGGGGTCCTTTTGCTTCTCACCTGTCCAGTCTTTACATTAAAATTGATGAACCGTACTTATCTCTTTGCCCTCAGCAGTTGTCCCTACAGTATGTATCAAAATTGCAGTTACTGCCGGGCCATCCCATTTAGGACTATGCTTTTGGTCCTAAGTGGGAAATGCAGTAATTGGTGAACTGCATTCAGCCTTAGAGTTTGCATGTCTCAGACTACCTCAGAAACCTTAATACTAGTCTCGATAACATTACGTAGTCAACAGCTGAACCACTTCTACCGTGGCTCTTTGTTTCCTTTTCCCCGCGATTTTCCTCTTTGCAGAAAGGCCTTTATACCGAACTTCATGTACTGGCAACTATTTGCCTGCCATCGTGATGTGCACTGGACTCTTTTGCTATGCGCATATAACATTGTTCTTCACTGTATCTGGACCACTTTGTAAAAGGAGCCTTGGCCCCTTTATCATCTGGTCCATGAGCTAAGGTGGGTTGTGAGTGCTGTAATGAGACAGTACGGTAAGACCAACGCAGCGTAGCGCAGGCAACCTTACATGTTGGCAATTGGGCTTAGTGGCCTGCGGCCACTAAGCCCAATTGCCCAATTAGGATGAAGCAGCGTTGATTTACTGATAAAAATCCAGTGCGAAGTCGTATTTCAGGGGGTAGGTGGGGGGAGGAGCTGTGTTGGTATAGTAAAAATTTTCCGACTGTTGGATGGGCATTTTATGAGAAATGTGTGGATATATTTGGTGTTTTGGGAGGTGGTTGATTAGTTAAAGTGGAGATCTGTTGGATGAAAAATGGATATTGCCCCTATCTCAAGATGGGGTTGGGTGGGAGAGATAGGGGAATTGATGTGGGGGGAGGGAGAATGTGGGGCCATGGAATGGTAAAGGAATTTCATCATTTGGGTAATTTCTGTCGAGGGGGGGGGCGTTGAAATATTTTTTTTATTTCCTCAAAAGCCCCCCCCCCCCCGCTGTGAAAAACTCCCAGGGGTTTGAAATTTGGTGGGGGGGGGTGAGGGGGGGATGTAGATTAAGTCTTAAAAATTTAAAGTGGCTAGGTTAAAAAGATTTTGAGTAGGGGAGAATTTTGAATCACCATAGGAAGTCATAGGAAGTCATGGTGAAGGCAGGTGTCATGCAGTGAAATATCGCGCAGGGGAAGTTAAGTGTAAGTTAGGCTTACCATAGGGTTGGAATATTGAATTTTATTTAAAAAAATTTATTTGTGAAGATTTGAGGCGGTTTAGGGCTGTATATGATAAATGAAGGATTTAAAGGTGGATACGGTACTAATGTGGGAGGCAATTAGGTGTTTGAGGTGTAGTGAAGGGTTGGGGCAGATGTGTAAGTAAGTAAGTGATGCAGGCTAGAGCCAGTGGTGGATTAGCAAGTAATGAGAATTTCATTTTTATGTGTTCTTTTTGGTGTATTGGGAGATTGGTGGGATGAGTGTGGATGCTATGCGCACAGATGGCTCGAACTACGGCATGTCTCTGTGATTGGTCATGTTCTGCTGTGATACCATCATTGCAAACCCGATCCAACCATAGTATTCTATCTTGACTGTAGTGCTGAATGCCATCAGTCTTTCCATGGACCCACATACAGACTAAGTGTCATTGTTGGTGTGTGCTTTATTACTGACTCATTTATCTCACTCTAGTCAAGATCTGCCAACAGCTGCATTGTGTGGCATTTTGTCTGTGCATTGATGGAACAATGAAATCCTCTTCTGTTTTATGTCTGGCCATGTCAATAATACAAATTAAATTGTATTTATTTTTTTGAGTATTATTTTTTTCATCAGGGCAATTATTTGGCAGAAGGTGATGCTAAGTTACCCATGCCCCTGTCTAGCTCACTGCTGCCAATTCATTAACTGGATTTCCTGCAGTGTTTCTCCATCAAGCTTAGTTTACCACTGGCTGAGATCTTTGTCTGGACAAATTATTAATAAGCTCTTTGAGCACAAGCCTATTGTAAAACACTAGCAATCCTTGTTTTCGCAGGAATTGCAAAAAGCAAGTTGTACTTGTTATTTTCTCAAGATATCACAGGTGTTGAACGTCATAAATCAAAATATAGATTGCGAAATTAAATATTCACGAATCCGTATAGGTGCTCCAATGCTCCATTTGTTGAATCCAACTCCACTTAGGATTCAACAATATAGGATTCAAGCTCTCAACTTCTAGTAATATGTTTTTGTTTGTGAGTCATGAATCTTCTCATACTTTTCGCTCTGAGCTAGGAACTGGACCTCCATTTCATACAGGTTTTGTAGTTTTGTTTTCGAGGTGTTTTTGATGAACGTAACTGCTGCGTTTATCAACCCAGGGTTACGTTCATATTAGGTACCGTATGTTCGCACAATCCACCAAGACCTAAAGTGAGAGGTATGATGAGGCATTGAATATTAATGTAAAGGTAGCTCAGTACAAAACTGCATTTTGCTATCTTAAATATAAACATTTGATTTTGAATGAGAATATATACAAGAATTTTGAATATATATGTAGTGAATCTTTAGTTCCTTATACTTCATTTTTATACTTTTATTTTAGTTTTATGGTTTGTGATTGAAAACATTAAAACTGAATATTATAGGTTAATCAGTGGGTATTGCGATACAATCATTCTCTTGTATGCAAGCCAGGTTTTTAACATCCTTTGTGATTTTCTGCAATTTACTTTATAGCTGTAATTTATATTATCTTTGCTTCAAAATACACAGTCGTATCAGAATAATATGACCACCTGCCTAATAATGGGAATAACCACCTTGGCCCGGATGACAGTGGCGAGACGGCATGGCATGGACGCAATGAGGCCCTGGAAGGTTTCCGGAGGCCACGTGCCCATTCGGACTCCAGCAGAGCATGGAGGTTCCGAAGATGACGTAGTTGTGGGTCCGCACGCCGAACCTATCGATGTATATGTTACTATAAACATCGACAGGTTCGGTTTATGTGTATGTTACCTATGAGAAGTCTTTTAATGTGCATCAATATTGTAATTTAATTTATCTGAATCAGTGATTCGTATTATTTTTGATTTAAAGTAAATTTAATTTTAAAGTTAATTTTGCTGAGAACAACTGAAATCTGAAAATATATTATATTCCTTCAAGAGGGTCTTTCTTACAATCACTAAATTTTGAATTTTAATTGAAAAGCATTGTTTATAGCTTATTCAATTTGCACTTCTTTTTATTTACTTGTGTACTATAGCTTGGTTTTATATTTCAGTTGTATTTCAAGGTAACTGAAAATTAATTAAATGATTAATTTTAAAAATATATATTTTTAGGCACTTTTTCGACCTGTGGCAATGATGGTTCCGGATTATGCTATGATTGCAGAAATTGTATTATATTCCCATGGCTTTGTTAATGCTCGACCCTTATCAGTTAAAATTGTGGCAACTTATAGATTATGCTCAGAACAACTGTCATCTCAGAGTCATTATGACTACGGAATGAGAGCTGTGAAATCTGTACTTACTGCTGCTGGTAATCTCAAGGTAAGTTTTGACTCACAGTAAGCAGGCATGCCTCTAGAAAAAGTGCATTTTGATGTGTTATTGTTTACAGGAAAAGCAAGAGACTTATGAGCATTAAGTTCTATTTCATACAAAGCTGCCATTTGTGGAATAATAAAATATAACTGATATGAACGAAATATATTGATTGAATATAGATGTGCTCACGTTTATTAAATTCTGAAAAATGAATGCAAATTTGTTGAAAAATTTAATATTATTCGTGACAAATTTGTTGCTTTAATTGGATCATCATCATACCCTCTGACCTACGGAGTCCTGAAGTCCGAATGTCATGGCCTACGGAGGTCTAACCAAATTGTGCATTTTAGTTCTCCAAACATATATGTGCTGAGCTACATCTGCTGCATGTGACCACTGTAGACCAATACCAGCAAGGTCCTGTTTGACATTGTCTGCCCACAGCATCCTAGATCTCCCCCTCTTTCTGAGGTCTAAAGGCACAGTGTTCATAACCCTATTCGCTAATCTACAGCATGGCCAAACCAACAGTATCTCTCTGCACAGTATGCTGCTCAAAGGAGACTATCGACTTCTTTGCCTAATCTCACCATTACTTACAAAGTTGAACCACCAAATGCCCAAGATACTTCGTAAGCATATAAAATCAAAGGTATCAAGTTTCGTCTTATCTTCTTTACAAAGGGTCAAACATTCACTACCATAACAAACCTTAGGAAGAACCAGCTTAACTGATTTAACCACACTTCCCATAGTTTCTTAAAACTCCCAGCAACAATCTCTATTGTTCTGTTTATTTCATGCCGTACATCACCAGTATCTGTCACATAGGTCCCAAGATAATTAAACTTTTTCAAGGGTGTAACAATTCAGATTAGCTAAACCACAACCTGTCTGCCCAATTTTCTTTAGTGTTCTCTCAATGTTCACCCAAACTTATTCTACTACCAATCTCTTCAACATCTCTAATGAAAGAGTTCATCTCATTAACATCATTTGCCACAATAAGAACCAGATCATCAACATAATCTTAATCGGAAATTTTCAGATCCCTAGACCATTTAATTCCAAAATCTTTCCCTTACAGTGAATTCTGCATAACATAATCAATAAGCAACCTAAATAGGAAAAGAGACAAAATACCCTCTGGGCGAACACCAGAAGCAATGCTAAACCAATTACTACAAGCTTTACCAACTCTCACATATGACTCAGTGTTATTATAGAGAGCTTTCATTGCGATAACTAACTTGTCTGGTACGTCATAAGATCTCACGATCAATCACATATTATGAGGTCAACAGAGTCAAAAGCCTTTTTGAAATCTACAGAGCATGTAACCACAGGAGTATAGGATAAAGGGGGGATTCTAACTCACATGAGGCTAATGTTAATCATATAGGAGATTTATAACCAAGAAAATTTTGATGAGGCTAATGTTAATCCTATGGAAGAGTTCTAAACCAAGAGAATCTGAGGAGTCTAAATGTAATCCCATAGGAGTATTCCTCATCCAAAGAGATGAATACTATTATTATTATAAAGTTTCCCCCTTAAGTACTATTTCATACAGAGCTGCCATTATTTTGCACAAGATTTCAGGTGAAAGTTAGAACCTAATTTGATAAAATATTTCTTGTTCCCATTTTTCTTTTTATTTCGCCGAGCCTGTGCAGACGCAATGTAAATTCAGATCTCAGCCTTTTGTATCAGTTGTATTGGGATGAAGAGTGATTTAGATGTCTATTTCTCACACGTTATTGAATTTATTTCTCACCCACTCTCTTTATACATAAAAAAATATAAACCTATAAAGTAACTATTCTGATAACAACTATCAATATTTTGAGATATTACAACAATATAATTTTTCACGCACAACTAATTTTTTTTTATAAATCATATACCGTATAATCTAGGGAAAGAACGACTTGACAGTTGTTGACAGCAAATACTACTTATAACAGCAAAAAAAAAAACTAGTTTCCAACAGTGAATAAATGTGTAGGTCCGAAATAAAGAAAATGGGAGTAACGCATAATAAAAATCATAATGTCACAAGGGAATGAAGCAATAATTTCAGATGGCGTATACTCTCGCTACCAGATGACAATGGTTTGTTCAATTTCATTTGAGATCAATTGTAACTAGGTAGTATATAGTTCTTGAACCACATTAGTAAATCTAACATATCAATTTTTCTACTATTATGACTAGGTTTCTATTATTCTCTCCACCTACTATGTCACTGCACGATATGAGAGGTGTACGGAGGCTGACGGATCTGTTGATCGGGAGACACTATGTGCAGCCCCTACGTTTGCCGTCGTTAATACTGATATCACCAGAGGATTCCATCTTTCATTTCTTACTTCTTCCACCTGTGCGGAGCTCCTTGTAATCCTTGAAGCTATAATTTTCATTCACAGTCTCGGGAGTCACAACTCTGTCATCCTTTGCGACTCCAAGTCAGCTTTGCAAGCTCTCCAGAAGAGAGACAGCAAGAGTTGCAACTCCTTCCTTGTTCAGAAAAATCATAGAGATATGCTCCAAGATCACCTCTGTCAGTATCTCGATCCATTTCCAGCGGATCCCCTCACATGCTGGGATACCTGGAAATGAGCTTGCAGATCTGACAGCGAAAGAGGCGCTTGAGAGTCAGAAGTACGTTACTAATTTCCCTCTCTCTTTAGCGACTGCAAGATTTTTATTTCATAGCTGATGAGACAGTATCATCTCTCCCAGTGTCAGAGGGACTACAACTGTTCCTCATTTAGGTACTTGGTAGACCCTTCACTCACTGTACCTAACAGAACTGCACCTAATCGGAAATCTCAACAGATCTGAGAAGATACTCGGCCATCGTCTTCGAGTTGGAGCCATCTACAGCAACTCTACACTTCACACTCTCTGTAGAGTCTAGTCCTAACTGTGCCACATGCAGCCTACGTAAGACTGATCTCACATACTGTTTAACTGCCCCCGCTACAATGCTGAAAGATAAGTTTTGTTTCGGGAGCTTCATGCTATCGGAATCACTGATTACTCCATTACCTCCATTCTTGGTACCCATCAGAACAAGAAGCTGCAGCGAATGCACATGAGACTACTAACCGATTTCTTTCAGAACATCGGCCTGTTCGGCAAAGTCTAATGTCTTTTATTTTATCTCCACTAGGTTATCGAGATTAGTACAGTTAATAGAATCATGAAATAGCACAGATGTAGTATCTTCTGCCTCTACTATCTCATTATCCTGTTGTTACTGTTGTACTGAGCCCCTCATTGGAGGTTAATTTCACCATGATCTTACAACACTAGAAACTCGAACCGCGATATTTTCAAATTAATTATGAAATACGAAGTTCTCTCTTTGGTGCATGCGAGATAGAATTGCTCAATTAGAAAGAGAATTATTGACAACAAAATTTAAGTAGTCGCTACTTGATTTCACCAATTAAAGCTTATGTGCTACGATTAACAGCAATAATTGATCTAACATTGTGAAAAAATACCAGTACGTGATGTAGCTAATTACCAAGTCAAATATTAATTCGATTTTTCATCGGGGTAGATGCCGATTCCTCTATGGTCTTAGAACTCACTGGACCTTTACCATCTTTTATTGAAATCAAGCCTGTATCTCAATCAGAAAAAATGTTATTAGACTGAAAAGATTCGAACCGAAAAACTAACGAGTTGAGACAGCTTACGATGATTACAAAATGAGTTCGACTTCTGCAGCTTATTAGGGTTGAGTTGTTTTACCTCTGAGCAGCACTTTTTTGCACACAATGGGCTAAATGGTTAGATCACGAGGACCCCGAAGGCTCAGAGAAAATTGGGGGAGGGGACCCACTGGAACAGCTGTTGGGAGACAGATTTACTCTGTCAGCCTCCCGTCAAGGCCATCCAGAGTGTTCTTTAACGTTCACGTGTATGTCTCTCCCGTATACTGGACCACGGCTTAACGTCCCATCAGATGGACGGCGGTCTTTCAAAGCCCATCGGTGTTCCCTACTGACCGTGGGCAGGGTGGGGAGTTTTGTGGAGATCATTCCCAATGTTAGCCGAGGAAATTTGCTGTGAACTGCAAATTACGAGCCTTGTGCACTACCGACTGAGCCACTCACGCCCCGCTCAATTAGGAGATCGGTTTTAAAGCATTAATGACAATAAAATCTGAGCCCCGTTTTCTACACTAGGTAACGGGGCTGAGGCCAGTTTTCATTTCGCCAGATTTAGTATTCGATCATCTTTAGCTATCATTGTTGAAACCAAGTCTGTAGCCCATTTGGGAAAAAAGTATTGGACTTAAGAGATTAAAAGGGTCAATCGCCAGAAACCGAAAGTAAGGAGTCGAGACTGCTTCTTATACAGTTAACATGTAGGTCTCGCAGAGTGTAATCAAAACACGTTAGTTTGTGGATTAAAAAAATTAGGTCTTCGACCCACTTTCTCGGCTACTTAATATTTTCGATATATAATAAAATAAATACCTCCTCAAGCAGCTGCTTGCTACAGAGGTCTGACAGGAGCCTGCCAGTTTATATGCCATAGTAGAAGGTCTGAGAGGATGGCAGGACCTCAGCAGAAAAACTATACATACATCCATGCCTTATCCGGGGCTCGAACAGGTCCCTTAGATCAGTAGCCAAGCGCGCTAACCACTCGGCCATGGGACGGCTTTCGATATATTCCGTGATTAAATTAACGGAATGAATCCAGTGGTTTAATTTTCTTTTGGTAACGTTCTTTTGGCGTAAAAACCCGACCTTTTCGAAAACATTAAATATTAACCAACAGAGTCCAGTATGCAAATGGTTTCGAACCCGTAGAACCAGAAGCAATGAGTCGAGACCGCTTCCGATACATTCAATATATGTATAGTTCTCTCCGAATATAATCCGAGCACATTAATTTGACGTCCGTAGCACAATTACAACACAAATTATGAAAATTTGAATATAAGAGGGGTCGACCCCTTTCACCACCAGACAACGAGTCCGAGCCCAGTTTTAATCACATCAAAGTATAGTGCCTGGACAATTCTATTGATTATTACAAGAATGAGTTCTTGAACGTAATTGCATCAAGAGTTAGAAGCAAAATTCTGAAAATTCTGTAGAAATGTAATTTTATATATGTTCCTTTTGCGAAAAGTCAGCTTTTATTGTCTGTTCGGCAAGTAAAACTCATATATTCAGTAAAAGTTGAAAAAATGCCCAGCATGTTTTTATCGAAAATGCTTCCTTTTTTAGCACGGTTCTACCTAAAATGTTTTTGCCAAATATTTCCATTATTTCCCAAAACTGGTTTACTTTTCTCTTCTTCAGCCTCTTGGAAGCAAAGTAAATCTATACATTAAGAAGTATCGCTTCTTCCATCGTATAGTTTACTATCTCAGCCCCCAAAACGCCATTTTATCTGCTGATTTGAATTTTCATATTTTTAAATCTAATTTTCAAAAACTGTCTTGTTTTCTCAATTCCTCCTATTTATTCGCTTTTTGCACCACTTTTGACTCTATACCACAGAATCTCTCTAAAATTGCCATCGTTAATGAGTGATACTGGGGTTCCAGTTTCAATATTTAATTATCCGTCATCTCGCTGTCCACGTAGAGCAGGCATGTCAAACTCGTTAACCACCGAGGGCCATATTAAGTATTATATATTAAATCGCGGGCCGCAAAACAAAAAAAAAACAAATGGAAATAAAGATGAAGCATACCTTTTATTATAAACAAATCAATACATACAAATTAATAATGCAAAGAATATAAACATATTAAAAATACCTATGTATGTAGGAAAGTTTCTTTTTTTCAATTTAACGTTATTTAAATAAATTAATATAATTTTTTGAAGAAACCTGGCAACGTTTTTCATTAATCAAATCTTCAAAATTTGGTTGAATTTGTTGAGCTGTATATATTTTTAAAATTGCTTGCACATGCTTGTCTGTTAATCTTGATCTTTTCGCAGTTTTATTATTTTTTAAAGTGGAAAATAGTTGTTCGCACAAAATAGTTGTTCGCAATTCTACGATCGGGCTTCGACATATACATTTATGCGCAATAGTTTCCCTTATATATAAATGGAAATGTTTTCTGAAATACGTTTATTTAATTCATGTACCGTGTACGTACTTATAATTTTAATTAAAGAATCCAGTGTTGTCAAAAGTTAAATAAACGTATTGGTTATCAATCTTGGCGGGCCGCCCCCCCAGTTCCCGGCGACCCGCAGAACAGTTCCCGGCGCGCCGCGTGTTTGACATGCCTGTCGTAGAGGAATAGTCTGCCTATTGAGTAATATGTTGGTTTCAACAATACGTTTCATCCTCTCTGTATTTTCTTGCACCTGCTTTAGGGATTCTGAATTAATTTTATTGATAATATTTTCTTCTGGTGTATAATATGTTTTAAAAAAATGTTTAGTTCTTTCCACGGCATTCTTACGATTCGTTCTTTTCATGAGTGCGAAGGTCACCATTTTTACCAAAAGGTTTGGCAAAAAATTCATAAAGAACCCAAGTTTTTAAAGAAGAACATGTTTACGAGAGTCACCAATAGCTGCGGTGATGAAAAGTTAGCAATATTTGCAATGAATCCACAATTAACGTTGGAGTATACTAGCCATAAGAAACTACTTAAATGGGATAGATTCAAATATCGTTTTTCTTCCTTCCTTTTTTTAAAATAAGTTGAAAGCGTAGCTTGAATCCAAGTGGGGATTTCCATGGTCTCTCTATTAAGTCACATTTGATTTTGTCATGAGTAGAAGTTATTGAGTCAATATATTTGCCTATATCATTCATGTCACACACATTATTAAAGCAGCAAGAACTAGCAATAGCCATCGTAAACGATGCACTATCAACTGAAGTCAACATTCTTCATGTGCTTCCCGATTTAGTTCATTATGATGTTCTGCCGTAACTAATACATCATCTACAGTTTTTTGTTTTTTTAGAAAGCTATCCAAAGGTTATTGATTGCGCTTCATATCTAGGCCACAAAACAAATGACTAAACGTTAAATATAGGCTCACACTGCTAAGTAAAGAAAGCTTACATTAATAGAATGTATAATAATAATATTACGACATGGAGTTTGCTCTTCAGGATTATTTTATTTCGAAAATTTATTTCATGAACTCTTCCATTCCTAAAGAATTATAGTTTTGAAAAGAATGTTAATTTTGTTTCCTAAAAATGTCATTTCTTCTGTTATATCGCACACGTGTATGTAACACTGTGAATGCCATACTTTACCGTTGGAGGTATAAGGAGGGTGGTACAGCTGTGGCATTGAAATTCTTTGGGCTTGGCATCATTAGCAAACAAAGAAATACCATCTAGGAATCTAACTTTTTAAACTGTAGGGTACATTTATAACAAGTGTGTACCTACTTTATGAACTACTAAATGATTTTACCATTATCGTCGGTGCGCACGACTCACATGATCCCAAGAGCCAACTTACCCCAAGCCTTTATTGGCTAGGGAGATTTGATTATTTGTGGGGTGACACCATCATCTCATCATCCTCAAGCACCCATGGGCTACGGAGTTTCAACCAGACCGTGTAATTTCGTTCTCCAATCATATCTGTCCTGAGCTATATTTGCTGCATCTGGCCACTGTACAACAATTCTAATAAGGTTATCTTAGACATTTTCTGCCCACTGCATACTAGGTTTCTCCTCTTTCTCAGGTCTTCAGACACACTCTTCATAGCCCTATTCGCTAATCTATAATTTTCCATACGGGCAACATGGCCAAACCAACGAAGTCTCTTTCTGCACAATATGCTGCTCAAAGGAGGTTGCCGACTCCTTTGCCTAACATCATCATTACTTACCAAGTTGAACCACTTTATGGCCAAGATACTGCGTAAGCATCTAGAATCAAAAGCATCAGGTTTTCTGTTATCTGTTTGCAAAGTTTCCATGTTTCACTAACATAACTAACCCTAGAAAGAATCAAACTATTATGTAGTCTAATTTTAGTCATTAGGTGTATATGCCTATTTCTCCACACTCTCCATAGATTCTTAAAAGTCCCGGCAGCAATCCCCATTCTTCTGTTAATCTCATGGCACATATCACCAGCATCTGTTACATAGCTCCCAAGATAATTAAACTGTGACACCTGCTCAAGACTGCAACCATTCAGATTAACTGAATCACATCCTGCCTAACTAATTTTCATAACTTTAGTTTTCTCTCTGTTTATTACCAAACCTACTCAACTACCAGACTCATCGGCAGCTCGAATAAAAGAGTTCATCTCATCAACAACATTTGCCAAAAGGGCTAAATCATCAGCCTAATCTAAATCAGAAACTTTCGTATTTCCAGACCATTTAAGGCCAAAATCTTTCCCTTGCAGTGAATTTCGCATAACATAATCAATAACCAAACTAAAGAGAAAAGGATACAAAATGCACCCTTGTCAACTACTAGAAGTAATGCTAAACGAATTGTTACAAGCCTTACCAACTCTTACACGCCACTTAGTCTTATTATAGAGAGCTTTCATTATGTTAACTAACATGTGTGGTATCTTCCAATCAACCACAAATTATGACGATCAACAGAGTCAAAAGCCTTTTTGAAATCAACAAAGCTAGTAAGCACAGGTTTTTGGAACTGTAAACATTTCTCAAGAATCTGCCTAAGTGAAAATATCTGATCCACACATCCACTATCACTTCTGAATCCATATTCCATACATGCAATTGCCTGTCAATCAGATTCTTAATTCTATTAAGCACAATCATTGCAAAGAACTTAACCTGGAACAGAAAGTAGGCTGATACCCCTATAGTTATCACAAGAACTGCGATCACCTTTTTTAAAAATGGGTAAAAATAATAACTCTAGTGAAATCCTTAGGTACCATGCCTTTATCATAAAAGATATTCAAAATTTCACTCATCCATGTGGTAACCGAAACATTTCCCGCTCTAAGCATTTCAATAGTAATTTCATCACCGTGGGGATTTATGTAGTTTATATTTAGAAACGGGCAAAACAACTTCAGATTTTGTTATAGGGCCAACATTAAAGCCAGTAATGCATCTATCATTACATACAATGGGAGTTGAACTAATCACATTGTTTAGAACATCACTGAAATGCTCAGCCCACCTAGCCATGACAGAATCCTCACCTTCTATAATCTTATCTTGTATATATAATCTATAAATGCATATATCCCTGTATACCTGTTCGTTTTCTACCACACCAAATATTAACTATTTGGTACAGCTCACTGCTGTTGTGCTGTCTAACTGCTTCCTCGGCTTGGTTAGCCAAAACCAATCATGCCATAGATTCTTATCAGTAGCTAACTGATCCTTTACACTTTAAGCTCTCTGTAAAGCTTTTTTTTAGATAGTAGAGTATTGATTAAGGACATTCCTGCAGTTTTTTCTTTCTAAAATAAGCTCAAGTGCTTTGTTACTCAAATAATTTTGCCTCCTCTGCAGCTTTGTTCCTAAAAGAGTACCGTTAGTTTAAAAAAAAAAACGATCCCATTCTTCCTCAACTGCAGTGGTAAGCAAACCACTGGTGTCATAATGACTAAGTAACCTATCATGGTAAACTTTGGCTATAACTGGGTCTTTCAGAGACTGGTAAAAGCAACTTTTTTAACCTTAGCACAACACTTCTTAAGTTAAAGTTGCAAGACACTTTTAACTAGGTAATTGTCAGATACAATTTCAGCTCTCCTCTCTGACCTGATATTCCTAACAGACCTAGCCCATTTGCTGTTAATTAATATGTAATCAATCATATTCGTATGCGGTCCATCTGGTGAAACCCATGTGTACTTATCGCAGTGTCTGTAACAAATGTTAGTTATTCTCAAACCATTTAGTTTACTTACCTGTAGGAGACTTTGCCCATTTCCATTGCGGCTCGCAATACGAAAAGGGCCTATCCTTTTCGTATTCTCCCCAAAGTCAGAGTCTATACGTACTTTGGCATTAAAATCACCTAGAACAAAGGTAATATCTCCTCTCTTGACAGAATTCAAAATAAACTGATATTGTCCGTAAAACCCCATCCTTCTCACCCTCAGTGGGGCCATAACAATTTATAACATTTAATTCTTTAATACTTGTCGGAAATATAATTGTAAGAAACCTTTCATTAATGCACTCATATCCTAGAGCAGCATCTCTAGCATGTCTGCTGAGAAGCAAACCTACACCTTGGAGATGCTTTTTATCTTCCCTCTGCGAAAAGAAAAATTTAAGATTATTTTTAAGAATCTGAACTTCTCTGTCTATCTGGTCTCTTGCAAACGGAGAATATCAAGGTTATAAAGGTGAAATTCTTGTGTGAGGACATAAGAGAATAATCTTTGTGCAGAGTCCTCACATTCCAATTACTGTGGAGAGAAAAAGTTTAGTGAGACGTTTAAAGAAACTATATTTATTGAGTGAGAGAATGCGACAATATCAAACAGCCTCCAATTGCAGTCATGGCGCAAAGACCGTTCCCCCAATATTAAAGGCTGAAGCCATCTACAGTGGAAGACGTCCTCCAATGTAGAATTTCACGATGCTCGTAGAAGCAAGAATTTAGGTGCATACTCAGGATTATTCACCAGCTGATAAAACATACCTTGTGAATCTGTTCACTTGGTACTTTTAACCCACAAACAAGCAGAAAACACAGCGGAAAATTTTCCCTTCACAGAAGCCGATCAGTGCAGGAAATTCAGGATCCGTAATCAAGCTCAAAGCCATTTTACCGTTCAAGATGGTATTTATGGTCAGCACCAAGACGCTGTGTGGTTGACAACTCCTGAGCAGGGTAGAAAAGAATGAAAAGTGTCCAAATCAATAGGCCGAACTGATCTGCAGTTCCTTTCCACAAGGGAGTATCTCTTTTGGAAGGTACTAACAGCCTGCACCACGAGGAGGCAGGGTCAGACATTAGGTTAAGGTTAGGGTCAGACTTAATTATAGACCTGCGGGGTGACACAGGTTGTAAAATTTCATACTGCCTTGTGGGTGCAAGTTTGATTGTGTTAATGGTCGACCTTATTGTTGACCCACCCAGGTTCCAGAATAGCCATTTTACCACCTGAAGCCAATTTAAATATCTGCAGCCCCTTTGTTAAGATTTTCCTTTAGCTCGATCAACTTTTCAAAAGATCTGGTTAACTTATTTGCAAATTTGCTTGCACCGTGCGGTAGCGCTGGCCCTGGACCCTCCGGTTCCGACGTATTCCAGTATGACTGAGTTGTTTGCACTAAACGAAAAGGAACAGGCTAACCCAGGCCTACGACAAGAATAGAACATATGCATTTATTTTTTTCGAGTATTTTGGGGATCGGAATTTCTGCAGCTGTTAAAATTCACTGATGTAATTTTGTAGTTGATTTAAATTTTTATTTTTTTTTATTTTATTTTGTTGTTTTCGAGGCTTGCGTAAATGATAAATTTTGAAGGGAGAAGAAATTATGACCATTTTATTTACCATTGATAATTCAGAAAATAAAGATGACGAATTCAGATTGCCTGAAGAAGAGAGAAAGATATCAATCACAATCGACCAAGAGTATTTAGCTGCACTGAAGAACGAATAGGAGAGATTTCAACCCTACAGTGTGATGATAAAAGATGTGGCTTTAATGACATATCATGGTCCAACTAAATCCATAATGAATCATTGACCTGGATTGCTCATGAAAACAGAGATGTACCAGCGGTACATCTCTGTTTTCATGAGCAATCCAGGCTGAGCGGGCGAATTAGGATCGGAATCCTTCGAAATTTTAAAATTATTGCTGAACGACAATATGCGTGAACTGATTATGTTAAATATGAATCGATATGTTGAGCATCGAAAGCAGGCTCGTTGAATTTGCAGCACATTGCAAAATAACTTGCGGTTCATGAAACACACACACACATAAAAAATGTTGATTTTGGTTCATTTTTTAACCAAACAGATATGGGTGGATAATTAAATGATGTAACCAGTTCCTAAGCTTATTATAATTAAAAATTCATATTATTGTTTTTAATCAAGATATATTTTTAATTCCTTAAATATGGTGTTTTTTAAATTCATTTAGAAATGTATGCTTTCGTTTTTAAGGAGAGAATTTTTCCTGCAGCTCTTTAAGAAAAACCTTTTTTAGTACCTCTTCAATAAGTTTGGTTTGACTGGCCTGATATAAAGGGAAACGAAATAAATAGAAATCCATGTTGGAACCCTATCGATAATATTAGAGAGATATCTGAATTCTTCAGCCTTTTTAAATTATGAGAATTTCAAAACTCCCTCGATTAAAAGATTATTGTTCTGATAATCCCATTTGGGGAAATCAAGTAACCAAAAGCATCATGCCTGTTGATCGTTTTTTGATGATCCTAAGGTAATTTCAGCTGTTTGATCGTCGTTTTGGGCAACCACGAACTTATACATAATGCATTGAATAGATTCACAAATGCGAATCGATTTTTTTGTCGATCTTCATCGAGATCTAAGAGGGATGGGACGATCGCCCCGATGCTCCCTTCCCATCGGATCTACCGTTGCAATAACCCAGTAGGTGAGAGATCCTGGCCATTTGGGAGCACTTTATTGTGCCCAAATCCAGCTAGTTGTGGAAAGGACAGAGTTCAGGGCAAATAATTAAAAGGAGAGCAAGGAGAAAAAAGTTTGCGTAAATCACAAGTTTGAGGTTAGCATTCCGCTGAGGACAAGCCTGTAGCAGCAATCATGTTTTTATTGGGACTTAACTTTCATATGTGAGGGGATACTCCCCCCCACTTCTTTCATCAGCTTAGGCAAGAAATTACGCACACGAAAATGCTGCACTATTTCAAAACTTACTAGGTCAATAACTTTAATCTGTCATAATTTACTTAACATCGCCAATGCGGGCAGTGACAAGGCGCAATGATAAAATCGGTGCAGTGTGACTCAGGCCAAAAAAGTGGCATAAAGCTTTCAAGTAAGCAACAATTAAGAGGGGAAAGGGGACCAAAACGAAACTTCATTACCTCGCTCTCCTAGGCTATGAAGAATCGAAGAGTCTCATAGCCTCAAGAACATGAAACGCACGATAAGACTCGTGCGTTTCATGTTCCTTTCACTGAATCGTTCTCCTCTCCATTTTAGGGTCTGGGAATGTCAGAAAGCCAGGTGAAATGGGATCCGCTCTCTAGTGTGTCATGTGCCTCAGGTAAGGTAGCAGGAGACGGCAACCCTTGAATGCATCGGGACGAGAAGCGAAAGCAAGTGACTCGCAGTATAAATGGCAGAACAACTTTGTAATAGACAAAGGAGACATCTCTAGTTGTTCCTCGTTGGTTAGTAGCGCACAACTTGAGGTCAAATAGAGAGATCGTAGTGTTTGCTTATTGGCCCACTCATATTTGCAGCACATCCAGCCCACCCAAATCCAGCTAGCTTGCATCAGCTAATTCTTTGCCACTTGTCTTTCATAGAAATTGTTAATATACTCCCATTTGGAATATTCAGCAAGGGACGTATTCTTGAGGGGTATCTTCGTCGGCAGAAGCACTAGAGAACTAGAACCAAGTAGCAAAACGTTATTTACGTTATTGATTAATAACAAGTAAAATTAAGCTTCATTATTGAGCATTTCTAAGGGTGCTGAACCACAAATAAGACGTTTTGATTTATAACTAAATGGTTTGAGTATAGCATAAAAGAGGTCTCGAATACTATTTTATTTAGCATTTATTGACAAAGTTTAATCAGTTAGTGATTTACATGAGTGTAATATGATAATTTATTTGTTTAGTAAATTTTCATACTTCTTATAAACAGCATTTGTTTTAAATATATTAAATAAGTTCATTTAAAATTAGTTTGAGTTTTTCTAACCTCCACAATACTATCAAATAATTATTATTGAAATTCCGCAATAATATTTTGTAATTATGTCCTATTTCAATGCATTGTCTATGAATTTATTCGAGTGTCTGCTGACTTATAAAAGAAAGGAATTCATTTAACAAAAATACAATTGAGCATACATTTCTGAGAAATATATTCTTAGAAATATATTTTTAATAGTGTTTAGAATATTGACATATTCGGATTCAAGCACACCACTCATAATTAATAAGTACTAGTTTACATCTCCATAATTATTATATATATTCACACTGTAAAGAAGTGTTCCCTCATTCCAGTCTTCAAGAACAGGAGGTTAAACTCCTAGGGTAATTGCCAGTTGTTGATCCATCGAAAAAGATTGATGTCTCGTAATCTATATACTATATCGAATATTTTTAATTTGTAGTTTGTGCCATATAATTGTTGAAAAAATAAATTAATCGATGATTTGTGTTTTGTAATTTTAGCTGAAATATCCAGAAGAGAGTGAAGACGTTCTAGTTCTTCGCTCTATTACAGATGTTAATCTTCCGAAATTCCTTTCTCCTGACATTCCCCTTTTTAGAGTAAGTAGTTTTTAAACCATAACAAAATTGTGTTTGTAAAATAAATGTATGCATTAGTAATTACAATCACTTTCAAGGTACACGAAAACAAAACAAATGTGTTTTCAAATGAAAAGTTTATACACTGCTCTTAAGTGTTGGATAGATCCTTAATTTGGGGAACACATACATCATACTCATACAAATGTTTAACGATTTTTATTTTTTCCATATGCCTATTACTACTCATCTGTAGGTTAAAAAAACGTATACAGTGAGTTGACAGGCATAGAGCTAACCGTGTGTCCTTCTTGTCACAGATGAGATAGTTACCTGCCTTTACTTCAGCTGCAATGAAACCTGATAAATGAAGGCTTGACAAGGTAGATTCACAAGTGAATGGAATGTGCATATCTCGAAATATATTGGGGCAAATTTAATCAAATTCCATTAAACGATACAAAAATAATGTGAAAGTCATTAAAATTTAGGCCATTATGATTTATATGTATTCTTAACAAACGAAATATGTGAAAAAAGAAACAGTGGCGTGATAGTGGTTTTGCAAGCAAAATGTATAGTCGATAAATGTTTTGGGCCTCCTCTAGCGCTAATGAAGGCTTGATAAGGTCGATTCATGCCCTCAATGAGATAATCCAATGAATGGGTGACCAATAAAGTGCTCTGAGCATTAATTGCAGTTGTGAAATATTGGAGAGCTTGGAGAATAAGATTGAAAGGTAGTAGAAGCTCTTCCGAAGCATCCCATAGCTGTTGATATTGGGTTGAGTTCAGAGGGAATGCAGACTATCCCATTTATGGATACCTTCTTCCTTACGATATTGAGGTGCTCTGTGTGGACAAGCATTATCGTCATTTAAAAAGAAAATCATCATCTGTTGCACCAGCACAGGAATTTACATAGATATCAAGGATCTAATCTCGATATCTCAGAACATTCACAGAACCATCATCAAACACATGAAAGTCGATATGACTAGAAAATGAAACCGCAGTTCACACCATCAGTACTCCATCATCATTTGCTTTTTTCTGATCCATTTTATGGTGCTGATTGTGGTTTCCTCCTCTCTCCAGGTCAGCACACATCTGCTGCCCAATCTGAACTTGTCCCTAAACAGATTGTGATTCTGTTGTTCTCTGGTCCAGGTTACATTATCGTGACACCATTTCAAGTGGACTTGTCTGTGTCTGTAGGTTAAAGAAACATATACAGTGAGCTGACAGGTATAGAGTCTGGCCTTCTTATCACAGATGAGACAGTTACCTGCCTTCTTCGGTTGCAATGAGACCTGAAGACAGAGATAATGCTGGTGATCTCATGTTCTGTCAGGACAGCAATTCAATATAGCGATCATGGTAAGGCTATAAGTAACCAAAGGACGACCTTTAATAGGTTTTATTCTAACCATTTGGGTTGTTTGGAATTGCTTCCATAGCCTTGAAATAGCAAAAATGTTAACACCAAAGAATATAGCCGCCTCCATGAGTGTTTGACTAGGCAATGATTTCATTTTATGAAGCCAATGATTCCATCATTTTGTGTCGTCTATATACACTGAAATGCCAGTTTTTTGGTACACCACCCCGCATCACATAAATGGTTCAATTCCAACTTGTAGTACGTCACGTGACAATGGTCTGCATATAAATCAGGCAGAGAAGCTTTTCAAACATCAATTAGAGTTGGATTGAGCCTCAGAATGGGCAAAACGAGCGACTTTGAATGTAGCATGATAGTTGGTACTAGGCCTTCCGGTTCTAGCATCTGCCAAACGGTCATCCTCCTGGGCCTTTCAGGCACAACCGTTTCTAGAGTTTACCGAGAATGGTGTAAAAAGCAAAAAGCTACCAGTGATCGGCGATACTATGGACAAAAGCAGCTTTTGGATCAGAGGGGTCAAAGGAGACTGGCGAGAATAGTGCAAATGAAAAGATGGGTAAAAACCGGGCAAATCACAGCAGACATAAGATCTCCGAAATCATCATGTATTGGACTTAGTCATGAATGGACTACAACATTTGGCTGCCGACCATGTCAAGTGCCGATGTTGTCAGCAAAGAACATGGAGCACGTCTCCAGTGAGCATGGGAGCATTGACACTGGACTGTTGAGAACTGGGAAAAGCTGGCTTGGTCGGACGAATCAATGTTCCTTTTACACCATGCTGATGGAAGGATCAGAATTTGACGCAAGCAACTGGAGGCCATGGAGCCATTTTTTATGATGTCAACAGTACAGGACGATGGTGGCGGTGTGCTGGTATGGAAAATATTTGTATTGAACACATTAGGCCCTCTGATACACATTGAAGGATATCTGAATGTCATGGCATATTTAAACATCGTTTGTGATTAAGTTCATGGCTTCATGGCACAGTTTGTCTTCACTCGGATGGAGACATTCAGCATGATAATGCACCTGCTGACAAGGCATGTATCATCACCGAATGGTTCCAGAAATATACTAACGAGTTTGCCTTGCTTCATTGGCTATCGAGCATCTTTGGGAAGCGTTGGTAAGGGCTGTTCGCAGTGAAACTGTGTCGCCATCCAATTTGCAGAAACTGTGTGACACCATCATTTCCACGTGGTACAATATTCCTGCACAATGCATCCAGCATCTTGTAAGTTCAATACCTCGACGAATTCGGGCTATTCTGAAGCCAAAGAAGGCACAACATGCTACTAGGTATTTGTACCTAATAAACTGGCATCTCAATATATACAGGGTGTCCCTGAATTCATGGACCAAATGTGAGGGGATGGTAATACACACCGAACCCACCAATATTCGTCATAGAATATGCAGCCGCAAGCGCAGGCCGGTGACGGTAGGGGGCGTAGACGAGGCGGCACAGCTTAACAGCGCTGGATCGGCCAAACCCCAGCATTCTGCCTCGATAAGCGAACGTATCGTATTTTTATAGAACAGGTTTTGCCGGAATTGCTTCAGCATATTCCAGCCGCAATCCGCGCCCGTATGTGGTTCCAGCATGATGGGGCACCCGCCCATTTCAGCATGGACGTGCGTCAGCATCTTAATACCACATTTGGGAACTGATGGATTGGGTGCGGTGGTCCCATCCCATGGTCCCCCAGATCGCCCGATCTTTCTTGTATCGATTTCTTTCTGTGGGGACATTTGAAGAGTGTCGTGTACGAGACGCCCGTGCAGTCCATGGAGGATCTGGTAGCCCGACTGTCTGTTGCAACCGCCAATGTGTGCTACAAGCCTGGTGTTTACGAGCAGGTATGCCGATCACTACTCCGCCGTTGTGCCGCCTATATCAACGTTGGTGGGCGGATGTTTGAGCAGTTGTTGTAATGATCTCCAATAAATATCACTCTGGAAACCGTTGTGTCTGTCCTTCATTTCCGACTACTCACTGCGTTTGCGGCCGCATATTCCATGACGAATATTGGTGGATTCGGTGTGTACTATCATCCTCTCACGTTTGGGCCATGAATTCAGGGACACTCTGCATATATAGTATATATAGGTAATTATTACCTATATATATATATATAGGTATAATTACTTATATATATGTATATATAGGTAATTATTACAGGGAAGGGGCAAAAAGAATTAAAATACAAAGGGCAAGAACGCTTTTCTGAGATTTTTCTTGAAAGTTTTATGTGATAAATAATGCGTATCTAGAATAGAAAAGAAATATACTTTAACCAAAATATTTTCACTTCTATTCCTTTCATTTCAATATCAGGCATCTCAACATTTTTTCCCCTACTCTCTGGTCAAGCATGTGCCCAGGTAAAATGTCCCACCAAACATTTTAGTCTCGAGTCGCCCCTGGCCAAATCGATTTTGCTTTCATTCCAAAATCAGCGAAGTTGTGTATAAAAAATTAGCAGCTCACTGAAACATTATGTTGGAATGTAATGTCTTTTTCAAACTTATTTTGTATTTAATCAAGTTTTATAATTCAAAGTTGTTCTCCAGTCCTCCTGCGAAGAACACACTCTGCCACACATCATTTATTGAAGGAAGTACGATGACGAACTATAGTTGACTCGAGACAAGCTGAAGTCAAACATACGTTACCAGATCCCCATTGTTTAGTGGTGTGTAGAAGTTTTTAGAAATTTCAACAAGGACACTGGACATCCACGTGATTTAGTAGTGGACAAGACAGGTAAAAACCCCAGGAAGACATCTATCTGGTGGTATGCATGTGGAGAAGCCGTACCTCCATCAGTGATTGGAATGGTGATATCCAATACCACCATACACCAAAAACGTCATGAAGAAACTCTGGGATTCAACTCTTGTCATCGTCAACTACTAAATTGCCTGGATGGGCTCTGTCCTTGTTAGAATCTCATTCAAAATCTATGCATCTCTGAATTCTTCATATTAAGCCATCTGGCAACATCTACCAAACTTTGACCTGTGTCGAACCGTCCAATAGTCTGCACGTCTTCCAATAAATGATATCTGGTAGACATATCCAATCAATATGCTATCTCGAAAAGTCCACCTCGCATTTCGCAGGATAATAGAACATTTTTTAACGCTCGGCGAATTTGCATATATCGCTGGTAGCGCCATTCATTTTCATATCATACCTCAACCCTGTGTAGTATTTTTCGTACTATACATGACTGTCGTATTTCTATCGTCGGAGTTTTAGGATATCGCGATTTTTTCATTTGTTCCTTAATTTATGGAAACCGGTGTTTATTTTTCGAATGAGAGCGCTGAACAGCAAATTGTATGGCAAATGAAAGTTTGTGATATTGGTAATGTGGGCAATAAAAATTGTATACCGTTCGCTTTCTACCCCCTAAAAAGGAGAAATGTGAAGGTCGTTCTATTATATCTTAAGAAAGAGAGGGGAGCACAATTACGAGTTACGTGTCCACACATTTTGAAAGTTAGTGGGAAAATGAGAATTATTGCCTGCTGCTACAGGTGACTCTGCAAGAAATTATATTGAGTTTACCATCTGTGTCACCTATCTGTTCTGTGCCTCAAACAAGACCAGCCTCCCGCAGAAAAAATGAAAAACGATGGGGAGTGGGGAGCAGAAATGTGACCGATGTTCATGCGTCATATATCAAATGAAAATTTTTGAAGATAGTTGTTTTCAGTAATAAAGTACAAGATATAAATTAGAAAACTTTCAATTACTATGCACCCAAAAAAGTAAAAAAATGAAACTAAAGCATATCGCTGGTGCAATTCGTCACTGAATTCCTATTCACTTCAAAAGAAATTCGGGTGCCGACAATCTTCTTGAGTAGCTAAATCAGCGCTCTGTCTTCCTTAAGTTGGGTTATTTTATATGTAAATGATATTTTTTGCACACAATGGGCTAAATGGTCATGTCACAAGGATCTCGAGGGCTCACAGAAGGTTGGGGGAAGGGGACCCACTGGAAAGCAGTTAGGAGACATGTTGCAGTCTCCCATCAAGGCCATCTTGCATATTGATTAAAATGCACAGGAAAGTGCACACTCTCTTTCATATATGAGGCCATGAGTTTGCTTGCCATCCGACGGACAGCGACCTTTCCAAGCCTATCGGTGTTCTCCCTAATGGCTTAGAGAGTGCGGGGCGTTTGGCGGAGATAATCTCTATGCTGGCTCTTGTAACACTTTCTCTTCTTTTTTTCCCCTTGTCGAAGACCGTGATAGAATTGGTGTACAGTGGTTAAATGCAACAACTGTAGGTGAGGTCAGACGTATCTGGAGAACAAAATTGCGCAGTCTAATTGGAGTCTGGTAGGACCTCCGTATCTCATGGCTGTATAAGGATTTTATATTTACATATGCATATAATATTTGCGAAGGTAGTAACCACCGGTTACTGAAACTGTAAACATTTTGCAAGAATTTACGAAGTAAAAATGTTTTATCTATAAATCTCCTACAATTTCTGAATACACACTGTTGTTATCCATCAACCAAATTTTAAATTCTATTAAGGACAATAATGAAAAGAATTTTACGTGGAACAGAAAGTATCACAAAAATTGCGATCACTACTTTTATATAATAGGGTTAATAATAGCTCTGACAAAATCCTTAGCAACATCTTTATCATAAAATATATAAACAATTCCATCATCATATGACAATAGAAACGTTCCCCGCTCTAAGCATTTCAGTGGTAAATTCATCATCATGAAGTTTTAATATAGAGTAAACAGAGTTTCTATGTAGTTTTAATATACAGGTTTAATACAAAGTAACTTCAGATTGTGATGCAGGGCCAACTTTAAACGCAATAAGACACACATTACAAGCAATGAAAATTTAGATAACTACATTGTTTAGAACATCACTGAAACGCTCAGCCCTCCTAACCATGACAGAAACCTCACCTTCAGTGACCTTTCTATATTTACCTTTCTATCCCTGTGGGCTAGCGTGAAAAAAGAAAGTGTTAAGTATCTGATACAACTGTTTACCTCTGCTTTCACAGCCAAGTCAAAAATTCTTATAAGCCTTAAAGTGATCATTTAGACGATTATTAAGCTGTCTGTAGCACCGTTTGTTAAGATAAGTAGAATGCTGATTGAAGTCTCATTTCTCCTCTCTTATTTCAGGAATAAGCTTTTTTTCCTGCAAATCATAGATCAGCGATTAGGTCTGTTCGGCCATCTGCCTCGGGTTGAGTTTTGATGAAAAAATTAGATTTTGCTGTATGGAAAGTATAACTTTTCTTCTGATGTTAGTATATAGATATATATTTTGTGACCAAGTGAGCCCAATTGTTCCTTGGCTGATGTGAGTGTAAGGTAAAATTTTTGAAAGGACTTATTTTTTTGCTGAGCTTGTTTTCGTTGTATGCTGTCAGGTTTCTGTTGTGTTATTAATATTAATCAGTCAGGCCCAGAAACATTAGTAAGAATAATAAGCGAGAGAAGGCAGGTGGTCAAAGAAGTGATACCGTTTGTGTTGGATCTTCATATGTAGTGTATTTGTTTAGTCATGAGAAGGACCTTTTTTGAGCTGTGTGGAAAAAATGTTGGCGTGAAAAGGTACAGTGCTATAGGTTTAGTCCTAAGAAGGACATTTTAGTTACTTGTCCTGATAAAAACTTTTATGTGTAGTAGTGATATTATAGATATGGGACGGGTCTTTTTTTCTGTTCTTTGGTAGATATTTTAGTAAGTTGCAAAGTGATACCTTTAATTTTGCAATATGAGAGTGTTAAAAATGAGGAGGTTAAGATCTATTAGTTAAATCCTTGTAGTAGTAATGGTTCCTAGGAGAGGTTGGGAATGCTTTTAATCATCATCATCATCATCATCATCAAGCAGCCATGGGCTACGGAGGTCCAACCAGACCACTCAGTTTAATTCTCCAAGCATATCTGTCCTGAGCTACATCTGCTGCATCCGGCCACTGCACACCAATTCTAACAAGGTCCTGTTTGACATTGTTTGCCCACCGCATCCTAGGTCTCCCCCTCCTTCTGAGGCCTCAAGGCACACTGTTCATAACCCTATTCGCCAATCTATAATTATCCATAGGGGCAACATGGCCAAACCAGCGGAGTCTCTCTCTGCACAATATGCTGCTTAAAGGAGGTTGCAGACTCCTTTGCCTAACCTCATCATTAGTTACAAAGATAAACCACTTAATACCCAAAATGCTGCGTAAGCATCTAGAATCAAAAGCATCTAGTTTCCTGTTATCTTGTTTACACAGCGTCCAAGTTTCACTACCATAACTAACCCTAGAAAGAACCAAACTATTATACAGTCTAATTTTAGTCTTTAGGTGTATACGCCTATTTCTCCTCAATCTCCATAGATTCTTAAAAGTCCCGGCAGCAATCCTCATTCGTCTCTTAATCTCATTCCGCACATCACCAGTATCAGTTACATAGCTCCCAAGGTAATTAAACTGTGACACCTGCTCAAGACTGCAACCATTCAGATTAACTGAATCACAACCTGCCTGACCAATTTTCATCACTTTAGTTTTCTCTCTGTTTATAACCAAACCTGCTCTACTACCAGTCTCATCAACAGCTCGAATGAAAGAGTTCATCTCATCAACATCATTTGCCAAAAGGGCTAAATCATCAGCATAATCTAAATCAGAAATTTTCGTATCTCCAGCCCATTTAAGGCCAAAATCTTTCCCGTGAAGTGAATTTCGCATAACATAATCAACAACCAAACTAAAGAGAAAAGGAGACAAAATGCACCCTTGTCGAACACCAGACGTAATGCTAAACCAATTGCTACAAGACTTACCAACTCTCACACATGACTCAGTGTTATTATAGAGAGCTTTCATTATGTTAACTAACTTGTCTGGTATACCAAATGATCTCACAATCAACCACAAATTATGACGATGAACAGAGTCGAAAGCCTTTTTGAAATCAACAAAGCTAGCAACCAAAGTTTTCTGAAACTCTAAACATTTCTCGAGAATCTGCCTAAGTGAAAATATCTGATCTACACATCCCCTACTACTCCTGAATCCACATTGCTCATCACGCAATTGCCTGTCAACCGGATTCTTAATTCTATTAAGCACAATCATGGAAAGAACTTTACCTGGAACAGAGAGTAGGCTGATATCCCTATAGTTATCACAAGAACTGCGATCACCTTTTTCGAAAATGGGGATAATAATAACTCTGGTAAAATCCTTAGGAACCATGCCTTTATCATAAAAGGTATTCAAAATTTCAGTCATCCAAGTGGTAACCGAAACATTCCCAGTTCTGAGCATTTCTGTAGTGATTTCATCTACCCCTGGGGATTTATGAAGTTTAAGTTTATAGATAGCCAAACTAACTTCAGATTGTGTTATAGGGCCAACATTCAAGCCACCAATGCATCTATCATCATTGCAAACAATGGGAGTAGATCTAACCACATTGTTTAGAACATCACTGAAATGCTCAGCCCACCTAGCCATGACAGAATCCTCACCTTCTATAACCTTACCTTATTTATCCTGCAATCCTTGTATGCCTGTCCGTTTTCTACCACATTAAACATTAACTAACTGGTACAGCTCTCTGCTGTTGTGCTGCCTAACTGCTTCCTCAGCTTTGTCAGCCAAGCCATCAAGCCAAAGAATCTTATCAGTAGCTAACTGATCCTTTGCACGTTTATTAATCTCTTTGTAATCCTTTCTATTAGGACTAGTAGGGTACTGATTAAGGACATTCCTGCAGTTCCTCCTTTCTGAAATAAGCTCAAGTGCCTTATCACTCAGATAATTCTGCCTCTTCTGCTCCTTTTTTCCTAAAAGAGTACTGTTAGTTTCCAAAAAAGCCTGTTTAAAATGGCCCCATTTTTCCTCAACTTCAGTATTAAGCAAACCATGACTGTCATAATGACTAAGTAACCTATCATGGTAAGCATAGCTATAACTGGGTCTTTCAGAGCTTCAGTATTAAAGGTAAACACTTTTTAAGTTTAAGTTGCAAGACACTTTTAACAAGGTAATGGTCAGATCCAATTTCAGCTCCCCTATATGCCCTGGTATTTCTAACAGAACTAGCCCATTTATTGTTAATTAATAAATAAACAATCATATTCCTATGCAGCCCATCAGGTGAAACCCATGTGTATTTATGTATCTTGCGGTGTTTATAATATGTGTTAGTTATTCTGAAACCATTGAGTTTACTTACCTGTAGGAGACGTTGCCCATTGCCATTGCAGCTGCCAATACCAAAAGGGCCTATCACCCATCCCCAAAGATCAGAGTCAGTACCAACTTTGGCATTGAAGTCACCAAGAACAAGGATAATATCTCCTTTCTTGACAGAATTCAAAATATCCTGAAGTTGTCCGTAAAACCTATCCTTCTCATCCTCATCAGCATCCTCAGTGGGGGCGTAACAGCAATAACATTCAAGTCTTTAATGCTTGTCTGAAATTTGAAGTACTTATTACTGAAGTTAATGAAGGTTTCTTACTGTAAGAAACCTTTCATTAATGCACTCATATCCCAGAAGAGCATCACTAGCATGTCTACTGAGGAGCAGACCCACGCCTTGCTTTCCATCCTCCCTCCCTGTAAAGAGAAATTTAAAGTTATTTTTAAGTATCTCACCTTTGCCTGTCCATCTGGTCTCTTGCAAACCTAGAATATCTAGGTTACAGCGCTGGAATTCCTGCGTGAGGACATCAAGAGAATAATCTCTATGTAATGTCCTCACATTCCACGTTCCTGCAGAGAGAAAATGATTAGTAGGATTTTTAAGGAAATTAGGTTTATTGAGATTGGTAGGGCCAACAATATCAAACAGCTCCCTGATTGCAGGCATGGGGCAAAGACCTGTTCCTCCTCCACTAAAGACTGAAGTCACCGATGCTGGTAGGAACTCCAGGCATCACCTTTTCAAGTGGACTTTTTCAAGTGCCATATGGCCTGTCTGAGAACACATTACTCCAGTTTAGACTTGACTATGCCCAACTAGCTAAGTAAGGTTCAGGTACCTGCGATGGCCTCTGATTAGGATTATCCACCAGCTGATATAAGGTATCCCATGCCTCTGTTCACTTAGAGCTGGCAACCCAGAAGCAAACAGAAAACACAGCAGCAGACTCTCCCTCAACAGAGGCTCACCAGTGCAGCAAGTCCAGTATCAATAATCAAGCTCAAATCCATAAACAAGTCCAGTCTAGTAGGTATAAATGGTCAGCACCAGGACCCTGTGA
This sequence comes from Ryuthela nishihirai, assembly GCA_038380435.1. Taxonomy (NCBI): domain Eukaryota; kingdom Metazoa; phylum Arthropoda; class Arachnida; order Araneae; family Heptathelidae; genus Ryuthela; species Ryuthela nishihirai. The sequence continues at coordinate 6,929,050 of JAWZYU010000021.1, forward strand.
AGTTGACCACTCCTCAGCAGGGTGGAAAAAAAAAGAAAAAAGTGCCATAGATGACCAGATCAGTAGTCCATACTGAACTGGCAGCCCTCCCCTTCCGTTCCCTTCCAAAAGAGAATATCTCGTTTGAAAGGTACTAACGGCCTGCACCACCAGAAGGCGGGGTCGGACATTAGGTGCTAGACCTGGCCGGTTCTGTGCATCATCACTAGGGATTGGTACACAGCTCTCCTTCCAGTTTACGCCTAGCTACCATTTACAGGAAGTCATAGGAAATGTTTAATTTTGAGGTAAAAACATTGACTATCAATCTTTTGATAGCTGCTCATAGGATTACTATGTTTACGTGTTATAACCATGTACACGTCTGGCTTTTAATTATTGTTTCTTTGTTTACTTTATTTTATGTAATATTGTTTCAATAGTTCAGTGGAATTTTGAGTTATTATTATTATCTGTGGTAAAATTGCTGCAGTAGGTCAGAGGGAATTTTAAGTTTTTCTCTTGAATTATCCTATCATGTCCATTATGTTATATTTAGTGTGAATAAGCTTCAGTGCCTTATTGTTGAAAGGACCTCGTTTCCTCTGCTCCTCTTTACTCAAACGAGTAATCCTGTTTATGATGGTCTGATTTTTCCACAAATTCAGTTGTAAGTAAACCACGATTTTTATAATGACTAGCTATCATGCATGATTTGGCTGTATCTGGGTCTTTTAGAACTTCAGTTAAATCTAATTCTTTTAACCTTAGCACAACATTTCTTAAGTTTCAATTGGAAGACATTTTTGACAAGGCAATGGTCAAACCCTCTTTCTATTCCCCTATATGATCTTGTATTCCTAGTCGAACTAGCCCATTTGCTGGTAATCATAATTACCAGGCAAAACACAAAAAGGCTTTGAAATGGAAATAGCCAATATTTACTAATTTCGAGGTGCTGAACACGAAAATGACAATAAAATTTGTCGATTGGCTCTTGTTTAGGAGAGACAGAGATGGTGATGTATAAACGATTCAGTCCCCATTGAGTACATAAGTAACCATTTCGCAACGCTGTATTTTAAACTCCAAATTGCAAAATATTGCATTGTACTACATCAGCCCGCCATACACACAACCCCCGGAGGTATTGCATCATTGTCTGATGCAATGTAGTTGAGTCACGACATCGCAGCTTTACGATCGCAGACAAAAGATGATGCAATCATTAGTTGTACGCGACATCTCGTAGGGTGAGCAAGTCTTTTCAGCAACTCCCATTTGCCCCTGAGTCATAAGTACAACACAAGTGATCCTTGCAGTTTTAATCCAGCAGTAGTGATGCCTAGTAACTGTGTTAATAGTGCAGATACATTTTGTTACATTTGCTGGGAAGTGATGTTTGCAAGCCAGAAAGGGCCATCACTCCAATAGTGAAAGTGGCGTATGAGTTTTATTTTGGATGAAAGATCGGAAACCAGGACAAGGCCTGGGCCCCACACATATGCTGCAGTACGTGTGCAAGAAATCTTCCAAAATGGCTGAAAGGCGAAAAAGTGGCGATGCCATTTGCTATTCCTATGGTTTGGAGAGAGACAAGCAATCACAAAATGACTGTTACTTCTGCATGGTTCCTCCTGTTACTGGAGGCATCACTAGGAAAAAGAAATGAACAATAGCGTACCCAAATATACAATATGTTCTCCAACTAGTTCTACACGGCGAAGGCCTTCCCGTTCCCGAACCTCCTAAAGAATTTTCCATCGATTCACACGATGAGGAGGGAGGCAAACCGACATTGGATTCTCTGCAGCCTTCGGTGTCTAATTATGATCCATACATGTGCTGCGGTGCGTCATCTGTACCTCACATTCTAACCGAAGAAGAAATGAACAATCTGGTTCGCGATCTGGAGCTGTCCAAGACCAAAGCAGAGTTACTTTGATCAAGACTTAAACACTGAAATCTTCTTAAGGAAAATGTCCGAGTGACTTCGTTTCGAACTTGTCATGATCAGTTTGCACCTTACATCAGAAAGGAAGGTGACTTTGTGTTCTGCTCCGATGTAGATGGCCTGATGAATGTCCTCAGAATCAAACATGACCCTAAAAAATGGCGACTATTCATAGACACCGCGAAATTTAGTCTCAAGGTGGTGTTGTTGCATAATGGAAATTGACTTCCTTTCGAACACGCTGTCTACATGAAACAAACCTGCGACAACTTAAAATAGCTGTTGAACTGTCTTCAATGCAGCAAGTATGGCTGGCATTTCTGTTGTGACTTGAAGATAGTGGTTCTGTTGATGGGTCTGCAGCTAGGATATACGAAGTACTGCTGTTTCTTATGTGAATGGGACAGACGAGCAAAGTCTTTGCAGTATGTGAAGAGAAACTAGCCTTAGAGGAAATCTGTGAAGGTCGGAGAAAAGAATGTGGAACACCCAGCACTGGCAGAAATGCACAAAATCCTGCTACTGTCCCTACAGATCAAACTCTGTATGTATGATGAAAAACTTCGTAAAAGCCATGGACCTGACTGCATCAGCTTTCAAGTACTAGGCTGACAAATTCCCTCGACAAAGTGAAGCGAAAATTAAAGAGGGAATTTTTGTGGGTCCTCAGATCCGCGAGTTGTTCAGAGACCAGATGTTCGACAACCTGCTTCAGGGTGACGAGAAAAAGGCTTGGGACACGTTTCGTCTGGTGTCAACTAAATTCCTCAGGAATGTCAGGGCAGACAACTACAAGAAACTGGTTAAGGACATGTTGTTTCTGTATCACAAACTTGGCTACAATATGTCCTTAAAAGTCCACTTTCTCCATTCCCACTTAGATTTCTTCCTGACAACTGAGGCATGGTTAGTGATGAGCACGGTTAACGTTTTCATCAGGACATTGCAACAATGGAGAAACGATACCAGGGAAACTAGTCCACTTAAATGTTGGCTGACTACTGTTGGGCGCACGCCAGAGATGATCCTGAGGAGCTGTGCAAGCGATGGGCAAAACGACGTGGGAAGTAGAAGCGGTGTTTTACCGATACCTGTCATATGTACGTATTACTCCATTATATAAGAAACTATTGCGGGTTTTTCGGAAATCGTAGCCAATTTTGCATTTTCATTGTCATATTCGTGTTCAGCACTTTGAAATCTTTTATAAATGGCTATTTTTATGTGAGAGGCATGAGTTTTATGAAAATTTGTTGCCCAATGTTGTCAGTACCAACTTTAGCATGGAAGTCGCCTAGAATAGGGTAATATTTCTTTTCATGGTGGAATTAAAAAATAGAGTGGTTGAGTGTAAAACTATCTCATTCCCATTAGAGTCCTCTGTGTGGGACATTTTCAGCATGGTTCAATGTACTGTGTTTTGTGACATATTACTCCCATCACCAGCATTCAAATTAGAATGCGAGTTGCGCCACAGTATCCCTTTTTTGGTTCATAACATATGGGATAGCCTTCGCCTACCTCTAGAATCGATGAGCCGTGGTCTGCCCATACCTTCCCGGCAGTTTGTGGTTTTTCCCTCCAGGGACCACTTTTTGAAGGTACTAACCACGGCTGACCATAAGCATCCAATAAGCCTTGCAGTCTCGGAAATGCTCTGATCCAATCATTAAAATTTGACCTTTGTGAAACTCACTTAAATCCGCTACCTTTCCCATCTGAAGAGCAAGAATAACACTGATTAACAGGACTCAGTATCAGATGTTATTTATACCGTTCCATGACCTTCACACGCGCCGTCGTTTACCTGCAGTTGCTTCAAGTTGCATCATAGTTTTGGCTGTTCAGTGTATATTCTCTATGAAGCATTAAACTGACAGGGTTCTGTGAGCATTACAAGTACCTTCGGAAAGATAGTGAGATTTTTGAAGAAACTATGTTTAAGCTATAAGCAAAGCTAGCTATTAAGCTATGAATAAATTAAACATTTATTCCATAAACGTGGAGTTCCTTAATATGTGTTGGTTTTTCTGTTTAGGCTCGCCTACCTCACAGATCCATTTCTATGGTGTAATATACTGAGGGGTTCCTGTTAAATATCTATTGAGTGCCGATAATATCAAACATTTCTTGACTCCTAGACATGGGAAAATACCTGTTCCTCCATCGGTTAATGGAGGAACAGGTATGGTTAATGGTTAAGCCACCCATTCTGGAGGAACTTCAGTGTAGATTTGGCGATGCTCTTTGATGCAAGGGTTCAGGTACTTGCCATGGCCTCTGATCAGGTTTATCCACCAGCTGATATGTGATATCCTCTGCATCTGTTTACTTATTTTTCCAGTCAATCCATAAGCAAACATGCAGAAAATATATTAGCTGATTTTTCCTCAGTCGAAACCCCTTAGAGCAAAACTATTATCCAGTCTGGTAGGTATGAATGGTTACCCCAAGACCCTGTGAAATTGGCCACACTGATCTGACACTCACTTCCTTTCTGTTCCCTTCTACAAAAAATTCTATTTTGAAAGGTACTAATAGTCTGCACCATGAGAAGACGGGGTCAGACTTCAGGTGTTAGTCCTTGCCTCTTCTGTGCATCATCACAGGGGATTTGTGTACACCTCTCCTCCCAGTGCATGCCTAGCTACCATTTACAGACTTTCATCGAAACACCCAACATAAAATCTATATATTAACTTTAAATCTTTCGTATTTTTTCCATTTCGTACAATGCACTTTTTTGAAAGCTACTGAAGAGAGTTATCAATCGATTTTAGGTTTTTTCATTGAAATTAATTGGTTTCTATCTTCTACTTACTCATTGACTTCCAATCCAATGCGAACACTCCAGATAAACCTTTTGTTCTTTGCACTAAAGGGTGGCGGTCTCCTTTTAATCCGCTGTGGTCTGTAGATTCAACTACAATAACGCCCTGTAGGGCAAAGGGGAAGTCCATGCGACATGACTGACATCATCATGTCGCATGGACATGTCTGCTGACAACGTTAGGCATAAACTAAGTGAAAAGTCCCACTTAAATTCTTTGCAGAGGTAAAGTTCGGTTTGAATTTCATCATTTGATAGCTGTTGAGTAAAATGGATTTTCGACTTTAGATTGCTTTGCTGAAAACAAACCTCAGATATTTTGCTTCTGAATGAATCCGGTTTCTTAGGAAAATAAGGCTATTGATTGAATACCAGAAAGATAATTTATTTTATTTTAGCATATGACTTCAATCCAAACTTGAACAGTATGCGAAAGGATATCAAAATAAATGTGTTACTTCACGTATTGATTTTTCAAATTTGTGTTGGTTTCGCCCTTAATGTTTCGAATACGGGAATAGTTAAAAAGTTAATCCTAAATGAAAGGATAGGCATATTGTTAGTATTCAGTGGAAAGTGGTGGAGGAAAATAGTATAAATGGTGATGTAAGAAAAGAATTTGATATAAGTGCAATAGTATTTATTTATTATTAATGAAATAGGTAGCCCTATCTGATCATAATTCATTAGGAACAGTCCATGCTATATGAATTTAAAATAAAATAAGAAATTCAATTTACTAAAGAATAAAAACATACGTAAGATCTCTCGTCATGACCATCCTGCACACATGCTCATGGTTTTTCATCCTATCAGATGGATGACGGCCTTTCTAAGCCCATTAGTATGTTTTCCAACCAAGAACAGGGTTGCGGTTTGGAAAAATGAATCTCAACATTTGCATATTTTAGACTTTTGACCGTAATAAGAACGAAAAAAAAATTAAAAAATCTAAATGAAGGTTATCTAATTCTCGAATTTCATAAATATTCATCCATTATCAAGAGAGTTATGGAAGCTGCAGTTTTTAACCGCAGTTTCAGTCCTCCTTAAAACATTTCATGTAAATTAACAAAAATAAAAGAAATGCAGTATGAAGTTCTCAATATTCAATTATTTCAGCAAACGGCAATGTTTTTATTCACATTTGAGATAAAATTGTATGTCCCCAAAACGACTCAAACTACAGTAGGAGGTAGTGAAGAGGAAATAATAGCATGAATTGTACGAGAGTTAATGATTCTACACTCAACTGTTGAGTGCTTGCCACTGAAGAGGATAAATAAGTCTCTACATGTTTTTACCTAGTGATATAAAATTAGGAGATATTGCATGATTCTTCTCACCAGTGTTGCCAATTATAAACTGATTATTTTATTTCTACGATAAATTTTGAATCATAAGGGCCTTGAATCATAAACCTTTTTTTTGCATTGGGCCCTATGACTTTTCAAGCTGGTCCTCCATGAAATATTCATTCGTGGAAATCTTCAGCAAAAATTGAACAATTATTGTCATATTCACTGTGATTCTGTGCCGCTGAAGAAAATCAGCTGTTAGTAGAGAAAATCGTTTCTGATCAGCAATAAATGGTGTAATAGTGAGGTCCCAGTAATGCACCTGGTTAATACAGCAGCCATCCTCATCTGGATAACCTACAGACTAATAATACTGTACCACGATATGACACACTGTATTGTTACATTCTATGTAACTGTTTCAGAAAAATATCTTCTTTCCATAGGAAACCCAGAAAATATAAATAAAAAAATTTAAAAAATACCTATCTTCCTAAAAAGTAGAAAATATATCTGAAGCATATCGATGGTGCAATCAGTCACTGAGTTCTTATTCATTTCAAAGGAAGATAGAGCACCCGGGAATCTTACCGAATAGGTAAATCGGTGCCCTACCTTCCATCGAAGCGAAATACACGAACTCAGTGACCGTCGATATGCTTCAGGTTTATTTTGTGCTTTTTACGGCCCATATAGAAAGATAGGTATTTTTGAAATATATTTTTGTCGCTAAAAATACTTATCTTCAAAGACTTTGATATATGACACATAAACATCGAGCATATTTACCATTGATAAGTATCAATACTAACAAAAGTATAACAGTGCTCTTCACTCACAAGAGAGTACATGATATTGCACCAATGAATCTCTTTTGTTGCGATCTTATGCAACCACGGCAATTCCCGGTTCCGCTTGTACAGCACTACCTGGTTACTAATTTCCTACCTGGTTATGAAAAGCCATGACCATCTAGAGCCGGGGGCAAGGAATACGCCCTATAGGCGCACCTCAACCCCAGACTCACATGGCAGCAGTTCTATAGAAGGGAAGCTGACCACCGGAAGAAACCTTACTTTAATCTATTCCCCGGTTTGCAAATGTGCAAGGATATATAGATCCAAGCTCGATCGGCACCCGGGGTGGAGACTCTTAGTAAGATCCAGACTTTTTTGAGGGCTCAGGCTTACTAGGAATCAATCCGTTCTGCCGAGCCCTCGAACAGACCACCCAGGTCTCCTTGAAATGTTTGATAAGGTGATACAATGGAAGGAATCTGCCACATATTTAGGTGTCACAATTCATCATAAACTGAATTGGACTCGCCACCTTAAAAATGCAGTCAATAATAAATCTGGAGCAGCTGAGATTAGCCTTTACCCAATGATGGCTAAACACTCTAAGCTCTCTCCACAGAATAAACTGCTACTACACAGGGTGATTCAAAACTTATCGTTCAAATTTCGTGAGGAGGTAGGGAATACGTCAGGAAACCGATTTCACATAGGAAAGTATGTCCGCAAATGTACGCATGCGTATGTAGAGGGCGCTGTGTGTACCCAACCAGTGTACAGCTCGCCCGACCACTCCCGCTGTCATCAGAGATCGCTTGGCCACCCAGGTCACCTGTTTATCGCCCATGGATTACTTTTTGTGGGGGGCTATGAAATACCATGTGTACGAGACCCCCATCGACAGTGAAATGGACCTTGTTGCACGAATAGTGGCCGCCGCAGGCATTGTCCGTGATATGCCAGGCTTTTTTGAAAATGTTCGGCGGTCAATGCAACGGCACTGTGAATCATGTGTCCGTGTAAATGGTCGCAATTTTGAGCACCTACTGTGAACCTGTACTTTACCTTGTTGGAATGAACGTCACATTCGTTACCACTTAACTGCACTGTTTCCTTGTGTTCACTTTACTTGTCCATTTTGTTCATGTAGATGACGTTTGCGGACATACTTTCCTATGTGAAATCGGTTTCCTGACGTATTCCCTACCTCCCCACGAAATTTGAACGGTAAGTTTTGAATCACTCTGTATAATATGATCCTCAGTACAATTGTTACAGGAGTGGGAATATCTCAGTTGGTAGTGCGCCAGGCTCGTAATCTGTAGTTCCCAGGTTCGAGTTCCAGCTGGGTCAGCGTTGAGATTTATCTCCGCAAAATTCCCTGCCCTGCCCATTGTCAGTAGGGGACACCGATGGACTTGGAAAGGCCGCCGTCCATCGGACGGGACGTTAAGCCGTGGCACGGTATGCGGGAGAGCCATACCCTGTGAACGTTAAAGAACACTCTGAATGGCCTTGACGGGAGGCAAGGCAATCTGTCTCCCAACAGTTGTTCCAGTGGATCCTCTCCCCCAACCTTCTCTGAGCCTTCAGGGTTCATGTGACCTGACCATTTAGCCCATGGTGTGCAAAAAAGTGCCGCTCAGAAGTAAAACAACCCAACAACCCAATTTTTACATATGCTTCACAAGTTTGGGGATATTGTAATTCATACAAGAAGAAAAAAGTGCAAATATTTCAGAACAATATTCTACGATCGACTTAGCAGCAACATGATTCATTAAGAACTCTGTCCTTCACAGAGAACTTTGCATTCCTACGATAGATGAAGTTATCAAAAAATCAGCAGCTAAGTTTTTCGAAGAGGCTGAAAAGGATTTTGATTCTTTTAGACTTTGGGCTCCGAGATTACTCGGTTTATTTTGTTTTTATCTTTCGTAGTCTTAAAGGTTCATGCCATTGACACTATACAAGATGAAAGAGATTATGGATAATCCTATCCTGGTACCCTGCAGTGTTATAACTATCATCTATGATCACCCTTTTGGATTCAGGTTTGAGATAGCCCACGACATTTGAAACGTTACAAGTTTCAATTTGAGATACGACTCTCAAATCATCATAAGCTTTAATATGAGTAACAAGCTATACGTCAAATGAAAGCTTCTGGGCACAGTGAATGTCGTAGGCTATGAAAAATTGACTCCCATGCTTTATTCCCCCCTGAAAAAGGGGGGACACCTCTCAATAATTGGGGTCCCGAAGGATCCGCCTCCCATGGGGAAAATCTCGTATTCTGTCTTTTGACACTAAACGAGCTGGCATGAGAAGCTTGGAAGTAGAAAATGAAATTTGTCTCAGAGGAGACCAGTAGGGACGTGGAATATGGGTGGTGTTAAAGGGGGTGCAGAGTGCAGCCCAGGAGAGAAATGGAAAATAAGTAAGGGAGCGAAAGCAGCTCCTGTCTCAAAGAAGTGAGTCCCGGAGCCAGCAGACGAGCCAGCCCATGTCCCTCAGGTGCGTCCTAACTCGGGCACTCCTGATGGACACCGTGCCTGCTACCTTGCTGATTGCCTGGGAGCTCCTGAGTTCGTTAGCGAACCCTTCTGTGATCGGACACCGGAGGATATAATGCCCGACGTCTGCATCTGGAGCCCCACAGTCGCAGTAACTGTGGATAGCGATCTTAAAACGCTCCAGATATACTGGGAAACTACCATGTCCTGTCAGTACTTGCGTGAGATAGTGGTCTGAGGACATCAGTGATAGACCGACCCTTTGCAAGAATGTCTTTGTTTGAAGACCATTCTCGGTCTTATCCCAGAGCCTCTGCCACTCGTCCATAACTCTTTGACTTAGGATAGACTTCAGGGTATTTTTAGAAATCTTTACCGCCATCTCAGGTTGGATATTAGTACCTGCTGAGTGGGCCAGTTGATCTGCCTGCTCGTTCCCCTCATGACCTACGTGTGCCCTGATCCAGGAGAAGGAAACTCTGGGCATGTTCTGATTGCACAGGAGGCATTTGACCTCGTTTGTTATCTGATGCCTGCTGTTCGCATCTTCAAGCGCTTGCAGAGCTGTCCGGCTCTCTGTGTACAGCTGGATGTCGTTATTCTGACTGCTGTCATTGAAGGCCCAAATTAGGGCCCCTCTGATGGCAAGCAGCTCTGCTTGGAAGGCTGAGCCATTATTTGATACCTTCCTCTTGTAATCGTATACTTTGGCTCCTTGATTGAAGACAGTGTAGGCTATGCCCACACCGTCCTCGCACTTGGAACCGTCCGTGTATATTTCAACTCCTCGACCTGATGGTAACTACATAGACCATGACACACTCAGTCATTTGGTGGGATGGAGGTCCCACTTAGCGGTTTCACTGTCATAGACCTCGGGGTCATACTGGACTCCAAGGAATGTTACTTTTTCCCTAGCCTGCAGGACTCTAAAAATGGTCGCTTCTTTTCCAACCATCAAACCAAATGGAGGGATCCCTGCTAACACCAGGAGGGCATCTGTAAATAGAGTCCTATAGGCCTTAGTGATTCACTGTAAAGCTGGTTGTTGGGCTGCAAGCAGCTTTCTACACATGATGGAGTGATCCTTCTGGCCCCACCAAGCACCCGTTCCATAAGTTAGGATCCTCTCTGTACCCCTTAAATAAATTTCTTTGAGGACTTCTCCACTTAGTCCCACGAGATGTGAACCATTCGCCCCAGTTTGCACATAACTTTCGTGCATTTGACCTTAAAGTCTCCAAGTGCGGAATTCAGCTCATCCTCTCATCCAGAGTGATTCCCAAGTATTTCAAAGTCGTCTTGTGGCTGATATTGTTGCCATTCAATTTGAAAATGGGGTACCTCCTTTTAAGGACACCCTCTTTTGCCACAGTCATTGATGTCGTCTTTACACAGCTGAACCCAAGCTTGTAGCATAGACTCCGTCCTTCGAGCACCGACAGTGCTGCATTGCCGGCGATCTCCAGTCTCTCTCTGGAAGATGCCGATATTACAAGCAACATGTTGTCTGCATACGCCTGAAGCCAGACACCCTCAGGTAGGGTAAACTCAAGGACCGTGTCTGCAACTAAGTTCCAGAGAAACGGGCCACTGCACGAACCTTGTGGTCAGCCTCTACCCAAGTTCCTTGAGACTACCCCACTATATGGTATGGGAAAAGGTGACCACTCTCTCACTTAGATAATTAGACACCAAATTAAATATGTTCCAAGGAGAAGAACAATCTTTTAATCTACCTAGGATAGCGGGCCACCAGACATTGTCGAAAGCACCTGTCATGTCGAAGGCAATGAGGGAGGTGTGCAGCTTGTTCACCTTAACAATGTCCACCACTTGTTTGATAGCGGCAGTGGTGTATTGGCCTGCCCTGAATCCAAATTGCCTATCGTTCAGGAAGTTGTTCTTACAACAGTGGTAGTACAACCTATTTATGAGCAGTTTGTCTAAAACTTTTCTCATCACCGGCAGCTGGCAAATTGGTCTGTAAGATCTCACATCTGCTGGGTCTCTGCCTGCTTTGTTAAAAAGGACCAGGTCTGCCTGTTTCCAGGCTTTTGGGAACGCTCCAGCCTCAGGCAGATGTTATACAGCTGGGTGAACAGATCTTTGTGTTCATTGAACACCTGCATCACAATTTCCACTGTCAGACCATCGTGGCCTGGGGTTTCACCCCTGGCCATTGCCTTCTCTCCACCTCCTCTTCTGTGAACTGAACGCCATCTTCCATGTCTGGTGGGACCCTGCTATGTTTCCTGGGGAGTTGATGTTGGGCATCATCAGAGCTCCTATCATCTTCAGGGAATAAGCCCTCTAATAATATCTGGATAGTTTCGCCAAACGAAGTGGTCTTGGACCCATCTTCTTTGCGAACATACTGAATATCTAGGGGTTTTATGTCTTTCCCTGTAGCCAGCTTATACTGCAGAGTAAAGGTGTTCTGTGCAGTAACATCACTACAATATTTTTGTCAAGAGGCCAACTGAGCTTGGCGAATAGCACGCTTGTACTCCGCCTGCTCTTTCCTATATAACTCCTCTCTGGAACATCTTTCTCCATTATGGCACCTTTGGTACCTTTTTCTTAAAGCTTGGGCCCGTTTTCTTTTAATACCGAGCTCTGGTGACCACCAGGGCACAGACTTTCTACCTTTGTGCAGTTTCCCCTTAAGCCCAAAGATTTTCTCGCAACCAGAGCATATACACTCGGTTATATCTCAGACGATGTTGTTCAGAGAGTTACTGTCCTTAATACTGGTAAAACACTGGAAATCTTAGGTCCGGTGCAACGTAGTGCACGAGCTTGCACCAGTAAGGGAATTTTCCAACTGCATACCTTTTTGTGTTGTGAGGGGTAGTGTTCTGCCTCTTGCAAGGAACATTAAATACCTATGACCTCGTCGCTAACGCGCCAGTCTTGGATCAGTGGAATCATTCGTGGCATAGCCAGGGTCAGGACAATCTAGCTCTGTCCTCTTGGACCATGAAAAGTAGCTGGTGTATCTAGATCATTTAAAAGAATTAGATCAGCAGAGTTGATAAAATCAAGAGTCATATCTCCTCTGACATCTTGTCTATTCGATCCCCAAAGGGGGTTCTTTGCATTAAAGTCACATCCCACCACTAAGCTCTTATATTTGATCTGAGCTAGGACGTTTTGTAGCTCAGTCAATGAGTCCTCGATATTCTGACTCGGTGGACAGTGGAGATACCTATGGATATGGTGTGTATATTTAAACTCTCATAGCCAATCTCCATTGCTACCACTGTGGTGGAGTGATATGCCAGGATGGCATTCACCTTGAGATTAGAAACGACAATTCCAGCTTTAGGCTTGGCTTCTTTAGTGGAAAATAGCCTGCTGGTCAGAGGGAGCTCCCTTATGTACTGTTCTCTGTGTAGTATGGTTCGTGCATTAGAGTAACATCGACTTCTTCCTCTTTTATCTCCTGGCTGAGTAGGGCCCTTGTCCCATTTAGATTTATTTGGAGAAATTTCACACTAGCCCTGCTGCCAATATCTGGACTCCTACTGTCCATAGTCTGTGCGCGTTTTTCGCAACTTCAACTCTCTAAGATACGACGGACGGTTGTTGTCCATTGCATCATGGCCCAGATCGTATTTGGACCTGTGTTCCTTATTTGCTTCTTTGCAAACAACACACTTAAGCTTCGTCTTTTTGCACTCCCTGAACGAGTGCTTGCCCACACACTTTGAGCACTGTTGTGTTTTCACGGTGTATTCCTTTTGCATATGCCCGAAGGCATAGCACTTATAGCATCGGAGTACCCTTTATGTACTTTCACTATGCACCGTGACCAGCTCACATTTATCTTACCTACGGCCATGATTTTCCTGTGTGAGGCACTGCTAGCCTCAAGAACCCAATGGATGGTGTTCTCGTTCCATCCATGTATGGAGAACAGCGGGGTAAGATCCGCATGTTCCTCCGAGAGCCCATTCTGCGTGCGGATAACCTTCTGGAGTTCCTTCTGGTGGACCTCTTGGTGGTTCCTCTGGTCGACCTTCTGGAGTTCCTCCTGGCAAATGATAATTTTGGGCCTGATCTCCTTATCTGGCTTGGCTTCCAGCAAATCTTTCAGCGCCTCGAAGTTTCCTATTGCCTTTTTCAGGCAGTCCACGTCACCTTGTGTCCCACATTCAATAATGACCCCATTTTTCCGCATGGGTTTAAGTGTCATTACCCCGAAATTCAACTCGGTGGGGTTAATACCCTTCTTAAGGCTATCCCTAACTTCCAGTGTTGACTTCTCCTTATCTTTCGGGAAGGCTAGCAGGGTATGCCTTTGTTTTGAGGGGGTGGGCTTCTTAGCCACCACCAAACCACCCTTTCCTACCCCTTGGCCGCCGACTGCCTTTGTATACGTTGGCTTTGGCCCTGATGTCTGTAAGGAACATAGCCCTCTCGGCTAGGTGCCCATTCATTGTTACTATGGTGAGCTCTTGCTCACAAACGATAGCATGTAGCCTTTTGGCTGCATTCATCACCTTAGAATTTACCTCGTTTTCGACTCGAAACTGGAACAGTATCACCGATAGTTCCTTATAAGGTCCGCAGCCGCAGCTAACCTCTTGTAATCCATCTCATTTCCGTCGTGTTCAATCACTTCAGGGTCTTTTTTGTTGGCACCCATCAAATCCTAATCAAGCAGATGACGCCTTTTTTGGCGTCATCTGTTTGTCACCTAAGTGTTTGTTGTCCTTCGTACTTTCTAAAGGCCCATCATTTTTCTCACAATCGGTTGTGGGAAAAACCGATTGTGAGAGGAAAAACCAATTGTGAAAACCGATCGGGGAGGGGGAGTCTCTGGGACTTCCTCCACAACCACGAGAGGATCGGCAGCTTCTTTGTGCTTACCGTCCTTCTTACTAGACCTTTTCGGTTTACCACCTGACTGAAACATCGTTTTAGAGGCCATGTCTATTAATAGTGTTCAACCCAGGTGGTCTCCACCCACTACCGAGCCCAACAAGGAGAATCCTCAGAGTTAAAATCATCACTCGAGGTATCTCAGAGCTGCACCCAGGCTATACCTAGACTTAAGATCTCTCATCAGACCAGAGCCTGGTCCAGGCCAGGGCCTGGACTGATCCCATTACCGGTCCTGACCCAACTCCAGTCATCAAGAATCACCTCCACCTGGTTGGCTCCCACAACCACCCCTGGCCCACTCCGGACGTAGAAGTGGGACAGGGGATGCTTCACGAAACGATTGATCTGAGTGAGCCAGCTCAGACTTACCGTTTTATTGAAGCAGGGGCCAAGGACGGTGTATTGGGCTTTCCAGCTTACCTGACCTTCAACCGCCAGGATCCACTTTTCCACATTACGGGTCTCCACCCACGGTAAACAGGTGGGCCACTCATTGGCATGGCAACCATGATAAATCTCCCTCATGCCCTTATTGGGCCCATCAAACCCTAATCAAACTGGCCTTCCATTTCCCTATTAGATATGTTGCTCAGTTGAAGCAACCTAAGGCCAGTGTCCTGCCTTGAGTCCAGCGTGAAGGCGGACTGCCCTCCCTGATCGTAAGGGGAAGTGCTGTTTCCGGGTATAGTTTGTGGGAGAAACCCCCCCTAAGCAGGATAAAATCCACTGAACTGTGACTTTCTCAAATACTACTGTTTGCCCTCTCTATACCTAATCTTCCTTCTTCTATACCGAATCGCCTAAGTTCTATCTCCCAATCTCTTTCTTTTTTCTCTCTTTTGTATTTAATTTCCAATCTTCTTCCTTCCCTTCTTTCTTCTCTATCTCTTTCTTCTTTCTCTCTCCGATATTCCATTTCAATCTAATTTCTTCCCTTCTTTCTTCCCTATCTCATTCTTCTTTCTCTCTTCGGTATTGTATCTCCCTCTCCGAGACTGATTTTGGACCTGAATTGCTCATTTTGACCGGATTCGAACCACATCCACTAGCGCCCTGTTCTACCCCAACATCACTGTTCATCCTATCAATTTAGCTAACTTCCCATCTTTCCCCAGCCTCAATGTATCTGGTTAAATCAACGCTCCCGTCCTGCTCAGTTCCACCCTTAGTTTTATCGCAACTCAGCATCATTGGCAACTCAAATAGTACAAAAATAAAAAAAAAAAGACAGAAAAACCACAGACCCTTCCTTCAGGCAAAGATCGGTTCTGTACACTTGCCTGCTGCACCTGGAGTCTCCTACCAAAAATTGGAACCTCTTCCACAGTGACGGACCTTAAACACACAAAACTTCAGCGAAGATCTCGATGATGTAGCATCAGGGAAATTTCACTCTGTATTACACTGAACTGGATGTGGCTTAGCCCACTGAACTGCTTGCAGCTTCCTCGCTTTCATGGAATCACTGACACAGAATCACAAATTCTTCTTAATTTCTTGCAATTTTTTTTCTTTTTATCAGCGGAAATTATTTCCTCTATTTCTTTTAGAACAATTGAATGAATTCTATGTGAGAATCTTGATTCTCACATAGAATCGAAACCTCTCATTAAGGATTTTTCTTCAACTAAGAGCGGTATCCCTTGACACATGATCAAACGTCGTTCCCATTTGACAGCAGTGCTCAAGACTGTTGTTTCCTTCTTGCCCGGTTCATCTTCAGCGCTCACACTCGCACCCCAGGCTAGATGTAAATGGTCGTAAAAGATCTTTCAAATCGTCAACCCATGCTGGCAGCTAGCTCAGACCCGAAAACAACATCTATGAATAACATCCCCACAATAACACTTCTAAGAACACACTTAGTACATCAAAATATTTAGGACAACAAAATTACAATCAAATGCAAAAATAAATAAAAATAAATAAATAAATTAGATTCACATGACAATGTCATTTTAAAAAATCTGCAATTATAAACACTCCTATAGTTTTAAAAATTGTCTTTTCCTCTATTTACTAGTGGATGTGTAATCAGAAGACCAATGACTCATCACGCTGATGAAATTTTATTTCGTGTTGTGACCTGTTATTAGTACGCATACATGCGTGTTCATTACACTTGTTTACAAGGTCAGGTATTTAGTTGTCTTTCATCTAGTAAAAAATAATTCTGTAAAGATTTTTTGTACATGGTTGAGTTTATGTAAAGTAAGCAATACTAAGAGTAGAAAACAATTCATACGTTGTGGGTACCCTTGCGCTTTAAATGGTAGCTAGGTAGTCACTGGAAGGAGAGCTATGCACCAATCCCCTGTGATGATGCATAGAAACGGCCAGGCCTAACACCTAATGTCCGACCCAGCCTTCTCCTGGTGCAAACCGTTAGTACCTTTCAAAAGAGACTCTATTGTGGAAGTGAACGGAAGGGGAGGGGCTGCCAGATTAGTGTGGCCTACTGATCTGGACAACTATGGCTACTTTTCTTTTTTTTCTTTTTTTTTCTACTGCTGAGGAGTGATCAACCACACAGTGTCCTGGAGCTGACAATATAAACCCACTGGACTGGACAGATATATGACTCTGAGCTTGATTATGAATCCTGATTTTGCTGCACTGGTGGGCTTCTGTGGAGGGAAAATCTTCCGCTGTGTTTTCTGTTTGTTTGTGGGTTGACAGCCCCAAATGAATAGATTCACAGGATATGTTTATCAGCTGGTGGATAATCCTGAGCAGAAATCATCGCAGGCACCTGAACTCTTTGCTTCTATTGGCATCGTAAAATTCTACATTGGAGGAAGTCTTCCAGTGTCGATGGCTTCAGCCTTTAGTGGTGGGAAACGGGTCTTTGCCCCATGTCTGCGATTAGGGGGCTGTTTGATATTGTCGACATTCGCGCTCTCTCTCAATAAACATAGTTTCTTTAAACATCCCACTAGCCATTTTCTCTCCATAGGTAGTTGGAATGTGAGGACTCTGCACAGAGCTTTTTCTCTTGATGTACTCACACAAGAATTCCACCATTATAATTTAGATATTCTCGGCTTGAAAGAGACCAGATTGACATATAAAGGTCAGATTCTTAAAAATAATCTTAAATTTCTCTTTTCAGGGAGGGACGACAATAAGCATCACCAAGGCGTGGGTCTGCTTCTCAGCAGACACGCTAGTGATGCTCTTCTAGGATATGAGTGCATTAATGAAAGGTTTCTTACAGCAAAATTTCACACAAGCGTTAAAGACTTGAATGTTATCTGCTGTTATGCCCCCACTGAGGATGCCGATGAGGATGAGAGGGATAGGTTTTATGAACAACTTCAGGATATTTTGAATTCTGTCAAGAAAGGAGATATTATTACCCTTGTTCTTGGTGACTTCAATGCCAAAGTTGGTACTGACTCTGACCTTTGGGGAGGAGTAATAGGCCCTTTTGGTATTGGTAGCTGCAATGGCAACGGGCAACGTCTCCTACAGGTAAGTAAACTCAATAGATTCAGAATAACTAACACTTATTACAAACATCGCGACATACATAAGTACACATGGGTTTCACCCGATGGGCTGCATAAGAATATGATTGATTATATATTAATTAATAGCAAATGGGCTAGTTCTGTTAGGAATACCAGGTCATATAGGGGAACTGAAATTGGATCTGACCATTATCTTGTTAAAAGTGTCTTGCAACTTAAACTTAAAAAGTGTTGTGCTAGGGTTAAAAAATTTGCTTTTAATACTGAAGCTCTGAAAGACCCAGTTATAGCCAAAGCTTACCATGATAGGTTACTTAGTCATTATGACAGTCATGGTATGCTTACTATTGAAGTTGAGGAAGAATGGGAACATTTTAAACCGGCTTTTTTGGACACTAACAGTACTCTTTTAGGAAAAAAGGAGCAGAAGAGACAGAATTATCTGAGTGATAAGGCACTTGAGCTTATTTCGGAAAGAAAGAATTGCAGGAATGTCCATAATCAATACCCTACTAGTCCTAACAGATACCATTACAGAGAACTTAATAAACGTGTAAAAAATCAGTTAGCTGCTGATAAGAATCTTTGGCTTGATGGTTTGACTGACAAAGCCGACGAAGCAGTTAAACAGCACAACAACAGAGAGCTGTACCAGATAGTTAATGTTTTGTGTGGTAGAAAACGAACAGGTATACAGGAATTGAAGGATAAAAAAGTAAGGTTATAGAAGGTGAGGATTCTGTAATGGCTAGGTGGGTTTAGCATTTCAGTGATATTCTAAACAATGCGGTTAGTTCTATTCCCATTGTTTGCAATGATGATAGATGCATTGGTGGCTTTAATGTTGGCCCTATAACACAATATGAAGTTATTTTAGCTGTTTCTATACTTAACTTCATAAATCCCCAGGGGTAGATTAAATTACTACAGAAATGCTTAGAGCTGGGAATGTTTCGGTTACCACTTGGATGATTGAAATTCTGAATATCTTTTATGATAATGCATGGTTCCTAAGGATTTTACCAGAGCTATGTTATCCCCATTTTCAAAAAAAGGTGATCGCAGTTCTTGTGATAACTATAGGGGTATCAGCCTACTCTCTGTTCCAGGTAAAATTCTTTGCATGATTGTGCTTAATAGAATTAAGAATCTGGTTGAGAGTCAATTGCGTGATGAGCAATGTGGATTCAGAAGTGGTAGGGGATGTGTGGATCAGATATTTTCACTTATGCAGATTCTTGAGAAATGTTTAGAGTTTCAGAAACCTTTGGTTGCTAGCTTTGTTGATTTCAAAAAGGCTTTCGACTCTGTTGATCGTCATAATTTCTGGTTGATTGTGAAATCATATGGTATACCAGACAAGTTAGTTAACATAATGAAAGCTCTCTATAATAACACTGAGTCGTGTGTGAGAGTTGATAAGTCTTGTAGCAATTGGTTTAGCATTACTTCTGGTGTTCGATAAGGGTGCATTTTGTCTCCTTTTCTCTTTAGCTTGGTTATTGATTCTGTTATGCGAAATTCACTTCAAGGGAAAGATTTTGGCCTTAAATGGACTGGAGATACGAAAATTTCTGATTTAGATTATGCTGATGATTTAGCCCTTTTGGCAAATGATGTTGATGAGATGAACTCTTTCATTCGAGCTGTTGATGAGACTAGTAGTAGAGTAGGTTTGGTTATAAACAGAGAGAAAACTAAAGTGATGAAAATTGGCCAGGCAGGCTGTGATTCAGTTAATCTGAATTGTTGCAGTCTTGAGCAGGTGTCACAGTTTAATTATCTTGGGAGCTATGTAACAGATACTGGTGATGTGCGGCATGAGATTAACAGACGATAGATAGAGATATATAGAAATAGGGATTGCTGCCGGGACTTTTAAGAATCTATGGAGAGTGTGGAGAAATAGGCGTATACACCTAAAGACTAAAATTAGACTGTATAATAGTTTGGTTCTTTCTAGGGTTAGTTATGGTAGTGAAACTTGGACACTTTGTAAGCAAGATAACAGGAAACTAGATGCTTTTGATTCCAGATGCTTACGCAGTATCTTAGGCCTTAGGTGATTCCACTTTATAACTAATGATGAGGTTAGGCAAAGGAGTTTGCAACCTCCTTTAAGCAGCATATTGTGCAGAGAGAGACTCCGTTGTTTTGGCCATGTTGTCCGTATGAATAATTATAGATTGGCGAATAGGGTTATGAACAGTGTGCCTGAAGGGCTCAGAAAGTGGGGGAGACCTAGGATGCGGTGGGCAGACAATGTCAAACAGGACCTTGTTAGAATTGGTGTGCAGTGGCCAGATGCAGTAGATGTAGCTCAGGATAGAGTTGCTTGGAGAACTAAATTGCACGGTCTAGTTGGACCTCCGTAGCCCATGGCTGCTTGAGGATGATGATGCCGATGATGTTTAAAACATCTATCTTTCATTCTTCATCCAAGTACAGCATGAACCTAGGTGTATGTTAATGGGTGACTGATGAATTTTTTCCTATTATCGTGAAAGTTTGGATCAGTGAAGGATTGCTTTATCCACATGCCTGGACGTGCAGTGTGTCAATTAGGTCACGGCTAGTGAATTTTGCGCTTAAGTGACAGACAAAGAAATAGTGTCTTTACAAACTATACTTATGAGTCTCTCGGAGTGAAACATCACAAGTCCAGAAATGTCCTTTTTAAATAATAGAAAATTACGTCCATATACGCTCTGACGTCTTAAAATTTAATCCAAAGAAATGACACAGAGACACGAGTGATGAAAACACAACTCAAAGGTCACGGGCATCTTATATACTGACCGATGGAATGGATCTTTCTATGTGAAAACAGATAAACCATGGCATATATAAATCCCTTACTTATGGAAAGTGCTGTCCACCTTCCACCTGGTACCAGCTCCGTGAATTTTATCTTCTTCAAGGATCTTTTCACCCTAATGGTGAAATGAAATAATTATTCGTTTTCAATCATGAAGAAATGCAGCGCTCAAGCACTTTGCTGGACAGGTCAAACTTTCGAGTGCAACTTTCAGGGCATCCGCTCTCAGAATGGATGATGCAATCCACAAAATAATTACAAAGTCCAACTAAACTTTCGGTGGCAACGTTCCACGGCATCATCCCCTCATTACTTTAATGAGTTCATAGGTTGGCCATCTTCGATGCCCAACCTATGAACTCATTATTTATTAAAATGTCCCCCCAATTCCCTTTATTAAAAAATCCTCATTAATTAAAAGTCTTAGCAAAAGTTCCACCCCCTCACCTCAAACAACCATCTTGAATGGTCAACCCTTCTCGAAATTTCCACCGACAGTCATCTTGGATGACGTTACCCACCATGCTGTCGACACCCCTCTGTTTCCATATTGCATCAGATATGATGTGTTGCAACATGTTTTGAAAAAGTTCCTCCCCTCACACCCTTGACTACCATTTTTCAGACCCATCTCGAAATTTCTCTTAAGTCCAGAGACGTCGGCAGTAAACAACCCTTCTGGCCAAACCCACATTTTCAGCTCCCACTTCAACCCCCTTTGTTTCAGGCCATCACAGCAGATAGGGTATGTAAACAATGTTTTGAAAATAATCTTCATCCTCTTATCAAAACTTATTAACCCATCCCCCCTTTATGATAGATCACCTATTTTGTAAATAAACAAATTACCCCATCGGAAGAAGACAATCCATTTTGAAATTTCCCTTGGCGCCCCCAAACCTCCAATTGTTCTGCCTCTCTTATTAATATTAGTCATCATCTGGTTGGAGGATGATGCCATCAGATATTGTAGTGTTCAGACGTATTCTGCTTCACATTTTCCGCATCACCTACTGCATCAGGGCTTGTTTTGGAACGATGAAGTGATTTTACGTTAAATTCTTATTTCTGCCATGTCTCAATTCATTACTCTCGATATTTTCATATTAATATTAAACCATTTTAAAACCTCACCACACGAATGAGATGTAAAATAAAAATCCTTCTTCCAAATAAATTTCAATCCTCTCCCAATTTAACTTATTTTTTCCTTTTTTAATACTAAGTGATTTCAAAGACATCGTGATTGCAACAGCACAAAAAAACCCCCGCAATATTAAAAAAATAAAACTCACCTTCCTATTTTTTTTCAATAGTTTATTGCTAAACCGGCTCGAAGAAATCGCGATTGCATCAGCATAAGAATAACCAATAAAACTAACTTTTTAATTCTTGTATATCCTTTACGCGATTTGGTCTCAAGTTTAAAACTGTTTATTCTTAATACTTATTGTCGCTGTATCCCCAATTCAACACATGATTCACTTATGCAAAATATAACTTTTCTAGGAAGTAACTCTACTCAGTAATAATCAATAACAAAATATTATTTCTTCCTCGAAAGAAAAATTAACTTATAAAATTATTTGGAAGTAAGGTATTATTTTAAAAAATCTGCAATTTTAAAAACTCTTACAGTTTTAAAAAACATCTTTTCCTCTGTTTACTGGCGAACTTGTGATCAGAAGACCAATGACTCCTCACTCTGATGAAATTTTATTTCATGTTGCGACCCGTCGTTAGTATGTGTACATGCATGTTCTTTACGCTTGTTTACCTGGTCAGGTATTTAGTTGCCTTTTATCGGATAAAAAATAATTCTGTAAAGAGTTTTTGTACACAGTTGAGTTTATGTAAAATAAGCAATGCTAAAATAAGATAACAATTCACATGTTACGGGTACCCTTGCATTTTCACTTGCGTTGTGTAAAACATCTATCTTTAATTCTGCATCCAAGCACAATATGAACTTAGATGTATGTTAATGGAGGACTGATGAATTTTTTCCTATTATCGCGAACGGTTGGATCAGCAAAAGTTTGCCACATCCACACGCCTGGACGTGCAGTGAGCCAACTGTCACAGGCTGGTGAATTTTGCTCTTGATTTTCATAGTCACCCCCAATAATGCCTTTTCACAACCTCAGTAGCAACTCGATGGCTCGCACCGGTGAGGGACGGAATCTTTTAATATCACATATTTGTTGTGTTCGAACCTCAGTAAAATAATTCTACACTTATAGATATGTCGCAAAAAATCGATGTTCTCACATAGAGAGTACACTGGATATAAGTGACAGACAAAAAATAATGTCTTTACAAACTATATTAAGAGTCACTCGGAATGAAACATCCCAAGTCCAGAAATGCCCTTCTTAAATAATAGTAAAATTCCCTCCATATACTCTCCCACTTCTTAAAATTTATCACTCCCTCTATTAAACGTACTGAAAACTCCTACTATTCTTTTCACTTAATCTGAAGAAATGGCACGGAGACGCACACACGAACAGGAAACGCTATTTAGTGACGAAAGCACAACTCAAAGGTCACAGGCAACTTATGTACTGACTGATGGAATGGATACTTCGATGTGAAAACAGATAAACCATAGCATATCTAAATCCTTTACTTATGGGAAGTGCTGTCCATCTACCACGTGGTACCAGCTCCGTGAATTTTATCTTCCTCAAGGATCTTTTCAACCCTAATGGTGAAGTGAAATAATTATTTGTTTTCAATCATGATGAAATGCAGCACTCAACCGCTTTGCTGGACAGGTCAACGAAAGTTCCTGTATGCTGACATCATATCTTTGGTGGGGATCTGTTCAGCTTGACGACACATCTCAACAGTTTACTGTCTGCAAAAGCTTCAAGCGGTCAACTAATTTTAAAATGTTCTCTTATAATGTTCATCACAATTAAAAAATATGTAGCAGTTACCTGGAAATTATGGTTTTACCCCACCAGAAAAGGAAGTAAAGTACATTAGAAAGGGAATAACAAAATCACTGTTAGAAGGAACCCAGATAAAAAATTGTTAATTTAATATCATAGGAAATGTGTGTATGCTGCATGTTTTACAAAATGTTGCCTATGGAACAAAAAAATTCAGTGTAAAAATGGAAAAACAAGCAAAGAAAGTATCGTTTAGTACGAGTTTCACGGAATAATAGAATGTGTGAAAGTTACAATCTCGGTGTGATATGAAGTAGAAGTAATGCGAAAAGAAATCTGCAGCAGAATAAATGGTAATCCCACGTCATTTGTTAGGTAGTGATAACGTTAACATGCACCAACATCCACGGATTTTCAAATGACATTCAGGGTATATCATTTCCATCACTTAAGTTTCATCTTCTTTTATTTTTTCCAACGAATAACATTCCAACCCCTATAACACACACTTTATGTGGGATAGTCCCTTTCCGGTGGTAACTCCGATGCGAGAATGGCGCATGGGAGCGATCTTACGCAAAATAGCGATATTACCAGGCACTTTGCTAAAAAGCAAAACTGGTCAATGAACGATGCATTTCTCGTAGACAGGGTGCAATTAAGATTTGAATAAAAAGTCATGCCATGGATGAAATTAGGAGTGTGTGGAATATATTCATGCATGAACAGTAAAATATAAACTTGTGTTAAAACGGTAGATTTGCACAAAGATGTCTATATTTTCGGACAAGTATTCCCATTCTCATACTGTTTTCAGGGTTCCGTGTGTATTTCTACAGTTATTTTCCCCTGCTACGTTTCAACAAGCAAGTAACTAAACTGTCCATGTACAGGGTGTTTCAAAAAGGACGCATTCCTAAATATAAGAGAGTAGAACTTATGTGCATGTACATTTTATTCCATAATATTAGTCAGTTGGCATTACTGTACTCAAAGTTAACAGCCTTTAGCAGTTGAAATGACCTTGTCACGCGCTAGTCTCACTAAAGCATTCATTCCTTTGTGTTGTATCAGCTATGTCGTTCGTGCCGAACGTGTATTTATTGTTGAGACTTGTGTGTAGAAATCTTACAAACGTGTGAGAGAGGAGTTTGAGTTGAAGTTCCTTAATTTCATGACACTGGGTCTGTGCAGGATCGAAATAGCCCAAGTTGGCCATCACTGTTAACTGCCAAAGTTCTTGATGATGTGTCTCAGAGTTTAACTCGCTCACCCAGAAAATCTCTTAGAAAGTTATCTTCACAGGTTGGACTGTCAGCAGCTTCGGTTTTCAGGGCTATAAAGAAGTTAAAATTTCATGCCTACCGCATTGGTGTCGTTCATGAACTGAAAGAACCAGACCATGAAAAACGTTTACGGTACTGTTGTTGGTTTTGTTCTTTGGTTGATGAAAATAGAATTGAGCTGTTGGACTGTGTTTAGTTCAGTGACGAGGCTTGGTTTCACTTCGATGGGTATGTGAACAGTCAAAACAGTGGAATATGGAGCAGCGAAAATCCTCACACTTTTCACAAATGACCATTACACGCATGGAAAATTGTTGTTTGGTGTGTCGTCATGAGATAGGGTCTTTATTTTTGACTCAACTATAACTGGTGAAGTTTATCGTGACATCATCCAACAGTTTATTGCATTATTAGATGTGAATGAACGAGAGTGTTGGTTTCAACAAGATGGTGTGACCGCTGATACTGCAAATGACACAATGATCATGTTGCAGGAAATTTTTGGTGATCATTTGATTTCAAACAAATTATGGCCCCCAATATCCCCAGATCTTACTTCACCAGATTTTTTACTTTGGGGATATCTCAAATGTGTAGTGTTTCAAAATAATCCTCATACACTTGAAGACTTGAAAGCTAACATTGAAAGAGAGATTTTAAACATAAGAAACATTTCGAAAGGTGGCTGCAAAGGTCATGAAACGGGTACGAACTTTCATCGATGTTGCAGGATATCACTTTCAACATCTGTTGTAAAGGTAGATATAAGTCTAATTTGCACATTTTGAAATTTGTGTCTTTTCTTAAGTTTAAATAGAAAAATATAATAGAGGGTTGTGTCCTTTTTGAAACACCCTGTATAAAGGCGAAGGTGGTTATTTTTCTCTGCAAGCACATGTTTTTCGACAGTGATATATATTCCCATACATGTATTACTACATGAATAAATCTAACCTAACATGCGTATTTCATGTCTAAGTAAGAAACGGTTTAGTTATTTTTCCTGCATGAGAATGCATATTTCTATAGCAGTGTGGAATTCTTAGAACAAGTGTGTAAGTACATTATGTTAGTGTAAGTGTGAAAGTAGTTGTTTTTCTTGCACCAGGGCGGAAATCTTCGAACAAGTGTGTAAGTACGCTTTGTTTGTCTAAGTGTGAAAGTGGTTGTTTTTCCTGCAAGGGCCCGTTTTCTGATAATGATATGTATTCATACATATGTCTCATTACGCGAGTAAATCAATCATGCATATTTCATGTTCAACTAAGAACGGCTTAGTTATTTTTCCCACATGAGAATGCACGTTTCTTTACATTCGAAACTTTTTTCTCAGTTTATTACAAGTATGTGCACGTGTGAAGTACAGCAGTAATGGTAGTTTAACCGCCAGTATTGATTTTTTAAGAATTAGTGCATGAATGTCACAATTTCGTTTCCAGTTACAACGTTCATTTTGAGGGAGATGCAAATCAGCAATGTTATTTTTCCTGCAAACCTTCACTTTTTGTGTCAGCATGTGAATTTTACATGTGCCATTTCTGTTGTATGTGAATCAAGTATTCACTTTTCTGAACAAGGGTGAAATTCACATACCGTGTATATCAAGAATAACATTTTATTTGTAAGTATGAGCCAATTTGGATAATTTTCATGCAAGTGACCTACTTATGTTTTTCGCAGTGTTCGAACCTGTATGTATGAAATTTGTTTTTTCCAAAAGTTTCGAAGAAGAAGAAGCATTTTTTTTTCCGAAAGGTTCTGAAAGGGGATGCCTTAAACGTTGAGAACGAAAGTTTAGTTGGACGTTTTAATTATTTTGAGGATTGCATCATCCATTCTGAGAGCGGATGCCCTGAACGTTGCCATCGAAAATTTAGTTGGACTTTGTAATTATTTTCAGGATTGCGATATCCATGACAGTATCTGAGAGGAGGGTGAAATTATTCTGTGGTTTAGAAGTCTGGACGTGATAATTGTATCATACATTCCAGAATTGTGCCATTTACTGGGACTTGACTAGAATGTGCAACATTTTCTAGGTCTTTCTAGAAGGTTCTTTTATGTCATAGGATGCGAGTTATGCCAATTTTTATTTGACTTTGTGGCGAGTGCGATGACTTTAGGAACCAAGATGGCCGGCGATGGACTTAGAATAATTTCGAGGATTGAGTTTGCTGGTGACGTTATCCAAGATGGCCGTTGTGGAACTTTGGAAATATCGAGAAGGGTTGGCTGTCCAAGGGGAGGGGTGGAACTTTTGATAAGTGTTTTAATAAAGGGAAGAGAACTTTTGATAAGTGTTTAATAAATGGGGGAGGAACTTTTGATAAAGGGGCATTTTTATTGAATAACAAGATTATAGGTTGGCCATTGAAGATGGCCGCCAAAGGGTGAGGGGGGGGGGTAACCTTTGATATGTGTTTAATAAAGGAGAGCGCATTTTAATAATGTTTTTTTTAATGAGGGGGGCAGAACCTTTGATAAGTGTTTAATTAATAAGGAATAAAAAATAAATATAAGAATAAAAATATTATTTATAAGGAAAAAAAACTCATTTATAGGTAACTTATTTCCGAGTTAAATGTGATTTACAAAAAATATAATTTAGTAAGTTAATTTATAAGAAAAAAATCATATGTTAATTTATGAAATATAATGATCTCTTATTCCTTCTTCACCACGATCATCTACCACTAAGCGTTCCAATCACATATTACTCTTGGCGTAATGGGTAAATGCGCTGATAAATGCGAGGGCCACAGGTTCGAGACGAGCTGTGGAATTTATTTTTTTTAATATAGTACATGTGTTAAACACTAGATGGTGCTGCAGTTAGCCGGACTTGGAATATTTCGGGACTTTGTGGTGAGTGTGATGACGTCAGAAACCAAGATGGCAGTCTCTGGACTTAGAATTATTTTAAGGTTTTATTTCGGATGGGTGATGACGTAAGAATGGAAGATGGCGGACGAATGGCAAAGTTTGTGGCATGAAGGTGATGATGTCAGAATTAAAAATGGCGGATGTGGTATTTTTTTAAAAAGGGGGGGGCGGCACTTTTGATAAGGTTTTTTTTAGGTTGTTGTTGTTGGGTTGTTTTACCTCTGAGCGGCACTTTTTTGCACACCATGGGCTAAATGGCCAGGTCACATGGACCCCGAAGTCTCAGAGAAGGTTGGGGGAGAGGACCCACTGGAACAGCTGTTAGGAGACAGATGGTAGCTTCCCGTCAAGGCCATCCAGCGTGTTCTTTAACGTGCACAGGGTATGGCTCTCCCGCACACGGGGCCACGGCTTAACGTCCCATCCGACGGACGGCGGCCTTTCCAAGCCCATCGGTGTCCCCTACTGACCGTGGGCAGGGCGGAGGAATTTTGCTGAGATAAATCTCAAAGCTGACCCAGCTGGGACTCGAACCTGGGAAGTACAGATTACGAGCCTGGCGCGCTACCGACTGAGCCACCCCCGCCCCAGTTTTTTTTTTTAAATTTATAAGTGAGTTATGAATATCAAAATGGGTGTGGTTAGTTATGAATATTATTAAGGGGTGTGGTCAGTTATGAATATTAATCAGGGTGTGTGGTTAGGTATGAATATTAATAAGGGGAGTAGTAGTGAGGGACGAATATAGGTGACATCGTAGGGGAGAAAGCTCTGTGTATGGGGTACCAGGTTGTCATGTCACTACAGACATCGTAATTTAAGAAATATGTTGAAATGTCACGTGTTTTACCTTAGCAGGCAATGATATTTTTTCTTTCTCACCATTTTTTTGAACTTATTATTGACTGAACCATTTGTTTAATTGCAGGACATCACTTCAGACCTTTTTCCCGGAACTGTATTGCCAACACCAGATTATCAATATCTAAATGCTGCAGTTCAAGAAAATTGTGTCAAAATGAATCTTCAGTGTACTGACGTATTCTTGGAAAAAATACAGCAAGTATGTTAATAATATGTAATTCAGTTACCCAAATTAAATATTTTACTCTATAGATTATTTTTTGTGAAACGTTATATATTTTAGTAACGTCAGGTTTCTTTCAGCGAAAAACAATTTTAGACCCATAGTAAATAATCATTTTCAGAGGGATATGAAAGATGAACTAACACAAATTATTAAATAATAGGAAGCTCTTTCACAGAGTGGAAGCTTATCACCCTGTCTACCTAATTACCCACCATCCACCACTCCCTCATAGAAAATCCCCAGGCTGCCGAATCCAATAAAACTGTAATTAATTCTCCAAAGATTTCGATCTTGAGCAGTAGCTGCTGAATTTGGTCACTGTAAGACAATTGTAGCAAGATCGCATTTCATATTGTCTACTCAATTTATTTTAAATTTGCACTTTTTTTAAATTCTTTAGGCAACTGTCCAATAGAGCTGATAGCTAAATTAATTAATTTGTATGAATGAATTAAAACAATAGTACGAAATCAATGAAATATTCTCGTATAAAATATTGCTCAAAGGAACTTTTTAAACTTCTTCATCTAACGTCTTCATTACTTACATAACCAAGCCATCTGATACCAAATTTGATGCGCAAATTCTTATTCTGTCACATAACTTAGAAATGTGTTGTCAATTTGAAATTGGAATCAATGATTAGGTCTAAATAGTTATATCACTTAACGATTTCAAGAGAAACGCACAATTATCCAGAGTAATCACAAACATTTTGGTTCAAACACTGAATCGTATCGACTTTGATTTCAGGTAGAATTCGATTATTAAATCTTGCAGAATGAATGTACATTATTTTGATTTCATTCATTATCTCGTGGCCGAGTGGTTAGCGCACTTGGTTACTGATCTAAGGGATCTGAGTTCGAGCCCTGGGTAAGGCATCGATGTATGTGTCATTTTTCTTCTGAGGACTTGCCATACTCTCAGACCTCTACTATGGCATTTAAAGTGACAGGCTCCTGTCAAACCTCTGTGGCAAGCAGCTGCTTGAGGGGTTATTTATTAATATGTTACAGTTAAGCCATCTAAAAATATTGTTGAAATCGGGTTTGTAATTGATTTAAAGCTCTTTTGTAATCGCGGTTACTACACACACTGGCCATTGAATTGGAAACCTTTATTCAGATGCACGTAAACGTCACTTGCGCAGTGTATATGCAAAATAGTGGTCATGTGCATCACCACGTGATCTAGGCAACTATTTAAGACTGCTGCTCTTCAGTAATCGTGTGTTGATCACAATGAGAAAAACAAAGGATCTTTCAGGGTTCGATAAAGGGCTAATTGTAGGTGCCTGTCTGGCTGGAGAGACGATTTTAAAAACAGCAGAGCTGACTGGTTTCGCAAAAGGTGAGATATCTAGGGTTTTTAATCAGTGAAAAAATAACCCACAATTATTGCCTAAGAGGCGTAAAAGTATCACGATGACAGTCTGTCATGAACGAGATTGCCGTCATCCTGAGAAGGCTTGTATGGAGAAACAGGACTTTGTATGTGCAGCAATTGACCGAAGCATTCAATGAAGGTTGTTCACGACACATATCTCAGATACCTATGCGCAGGGAATTGAAGACGATCGGTATTAGCAGTCGCCTGCCTATGCGGAAACCACTGATTTCTGCGAAGAACCGGAAAGTTCGTCTATAATGGTGTCAGGAACACCGTGACTGGACACCTGGAAGACAGGAAAAAAGTCATGTGGTCCAACGAGTCGTAGTACACATCGTTCTGTACCGACGGTAGGCAGAGAGTTTGGTGGGAGCCCCACGAAGCAATGGACCCAGCTTGCCTTGTAAACACAACTCAAGGTTCTGGAGGAGGTGTGGTTACCTTTCTGTTGGTACGGGACAAGTCCCCTGATATTGCTGGAAGGTCGGGTGTCTTCCAATGATTATCTGAACATTGTTGCCGATGAAGTCCATCCTGCAATGTTGACGTTTTATCCAGCAGGTGATGGGTGTTTCATGGACGACAATGCTGATTTCATGGATGACAAATAAAAGTCTGTCCATCATGCAAGATGTGTTCAGCAGTGATTAAGCGAGCATGGCATTGACTTCCACCATCTTCCCTAGCCACCACAAAACCCGGATCTGAACCCATTGAGAATGTATGGGACATGTTAGAAAAACAGATCCAAGAGCAAAGTCCTCTTCCGTCAAATCTGAGTCAGTTAAAGGACTGTCTGATGAACATCTCGTATGCTGAAGATGTAAATGCACTTCAACATCTTTTTGAATCTATGACAAACCGCATATGTGCTGTAATTTGGACAAAAGGATCTACTGGTCCAAATGGTTCAACCAAGCCAATTACGCCAATTTTTTCGGGCATTTTATTGAGTAAAATATTCCATAATCAGTATAATATACACAAACACCAGCCACTGAATTAGAAAACTTTAAATTCAGTGACTGGTGTGTGTGTGTGTGTGTATTATGATGATTATGGAATATTTTACTCAATAAAATGCCCGAAAAAATTGGCCTAATTGGCTTGATTGAACCAGTTAACTTTCCTGGAGCTGTAAGAATGTAGCAAGTGCCCTGCCATATACAACATTGCAGACTTTTGTGGAAATGTCCAAGTGTGTGTGGTAAAATACACAGCACTGTGCATGCTCACAGTTCGCCTGATGATGTGGACAACCAAGCTCTGCGGGGTGTTTTGAAGCTTCACAGTTCCTACATATAGTGCAGCATATTGACCAGGGGCATAACCAGACAGGTTGTTGACAAAACAGTGCGACCTCAATTAACCGACCTTCGATAATCCGATTATTGTGTTAACCAATCAAAGTCTGTTGAGTATCGAATTTTGTACAGGTACACACAGTGAGAGACTTACGCTTCCTCGCATCCCCTCTCCCCGCTACAACTCCTTCAAGATAGTGTTAAAAACTTAGAGGAAAAACAGTAAATTTCAATCACTGAATTTTCCAATTTTAGCATTGATGTTTTCAGTAAAGTTTAAAATAAGGTATCTTCCCTGGCCATGGTGATCAATGGTGCTCTCCTCCTTTCTCCCTGATTAATATACCCAAAAATGTTATCTAAAAGCTTAAAAGCTTACATCATGGACAGAAAATTATTCAGGATATTTGCAGCGCAAATCACGGATTTATAGAAGAAGAACATTTGATTAAAATAAGTAGTATTATATTACGCTTCTTTGTAGCAGCTTCTTTACAGATGATAACTTTTTTTGACTGTGTGGAGTAACTCTATCGATGTAATTTTATATTGATTATTCAGCCTTATTAGCATGCCATTTCCGTTATTGTTCATGATTAAGTTGTATTTTCATTTTTCCCTGCCTTTCTTAATTATTCACATTTTCTGAAATATTCAATGTTTTGAGATATCCGAGATATATCATCATCATCGTCGTCGTCGTCGTCGTCGTCGTCGTCATCATCATCATCATCATCATCATCATCATCATCATCATCATCATCATCATCATCATCATCATCATCATCATCATCATCAAGCAGCCATGGGCTACGGAGGTCCAACCAGACCGTGCAATTTAGTTCTCCAAGCAAGTTCATCCTGAGCTACATCTACTGCATCTGGCCACTGCATACCAATTCTAACAAGGTCCTGTTTGACATTGTCTGTCCACTGCATCCTAGGTCTCCCCTTGTTTCTGAGACCTTTAGGCACAGTGTTCATAACCCTATTCGCCAATCTATAATTATTCATACGGGCAACATGGCCAAACCAACGGAGTCTCTCTCTGCACAATATGCTGCTTAAAGGAGGTTGCAAACTCCTTTGCCTAACCTCATCATTAGTTACAAAGTTGAACCACCTAATGCCCAAGATACTGCGTAAGCATCTGGAATCAAAAGCATCTAGTTTCCTGTTATCTTGTTTACAAAGTGTCCACGTTTCACTACCATAACTAACCCTAGAAAGAACGAAACTATTATACAGTCTAATTTTAGTCTTTAGGTGTATACGCCCATTTCTCCACACTCTCCATAGATTCTTAAAAGTCCCGGCAGCAATCCCTATTCGTCTGTTAATCTCATGCCGCACATCACCAGTATCTGTTACATAGCTCCCAAGATAATTAAACTGTGACACCTGCTCAAGACTGCAACAATTCAGATTAACTGAATCACAGCCTGCCTGACCAATTTTCATCATTTTAGTTTTCTCTCTGTTTATAACCAAACCTACTCTACTACCAGTCTCATCAACAGCTCGAATGAAAGAGTTCATCTCATCAACATCATTTGCCAAAAAGGACTAAATCATCAGCATAGGCTAAACCAGAAATTTTCGTGTCTCCAGTCCACTTAAGGCCAAAATCTTTCCCTTGAAGTGAATTTCGCATAACATAATCAACAACCAAACTAAAGAGAAAAGGAGACAAAATGCACCCTTGTCGAACACCAGAAGTAATGCTAAACCAATTGTAAGTAATGCTAAACCAATAACTAACTTGTCTGGTATACCATATGATTTCACAATCAACCACAAATTATGACGATCAACAGAGTCGAAAGCCTTTTTGAAATCAACAAAGCTAGCAACCAAAGGTTTCTGAAACTCTAAACATTTCTCAAGAATCTGCCTAAGTGAAAATATCTGATCCACACATCCCCTACCACTTCTGAATCCACATTGCTCATCACGCAATTGACTGTCAACCAGATTCTTAATTCTATTAAGCACAATCATGCAAAGAACGTTACCTGGAACAGAGAGTAGGCTGATACCCCTATAGTTATCACAAGAACTGCGATCACTTTTTTGAAAATAGGGATAATAATAGCTCTGGTAAAATCCTTAGGAACCATGCCTTTATCATAAAAGATATTCAGAATCTCAGTCATCCAAGTGGTAACCGAAACAATCCCAGCTCTAAGCATTTCCGTAGTAATTTCATCTACGCCTGGGGATTTATGTAGTTTAAGTTTAGAAACAGCCAAAATAACTTCAGATTGTGTTATAGGGCCAACATTAAAGCCACCAATGCATTTATAATCATTGCAAACAATGGGAATAGAACTAATAACACTGTTTAGAATATCACTGAAATGCTCAGCCCACCTAGTCATGACAGAATCCTCCCCTTCTATAATCTTGCCTTGTTTATCCTTCAATCCTTGTATGCCTGTCCGTTTTCTACCACACAAAACATTAACTATCTGGTACAGCTCTCTGCTGTTGTGCTGTCTAATTGCTTCCTCGGCTTTGTCAGCCAAACCATCAAGCCAATGATTCTTATCAGCAGCTAACTGATTTTTTACACGTTTATTAAGTTCTCTGTAATGCTTTCTATTAGGACTAGTAGGGTATTGATTAAGGACATTCCTACAGTTCTTTCTTTCCGAAATAAGCGCAAGTGCCTTATCACTCAGATAATTCTGTCTCTTCTGCTCCTTTTTTCGTAAAAGAGTACTGTTAGGTTGCAAAAAAGCCTGTTTAAAATGATCCCATTCTTCCTCAACTGCAGTAGTAAGCATACCATGACTGGATCTTTCATACTGGATCTTTCATAACTGGATCTTTCAGAGCTTCAGTTTTAAAAGTAAATTTTTTAACCCTAGCACAACACTTTTTAAGTTTAAGTTGCAAGACACTTTTAACAAGGTAATGGTGAGATCCAATTTCAGCTCCCCTATATGCCCTGGTATTCCTAACAGAACTAGCCCATTTGCTGTTAATTAATATGTAATCAATCATATTCTTATGCAGCCCATCAGGTGAAACTCATGTGTAATATGTATGTCGCGGTGTTTGTTTAAGTGTTAGTTATTCTGAATCCATTGAGTTTACTTACCTGTAGGAGACGTTACCCATTGCCATTGCAGCTACCGATACCAAAAGGGCCTATTACTCCTCCCCAAAGGTCAGAGTTAGTACCAACTTTGGCATTGAAGTCACCAAGAACAAGGGTAATATCTCCTTTCTTGACAGAATTCAAAATATCCTGAAGTTGTTCATAAAACCTATCCTTCTCATCCTCATCGGCATCCTCAGTGGGGGCATAACAGCAGATAACATTCAAGTCTTTAACGCTTGTGTGAAATTTTGCTGTAAGAAACCTTTCATTAATGCACTCATATCCTAGAAGAGCATCACTAGCGTGTTTGCTGAGAAGCAGACCCACGCCTTGGTGATGCTTATTGTCGTCCCTCCCTGAAAAGAGAAATTTAAGATTATTTTTAAGAAACTGACCTTTATCTGTCCGTCTGGTCTCTTGCAAGCCGAGAATATCTAAATTATAATGGTGGAATTCTTGTGTGAGTACATCAAGAGAAAAAGCTCTGTGCAGAGTCCTCACATTCCAACTACCTATGGAGAGAAAATGGTTAGTGGGATGTTTAAAGAAACTATGTTTATTGTGAGAGGGAATGCCGACAATATCAAACAGCCCCCTAATCGCAGACATGGGTCAAAGACCCATTCCCCCACCACTAACGGCTGAAGCCATCTACACTGGAAGACTTCCTCCAATGTAGAATTTGACGATTCCAATAGAAGCAAAGAGTTCCGGTGCCTGCCAATGACCTCTGCTCAGGATTATCCATCAGCTGATAAACATATCCTGTGAATCTATTCACTTGGGCTGTCAACCCACAAACAAGCAGAAAACACAGCGGAAGATTTTCCCTCTACAGAAGTCCACCAGTGCAGCAAAATCAGGATCTATAATCAAGCTCAGAGCCATATATCTGTCCAGTCCAGTGGGTTTATATGGTCAGTACCAGGACCCTGTGTGGTTGACCACTCCTCAGCAGGGTAGAAAAAAGAAGAAAAGTAGCCATAGTTGTCCAGATCAGTAGGCTACACTAATCTGGCAGCCCCTCCCCTTCCGTTCACTTCCACAAGAGAGTATCTCTTTTGAAAGGTACTAACGGTCTGCACCACGAGAAGGCGGGGTCGGACATTAGGTGCTAGGCCTTGCTGGTTCTATGCATCATCACAGGTGATTGGTGCATAGCTCTCCTTCCAGTGACTACCTAGCTACCATTTACAGACCCCGAGACATATACAAGCTGATTAATCGAAGTTCTACTGCTACTTGTATACCGATATTTTGAATAATCACCTGAGAGATGTGGTTACCCTGGCAATGATGGCAAGTAATACCCTTTTTTCTTATTTTTAAAGGAGAAGTTACTCACCTGCAAAAAGGACGGAGATAACCTAAAAGCTCTTTTGGGTTTGGTCTGGTTTCTCATACAACATGGAAACACATACACAGGGACATGCCCGCTGGTTTAAAAGTCAATTACGGTAAATCGTTAGTTCAGGAATGAGCTAAATGGTGTGTTAAACGAATAACATTTTTGACCTTTAGGTATAATAACGTCTCAAAAACGACTTTAACATTTTCGCGCGTTGGACATATTATGTAATACCAATTTTCCAAAAATATTTTCTTGGCAAGGATACATATTTTCATCATAGTCAGTAACATATATTATTAGCAACGGCTCTCATTCATTGCTGATAACATTTTCTCATCAGCAAGGCATTTTGACGCTTCGAGAAATCTCTCAAAGAAAGCTCTTTTCCCTTGAGAATATTTTTAGCAAAGAGTGTTTTTCATCTTTCAGAAAAAAAAAATGTAAAAATATCCTTAACATTTTTGCAACTACAGCAGTTTTACTGTTCGAGGCAGTGTGGAGTGACTCCGCAGATTATATATCCAAAAATATTAATAAAAGTTTTGAAAGAATGTAAAAATACATAATTATTTTAAAAACCTCGCAAAAAGACATTTTTTATTGTGTACCAATGCAACATTAACTAATGTTGACAGATGTATGCCTCGTTTTCCTAGTACTATTAATATTATTAGGAACTAAATGTATCTGATTTCAGGAAAAGCAATACTCCTGTCGTGTTTTATGTTACATTACAATCCAGAAACATAAACGCATTAACAATATGAATTAATTGAAGGATAAGTCTTTCTAAATTTAATAAAATCCTCAGATTTAATGAGTTTCACTAAAAAAAAATTCTGCCTGTCTACAATTAACACAGCAAACAACTTGTTTGGAAACTAGGCTGCATATTCTGAATTAAGGTGTCATAAGTACAGCGGTTTATCAAAATAATGGAAACACTTACTATTTGTGGAGAACATTTTATTAATAAGCTGTAGCCTCACCTCGGGCGTTTAGAACAGACGCAATTCGAAGTAGAATAGACTTATATAAGTCATGCACATACGGTAATGGAATGTGGGGCTATTCTTCCTTAAAATATGACCCAACTGTGCCAGTGATGGTGGTGGTGGTGGAAAGTGTGATCTGACCATGCGCTCCAGATATTCCCACAAATGTTCAATAATATTGAGGTGGCCAGGGTAGATGCTGTACCTCATCCCCCTACTCTGTACACGACAACTTGACATGTTTCGCACAATGCACTTGTGCATTATCCGCTTGAAACAAGGGATAGTCATTAGGGAACAATGCCCACGACATTCGGTGCTTGTGATCCCCGAGAATGGATTCCTACGTTGCGGATGTGACACGACCCTGAAGAATAACTAATGCCCCTAAGGAATGCCATGATGTGGCACCCCACAACATCAGGGATCCATTCCCATGCTTCACAGTCAGAACCAAACAGTCGGGGTGGTATGCTTCTGCATGTTTTCGCCAGACATACAATCTACGAGTGGTGGAAACAATGTGTAGTACGATTCATCAGACCAGATGATACGTTGCCAGTCTTTAACATCCAGTTTCTATGTGCTCTGCACCACCTAATAGGTTTTGTTGCATTGATGTTGGCAATTAGAGGCTTGTGGATTGCAGCGCGGCCATAAATACTGGTACGATGAAGTTCCCGACAAACTGTTATGACAGAAACGGGATCATTCCGACTGGTGTTCAACTCTGCTGCTATTTGCTGTTCCATGGTCTTTGGCTTCTGTTGTACAATCCATGCCAATGCTCGTCTATCCCTATCTGACAATTTCGTATGGTGTCCACAATTTTCATGTTTGGAGGCAAAGCCCTGACCTTTTCTATAGGTATTATAATCTTCGATACAGTTCCTCGTATTACACCCACTATTTCTGCCGTTCTGGTTACTGAAGCTCCTGTAAGATGCTCACCAACGATCATTCCTCTTTGGAGGTCACTGAGATCTGACATTGTCAA
The DNA here is from genome assembly GCA_038380435.1 of Ryuthela nishihirai. Taxonomy (NCBI): domain Eukaryota; kingdom Metazoa; phylum Arthropoda; class Arachnida; order Araneae; family Heptathelidae; genus Ryuthela; species Ryuthela nishihirai. The sequence goes on from JAWZYU010000021.1 coordinate 6,966,912, forward strand.
CTATTACACCACAACAGCTGTTTCACCTGCGCCTGTGACACTGCTACGTGATAGCCGACATCGTTCTTCTCCCCTTTATATACCCTCATATCGTGGGTGACATCGTACCTGTGATATGCATACGGCGAATTGCGTATGCATGTCACAGGTACGATATATTTTAGATGGAGTATAGGATGCATCAAATATTAAGTTTAATAATTTTGCTATCACTGGAGATTATGAAAATTTAGACTGTTTTAAATGTTGGACATGTTCCTATTTATTAATGTAGATTTTATGGTCTTCTAAACTATCAATTATTCGAACAACCTCATCATCAGTGATATTAGGAAGGTAAAAGCTTTGTTTATTATACGTTAATTTTTGTTTTTCTTGATAATGAAAATCGTTTTCTTCCATTAATTTATTCATCGAATTTACAAAATTATTGTTCATGTTGTTCGCAAGAGGAGTGTAGTTAAAGTTTTATCCATGTGTTTTAAAATTTTGGTGTCTTCATTTCATTTTGTTTTATTACCAAGGATATCATTTAGTTGTTTCCGTGTTACTTTCATGTTGCCTTTTGCTTCTCAATTATTTCTGATATTTCTTTTTGGAATTTCTAATTATTTTAGTAACATTATTCCTCATATTTACAAAATTGTCTTTGTGTGTATTGTTGTTTTTCCTATTTTCATGTAATATCCTTAGTTTGTTTCTTTTTTTATTTGATTTTTTATTTTAATAATGATCATTTCCTTATCTTGTCTGTTGCAATTTATAGGAATATTTTTACATTCTACATCGTTATCAAAATCATTAAATATATTAATAATTTTCAAGTAAAGTTCTTCCGGCTCATTTATATTAAGTAGAGAAGAAAAATTTAGATTGCTTAGTTTATGTATTGTATTTTTATCATTGAAATTAACAGTCCCCCCAAAACAATCTCTTCTCTTTTCATCTTCAGAATAACGTATGTGATGACTATTATGTGATCGTTTACACTTAGTCACTGCCATAACCATATAATGATCATATATTTCATTTGTGCATACGCTTGTGATTGTATTGTTATGTGCACTTTTTAATAAAATATGATCAATACATGACTGGGTTGAATTGTCTTCTGTATTTCTTCTCTGGTATAATTGTGTATGATTTGCATATATCCAAATTCATTCAGGAAAGTTTTATGTATTTCTACGTGAAATATTTCGGAATTTGACCAATCAATATTAAAATTACCAGTCGTGATAATTGAGGATAGGTTTCTATTTAGCAACATCCATGAATAGAAGCTTTCTAAAAAAAGGAATAATATTTGAGTTGTGTGATATGCATATAAATGGAAATAATTTCAAATTTATTTTGGTTTTCTCGATATTATATATTATTATAGATAAGTTAATGCGTTTACAGTTAAAATTTTCCCTATTATGTGTTTATATACAGGGTATCTGGAAAAAGATTTACCTTTTTTCAAAAAAATTATTCTTGGCCCATGATGTGACATGAGGATGCTTTCTACCAATAAAAGTAAGATAATCTCTCCAAGTTTTTTTTAGCATACTTTACAAAGACTCAATATGTGCACCCTTCGTGATGGGACAGATATCTAGTCGCTAGTCCAATTCTTCCCATACTTGAATCAACATGTCTCCTGTAACAGCAGCCAAGGCTCCAATGATCTGCTTTCTCAGCTCCACCAGATCTCGAGGCAGACTCTGTCCTTGACGAAGCCCCACAAGAAGAAATAGCACGGTGGCATGTCTGGGAACCTCGGCGGCCATCTTAGCAACGCCTCATCATCAGGACCAATGTGACCTATCCACCGTTGTGGGAGTTCGCATATTCTACAACACAAAACGCCTTCAGTTGTTTGGTCGGCGCTATTTAGAAAAAATAGTGCGCATGCGCACGGCGGGTTTTTCAAGTGAAACTTTTGCAGTCTAGTTGCAATCAGTACTTGTTACATGTCTATCTACACACTGGTCACCTAGAAGAAAAAAGAAGAAATAGGTACAATCTTTTCCGGACACCCTGTATTTATCAACCACCAGTGTCGCCGGGATGTAAACTGGTAACATTAAAATTATGTATATGGTAGATGTTATTTTGAGAAATGTTATAGTTTGTTTCAGTAAGAACAATGATGTCTAAAAGTTAAATGAGTTCGTCAATATATATAATAAGAGTCTCCCAGTTCTTTTTCAAATTTCTAATATTAACGTGTAAAACAAGAAGAGAATCGGATGAGTTGTGGAGTTCAAACTTTTTGGTTCATTTTGCTAAATTATCAGTTATCGAAAAATAGTCTGTGTATTCTTATTCTGTAAAAAGACCTATTTGATATCATCTGGGAGAGCTTTATGATTTATTACAGAAGATGTGATTTTAAAAGGTGCACATGATCTCCAGACTAAAATTGATGGCGAATTTCTCGCAAAACGTAAGTAGTTATACAGCAGGTATGTTGGGTTGTCATCCAACCCACTATATATTTTATGGGGACAATAAAACTTATAGTGAGTCCTAATCGAAAAATCCACTATAAATTTTATAGGTGCAATAAAACTTATTGTGGGTTCTTCATCGAAAAAACCTCGTATTCGCTGGAGGGATATAAAAAAACCCCTTATGTGTGGTGTCGACCTCCACATATGGCTTTCCTCCCGTGGTGCAGAGTGACGTCATCAGTATGGGTTTGGTGGTCGAGTGCGGACAATTCTTTCCCCCTTTCTGCAAAAATAAAAAGACAACGTAAGCACATACTGGCATTATGTCACATCGACTACGAAATAAACTCATGTTCGTGGAGTGAAAATGTAAGGTGAGAGAAATATGAAAGACTCAATAATTAATATGCGTTATGCTCGTAGCATTATGAATTCCTGAAGAACGGTATATGTTTACACTGGATTTAAGAAAAACAATGTGAGGGTTAAAGAAATTTTGAAATAATTTTTTCTTCGGTGAATATATAACTATGAAAAAATATAAAAGACGCAATAATTAATTTGCGTTATACCTGTAGCATTATGAATTCCTGCAGAAGGATGTGTATTTACAAATTCTATTAAAAAAACGATGTGTTGGGTGTAAAGAAGGTTTAAAATAATTTTTTTTCTTCGATATGAATTAATCTTTATGTAAACAGATCGAGAAATTCTCCCCCACCCTCTTGACACTAGAGAATGTGGTTTGTTTTGAACGTTGTCTGGCTCCCCGAGCTGGCGTAAGGAGAGGGATGCCGCCATCGTCCTGTATATGTTCCATAGGCTGTCTTCGGGGAGATGTCTTGGATGGCACTGCTTGCCATCCAAGATGGCGAGCTGAGCCGTACTTTCACCTGAAAGCTAACACTAAGTCATGAATGGGAGATCATAGACAGACAACGCAGAAGAGATTCTCGTGATATCGACATTTGGCTGAAGAAGTGAATTTTAAGTCACTTTCGGAAGGTTTTTCTTTGGGTTCGCCCCCTTGTGCTAATTGTATTCTATAGGCGTTTGTAATTCAAATTGTCGTCAGAAACTTGCAAAGTACTCGCTTGTTTCTAGATATAGTGTTGACGAAAAATATTAAATAGTACTTTAAGTCTTTCCTCATACGGGGAACTATGGGTTCTTCATATACTATACCCAAGTTGAGAAAGGCAAGAACATGATTTTAAAATGATTTCCTTCTTTTGGTCCCAATAGTTTCAGGGTGAAAAATTTAACACATTCGTGAGGTAACGAAAAAATCTCGAATTATAAGCATCTCCTTTCTCCTTGGAAATGAATACTCGAAATATTTTATTTAATAGATAGAGGAATAACCGAACTTTGGTCGATTCTTAAACCAAAGAACGTATTATATGGGCACCAGGGATGAAATGTTGAGAAATTAAGGCTCTTCCGACACGGATATGAAGAGAATTCATTAGTGATCACTTAGACGCAAGTATTAAAAATTATATTCCTAGAGGAATGTCTAATGGGAATGACAAATCAGTAGTGTAATTTCTAGCATTAAAATAATGAATATAGGTTGCATTCGTATTAAAGAAAAAAATTAATGATTAAGCAACGAACATTTACTTGCATGATTACGTTCATAAAAAATAATGTGTTTTAGGCTCGAAACATGATTTGCATATTTCTAGAGTATTTTTTTAAAACGAGATAAAGACCATTACGGTATACTATATATATATATTTGCTATATATTATATACACTGAAGAGCCAAAACATTATGACCAGCACGTCTTTATGCAAATTGAAGCAACTGCAGGTAAACGACAGTGCGTGTGAAAATTATGAAACGGTATGAATAACACCTAATACTGAGCTCTGTTAATCAGAGTTATTCTTGTTCTTCAGATGGAGATGCAGCAGACGCCAGTGAATTTGACAAAGGTCGAATTGTAATGGCCAGACGACTGGGTCAAAGCATTTCCGAGACTGCAAGGTTTGTGGGGTGTTCACGGTCAACCGTGGTTAGTACCTTCAAAAAGTGGTCCAATGAGGGAAAAATCACGAACCACCAGCAAGGTGTGGGTCGACCACAGCTAATCGATGCTACAGGTAAGTGAACGCTATCCCGTATGGTACAAGCTAACAGAAGGGATACTGTTGCACAAACTGCCCGTAATTTGAATGCTGGTGATGGGAGTAATGTGTCACAACACACAGTACATTGAACCATGCTGAAAATGGGGCTGCGTAGCCATAGGCGGCACCAAGTGCCCATGCTAACCTCTGTTCACCGTCGAAAGTTGCCTGCAATGGGCATGCGAGCATCAAAACTGGACCTTGAATGATTGTAAGAAGGTCGTCTGTCCGATGAATAAAATTTCCTGTTGCATCATGCTGACAGCAGGGTGTAACATTTTTTAAATGTAAAATTCCATGTAAAACAGGAAAGTTTTATGGTGCGTTTAAAAAAAAAATATGATTTGTATTAAAATTTCTTCTTAATGAGTCTGTGAAGAAAATCTTTTAAATGATAAAAATAGTTTCAGAAATATAGAACCAGATAAAATGCTCTGTGTCTCTATGTACTTTTCTTTTCCTCGTTGCCCATAATGACACTCCTACAAGAAACTTCGAAAATAATTTGCCAGAATATTCCAAAATCAATAATACGAAAACGTAGCATTCATTTTCCTCACCGCTCGTTTAGGAAACGAAAAATGTAACTGAAATGACGCACTGCTTAACTATAAAAATTCAGCATTACTTTCCAGAAGGTTTGCAATCATGTAATGATGATAGGTGTACCAGTAATAGGACCGTGATTTCAACTGCAGGGGATATAAAAACGTAATTAAACTCGGAAATTCAAAATGGAACACCCAGAAATAATTCCTTTTAGGAACATCATATTATAATATATTAATTGTTAAGGGCAGCAGAAACTGTGATCCTCGATTGAAAGTCATTGGATGAAATAATGACGTCACAGGACAACAACATGAAGAATGTATGAAGCACATATTTAAGGACTAGGGTGTGAAGAAAGAAGTCATTCGTCTTGTGTCGTGTTGTTCAGTGCTCTATGAAGAAGCTACCATGCCTGAATGATGCAGGCGCACATTTGCTCAATTAGTGGAGTTTGAGCGAGGTCGTATAGTGGGTTTTGCAAAGCAGGTTGGCGTTTTCATCAAATTGTACACTGCATTGGACAAGAAGTATAGGCAGTGATACGATGGTGGCATCGATGAATTTGCACACTTGCAGACATGGTTCCAGGCAGCACAGAGTTATGGACACATGAGAGGATCGCGTATCAACAGGGCGGCAGGGGAAGAGCGGATGACTATGGCATCAAAATTTCGATCCTCTGTCGTACCAAGGGTGTCTACATGAATGATACACAATTGTCTTTTGGAAGCAGGGCTAAGGGCATGTGTCCCACTGGCACGATTACCATAGATAGTGGATACCATAGAGTAATGGGCTCACCTCATCACTGTCGATCACGTTTGTAGTGGTGTCAAGAACGAGTTAATTGGAGGTAGGAATGGCAGAGTGTGGTCTTCAGTGATGAAAGCTGATTCTGCTTGGGAGTGTCCTGGTGGCCCGTGCACAGGGCCCATACCGGGCATCCCATGCTGTGGGGAGAGACTAGCTATCACTCTCATATGTGTCTCGTGTTTGTACAGGGTAGATTGAATAGCAATACGTACTTCAGCGACATAATACAGCCGGTCGTCCTGCCATATTTGAGTGTAATCCCAATGCGATATTCCAGCAGGATGAGGCCTGCCCATAATCCGCCCAGGCAAATCAATATACTCTTCAGGCAGTGCACCAACTCCCTTGGCCAGCACACTCTCCAGACTTGTCTCCAATCCAGCATAACTGTATCGGACAAAGATTTCACGACCGCTGCAGGCAACAACCATCTCTGAATTACACGTCCAAGTTGAAAGTGCATGGTATGGTATCCCCCAGCGTGATATCCAGTATTTGTACAACCGATTGCATGCCGGATTCGAAATTTGTATTTCTGCTGGAGGAAGTTGAACACCTTATTAAAATGTGCCTTCTGTAAAATGAAATACTCATTAAAAGGTTGGGTTGTTTTTCCTCTGAGCAGCACTTTTTTGCACACCATGGGTTAAAAGGCCAGGTCACATGGAACCCGAAATCTCAGAGAAGGTTGGGGGAGGGGACCCACTGGAACATCTCTTGGGAGACATACGATAGCCTCCTGTCAAGGCCATCCAATGTGTTCTTTAGGGCACAGGGTATGGCTCTCCCGCACACGGGGTCACGGCTTAACACCCCATCCGACGGACGTAGACCTTTCCAAGACCATTGGTGTCCCCTACTGATCATGGGCACAGCGTAGAATTTTGTGGAGATAAATCTCAACTAACCATTCACTGACCATTTATACCTACTAGACTGGACTTGTTTATGGATTTGAGCTTGGTTATGGATCCTGGACTTGCTGCACTGGTGGATCTCTGTTGAGGGTAAATCTGCTGCAGTGTTTTCTGTTTGCTTCTGGGTTGCCAACCCTAAGTGAACAGAGGCGTGGGATACCTTATGTCAGCTAGTGGATAATCCTAATCAGAGGCCTTACTTAGCTAGCCTGAACCTTACTTAGCTAGTTGGGCATCGTCAAGCCTAAACTGGAGTAATGTGACTCATGCAGGCCATATGGCTCTTGAAAAAGTCCACTTGAAAAGGTGGTGCCTTAAGTTCCTACCAGCATCGGTGACTTCATTCTTTAGTGGAGGAGGAACAGGTCTTTGCCCCATGCCTGCAATCAGGGGGCTATTTGATATTGTTGGCCCTACCTATCTCAATAAACCTAGTTTCTTTAAAAATCCTGCTAATCATTTTCTCTCAGAAGGAACGTGGAACGTGAGAACATTATATAGAGATTATTCTCTTGATGTCCTCACCCAGGAATTCCAGCGCTATAATCAAGATATTCTAGGCTTGCAAGAGACCAGATGAACTGGTAAAGGTGTGATATTTAAAAATAACTTTAAATTTCTCTTTACAGGGAGGGAGGATGGAAAGCATCACCGAGGCGTGGGTCTGCTGCTCAGCAGACATGCTAGTGATGCTCTTCTACGATACGAGTGCATTAATGAAAGGTTTCTTACAGCAAAATTTCAGACAAGCATTAAAGACGTGAATGTTATCTACTGTTATGCCCCATTAAAGATGCCGATTAGGATGAGAAGAATAGGATTTACAAACAACTTCAGAATATTTTGAATTCTGTCAAGAAAGGAGATATTACCCTTGTTCTAGGTGACTTCAATGCCAAAGTTGGTACTAACTCTGACCTTTGGGGAGGAGTAATAGGCCCTTTTTGGTATTGGTAGCTGAAATGGCAATGGACAACGTCTGCTACAGGTAAGTAAACTCAATGATTTCAGAATAACTAACTCTTATTACAAACACCGCGACATACATAAGTACACATGGGTTTCACCTGATGGGCTGCATAAGAATATGATTGATTATATATTAATTAATAGCAAATGGGCTAGTTCTGTTAGGAATACAATGGCATATAGGGGAGCTGAAACAGGATCTGACATTTATCTTGTTAAATATGTCTTGGAACCTAAAACTTAAGAAGTGTTGTGTTAAGGTTAAAAAGCTTACCTTTAATACTGAAGCTCTGAAAGACCCAGTCACAGCTAAAGCCTACCATGATAGCTTACTTAAGTCATTATGCCAGTCATGGCTTGCTTACTACTGAAGTTGAGGAAGAATGGGACCATTTTGAACAGGCTTTTTTGCAACCTAACAGTACTCTTTTAGCAAAAAAGGAGCAGAGGAGACAGAATTATTTGAGTGATAAGGCACATGAGCTTATTTCAGAAAGGAAGAACTGCAGGAATGTCCTTAATAAATACCCTACTAGTCCTAATAGAAAGCATTACAAATAGCTTAAGCTTAATAAATGTGTAAAGGATCAGTTATCTACTGATAAGAATCTTTGGCTTGATGGCTTGGCTGATAAAGCCGAGGAAGCAGTTAGACAGCACAACAGCAGAAAGCTGTACCAGATAGTTAATGTTTTGTGTGGTGGAAAACGGACAAGTATACAGGGATTGAAGGATAAGCAAGGTAAGGTTATAGAATGTGAGGACTCTGTCATGGCTAGGTGGGCTGAGCATTTCAGTGATGTTCTAAACAATGTGGTTAGTTCTACTCCCATTGTTTGCAATGATGATAGATGCATTGGTGGCTTTAATGTTGGCCCTATAATACAATCTGAAGTTATTTTGGCTATTTCTAAACTTAAACTTCATAAATCCCCAGGGTAGATGAAATTACTACCGAAATGCTTAGAGCTGGAAATGTTTCGGTTACCACTTGGATGACTGAAATTCTGAATATCTTTTGTGATAAAGGCATGGTTCCTAAGGATTTAACCAGAGCTATTGTTATCCTTATTTTCAAAAAAGATGATCGCAGTTCTTCTTATAACTATAGGGGTTTCAGCTTACTCTCTCTTCCAGGTAAAGTTCTTTGCATGATTGTGCTTAATAGAATTAAGAATCTGGTTGACAGTCAATTGTGTTATGAGCAATGTGGATTGAGTAGTGGTAGGGGATGTGTGGATCAGATATTTTCACTTAGGCAGATTCTTGAGAAATGTTTAGTTTCAGAAACCTTTGGTTGCTAGCTTTGTTGATTTCAAAAAGGCTTTCGACTCTGTTGATCGTCATAATTTGTGGTTGATTGTGAGATCATATGGTATACCAGACAAGTTAGTTAACATAATGAAAGCTCTCTATAATAACATTGAGTCGTGTGTGAGAGTTGGTAAGGCTTGTAGCAATTGGTTTAGCATTACTTCTGGTGTTCGACAAGGGTGCATTTTGTCTCCTTTTCTCTTTAGCTCGGTTATTGATTATGTTATGCGAAATTCACTTCAAGGGAAAGATTTTGGCCTTAAATGGACTGGAGATACGAAAATGTCTGATTTAGATTATGCTGATGATTTAGCCCTTTTGGCAAATGATGTTATTGAGATGAACTCGTTCATTCGAGCTGTTGATGAAACTGGTAGTAGAGTAGGTTTGGTTATAAACGGAAAACTAAAGTGATGAAAATTGGTCAGGCAAGCTGTGATTCAGTTAATCTGAATGGTTGCAATTTTGAGCAGGTGTCACAGTTTAATTTTCTTGGGAGCTATGTAACAGATAATGGTGATGTGCGGCATGAGATTAACAGACGAATAGGGATGCTGCCGGGACTTTTAGGAATATATGGAGAGTGTGGAGAAATAGGCGTATACACCTAAAGACTAAAATTAGACTATAATAGTTTGGTTCTTTCTAGGGTTAGTTATGGTAGTGAAACTTGGACACTTTGTAAACAAGATAACAGGAAGCTAGATGCTTTTGATTCCAGATGTTTACGCAGTATCTTGGGTATTAGGTGGTTCAACTTTGTAACTAATGATGAGGTTAGGCAATGAAGTTTGCAACCTCCTTTAAGCAGCATATTGTTCTCTGGTTTGGCCATGTTGCCCGTATGGATAATTTTAGATTTGCGAATAGGATTATGAACAGTGTGCCTAAAGGCCTCAGAAAGAGGGGCAGACCTAGGATGCGGCGGGCAGACAATGTCAAACAGGACCTTATTAGAATTGGTGTTCAGTGGCCAGATGCAGTAGATGTAGCTCAGGATAGACTTGTTTGGAAACTGAATTGCACGGTCTGGTTGGACCTCTGTAGCCCAGGGCTGCTTGAGGATGATGATGATGATCTTCCTTGCACTAATTATCTTCCCACGATGGAACTCGCTTATGTCGCCATGTTTACCCAACTTAACAGTCGCAGGTATGATATACGCAGGTAAGATATGTGACCTGTTTATAACTTGCAAAGGGTTTCGGCTGGCCGTATTATTGTGGCAGTATATGGCAGGCTTGTGGATGTATGCAGTGTATATAATAAATTGTACTTTCAGCGTATGTGTTTAAAATACTGACACTATCTTATACTATTTAGACTGCAAAACATAAAACAATCAAATGGGATATCTTAGTACCCCGCTTCAGCATTGGATTAGGCAAAGAAGGGTTAAAGTGTTATATAGTAGCTGAAATATTTAACGATGACTTTCATTGCTCAGCAACAGTTTTTCAATGCTGGGGAAAATTGAATAATAATTGTACGTACTGCTAAAAATATGCTTATACAATTTGGTAAAGTCTAATATAATGATTACAGCCTTCGTCTTTATTTCTTTATATTAACATTTTAGATAAAATACGCTGTCTTCCAAATTATTATGAACATCTACCTAATACTTTGCATATGTATCATGGTACAGTTCCAGAATTTCAAAATTTTAAATTCTCCTCGCATAGCTATCATTGAAAAGGGTTTTCAGGTACTGCAAACAGTCATCATGACTGTGAATGTGACATGACTCTACAGTTTGCGCGAACAAAGTTTGCGCAAACTGTAGCGCAAACTTTGAAGACATGACTCTACAGTTTGCGCGAACATTGAAAGACATGACTCTACAGTTTGCGCGAACAAAGGCTGCTGGAGCTTTTTATTCTGCATTTGTCATGATTAGCGGACGTTTTTTCGAGACCTTTGCCATTCTGCATATACTTGGAATTATGTCACGTGATTTTCTGCAGAGTTCCACCACCTGTATTACAAATGCTCCTTCACATCGTGTCCAAAGACAAGTCCCCTTTCAAAGTCAGTCGGATGAGCCCTTTTACCCATGTCGCACTTGACTTTTCTTTCCACCATGCCCTTACGGCTTTTGCAGGACTTTGTAGTAACATGGAATACTTTCGTCAATTAGAAATTTTGCATACATTGGCATGTTTCATAATATTTTGTACACAAAGCAGTGTTCACAATAATTTTTCCATTTAATGTGACCTTTTCTGCTGCTATCTGTCTTATATTCCAGCATCTGTAATTTTCAAAATGCTGCGCGAATATATCTTTGATCTTTGATAAACGGAGATTTAGATAGATTTCATTAAGATATTTATGTTCAGTTGAATTTTGTTATAAAAAACGTAACATGACTCTGAATCTGATTCTTTTGACATAGCATGTTTCTCTACCCAATAAAGTGACCACTGAATTGTTGTTCTCTATATGATATGTTTAATTATGTTTGGATGCATTATAATTACATACTAATTTAATATAAAAATTATGATTAATAAATGAATTCGCAATTGTTAAATCACTATAATATTTTCTCTAGATTTATGAGATGATGATAGTTCGACATGGATTCATGATTGTAGGTTTTCCCTTTGGTGGAAAAACTTGTGCTTATCGGGCACTTTCTGAAGCATTAGGAGATATACATGAGAAGGTAAAACATTTTCAATAGAAAAACTTTTCAAATGCATAAAGGTATGAAATAATAATCTGAAAAAATTGGTTTTGCTGTGAGCGGTATTCGGTACGAATCCCACTTAGGGCAAAAAAAAAAATTTGCAGCTTATTATTTAACGAGTTCTATGTTTACAGAACATCTCCTGTGATACTTTACTACTGCATAAAGTTATACAAATACTTCTAAACAGCTTAAGTTAACATTAATAAATACTAAAGAATCTAAATGACGAGAGGATGTTCAGTATGTTAATAACAATTATTATACAAAACGTTTTTGAAATATGTGTCATAAGAATGAAAAATAAGTCAGTGATATGTTTATTCTAAATAAATGTATTAAATCTCCTTAAACGCTAATAATAATCTCGGATAATATGATAGATATTTATCCCCGTATAATATTTTGGGATCATGTGATAATATTCAACAATGATATCCTTGGACAAAATCCATTCCTTTATTTTGCTTTTTCCCTCTAACCAAACTAAAGTGAATGACCATGATAATATAAAAATATGCATCTAATATCAACGAGGTATGTATCTCATAATTCATATTTCTACCTCATCATTTAAACATCATTATCACTAAAATATATCCCATTAGTAAAAACTACAGGAACATAAAGGAAAATACTTCATAAAATTAGTCTTTAACTTCAAAATGCCAAATTGGGTCATTGAATCATCAAAATTAATCACAAATATTATTCTAATTCAAGCTATAAATAATTCTAGTTCTAGTTTATTGAATCAGTTTAATTTGTATTTAAGAATCTTCAAGTTTTTTAAGATGTTTCTCCATTTTCTCTCGTAAAAGAAACAGTTAACAGGAATATTAAAGCGATATTTATAATGATTAAGTGGAATGCGATTTATATAAGTCCTATTTCACCGTGCCGTCTAAATTTCAGTCTTTTATATTAAGAAGGTAAATTAATTTTTTAAATAAGGTAAATTATTAGAAGGTATTATATATTAGAAGGTAAATTAATTTAATAATTAAGAAGGTTATATTAAGAGGTTAAAAAAAAATTCAAACGTTTCATTCCCTTCAAATTTGAAACTTGGGAATTCCTCCATAGTAAATACACAGATTACCTGTAGAAATAGACTTCAACATTAGTTAATAATTAATTAATTATGGCGATCAACAGAGTCAAAAGTATTTTTGAATTAATAAAACTAGTAATCACAGGTTTCTGGCCTCTAAGCATTTTTTCTCAAGAATCTAACTGAGTGAAAATATCTGATGTACACATCCCCTGTCATTTCTGAATCCACATTGCAAATCACGCAATTGCCCCTCAACCAGATTCTTAGCTCTATTAAGCAGAATCATGCAGATAACATTACCTGGAGTAGAAAGTAGGCTGATACCCTTGTAGGTATTACGAGAATTGCGATCATCTTTTATAAAAATAGGGATAATAATAACTCTGGTAAAATCCTTAGGAACCATTCCTTTAATATAATAACCATTCCTTATAATAAAAGATTTCTAAATTCATATGGTAAACAAAACATTCCCAGCTCTAAGCATTTCAGTAGTAATTTGATCTACCTTGGAGATTTAAATAGTTTGAGTTCAGAAGTAGCCAACTAGGCACTGAAACACTCAGTCCACCTAGCCATTTAATATTCTTCACCTTCTATAACCTTACATTGTTTATCTTTCAATCCCTGAATACTTATCCGTTTTCTACCACACAAAACATTAACCATCCTGATACAGCTCTCTGCTGTTGTGCTGTCCAACGGCTTCCTCGGCTTTGTCATCCAAGCCATCAAGCCACAGATTCTTATCAACAGATAACTGATCCTTTACACGTTTATTAAGCTCTTTGTAATGCTTTCTATTAGGACTAATAGTGTATTGATTAAGGAATTTTCCGAAATTAGCTCAAGTGCCTTATCATTGAAATAATTCTGTCTCCTCTGCTCCATTTTTCTTAAAAGTGTACTGTTAGTTTCCAAAAAAGCCTGTTTAAAATGGTCCCATTCTTCCTCAACTTTAGTGGTAAGCAAACCATGACTGTCATAGTGACTAAGTAACGTATCATGGTAAGTTTTAGTTATAACTGGGTCTTTCAGAGCTTCAGAATTAAAGGTAAATATTTTATCTTTAATTCTGAAGCAAGATTAAAATACTTTTAACCAGGTCAGATTCAATTTCTTTTTCCCTATATGACCTGTTATTCTTAACAGAACTAGCCCATTTACTGTTAATTAATATATAATCAATCATATTCTTATGATTGATTGTGTTGCCATGTAAATCCATGTGTGTTTGTAATAAGTGTTAGTTATTCTCATACCATTAAGTTTGCTTACCTCTAGGAGACGTTGCCATTGCCATTGCCGCTCCCAATACCAAATGGGCCTAGCACCAATTCCCAAAGTTCAGAGTCAGTACCAACGTTGACATTGAAGTCACTTAGAACCAGGGTAATATCTCGTTTCTTGACAGAATTCAAAATATCCTGAAGTTGTACGTAAAACCTATCTTCTCATCCTCGTTGGCATGCATCCTCAGTGGGGGCATAAGTCTGAAATTTTGCTGTAAGAAACCTTTCATTAATGCACTCATATCCTAGAAGAGCATCACTAGCGTGTCTGCTGAGAAGCAGAACACGCCTTGGAGATGTTTATTATCGTTCCTCCCTGAAAAGAGAAATTTAAGATTATTTTTAAGAATCTGACCTTTATCTGTCCATCTGGTCTCTTGCAAGTCGAGAATATCTAAATTATAATGGTGGAATTCTTGTGTGAGGACATCAAGAGAAAAAGCTCTGTGCAGAGTCCTCACATTCCAACTACCTATGGAGAGAAAATAGTTAGTGGGATGTTTAAAGAAACTATGTTTATTGAGAGAGGGAATGTCGACAATATCAAACAGCCCCCTAATCGCAGACATGGGGCAAAGACCGGTTCCCCCATCACTGATGGCTTCAGCCTTTAGTGGTGGGGGAACGGGTCTTTGGTGGAAGACTTCCTCCAATGTAGAATTTGACGATGCCCATAGTAACAAGAGTTCAGGTGCCGGTGATGACATATGCTTAGGATCATTCACCAACAGATAAACATATCCTGTGAATCTATTCACTTGGGGCTCTCAACCCACAAACAAACAGATAACACAGCGGACGATTTTCCTTCCACAGAAGCCCACCAGTGCAGCAAATGCAGGATTCCTAGTCAAGCTCAGAACCTTATTCCAGTCCAGTCTGGTAGGTTTATATGGTCAGCACCATGACCATGTTTGGTTGACCACTCCTCAGCAGGGTAGAAAAAAAGAAAAGTAGCCATAGTAATCTGGCAGCCCTCCCTTTCCGTTCACTTCCAGAAGAGAGTATCTCTTTTGAAAGGTACTAACGGCCAGCACCATGAGAAAGCCGGGTCAGACATTAGGTGCTAGGCCTCACTGGGACCAATATTTCTATAATATATATTAATTTATGTTAAAAATTTATATTATTTTCAATTTTATCTTCATTTAAATTTTTATTTTATCTTCATTTAAATTTTTATTTTATCTTCATTTAAATTTTTATTTTATTTTAATTGAAATTCCAATATTATTTTAATTTAATCCCTAAATTAAAGATTGTCTAAATGCTGGATATCCTGTTTAAATAATTAACAAAATGAAAAGAATTATAAAAAAACTGAAAAATCAACAATGATCATTCCAAAAATACACTGACAGATATTGAAAAAAGAAAACCATTAATAATTGAAGCGTAATCTATGAGATTTATTTAGTAGAAACAATGTTGAGATAGGACAGTGATCACACGTGTGAAGTGATTCAATGTTTATTTTTCCTTTTAAAAAGTATTACATTTTACAGAAGGCACATTTTAATAAGGTGTTGAACCTCCTCCAGCAGCAATTCAAGCTACCAATCTGACATGCAATCGGTCGTACAAATGCTGGATATCATGCTGGGGGATACCATTCCATGCACTTTTAACTTGGACGCGTAATTCAGCGATGGTCGATGCCTGCCGTGGTCCACGGAAGGGTCTTTGTCTGATCCAGTCCAGACATGCACGATTGGAGACAAGTCCGGAAAGGGTGTTGGCCAAGGGAGTTGGTGCACTTCCTGAAGGACATGTTGAGTTGCCAGGGCGGAGTGTGGGCGGGCGTTATCCTTCTGGAATATCGCATTTAGGATTACACTCTAATATGGCAGGACGACCGGCTGTACGATGTTGCTGATGTATGTATTGCAATTCAGTGTACCCAGTACAAATGCCAGACATGTACGAGAGCGATAGCTAATCACTCCTAACAACATGATGCCTGGCGTGGGCCCTGTGTGTCACTGGAGGATGCACGATGGAAGAGGCTGCTCACCTTGTTGCCTTCGGCGAACAAGTCGTTTATGTTGAAGGCATAAACGACCATCAGACGCTCCTAAGCAGAATCGACTTTCTTCACTGAAGACCACAGACTGCCGTTGTTCCCTCCAGTGAATTCATTCTTGACACCACTACAAACGTACTTGAAAATGACGGGGTGACATTGGCTACTATGCCAGTTGGGACACACGCCCTTATCCCTGCTTCCAAAAGACGATTGTGTATCGTTCTTTGTAGTCACCCTTAGTACAACAGAGGATCGAATTTGTGACGCCCTAGCCGTCCACTGGTCTTTGTAAATGGTAGCTAAGTAGTCATTGGAAGGAGAGCTATGCACCAATCCCCTGTGATGATGCATAGAACCGGCCAGGCCTAGCACCTAATGTCCGACCCCGCCTTCTCGTGGTGCACACCGTTAGTACCTTTCAAAAGAGATACTCTCTTATGGAAGTGAACGGAAGGGGAGGGCTGCCAGATTAGGGTGGCCTACTGATCTGGACAACTATGGCTACTTTTCTTTTTTTTTCTACCCTGCTGATTAGTGGTCAACCACACAGGGTCCTGGTGCTGACCATATAAACTAACTGGACTGGATAGATATATGGCTCTGAGCTTGATTATAGATCCTGATTCTGCTGCACTGGTGGGCTTCTGTGGAAAGAAAATCTTCCGCTGTGTTTTCCTGTTTGTTTGTGGGTTGACAGCCCCAAGTGAATAGATTCACAGGATATGTTTATCAGCTGGTGGATAATCCTGAGCAGAGGTTATCGCAGGCACCTGAACTCTTTGCTTCTATTGGCATCATCAAATTCTACATTGGAGGAAGTCTTCCAGAGTAGATGGCATCAGCCTTTAGTGGTGGGGGAACGGGTCTTTGCCCCATGTCTGCGATTAGGGGACTGTTTGATATTGTCGGCATTCCCTCTCTCAATAAATATAGTTTCTTTAAACATCCCACTAACCATTTTCTCTCCATAGGTAGTTGGAATGTGAGGACTCTGCATAGAGCTTTTTCTCTTGATGTCCTCACACAAGAATTCCACCATTATAAGTTAGATATTCTTGGCTTGGAAGAGACCAGATGGATTGATAAAGGTCAGATTCTTAAAAATAATCTTAAATTTCTCTTTTCAGGGAGGGACGACAATAAGCATCACCAAGGCGTGGGTCTGCTTCTCAGCAGACACGCTAGTGATGCTCTTTTAGGATATGAGTGCATTAATGAAAGGTTTCTTACAGCAAAATTTCAGACAAGCGTTAAAGATTTGAATGTTATCTGCTGTTATGCCCCCACTGAGGATGCTGATGAAGATGAGAAGGATAGGTTTTACGGACAACTTCAGGATATTTTGAATTCTGTCAAGAAAGGAGATATTATCCTTGTTCTTGGTGACTTCAATGCCAAAGTTGGTACTGACTCTAACCTTTGGGGAGGAGTAATAGGCCCTTTTAGTATTGGTAGCTGCAATGGCAATGGGCAACGTCTCCTACAGGTAAGTAAACTCAATGGATTCAAAATAACTAACACTTATTACAAACACCGCGACATACATAAGTACACATAAGTTTCACCCGATGGGCTGCATAAGAATATGATTGATTATATATTAATTAACAGCAAATGGGCTAGTTCTGTTAGGAATACCAGGTCATATAGGGAGCTGAAATTGGATCTGTCCATTATCTTTTTAAAAGTGTCTTGCAACTTAAACTTAAAATGTGTTGAGCTAGGGTTAAAAAATTTGCTTTTAATACTGAAGCTCTGAAAGACTCAGTTATAGCCAAAGCTTACCATGATACGCTACTTAGTCATTATGACAGTCATGGTATGCTCACTACTGGCCAGGTCTAGCACCTGATGTCCGACCCCGCCTTCTCGTGGTGCAGGCCGTTAGTACCTTTCAAAAGAGATATTCTCTTTTGGAAGGGAACGGAAGGGGAAGGCTGCCAGTTCAGTATGGCCTACTGATCTGGTCATCTATGGCCACTTTTTTCTTTTTTTCCAACCCTGCTGAGGAGTGGTCAATTTCACAGGGTCCTGGTGCTGACCATCTATACCTACTAGACTGGACTTGTTCATGGATTTTAGCTTGATTATGGATCCTGGACTTGCTGCACTGGTGGGCCTCTGTTGAGGGAGAATCTGCCGCTGTGTTTTCTGTTTGCTTCTGGGTTGCCAGCTCTAAGTGAACAGAGGCATGGGATACCTTATATCAGCTGGTGAATAATCCTAATCAGATGCCATCGCAGGTACCTGAACCTTACTTAGCTAGTTGGGCGTCGTCAAACCTAAACTGGAGTAATGTGTCTCAGGCAGGCCATATGGCTCTTGAAAAAGTCCACTTGAAAAGGTGGTGCCTGAAGTTCCTACCAGCATCGGTGACTTCAGCCTTTAGCGGAGGAGGAACAGGTCTTTACCCCATGCCTGCGATCAAGGGGCTGTTTGATACTGTTGGCCCTACCAATCTCAATAAACCTAATTTCTTAAAAAATCCTTCTAATCATTTTCTCTCTGCAGGAGCGTGGAACGTGAGGACATTACATAGAGATTATTCTCTTGATGTCCTCATGCAGGAATTCCAGATCTATAACCTAGATATTCTAGGCTTGCAAGAGACCAGATGGACATGTAAAGGTGAGACACTTAAAAATAACTTTAAATTTCTCTTTACAGGGAGGGAGGATGGAAAGCATCACCAAGGCGTGGGTCTGCTGCTCAGCAGACATGCTAGTGATGCTCTTCTAGGATATGAGTGCATTAATGAAAGGTTTCTTACAGCAAAATTTCAGACAAGCATTAAAGACTTGAATGTTATCTGCTGTTATGCTCCCAATGAGGATGCCGATGATGATGAGAAGGATAGGTTTTACGGACCACTTCAGGACATTTTGAATTCTGTCAAAAAGGAGATATTACCCTTGTTCTAGGTGACTTCAATGCCAAAGTTGGTACTGACTCTGACATTTGGGGAGGAGTAATAGGCCCTTTTGGTATTGATAGCTGCAATGGCAATGGGCAACGTCTCCTACAGGTAAGTAAACTCAATGGTTTCAGAATAACTAACACATATTACAAACACCGCGACATACATAAATACACATGGGTTTCACCTGATGGGCTGCATAGGAATATGATTGATTATATATTAATTAACAGCAAATGGGCTAGTTCTGTTAGAAATGCCAGGGCATATAGGGGGGCTGAAATTGGATCTGACCATTACCTTGTTAAAAGTGTCTTGCAACTTAAACTTAAAAAGTTAAAAGTGTTGTGCTAGGGTTAAAAAATTTACCTTTAATACTGAAGCTCTGAAAGACCCAGTTATAGCTAAAGCTTACCATGATAGGTTACTTAGTCATTATGACAGTCATGGTTTGCTTAATATTGAAGTTGAGGAAAAATGGGGCCATTTTAAACAGGCTTTTTTGGAAACTAACAGTACTCTTTTAGGGAAAAAGGAGCAGAGGAGGCAGAATTATTTAAGTGATAAGGCACTTGAGCTTATTTCAGAAAGAAGGAACTGCAGGAATGTTCTTAATCAGTACCCTACTAGTCCTAATAGAAAGCATTACAAAGAACTTAATAAACGTGTAAAGGATCAGTTAGCTACTGATAAGAATCTTTGGCTTGATGGCCTGGCTGACAAAGCTGAGGAAGCAGTTAGACAGCACAACAGCAGAGAGCTGTACCAGATAGTTAATGTTTTGTGTGGTAGAAAACGGACAGGCATACAAGGATTGAAGGATAAACAAGGCAAGATTATAGATGGTGAGGATTCTGTCATGACTAGGTGGGCTGAGCATTTCAGTAATGTTCTAAATAATGTGGTTAATTCTACTCCCATTGTTTGCAATGATGATAGATGCATTGTTGGCTATAATGTTGGCCCTATAACACAATCTGGAGTTAGTTTGGCTATTTCTAAACTTAAACTTCATAAATCCCCAGGGGTGGATGAAATTACTACAGAAATGCTTAGAGCTGGGAATGTTTTAGTTACCATTTGGATGATTGAAATTTTGAATAACTTTTATGATAAAGGTATGGTTCCTAAAGATTTTACCAGAGCTATTATTATCCATATTTTCAAAAAAGGTGATCGCAGTTCTTGTGATAACTATAGGGGTATCAGCCTACTCTCTGTTCCAGGTAAAGTTCTTTCCATGATTGTGCTTAATAGAATTAAGAATCTAGTTGACAAACAATTGCGTGATGAGCAATATGGATTCAGAAGTGGTAGGGGATGTGTAGATCAGATATTTTCACTTAGGCAGATTCTTGAGAAATGTGTAGAGTTTCAGATACCTTTGGTTGCTAGCTTTGTTCATTTCAAAAATGCTTTCGACTCTGTTCATCGTCATAATTTGTGGTTGATTGTGAGATCATATGGAATACCAGACAAGTTAGTTAACATAATGAAAGCTCTCTATAATAACACTGAGTCGTGTGTGAGAGTTGGTAAGGCTTGTAGCAATTGGTTTAGCATTACTTCTGGTGTTCTACAAGGGTGCATTTTGTCTCCTTTTCTCTTTAGTTTGGTTGTTGATTATGTTATGCGAAATTCACTTCAAGGGAAAGCTTTTGGCTTTAAATGGGCTGGAGATACGAAAATTTCTGATTTATATTATGCTGATGATTTAGCCCTTTTGGCAAATGATGTTTATGAGATGAACTCTTTCATTCGAGCTGTTGATGAGACTGGTAGTAGAGTAGGTTTGGTTATAAACAGAGAGAAAACTAAAGTGATGAAAATTGGTCAGGCAGGCTGTGATTCAGTTAATCTGAATGGTTGCAGTTTTCAGCAGGTGTCACAGTTTAATTATCTTGGGAGCTATGTAACAGATACTGGTGATGTGCGGCATGAGATTAACAGACGAATAGGGATTGCTGCCGGAACTTTTAAGAATCTATGGAGATTGTGGAGAAATAGGCATATACAACCAAAGACTAAAATTAGACTGTATAATAGTTTGGTTCTTTCTAGGGTTAGTTATGGTAGTGAAACTTTGACGCTGTGTAAACTAGATAACAGGAAACTAGATGCTTTTGATTCTAGATGCTTACGCAGTATCTTGGGTATTAAAGTGGTTTAACTTTGTAAGTAATGATGAGGTTAGGCAAAGGAGTCTGCAACCTCCTTTAAGCAGCATATTGTGCAGAGAGAGACTCCGCTGGTTTGGCCATGTTGCCGGTATGGATAATTATAGATTGGCGAATAGGGTTATGAACAGTGTGCCTAGAGGCCTCAGAAGGAGGGGGAGACCTAGGATGCGGTGGGCAGACAATGTCAAACAGGACCTTGTTAGAATTGGTGTACAGTGGCCGGATGCAGCTGATGTGGCTCAGGACAGATATGCTTGGAGAATTAAACTGCACGGTCTGGTTGGACCTCCGTAGCCCATGGCTGCTTGAGGATGATGATGAGGATGAATTTGAGGAAGAATGCGATCATTTTAAATAGGCTTTTTTGGACACTAACAGTACTCTTTTAGGAAAAAAGGAGGAGAAGAGACAGAATTATCTGAGTGATAAGGCACTTGAGCTTATTTCGGAAAGAAGGAACTGCAGGAATGTTCTTAATCAATACCCTACTAGTCGTAATAGAAAGCATTGCAGAAAACGTAATAAACGTGTAAACGATCAGTTAGCTGCTGATAAGAATCTTTGGCTTGATGGTTTGGCTGACAAAGCCGAGGAAGCAGTTAGACAGCACAACAACAGAGAGCTGTACCAGATAGTTAATGTTTTGTGAGGTAGAAAACGGACAGGTGTACAGGGATTGAAGGATAAACAAGGTAAGGTTATGGAAAGGGAGGATTCTGTCATGACTAGGTGGGCTGAGCATTTCAGTGATATTCTAAACAATGCGGTTAGTTCTATTCCCATTGTTTGCAATGATGATAGATGCATTGGTGGCTCTAATGTTGGCCCTTTAACACAATATGAAGTTATTTTGGCTGTTTCTAAACTTAAACTTGATAAATCCCCAGGGGTAGATGAAATTACTACAGAAATGCTTAGAGCTGGGAATGTTTCAGTTACCACTTTAATGACTGAGATTCTTAATATCTTTTATGATAAAGGCATGGTTCCTAAGGATTTTATCAGAGCTATTGTTATCTCTATTTTCAAAAAAGGTGATCGCAGTTCTTGTGATAACTATAGGGGTATCAGCCTACTCTCTGTTCCAGGTAAAGTTCTTTCCATGATTGTGCTTAATAGAATTAAGAATCTGGTTGACAGTCAATTGCGTGATGAGCAATGTGGATTCAGAAGTGGTAGGGGATGTGTGGATCAGATATTTTCACGTAGGCAGATTCTCGAGAAATGTTTAGAGTTTCAGAAACCTTTGGTTGCTAGCTTTGTTGATTTCAGAAAGGCTTACGACTCTATTGATCGTCATAATTTGTGGTTGATTGTGAAATCATATGGTATACAAGACAAGTTAGTTAACATAATGAAAGCTCTCTATAATAACACTGAGTCGTGTGTGAGAGTTGGTAAGGCTTGTAGCAATTGGTTTAGCATTACTTCTGGTGTTTGACAAGGGTGTATTTTGTCTCCTTTTCACTTTAGCATGGTTATTGATTATGTTATGCGAAATTCACTTCAAGGGAAAGATTTTGGCCTTAAATGGACTGGAGATACGAAAATATCTGATTTACATTATGCTGATGATTTAGCCCTTTTGACAAATGATATTGATGAGATGAGCTCTTTCATTCGAGCTGTTGATGAGACTGGTAGTAGAGTAGGTTTGGTTATAAACAGAGAGAAAACTATAGTGATGAAAATTAGTCAGGCAGGCTGTGATTCAGTTAATCTGAATGGTTGCAGTCTTGAGCAGGTGTCACAGTTTAATTATCTTGGGAGCTATGTGACAGATACTGGTGATGTGCGGCATGAGATTAACAGACGAATAGGGATTGCTGCCGGGACTTTTAAGAATCTATGGAGAGTGTGGAATAATAGGCGTATACACCTAAGGACTAAAATTAAACTGTATAATAGTTTGGTTTTTTCTAGGGTTAGTTATGGTAGTGAAACTTGAACACTTTGTAAACAAGATAACAGGAAACTAGATGCTTTTGATACCAGATGCTTACGCAGTATCTTGGGCATTAGATGGTTCAACTTTGTAACTAATGATGAGGTTAGGCAAAGGAGTGAGCAACCTCTTTAAGCAGCATATTGTGCTGAGAAAGACTCCGTTGGTTTGGCCATGTTGCCCGTATGAATAATTATAGATTGGCGAATAGGGTTATGAACAGTGTGCCGAAAGGCCTCAGAAAAAAGGGGAGACCTAGGATGTGGTGTGCAGACAATGTCAAACAGGATCTTGTTAGAATTGGTGTGCAGTGGCCAGATGCAGTAGATGTAGCTCAGGACAGACTTGTTTGGAGAACTAAATTGCACGGTCTGGGTGGACCTCCGTAGCCCATGGCTGCTTGATGATGATGTTGATGATGTTGATGATGATGATGAACCGTCCACTCTGCCACCACCGCCCTCCTAATAGGCTGATCCCTCGTGCGTCCATAACTGTGTGTTGCATGGAACCACATCTCTGTCTGTGCGAATGCTCTTCTGACCATCGACGCCACCATCGTACCAATGCCGCTACCTCTCGTCCAGTGCGATGTGCAATTTGATGAAAACTCCAACCTGCTTCTCAAAGATCCACTATACGACCTTCCTCAAACCCCGCTAACTGAACAGATGTTGTACACCTGCATCGTCCAGACATGGTAATTTCTTCAAAGAGCACTGAACAACACGACACAATACGAATATCTTCTTTCTTCACGCCCTAGTCCTTAAATAAGCGCTGCATATATTTGCATGTTGTCGTCCTCAGTGACGTCATTATTTCATCCAATGACTTTCAATCTTGGATTACGGTTTCTGTTGCCCTTATCCATTAGTATATTATAATATGACGTTTCTAAAGGAATTCCTTCTGGGTTTTCTTTTTTTAATTTCCGCTAATGTACAAATAGGAATGAAAGTTAGCTGAAATATACTAATTCGATACAATATCTTTCTAAAACAAATTGTTATCTGAACAACGTTATTGAAAGTACCAATAGAGAGGTCCTATTAAATCAACTACAAATACATTAAATTTTATTAAGAAAATAAGGATGCAAAATAGCATGCACCCAATGCGATCGGCTGCTAGCGGCGCTCCATGGAGATCTTCACGGAATGCACTTGTTTAATTGGCTTTTTATTCGTAAGTTTTGGTGTTATTTTTATTGTTTTTGCATTTTACTTTGAAAATATTATAATTTAAAGCGCAATGAATTAGAAGCAAACTGTTTTTTTCTATTCCATAGGAATAAATGATATTTAGTATTTAAATTTATCTATCGTCAGTATGTAAATTTATTTCATGTGCTTCATTTGTGTGCTTCATTTCACTTCATTTGTGAAAAATTCACATAAACATATTATTCACTAAAGTGAAATAAGATATGGTTCTCTAAGTAATAGCGAAACCACTAAGCAATTCAAAGAGGCAAAGAGTTAGTGAGGCAATATCTCTTGCTTCAAATGCACCATTTGCAGGAGGATCAATTTTCCTCCAGGATGAAGAAATTGTCTCTATTGCTACAGATTTTCGAATTAGAAATTTCACCGAGTTGCTGAAAAGGAAAAGCAATCTCATTCTAGCTACTAAGCCTCAAGCAATAAAGATGCTGGCATTGGTAGTACCTGAACATTTTTTCTCGTGTAGATACTGCAGATTAATCGTGCTGTGTGGGGACGGGTGTTATCTTGCTGGTAAAAGGTTCCATGCTGCCGAACAAATGGGACAGCCATTGGCTGCAAAATGTTGGTAACATATCATTGGGCAGTTAGAGATCCCCTTATGATGGCCAGTTCTGACCGAGATGTCAAACTAATGGCACCCCACACCAAGGTACTGAAGCTGTGTGACGATATCGCACGCATTGGGTGGCGTTCCTTTTCCCTTGATGATGGCGAACACGTCTACCGTCGTGCTGCCCAAGACAAAAACGAGATTAGTCACTAAATACCATGGCACTCCACTCTTGTTCGTTTCAGTTCTGTTTGAGGTGACACCACTGAATACGTGCTTGCATGTGGGCAGATGTGAGGAGCAAATGCAGTGCCGGACGACAGACTCGCAATGAAAACTCTTAAAGCCTGTTGTTTACCGTCCACCTGGTAGATATCCGATGTGTTACCTGTTACCAGTTCCTTTGCAGTTGTGTTGCAGTCTTCCTGATCCTTGTCGGCATGTTCTAGATCCTTCTGAACCCAGTGGCGCTATATGTGTATATGATGGTGCTGGGATTGCGGCCAACAAGGTTGGCAACATATTTGTACGACAAACCAGGTTCTCAAAGGCCAATGATTCTTCCACACTCAAAGTCTGTTAGGATGGCTGTCGACGTATATTTAGCAGTTTAGAACAATTTCCACAACGTTTTGTCAACCAGGAGCTTTGGTTGCCTTTATCTGTTTTTGACTGCTCCTCACCTATGACTTCAGCTCGTGGCTGTCGAATCGTTTGGATTGTCCAGTAAACCTAATCATTTCCATGCATTTCTATATACTATCGCCTCCCTAAATTGCGTGTCATTTACATAACTTCTTGCAAGTGTTGCATATTTTATTTCCTGTAGTGTATTTTGTAATGGAACAGAATGCCTTTTTGTTTAATTTGTTTTATTTCTGTAGCAAAGTAAATAGTAGTTTGTATCAGGTGCAACTGTCTTATGGATTTTGCAATCTGGTAGTGTAAATGCCCTGCGGTTTTCGTTTCCTCAGTATAAAAATTATTGTCGCAGTCCTAAGTGATACCAATTATTGTTTTAATTACTCTATTCTTTTCTCATTTTTAGGGCCTAATGAATGAAAACCGTGTGCAGACCACAGTTATAAATCCTAAATCTATAACAATGGGGCAATTGTATGGGCAATTTGATCCTGTGTCTCATGAATGGTCTGATGGTATACTAGCTGTTAGCTATAGATCATTTGCTGTGTCTTCTGTAAGTAACTGTTATTTTTGATTATATGCGTTAATTCGAATAGTTTTTTTTATAGAAAAACAAATTATACTTTCAAAAATTGTAAGGTATGAAGGAGGTAATATTTCTTCATTATTTTTTAGTATTTTTGTTAACTCCAATAGCTGGTTTCTTAGTTCAGTGTGGACAAATTCCATTTTAGGATCATTGCGTAGGAATAAAACGTCATAGGAAGAAAGCCACGGTTGTTAGACTACGGATAGAAGGTAAAAAGGTATCTCTGACACATTGTAAAATATAGGGCCTACAAAGAACATAATCTGGCCTGACCTATGAAACACAAAATAATATTTTATTTATCTCTTAAAACAAAGTTATTGTATTTCCTCTTCCCTTCTTCCTGGAAGTCAGGGGGTAAATAATTTCTGCTAATATAAATATCTTCCCTGTCTCACACCACCATCAAAATTTAAAATTTTTACCATAAGTTGATCGTTGTCAATATTGGTTTAACGTTTTGCATTTTTCGATTTCTTCCACCATTAGAGGGCGTTATGGGGAATTTGGTAACTACTAATCTTTATATTTCAACAGAAGAATTTATGGACTTCTTTAAATGAAAGAAACCAAACATTTATTAAACTAATATCACAAGTCAAGTATTTGGGGAGGGGGGATTGATTAACATTTAATTTCGCCGTTAGTTTTAGCAAGATATCTTTTTCAAAATTCGATTCTGTTTCAAAAAGTTCTTGATACGTGTCTGTAGATTTGCACTCTTTTTTCCGAAGATAACGATCTATTCGTTCGAAAGCTTGTCTGAACTTATCATTGCATGTTAAAACAAAGGCCATATCATCATTTCTCTCTTTGCTGGTCTATTCAGTCTACGAAATCTATGCGTTGTTACTATGGAGCCTAATATAAACGGGAGAATATTTTGCATTTTCACAAAAATGCAGCTTGGGGATGAACCAAAAGCAATTCATGTCGATTTATCACAAGTATATGGAGCTCATGCCTATTCAAATGGCACTATTGCGGGATAGATGCTCAAATTCATAGAAGAACGACAGAGCTTTGAAGACTTCCCTCGTGTAGGACGACTGAAGGAGGCAGTGAACGAGAGAATTATCGCGCTGTTAATAAACTCATTAAGGAAAACCTACAAATCACCGTTAAAGTAATACGTTTAGATATATATGTATCGATTGGACATGTGAAAAAAAATATTCATTAACATTTAAAGTTTTGAAAGATCTGTGCCAAATGGGTACTCCCCCAAACTGACAGAACAGCAAAATAGAGCTAGAGTTGACTCGTGCAAATAGATGCTGGCAATGTTTAAACCTAATGGGTCCATTCTCAGTGGTATCCTAGAGCCTCTACCACTCGTCGAGCATCTGCTAAACGGTCAATATGCAACTCCCAGAAAGATCGACAATATGCTTGGGTTGCAGAAGATTAACCACATCCTTAAATCCTCCAAAAGGACTTTTGTTCAAGGAAGAGGAGTTCACAATTTTTTTCGATCCGTAAGGAGTGGTAGTCGTGGACACCTTACATAAAAAATGACTATAAATGACTAATACTGTACTAACATTGTTTTGCCCAAAATGGTTAAGGAGATGAAGTAGCAGCATCCAACAATAGGCATATCAAGGGTTCTCCTTCTTCATGACAATGTCAGTGTTCACAAAACCTGGCAAGTTATGGCCTATCTGGAGCAGGAAAAAATCAAACAGCTACCCCATCCTGCATATTCACCCAATCTTTCACCATGCAAATTTTAGTTGTTTCCAAAAATAAAAATCACTTTGCTGGGAAACATTTTTTTTCCAAGATCTTCACCCTTTTCAAGAGTGAAGAAGATATTTCGAAATACATTCATTCAGATTTGTGGAGCATTCCCCAACAGGAATACCACCAAGCATTCCAGAATTGGCATAGACTTCTGCAACTTTGCACAGATGCTGGAGGGGAGTATTTTGAAGGACAAACCCTCTGTTATGGGGTAGAGGGGCGGGTCCGAAAGGACCCACCTCCCTGGGGAGAAATTCGTGTTCCGTCTGCACGACACTACACGAGTGACGAGAGCCTGAAAGTAGAAGGTAAGAGATTGTCTCAGGGTATACCAGTACGGACTTGGAGTATGGGTGGCGTTAAAGAGGGCGTGGAGAACAGCCTGAGTAGAAGAATAAGGAAGATTAGTATCGAAAAAGCAGATTCGTCTCAAAGGAGGTAGTCCTGGAGCTGGCAGATGAGCCAACCAAAATCCCTCAAGTGTGCCCTGATATGAGCACTCCTAATGGATATTGTGGCCGTCCTGCCTGCTACCTCTCTGATGGCTTGGGAACATCTGAGTTCGTTAACGAACCATTCTGTTATCGAGCACCAGAGGATATAATGTCCAATGTCTGCATTTGGAGCCCCACAGCTTCAGTAACTGTGGGTAGAGATTTTAAAGTGCTTCAGATACGCTGGGAAGTTCCACGACCTGTCAGTACCTGTGTATGGTAGTGGTCAGAGGACACCAGGGATAGATAATATAATGAATGACAAAATCCAGATGCTCCGCAATTCAGAAATTGCACTACATCTATCGGGATAATGCCATGTATCCTCAGTAGGAATTTCTTGCACTCTTTTTTCCGAAGTCAACGATCTACTTGTTCGAAAGCTTGTCTAAACTTATCATTGCATGTTAAAAACAAAGACCATATCATCATTTCTCTCTTTGCTGCTCTGTTCAGTCTGCGAAATCTATGCATTGTTGCTATGGAGCCTAATAAAAACGGTGGAATATTTTACATTTTCACAAAACTGCAGCTTGGGGATGAACCGAAAACAATTCATGTTGATTTATCACAAGTATATGGAGCTCATGCCTGTTCCAAATTTCCAGACATCCTCAGACAGGTTTAACTTCTGAGCTGTGTCTGCAAGTAAGTTCCAGAGGAAAGGGACAATGCACGAACCCTGTGGGCAGCCCCTCAAGTTTGAAAACCATTCTCAGTGGTATCCCAGAGCCTCTGCCACTCGTCCATTATCCGTTTGTCAACATTAACTTCAGGCTATTTTTCGAAGTTTTAACCACTATCACAGGCTGGGGTTCGGTGCCTGCTGAGCAGGCCAGTTGTTCTGCCTGCTCGTTCCCTTTATGACCCACGTGCACCTTGATCCAGGAAAGAGAGAGAGACTGGGAAGAGAGAGAGACTTTGGCTCCTTGACTGTAGACAATGTAAGCTAGGCCCACGTCATCTTCGCTCTTAGATCCATCTGTGTAGACTTCAATTACTCATCCCGATGGTTTGGCTATTTTTCAAAGTTTTAACCACTATCTCAGGCTGGGTTTCGGTGCCTGCTCGTTCGCTTTATGACCCACGTGCACCTTGATCCACGAAAGAGAGAGAGACTGGGTATGTTCTTATTACCCAAAAGTCGCTTGATCTCATTTACCGTTTGATGCCTGTTGTTTGCTTCTTCAAGCGCTTGCAGAGCTGCCTGGCTGTCGGTATACAGCCGAATATCTTTGTAGTGACTGCCGTCATCAAGAGCCCATTTAAGAGCCTCTCTGATAGCAAGCAATTCTGCTAGGAAGGCTGAGCCATTTTCTGATACCTTCCTCTTAAAGTCATATACTTTGGATCCTTGATTGTAGACAGTGTAGGTTAGGCCCGCATCTTCTGCGCTCTTGGAATCATCTGTGTAGACCTCAATTCCTCGTCCCGATGGTAACTCCATAGACCATGGCACACACAGGTTTTTAGTGTGGTGTGCATCACACTTAGCGGTTTCAGTGTCATAGATCTCAGGGTTATACTGGACTCTGAGGAATGTTGCTGTTTCCATAGCCTGCAGCAATATGGTAGCTTCTTTGCTCACTGAAATACAGAGAAGGGATCCCTGTGTCACCAAGAGTGCATCCGTAAATGTTGTCTTAAAAGCTCTGGTGATTTGCAGTAAAGCTGGTCTCTGGGCTGCGAGCAGCTTTTTGCACATCCCAGAGTGGTCTGTCATCATTAAGTGATGTTATATCAGTTAGTTGTTAGATGTTATGTCATCATGGAGTGATGTTTATGTCAGTTAGATCCTGACATACAAAGTGGGTGCCACCAAGCACCCACTCAGTATGTCAGGATTCTCTCTGTTCCCTTAAATAAATTTTCTTTAGGACTCCCCCTCGGAGACCCCATGAGATGCGAGCCATACGCCCCATTTGCATATTACTTTGGTGCATTTCACTTTAAGGTCAGGCATGTGTGGAATGCAGCTCATCTTCTCATCCAGAGTGATCCCCAAGTATTTCAGAGTCGTCTTATGGCAAATTTTATTGCCATTCAGTTTAAAGATAGGGTACCTCTTGTTGAGAACACCCTCCTTAGCCACAGTCATTGATGTTGTATTAGTACATCTGAACCCAAGCTTGTACCGAAGACTCCATCCATCGAGAACCGACAATGCTGCAATGCCGGCAATCTCCAATCTTGCTCTGGAGGAGGTCGATATGACAAGCACCACGTCGTCTGCAAAGGCTGTAACCAGACACCCTCAGGCACGGTTAACTTCAGAGCTGTGTCTGCAATTAAGTTCCAGAAGAAAGGGCCAATGCACGAACCCTGTGGGCAGCCCCTATCCAGGTTCCTGGAGGTTGCCCAACTTGAATGGGAATAAGTGACCTGCCTATTGCTTAGGAAGTTAGATACCGGTCTATAGATGTCCCTAGGACAGAAACATTCTTTTAACCTGCCGAGAATAACAGGCCACGAAACATTGTCAAATGCGCTGTCACATCACTTGTTTGATAGCAACTGTGGTGGACTGGTCCGTCCTGACGCCATATTGCCTGCTGTTCACGAAACCTTTCCGGGTGCAATGGTAATACATCTATTTGCAACCAGTAAATATTTTGTTGATGTAAGTGCAAGGGTGTTTGTTTTGCAGATGCATTGTGCAAACTTTTTTTTCATGGCCTCGTAATAATGCGCAAATTAAAAATGTTCACAATTAAAAACTGGACTAAATTGTGCACAAATGTAACAAATTGAGCATATCAATTGGTATAATAATAATAATAATAATAATAATAAATACCCCCTCAAGCAGCTGCTTGCCACAGAGGTCTGACAGGAGCCTGTCAGTTTATATGTCACAGCAGAAGATCTGAGAGGATAGCAGGACCTCAGCAGAAAACAATACCAACATCCATGCCGTATCCGAGGCTCGAACCCAGGACCCTTAGATCAGTAGCCAAGCGCGCTAACCACTCGGCCACGGGACGGCTTTCAATTGGTATATGTGTTCCAAATTCAAGGGAGATTTCGCAAAATGTTGTGTTTTACCGCATTTCCTAAATAGTCATTCCATTTCCAAACTTGGCAGCTTGGGAAACGACAGCGCCCCCCCCCCCCCTTCCCAGCCATTTTATTTCATATTCTGGCTTCAGACATAATTTTGTCAAAACGCAAATTCTTTTTGCACAAACTAGAATCTACTGACTGGTGTATTCCATTTTTTTAATTCAGTAGTGGTAGTGCCTACTTACTGATTCGCCCTCTTGCTTTGCAGTACATTTTTGTCTTTGATTTTGCGTTTAATTTTTCAGGAGCGAGAAATGATTTCCAATATACTTGGTATGTAGCAGATGTAGCTCAGGACAGATATGTTTGGAGAATTAAACTGCACGATCTGGTTGGACCTCCGTAGCCCATGGCTGCTTGAGGATAATGATGTGGAACAGCTGTCATTATTCTCACCTCTCCCCCCACCTCAAGTTTGAAAGTTGAATAACTGTTAAATAAATGCGGTAGAAACGAAATATTTTGTGGTACAATACAGTACAATTGTTGCACACTGGCATAGTTTAACAACTTTAATGTGCAGGATACGATTGCTCGGCTACGGTCGTAACGTTTTCGCAGCATCATCAAAAGCACAGCTGCAACGACAGTTGGCCTACATTGGTGAAAATAAAGTTGTTTGTTTATCAATCGAACACTATGGATAAACGTCAAAGGAATAAAGCATGACAATAGGTCTTAGTGACAAAAAGAAGTCTCATAGAGCGATGAGGCAATGGAATATGAGGCTTTAATTTATCATGCTATAAAAATCTCGTATGGATCTGGAGTGAACAATGGAAACAGAGCAAAGCACGATAAGTAAAGGATCCCAGAGGCACGATGCAGATTTACTACAACAATGTCTTGAGCCACTCCCTTCAAGCACAGCTGAGCGGACACCCAGCGAGGTCATGGCTGACAAACAAATGATGTCAGTCATCGATATACCCTCGCCACCCATCTGTCCAGTGCATCTTGTCTTGCCTTAGTTTCTCATCATACAGTCCCATTCACCGAATTGAGTGTGAGGAGTGCTGTTCTTCATTGTGGAGCAGGTTTAGCTAATATCACCCAGGACGGGGAAGCGCAGACTGATTAGGGAGTACCACAGTATAAAGCATCGATCTGCAGGAATTTCCTCATACAGCTAGGACAGGCCCCTCCATTCACAAGAGACAGTTAGGTCTGCTGTTACGACATTTCATTAGCATCCAATACTTTTGGGAGAATAAGATATTGTATCCCAACAAGACCCTTAAGTCTTCAAATCCACATTCAAAGGCGGCCACGAGTTTACCTCACCATCGGGTCTGCTGAGATCTCGCCTATTCTCCCTAACGCATTCGTGCTGCCTCATAATCCCTCCCACATTGTTTCATTCTTTGGTGAAGTAGGAAGATCATGCGAAGAGAGAAAACGTGACTTCCTCTGTTTTCAGACAGCTACCGTTTGCCACTACAGTGCTCTCTGCTACTCGGCCTCTTGCGTCGTCTCAGTGCCTCCAGACATCGTTCTTACTGTTGAGTGAAAAGCCTCTGCTCTCGTGATAGGAAATCCTTAGAACTTTCCCCATTTCTCTAACTCCAGAGTGAAAATAACAGAGCTTCAGTTACCAGCCTAGTACTTCAGTTTATAAAGGAATCTTTCACAGTACTCAACCCTGTGTAAAGTGGATTAAGTCGGTAAGGGCCCATTTATCTCTCATACCTTGCTCATCCTCTTTTAAGTTGTGGAAATAGTGTAATTTCATAAGAGTATTATTTATTTAGAAGATTAGTTAGGTTTTTTAGTATTGGTTAAGAGTTACTTATGATAAAAAATAAATAAATAAATACCTCCTCAAGCAGCTGCTTGCAACAGATGTCTGACAGGAGCCTGCCAGTTTATATGCCATAGTAGAAGGTCTGCCACAGATGTCTGACAGGAGCCTGCCAGTTTATATGCCGTAGTAGAAGTTCTGTGAGGATGGCAGGACCTCAGCAGAAAAACAACACGAACATCCATGCCTTACTCGGGGCTCGAACCCAGGTCCCTTAGATCAGTAGCCAAGCGCGGTAACCACTCGGCCACGGGACGGTTATGAGTATTTAGTAAATATCTCTGATTACAAAATTGCATTAAATAAGAAATAATCTTTATGAGGATGACTATATACATATACATATATTTTTCTCTACTGCTGTGTAGGTGAATTCACCAATCACTGATCAGGGTGACAGCTGTTCATAATTGTTACCTTTAAACTTTTGCCTATATTCAGGAGCCTAACTGCATTTATTTGAGTGTCAAATAAATCCAATGTTACTGATTTTAAATAAACTTACTAGACTTATGTAGTGATTTCAAAATGCATTTTATTTACTTGCTTATTTTATTTATATGCTAAGTGGCGCTATCCAAAAGAAAGGTGGGAGAGGGTATTAGAGTGCCGGTGCGCTGTCACTTAACCCTGTGAGATCCTGAAGCTCAAGTGTTCTGTTAGAACACCCCTGAGGTAAAAGAGGGACTAGGCAAGCATTCCTGTCATAAGCGAAAAAACAGTCAAATAGTCCGTGTTTGCTACTCACTGGTAGCTGGCGCACTCACGTCTAATTGACTGTCTTTCAAGTCAGAACCTTACCTTTATTAGATAGCTTTAGCACATAGTTTGGTGTACTTAGGTACCATTTATCAAATAGTTTTTTTTTCATTCACCATTGGTGCCCAGGTTAACTTGTGGGATACAGTTGTGAGTGGGAAAGGAGATCACTAAAGTTACAAAATCTGTTGAGAGTCTTCAAACGCACCTCTCCTCAAAGCGTCTCATGAAAAAGCCATCTTCTTTTACAGGAGGACAGCTTAATTGGTCCCTTGCAGAGACAAAACTGCAACACAAAAGGATGGTACTTTAACACGTTATCACATAACTCTTTCCAGCTATTTTCGCTAAATTAATTGTTTTTTCGTACCTTGTAAATGAAACTTTTATTCATTTTTTTAGACGACTTCTTTCTTTGGAAGTTTCTATTGTTTCTAACTGTTATTTGTAATTCCGTCAACTCTACTCCACCAAAGGATACTTCTGTGATTAAGTACAGCCCTTTCTCTGGGCTGCCTAAGATTGTTGTGACAGTTTCTGTACGGTCTGTGCAATTTTGATTTTTAATTGATAAAGACCAGTTTCATTTTTTATCTCTTCTACTGATATTGCTGCAAATTCTATATATAGGTTATATATATATTATATATATATATAATAATAATAATATAAATATATGTATATAATAATATGTAATCTTCTTCCTCTAGCGCTTCTTCTGTGATTTGATTGTAAAAAGCTTCATGTGGAGGTGACAACGTTTCTTCAAACTTTTCGCTGCTGTCAATGTAATCGTAGGGGTATACTCCTTTTCTCAAAACTAGGTGTAGCCGTTCAGATTCAACATGCTCCTTTAAAATATGAAATTCTTCTGCTCATAAATTATGAACTAGCTTCTCAAGAGATACACTTAAACATTAATAGGAATCTATGAAATTCAAAGTCCCAAAGGAGAAAAATCTATGCATTTTCCCATATTATTGGGAATGCATTTAAACTTCTTATTTTTCATTCTGCCGATTCCTTGTATAATAAGATGGCTGTTATATCCCTTAAGGTTATTAAATATAACTGTAATCTTATTTGTGAACTTAAAATTGAGATTACATGCATTATGGGCGGCACCTCGGAATTTTCTAGTTAAATGATCGTGATCCCTCATTCGATCTAGTCCCAGAACATCTTTTCAAAAAGCTTTGCGAAATGATTTCTATTCGTGATTTGAAAGACACATTGGTTTGATTTCCGGGAGTAAATTTTTGATATCATTTTCTTCTTTAAGCAAACATTCCAAAAATTCTTTTTCCACATTAAGATCTCTCTAAACTACTGGAGGTTTACAGCTGCAGACGTCAGGTCCAACAACAAGATATGCAAATCCATAGGATTCATGATTTGCTGTGAAAGTGGTGTGAAAGTTTAAAGGGTCAGGCATACAAGTGTCCACTTTCACTAGGAATGATTGAAAGTCGGAGTAAATCACGTAAGGAACGGGCTGTTGGAACTGGAAATTTGTGAATTTCAGCCATTTCTCCTCTTCAGTTGGAAACTACTCTCTGGGGTTCATGTTCTTGACAATAGGGAACATGATCCTTCAAGAGTGATTCATTCGTGAAATGGTTAAAGCAGTAATCAGAATAGAAAGTTTGGCATTTATGTTTAGTGAGAGGACTGAGGAGTCTACTCATATTCTTAATGGAGCACTAATGCTGGTTTTCATCATTTGATAACAGCAGGAGTGCTCTTTAAATCTGAATGCTGTGATGTAGAGTGGGAACACCTCTTTCTCGTATCCAAAAACATTGACAGAGATGTTATTCATTATTTCGAATTTTGATATTTGATTTACTGTTATAGGGAAAATTAGACCAAATGTGTTTAATTTTTCTTCTAAATACATGTAGTTGTTAGGGCGCTGTGGATGATCTGTAGCAGGATACAAAGAGGCTAAAACAGATCTGGCAAAACATTTTTCGTCAGAATTACACAGATTAACAATTTAATAGTAATTCTCTTGGAGTAGGGACATAACTAGACCCTGCAAAAGGGATATATTTTCCAATGTTCATTTCACCGTGGGGTTCAGCATCCAGTATCCATTCACTATGTGCTCCTTCAAATACTTCAACTGAAGTCTTGATCTTCTTGCACGCTGAATCCAGTTCTATGTTTAGGGATGATATAGGAAGACTTGTGACACAATTGCTTCGGAAAAACGGGGTACAGTATTCGAAGGTAGAAGGGGAAACTTTTCGCCTGAAGTGCACTTGCACGACAAGGTACCATGTAATGCTACCTTTCGAGGCCAAATCCTGTTTTAGATGAGTTAGGAGTGACTTTCGTGAGGACTCGAGGAAAAAGGTGAGATCAACAGATGTTTCTTCAATTGCCATCAGCTTATGTGTTGACAGTCATTTCTTCTGTAAACTGGAAGGGGTCTTCAGGGTCTGGTTTTTGCTTCTTCTGGGGCACGGGTCGGCAACCTGCGGCTCTTTTGATGTAAAGTTGCGGCTCTCCAGTTCCATACGCAAAAAATTAATAATTTATTATCAAAACCCTTAAAAAATAAGAAAATATATTTTTAAGTACCTAATTTATCAATAGCTTCTATTTTCATAATCGTTAATTACATATCGCTACGCTTAACATGACCGTAATGAGATAAATTTGAACTATTGTTTTGTTCTTAGAGA
Organism: Ryuthela nishihirai; assembly: GCA_038380435.1. Classification (NCBI taxonomy): domain Eukaryota; kingdom Metazoa; phylum Arthropoda; class Arachnida; order Araneae; family Heptathelidae; genus Ryuthela; species Ryuthela nishihirai. Next base: position 7,003,739 of record JAWZYU010000021.1, read on the forward strand.
TGAGATTCTTTGACCATGTTTATCTTTCAGCCAATTGCATTCCATTTGCGTCTCACCCGCACCGCCACCATCGCGACGTGTTGTCAGTCAGTTGTCCTCGGATAGCGCTGTCGACGTTACGTTGCATCTGTGTTAATTTAATCGCTTGCGCTTTTGCGTGTTTATTCGCTTGTTGTTTCAAGAAGAATTCGATTTAGAAGCGTATTATCTTCTCAAAGGTATGTAAGTCAGTAACAGAATTGGATTATATATCTGAGGATCGTGTTAACGTAGTAATAATGGTTAATAAATTGTTGGCCGTTTTAGATAGTTAAGTAATATTTAAAAAAATCATTTTTTCAGCTCCGCTGCCAGCATGGCAACTGGTAAAAAAAAGAGAAGAACTGAAGAAGAAAACCGAGAATTCAATCAGGTTTGGACGGAGTCGTTTGCGTTCATATGCAACACAGATGGCCTTCCGACTTGTCTCATTTGCCACGAAAAACTCGCACACAATAAGAAGTCAAATTTGGAGAGACACTTCACTACAAAACATGCCCAGTTTGCTGGTAAATATCCAACCGGTGACGCACGAAAAAAAGCTGTTGAAGAGCTGCAAAAAAATCAAACACAGTCAAGTTCCATGTTAAGGAACTGGGCGCAATCTTCCAATAATGTAAATCTGGCAAGCTTTGCAGTATCATTAGAAATTGCAAAAAGAGGAAAACCATTCACAGATGGTGAGTACGTCAAAGATTGTTTTATACGTGCATCTGAAGAACTGTTTCGTGATTTTAAAAACAAAGCAGAGATCATGAAAAAAATCACAGATTTGCCATTATCTGCTAAAACAGTACAAGATAGAACTTCTAAAATGTCTTCAAATGTAACACATATGCAAGTGGAAGACATTCAACTGGCTTCTGCCTTATCACTTGCTATAGATGAGTCTTGCGACATAAAAGACACGGCACAAGTTACCCTTTTTGTCAGGTATATGTCGTCCCAAGGTCCAAAAGAAGAACTGCTAGGATTGCTACCGCTCTCAGGGCAGACTCGTGGAGAAGATATAGCAAATGCTGTGAAAAAACGTTTGGAAGACAATGGAATCGATATAAATAAAATTGTTTCTATAGCAAGTGATAGAGCCGGAAGTATGACAGGAATACATAGAGGGGTAACATCAATTCTTCAGAAAAAAATAAACCACGAAATTCTAACGTTTCACTGCATAATTCATCAAGAAGCGCTTTGTGCCCAAACATTTCCAGCCGAAATAGTTGAGGTCATGAACTTGGTAATTAAGATTATTAACAGCATCTTGGCAAAAGCACTCTACCATCGCCAGTTTAAAGATTTCCTTGCAGAAATAGATAGCCAGTTTTCTGACCTACTTCTGCACAATAAAGTGCGATGGCTTTCCAGAGGTGACGTATTGCAACGTTTTGCTTTGTGCTTGAGTGAAATAAAAACATTCTTCAATGAAAAAAGTATTTACCATCCCGAATTGGAAGAAGACAAATGGCTGCAAAAATTCAACTTCATGGTAGATACCACAATGAAACTAAATGAACTAAATCTAAAACTGCAAGGAAAGGGCAACCTAGCCTACGCCTTGCTTGAAGAAGTAGTTTGTTTCGAAAAAAAATTACTTCTTTTTGTTGAAGACATAGAGAGCGGTAAATTACTTCATTTTAAAAATTTGAAGCAATATCGCGATGAGACCAATGCAACTATTGACACGAATTACTTCAGCATAGCTATAAAAAAATGAAGGATGGATTCGCTGAGAGATTCGAGCAATTCAAAACAAATAAAAGTACTCTCGCGTTCATAGTAAATCCTCTCAACACAAATTCGAATGAGATCAACATTGAGCCATTTGAAGTTGATGCTGGATCGCTTCAAATGCAATTGCTGGATTTGAAAACCAAAGACTTGTGGAGTGGCAAGTTCACAGAACTCAAGAGCAAGTTGGAAGAGTTGGAGGTCCAGAAATGCATGCACATCGCGCAGCACAAGTGGACAGCTCTAAAAGAAATGCCGCGAGTTGAGGCCCTTATATTCGACGCATGGAATAGTCTTCCAGAATGCTACAGTGAAGAGAAGAAGTTGGCATATGGAGTGCTCATGATCTTCGGGTCGACATATTCGTGCGAGCAAGCGTTCTCTTGCATGAATATAATAAAAAGTAAAGTTAGAAGTCAACTAACAAATAAAAATCTAGAGTCGTGCTTGAAACTTAAAACAACAAGTTATAAGCCAGATTTAATCAAACTTTCAAAAGGCATGCAAAGCCAATGCTCCCATTGATGTAATTATCTATATTTGTGTTTTTATATGAATAAATATTATTTCGTATTTAAAGCTGTTTATTTTAAATCAAAAATCAAATATATATAAGCAAATACTATAATATTAAAACGAAAATTTTTAGTGGCTCTTTAAAAACTGGGAAATTTTGTAAATTGTAACTTTTGGCTCTTCCGTTTCAATAGGTTGCCGACCCCTGTTCTGGGGAATCCTTTCACATTCAGAACGTTTTCGTTTATTATTGTGTAGTTTTCTTTGATGCCGCAAAAGATTGTCTTTTCTTCCAAACTCCATAGTGCATTCTTCACATTTGTAGGTTTTCTTGGAAGTGTGGGATAATGCATGACGTCGGATTGTCATCTTTCCTTGAGAATGTAGATTTACATTTAGAGCACTTGAAGAGACTCTTTCCATCGTGATATCTTTTATGGCGAACGAGATTCGTCTGAAGCGTGGAAGTCTTCTGGCATATATCGCATGGATACATTACAAAACAGTGACTTGTGAAAAGGCTGATTTATACTACATGAGGATGAGAACTATCACTATTGACTTCTAGCAGTTGAAAAATTACACAGACGAAGCAGCAGATAACTGTCACTGTCAAGTCCTTATCACGCTGGATTCATAAACTGTTATTTCTAGGTCTTGATTTATACTAGAAGAAGGACTATCCCGCAGAAACTAAAATAAAATAAAATGGCTGTGCTGCTTAAAATTAAAAGAAAAAGTACTATTAGGTAAAATAATTTAAAAGGTAAAACTTCTAATTTCAGACGAGTGATGACGTCAGAAACCAATATGGCGGACGAGCACCAAAGTTTGTGGCATGAAGGTGATGACGCCAGAAACCAAGATTGCCGTCTATGAAAATTACGAATTGGTTGATTACTTCATCCAATACCATTTGCTATATATCAGTTTTTACATCCAATTTAACACAATAATATAATTTCATATTAATATATCACTGGAGGGAGATATTCTTTTCGACGTTGTCCGATTGCAGTCTTAGAACAGTGAGCGATCTGACTTATAGGTGTGACAGTGATCCGCCTCCACTCTAAAGACATGGGAGGCGGATCCCATAGGATTAACATTTATCCACCTCTGAACCCCTATTATCTACCTACTCAGGTGTTGGTAAAAAACTATGATTAAGAATCGGGAATAGTGGTAAATCGATTAACGGACTGATTTGGTTGAGAAAAAATATATGTGAAACATAATGTACTGGACTTGAGGGTTCACCGCATGGTGTGATAATTTGGGATAGAAGACAAATAAACTGTGAAATCGGATATGATACAGAGGCAGGGGTTGGCCATGTCCGTATCACGCTGGATTCATAAACTGTTATTTCTAGGGTCCAGCCAACCAAATGTGTTGCCATTGAGACTTATTTTTGTTAACTCTGCCCTCCATGAGAAAGGTGACACTGCTTTGAAAAATACAACTGTTCGTCAGATGGGACTGTATATGTGGAGAAGTGTGCAAAAGAGCCATACTTTCTTAACGTCAAAAAACATTCTGAGTGAACTTGACAGGAGGTTTCAATTTCTCTCCTAAGAGCGGTCTAGTGCCCTTTCTCTATCCAACTATGAGCTCTTTCGTTCATTTGATTAGGCCGTTTAATCAAATTACATGCATAAACGACCACCCTCAAAATTAGAAAAACTACGAAATGATTGGTAAAATTCAGTGAAAACCAAAAACACTAAAATACAGTGAAATGGATTGCAGAATAACTATAAATTCGCAGATATTGCAATGAATGGCAGGATATCTTCAAAATACTTCGGAACTGGATGGCACAGTAACAGCGAAATCAAACAAAGTAGACTGGAATTGATTGAAACTTTCAAAAGAAACCTTTCAAGAGAAAACAAGAGTAAAATCACATAAAAATGCACTGGGATGGCTTAAAAATCGCTTCAAAGCACTACCCCATAGTGAAATCAATTAATGAATTACATAAAATCTCAACAGGACCAAAAAAAGTATAGAAGTATATCCAAAATATGAAAACGTACACGGGAACGGATGACAGATTATCTTCAAAATATACAGGAATAGAGAGTAGAATATTTAAAAGTTTTAAAAACGTTCCCATAAGCTGGTCGAAACATATAACTTATCTACATCTTAATAGGGATTTACTTTGTTATGTTTTCGAGCACAAATGCTAAAAGATCAAAATTTCAAAGAAAGATGATACATGCGGCAGTTAAAAAAACGATTAATAAGGAATTTTCTCAGTTATAATTTTTAAGCCACGCCATCTAGTAGGTAAACGCGATCCTCAAAACTAAAACAAAAATGCGTCTTTACCAGAAAGAGTAACAGTGGAAAACCATGATATATTACTGTACTAGGTAGGTTCTAGAAAAATCACTGTCCATTACATTATTTTTTTATTATAATCATGTATTTCAAACCATTTTTTGTCAAGCTAAAATTATTTGATGAATGGATGACAAAATATCTTCAAATACAGTGGAGCGGATGACAAAATAGCTTCAAAATACGCAAGAATAGCAGAAAATACAACTTTAAAAAGTGCATAAAATACGCAGGAATGACAGTGAGAATCGCTTTCAAAACATTAAAATACATGAAATGGATAGCTGAATCACCTCGAAATCTCTCACAGTACAGTGGAATGAATAGCAGAATGACTACAAAATCAATAACGTGCACAGGAAATGATGACAGAATATGTCCAAAAACACACTGGAATGGGAGACAGAACAACTAAAAGATCAAAATGTGCACCGTAATGACAAACAGAATTGCTGCAAAAACTGTAAATTATACCGAAATAGTACTGGAAAAAACCGAAATGTTTCATAAAATGCACTGAGATAGGTAAGAGAACATTTCAAAATAATCTTTATCAATACATAATACAGTTGAAATGGAGCAACTATCTTGGATGAAAGAAATGTTACCTTGAAAACACTCAAACTTAGGTTTCACTGCTCAATGTGTATTTTCGATAAATGTTTACTCTTAAAGTTACGTATTCTCATAATGCAGCAAAATCGTCAAGAAAGTTTACATTTTATCGGAAGAATAAATTATTTATAATTATTGTAGAACCATCTAGATAGTCATCTATTACTGCAGTGACATCATCATAATTAATAACCTATTCGAAAGGCCCCTGCCGTGAATTTCAAGAGAGTGAATCTTCGAAAATTGGCTCATTCATAAATCATATGATAGGGTGACGTTTTGCAGTCACACTCTCTTCCATCCTCTTTTAATAATACACTAGATCGGTGGTTCTCAACCTTTTTTATTCTTCACGTACCCCCTGGAAATGTGTATGTTACTGGTGTACCCCTTATATAGATAGATAAAACTATAGTTATAGTATAATAATGCCAACTTAGCGACTTTGTTACTAGATCTAGCGACTTTTGAGCTCTCACGACGTACCCCAAAAATTTTACCATGTACCCCACGTTGAGAAACCCCTGATCTAGATAGTACCGAAAAAATGTGAAATCTTCCGTCTTTTACCTCACCCTTTCCAGAAGCGTAGAGAAAGTCCCAGCGAATGATGCAATCAGGGTACATATGTCGGGGTGATGTCAAAGAATATGAAGTAATCTTTTGTCATTCATGAAAGTAAAGGTCCCTACTCTTCACAAACACCGGACTTGAAAACCCCTAAATTAGATCAACTTCCTTACAGATATTTTATTTGATGTTGCAATCTTTAAACATCAAAAAATTTTCCATGTCGTACTAAACTTTTGATGGCAACAAAGAAATTATTTATATTTACTCTTTTATTTTTTATTTATTTTTAAATGATTTATTTTTTATTTATATTTATTATTTTATTTTATTTTGATAATGCGGGGGAAAAAACCTTATCCAAACCAACAATTTTGGAAAGCCCCCCCTCTAAAGGGGATCACAAACCTATAGATTAGTGTTTCGCATATTTTCAATCCCTCGTCACAGCAACCTGGGATGTCACAATCCTTAAAATTCCTGAAATGTACCAATTAGAATTAAATCTTTGTCGGCAACACCCACTAAGAAAAAGCTAACGTTACCCTCTAAACCTGTAGTACAGAAGAAATTCCTATAAAGGGGCTTCACAAACTTATAGAGAAATGCTCTCCTTTTTTGAATCCCTGTCTGCTTCATCTCCTTTCAAGAGCACCTATGCAGGTCTGAAGGACATTTTATTGGATTTGCTGAGATATTGACGGGTGATCCATCCTCAAAATACGAACTCTTGCTTTGGAAACACTAAATATCATGAAACTTGAGGTGTTTGTGAGGAGTAGGGGCCTGGACTCTCATGAATGGTCCCTCAACCTTAGCCCATTAGATTACAAGCAATAAAGTTAATGTTTGAAAAGAGTCCACTCTTGGTCTACGGATACGTTTCAGACATCATTCATGAGAGTACAGGTCCCTACACTTCACAAACACCTGGTTTCATGATATTTAGTGTTTCCAAAGCAAGAGTTCGAGTTTTGAGGATGTATCACCCGTCGATATCACAGCAAACCCAATAAAATGTCCTTCAGACCTTCATAGCTACTATAGGAAGAAGATGAAGCAGAGAGGGAATCAACAAATGACAGCATTTCTCTATCGGTTTGTGATGCCACTTTGTACGCATTTCTACTGCACTACAAGTTTAGAGGGTAAAGCTGACTTTTCTTAATTGACTTAATGGGTGTTGCCGACGAAACATTAGTTGTCGACAAAGGTTTAGTTGTAATTGGTAAATTTCAGGAATCTTCAGGATTGTGACTTTTCATGCTGCTGTGAAGAAAGACTGAAAATATGGGAGCTTGCAAGAGACCAGATAGACAGATAAAGGTCAGATTCTTAAAATTAATCTTAAATTTCTCTTTTCAGGGAGGAACGATAATAAACATCACCAAGGCGTGGGTCTGCTTCTCAGCAGACACGCTAGTGATGCTCTTCTAGAATATGAGTGTATTAATGAAAGGTTTCTTACAGCAAAATTTCAGACAAGCGTTAAAGACTTGAATGTTATCTGCTGTTATGCTCCCAATGAGGATGCCGATGAGGATGAGAAGGATAGGTTTTACGGACAACTTCAGGACATTTTGAATTCTGTCAAAAAAGGAGATATTACCCTTGTTCTAGGTGACTTCAATGCCAAAGTTGGTACTGACTCTGACCTTTGGGTAGGGGTGATAGGCCCTTTTCGTATTGGTAGCTGCAATGGCAATGGGCAACGTCTCCTACAGGTAAGTAAACTCAATGGATTCAGAATAACTAACACTTATTACAAACACCACGACATACATAAGTACACATGGGTTTCACCCGATTGGCTGCATAAGAATATGATTGATTATATATTAATTAACAGCAAATGGGCTAGTTCTGTTAGGAATACCAGGTCATATAGGGGAGCTGAAATTGGACCATTATCTTGTTAAAAGTGTCTTGCAACTTAAACATAAAAAGGGTTGTGCTAGGGTTAAAAATTTTACCTTTAATGGTGAAGCCATAAAAGACCCAGTTATAGCCAAAGCTTACCATGATAGGTTACTTAGTCATTATGACAGTCATGGTTTGCTTACTACTGAAGTTGAGGAAGAATGGGACCATTTTAAACAGGCTTTTTTGGACACTAACAGTACTCCTTTAGGGAAAAAGGAGCAGAGGAGACAGAATTATTCGAGTGATAAGGCACTTGAGCTTATTTCGGAAAGAAAGAACTGCAGGAATGTCCTTAATCAATACCCTACTAGTTCTAATAGGAAGCATTACGGAGAGCTTAATAAGCGTGTAAAGGATCAGTTAGCTGCTGATAAGAATCTTTGGCTTGATGGCTTGGCTGACAAAGCCGAGGAAGCAGTTAGACAGCACAACAGCAGAGAGCTGTACCAGATAGTTAATATTTTGTGTGGTAGAAAACGGACAGGTATACGGTGATTGAAGAATTGAATTGAATTGAATAACGTTACGCATAATGATAGTTCCTTTTCACGCTTACTCAAGCAATATTATTGGAGCAGGAATTGAAGGATAAACAAGGTTATAGAAGGTGAGGATTCTGTCATGGTTAAGTGGGCTGAGCATTTCAGTGATGTTCTAAACAATGTGGTTAATTCTACTCCCATTGTTTGTAATGATGATAGATGCATTGGTGGCTTTAATGTTGACCTTATAACACAATCTGAAGTTATTTTGGCTATTTCTAAACTTAAACTTCATAAATCCCCAGGGGTAGACGAAATTACTTCGGAAATGCTTAGAGCAAGGAATGTTTCTGTTACCACTTGGATGACTGATATTTTGAATATCTTTTATGATAAAGGCATGGTTCCTAAGGATTTTACCAGAGCTATTATTATTATTATTTTTTAAAAAAAGGTGATTGCAGTTCTTGTGATAACTATAGGCTTATCAGCCTTCTCTCTGTTCCAGGTAAAGTTCTTTCCATGATTGTGCTTAATAGAATTAAGAATATGGTTGATAGTCAATTGTGTGATGAGCAATGTGGATTCAGAAGTGGTAGGGGATGTGTGGATCAGATATTTTCACTTAGATTCTTGAGAAATGTTTAGGCTTTCAGAAACCTTTGGTTGCTAGTTTTGTTGATTTCAAAAAGGCTTTCGACTCTGTTGATCGTCATAATTTGTGGTTGATTGTGAGATCATATGGTATACCAGAGTAGTTAGTTAACATAATGAAAGCTCTCTATAATAACACTGAGTCGTGTGTGAGAGTTGATAAGGTTTGTAGCAATTGGTTTAGGATTATTTCTGGTGTTCGACAAGGGTGCATTTTGTCTCCTTTTTCTCTTTAGTTTGGTTATTGATTATGTTATCCGAAATTCACTTCAAGGGAAAGATTTTGGCCTTAAATGGTCTGGAGATACGACAATTTCTGAATTAGATTATGCTGATGATTTAGCCCTTTTTGGCAAATGATGTTGATCAGATGAACTCTTTCATTCGAGCTGTTGATGAGACTGGTAGTAGAGTAGGTTTGGTTATAAACAGAGAGAAAACTAAAGTGATGAAAATTGGTCAGGCAGGCTGTGATTTGGTTAATCTGAATGACTGCAATTTTGAGCAGGTGTCATAGTTTAGTTACCTTGGGAGCTATGTAACAAATACTGGTGATGTGCAGCTTGAGATTAAGAGACGAATAGGGATTGCTGCTGGATCTTTTAAGAATCTATGGAGATTGTGGAGATAAATGGGCATATACACCTAAAGACTAAAATTAGATTGTATATTAGTTTGGTTCTTTCTTGGGTTAGTTATGGTAGTGAAACCTGGACACTTTGTAAACAAGATAACAGGAAACTAGATGCTTTTGATTCTAGATGCCTACGCAGTATTTTGGGCATTAGGTGGTTCAACTTTGTAACTAATGATGAGGTTACGCAAAGGAGTTTGCAACCTCCTTTAAGCAGCATATTGTGCAGAGAGAAACCCCGTTGGTTTGGCCATGTTGCCCGTATGGATAATTGTAGATTGACGAATAGGGTTATGAACAGTGTGCCTAAAGGTTTCAGAAAGAAGGGGAGACCTAGGATGCGATGGGCAGACAATGTCAAACAGGACCTTATTAGAATTGGTGTTCAGTGGCCAGGTGCAACAGATGAGCTCAGGACAGACTGTCGTGTAGAACTAAATTGCACAGTCTGGTTATACCTCCGTAGCCCATGGCTGCTTGAGGATGATGATGATTGATTGATTGATTTTTTTTTTAAAGAATATAATTTTTATTCATAAGAGTAAAGAATACAAATACATTTACAATTTGACCCGCAAAGCTAGTCATTTTGATGTTTAAAGATTGCGACCTAAAAAAAAGTATCTGTAAGGGAGTTGATCTAATTTAGGGGTTTTCAAGTCTGGATAAGATAAAAGATTACCTCACATTCTTCGACATCACCCAATCATATGATCCCTGATTGCACCATTTCGCAATTATGATCCTGGAAAGGGTGATGTAAAAGAGGAAGGGTGAGATAATATTTCCGTACTACTTAGATTATTATTAAAAGAGGATGTAAGAGAGTGTGACTGCAAAATGTCACCCTATCCTATGATCTATAATTGCGCCTTTTTTCGGGGATTCACTCTCTTCAAATTAACGGCAGGGGACTTTCCAATAAGTTATTAATTATGATAATGTCACTGCAGTAATGGATGACTATCTAAATGGTTCTTCAACGTCACTTCTGATAAAGTGTGAAATTTCTTGACGATTTTGCTACATTATGAGAATAGGTAACGTTAATAAGTAAACGTTTATCAAAAACACACATTGAATAGTGAAACCTAAGTTCGAGTATTTTCAGGATAACATTTCTTTCATTCAAGTTAGTTGCTCCATTTCAACTGCATTATGTATTGATAAAGATTGTAGTACAGGAGAAATTCCTATATAGGGGCATCACAAACCTATAGAGAAATGCTCTCCTTTTTTGATTCCCTATCTACTTCATCTCCTTTCAAGAGCAGCTATGCAGGTCTGAAGGACATTTTATTGGATTTGCTGAGATATTGACGGGTGTTTTCTATCCCAAATTATCACACCATGTGGTGAACCCTCAAGTCCAGTACATTATGTTTCACAATATTTTTTTATCAAACGGAGCAGTCCGTTCACGGTTTTACCACTATTCCCGATTCTTAATCAAAGTCTTTTACGAACACCCGTTTTTCTATTCCAAGTTTTATCACCAAACCACTTTCTTGTTTAAGTTTTACTACCATACAATTTGTTGTTTGAAATATATTAATACCAGACACCAAGTCTGACACACGCTTGTCATTTTCCCCATGTTATCCTATGGTATGTCAAACCTCTACATAACTTAATATTTGTACCCTTTGATTTTCATTTTTCGTTTCTGCATTGTACTAACTAAACCGAAATTTGGTTTAAAATAAGAACACATTTTCAATTTTGTCTTATAAAATTATCATCAAACCAATTTTACGTTTAAAATGTTTTTGTATCGGATGCAAAATTTGTACACTGAAACACAAATCATGTGTTATCCCTATAGGAAGTAAAATTTCACCTTACACCTTTTTTTGATCGTTTAATATTTCTGACTTGCATAAATTTTGTCTTTATTTTTGTACACTAAACGAAAAATGTGTATAAAATAAGAACACGCGTCTTTTTTGTGTTTAAATTTGATCACAAGTTAAGTTTTATGTTCAAAAAAATTTCCTGTCGAACGCGTGTTTTGCACACTGAAACGTTAATTGTATGTTATCGCTATGGAAGTGAAATTCGTTCCTTACAATAATTTTTGTTCGTTTTAATTTTGTATCTTACTCAATTTTTCTTCATATTTCTTAGGTAAAATAAAATTTGGTGTGAAATAAGAAATTGTTTTCCGTTTCTTGTTTAAAATTTGTCCATTAAATTATATTTCTGATTGTAATATATGCAATTGAATGAATTTTTCTTTGAAACATATTTCTCCCCGACTCTCTCTCCCATAATAGTATATTCTTATGGAAAATAGTGATTCAATCTGTACGTTTCAACTCACTAGTTCACATAAATTTTTAACCATGGTTTTCAAAGTAAGCTGAAACCTAGTGTGAAAGATCTCTGTTTGATCTTTCACACCAGATTTTTAAGTTTAAAGTTTTAATATGCAATCAGTTTGTACTCTTAATGAATGAAACTGAATGTATTTTCCTTAGGAACATTTCAAGTCGCTATCTCACAAAAAATATGTCCTTATTTTTTCAAGTAAAATCTGGTATGTGCATGTTTACTTGTTTAAAACCTTTCCCACCGAACAGTTTTCTGATCTTAATAAATACGTATGAATGCATTTTTCCAAATACCGTTCCTCCCTGTCAACTTATAGAAGGCGACACGAGTCAAATATTTTCACAACATTTAAAAGCCTGTCTGGCTTAAATTATGTCCAAATTTCATCACATAGTCCTTCTCAGTAGGGGAAGTGTTCGGTTCTGCGGTCATAGGTCTCTCAGAAAAGATGTAAACTTAACCAACTTAGTTTTTGTTAACTGATTGAACTTGGAGTTCTCCTTCAGCTGATAGTCATACATTCAGGAACTTTGGGATAATAACAAACATATCTCGGTAAAAGATTTTATGGTGATATGAGTAGAACTCTTGCAAACAATCAGTGGACTGTGCTAGAAGAGCCTTACACACCAACCTAGTGATAACACGATGCTGTATTGGACCGACGAGCGGTAAACTCCTTACTCCCCGTAATTAACGAGGCAAAAATTTTCTGAAATCATAGTCTTGCCAAATAATGCAAAAAGACAAACAGAGGTACTAGAATTTAATCTGTGAACCCTCGTGTCACATAGTGCCTCCATGTCAACATACTGATAAGAACAGATCATGAACTTCGTCATCAAAAATTCAGAAATCTCAAAAGGTTAATTAATTGATCTGAAATACTACGTAAAACCTCGAAGGTTTTTAATAGATGTTTATATTAATATTCCGAATAGTTTTGAAACATACATGCCATAATTTTTTCATTGGTCTGTTTCAAACCCATACTTTTTACAAATTCAAATATATTTCGAACACGATTTTCGTCCCTTTTTTTATTAATATTTTTGAATCTCCCAGGGTATTGGAATAAATGATGGTATTAATCAGATTCCAGGATTTCTGGTTCACACCATGAAAATGTTTATTCCCAAGAAATAGTTTTCCCTAAATAAATTTCGATGATAATTATAATTCAGAGCTCAGATGTAAATCCCATTTTGGAAAAAATAATGTTTCAAAATATTTCTAGATTTCTTTCGCAATACCATCCATCATTAAATCGTGGTTCCTAGCGAGACATGAAGGAAACGTGAGATAGAATGTAAATATGTCATACAGTCCGTCGAGCATAAATTTTTTAAACACAATAGGAGTGAATTTACCCTCTGTCAGAGCAAGGAATATAATTCGCAATTTGGAGTAGTATTTCATAAAATTTCTCCGTCAACTTCGTGGCGCCGTCCGTCAATGAAACGTGGTCTCGTGCAAACACAGGATGAGTGAGATAAGCAGTAAAAAATCGTTCTCCTTCAGAGGAAGGATTGTAATTTCCAATTCGGAGTAATATTTTAAAACATTTATTTCTGCTTTTGCAATGTCCCACAGTGAAACGTGGTCCACAGGGGACCACATTTCAGGATAAGAAGTTGATGTTAGGTTGATTTTATCTCTGAGCGGCACTTTTTTGCACACAATAGGCTTAATGGTCAGGTCACAAGGACTCTGAAGGCTCAGAGAAAGTTGGGGGAGGGGACCCACAGGATCAGTGCTTGGGAGACAGATAGTAGCCTCCTGTCAAGGCCATTCACTATGTTCTTTAACGTGTACAGGTATGGCTCTCCCGCACACGGAGTCACAGCTTAACATCTGTCTTTCCAAGCCCATCGGTGTCCCCTACTGACCAAGGGCAGGGCGGGGAGTTTTGCAGATATAAATCTCAACGCTGACCCAGCTGAGACTCGAACCTGGGAACTGCAGATTAAGAGCCTGGTGTGCTAACGACTTAGCCACCACCTCCCCAGAGGTTAATGTACATATAAATTTCTCTCTAAGTGTGATTTACAAGGAATAAAAATTAATTCCCAAGTTAAATACGATTTACAAGGAATAAAAAATTCATTTATTCCTAAATTAATTTACAAGAAATAAAAATATAATTTATAAGAAATAAAAAAAAATGATCGGTTTTTCCTTCTTCACCGAGATCATCTCCCTTTAAGCACTTCAACCATATACTCTCCTTGGGATAATGGATAAACACACTGATAAACATGAGGATGGTGGGTTCGAGATCAGCCGTAGAAGAGTTTATATTTTTGATATAGTACGCATTTTTAACAACAGATGGCGCTGGCAAAAATAAGCTCGAATATACGCTTCTCTGCAGGCTCCAGGATCTCGGCCTCAGAGGCAATATCATCCAGTGGATCGCAGTTTACCTCTCCAACAGGACTGTTCGTAAAGCTGGGCAACACGCTCAGCATCTCCCACACCATCAATCATGGAGTACCTGAAGGGGCTGTCCTCAGCCCGATGTTACTGAACATCTTGCTGTCAGGCCTACCCTCTCGACTCGAGGAGAGAGTGGGTATTTCCATTTATGCTGACGATATCTGCATCTGGTTCCCTAGCCAGGACCTCTACTATGCTCAGCTCGTGATGAAACGAGCTGTGGACACGGTCATATAGTTCTTCGACAACCTAAGCCTCAATCTTCCCACTGATAAGACTGTGGCCATGGTTCTCATGAGGAGACGCCTTCCACCTACCTTCCCTGACCTCTTGCTTGGGCCAGATCACATCAAGGCCGTCCATCAGCATAATTTCCTTGGTGTGGTCCTGGACAGCAGGCTGAACTGGGGGCCTCACAACCAGCATCTTAAGACAGTTGCCACTGTACAGATAAATATACTGTATTTCCTTGCTGGTACCCACTGGGGTAGTTCCTGCAAGACCCTCCTGGTCTTGTACCGACACTTGATCCTCTCTCGCATTAACTACAGTGATCACCTTCTAAGCAATGCATCTGCTACACTGCTCAGCAAGTTGGCCACTGTCCACACTATATCTCTGCGCCTCTGCCTCGGACTCTGCCCTAACTCACCTAATGCGTCTGTCATTGCAGAGGCTGATGACATGCCTTTCCACTCGCACTGGAAGAGAGATATACTGTGCATCTCTCGAAGCTCCATTCCCTCCACTCTAACCATGAGCTTCTCAGGAAGTTGCATGACAGGCCTCACTCTGCCAAGGACTTCTATGACCGAGTCCTTCCTGCCAGCTCCAGACGTTCGAGCTGGCAGGGACAGATGCTGGATGCTGGCAATACTCTCTTCCCCGACCTTTCACCCTGGAGGAACAGTGATCTTATGATCAATGTCACTATCCCTTCTCTTGGTCGGAAGAGTGACTCTGATCCATTGGCCATCAGACTTCTCTCCACCTCCTATGTCACTGAACGATATGAGAGATGTACTGAGGTCTACACTGATGGATCTGTGGACCGGGAGATGCAACGTGCTGCCTCTGCCTTTGCCATCCCTGATACTGGCATCTTACTTCCTCCACCTGTGCTGAGCTTCATGCTATTCTTGAGGCTGCGCTTTTCATTCTCAGCTTCGAGAGTGACAACTTTTTCATCCTCTGTGACTGCAAATCAGCCTCGGAAGTTCTCCAGAAGCGAGACATCAAGAGCTGCAACCCCTTCTTCATATAGAAGTTCATGGAGACTTCCTCCAAGGTCACTTCTTTTTTTTAGAAAGATAGCTGAGGAGCAGTAACTTCTGCATCCGCTATCTCGCACTTCTGTTGTGACTGGTATAGTTCGTTGGAGCAACAACGAATTGCATACATTCATCTCAGTTTTGCTTTTCATAATATTTTGTCACTGTATTCCTAAAAAAAAGTGCACCACTTTTAGGAATGTAATGAAAAAATCATGTTTCATCTCAATCACGTTTTTATTGATTAAGACAAAAGTGGTTGTTTTAATAATTGCTCTTGGAAACGAAATCCCTGAACCAAAATAAAAGTGTAGATGAAATTCGGGATTTAAAATAAGGACAAATATCTTCATATTAGTTTGTAACAGTCGTCGTTAACCTTACTGTGGTACATGAGAAAAGAAACATAAGTTGTACCTTGTGTTCAATAAAACCCCAAATGTATATAAAGGAAAAAAAATAAGTAAAATAAAAATATTTTGTTTATTGTTTAAATTTGTTTTACTTGACCTTTTTACTAATTAACTGTTTATTTTTTGACATTATATTTTTCAAAAAAATTTTAAGATTATAGTATATCATGATGATTATTCACAGTTTGGGCAGATGATAATTGAATGATAAGAGTGTATACTGAAACCATTATGTTTTATATGCAGTGATACCTCGGTTCAGGAGCATAATCCGTTCCTTGATCCTGTTCGTGAACCGAAAGGTTCGTGATCCGAATCAATTTTTCCCATTGCAATTAATGTAAATCCAAATAATACGTTTTTTGTCCTAGAATTTTTTTTTTAACATGTTATGGCTTTATGTGTGGAAATAATACAGAAAGGAAATAAATATAACAGTAATATTAAAAGAAAGCAGTTTAATTACCGAAATAAAACTAATTTTACAGTACATATACAATTTACCTTTGTGGTTGATAATTGCTGGCACACGGGGATGGAGGAGGTGGAGAGGGGGAGGAGGAAGATTACTCCTTCGAAGGAGAGGCAGTTGGTAATTGCATAAGATAACGATCCAGAGAAATTTGCCTTTTTCTTTGCTGGAGAATTTTGCGAAAATGGGCCATTACATTATCATTTAAAATTTCAGCTGCTCTGCTGGTAACAGTTTTGTCAGGGTGATGTTTCTCAATAAAAGCTTGCACTTCACTTACTGCAAATGTCCTTTATTTCAGCAGTTGAAGCATCTGGCACCTCTTGCTCTTCTGCTGAGTGCTCCTCCTCCATAGCTTTCACCTGCTCAAGTTGCAATTCAATAAGTTCTTCTCGGGTGAGTTCTTGGCTATGATCCTCCAGCAGCTCCACCACATCATCCTCGTTGACTTCCAACTCCAAACTTTTGCCAATGCTTACAATGTCTTGTACCACATCTGCCTCTTCCTCAAAGCCTCTAAAATGTCTGTCAGGCACAGAAGCTGGCCAAAGTTTCCTCCATGCTGACTGCAATGTGCGGTAAGAGACATTGTTCCAGGCTTTATCAATGAGATTTATGCAGCGGAGGATATTAGGGTGATCCTTCCAGAAATCTCGCAGGGTCAAATCTGTATCATTGGTAACCTGGAAACACCTTGAAAAAAGAGCTTTCGTATATATTTTCTTAAAGTTCGAAATTACTTGCTGATCCATTGGCTGTAATAGAGGTGTGGTGTTAGGAGGCAGAAATTTGATCTTAATAAAGTCGTATGCAGGATCAAGGTCTTTTTCAACATTTGGAGGATGAGCAGGAGTATTGTCCATAAGCATCACACATTTAAGGGGCAATTTCTTTTCCTCAAGATATGTTTCAACAGAAGGAGCACAAACATCATTCAACCACTCCCTAAAATATATTCTGGTAACCCAAGCCTTAGAATTTGATCTCCACATTACTGGAAACTTACTTTTTATCACTTTATTGCGCTTAAAAACACGCGGATTTTCAGAGTGTTACAATAAAAGGGGCTTAATTTTAAAATCTCCACTTGCATTCGCACACAATAATAGTGTAAGCCTATCCTTCATTGGTTTGTGGCCAGGTAGTAATTTTTCCTCCTTCGTTATGTATGTTCTTTTTGGCATTTTTTTCCAGAATAGCCCGGTTTCATCGCAATTAAAAACTTGATTCGGGACGTAACCTTCTAAGTCTATAAACTTACCAAAGTCCTCCACATATTTCTCTGCTGCCTTTTGGTCCGAACTAGCTGCTTCTCCATGCCTAACAACATTATCAATTCCAGTTGGTCGACGAAATTTTTTGAACCATCCTCTACTTGCCTTAAATTCCTCGACACTAGTATCACTTGTACTTGGCTGGTTCGCCAATAAATATTGATGAAGCTCTAAAGCCTTCGCACATATCAAAGCCTCGCTCACACTAACTCCCTTAAGCCCCTTTTAATTAATCCAAACTAACAACAATTTCTCTACTTCTTGTAACACTTGAGACCTTTACTTCGTATATAATCGTATATATAATTTCGCCATGTCGTACTCCTTGGCGAGATCCGAAACACGAACACCACTTTCATGTTTAGCTATAATTTCCTTTTTTGTATCAACAGTAATACGTTTAGGATTCTTAACACCACCTTCACTAACACTTTTCACTTTTTTGGGAATCATGATAAGGGATAAATTTAATTAAATAAAGAAAAAAACTAAAATATCAACACTTGTTGTTGGGACTCTACTGCACCCACGCGAGATGGGCGAACTGGGTTGCTGCTGGGGGCGTGGCTGTGCGCAGGGTTTTGTGCGCCGCGAGTCACGTGCGCTCCGTGCGTGCGTGTTCGTGAAGCGAAGCATCGTTCGTGAAGCGAAGCAAAATTTGTTCGCAAATGGTGTTCGCAGATCGATTTGTTCGTGGACCAAGACGTTCGTGATCCGAGGTATCACTGTATATTGGTACAAACCATTAAACCCCCACCTTGCCCAGGTCAGAAAGGGGACACTGACTTGGAAAGGCTGCCGTCCATCGGAGGGGACATAAAGCCGTGGCTCGGTTCAAGGTTCAAGGTGTAAGATCATGGTGAAATTAGTCTGCAGTGAGAGGCTCCCTACACCAATCATAATAGGAGGACGAGTAGCAGAGGCAGAAGAAGATACCTTAATTAGTATGGTTAATAGTTTCGAGAGATAGCTGAGAAGCTATCTCTCGAAACTATTAACTATAATAATCTCGTTAAAGTAAAAGAGATATTAGACATTGCAGAGAAGTCTAATGTTTTGAAATAAATCAGTGACCATTCAGAAGCGTGTTCATTGCAGCTTCATGTTATGGTGGTTACCAAGTAGGGAGGTGATGGAGTAGTCGGTGGTTCCAATAGCGTGAAGCTCCCGGAACAAAGCTTTTCTTTAAGCATTGTAGCGGGAGCAGTACGTGAGATACAGTCTCAGGGGTACTGCATATGGCATAGTTAGGACTGTATGCTCTGCCCAGAGTATGAAGCCTAGAGTTGCTGTAGATGACACCAACACGGAGACAATGAAGGAGAGTCACCTCAGATCTGCCGAGGTTAGGAGCAGTGAGAGAAGGGCCAACCAGGTATCTGAATGAGGAACAACTGGAGGCCCTCTGCCACTGAGCAAGACGATACTGGTTCAGTCGCTGAGAGAGAGAGGGTAATTAGATACATACTTCTGATTCTCAAGCGCCTCCTTCGCAGTGCGATCAGCAAGCTCATTACCAGGTATTTCTACATGGGAGGGGATCCACTAGAAATGAGTCGTGATTCTGGCAGAAATGACCGTGAAGCGTCTCTCCATGATCTTCTGGATCAGGAAGAGGTTGCAGCTCTTGCTGTCTCGCTTCTGGAGAGCTTCCAAGGCTGAGTTGGAGTCGCAAAGGATGACAAAGTTGCCACTCTCGAGGCTGAGGATGAAAAGTACAGCTTCAAGGATAGCACGAAGCTCTGCACAGCTGGTGGAAGCGAGATGCGGGAGACAGAAACCTCTGGTGCTGCCAGTATCGGGGATGATGTAAGGTAGAGACAGCACGTAGCCTCTCCCGGTCAACAGATCCATCAGTGTAGACCTCAGTACATCTCTCATATCGTGCATGTCATAGGTGGAGAGAAGCCTGATGACCACTGGATCTGAGTCGCTCTTTCGACCTAGAGAAGAGATCAATTGAACATTAGATCACTGTTCCTCCAGGGTGGAAGGTCAGGGAAGAGCGTATTGCCTGCAGTGGGGCTGGCAGGGACGACTTGGTTGTAGAAATCAGTGGCAGACAGAGCAATGACAGAGTGAAGTCTGCCTTGCAACTTCTTGAGAAGCTCTTAGTTAAAATGGAGGGAATGGAGCCTCGAGAAATGACATAATATATCTCTGTTCCGGTGCATGCGGAAAGGCATGTCATTAGCTAATGACATTTGCGGGAGGGTTGGAAGGCACAGATTCAGGCAAGCTCACAGACCCTCCTTTCTTTCGCTTAATTCTCAGGGGTGAACGTGTCATTCCTGGGGATTAATTAGATAGATACACTCAGAAAAGTCAAAAACAGTAACAGTAAAAACTACGAAAGCAAGAGAAATATCAGTACTTACCTAATGGCCCTAGACAAGGCACTGAAACAAAACAAGACACATATAAAACAAGATAAAACAGTAAAGGTACAAAGAGAATATACTTCCGAAGGTAGCAGAAGGATTTCATGCACTGGAACACAAAGTAGAAACAGACAGGTGAAGATTGAGCCAAATTGATAGCAAAAAACGTACTCTAAGCTAAAGTTGGGAGCTGGAAAACGCACGTCAGTAGCTTCGCATTGGTCGCAGGAAAAATACGCTGTGCACTCCAAAGAACACGCTATATGGCCTGATGAGAGGTAACCATCTGTCTCTTGACAGCTATACAGCAGGTCCCTTTCCCCCAACCTTCTCTGAGCCCTAGAGGTCCTTCTAACCTGGCCATTTAGCCTATTGTGTGCAAAACAGTGCTGGTCAGAGTAAAAACACACAACTGTCACAAGAAATGGGGACACATAAAAAAGCGATTTCTTTTTCCAATTAAGAATTGTGGAACAGATGTTTTTTCAACAAAATTCAAAACTTCAATTAAATGTTTAATTTTTCTAGGAGTTTGAGGGATAATTTTCGGATCTTTTTTTTTACATTGCTAGGAGAGAGATAAGACCGGTGATCGCATCTTAGTGTGCTTGGTTACTGATCAGAGGGACCGAGGTTTGAGCTCCAGATAGGGCGTAGATATTTTCTTTCTTGTGTTATCCTTCTGTTGAGGTCTTGCCTTCCTTACAGATTTTCTCAATGCCAAATTATACTGACAGGAGGCTGCCTGACATAGAGAAATAAAGTTTTTACAGTTAGTTTTCCTATTGATATCAAGGCAGTAACAACCATACAAAATTGACGAAATCGCTTTAGTTTTAATTTGGAACTCTACTGCTTGTCTTTAAAGGATATTTTTATCTCGAAAGATATATTTAATATAAAAAGCACGAAATTATTTCGTAGATGGCACCATGGACCCCTAATATGAACTCCAGAGATGTTTATCTTAGATAAAATTATCAAATTGTTGTTAGATATATATTATTATTATTAGATATTATTAGATACTACATAAATTTCAATTTTAGTTAATGTATACTTATGTAAAGCAAAATATTAATTTCATTTTTATGTTAAATTTTTAATATACAGGGTGAATCTGAAAAAGTGGGCAAAACTTTACGGGGTGGTAGAACGCAGCTATACGAGCAATATTCGTCATAGAATGTATGGTCGGAACGCAAGCGGTGAGAAGTTAAAAGGTAGTTTTCCACTGTCACATTTAAAGAATGAACACAAGAAGGAGAGGAGATACTTCAGAAAACATTTTATTAACAGGAATGTAATTGAGGTACATGCTCAAAGAAATTGCTCAAAAGAACTGCCGCCAGTTAGTATAACCAGCCATCCTCTCGGCAATCCACGGTAGAAATGCCGTTGGGTGCGAGGACCGACCCTTTTATACCATTTCCAACGCCACCTAGCGGCTCGCCGTTTGCGTTCCGCCCATACTTTCTATGACGAATATTGCTCGTATAGCTGCGTTCTACCACCCCGTGAAGTTTTGCCCACTTTTTCAGATTCACCCTGTATATGTGGATTGATCCTATGTTACAACTTAACACCCTTTGTTACAATATAAATATAGTATAATACCCTTTATTTTAAAAATAGGAATTATGCTTAATATCACCGTAAATGCAAAAATATGCACATTTAGGATTTTTTTCTGACCACGTAATTTTTATATGAGAGTCTTAGAAGCTACTCTTAGCTTGTAGAGACCTTCTCATACAAAGACAGCATAGTACAAGCAGCTATAGCACTACCCAGGATTCGAACCCGGATTCTAGCTGTAGCAGTGTCACTGCGAGGCAATGTGATACCGTTGTAAGGCTTGTAAATTGTTATAATACTGCAGAAAATTGATACTATTGAATAGGTTATGTGGTGGTGTTATGAGAGCAGTAGCAAGACAAAGTAACGATATCTTTATACTAGATTAGTAAAGCATGAGTTACCGAAAAAATTTGCCTAAATTGGATAACCAAAACAACTCGAAAAAATGTCTCCTTATATTTAAGTGGAAACATTTTACAGTATGCTCTATATCTACATGATAAGGTCAAATTTTGATTCAAGCAGAAAGTGTATGCCGCTCCTCTGATTGTACCATAACTTTAACGATCGACAGAGGGGCGAAAGAGGAGGAAAGCAATGGTTGGCTGTTAAAACAACGCTATTTGCAGGAGCAAAAAACTTTATTTTGTGACTTTGGCAAAAGTTACTCTTTTCTTACTGCATTTTGGATTTGGGGAAGCTAAAATTTTGCATCTATTGTCTCTGATATCGCAGAGGCGAAATTCCGGTACCTCGTGTAGGCATTGATTACACTTGATGAATTTTAAAAGTTACTATCAAAGAAGTATTAACTCTAAGTTTAACGCCAATATCAAATATAGGGGAAGAACTGTCTTCAGTGTGGTGGAATACGAAGATGTCAGATGCTGTGACCGCTGAGCTACCGGCCGCCGATCAAGAGACACAGAGTTGTGTTCTATAGGCAGGAAAGTTCATAACATCAATTTGAGGAAGTCTAGATCGGCTGTCGGTAGCTCAGAGATCAGAACACCCGACATCGTTTCAGGAGGTGATGAATTCGTATCCTACCCTGCTCAAGAGAATATTTCCTCTGTATTTGATATAGACGTTAAACTATGAGTGAATACTTCCCTGATAGTTGAACAAAAGCTTTGAAAACATTCTTCTATTTAAAAATAACTTTGAATCTCCGATATGTCATTCTAAAAAAATGTTAAATTTGTTTATAATAAATGTCACCTAAGTTTAGAATATGCAAGTTGAGTGATTATAATATAAGATAAAAGTTCATTTTTCTTTCTAAAATTTTGCTTTTCATTTCAAGAAATAAAATAAATTTAAAAGCATTAGATTGAAAAAAAATAAAAATAAAAATATAGGAACAATTTGAAAACATTAAGTTAAAAGACCGATACATATTTTTTTGTAATAAAGACGAAATTCGCAAATATAACGGAATCGATAAGTATTCAGATATATTACTATTTATTTCATATTAAAACACCTATAAATAAATAATTCGCTATTAGCGGGAAACAGGGAGAAATAGAAAATACTGGGGCGGTCCCAGTATTTTCTATTTCTGTGTATTTTCCCCTTTCATCCATACATGTCACTTTATTACCTCTGTAAGATGATTTCAGTTGAGTTACCGCCTGTGCATGATTTTCCACACATAGCTATGCTTTAAAAAGAACCGGTAAGATACAAAATCTACTTTCACCGCTGAATAGGCGAAACATTGTTAACCAACTAGCAAAACCAAAGCATAGCATAAATTAGATAAAACCCAACGGAAAACGCCATAGGCCAAAAATAAGTAAACAAGCTAAATCTGGAGACGCGAGCATATGTAACAAAGTTCCACGAATAGCAGAACAAAATAGAAGGGTTAATAGCCCCAATGTTTGTTTTTAGCAGGATTTAAAAAACTATACTACCCCGTTGTTTCTCCCGGGCTCTCAGATAAGGTCCCAGTGCAGCCTGCCTTTGTTCTGACCCATGTGCTTGGGCTCTGTTCTCCCTACTACCTAAGGATACAAAACAATACTAACTGCACTTTCTCCTCACTCAACCAAAGCTGATCTGCTCTTCAAAACAAAACAACTCTAAATAAATTAGAATGGAACAGGAAAAATAAAACGGATTCTCTTTAATAAACTTAAAATGGAATACACTGCTCGACATTGAAAGTGCCCCACCCAAAAGAACATGTCGTAAAAACATGCAAATAGAAGGGTGGGTGTGTGCAGTTGAGATATGCAATTGATGATAATCTGGAGCCAATGATGTGTGTGGCTCACGAGATAAAAGGTGCAAGAAGGAACAGGGATTGTATTGTGTTTATGCAGGTGGAAGTCATGTAAACGGTTGAGATTAGATGGTTCTGCTTGTGAATTGTTCAGCGAAGGCCGAAAATGCCTGGTACACGCTGTCGGAAGATTTATCGCCATTTGGATGCTTTTGAGAGAGGAAGAATTATAGGCCCATGTGAAGCTGGATGGACTTACACATCGTGTCATTGCCCATGTTCATTGGAATGCACGAACTGTTGGACGCTGTTGGCAACAGGGCGAAATGAAGGTTCTAGCATGCGTCACAGAGGAAGTGATGTTGTCCAACAGATGTCATTATAGCCGCAGTGTTCGACATGCTCATTCGTCACCACAGAGCACTTGCAGGCAATATTCGATGGGCTGTGTCAGCAGCAAAGGATGTCCCATAACAACCCGTACGATAAACCAAAGGTTGCATGAGGCACACCTGTACTCTAGACAACCATTACGTCGACTGCCATTGACTGCAAACCATCGCAATGCTCATCTGGCTTGGTGCCGAAGTCGTGTGAACTGGGGTCATGAATGGAACATTGTTGTGTTTAGTGATGAATGCCATTTCTGTCTGGGTGCTGACGATCGATGAGTACATGTATGGCGACAACCTGGGGAGAGGACAGATCCAGCTTTTGTTCGCAACCAGAACACCATCTGTCAGCCAGACATAATGGTATGGGGTACTATTGGATATGACAGCAGGTCACCTCTTGTCTGCTTCACGGAAACATTGACAGCTGCACGATACGTTAGCGCAGTTCTGCAGCCCATTTTCTTACCGTTCGTGGGAGGCATGCAGCAGCCTATTTTCCAGCATGACATCATCCATGTACACACTGCTAGGGTCTCCAGACAATGTTTGCAATATGTTCAAATATTGCCATGGCCAGCACGATCTCCAGATTTATCCCGAATAGAAAATCTGTGGTACCACATTGGACGATGTATGGATCCTCTCACTGGCCGTCATGTGAGCGATCCTCTCACTGACCACGGAATCTTGAAGAATTATGGGAACTAGTCAATGCTGCTTTGTGTGCAATTCCTCAGGACCATATCTGTCGAGTGTATGACTCCATGTCCCGCCGTATTGCTGCCTGTAATGCCGTGTACGGCGGTGCAACCACCTACTGAGGAGTGACATTGTGCTGCATTATCTCATTTTCTAACCTTTCTATGTGGCTGCAAATTAAATCATGGTATGCAAATATGTATTGCTATGTGTGTGCTACATTTCATCCCTATCCCTTCATTCCTTCTGGATGGGGCAATTTCAAAGTCTTGCAGTGTATTAAACCAGTGTAAGAAAAAAACCTCTTAATTGAAACTCACTATAGATTCGCAAATATATGTATTATTAGCAGCAGGGTCGGATCTAGAGGAGATGGGGAGCATGGCTGCTTTGCTCACTTGGAGAATCCCAATAAGGGAGCCGAAAAGTATTTAACTTGTGCTTATTTCGCTCATTTTTCAAGAACGTTTTTAAAAACTTCTAAAACGAAGGGGGAAATGTTATACAAGAATGGAAATCTAGAATCTTGGCGCCCCTCTTTTATCTTTTCGGCCCGATTGCGTCGCATGTCATTTCCCTCTTTATTTGTTTCTAGATCCGGGCCTATGTAACAAAACTAAAGCCTTGGCCAAATTTGCTGCAAGAATTGCTCTGTAACTTAGTGCAAATTCACATTCAAAACAAATAAAATTACAGCCTGATATTTATCCAATCCAAATAATCTTAGCTGAAGCAATCTAACATACTACCACTTCAAAAACAAAATATATTTATATGTTTTCTTACACTCTAATCGGGAAAAAAAACTATTTATAATTCAAATCAAGACACAACATTCTAAAGAAAAAGAAATCTCATCCTTTTTTTATTTCCAGTAGTCAATAATATACACTACTGGAAATAAAAAATGCAACACTTGAAAGACGTTAATGCAAATGTGACGAAATCTAGGGAAGCGGTAGTATGTGGAAATGCATGGAAATGATTAGGTTTGCAGGACGATCGAAACGATTGGATAAGCGCGAGCTGACGACACAGGTCTGGAGCAGTCAAACATAGATAAAAGCAACCAAAGGTCCCTGGTTGACAAAAAGTTGTGGAAATTGTTCTAAACCGCTAAAGATGCCCTTACGCAGACATTGACAGCTGTTCCAAAAGTAAACAGACTTTGAGCTTGGAAGAATCATCGGCCTTAGAGAAGCTGGTTTGTCGTATAGAGATATGGCCAAATTTGTTGACTGCAATCCCAGCACCATGGTACATATATGACGCCAGTGGGTTCGAGAAGGATCCAGAACATGCCGACAAAGATCAGAAAGACGACGTATGACCACAGAGCACAGGACTGCCATTTCTGATGCATGGCATTGCATGATAGATTCGCGACTACAACACAACCTCAAAGGGACTGGCAACAGGTAACACATCGAATACCTACCAGGCGGACGGTAAACAACAGGCGTTTACAGTTTTCTTTGCGAGCCTATCGTCTGGCACTACGTTTGATTCTCACATCTGCCCACATGCAAGCATGTCTTCAGTGATGTCGCCTTAGACAGAACTGGAACGAACAAGAGTGGAGTACCTCTCTTTATTTCGGGGTGGTGGTATTTAGTGAACGAATCTCGTTTTTGTCTTGGTCAGCACGACGGTAGACAACGTGTTCGCCGTCATCCAGGGGAAAGGAATGCCACCCAGTGTGTCTGTCGTACAGCTCTGTAATGTCTGCTGATGGATATAACGTCAAATAGCGCGAATTCGCTGTTCTATTTCAGCGACAGGGTTGGCGCACCTCTTGGGTGTTGTTGGAGTTGTCAGCCATTCATGTCCCAGACATGTTCAATAGGTGAAAGGTCCCTCAAGCGTACTGGCCATGGTAGTACCTGAACGTTTTTCTCGAGTAGATACTGCAGACTAAGGCGGGCTGTGTGGGGACGGGCTTTATCTTGCTGGTAAAAGGTTCCATGTTGCTAAACAAATGGCACAGCCACTGGCACCAAAATGTTGGTAACATATCGTTGGGCAGTTAGAGATCACCTTACGATCACTAGTTCTGACTTAGATGTCCGATTAATGTCACCCACACAAAGATACCAAGTACTAGAGCTGTGTGACGATGTTAGCCTTTCCCGCTCTGTTGATGAAAGCATTGCTGCATGGGTGGTTTAATATCATACTAATTATACCGCTTTACCGGGTAGTTAAAGTGGTAATTTCCCATATGTTTTTGGTAATGTAATGAATAGCACATCTCAGAGTATGCTAATATCTGCCTAAGTTTCAATAAAATGACATTAATCCTTCCAGGTGTTGCATTTTTTCCCTGTTTTGTAGATGCTTAGGAACTTCTCTCCTTATCCTGTTATATGATTACACTTCAAACCAATACGTTAGATTTGAAACCACAAGAATCATGCATACCTATATATCTCTAGTGAATTCTCCCCTTTCTATCATAAGCTATAGATAATTTTATGGCTCTTCAAAATATAAAAATACTATTCTGAACACTCTACACACCCACCCATAAACAAAAATGGGATCTGGCCTATATTCCCCTGACAACCCCACAATATCCAATTTCGGATATTGTGGGATATCCAATTTTGGATCCCCTCGAATAATATAAAGAAAATAAAAAATATTCTTCTAAAGACTACAGCTCAAAATTGTCCTTTTAAGGACTAAACAGAAACACGATGCCCCGACCTACAAGATAACATTTCTTCAAAACCATACAAAACCTCCTTTTAAAGATTAAACTATATCGAAGCACAAACACTTTCACTTCTATGCTCGCTTTTCTTTCCACTATCTTTCTCCACTACTTCTGGGCGTGCTCTGCTACAAAACTACCGAAACGTGTCTTGTGCGTATTATCTGTGACAAAGCAAATTACAAAAGAACAGGAATCCTAATTCATATTTCCAGCATCAGTTCTTCATGGATTCTGCTTTCTGCAGAAAATATCATGCCAGTTGGGGAGAAGAGAATACCTTTAAAACGAAACGTTGATTCTTAGACAGATGGTTGGCAAGCATCCTTGCTGATTTCAAGATGATAATGATATTAGAAGATGGATAATGATATTAGAAGATGAAAGAATTCACTTTCGAAATGTAAGATCTTGGTGCCTATCCAAAACAGGTTTTATTTAAGTGTTGCAAGCGAATGAATATTAGTATTACGATGACGATTATTTTTATTATAAGAATCTATCTATTTACAGAGGTTTATCAAAATAATAGAAACACGTACTGTTTGTGGAGAACATTTTATTAATAAGCTCTAGGCCCACCTTGGGCGTTCAGAACAGACGCAATTCGACATGGAATAGACTTATACAACAAGTAATGCACATACGGTAATGGAATGTGAGACCATTCTTCCTGTGAAATGTGGCCCAACTGTGCCAGTGATGCTGGAGGTGGAAAGTGTGATCTGACCTTGCACACCAGATATTCCTACAAATGTTCAATAATACTGAGGAGGCCAGGGTAGCTGCTTTACCTCATCCTCATGCTCTGCAAACCACAACTTGAACCACAACTTGACACGTTTCGCACAGTGTACTTGTGCATTATCCGCTTGAAACCAGGGACGGGCATTAGGGAACAATGCCTGCAGCATTCGGTGCATGTGGTCCCCGTGAATTAATTCCTACGTTGCGGATGTGACACGACTTTGAAGAATAATTAATGGCCCTAAGGAATGCCATGATATGGCACCCCACAATTTCAGGGATCCACTTCCATCTTCACAGTTGGAGTGGTATGCTTCTGCAGGTTTTCGCATGCAGATTTTGAAAATAATTTTAAAATAAATTAATTTTTAAAATAAATAATTATAAAATAATTTTAAAAGTAAGATAAAAAGATATTAAAAATAAGCTATGTCTCTAACTACCAGTGGTGGGAAACAATATGGAGACAATATAAAAAACTGTTTTCCCAACCTTTTTAAATATTAAATAAGCTATGTCTATACTCTACCAGTGGTGGGAAACAATATGTAGCACGATTCATCAGACCAGATGATACTTTGCCAGTCTTTAGAATCCAATTTTTATGTGCTTTGCACCACCTTGCACGTTTTTTTTTGCATTGATGTTGATAATCAGGTTTTTGGATTTCAGCACGGCCATAAATACTGGCACGATGAAGTTCCCGACAAACTTATGATGGAAATGGGATCATTCCGACTGGTGTTCAAATCTGCTGCTATTTGTTGTTCCATGGTCTTTGGCTTCCGTTGTACAATCCATGCCCATGCTCGTCTATCCCTATCTGACAACTTCGTATGGTGTCCACAATTTGCACGTTTGAGGGTTACTGAAGCTCCTGCGTTGCTCACCAACGATCATTTCTTTTTGGGAGTCACTGAGATCTGACATTGTCAACAATTACTCCACAACAGCTGTTTCACCTGCGCCTGTGGTACTGCTAAGTGATAGCCGACATCGAACTTCTCCCCTTATATCACATTACGGGTGATGCTGTCCCTGTGGTATGCATACGGCGTATTGGGTGTACTCCAGTCGCCGTCGGTGTTTCCATTATTTTAATAAAACCTTCTACCTACTTACATAAAACTCAACCAGCCATTAGCTACGTAGGTCCAAAGAAATTTAATATTTTCTATTTATTCTTAAAAATAAATAGCAATTAAAACTCTGAAGTTGATTTTACTATGAGAAGACAGTGTAATAGTGCTTCATAATATGTATTATATCTGTACACCTAAAAAATTATCTAAATCCGTACCATTGTGAAACCAGAGTATATCATCATGTAATATGAAACTGGTTTCATTTTATTGACCGTGTAAAGCCGAAACCGTTTAAATCGAGAGATGGGTGTACTCGTATTTGGATTCAATAATTAAGTTTAAAATTTATTATTAATGTGCTCTTTAATGGTCATGTATATTATTATACATTAAGTGTAGCAGATATATTTATATATTACAGACAAGATATGATAATATATTCTCCTCATATAATATCAGTTTGTAATTTATATTTATATCTGAGTTAAGAACATAAGCATTAAAATTATTAATGTGTTAGTAAATAATTTTTGGATACCAATTATTATTGACTTTTTTTACAGACACCGGATCGCAAATGGCTTATATTTGATGGACCTGTCGATGCTATATGGATAGAAAACATGAACACAGTGCTTGATGACAATAAAAAGTTGTGTCTGATGAGTGGAGAAATAATTCAGTTGGCACCGACTACAAATCTTATTTTTGAGCCTATGGATCTTGAAGCGGCATCTCCAGCTACTGTAAGAATATAATAAGAATAATAACAACCGCTTTTCTTAATTAGTTTGTATATCTTCCAAATTTTATAATAACGTTAATCAGAAAAACAAATAAGGGTAGAACCTAATTTAATTTCATATTACTTTTTTAAATAGGAATTAGATTTTTTAAAGAAATTCATATTCCATCAATGATTTTAGCAATGTAAAATGCAAAATTTCGTTAAGACCTAATCTTTCTCTGATACATAAAACAGAATCACTAGAAACCACAAAGCATCATTACAATAGTACACTTGTCGAATTGTGTGCTTAAATTTTTAAATGCTTGTTCTTGAATTTTATAAATAGCATTTTTACAAAAAGCAGCAAAAAATAGTATTTGCTGTTTAATATTTAGGTTTAACACAAAGGACAGAGACCAAGTGGAAGCTCTATCAGGCTTGTCCTGGTAGTACCAGTGCTTCTTCCCAGAGCGTTCCAGACATGCTCAACAGGATTCGGATCCGGAGACCTGGCTGGCCACTCCCTCCTCTGGATATCCTCATTCTCGAGGTAATTCTTGACCAGCCGAACCCTATTAGGACGAACATTATCGTCCATATAATGAACTCAGAGCAAGCAGCACCCTTGAAAAGCCTTATATATGGCTAGGGAATCTACTTTATGTACCTTTGAGAACGCATGGTGACACCGTCAAAGACATGAAATGGCATACAGCCATCCAATATTATGGCTTTCTACACCAGAAGACCTCCTCCTTCAGAGTGTCCTGGTTCCCAAATGTTGTGGATATGGTTGCACGTTCTCTCTCCATTGAAGTGCACATGCGCCCACTGCTGTTTGGTCCAGGTGTGATGCTGCCTGAACCAAGTCTTCCGATCTCTTCTTTGGCAGGGTATGGGGAGGCTTCAATAGGGGCTGAAGGGGAGATGAAACCGTCAGTGTCTTGGTTTTTAGATCCTGTTCGCAAAATCGTATGGATTGCCAGTTCTCCTTGACACCATTGTGCAAGAAGCACAGGTGAGCTTGACACGAAACATTATTTCCATGACACCCCCCAAACTTTCCACTATTCAAGATAGTACTACATTATACAGAGGGTGCCACGTTATGACCCATCCACTGTCTAAGCATGCCTTCACTTTTTTAAAATAACATAACTGCAGAGAAAGGACCTGTTATAATGAGCAAGACATATAAGCTGATAGAATCAGATTCGTCTGGTTGTCTAATCATTGAGGTGTAGCGTGAGACTTTTGAATTTTGCGCATTGCCTAAATATAATAGCCAAACATTTCAGTGAAATTTCCTTCTAATAAAATGCCAAACATATACAACACCAAGACTTTGTTGGTTAAATTTTAAATTTAGAATGCCAATCTTTGAATAAGCCTGCCTAACATTTTGGACTGGAGGGAGTTATTGTGGTGGAGACTCCAGAGGCTTTTCCATCAATAAGCCAGCTTAATTAGGGATTCCACTCTCGTTTAGCGTGGCCCTCGACTCGTCCTTTCCATCAGGGCTGCCACCCTTAGGGCCCCAGAAATACCAGCCAGCCGGGACCCCAACTTCTTAGAGGTTGCAGCGGAGAGGCTGCAAGACTGGGAGCCCCAAACCCAGCCCACAGAACTCTCATACACTCTCCATTGGGGCTGCGACCTACTGTGGCACGCCAGGAACACTTACTGAGCAGGGACTCCAACTTCTCAAAGGTATCCTAGACTCCTCCACCATCTTTTTTATTCATTGCCTTCTGATCCGGGATGCCTAAAGTTCTCATGTGGAGACTCTTAGTTTGGCTGTTCCATCAATAAGTCCGTCGACCGGGGATCCCACTCCCAGTCGCGAGCCTTCAACTTCTACCTCCCCATAAGAGCCGACTCGCGGCCCCCCAGTGTACAGACCTGCCAATCACTTCAGGGATACAACCGAAAACTTCTCTGATGCCAGGATGAGTCCTCCTAGGCCTTTTCAACGGACTCTCCACTTTACACATCTCCATCTGGTTGCTGGCCCATGTGCACGCCAAGAGGACTCCCAACGTGCAGATCTGCCACCCGCTTCGGGGCTGCAATCGAAAACTTCTCTGATGCATGGCATCCCCTTCGGGTTGCTGTCCCGTGTGGATGCCACAGACCATCAGCCAACCCTACTTACCGTAGGTCCCCCCACCACGACAAGGTGGTCCCCACTCGGGGGCGGGGGATGTGAGCTTGACAGTGAATTGTCCGCCTGTCATGTCCTCTTACCTCTCGTTGTTAAGGCCAAATATCGGTCCTCCTGGGATGTTGTAAACTTTGGGCTGCCTGGAACTATTTATTGAAACATATTCCCGGATAGCATTGCCATAGCTTGAAGACGACATCCAAGAGATATCATTTGCTCTGGCTTCAGTAGTTTGGATCTGTCATGCCAATATCCTACCAATGATTATCCTCCTCTATAAATCCTCCAGGTGACCTCGAGTGTTTATCTACATGTTTTCCAATATCCCTTGCTAGTTTATGGGCTTTGGAGCATGTGAGGTACAATATAACTAGCACTGTATCTGCATTCCCTTTTACAGTGTGTTTTATGTGCGTGGACAATCGCATATGGAAGTTTTTTACTTTGTGGGTGGGTGCTGAATAGTAGAATTTTTGTTTTCAGTTGCCTTGAAGAAAAATCTTACAACATCAATAACTGATCACATGTATGTTCTGGGTAGTGGAGGCTTTTTATATACATATATACATTCGAAGCAGTGTATGTAGAGGAAACGTGTTAATTTTTAGCTAACAAATTAGGTTTACCTTGTTTAAAACTGTAAGTGACGTGTGTAAGTGACGTGTCAGATATTTTTTCGACGCTATTTAAAAATAATCTCAGGTTCAGCACCCATAAGTAATCCTGGATATGCGCCTGATCATACCATATGTTCCAGTCTTAACGAATTATTAAAAACTATTCGAAAATTAGAAAACAAAATAGAAATAGTTTACGACAGTCATTATACAAGCTTTTATTTGGCACCAAACTCGTAACTGTAAGCCTTCGCGTTCCGATGATATAGTTAGAACGACTTTCATATTTCCAGTTTTTTAGGGAGAAAGAAAGCATTGGGGCAAAGTATTCATTGCCCACGACATTCCCGGTTTCAGAAACTTTCACTCAACATATAGCTCGTTACTTTCGGCACTCGCATTTAGGAGATATAGAGGAAAAATCATTTTCTCATTGTCCCACTTATTTAGCGGAGAACAAAGCACGTAGGGTCAATTTTTAATAGCCTACGGCATTTCCAGCAACTTTCGTTCGACCTATATCTTGTTACTTTCGGGATGAAACAATGTTTGATGAAACAAATGTTTTGCATTTCCCCTTTTTTAGGGGGGTGGAAGGCGCGAGGAATCACCTTTTCGTAGCCTACGACATTCCCTGCTTCAGAAGATTTCATTCTATGTATAGCTTGTTACTTTCGGCCTTCGCGTTCTGGAGATATAGCGTAAGAAAAGATTTAACATTTCCCCTTTTTTTAGGGGGAAGAAAGCACGATGGATCAATTTTTATAGCCTGTAACACTTGTTGCGTCACAAGCTTTCTTTTGGCACATAAATCATTAAGGTTCTCCATGGCGTTCGAAAGATATGTTGGATCAAAGTTTTGTCAAATCCACAAACCGACCAACCGACCAACCGAGAAATGTGAAAGCCAAAGCAATAGGAAGATAAGTAAAAAAAATATAAATTAAAAATTTTAAATTCCCATCTTTCTATCGAGCTCCAAAAAGTAGATGCAATATTGATAATGCAATCGGTCACTGTGTTCTTAATCACTTCAAAATAAGGTAGGGTGCCGGTAATCTTGTCGAGTAGGTAAATCAGCTCCCTATCTTCTTTCGAAGCGAATACGAACTCAGTGACCGATTGCACATTTTCTACTTTTTTAGGGCCAACGTAGGAAGATATATATAATTTAAAATTTTTAATTTATTTATATTTTTTGTCACTAAAAATACCTACCTTCAAAAGCTTTCATTTGATATATGATTCATGAACATCGACCACATTCTTCCTTCCTTTTGGAGCTTGAGGTAGCCCATGACATTGGAGACGTCATAAGCTTTAATTTGAGATACGACTCGTTACAGTCGATCCCGCGAAAATCTTTCCCCCCACATTTTATCAAGAAAGAATACTTGGGGCGAAATTCTAAATAGTTTACGACCGTCATTATACAAGCTTTCATTTAACAACTGACTCGTAACTGTTGGCCCTCGCATTCCGATGGTATAGTAGAACGACTTTCAGATTTCTGTGTTTTTGGGGGGAAGAAATGGGGGGTCAATATTTTATATGCTACAACACTTCCCGTCTCAGCAGCTTTCATTCGACACATATCTCATTACTTTCCACACTCGCGTTCAGGAGATATAGAATAACAATGATTTTCATTCCCAGCCCCCTTTTTAGGGGGGGGGGGAGAAAGCACGGGGGGTCAATTTTTCATAGCCGACAACATTCCCTGCGTCAGAAGCTTTCATTTGGCATATAAATCATTAAGTTTCTTTATTGCGTTCGAAAGATATCGTGGAACAACGTTTTGCCAAATCCACAAACCGACCAACCGACAAATGTCACAGCCAAAAGCAATAGGAAGCTAGGTATTAAAATGAGGACACTGATATGATTCACAGAGTTGGTACTACATTGTTTAATTTCGAAATATCTCATGTACTTTGTTTTATTTCAAAAGTGCCATCACTTCAATTACTTGCAACACTAGAATCACAGTTACCAAGTGGAAATCGACATGAAATCCTTTGGGTATGGTGCAAATTGTATAAAATCATATATTAGAATTGACTCACTTCAACTGGAGTATTACTACGAACCAAAATAAACCTGTGTACATTCATTTCATTTTACAGAAGCCTACCAATCACACCAAAAAGAATATGGTGATTGATCACAGTTCACGCGAACAAATTCAAATCCGAGCGAATAGTAAACAGTTTCAGGAACAAGAGTTTGAATGCAATTTTGAACCCACCACTTTATATTATGTGCGAGTTTGCAACGGCTTTTTAGCAGAAAAGAATATGGATATCGACTCTGGAACCTAAGTCAATTACCAATATTTTATGACACTATATTCAATATTTCACTTCGATGTCAGCAAATACAAATCACGTTTATATGAAATATCAACAACCGAAGAGATATAAATAAGATTTAAATTAAATATAATTGTCAAATGAATTTTATTATGTATATTGTGTAATAATCTTAGAACGAAAAGTGATATTGAGCCCACCTGTACGAAAAAATTAACTTGGACCGGTATGATTCCTGAAAATTTCCCGCATAGCACGCATTTTTCAATACCTCAAACAAAATTATATTCATACGTATAATTTCGCAAATTTTAAAATTTTATATATGTACGCAAAGGTAATGACAAAAATTATCTTAAAAAATGTTGAAAGAGAAACAACAACAAATTCATTACATTTGTCATGAAATGCTCAAAACTGGGAAAGACGGTATATGCTGTTCCATATGGATAATGTGTTATAATAATGCTTTTTAATAAACCGAAATTTAAAATAGTGAAACAGTTTCACTCTCAAGATTTCTTTCCTCTTCAAAAAATGGCTCCCTGGATGTTTTGATTTTTTTCTTTAGAAAAAAACTGGGAGGGATTTCTCTTAAACGATAAGAGCTATGATTACCAAAAATGTAACTTTCCATAGGTGATCTAGTGGTTAATACGCCTGTCATGCTTTTGTGAGACCTGGGTTCGAATCCCAGTCAGGACAACCAATTTTTATTTTCAACTCGATATTTTCTAGTGTTTATTGTCTACAACACGTTTTCCTGTAACAATTTATACAAGTAGTGATTTGACTCCCATCTTTCTTCCTTCTACACAAAAATTCGTTCTCATTTAGAAGAAATTGCCTGTTACTAACAGGTAATTTCTTCTAAATGAGAACGAATTAGATATACAGCTCCCTCTCATCCTCGCTTTAAGGAATATGAAGCTTTTACCACCCCAACCTCTTCCCCGCGAAAAAAGACCCTATATATAAAACAGAGAAAATAATTTTTCCTGAACGGTAAGAACTATTTTCACCGAATTTGACATACGGCTTACTCTCATCGTGGCTCTAAGCAAGGTTTACCCTTTTGAAAATAAAAGTATATAGTAAAAAATATTTTTTTCATGCATCTCTTAAAACAAAAGTTTTCATTTCGCTGAACCTTCTCGGTAATGAGGGGGAAAATCATTGCTGTCGATACAAATCTCTTGAACTGATCACATTCTACCAACTAAATTTCGAATTTATCGAATAAATAGATATTTTACAATATTTCTTTAAAATTTTGCATTTTAAAACTTCCACCGTTAGAGGGCGATAGTGAGGTATTTTTTTTTCGGCCTTTAGCATTCTCTACCAGTGAAAATTCGAACTAGTGGATGGTTGGAGATATGAAAATAAAAATATTTTACTAGTATTTTCAGTCATATCTGAAAACGAAAAGTTGCGTTTTACCATTCCCACTGGGGGTAAGAGGGTTGATTATTGCAGCCAATGTAAAACGCTTGACCAGCATACATCCTACCACCAAAATTTCACATTTCTGACACGAATGTTGTAATATTGTAATATTTGTTTAACGTTTTCGCGTATTCCACCTTTAGTGGGCGCTATTAAGCTATTGAGAGTTTCGAAAATACGAAAGGTAAATATTGCATCAATATCTGTCCAAAATGATGAATAATTTTTCATTTTTCTCTAGAAACAAAAAAAATTCGCATAATCGGTTAACTAAGTGTCGGTTTGGGTTGTTTTACCTCTGAGCGGCACTTTTTTGCACACCATGGGCTAAATGGCCAGGTCACATGGACCCCGAAGGCTCAGAGAAGGTTGGGGGAGGAGACCCACTGGAACAGCTGTTGGGAGACAGATGGTAGCCTCCCGTCAAGACCATCCAGCGTGTTCTTTAACGTGCACAGGGTATGGCTCTCCCGCACACGGGGCCACGGCTTAACGTCCCATCCGACGGACGGCAGCCTTTCCAAGCCCATCGGTGTCCCCTACTGACCGTGGGCAGGGCGGGGAATTTTGCGGAGATAAATCTCAAAGCTGACCCAGCTGTGACTCGAACCTGGGAACTACAGATTACAAGCCTGGCGCGCTACCGACTGATTCAACCCCGCCCCAACTAAGTGTCGGATAAATGAGGTTCTTATATAAGTCGATTAGGGCATTTATCAGATCTGAATATTTTTTCACTTTTTTACCTAAAAAAATTCAGTTATTTTGTGATAACAAGCAAAAAACGGAGATATTGAAATATATCTGATATTCCCAAATAGTTACACGGATGGTTGCGCTGTTTCTGTGAAATCCATTCGTTACAATTATGTGTTTTGTTGAGCAAGTAATGGGAGGATCTAAGCGAAATTGCACCAAAGTATAGTAAAGGAGTGGGCTGAAAAATACTGAGGAAAAATGGGTCCTAGCTAGTGTCGTTTAGAAAAGATTCAAGATACAACATCGCCTGCGTCAGTGAGAGACTAACACGACAGAAGCTAACCCTTCATTGATTGGCTACTACTATACACTCTATATTATACTCTTCATAAAAAATTTATTACTTTAATTTTTTAGAACTTGGTAACAAAACTGTTACAAAATATCTGTAATAAGCTATTTTCATGGATTTAAACGCAAGAAAACATAATTTTTTTTCTAGAAAATTCAAAACATTGTATATGTCAGTAGTAAATAATCACAGGATAAGTCCTGCAGATATGGAACTCATGAAATGAAGAGCTGAAAAAAATTTGGTTTTACCATGAATGGGATTCGAACCCACCATGTCTACAGGACTTATCCTGTGATTATTTACTACTGATTTATTGATTTAACGCCCTGAGCGTGAGTGACAAATATTAATTCCATCTCTAATGAGGCAACAGAGTTGTACACTTCCTGGATAGATGGCGCCACAAGTGCGAATCAAATAAATAAAATCCGGAAGGTTTATAAGGTCACATAATCTGAGAAAAGGTTAGCCATTGGTGGTGTAGTGGTAACCCGATAGCACATGCAATTGCGCAATACCACTCTATGTGCCTAGAGGCATTAGAGGTGTAAATTCAGGCTCTGTAGAAAAAAATATTTTATAATGTAAAAGATAATAATTAAACCTATAATACAAAATCAGTTTTTATACTTAAAAGCAGTTTTTGGAAACGGGGGGAGCCAAAATTTCTTTTCACCCGGTATCATATTTTTATTCTTGCACCGGCTCTGCACTGAACATCATCTACTCAGTGACATTTGCTCCACTACAATAATGGTGAAACTTACTTCTACTGCAGTACTCTCTTCAGTGAAAATATCTTCAAGAAAAAGGTATTACTTTTACCTATTTTAGCCTTTCAACAACGACGCTTCCCGAAGGAACTGTACACCACCTTGAAGATGACTGTTGAGTGCAGTCGAAAGCGCCCGCTACCACAAGCATGTAACTAGTACATCTCACTGCTTCGTTTATATGAGAACATTCCGAGCACTTGTCTAAATAAATCTAACTGACAGAAAATGCGTTATCCATTCTTATGAGGTATTGTAGTTGTCAGATACAAAAATATTACTCTACAATTTATTTGAAAACTCGATTAAATTTTACTATCTGTTGTGTTTGTATGATTCATTTGTTTAAAATTCTGCTGGAAGCACAGAAAAGCATGAATATCACATTATCCTAAGAGGACATGTTCACACATCAAAACATGTTCTCTTAGGATGATGTGATATTCATTCAAATAATAATGCTTTTGGGTTTTTACTATTCACTTACAATACAAGTTTAATCAACATTAACGGTATAATGATGCTTTTGCACAGTCGTGCAATATATTAAATTTAGAATATTGAATTTAGGCGAAATTAAATTATAATTAAATTAATTCTTTGTCAATTCTACTTCATTTTGAAAGGATCCCACTCAAATCTATACAATACAAACATTTGCAAGCTTCTTATTAGATGTCTCTTTTGATTACTTTTTCTCTGGCTTGCCAATTAAAAGTAATAGCTTCTGAGTTTCAGCATATGAGGGGTGGGGTCTCGTTTTGCAGCTCACCAGACTACTAGTATTCTGATGTTACCAGGCTCCCTTACCTTGCCCTCGGCGAGAAAAGGAACACCGTTGGGCTTGGAAATACCGCTGTTCACTGGATGAGACGTTAAGCCGTGACTCCGTACTGAGGTGAACCTTACTCTGTGTAGGTTGAAAGGCATGCTAGAGTATCTTAATGGCAGATGTCCTTCTGTTTCCTAACAACTGTCCAGAAAGGGGACCCTGTTGGGCTTGGAAATACCGCTGTCCGCTAGATGAGACGACTCTATTTTAAATAACAATGATGCCTTTAATCAAGAGCAAACACAATGATAACACTAGACAACAAATTGAAACTTTTTTTTATAACATTGGCCAAATAGGATGCTTTTAACTAATTTTGGGGTTCTGAATTCAAGTATGGCTGTGAAAAATCTGCATCACGTCCAGTTTTTTTAAATTACGGATTGATGTATTAAAATTTCAATGAATACGCATATCTGGAAAATGAAAATAAATGTGACTATTTTATTAAATTGCAACTTAAAACTCATTAATTAATTGCATAATTACAGTGAAAAGAATTAGAAACATCATAGTTATAGACCACAGAATATAAAGTAACAAATGAAATAATATTGAAACGCAAAATAAGAAAGCGTTGGTAAGGATCTTTTATACTTACAAGAAGTTCATTTTTGTCTTTTATATGCTGAGGTATCATCCTTCTTTAAGAACCAGCAGTAGTCACCCATCATTGCTGGGTCCCACCTGCCTTGGTAGTTCTCCTTCATGGTTCGGATATCCTGGTGAAATATTTCTCCTTGCTCATCACTGACAGCTCCTAAGTTCTTGAGAAAGAAGTCGAGATGCCAGTGCAAGAAATGAATCTTCAGAGACATTCGGCAGCCACAATTTTCATAGTTTTTGAGAAGATCTTGAATGAGCTGATGGTAGTTTTCCTCTTTGTGATTTTTTCCTCTTTGTGATTCCCAAGAAAAACTTGGACCACAGACGTGAAGGATTTTCATGCAGCGCGCTCCTCCATATTCAGTTTTTCTTCGAAGACAGTATCATTCAGTAGCTTCCTGATCTGAGGACCAACAAAGATCCCTTCTTTTAATTTGGCATCACTTAGTTTTGTAAAAATTTCCTTCACTGCAAAACCCTTTACCAGTTTTGTCCATAACCTTAACAACGTTTTTTTTTATAAACCCCAGTTTGATGTGTAGTGGTGGGAGCGGAAATCAGAGGGGTCAACTAGAGGCATCAACCTCACATTTTTCTTTCCAGGAATAAAAACATCTCTTTCGGTCCAGTCTTTTGTTTTGTAGTGTTCTTTTCTGGCCTTACTGTCCCACAAACAGAGAAAACAGCAAAATTTAATGAAGCGTCCATGAAGCCCGCGAGCAACAGAGATATGACTTTTAGGTCACCACATATTGTCCACTTAAACTGGACATTTTATAGCAGTGAATATTTTTTCCGTGCTTCCATAAGTTTCCTTCATTTCCACAGCGTATGTCACTGTAATGGAAGGTTTTTGGTTTCCTTTATGTAAAAAGACGGCTTTTAAGCTGAATTTTGACAAATCTATAAATATACGTCATTCCTTAGGGTCGTGAGTTGTTGCAATATCAGCCTTGAAATATCTGTGCAGAAACACAAACTATCTTGCATCTCGTAATAAGCAGATGAAGCCCAATTTCTCTTTCTGACCAGAGAAACTCTGGTACCCTTGGCCAGAAGATTCCACTTTCGAAGTCTTGAACCTAAAACTTCAGCTTGTTTGGGAAGTCCTAGATCTCGAATAAGATCATTTAGTTCATTTTGCTGAATCAAATGAGGCTCATCTAACTTTTTAGGGGTGTATGTAGGATCAGGACCTGCGTGTGCATCAAAGTCTTCTGCTGATGAATGTGAATCCATCTCCTCCCAATTGGTTGAGGGGGAGGCTCAGTCGGTAGCGCGCCAGGCTTGTAATCTGTAGTTCCCAGGTTCGAGTCCCAGCTGGGTCAGCGTTGAGATTTATCTCCGCAAAATTCTCCGCCCTGCCCACGGTCAGTAGGGGACACCGATGGGCTTGGAAAGGCCGCCGTCCGTCGGATGGGACGTTAAGCCGTTGGCCCGTGTGCGGGAGAGCCATACGCTGTGCACGTTAAAGAACACGCTGGATGGCCTTGACGGGAGGCTACCATCTGTCCCCCAACAGCTGTTCCAGTGGGTCGCCTTCCCCAACCTTCTCTGAGCCTTCGGGGTCCATGTGACCTGGCCATTTAGCCCATGGTGTGCAAAAAAGTGCCGCTCAGAGGTAAAACAACCCAATTGGTTGGAGGTGTTGTTATAGGAAGATCTTTTCCATGACGAACTTGCCTTATGGCTGTAGGCATATTTGGATATTGTATTTTGCTTTTGTTCTGTTTTGAAAAGTCCGACACTTTAGAGCGGCGGGGATGGCTCAGTCGGTAGCGCACCAGGCTTGTAATCTGTAGTTCCCAGGTTCGAGTCCCAGCTGGGTCAGCGTTGAGATTTATTTCCGCAAAATTCCCCGCCCTGCCCACGGTCAGTAGGGGACACCGATGGGATTGGAAAAGCCGCCGTCCGTCGGATGTGACGTTAAGCCGTGGCCTCGTGTGCGGGAGAGCCATACCCTGTGCACGTTAAAGAACACGCTGGATGGCCTTGACGGGAGGCTACCATCTGTCTCCCAACAGCTGTTCCAGTAGGTCCCCTGTCCCAACCTTCTCTGAGCCTTCGGGGTCCATGTGACTTGGCCATTTAGCCCATGGTGTGCAAAAAAGTGCCGCTCAGAGGTAAAACAACCCAACCCAGCCCGACACTTTAGTTAAACAAAAATAGCAATCATGCAAGTGACTAGTTTAGTTGGCTCACGCCAAACCATTGGAACTGCAAAGGGCATGAATTTTATCTTATCTCTCAACAATTTACTTAGGCCAATAAATCACAAAATGCTGCACACACGTGGAGCCCATGTTTTGTCCTGATCTCTAACATAACATCCAAAATACAAGTTATAAGCTTGCTTCACAATCTTTGTCAAATATCGACCCTGGAATTTTGAAATATAATTTCCACACACATAACACAACTTATCTGACACATTAATACATCCTCGACCCTGTTTTTGTGCCATTTAAACTCCAAAATTCACTCTTCAATGTACAGCACGTGTTCCTCCTACTCCTACAATGAAAACAACAAGAATGGCAGTCTGAGGTTAGGTTACTGTAACGTGTTTTCTCCCACTTGGTGTTGCCAGACACAAAAAGTAAAATATCTAGTATTCTCCCAGTTGCCTGGAGGTGTTGGTATTGGAAGATATTAATAGGAATGAAAATGACAAATGACATAAAAAGGTGACGTGCTAGCCATTTTATAAAGCCAGATCTGAAATCAGCACCTGAAAAATAATTAAAGGCAGCTCAATTGTTCATGTTATAAAAACCTTGTAAACCAGTGTAATTAGATAGAAAACAACAAGAATAAAATTTAGAAATAATTCGTGTACAATCAGTGGTGCAGTGAAGATTGACCAAAATATTTGGATGCATGGGGTTTTTGAAACATATGTTAGCTTTTTTAATAATACTATACTGCTCACAAAAATTAGGGGATATTTTTATCGCTTCATATTCATTATGAAATATCCCCTAATTTTTGTGAGCAGTATAGTTAATGAACAAATGAATAAACAAATTTCTCATCAAACAACTGCTTGCCCACAAATATCTGACAGGAGTTTATCAGTATCATACGCCATGGAGGATTGTGATAAAAGGGAGACCTCAGCAGAGAGAAAACATTTATGACTTTTATCAGGAGCTTGAACTCAGGTTCATGAAATTAGTAGCCAAACAGGCTGACCACTCCGCCATCGGAAACGCCAATGAACAGTTTCTGAAAATTACGGGATTACTTTCCTCAATTACGGAGAGATTGCACTCATAATTATCCCCCTTCGTTACTGGAATATATATATATCTAATAGTAATACTTGACTTGAAAGGTATAGAACTGCTTTCACTTAACGATTCATCGACATCAGATAACGGAACGGCGTTCCAGTTCAATTCGACAACATCTGCTACCGGAACTGCAATCTAGTTCAATGATTCGGAAATATTGTGTACTGGAACGGCTTTCACGTTCAACGATTCAGAAATATCGAGTACAGGAGCGGCATTCCTGTTCAATGATTTGGGAACATCAAATAACAAAACGGCTTTCAAATTTAGTTGCAGCGCTACTTGTGGTTATTACTTCTCCTACTCAAGTCATCCTTCACCACTGTACATGTCATTATTACATGACCTTCGTAATTGTTATTGAGGTAATAGTCAGGTTTAAACTAGTCAGCTATGATTCCTGATCAGGTCAAGTGTCTATCATAAATAGAGAAATTTATTTGCTAACTTAAAATTTTGCTATCTCCTGAATAAGTAAATACTCATATTTTCCATTCTTTTGATTAATATAGGTGTCTCGATGCGGAATGATTTACTTGGAGCCTTCAGCTTTGGGTTGGAAGCCAATGTTTGAATCTTGGCTAAATATCTTACCACCTGCCTTAACAGATGATCATAAGCAGTTGCTGATTCAACTTTTCTACCACTTCTGTCCACCTTTGTTAAACTTTGTAGTGAAAGTTTCTGGAAAGGTATGTTGTTGAATAAAGAAACAATAACTCTTAACACCAAGCTTTTCTCTGTAAAGTCCAGATTAAATTATGATCTATATTAAAATAAATTACATGGCTTTTCTAAAGACAGAGGTATTGTGCTTTTATATAAGTATTTTGAATATTCTCATTGAAAGCTATCTAAAATGCAATTAAAAAAAGTGGTTAATAAATCTTCATCATGCAGGTCTACGGAGGTCCACCAGACTGCACAATTTTGCTCTCCACACCCGTCTGTCCTGAGCTACAGCTGCTACATTTGGCCACTGTAGGCTAATTCTAGCAAGGTCCTGTTTGACATTGTCTGCCCATTGCATCCTAGGTCTCCCCCTTTTCCTGAAACCTTTGGGAACACTGTTCATATCCCTATTTGCCAATCTTCAGCTATGCATAAGGGCGACATGGCCAAACCAACGCAGTCTCTCTCTGCACAATATGCTGCTCAAAGGAGGTTGCTGACTCCTTCTTCTAACTTCATCGTTACTTACAAAGCCAAACCACCTAATGCCCAAGATACTGCATAAGCATAGGGAATAAAAGGCATCAAGTATCCTGTTATCCTACTTACAAAGGATCATGTTTCATAATCATACTTAACCTTAGAATGAAC
Source organism: Ryuthela nishihirai (assembly GCA_038380435.1). Classification (NCBI taxonomy): domain Eukaryota; kingdom Metazoa; phylum Arthropoda; class Arachnida; order Araneae; family Heptathelidae; genus Ryuthela; species Ryuthela nishihirai. The sequence continues at coordinate 7,048,448 of JAWZYU010000021.1, forward strand.
TAAATTTTATTTTGCCCATTTTAGTCTTTAGATGTATACTCCTATTTTTTCACACAGTCCATAGATTCTTAAAAGTCCTAGCCGCAATACCTTACCTTCTATTTTTGTCATGCTACACATCACTAGTATCTGTTATATAGTTCTCAAGATAATTAAACTGATACACTTGCTCAAGATTGCAACCATTCAAAGCAACTGAAGCAACATCTGCCTGACCAGTTTTCATCACTTTAGTGTTTCCTCTTTATCACCAAACCTTCTCTATTACCAGTCTCACCAACAGCCCTAATGAACGAATTTATCTCATCAACATCATTAGCCAATAGAGCCAAATCTTCTGCATATTCTAAATCAGATATTTTGAAATCTGTAGACCATTTAAGGCCAAAATCTTTTCTTTGCAAAGAATTTCGCATAACATAATCAATAACCAAACTAAAGAGAAAAGGAGACAAAATGCACCCTTATCTAACTCCACAAGCAATACTAAACCAATCGTTACCGGCCTTACCAACTCTCACACATGACTCAGTGTTATTTTAGAGAGTTTTCATTACACTAACTATTCCATATGATCTAGCGATCGACAACAAATTATATCGATCAACAGAGTCAAAAGTCATCCCCCCCCCTGAGGTTTCATGCAGTTTTAATTTAGAGATACCCAAAGCGACTTCATAAAGTGATATAGGGCCACGATTAAAGCCGATAAAGCATCAATCCTCATTACAAACAATGGAAGTAGAAATAATCGTATTTTTTAAACATCTCTGAAGTTCTCAGAACACATAGCCATCACAAGATCCTCACCTTCAATCACCTTACCATGTTTATTTTCAATCCCTGCGCACCTGTCTCTTTCTTCCACTCAAAAACTAACTATCTGGTACAATACTTTGTTGTTGAGCTGTCTAACTGCTTCCTCTGCTTTATCAGCCAAGCTATCAAGCTAAAGATATTATTCTTGCCCGTCATTCTTTCAGAAATAAGTTTCAAAGCATTATATCTCAAATAATTTTGTTTTCTCTATTCCATTTTACCCGAAATAATACTGTTGGTCTCAAGAAAAGCCCGTTTAAACTTATCCCATTCTTCCTCAACTTCAGCAGTAAACAAACAACGTTATCATAATGACTAAGTAGTCTATAATAGAATGCTTTGTCTACATCTCTATCTTTCAAAGCTTCAGTGTTAAAAGTAATTATCTTAACTTTAACACATTTCTTAAGCTTCAGTTGCAAGACACTCTTGACCAGGTAATGGTCAGACCCAATTTCGACTCCCTTCTATGATCTGGCATTTCTAACAGAAATAGTCCATTTACTGTTAATTAAAATATAATCTAACATATTCATATGCAACTCATCAGGTGAAACCCATGTGTATACATGTCCCGATGTTTGTAGTATGTGTTCGTTATTCGTTAACCGATAAGCGTTAACCGTTACGTTAAGTTATTCGTTAACCGTTAAGTTTACTTAATTGTAGGAGACGTTTGCCATTGTTAATTCAGCTACCAATACCAAAGGGACCTTTCACCCCTCCCCAAACGTCAGAGTCAGTACAAACTTTACCAGTGAAATCACCTAGTACAAGAGAAATATCTCCTTTCTTCACAGAATTCAAAATATCTTGAAGCTGTCTATAAAACATATCCTTTTGGTTCTCATCACAGTGTTCTATGGGAGCGTAAGAACAGATGACGTACAAATCTTTAATTTTGGTTTAAAATATCCTGTAACGAATCTTTAATTAATGCAATAATGTACTAGAAGAGCATCACTGGCGCGTCTGCATGAGAAGCAAACCTACACCTTGGAGATACTTACCATCCTCCCTTCCTGAAAATAGGAATTTAAAGTTATTTTTAATTATCTGAGCTTTACCAGTCCATCTGGTCTCTTTTCAAATAAACCGTTTCAAGAGCCATATGACCTGCCTTGAGACACATTACTCCATTTAGGATTGGCGATGCCCAGCTAGCTACGTGAGAGTTCAGGTGCTGGAGATGACCTCTGATAAGATTATCCTTTAGCTGATATAAGATAGGCCATGTCTCTGTTCACTTACGGCTGGCAACCCACAAGCAAACAGAAAACACAGCGGCAGATTTTCCCTCAACAGAAGCCCATCTGTACAGCAAGTCCAGGATCAAGCTGAAAGCCGTAAATCAGTCCAGACTAATAGATTGTAATATATGATATTTTATTAGTTTCATAGTATATAAGAGTATTTATTAACTCATATCAGTGAAACTTAATCTTATTAGTCATATCATATTCCTTGTCATTTTCTCACTCTTGCTTTAGGTTATTATTAATTAGTTGGACTTTAAAAGACTCTGAATAGAAAAATACATAACGAAATTATAACGCAAACAGTTGTTTTGTTTTGGGTCAAAAACAGGAAAAGGGACAATAACTTTAGTAATAAGCAACACACAACAATTTTTACTCTCTCATACGAAATATGAATAAAGTGTTGAATCGTGAAAGAAAACAATCACGCATTTTCTTCGTTTGCATCGTATGAGACTGATGTTCACGAAATTCAGAACACTGAGAAAGAAAGGAGTAAGTTCCGTGACCTTTATGGGCTATGTTTAGTACATACTACTGAAGAAGTGATGAGAGTTTCAAGATCATCAACAGTCGTGCTGGCTGTTGGCCAATGAGAACATTCTGGAAAGGGTGTGACTGGACCTTTCCCACAGGTATTTAAAGGAGCTGTAGCCATATTCAGCTTATCTGTTTTTCTGCAGGTGTTGTTAAGATATGCCAAGCAGATCTCCAGGGAGCGAGTTTGACAGAATCGTAATCATCTGAATAGGAACATATTCAGATGAGCCACACAGCATGAACGTATTGGATTATGATGAGGGGTGTGATCAGTTATGAAAGCATATCCACCCTAGTACAGATCCACACCACCATTACAAATGCTCATTACATCCAAGATATTTTACCACCAATAGTTCTTCTGTACTTACAGACTATCCACACACTCTGTCCCAACTCCATATTTCATAGGACAATGTAAGACACTAGCAGCATCTGCAAACTGTTGAATACATGGAGCAAAACAATGTGCATATCATTCTATGCCCGCTAATTCCCCTGATTTGTCACTCATCGAAAATGTATGGTATATGGTCAAAAGATAGCTGAGGCAATAGCCCCAGACGCATCAAATGTAGTTAAGCTTTGGGCACGTGTGCCTAGTGCTTGGAAGGCTATTCCACAATCCAGCATTAAACATTTGTATGACTCCATGCTTCGCCACATACAGCAAGGGATGAGCTCAGTTATTATTAAACAACTCGGTATGTAACTAACAACTTAATCTGTATGTAACTAACAACTCGGTATGTATTAAGCAACTCGGTATGTAATTAGTTGTCTCCATATTGTAATCATTTATTACTACTACAATAACGCTACATTTAATCCTCAAATATTTGACTGTTCTGATTTGTCCTTCTCGATGTTCTGATTTTGGAGAACACCAGTATATACACTGAAGATCCAAAACATTATGCCACCTGCCTAATATGATGTTGGTCTTCCGCATGCTGCCAAAACAGCTCTTATCCGGAGAGGCATGGACGCTACAAGATTTCTAAAGTTGTATTTTGGTATCTGGTACCAACACATTACCAGCAGATTCTGTAACTCTTGTAAGTTACGTGGTTGAGCCACCGCAGATCGGATATGTTGTTCCAACACAAACCATAGTGCTCGATTGGATTGAATTCTGGGGAATTTGGAGGCCAGGGCAATACTTGGAAGTCTTCCTCATGTTCCACGAACCATTCTCGAACAATCCGGGCAGTATCCTGCAGAATCCTGCTGAAAGAAGGCACTACTAGAGGGATATACCGTTGCCATGAAAGGATGTACCTGGTCTACAGTGATGTTTAAGTAGGTGGTAGACGTCACAGTTTCCTGCACACGAATGACTGGATCCAGGGTTACCCAGCAAAACATTGCCCAAAGCATTACACTTCCCCCACTGTCTTGTTTTTGACCCACAATGCATCCTGGTGCCAACACTTCCCAGGTAAACAACGCATAGGTTCCCGGCCGTCCACATGGTGCAACAGGAAGCGAGATTCATTGGACCAGACGACCTTCTTCCAATCATTCAAGGTCCAGTTTTAATGCTCATATGCCCATTGTAGACACTTTCGATGGTGAATCGAGGCTTGCATGGGCACGAGGCTGAAAATGGGCCTGCAGCTACGCAGCCCCATTTTCAGCAGGCTTTAATGTACTGTCGATTTAATATTGGTCCACAATGTGTGTTTTGACACATTACTCCCGTCACCAGCATTCAAATTATGGGCGAGTTGCACCATAGTATCCCTTCTGTTGGATCGTCCCATACAGGATAGCTTTCGCTCACTTCTAGCATCGATGAGCTGTGGTCGGCCCACACCTTGCCAGCGGTACGTGGTTTTTCCCTTCTTGGACCAGGTTTTGCAGATACTAACCATGGCTGACCGTGAGCACCCCACAAGCCTAGCTGTCTCGGAAATTCTCTGACCCAGTCGTCTGGCCATTACAATTTGGCTTTTGTCAAACTCACTTAAGTCCGCTGCTTTTCCCATCTGAAGAACAAGAACACATTGATTAACAGAGTTCAGTATTATGTGCTATTTATAACAACACCATTTCATGACCTTTACACATCCGTTGTTTACCTGCAGTTGCTTCAATTTGCATAAAGGCACGCTGGTCAAAAAGTTTTGGCTCTTCGGTGTATGTGTTGCTCAAACACAAAAAAAGTAATTTTATTATTATACCTATGAACTTTTCAATTTGAATTAGAAACCCAGAAAGTAGATCCTCGTGACAATTATTAAGGGTATTTCTAATAAAATGATTTTCTGAAGAAAAATGTTCACAAAATTGATTTTGACTATTTTATCAATTTTTTTTCCGATTACAATAAAGTAGCGGAATAACTATAAAGTGAAATAAGCTAATAAAAATTATGCTGCGTATTGAAAAAGTAAATAATTGAAAATTGAACATTGCAGCTATAAAAAAGAAGCTATATTTGTAGTAGCAGGAAAATACTGAAAAAAAAGTGGGGGGGGGGGGGTTGTTAGTCGATAGCAATTCAGACTACTATTCAGTAGTTGAAAGTTTGGAATTTGAACCATTAAGGCATTGAGATTTATCTTCGCGGACCCAAATTCTGCCCTCGGTAAAGAAGAAAATAGAGATGGCTTGGAAGACTGCAATCTGTCTGATGTTACTCCGTATCTCTGTGTTCAAAATAGTCGTACCCTATGCACATTAAAGAACCCCTAGACCAGGGGTCGGCAACCTATTGAAACGGAAGAGCCAAAAGTTACAATTTACAAAATTTCCCAGTTTTTAAAGAGCCACTAAAAATTTTCGTTTTAATATTATAGTATTTGCTTATATATATTTGATTTTTGATTTAAAATAAACGGCTTTAAATACGAAATAATATTTATTCATATAAAAACACAAATATAGATAGTTACATCAATGGGAGCATTGGCTTTGCATGCCTTTTGAAAGTTTGATTAAATCTGGCTTATAACTTGTTGTTTTAAGTTTCAAGCACGACTCTAGATTTTTATTTGTTAGTTGACTTCTAACTTTGCTTTTTATTATATTCATGCAAGAGAACGCTTGCTCGCACGAATATGTCGACCCGAAGATCGTGAGCACTCCATATGCCAACTTCTTCACTTCACTGTAGCATTCTGGAAGACTATTCCATGCGTCGAATATGAGGGCCTCAACTCGCGGCATTTCTTTTAGAGCTGTCCACTTGTGCTGCGCGATGTGCATGCATTTCTGGACCTCCAACTCTTCCAACTTGCTCTTGAGTTCTGTGAACTTGCCACTCCACAAGTCTTTGGTTTTCAAATCCAGCAATTGCATTTGAAGTGATCCAGCATCAACTTCAAATGGCTCAATGTTGATCTCATTTGTATTTGTGTTGAGAGGATTTACTATGAACGCGAGAGTACTTTTGTTTGTTTTGAATTGCTCGAATCTCTCAGCGAATCCATCCTTCATTTTTTTATAGCTATGCTGAAGTAATTCGTGTCAATAGTTGCATTGGTCTCATCGCGATATTGCTTCAAATTTTTAAAATGAAGTAATTTACCGCTAAAAATTACTTTTAAAATGAAGTAATTTTTTTTCGAAACAAACTACTTCTTCAAGCAAGGCGTAGGCTGGGTTGCCCTTTCCTTGTAGTTTTAGATTTAGTTCATTTAGTTTCATTGTGGGGGGCGGGGGTGGCTCAGTCGGTAGCGCGCCAGGCTCGTAATCTGTAGTTCCCAGGTTCGAGTCCCAGCTGGGTCAGCGTTGAGATTTATCTCCGCAAAATTCCCCGCCCTGCCCACGGTCAGTAGGGGACACCGATGGGCTTGGAAAGGCCGCCGTCCGTCGGATGGGACGTTAAGCCGTGGCCCCGTGTGCGGGAGAGCCATACCCTGTGCACGTTAAAGAACACGCTGGATGGCCTTGACGGGAGGCTACCATCTGTCTCCCAACAGCTATTCCAGTGGGTCCCCTCCCCCAACCTTCTCTGATCCTTCGGGGTCCATGTGACCTGGCCATTTAGCCCATGGTGTGCAAAAAAGTGCCGCTTAGAGGTAAAACAACCCAACCCAACCCAAAGTTTCATTGTGGTATCTACCATGAAGTTGAATTTTTGCAGGCATTTGTCTTCTTCCAATTCGGGATGGTAAATACTTTTTTCATTGAGGAATGTTTTTATTTCACTCAAGCACAAAGCAAAACGTTGCAATACGTCACCTCTGGAAAGCCATCGCACTTTATTGTGCAGAAGTAGGTCAGAAAACTGGCTATCTATTTCTGCAAGGAAATCTTTAAACTGGCGATGGTAGAGTGCTTTTGCCAAGATGCTGTTAATAATCTTAATTACCAAGTTCATGACCTCAACTATTTCGGCCGGAAATGTTTGGGCACAAAGCGCTTCTTGATGAATTATGCAGTGAAACGTTAGAATTTCGTGGTTTATTTTTTTCTGAAGAATTGATGTTACCCCTCTATGTATTCCTGTCATACTTCCGGCTCTATCACTTGCTATAGAAACAATTTTATTTATATCGATTCCATTGTCTTCCAAACGTTTTTGCACAGCATTTGCTATATCTTCTCCACGAGTCTGCCCTGAGAGCGGTAGCAATCCTAGCAGTTCTTCTTTTGGACCTTGGGACGACATATACTTGACAAAAAGGGTAACTTGTGCCGTGTCTTTTATGTCGCAAGACTCATCTATAGCAAGTGATAAGGCAGAAGCCAGTTGAATGTCTTCCACTTGCATATGTGTTACATTTGAAGACATTTTAGAAGTTCTATCTTGTACTGTTTTAGCAGATAATGGCAAATCTGTGATTTTTTTCATGATTTCTGCTTTGTTTTTAAAATCACGAAACAGTTCTTCAGATGCACGTATAAAGCAATCTTTGACGTACTCACCATCTGTGAATGGTTTTCCTCTTTTTGCAATTTCTAATGATACTGCAAAGCTTGCCAGATTTACATTATTGGAAGATTGCGCCCAGTTCCTTAACATGGAACTTGACTGTGTTTGATTTTTTTGGAGCTCTTCAACAGCTTTTTTTCGTGCGTCACCGGTTGGATATTTACCAGCAAACTGGGTATGTTTTGTAGTGAAGTGTCTCTCCAAATTTGACTTCTTATTGTGTGCGAGTTTTCCGTGACAAATGAGACAAGTCGGAAGGCCATCTGTGTTGCATATGAACGCAAACGACTCTGTCCAAACCTTATTGAATTCTCGGTTTTCTTCTTCAGTTCTTCTCTTTTTTTTACCAGATGCCATGCTGGCAGCGGAGCTGAAAAAATGATTTTTTTAAATATTACTTAACTATCTAAAACGGCCAACAATTTATTAACCATTATTACTACGTTAACACGATCCTCAGATATATAATCCAATTCTGTTACTGACTTACATACCTTTGAGAAGATAATACGCTTCTAAATCGAATTCTTCTTGAAACAACAAGCGAATAAACACGCAAAAACCGCAAGCGATTAAATTAACACAGATGCAACGTAACGTCGACAGCGCTATCCGAGGACAACTGACTGAAAACACCGCGATGGTGGCGGAGCGGGTGAGACGCAAATGGAATGCAATTGGCTGAAAGATAAACATGGTCACAGAGTCTGATCTCTAGGAACAAAACAATAGTTCAAATTTATCTCATTACGATCATGTTAAGCGTAGCGATATGTAATTAACGATTATGAAAATAGAAGCTATTGATAAATTAGGTACTTAAAAATATATTTTCTTATTTTTTAAGGATTTTGATAATAAATTATTAATTTTTTGCGTATGGAACTGGAGAGCCGCAACTTTACATCAAAAGAGCCGCATGCGGCTCGCGAGCCGCAGGTTGCCGACCCCTGCCCTAGACGGTGTGAGAAGTGGCTGCCATCTGTCTCCTAGTTTCCAGTGGAGCCCTTCCACAACCTTCTCTGAGCCCTCGGGGTCCTTGTGACCTGGCCATTTAGCCCACTCTGTGCAAAAAAGTGCCTTTCATAATTAAAATAATAACCCCAGCAATTCAATATTTCAAAAAAGAAAAATCATGCTGTCTTGAAGCTGAGAGGCATTTTACACCCATCCAGTATTCATAACAATTTTTGATATAACAATGAGAACACTTTTTAGCCTCGTTCAAACCAGTAATTTCATTATTATACTTTCTAATGAAAAAATGATCAACCTTGGTGACAATTTCATAATTTTTCAAATTTGATTGTATATGCTTTGCATATTTAGACTTTGGTCCAATAAAAGAAAGAATTTCACAAACAGATGTATAAACAGCTTTTTAAGATATTTTTGTGTGGAAAATCAGCTAACGATAATGTTATATATTCTTAAATTCTATGCCTCTCGTATTCGATATCCATTTATTATTTCAAAATATCTAGATTTTATGTAGATAAAGCTGCCTTAAAATTTTTAAATCTTGAATATTTAATAGCTGTTTGTTCACTAAAAGAATATGCATAAAAATATTTGTTTAAATAAAAAAGATATTCCCTAGAACGTTTTGCAAAAAATATTCTAATGAAAGATTTGTTATTATTTCTTTTCACAGCACTTATGTATCATTACCAATTCACTATCCATATACTATTCCATGAGATACTGGTCATTGTGTGCCCGTGTGAGTAATGGCACATGGGTACTCCTACCCATATCTGTATCTCGAAAAGTCCCCTCCTCCTGTTATCGGGATCTGAGAATCATGATGTGGTTATAATATAACTTAGGGATTATTAATTTATGCCTATGTGTATAGCATTTATAAAAGGCCGAATGTACACCTCACATTATGTTTCCCCCTCCTGCTCCACTTCCCACTCTGGGACCCTCCAGTGGGAGGAAAATCAGTTCCTGGTGATACGCCCATCCACACACCACACACCTTCACCCACCTCCACCAACCCCCTTCCATACTCTTCTCCACGTATAACTCTCATCCCCCACATTTGCACCCTACTACCAACCAGTATCCGAAACAAATGTGCGCCAGTATACATATGTAAATATATGTCTACACATAATGGCATCAGAGTGAGGAGGCTTTCTCCTGGCATACAAAGTGATTGAAATATTGGTCACAAACACCCCAGAAGACGTAGCATCAGAACATCGAAACTCGAATCCAGTATAGCAACAGATAGTTTGCGCGTGAAGTTTGTATGTTACCCTACGTAACTTCAGGAATAATTACACTGAGACACGTGCTCATGGGTGCAATCATTGAAAACAACTGAAACACAGCCAACCTGATAAATGTTCATCACTCACATCGCAATTTTCTCTCTATTTATCACCAAACCTGCTTTATTACCAGTCTCATCAACAGTTCTAATGAAAGAAATCATCTCCAAAACATCTTTCCTTAAAGAACAAAATCATCAGCATAATCTAAATCAGAAATTTGAAAATCTCTAGTCCATTTAAAGCCAAATATATTTTCCTTGCAAGTGAATTCCTTATAACATAATCAACAACCGAATTAAAGAAAAAAGGAGGAGACAAATGTAACCGTGCTGAACTTCAGTAGTAATGCTAAACTAATTGCTAGAAGCCTTGCCAACTCTCACATATGACTCGTATTATTTTAGAGAACTTTCATTATTCTAAGCTGTCTGCTATTCCATACAATCTCATGATAAATCACAAATTAAGATATCAACAGAGTCAAAAGCCTTTCTGAAATCTACAAAGCTAGTAACTACAGGTCTCTGAAACTCAAAAATTTCTCAAGAATCTGCCTAAGTGAAAATATCTCCTGTATACAATCCCTAGTAGTTCTGAATCCACACTGTTCATCACGCAGTTGCCCATCAATTAATTTTTAATTGTATTAAAAGCTATAATGCAAAGAACTTTATGTGGAACAGAAAGTAAACCAATTCCCCTATAATTATCACAGGAAACTGCAATTATCTTTTTTTTAAATAGCAATAATTGCTTAGTAAAAATCGTTAAAAACAATACTTTTATGATAAAAAATATTTCAAAATATGAGTCAATCATATGACAACAGAAACATTCCAGACTCTAGCACTTCAGTAGTAATTTCATCTACACCTCAGAATTTATGTTTCTTAAATTTAGAGATAGCCAAAATAACTTCCGACTACTAGGACCAAAATTAAATCCAGTAATGCATCTATGGTCATTACAAATAATAGGAGTAGAACTAACCATATTGTTTGCAGAATCTCCAAAATGTTCAGCCCACTAAACCATGATGGAATCCGTACCTTCAATAACCTTACCATATTTACCTCTCAATCACTGTATCTCAAACTCTTTCTTGCAAAACGAAAGATTAACGATCTGGTTCAACTCTCTGCTGTTGTACTGTGTAGTTTCATTCTATGCTTTTCCAGCGAAGCTCTGAATTGAAAGAATTCTTATCAGCTATTAACCGATCGTTTACACGTTTGTTAAGCTCTTTGTTAATCTTTCTCTTATGACTAGTAGGGTGTAGATTTAGATTATTACTACAAATATTTCTTTCAGAAATTAACTCCATACCTTTACTCAAATGACTCTCCTTTGCTCCTTTTTATGCAAAAGAGTACTCTTAGTTTCAAGAAAAGCCTGTTTAAACTGATTTATTTCTTTGTTAACTTCAGTAGTACCCAAACCACAATTGTCGTAATGACTGACTAGCTATCCTATTATGCTTTCGCTCTACCTAGGTCTTTACAAGCTTAGTGTTAAAAGTAAGCACAGCATGTCTGAAGCTTCAGTTGCAAAACAATTTTGATCCAATTTTGGTTCCCCTGTGCTATCTGGTATTTGTATCTGAATTTGTCCATTTGTATAATTAATTTAAAATCGATAATATTTTTATGCTAGCCATCCCGTGAAACCTATGTACACTGCTGTTCATGATCTAAGGAAGTTGAACAAAAAAGCAAATATCTCAAGAAATCGTATTTGGAACTTGATGAAAGTTTCAGAAAATGTTTAATATTTGCATTTAAAATAAAGAATATATCGGAATACTTATTGAATTACATAATTTAATTTTAATTCAAAAGACACATCGGAAAATGTTTCCAACTAGACTCGACTTGTTTATGGATTTGAGCTTGATTATGGATCCTGGACTTGCTGCACTGGTGGGCCTCTGTTGAGGGAGAGTCTGCTGCTGTGTTTTCTGTTTGCTTCTGGGTTGCCAGCTCTAAGTGAACAGAGCCATTGGGATACCTTATATCAGCTGGTGGATAATCCTAATCAGAGGCCATCGCAGGTACCTGAACCTTACTTAGCTAGTTGGGCATCGTCAAGCCTGAACTGGAGTAATGTGTCTCAGGCAGGCCATATGGCTCTTGAAAAAGTCCACTTGAAAAGGTGGTGCCTGAAGTTCCTACCAGCATCGGTGACTTCAGCCTTTAGCGGACGAGGAACAGGTCTTTGCCCCATGCCTGCGATCAGGGGGCTGTTTGATATTGTTGGCCCTACCAATCTCAATAAACCTAATTTCTTTAAAAATCCTACTAATCATTTTCTCTCTGCAGGAACGTGGAACGTGAGGACATTACATAGAGATTATTCTCTTGATGTCCTCATGCAGGAATTCCAGCGCTATAACCTAGATATTCTAGGCTTGCAAGAGACCAGATGGACAGGTAAAGGTGAGATACTTAAAAATAACTTTAAATTTCTCTTTACAAGGAGGGAGGATGGAAAGCATCACCAAGGCGTGGGTCTGCTGCTCAGCAGACATGCTAGTGATGCTCTTCTAGGATATGAGTGCATTAATGAAAGGTTTCTTACAGCAAAATTTCAGACAAGCATTAAAGACTTGAATGTTATCTGTTGTTATGCCCCCACTGAGGATTCTGATGAGGATGAGAAGGATAGGTTTTACGGACAACTTCAGGATATTTTGAACTCTGTCAAGAAAGTAGTATTACCCTTGTTCTTGGTGACTTCAATGCCAAGGTTGGCACCGACTCTGACCTTTGGGGAGGAGTAATAGGCCCTTTTGGTATAGGTAGCTGCAATGGCAATGGGCAACGTCTCCTACAGGTAAGTAAACTCAATGGTTTCAGAATAACTAACACATATTACAAACACCGCGACATACATAAATACACATGGGTTTCACCTGATGTGCTGCATAGGAATGTGATTGATTATATATTAATTAACAGCAAATGGGCTAGTTCTGTTAGAAATACCAGGGCATATAGGGGGGCTGATTTTGGCCTTAAATGGGCTGGAGATACGAAAATTTCTGATTTAGATTATGCTGATGATTTAGCCCTTTTGGCAAATGATGTTGATGAGATGAACTCTTTCATTCGAGCTGTTGATGAGACTGGTAGTACAGTAGGTTTGGTTATAAACAGAGAGAAAACTAAAGTGATGAAAATTGGTCAGGCAGGTTGTGATTCAGTTAATCTGAATGGTTGCAGTCTTGAGCAGGTGTCACATTTTAATTACCTTGGGAGCTACGTAACTGATACTGGTGATGTGCGGCATGAGATTAACAGACGAATAGGGATGCTGCCGGGACTTTTAAGAATCTATGGAGATTGTGGAGAAATAGGCGTATACACCTAAAGACTAAAATTAGACTGTATAATAGTTTGGTTCTTTCTAGGGTTAGTTATGTTAGTGAAACTTGGACGCTGTGTAAACAAGATAACAGGAAACTAGATGCTTTTGATTCTAGATGCTTACGCAGTATCTTGGGTATTAGGTGGTTTAACTTTGTAACTAATGATGAGGTTAGGCAAAGGAGTCTGCAACCTCCTTTAAGCAGCATATTGTACAGAAAGAGACTCCGCTGGTTTGGCCATGTTGCCCGTATGGATAATTATAGATTGGCGAATAGGGTTATGAACATTGTGCCTAGAGGCCTCAGAAGGAGGGGGAGACCTAGGATGCGGTGGGCAGACAATGTCAAACAGGACCTTGTTAGAATTGGTGTACAGTGGCCGGATGCAGCAGATGTAGCTCAGGACAGATATGCTTGGAGAATTAAACTGCGCGGTCTGGTTGGACCTCCGTAGCCCATGGCTGCTTGAGGATGATGATGATGATGATAATGATGATGATGATGATGATGATGATGATGATGATGATGATGATGATGATGATGATGATGATGATGATGATGATGATGAATCGCGATATCTATTAAAGTTAATGTTACTTAGTAAGGAGTATGATTACCCTAGCAAGCAATACAGCTTGCAGAAAGAGCTATCATGCTTCTAATAAGGTTATCCAACAATGCAAGGAATAATAAATTCCACTCCTCTATAAGAGCATTTCTCAGCTCATAAAGAGAACTTATAGGGGGTTGACAATTTGCAACCCCCCCTTCCCAAAGTATTCCATGCATGTTCAATGGTATTTAATTCTAGGGACTTTGCTGACCAATCCATTAACTGGATATCTTCACTCACAAGGTATTTATCCATTATTTGAGCTCTATGTGCTTATCATCCATAAAAATAAATTCTGACTCAACGATATCTTTAAAAATCTCACTTAAGGATGTAGGATATCCTCTCTGTATCTTAGGGCAGTTAGAGTCCTTACTGAGAAGACATGCAGGTCAGTTCAGCCACTGATAGTGATTCCTCCCCAAATTAATAAACCACTCCCACCAAAACGGTCCTTTTCCATAATATTCAGGCGGTGATAACAAGTCCCTCAGTCTCTCCTGATGTATTGGTGCTGAGAATCATAATTTACACTGTATCGTGATTCATCTGAAAAGAGAACCTGGTTCCATTGTTCATTGGCCGAATTAAGGTGCTGCCTGCTCCATTCCGGTCATACTTTCCGATGAGCTGTTTTAGTGATGATGCACATTACAAGCCTTCAAGCATATACAGATATGCAACGGAGATCCTACCAGATTTGTAATTTTCCTCCACAAACATGTCTGCCCTGAGCTACAGCTGGTGCATTTGGCCACTCTATGCCATTCTAGCAAGATCCTGTTTGACATTATATGCCCATCGCAACCTAGGTCTCCCCCCTTTTCCTAAAGCCTTTAGACACACTGTTCATAATCCTATTTGCTAATCTGGAGCTATGCATATGAGAAACATTGCCAAATGAATGCGCACTCTCTATCTCTGCACAAAATGATGCTCAAAGGATGATTATGACTCGTTCTTCTAATCTCATCATTGCTTACAGATTCAAACCACCTAATTAAGATGCTGCGCAAGCATCTAGAATCAAAGGCATTAAGTTTATTGTTATCCCGCTACCATAACTAACCTTAGAAAGAATCAAACTATTTTACAGCCTAAGTTTAGGATTTGGGGTATATGCCTATTTTTTCACACTCTATAGATTCTTAAAAGTCTCAGCAGCAACCCTTGATTTTCTGTTTACCTCTTACCGAACATCACCAGTAATGTTAATTTTCTCGCAAGAAAATTAAACTCATACACTTGATCGATGGCGCAGCCATTTAAATCAACTGAAGCACCATCTGCTTCAGTTGATTTGAATCATGAAATTTAGTCATCTTTTTTCCCTGTTTAACACCAAACCTACTCTACCACCAGTCTTATCAACAGCCCTAATGAAAGAATTCATCTTATCAACATCATTATCTAACAGGATTCACATTATAACATCAAAAATTTAATCAGAAAGTTTGAAATGTCTAGACTAGGTTCTCAACATGGCGTACGGGGTAAAACATTTTTGGGGTACGCCGTGAGAGCTTAAAAGTCGTTAGATCTAGTAACAAAGCAAAAATAACCATTGTTATACTGTAACTATAGTTTTATCTATCTATACAAGGGGTACGCCAGTTACATACACATTCCCGGGGGGTACGTGAAGCATAAAAGTTTGAGAACCACTGATCTTGACTATTTAAGGCAAAAATATTTCCCTTCCAAAGAATTCTACATAACATAATTAATATTCAAACTAAAGAGAAATGGAGACAAAATGTACCATTGTCTAACTCCACTAAAAATGCTAAACCAATCGCTGCAAGACATGCCAACTCTCACACATGACCCAGTGTTATTATAGAGAACTTTCATTACACTAATTTATCAGGTATTCTGTATGATTTAACAATCATATGGAATACCTGATTTCATATGATCGTTTTGATGGTCCATATGATCGTTAGATCATATGGAATACCTGATAACTTATCCTTAAAAATCAACCACAAATTATGTCGATCAGCAGAGTCAAAAGCCTTTTTGAAATTTATAAAGCTAGTAACCACAGATTTCTGAAGCTCTAAACATTTCTCAAGAATCTGCCTAAGTTCAAATATTTTATCTATATATCCCCCATCACGTTTGAGCCACACAGTTCATCATACAGTTGTCCATCAAACATATTCTTAATTCTATTAAGTATAATCATGGGAAGAACTTTACCTGGAACGGAAAGTAAACTAATTCCCCTTTAACTGTCATAAGAAATAGAGGCTCCATTTTTAAAAATAGGTATAATAATAGCTGTAATAAAATCCTTAAAAACAGCACCTTGGTCAAAAAAAATTCAAAATTTCAATCAGCCATTTGGCATCACAAATGTTCCTGCATTTCAGTGATGATTTCATGCGCCGCTGGATATTCATGCAATTTAATTTAGAAATGGCCAAAGCCAACATTAACGCCAGTAATGCATTAATCCACATTATAAACAATGGGAGTAGAAATAATAATATTGCTTAGAACATCTTTGAAATCCTCATCTCACCCAGCCATGAAATAATCCTCACTTTCAACCACCTTACTATATTTATCCCTCAATCTCTGTGTACCTGTCTGTTTCTTCCCACATAAAACATTAACTATCTGGTTCAACCCCATGCTATTGTGCTGTCTAACTGTTTCCTATGCTTTGTCAGCCAATCTATCAAGCCAAAGATTCTTATCAGCTGTTAACTTGTCCTTTACCCGTTTATAACGCTCACTGTAATGCCGTCTGACAGGACTAGTAGGATGTTCTTTCATGTTATTCCTCGACTTAGTTTTTCAGAAATAAGTTCCGTAGTCTTATCACTGAAATAATTTTGTTACCTCTGTTCCTTTTTACCCAAAAGAGTACTGTTGGTTTCAAGAAAAGCCTGTTTAAACTGATCCCATTCTTTCTCAACTTCAGCAGTAAGCAAACCACGATTGTCATAATGACTAAGCAGCCTATCATGTTATGCTTGGGCTATTATCTGAGATCTTTCAGATTTTCAGTGTTGAAGGTAATTTTCTTAACCGTAGCACATTTCTTAAGTTTCATCTGCAAGACACTTTTGACCACATAATGATCAAACCCAATTTCGGCTCCCCTGTATGATCTGATATTCATAACTGAACTAGCCCATTTGCTGTCAATTAAAATATAATCTATCATATTCCTGTGAAACCCATCAGATGAAACTCATGTATATTTATAAATGTCCCGGTGTTTGTAGTAGGTGTTATTTATTCGTAAACCATTAAGTTTACTTACTTGTGGGAGACGTTCCCCATTGCCATTGGAACTGCCAATGCTTAAGGAACTTAAAACTCCTGCTCATAGATCAGAGTCAGTCAGTACCAACTTTAGCATTAAAGTCACCAACTACAAGAGAAATATCTCCTTTACAAAATTCAAAATATCCTGAAGCTGTGTGTAAAACTTATCCTTCTCCTACTCATCAGAGCCTTTGCAAACATTTGAACAGAACTTTTTAGATCCGAAAAATCCTGCCGGTTTCACTATAACGTCAAAATGTCCTTGGTTGTAGAGCAGATGTAAATTATCTTGTGGTTCACGTCCAATAAATATTGGTAGAAAACCGTCGTCGTCCGAATAAACATCGATGTGGAAGGTGCATCGTGACGCAAGGTGTGTCTGAAAGAGTCGGCCGTTTCAAGCTCAAATTGACTACATTCTTCATATCTCAAGAACGGAAGCAAAGTTTTACGTCACTATAATTGACTTGCGGCACAATGTCGCGGAGCATATTTTCAAGCATTGTATGGAACAGGGGAAAAAGTTGTGGGCCTCCACGTTTTCCATACCACCGAATCGAACACTTGGTGACACGAATTGTGTCTTGAACTTTGTAGGGTTAAAGTTCCTCACGTTAGGAACGTATAATATGGCTTTGCCCCGCCATCAGAAGGACAACTCGCAGTGGGGTTGATTAAGCACTGCGATGGGGTAACATCCTCCCCACTAGGCGTCGAACGTGATGAGGACCCTGGCACTGATCCGTCTAACGGGTGAGTCGGAACAAATCAACTGCTAGCAGATGCCTGCCCTGTGGTGTACGATATTTTCCATGCACAACGAAGAGTTTTTCCGCCGCACTGGATAGTTATATAACCATAAACACATATATTTCGAATCCACTTTGTTCTGCGACCACTGAGAGCTACAGACGTGCGTTTTTGACCTCCCGACTTTACCTCAGATACTTTTTTCGCTGAATCTTTGGTTCAGTATTGTTTAGCACAGTCTGTAGTTGCCTTTAGTCGACTCACTACTTTCTTTGCTGAATCTTTGGTTGAGTCTTCACCTGTCTGTTACTGCTTCCTGTTGCTGTTCAAGGGTTTCTCCACCTGCCGTTAGTGTTTTTTATTACTATTGTAGTTTTATTTTTTCTTGTGCATTTGCTTAGACTCTGGGTATGATTCGTACATCCCTAGGATTTAACTGAAAGAAAGGAGGGTCTCTGAGCTCTCCTGATTCTGTGCCCTCAGACCCTGCTGTCAAGCGGAATGTCCCGAGATTGTCGCAGTCCACTGCGGCAAAGATTTCTTGTGCTCGCCTCAGAGGACCCTATGGACATACTCCAGGGAGAGAAGAACCTATGTTGGTTCTCCTGACAAGATGTCTTGCCCCCTCGTGCTCTCTCTCAGTGCCCAGGGGTAAGACTCATTTGAAGTCTCCCTATGCTCCTGCTGCTGACCCCTCAGGCGATTTTTCTGAAGGGCTGGCCTCTCCACTTCTGCTTCTGTGAGTGGAGAGACCTCTTTTACTACTGGCTTTTCCCGGGCTACTTCTTCTCCTGCCAACACGGCGTCCACAACCTCAGTTTTGTCTTATGGGGCCACTGCGGCTGCGGCGGCTATTGCACTGTCAACTGAAAATGACACTGTTAAAGCTGACGCTCCCTTGGCCAGCCTTCCTTCAGCCCCTTAGAGTGTTTCTTCTGAAGGGCCGGACCTCTCCGCTACAATGAGTGGAGAGACCTCTTCTGCTACTGGCTGTGCCCCAGCTACCTCTTCTTCAGTCACCTTGGCCTCCACGGCCTTGGTTTTATCTGATGGGGGCCCTGCGGCTGGTGCTGCTATTGCACTGTCAGATGTGTGTGACAGTGTTTTTGCAGACCCTTCCTCTGCCAGCCCTCCCCTAACAAATATGCTTGAGGTTGAGCAGCCACTCATCGACATTTCCAATATGATGGACATCGATCATAAACTGCCTGAGGACTCTGGTGACGGCTTCTGGACGGTTCTGGTTCGTCATGGTCAACCGTAAGAGGAAGAGCACCCAGCCTATTCCTCTTATAATGACCTCGGCCTTCTTATAGTGACCTCGGCCTCCTCTCATCTCATGAGCTCATACAACCCGAATCCCATCGCCACAGAGATTGTGAAGTTTCTCGGGGCATGGATTGTGGGAGCTTATTACTTGGAGACGGGAAGCCTTCTAATCAAGGTCAGCTCTACCGACCTTGCCGAGAAGCTTCTGTACACCACCTCCATTCTGGGTATCCCCATATCTGCGGATTACCCAGTCTCTTACTGCCTGCCACAGGGCCTCATACAAGGTATTGACACTTCCCTTACTGATGAGGCGATCCTTGATGCCCTCTCGGATCAGAGAGTGACAGCGGTCCGTCTTATGTACTGCTATCTTCCCTCAGATTCTGGGGTCAACAAGATTGTCCTAAGGAAAGTAGTCCTTACCTTCAATGAAATCCCCTACCTGGGAACGTTGTCCTGAGCTTCCACTCGATCGCGGTGAAGCCTCGCACCAAGGCCCCACCTCAGTGTCTGAAATGCCAATGCTTAATGCACATTGCAAAGAATTGCAGAGGTACGGTGCGGTGTAAGCACTGCAGTGGGAATCATTCCCACAAGCAATGCAAGCACACTGGGCCCCTGTGCTAAATGTGGTGGACTTCATGCTGCCACCTTTTCTGGGTGTCGCGCCAGGAAGCTTGCCTGTGAAAAGAAGAGGGAAGCCCTTGGACCTGTGCACTCTTTGCACAGCACCATGGTCGGGAAGGTCCTTCTTCCAAGCTCTGTGGTGACACCCCACCTCCTAAGAAGTCCGCATGCAACAGGCATCTCTTTGACCCCTCAGTCAGCTTTGCGGGTGATGCTGACCACTAGTGGTCAAAGCAGGTGTCATTTGACCACTAGTAGTCAAATGACACCTGCTGCTGCCACGGAGGTAGCGTCAGCAGAGATGCTTGTGCTTGAAGCACAGGCACCTTCTGCTCCTGCTGCTCCTCTGGCCCCCTGTCGTTACCCTTCCTGTGGTGATGCCCTCTGTCTCTGAGGCCCCTTGTGCTGCAGGTACCTGCATGGTGCAGGATTTCGCTGCAACCTCGGCAACGGACTCCTGTCCCATTCAGGCCAAGCAGATAAAGAGGACAAGGAAGAAGTGGGCTGCTCATCGGCCTGATGTGAAGAAGCTCTTCTCTTCTCTGACGCATCAGGATTTCAGGAAGGAGCACAGGGTCACGGTCCTCTTGCCCACCATTCTCTCTCTACTTGTGGGTATCATCAAGGTCATAACTTCCGCACTTCCTGAAGAGTCTCGACCTCGGACTTTGACGATCTTCAACCAGTTGGCCTCCCTCATATCTCACTTTGTGGGCTGCTAGACACTCTCTGTTGACTAGCTTTTCTCCAAGGTTCGTTATTCCCACCGACAATGAGCATGGCCAATGGAATGACTAACATCCCTACCATCCTTCAGTGGAATTGCAGGGACTTCAGGAGCAAGGCTGCTGACGTCTGGAACTACATCAACATCATGCCATTTCCCGTCCTTGCTCTCTGTGATGTCAACCTGCCTGATCACTATGTCTTCAATCCCTATATTTTGCACACAAGCAAGAGTCATGCGCTCTCCCGCAAAGCGGCGATTCATGTGCACTAGAATGCAATGTATCATGCTATTGATCTCACTTTCACTGATGCAAACAGTGATTTCATAGCATGCTGCATCTGGCTGAACAGCCATGATATCACCCTGATATCCTGTTACATCCGGCCTTGCACTGCCTTTCCTGTATCCACCTTACTGGATGTTATTTTGCAGTGCCCTCAACCCTGGATTCTCTGTGGGGACCTTAATGCCCACAGCCCATCCTGGGGTGGAGACATCAGTGATCAGCGAGAAGGATAATGAGAATGTCATCTTGCAGCACAATCTCTTTATGGTCAATGATGGCTCGCCCACGTTCTATCAACCTCCAAGTTCCTACAGCTCCATTGATCTGACCCTCTGTTCTTACAGCATTGGTCAAAGCCTCAGCTGGTCAGTCGACCCTGACAACTGGGGCAGTGACCATTTCCCGCTGCACATATCCTTGTTTCCTAAGGGTCATTAAGCTCCGAGAAGAATGTCGAAGCTTACTGACCGGCAGCTCTTTCAGCAGATCTCGTCCGAAGGACTCGCTGCCATAGATACTACAGATCTCAGCGCAGTGTCAGAGGCTCTCACTGCTTCCTCTGATGCCTGCATTATTATGATCTCGATACCTGGTCATCTTCCCCCTCCGGATATCCACTACAAGTGGCTTCGCACCATTTGCTGCCGAGCTGAAAGGCACGCAGGCCGCTCTGGTAGATTTCCACACATTCTTCATGCTAGAAGGCTACATGGTACGATCAGGAGGTACTTTAATTGGCGTGAAAGGTTCAGGTGGTGATACTTCTGCTCCAGCATCAACATCTTCACCCCTTGTGAAAAAGTCTGGAATTCCATTAGGAACCTGAAGGGGAAGCCACAGCCTGCCCTCCCCTTCCATAACCTTGCCCTGTTCCATGGGGAGGACTTAGCTGCCATTGCTATTGTCTTTCTGTGGCACCTCACCTCTTCCCTTCCTGCTCCACCGGTGAATGATCAGGATACGGTTCAGCAGCCCTGCTATGGGACTGAGCCTTGCTATAATGATCCTTTCACTGCAGGAACTCACCTCTGCTTTTGAGGCTTGGAAGCGCTCATTGGCCTCAGGCCCTGATGGCGTCAGTTATACTCAGTTAGCTAACCTGTCACACCTGAGGCTCTGCTTGTGCTTCTTAGATCCTTCAATCCCTCCTGGACCACCAGCACAGCACCTGAGTCATGGAAGGCAACACACATCGTGCCTACCTTGAAGCAGAGGAAACCTGGCACTGAGCTGTCGTCTTACAGGCCCATTGCTCTATCATCTTGCCTCTGCAAGATCCTACAGAGACTGGTCCTTGGACGCCTGGAATGGTACCTAGAGTCCAATGGCCTCCTCCCTGACAGCCTCTCGAGTTTCCACAAAGGGAGGTGCACGTCAGACAATCTCATCAACTTCACCTCTTCTGCTGATCAGGCGCTGTCCATGGGAGAGACTGCTGTCACTGTCTTCTTCGAAATCCAGAAGGCATTCGATTCCCTGTCCCACTCGGATATTCTCTGCAGGCTCCAGGATCTCGGCCTCCTAGGCAATATCATCCAGTGGATCGCAACATACCTCTCCAGCAGGACTGTTTGCGTGAAGCTGGGCAACATATTCAACGTCTCCCATGCCATCAATCATGGAGTACCTCAAGGGGGTGTCCTCAGCCCGATGTTACAGAACATCGTGCTGTCAGTCGACTTGAGGATAGAGTGGGTATTTCCATTTATGCTGACAATATCTGCATCTGATTCCCTAGCCAGGACCCCTACTATGCTCAGCTCATGATGAAACGAGCTGTGGACACGGTCATAAAGTTCTTCGACAACCTAAGCCTCACTCTTCCCACTGATAAGACTGTGGCCATGGTTCTCACGAGGATACGACTTCCACCCACCTTCCCTGACCTCGTGCTTGGGCCAGATCACATCGAGGTCATCCATCAGCATGAATTCCTTGGTGTGGTCCTGCACAGCAGGCTGAGATGGGGCCTCACATCCAGCATCTTAAGACAGTTGCCACTGCGCAGTGAAAATTTCTGTATTTCCTTGCTGGTACCCACTGGGGTAGTTCCTGCAAGACCCTCCTGGTCTTGTGCCGACACTTGATCCTCTCTCGCATTAACTACAGTGGTCACCTTCTGAGCAATGCATCTGCTATACTGCTCAGCAAGTTGACCACTGTCCACACTATATCTCTGTGCCTCTGCCTCGGACTCAGCCCTAACACACCTAATGCATCTGTCATTGCAGAGGCTGATGACATGCCTTTCCACCTGCACTGGAAGAGAGATATACTGTGTCATCTCTCGAGGGTCCATTCCCTCTACTCTAACCATGAGCTTCTCGGGAAGTTGCATGACAGGCCTCACTCTGCGATCGCCCTGCCCGCCAAGGACTTCTATGACCGAGTCCTTCCTGCAAGCTGTGGACGCTCGAGCTGGCATGGACAGATGCTGGATGCTGGTAGTACTCTCTTCCTTGACCTTCCACCCTGGAGGAACAGTTATCTTATAATCAATGTCAGTATCCCTTCTCTTGGTCGAAAGAGCGAATCTGATCCATTGGCCACCAGACTTCTCTCCACCTCCTATGTCACTGAATGATATGAGAGATGTACTGAGGTCTACACCGAAGGATCTGTGGACCGGGAGAGGCAACGTGAGGATTCTGCCTTTGCCATCCCCGATACTGGCTTCGCCAGAGGTTTCCGTCTCCCGCATCTTACTTCCTCCACCTGTGATGAGCTTCATGCTATTCTTGAGACTGCACTTTTCATCCTCAACCTCGAGAGTGGCAACTTTGTCATCCTCTGTGACTGCAAATTAGCCTTGGAAGCTCACCAGAAGCGAGACAGCAAGAGCTGCAACCCCTTCCTCCTCCAGAAGATTGTGAAGACTTGCTCCAAGGTGACTTCTGCCAGAATCACGGTTCATTTCCAGTGGATCCCTTCCCATGTAGGGATACCTTGCAAGGAACTCGCCGATCATACCATGAAGGAGGCGCTGGAGAGTCAGAGGTGTGTAACTAATTATCCCCTCTCAGCGACTGCGAGAGTTCTATCTCACATTTGATGAGCCAGTACCGACTTGCTTAGTGGCAGAAGGACAGAAGCTGTTCCTCATTCAGATATCTGGTTGAACATTCTCTCACTGCTCCTAACCTCATGAATTTCCTCAGATCTGCGGAGACCATCCTTCATCGTGTCTGAGTTGGTGTCATCTACAGTAACTCTATGCTTCACACTCTTGGCAGAGCTTACAGTCCAGACTGTGCCACTTGCAGCACACATGAGACTGTCTCCCACGTTCTGCTCAACTGCTCCCACTACAATGCTGAAAGAGAAGCTTTGTTCTGGGAGCTTTATGCAATCGGAACCACTGACTACTCCATCACCTCCCTTCTTGGCAACAACCATAATGGGAAGCTACAACGAACGTGCTTCTGTATGGTCACTGACTTCTTTCAGATCATTGGCCTCTTCTGCAAGGTCTAATATTCTCTCTTTGTCTTTCTCGAATAGAAACTTTTTTATGAGACATAGTTGAGACACAGTAACTTCTGCATCCGCCATCTCGCACTTCTGTTATGACTAGGGTAGGGAGCCCCTTATTTGGAGGTTAATTTCACATTTACAACACCCTAAACCCTGCACCCTTTAGAATTTTGAATGATGGTGGAAACCAAGATGGCAAGCCTGGGACTTTGATTTATTTCGAATGACGGCCGAAACCAAGATGGCGGAATTCAAAATGGTGGGACTTTGAGTTATTTCGGATTAATGGTGACATCAGGATTCCATATGGCGGGACTTTGAAGGGTTTCGGGAGTTTACGGTCAAAATGGCGGACGTAGGGGTTTTTTAATAAAGGGGGCTAAAGCGTGAGTTATGAAATATGAATTATGAAATATTAACACTAGTAAAGGGGCGTGGTCAGTTATGAATATTAATAAGGGGAAAGTAGTGGGTGTGCATAAGGGGACATGGTCGACGGCGTTAGAGGGGGAAAAGCACTAGTTGGGGATACGTATAATGGGACTATACTACTTAGCATTCAAAGGTTTCTGGAACTTTAAACATTTATCAAGAATCTGCCTGAGTGAAAATATCTGATCTACACATCCTCTACCACTTCTGAATCCACACTGCTCATCATGCAATTGCCTATCAACCAGATTCTTAATTCTATTAAGCACAATCATGCAAAGAACTTTCCAGAACAGAAAGTAGGCTGATACCCCTATAGTTATCACATGAACTGCAGTCACCTTCTTCAAAAATAGAAATAATAATAGCTCTGGGAAAAACCTTAGGAACCATGCTTTTATCATAAAAGATATTCAAAATTTCGGTCATTCATGTGGTAACGGAAGCATTCTGAGCTCTAAGCATTTCCCTAGTGATTTCATCTACCCCTGGGAATTTATGTATTATAGAAATAACCGAGATAACTTCAGATTGTGTTATAGGGCCAACATTAAAGCCACCAATGCATCTATCATCATTGCAAACAATGGGAGTAGATCTAACCACATTGTTTAGAACATCACTGAAATGCTCAGCCCACCTAGCCATGACAGAATCCGCCCCTTCTATAACCATACCTTGTTTATCCTTCAATCCTTGTATGCCCGTCCGTTTTCTACCACACAAAACATTAACTATCTGGTACAGCGCTCTGCTGTTGTGCTGCCTAACTGCTTCCTCAGCTTTGTCAGCCAAGCCATCAAGCCAAAGATTCTTATCAGCAGATAACTGATCCTTTACACGTTTATTAAGCTCTCTGTAATCCTTTCTATTAAAACTAGTAGGGTACTGATTAAGGACATTCCTGCAGTTCCTTCTTTCTGAAATAAGCGGAAGTGCCTTATCACTCAAATAATTCTGTCTCCTCTGCTCCTTTTTCCCTAAAGAGTACTGTTAGTTTCCAAAAAAAGCCTGTTTAAAATGGTCCCATTCTTTCCCAATTTCAGTAGTAAGCAAACCATGACTGTCATAATGACTAAGTAACCTATCATGGTAAGCTTTGGCTATAACTGGATCTTTCAGAGCTTCAGTTTTAAAAGTAAATTGTTTAACCCTAGTACAACACTTTTTAAGTTTAAGTTGCAAGACACTTTTAACAAGGTAATGGTCAGATCCAATTTCATCTCCCCTATATGCCCTGGTATTCCTAACAGAACTAGCCCATTTGCTGTTAATTAATATGTAATCAATCATATTCTTATGCAGCCCATCAGGTGAAACTCATGTGTACTTATGTATGTCGCGGTGTTTGTAATAAGTGTTAGTTATTCTGAATCCAGTGAGTTTACTTACCTGTAGGAGACGTTGCCCATTGCCATTGCAGCTACCGATACCAAAAGGGCCTATTACTCCTCCCCAAAGGTCAGAGTTAGTACCAACTTTGGCATTGAAGTCACCAAGAACAAGGGTAATATCTCCTTTCTTTACAGATTCAAAATATTCCGAAGCTCTTCGTAAAACCTATCTTACTCATCCTCATCGGCGTCCTCAGTGGGGGCATAACAGTAGATAACAAACATTCAAGTCTTTAACACTCGTTTGAAATTTAGCATTAAGAAACCTTTCATTAATGCTTTTATATTGTAGAAGAGCATTACTGGCATGTCTGCTGAGAAGGAAACCTAAGCATTGGAGTTGATTTTTATCTTTCATCCCTAAAAAGAGAAATTTAAAATTATTTTTAAAAATCTCCTTTATCTGTCCATCTGGTCTCTTGCAAGCTGAGACTATCAAGGTTATAATGGTGGAATTCTTGTGTGAGGACATCAAGATAATAAGTTCTGTGCGGAATCCTCACATACGAACTACGTATGGAAAGAAAATGTTAGTGGGATGTTTAAAGAAACAATTTTTTTTTTTTGGAGAGAGAATGCGAACAATATCAAACAATTCCCTAATCATAAACATTGAACAAAGAACCGTTGCCTCACTACTAAAGGCTGAAGCCATTTACATTACATATGAAAACCTCTTGCAATATAGCATTTGACGATGCCGGTAGAAACAAAAGTTCAGGTGCCTGCGATGACCTCTGCTCAGGATTTCCACCTGTTGATAAAACATATACTGTGAATGTATTCACTTTCGGCTGTCAACCAACAAACAAACAGAATACACAGCAGAAGATTTTTTCCTTTGCGAAGACCACCAGTGCAGCAAATTTAGAATCCATAATCAAGCTCAGAGCCTTATTCCAGTCCGGTTAGTATATGTGGTCAGCACCAGGACCCTGTGAGATTCACCACTCCTCAGCAGAGTAGAAAAAATGAAAAGTAGCCATAGTTACCCAGATCAGTAGGCAACACTGATCTGGCAGCTCTTCCATTCCGTTCTCGTCCATAAGAGAGTATATCTTTTGAAATGTACTAACGATCTGCATGACGAAAAGACAAGGTTGGACATTAGGTGCTAGGCCTGGACGGGTCATCAACACAGCGGATTGGTACATCTCTCTTTAAAGTCCATTGAGACTTTTAAGGAGAGGCCAATTTCATTACTTTAGCATGAATGGGATGAGAATTATAAGCGTTCAAAGAAAACTCGGTATTTTAAATGTTGAATTTTTTTTGTCAGTTTTGAATGGCTACATCTAAAAAATTAGTAGACGGAAGAGCAAAATAGTTTTTTCTCTTTAACTCTAAATACTACAAGTATGCCAAAAATAATTGAAATCTGAGAGGCCGACATTTAGAGCTGTGTTGATTTGACATAGAATGAATATTTTTAATGGAAACTCACCGTTCTAATTATGCGCTATATTGATGCTGAAAAGTTGGGATCCCAATTATTATTTAAAACATTCAAGATAAACTATGTAGAAATGTAGTTGCATTTCAAGTATAACTATATTCTTTACTACCTATACGGAACTTGAAAAAATGAACAATTGTGTTTTAAATGCAATTTTTTTATCTCAGAAAAAATAATTTACTTTTGTTTTATAATTTGTGAAAAATAAATTTACTATAGAAACGTAATTGAATGAATATCAATTTTTGATAATGGCATTTCAGGAGTTATCACCGACAACAGAAACAAACAGAGTGAGATCCCTTATGAATCTCATGGATTGCTTGTTCGATGACTTTTATAATGAAAAACGAATTGCTGAAATTCCTGAAGATTTTGTAATTACATATTTGGAGGTATGTGCAAATATTTATATAAATATGTTTTTCATGCCTGTATTGGTTACAAATAAGGAAATACACTTTTAAAATGCCAAAGAGAAGAAATTTCCATTTTTGAAAGTGAAGAATTAATCGGAAAAAAATATAATAAAAACCAGTTTCCGGAAACAATATATGCCAAAATTGTCACTGCAATGTACCAGATTATTTATTTACAATTACGGAAAATACAGAAAAGTTTCCTTCTTTCTGCTTGAAACGTCACACTTTAAACATTTAAGTGTGTATACATAGGTACAATACTCAAGCAATCGTAGATCTGGAGATTTAACCAGACTGCACAATTTGAGTCTGTCAAAAACAAGTCTTTTTGAGCAACAGCTGTTGTATTTAA
This sequence comes from Ryuthela nishihirai, assembly GCA_038380435.1. Classification (NCBI taxonomy): domain Eukaryota; kingdom Metazoa; phylum Arthropoda; class Arachnida; order Araneae; family Heptathelidae; genus Ryuthela; species Ryuthela nishihirai. The sequence goes on from JAWZYU010000021.1 coordinate 7,076,697, forward strand.
TCACAGTGAGCCAATTCTAACACGATAATGTTTTACATTGTTTAAACACCTTATTTTAGGCCTACGTCATCTCCTCTAGTCTTTTCAGAATATATATATATATAAGTTGTCACGATGACCCGATGGGTAGTACTTGACTGCGAATTAAAAAAGAGACCTGGGTTCAAGTTTCGGATAGGCATGACTGTTACTTTTATAATGTTCTATTCCTGTTGTTATATCTGAAATGAGAGCTTCTGACGCCGGAAATATCATGCACTACTTCAAATTGTGTGCCTGTTTCTGCCTCCTACAAAAACGTTTCGTGGGGTCAATTATAATGAGTTGTATGTCGATTAACCTTTTAACGCCCAGCGTCTCTATAAATCCAGTACCTCTGATCTCCCAGACCGGCAGAATTTTGAAATGAACTCTTCCAAACGAAATCCCTATCTGCCCTTTTCATGTCCTAAGGCGTTAGGTGTCGTGGGCAAGATTAGGGAAGATTATGGCCAGTTGATTCAAGCCAGTTGATTGCAATAAGGGAAAGTTGAACACCTGCTCCTTGCGTTTTCAAGAGGGCACATGTCTGAAAGAATGATATATAAGCTAAATTCGATCATTTTAATTCTTGCAAAAACGAATGAACAAAAAGAAAAAAAAACTGAAAGGAAACTCAGATTTATTGTTTCTGAATTTATTTTGTTTATCAGAAAAGAAATACTAACTCAATGTCAGAAGCATTTTCTTTTTCAGCAAATGGTTTTTAACTCTTTACCTGCTTCATATCATTTGGATTGAGAAGACTTGTGAAACATATTAATACACTTATTATCATTTCCTCATTCAAGTTTTGTCATCTTTTATGTTTTGAAAAAAGGTCGTGTGTGATGTTAAATATAAAAATAATTACAGCATGTTTAGGGCTCAGAGTGAACAAATTGTAAAAAGTTTATTTCCTCAGAAGAAACATTAATATAAACCATTAAACCTGGCAATAATCGAACTGTGCCAACATTGAAATTTATCTCGCTAACCCTGACCTCAGTGAAGTTGTATCACAGCATGACTCTTGAGTTATGATAATCTGTCAATTTTTAATCGTGGTTAGGAAAAAAATTTAACTGCATATTGTGTTTTCGAGTTACAGTTCTTCCAAAACAAATGAAAAAAATAAGAAAAAACATGAAAAAGATTATTATCTCTTATGCATTTCTAATAACACCTCAAACTACTCATTTAGCCAAAAACCTATTGAGAGGATCCAAAGACTTTCGAAATTTCAGGATTAAGTTTTTATTCGTGTCATGTCCCCATTTGTAGATCCAAATTTTTAAGAGGCAATTCGTAAAATATTTTTGTTGGATAACTACATATTAAATAAATGAGAAAAGAAACACTGTTGGTGTTGGAGATACGGCCGTCCATCAGATGAAACATAAAGTCTTCCCCTGTGTACACAAAATAATGCCCTGAATGTCCCCGACGGGAGGTTTCGATTTGTCTCTGAACAGCTGTCCGTTAGATTACCTTTTCCAAACTTCTCCTTTAGTGTATTTGTGACGTAGTCATTTAGTTCATTTTGTGCACAAAGTTCCGCTCAGCGACAAAACAATCTAACCTTTCATTAGTTTGAATTTGCCAGGTCAGAGAGCACTAAATTTTGCAAAATGATAATTTTATAATTTGCAAAAAAATATGCTTTATCCGCCAGAAGCGACTGGCCTTTGTATCTCTGTTAATTGGTTTATTACCACTTTACTATTTTAAAATATATAATTACATACTTTCGTAGAACTGTAAAAAATATTTGATTTAATATACAATTTTTACCTCCACTACCATTTATTTAATTAATTCCTTGAAATTTAACTCTTCCCTAAACATGAATTTTTATTACATGTTTGCAGTATATTGAAAAAAAATATATATATATCTCGCTTGTTGATCTCGTTGCACTTTATATTCTTCGATTTCAACATTAGATTCTGAAACTAGTAGATTAATTTCAAACAAACCGCTTCACAAGCCATAAACATTGAAATACTAACTAGAAGCACAACAAATCCTCTCTGACGAATATCGAAAACTGCTTTTCATGAAATGAAAATGGAACTTGCCGTTTTTCAACTTTTACATCCACTAACGGTAGAAATTTGAACTAATGAAGTACTATTTTATTAATAAGTAACAGATGTGATGTAGAGCGATCTTTTACGAACCGCTGGTCAGAAGTAATCTCGCTAAAGAATTAATCGCAATGAATATATGCTACTGATTCTTCATTGATTATTATGTTATTTCAGTAAACAAATTACCTAATATCTAAATATTCCGATATTTTTAATATCGATCCAAATTTTTAAAACAGTGTTTAATTATTTTTTTTAATTGATTTCAACCCAACAACAACAAACAATAAATAATTTAATTTAAATTAAAAATTAAAATAAAAAATATTATAAATTTTAAATTTTTTTGTTTCATTTTTTAAATGTTTTTAAATTAATTTTAAACCTAATAGTTACTGTTCTGAGTAAAAAGAATCGAAGGAGGCAGAGTTATTTGAGTGATAAGGCATTTGGAGTTTATTTTTGAAAGAAAGAACTGCAAGGATATCCTTCATCAACACCCTATTAGTTCTAATAGGAAGCGTTAAAAAGAGCTTAATAAACGTGTAAAGCATCAGGTAACAGCTGATAAGAATCTTAAATTTGATAGGCTTTTCTGACAAAGCAGAAGAAGCAGCTACACAGCACAACAGCAAAAAGCTGTACCAGATGGTTAATGTTTTGTGTGGGAAGAAACAGTCAGGCAGACAGGGATTGAAGAATATACATGGTAAGGCTCTTGGAAGTGAGGATTCTATCATGGCTAGATGTGCTGAGCATTTCAGTGATGTTCTACAAAATATGTTGGGTTGGTTGGGTTGTTTTATCTCTATGCGGCACTTTTTTGCACACCATGGACTAAATGGCCAGGTCACATGGACCCCAAAAGACTCAGAGAAGGTTGGGGGAGGGGACTCACTGGAACAGCTGTTGGGAGACAGGTGATAGCCCCCCGTCAGGGCCATCCAGCGTGTTCTTTAATGTGCACAGGGTATGGCTCTCCCGCACACAGAGCCATGGCTTAACATCCCATCCGACACACGGCGGCCTTTCCAAACCCATCGGTCTACAAAATGTGATTACTCTCACTGTTTATAATGATGATACATGCATTATTGACTTTAATGTTGTTCTTTAAAGTATATCACATTCTGAAGTTATTTTGGCTACTTCCAAAACTACATAAATCCCCAGGGGTAGATGAAATTACTACTGATAATACTTTGAGCTGGGAATGTATCTGCTACCATATGGCTGACTAAGCTTTCGAATATCTTTTGTTGTTTTTCCCATGTATTTTACCAGAGTTATTATTATCCCTATTTTTGAAAAAAGATTATTGTAGTTCTTTTGATAACTATAGGGATATCAGACTACTTTATGTTACTGGTAACGTTCTTTGCATGCTTGTGCTTAATTGAATTAAAAATCTGGTTGATGGACAATTGCCTGATGAGTAGTATGGATTCAAAAGTGAAATGATGAAGGGGATGTAGTGATCAGATTTTTTCACCTAGGCAAATCCTTGAGAAATGAATAGAGTTTCAAAAATCTGTGTTTATTAGCTTTGTATATTTCAAAAAATGCCTTTGATTCTGTTTATCGCCATGTTTTGTAGTTGATCGTAAGTGTAGTTGATCGTAGTATAATATAAAAGGGAAGTTAGCAGTTAATGAAAGCTGTCTATAATAATACTGACTCTTGTGTGAGAGTTTGTAAGGCTTGTAGCAATTCGTTTAGTATTTCTACTGGTCTTCGACAAGGATGCATTTAGTATTCTTTTCTCCTTAGTTTGGTTACTGATTATGTGATTTGGAATTCACCGCAAGGAGAATAATTTGGCCTTAAATGGAATAGGGATTTGAAAATCGATCCATAGTATATACACAGATTACCTGTAGAGGTAGACTTCAAACATCAGTTAAAATATTTTGAAAAACATTGGGCCATGGGTGGCTTCGTTGGTAAATAGTCAAGCTCGTGATATGCAGGGCCCTGGTTCTATTCCCATCAGGGCCATCTTTGAGATTTATGTCCCTAAAACTGCCAACCCTGACCTCCGTCAGTAGGGGACAGCGATGGGCTTGGAAAGTCTGCTGTTCGATGGATGGGACATAAAACCGGCCTGTACTGGAGAGCCATACACTGTGCATATTAAAGCATATTCTGGATGGCCTTGACGTGAGGATACCATCTATCTTCTAATAGCTGTGCAGTGGGTCTTATCCCTAATCTTCTCTGAGTTCTCGGGTCCTTTTAATCTGGTCATTTAGCCCAATTTGTGCAAAAGAAGTGCAACCCAACCCAAATAAACAAAAGAATAGGGATAGCTGCTGGAACTTTTATGAATCTATGGAGAGTGTGGAGAAATAAGCACATACACCTAAAGACTAAAATATAGGCTGTGGTAATAGTTGGTTATTTCTTGGGTTATTTATGGTAGTGAAACTTGAACCCTTTGTAAACAAGATAGCAGGAAACTTGATGCCTTTGATTTTAGATGCTTGCACAATATCTCGAGCATTAGGTGGTTCAACTTTGTAAGTAAAGATGAGGTTAGGGAAAGGAGTCAGCAACCTCCTTTGAGCAGCATATTGTGCAGAGAGAGACTCCATTGGTGCATACCTATAGATGCATACCTATAGATTAGAGAATAAAGTTATGAACAGTGGGCTTAAAGGCCTCAGAATGAGGGGGATGACTAAGGTGCGGTGGGCAGACAGTATCAAACAGAACATCGTTAAAATTGACCCCACTATTCCCAAATTCAGCAGCTGTAGCTCAGGACAGACACGTTTAGAGAACTGAATTGCACTGTCTGGTTGGACCTCTTTAGCCCATGACTGCTTGAGAATTCTCTACGTATGTATTTTTTCCAAACAGCAATTGGTAAGTGCTCTGCAAATTATTTTTTCTACATAAAATTAAGTTTCAAATTTCTGGAATGTTTCATATAAACAACTCCCATTAACAACATACAACTATTAAGAAACATGTATATATTTAATGCAAAATATCAACCCATGTTCATTATTTAAACGCTTTTTAACTTTGGAAAATGAAATTAACTTGACAAGATATTATTATAAAGTCACCCAAAGTCGAAGTCAGCTTACCTTAGTATATTTTGTACATTATAAGACATCTCTTGGGAGAGCCTTCTGTTATTTCGTAAACAATTCTTCTTCTTGGGAAAACTGAAGAAGCTTATCTGATATCCAAGAGTATAATTAACTGTACAAGATGTAACGCAACACTTTTATATCATTATCGAATTATATTAAGAACCTTAAAACAACCGTAAATCAAATGAAATATGCCGATTTTACAGTTCACGTGTCATAGTTCCGTTACGAATGACTAACAAGCTCGCTGTTTAGTCAACACTCGACACCCGACATTACTTTGAACCATTTATACTCACTTCAGAGTTGAAGCGGTAGCTAATGTTCTATCCTTGTGTCTAGGTGGTGTTGACTGAGCCCTTGGTATCCTTGTGATTTATTCTTTTATCCTGTTGTATTTACAAAAGTGCACCTCATAGTTCAAACAAAGTGACTGAATCAAAATATAGTTTCCTTAATATTATTATTAGTTTTTGATTATAACTTTATCTTCTTATGGTTTGGGTTTATTATTTTGAAACTGAAAATTAAATCCGGTATTTCTAAAGGATTTTAAAATTTGAAAGATTGTTTAAACGTAAAAATATGGCTTTTATTATTGACATTTAGAAATAATTTTTTAGTAACCCAGAGAAACTATTTATTGGTGCACCACCTATGTATATAAAAAGTTTTGATTACAGTAAATATTTCGCTTCACGTTCTGTTCTTCGATTGTCTTAAAATTACGTTTTTTTTGCAGTGCAACTTTCTGTTTTCTGCTGTGTGGTCGCTAGGAGCTACTATAAATGATGATGGTAGAAGGCAATTTGATCTAATTATCAGAGGAATTATAAGAGTAAGGTTTTCTTTTTAGAATTTTCGAAATATTAATTAGTGCAAATGTTCCAATAAAAATTTTAATAGTCCGAGTTTCATTTCTTATAATATAAAAATATACCTAGTTCTGACTCCTGGAAATGATAGCGAAAATAGAAAATACATAAAAAGGGAGCTATTTAGGATGTACATATTCCAATGTAGGACACAATAACTTGAGGATACCTATTAATTATATTATAATTATACTTAATAGACTGGACTTGTTTATGGATTTGAGCTTGATTATGGATGCTGGACTTGCTGCACTGGTGGGCCTCTGTTGATGGAGAATCTGCCGCTGTGTTTTCTGTTTCCTTCTGACTTGAATGTTATCTGCTGTTATGCCCCCACCGAGGATGATGATGAGAATGAAAAGGATAGGTTTTACGGACAACTTCAGGATATTTTGAATTCTGTCAAGAAAGGAAATCTTACCCTTGTTTTAGGTGACTTCAATGCCAAAGTTGGTACTGATTCTGACCTTTGGGGAGGGGTGATAGGCCCTTTTGGTATTGGTAGCTGCAATATGGCAATGGGCAACGTCTCCTACAGGTAAGTAAACTCAATGGTTTCAGAATAACTAATACTTATTGCAAACACCGCGACATACATAAATACACATGGGTTTCACCCGATGGGTTGCATAAGAATATGATTGATTATATATTAATTAACAGCAAATGGGCTATTCTATTACAAATACCAAGGCATAGAAGGGAGCTGAAATTGGATCTGACCATTACCTTGTTAAAAGTGTCTTGAAACTTAAACTTGAAAAGTGTTGTGCTAGGGTTAAAAATTTTACCTTTAATACTGAAGCTCTAAAAGACCCAGTTATAGCTAAAGCTTACCATGATAGGTTACTTAGTCATTATGACAGTCATGATTTGCTTACTACTGAAGTTGAGGAAGTATGGAACCATTTTGAACAGGATTTTTTGGAACCTAACAGTAATCTTTTAGGGAAAAAGGAGCAGAGGAGGCAGAATTATTTGAGTGATAAGGCACTTGAGCTTATTTCGGAAAGAAAGAACTGTAGGAATGTCCTTAATCAATACCCTACTAGTCCTAATAGAAAGCATTACAGAGAACTTAATAAACGTGTAAAAAATCAGTTAGCTGCTGATAAGAATCTTTGGCTTCATGGTTTGGCTGACAAAGCCGAGGAAGCAGTTAGACAACACAACAGCAGAGAGCTGTACCAGATAGTTAATGTTTTGTGTGGTAGAAAACGGACAGGCATACAAGGATTGAAGGATAAACAAGGCAAGATTATAGAAGGGGAGGATTCTGTCATGGCTAGGTGGGCTGAGCATTTCAGTGATGTTCTAAACAATGTAGTTAGTTCTACTCCCATTGTTTACAATGATTATAGATGCATTGGTGGCTTTAATGTTGGCCCTATAACACAATCTGAAGTTATTTTGGCTGTTTCTAAACTTAAACTTCATAAATCCCCAGGGGTAGATGAAATTACTACATAAATGCTTAGAACTGGGAATGTTTCAGTTACCACTTGGATGACTGAAATTTTGAATATCTTTTATGATAAAGGCATTGTTCATAAGGATTTTACCAGAGCTATTATTAACCCTATTTTAAAAAAAAGATGATCGCAGTTCTTGTGATAACTGTAGGGATATCAGCCTACTTTCTGTTCCAGGTAAAGTACTTTGCATGATTTTGCTTAATAGAATTAAGAATCTGATTGACACTCAATTGCGTGATGAGCAATATGGATTCAGAAGTGGTAGGAGATGTGTGTATGAGATATTTTAACTTAGGCAGATTCTTGAGAAATGTTTAGAGTTTCAGAAACCTTTGATTGTAGCTTTGTTGATTTCAAAAAGGCTTTCGACTCTGTTGATCGTCATAATTTGTGGTTGATTGTGAAATCATATGGTATACCAGACAAGTTAGTTAACATAATGAAAGCTCTCTATAATAACACTGAGTCGTGTGTGAGAGTTGGTAAGGTTTGTAGCAATTGGTTTAGCATTACTTCTGGTGTTCGACAAGGGTGCATTTTGTCTCCTTTTCTCTTTAGCTTGGTTATTGATTATGTTATGCGAAATTCACTTCAAGGGAAAGATTTTGGCCTTAAATGGATTGGAGATACGAAAATTTCTGATTTAGATTATGCTGATGATTTAGCCCTTTTGGCAAATGATGTTGATGAGATGAACTCTTTCATTCGAGCTGTTGATGAGACTGGTAGTACAGTAGGTTTCGTTATAAACAGAGAGAAAACTAAAGTGATGAAAATTGGTCAGGCAGGCTGTGATTCAGTTATCTGAATGGTTGCAGTCTTCAGCAGGTGTCACAGTTTAATTATCTTGGGAGCTATGTAACAGATACTGGTGATGTGCGGCATGAGATTAACAGACGAATTGGGATTGCCGCTGGGGCTTTTAAGAATCTATGGGGAGTGTGGAAAGGAGTCTGCAACCTCCTTTAAGCAGCATATTGGGCAGAGAGAGACTCCGCTGGTTTGGCCATGTTGCCCGTATGGATAATTATAGATTGGCGAATAGGGTTATGAAGAGTGTGCCTAAAGGCCTCAGAAAGAGAGGGAGACCTAGGATGCGGTGGGCAGACAATGTCAAACAGGACCTTGTTAAAATTGGTGTGCAGTGGCCGGATGCAGCAGATGTAGCTCAGGGCAGATATGCTTGGAGAATTAAACTGCACGGTCTGGTTGGACCTCCGTAGCCCACGGCTGCTTGAGGATGATGATGATGATAAATCGTAAAATGTTGGAAAGGAAAGTTTAAAAAAAAATATTGTGTTCAGTTAAGTTGAAGTCTCGACATCCTGAATGAAATTAAAATTTTGGCTTTGGACTAGAATAATATTTAAAATAAAAGACATCTTGGTTAGAAAGAAGTTATTTTTTTCTATAGTAGAAAGTAAAAAACAAACAAATACAGTGCTGTAAAGTAGAATACAATGTACGATCTTCAAGAGTTTAAGACTCAGCCTGTCGATTTTATTAAACTTATATGCATCTCATCAATTATCTTCGGTAACAATAATGCAAGTATATTTAGTAACTACTTTTAGAACAAAAAAAATTAACACCAATAAGAAATGTGATTCATATTAAAAATGTAACTCAATATTTCAATATTCTGTAGCCATTTATAAAGGCGAATAAATCCATGCTTATACTGTTTTCCATTTTAATATTGTCTGGGAAACAAATAAATAATTTCAGTTTATTATTATAAAGACTATATCTTGTGTGCTATAACTAGCAATATTCATATTTTGTTCCGACAAATTGTTGAACAAATATATTAAAACCGAATGCATATATAATTTTCTAACTGGTAATATATCAGTGTCTTTATATAACTGTTTCACACTATCATATCTTTTTTTCCTTAATATATTCTTTATAACTCGATTTTGAGTTAACATTAAGTTGTTAATATTACTGTGTTATTGCCACCACAAGAAGGCTCCATCGTTAGAGGGCATAATTATAATTTTCGGAAGATGTAAAAAGTGTGAGTCATAATATTTTATCAATTCCTATCTAATCCAAAAAGAATTTTTCATTTATCTCTAAATCAAACAGTGATCTGCTAAAACTAAAAAAGGTGTATTTTCCCACCCCCTCTGGGTCTAAGGGTCAACTCATTATTGACAATGGATACTTTGTGACCTTCACATTCCACCATCAAAATTTAAACTTTCTAGCATAAATACATCATTTGCAATATTCGTTTGACATTTTGCAATTTTCAAAAATTTCCACTTCTAGAGGGTGTAATTATAGTTTTGGAGAGATTAGGAAGTTTTCTGTATTATATTTCGTCAATGCCTATCCGAAACAAAAAGAATTTTTAATTGATCTCTGTAAACAAAAAAGTTCGATGTCTACAGACGGGCGGACGGACAGACAACAAAGCGAAACTATTTTTTCGTTTTTTTGAGAACGAGATAAAAATTCGTGTTGATTCATCAAAGTATATGGGGATCATGTCTGTTCATATGGCACTGTTATGGGTCGAATTCGCAAATTCAGAGAATCCTGAATTTGCCTATCCCATCCTCCCTCGTGCAGGGAGACCGAATGAGGCAGCGAACGAGAGAACCATCGCTGATGTTCGTGGACTCAGTAAGGAAAACCCACACATCACCATTCAGGCAATAAGATTAGTTCTCGGTGTATCGAGTGATAGTGTGAAAATAATTATTCATCAACATTTAAGTTCTGGAATATCTGTGCCAAATGGGTACCCCACAAACTGACATGACAGCAAAAAAGGGCAAGAGTCTACTCTGCAAGGCCAGGCTGGCAATGTTTGAACTTAGTTGCCCCCAAAAGGTTAACAGACATTGTCACGGGTGATGAGACGTGGTTTTATTACAACTCCCAGAAAGATCGACAACTATGTTTGGTTGTGGAAGATGAACCGCGTCCAGAAATCCTCCGAAAACTCTTTAGCTTAAGGAAGAGGATGGTCACAGTTTTTTTCCATTCCTAAGAAGTAGTAGCCATAGACAACTTATCTGAAAAATGACTATAAATGCCCAATGCTACACCAATATTGTTTTGCCCAAAATGGTTAAGGAAATGAAGAAGAGTCCAAGAATTGACGTGTCAAGAGTTCTCCTTCATCATGACAATGACAGTGCTCACAAAACTCGGCAAGATACAGCCCATATGGGGCAGGGAAAAATGAAACAGATTCCCAACTTGCATATTCACCCGATCTTGCACCATGTAATTTTTGGTTGTTTCCAAAAATTAAAAAGGGACTTGCTGGGAAGCCTTTTCCAAAGGCTTAAGATCTTGCAAAATGCTTCATTCAGAGTCGCGGAGTATATCCCCAACAGGAGTATCACCAAACGTTCCAGAATTGGCGTAGATCTCTGTAACTTTCCATGGATGCTGGAAGGGAGTACTTTGAAGGACAGTAAAATTTTTGTTTAGGTAAGTGCACTGAGTTTTTTATGCAGCTGCATGTGAAGAACGTATCGAACGCCCTTCTCCTAGCTTCTTAAAAGCAGCAGTTCCTGTTACTCTGTTTATCTTATAGCACCCCTCATCAGTTTCAGTTACATAACTCCTGACATATTTAAACTGGGACACTTGCTCAAGGGTACAACTGTCCTGAACAACTGAAGCATATCGTACGTGACCAATTTCCATCACTCTGGTTTTTCCCTGTTTATCACCAGACATACCCTATTATTGTCTCATCAACAGCCCTAGTGAAAAAATGTATCTCATCAATATCATTTGCCGAAAGGTCAATCATCGGCATAATCTAAATAGAAATGTTCAAATGTCTTGACGTTTAATTTCAAAATCTTCCCTTTGCAGTAAATTCCATATAGCATAAAGAGTAACCAAACAAATCAGGAAAAGAGACAAAGCTCACCCTTGTTGAACTTCTTTAGCAAAGTTAAACAATTACTAGAAGCCTTACCAGTGCTTACACATAGCTCAAATGTTATTCTACAGAACCATCATTATGCTGACTAAAGTTTCAGTCATGTCATACTATCAACCGCAAATTTTGCCGATAAACAAGGTTAAAAGCTTTCTTGAAATATGCGAAATTAGAAATTATGAAATCATTCTGAAACATTTCTCAATAATCTGCCCAAGTGAAAAAACTTGGTCTTCATAAGTACTACCACTTCTGAACCCAAACTTCTAATTATCCGTTGGTCTGTCAAAACAATTCTTAATGCTATTAAACTAAATAATCCAACGAACTTCACTGGAACAGAAAGTAGACTGAGCCTCATATAATTCTCGCAAAAACTGCAATCACTTTTAAAAAAAATAGTATTAATAATAGCTGTGGTAAAATTCTTAGAAACAACACCTTTGACGTAAAATGTATTCAACATTTCAATCATGTGACAAGAGAAACATTCCCATCTTTAAGCATTTCAGTAGTAATTTACTCTACCCCCAGGAGATTTATGTTCTGTTTGATGTTGTTCTAATTTAGTTATAGCCAAAATTACATTCAAGTGTATAAATATCAATATGTAGATTTTAAAAGATTAGCTTGACTATTGATCTAAGAGACCTGGGTTCGAGTCCCGGATAAGGCATGGATGTATGTGTCATTTTTCTGCTGAGTTCCTGCCATCCTCACAGATCTTCTACTATGGCATATAAACTGACAAACCCCCTGTCAGACCTCTGTGGCCAAGCAGCTGCTTGAAGGGGTATTTATTTTTTTATTAATAGCTAAAAACATTAAGGACCTTCAATCTAAATGTTTTGAAAATGAATACACTCAATGTATAGTTAATTCTATGAAAAATAAATAAATAAATACTCTCCTCAAGTAGCTACTTTTCACAGAGGCCTAACAAAGCCTGTCAGTTTCATACGCCATAGAGATATGTATGGAAGACGACACCTAAGCAGAAAACCAACACAGACACTCATGCTTTACCCAGGGCTCGAATCCTGGTGCCTTTGATCAGTAGCCCACGGTCTGTAAATCGCATTATAGGTAAAAATAAAAAGCACAATTCCTAACCTGTCCGTACAGACCTCTTCTTAAGGATTGGCTTCTTAGTTTCACAAGCATTTTATTATTATCAAGAACAGTTCTTTTTCAGAAAATTCGTCTGAAATTTTTAGAAAAAGCATCTCAGATTATCTAATATGTTTAAGATATATAAAAATTCAATGTATTTGGAATTTACAAATCATACTTAAGTGTTTAATACTATTCTTAGTCCTAATGACAGAAAATAGTGGGCTGGGATAATATTAGTTGTAGAACTTTAAAGTTAGTGATGAAATGTCATCTTGATTTTCTAGTTAAGTTAATTAATGCCTGTTTTACGGAGATAATATCTTTTGATAGCTTTAAAATGGCTAGAGTTATTCCATTTTTTAAAAAGGGTGATTTTAATGATTTATCTAATTACGGGCCGATTTCTTTATTGCCAATTTTTTTCTAAGGTAATAGAACAATTTGTGAAGGAAAGATTAAAGAGGTTTTGAAATAATTACTCATTTTTCAGTTCATACGCCATAGAGATATGTATGGAAGACGACACCTAAGCAGAAAACCAACACAGACACTCATGCTTTACCCAGGGCTCGAATCCTGGTGCCTTTGATCAGTAGCCCATGATCTGTGAGGATGGGTAGACATCAGCAGAAAAACAACACGAATATCCATGCCTTACCTGAGGTTTGAACCCTGGTCCCTTAGCTCAGTAGCCAAGAGTGCTAACCACTCGGCCACGGGACGGCTAAAAAATTACCCCCTGAAGCAGCTGCTTGCCGCAGAGGTCTGACAAGAGCCTGTCAGTTTATACGCCAAAGTAGAAAATCTGAGAGGATGGCAGGACCTCAGCAGAAAAACAACACAGATGTCCATTCCTTATCCGGGGCTCGAACCCAGATCCCTTAGATAAGTAGCCAAGCGCGCTAGCCACTCGGTGCAGTTTAAAAATTTATTTATTTCATTGTCAATGGAACTGATCAATTGCAGAAAGTCAGTGCAATTTCCTTAAATAGTTCTAAATCATTTGATACAGTTGATCACAGTGTCTCACACTCCGGCAGGCGGATTGTGTGTATATAGGGGGGAGGTGGGGTAGCGCAATTAGGTATAATAATCCTGTCGTATAGTTTGGGGGGGTTATTACGTTGTGTACCCCAACTCTGTAATGCCAGAAATGTATGGCAACCTCTTTGGGCCCTCGTGGAGATCAACTTAGCAATGTGCACTTGATAAACTGAAATAGGAGCAGCTCTAGCTTGCTTTTCCTACTCTTTTCCCACAGAGTATAATTCAAATCTCAGATCAATTCACTTTATAATAAACACACTGTTATTGTTTGTTTTTCCAGAATTAAAAAAACTCAATAGAACTCTGGCTGAAATGGTATCCTTTCTTTCCCTCGACTCTTGATACTACGGCGTCCGTGAATTATCACAACTGGCCAGCACTTGGCTGCTGAGGTAGCGAAACTGGACTGCCCAGTGCGACAATTTGCCGCCAGCCAATAATTTATGACAATTTACGAAGCTACACAAATCTGTTATGTAAAACGAAATAAATCTAGTTTATTGGACTAAAATTGATACAGTGGCCCATCCGAGAACGGTCCTCGAAACTCAGGCCTTCTTAAACTTAACAAGGAAACTTGAAGGAATACACTTAGAATCATAATCCTTACATAAATACATACATATACAGTATATCGCAAAAATTCATACATGTGACAATAAAAATAGTGCAAATACAAATACACAAAACCAAAAAAAAATAAAAACCACACACATAATTTTAGTTATTACATGTCCTCGAACTTTATTTTAGATATTGGCTATTGGATAATTAATTGGTCGAAATCAATAATTGAGTTCATTTCTTCTTTTTTAAGAGTGCACTTAATATCGCGTTCTACCACACTCTCACTGTCCGTTAGATTTTGATGCAAATTTGCAATATTAGCAAACTTCTACTGTGTATATATATGTGGAAATCACATATATATATATTTTATTTGCGACATGTAGGACAGAGAAGATTCCTAGAAGCTACTTCTAATTTTACAGGCCTTGCCGAGTAGATCACTTGGTTACTGATCTAAGGGACCTGGGTTCGAGCCCCGTAAGGTATGGTTGTGTGTGTTGTTTTTCTGCTGAGGTCCTGCCATCCTCACAGACCTGCTATGGCATTTAAACTAATAGGCTCTTGTCAGACCTCTGTGGCAAGCAGCTGCTTGAGGGGGTATTTATTTATTTTAATTTTGGTTGTGTGTGTTGTTTTTCTTTAAGGTATGGTTGTGTGTGTTGTTTTTCTGCTGAGGTCCTGCCATCCTCACAGACCTGCTATGGCATTTAAACTAATAGGCTCTTGTCAGACCTCTGTGGCAAGCAGCTGCTTGAGGGGGTATTTATTTATTTTAATTTTTTTTCATATTAGGATATGCCCTTCTAATACTGAAGTCACTGCTGATCACTGCATCAGTTAAAGCTAACACACCACACAAAGTTTGCCTTGCTGGAACAATCGCTAGCTGCCTACCCCTATGCCTGTTTTTAAAGTATCTTCAGTTTATCTGGCTTCCTTTAATGCATACTCAAATTTTTTCACTAAGTTGGAATAAGCAAGTGGAGTCATTGCAGCGGATCCGAAGAGATTTACGGTAGACATTCTAACTTTCTCTGATTTCCTAGCTCTCACTGTAATTTTGCATTAGTTTTTAACGATGAGAACCTTGTATGGATAAAATAAATAATAAATACTTGTACAGTCTTCTGATTCTATGAATATACTAGTCAGAAAGAAAATAAACTTAATACATTAGTAAAGATGAGATATAATCAAAAATTTAGTGTGAACTACATATTATGTTTTTATATTTAAGTAAAATTCAGCTCTGTTTTGAATTTTCTGTAGGTTTAATAAGGCTTTTTTTCTCTTAAAGGATGACCTTTCAGAAGAACTAAGGGAATGCTGTGAAACTCCTAGAGAAACACTTAAACCTTTATCAAGAACATTCAAATGTCCTTTTCCTGAGAGTGGTCTGGTCTATGATTACAAGTTTGTAAAAAGGGTAATTAAAATTTTTATTTATTTTCTCAATAATTTCTTTAATTTATCATAATAAATAAATTTTGAATGATAAACAAAACTTAAGTGATGTAACTAATATTATTCAGTCACAACAATTTTGTGAAATATTCTTCTGTGGAGTTGAAGTAAAAGAGTAGTTAAGAAGTTCATTTAAGAATTTGTTCGTATATTCTAAAATTTCAAACTGTTTTTCATTACATTTAATTCACTTTTCCTCTCACACTCAGTTTCACATAATATATATATAATATGCATTGTTCTTAAAAATCTGAAATTCTCATCCTATTATTAAACCTTTTTTGTCCTATAGCTAAATTAAAGTTAAACTTTGTTAAATTAGATCTTTAAGTGGTTGGCAAGAAAATGAGTTTTACTTGTTAGTTTGAGTGTATAGTGAATAATGGGCGTGTAAAACATACTAGGAAGCTTTTGTTTATTCAATATAAAAATAATGAAATCCCCAACAGAAAAATTCAGAAGCACAAAGCTTCACTTAAAATAATTCTTTTTTATTTAGCAAATTATTTTCATTAGAAACTGCCTGCATTTAAGAGAGGTTATTATTCTAAAGAACCCTGCTAGGTTTATTACCGTTGGTGTAGAACAAATGTCATTTTCTTAAGAATAAATCCTGATATACTTTCAAAAAGCGGAAAAAATCTTTAAAATATATTGAATTATTTTTAATGTAGTTGAAACATATCGGATCTTACAGTGGGGAAAAATGGTAGCTAGAAAATGTTCCTGGCATTTCTCCGGTTTTTACACGTCTTTTTTTCATAAATTATTCGTGCATATGCTTAATTTAAATGATTTATTTTTTGAAAAACTATGAAAAAAGTTTTTATTAACATTAAATAGTTATTTAATATGATTAATTATTAATTATATTTGTTTAAATAAAACATACCAATATAAATATACTAATTGGTCAATAATGTATTTCGTAATAGTGTCTTTAGGTCCGAAATCAGATTTTATTGTAGTTAACAATTTGGGTTATTAACTCAATACGGAGTGGTATGAAGGCAACAGGTCAAAGTGTTAATTTGAACAAATTAATGTAAAAAAACATTTTTCTTAATTTCATTGTTAAATAATAAAAAGTGTAAAAAATCATATTTTAAATATGTTTTATAAATATATTAGTATTGACTAATATCAAATACTTCTAGTCAAAGTCACCTTTTTTGTCTTGTAAAAAGTGCTTTTAAAATAATGTCATAAACAATTTTGTCTGCCGGGAATGTTTTGGATTTAAAATCGTTCTTTGACTAGATTTTTCTGTTTGAAATCGAACTCTGAACTGAAAAATGTGTTTAAACACTGAGGTTGATTACATTACATGGCCCTGTTTCCAGAGGACCATAGAATATCATATACCTCTATTCTACCATCGATAATGCTCGATATGGTATTCTTGTTTTGCAACATTTGTACCACACACCCTCCACTGTAATAGGCGGCTGCAAAGCATTGCCACGTCTAATCGTCTCCATTCATTTTTACAAGCTTTCCAGAATCCATCAACAGTCCGCGATCGACGTTATCCAGAGCCATTTTAAGAGTCCAAATGCACAGTGGTCCATGGGCAAAGCATTCCGGGACTTCACAGAAATGAACTTGAATGGTATAGTGTGTATTCTGGTTTCCTCGGAGATATATATATAATCCATTGAAGATAAGGGCATGTACAAGCTGAGGTATGACTGGAAGCTTTGTCTTGCAATCATAAGGTGTTGACTTCCGTACCATGCCAGTTAGGCAATTCCTTCCTATATATATTTATTGACTCCATTACATTTGTCTGACATTAGAGAAAGTTCACTTTGGTGTTCTTTTCCACCCTACTGATTTTCAATTTCCCGTTAGAAGTATACTCAGCAATGACCATGAAACCTCTGGGAAACTTTCAGCACATTTTATAACAGACACATGATATATATTATTGATTAATTAGTTATTAAATATTACGGATTAATTTAAATTTCACTAGTATCGTAAAGCGCACATGCCGCAGACTTCCATCATTGCTGCAAGCATTGCTTCCTATATAGCATCCATAGAGCTAACAGATCTTTGGTCCACAAGCTTTCAAAAAAAAATATATATATAATGAAATAATAAGCTGAAAAAATTGGTTTTGTCGTGAGTGGGATTGAAACCTACTTTTTTTCAGCTTAATTGTTACATGAGTTCCATGTCTACAGAACATCTCCTGTGATTCTTTACTACTGAAAAATATAATGACTCTTTTTTCCCCTGTTCGCTTTATATGTTAGTGTTCATTTATGCAACGTTCCTGATAACTGATTATTAATCCATGAACGATTACTATTGGTTGATTATTAGTTATCAATTATTAGACATTAAGTTCAATTTCGAGAACATCGTAGCATCTTACCATCTTGCGAACCTCAGCCCAAACCATTACAGACGAACCCAATATCGAAATCAGAATTTAGCGATGATGATTTTACGGCTCCCATTTACTGATTATTATTGAAATTTTGCATAATAACAAAGATACTGTAAACTCTTTATTTATATTTCTTCAGCAAATTTCAAAATTTTTATCAAATAATAAATTAAGTTGATGTGCAATGAGTCTGGCGCTTCCTAAACATTTAAATTATTGCTGCTATGCTTCCAGAAGCAGGAATCAAATATGTTGAATATTAGCTGTGGTGTAGTATCAGAAATAACAATTCTGGCACAATGCTAACATATAAAGAATTCTATGTTAACCTATGGGAATAGTTTTAGGAGATGAGATAAAATATTTATTTTCTAATTCTCTGAGAAAAAAAACTGTGCAAAATCCAGAAAAATAGATTTTTTTCGGCACATGAAATACTAATTTAAATTTTTTTGGGGGTAATGTGTTTGAAACTTTGTTTTGGATTTTTTGGTTGTAGCGAAAGATTACTACAAAATCAGTGTGTGTTTGAGAAGGGAAAAATATGGGCGAAGAAATTTGAAATTGTTGGTAATATGTTTGAGAGACGAAATTTTATTTCTAAAAAAAGAGATGTTAAAATGCTTTGAAAAACCTGGTGGTGGTGGTGAGAAAAAATGTGTAAATGAATCTGCTGGTTCAATTATTTATGGCCTATATCATTGTTCGATTTATGCTTTAGAAATATTTGATGGGAAAACTAATATATTCAAAAGATTAGAGAAAGTTTTAGGAAATTTAGATAGTAAAGTGAGAGAGATAATATTATCGTAAAGTAGGTTGTAATTTTAAATTAATTTTTGGAAGATGTTTGAACTTTGCTTGTAGAGAAATGAAATAAAAAAGTATTGTCATCATACTTTTTTTGTAGTACTGTAGTTTGATCATCTTTTACTAAATTATGCAATCTCGAGCAGTTTTTTTATAGTGCATCGAACGCATTTCATACTTTCAGCTCAGTAGTACGATATTTTTTTAATTCAATCACTTGATTTTAAACATTGGTTAAAATTTTATGTGGTTTTCGATTGCTTTTCAAAATTTGTTAACCAACGACTAAACGTTATCCATCTAGTGATTCCAGTTTCCTTTCATTCCGAGACTGTTACTCAGTATACCTGATCGAACTCATTTGGCAATTCATTTAATTTAGATATTATTTCTATACCGGCAGTTGTTGATAATTGATATTAGCATAAATGGTGTTTGCTAACATCAAAATAGAATATAGGATGCAGTTTCATTAAATCTTGGGAACTGACTTGGGTATACGAGTCGATATCCATATTTTTTGCTGCTAAAAGACTGTTTCAAATTCCTGCATAATCTAAAGTGTTGGGCTCAAAATTGCATTCAAATTCTTATTCAGAAAACTTTCTGCTATTCACTTACACCTAACTTCGTTCAAGAAGCATGTGATCAAGCATCATATTGTTTTTGTTTTCGTTTTTTCAACTCTAGACTTTTCTAAAATGATATAGAGGTGGACGGGTTTATTTTGGGTCGTAGTAACAGGAGTAGTATAGTTGCATTCCAACGACCCCCCCCCCCCCCCAACGAACAGAGCTTTTCTCTTATGACATACCTTATCCCCATTTTCCTTTTATGGGGATAAGGTACGTCATAAGGCATAACGGAAACGGAAGGGCATCGGCATTAAAAAAAAAGTCTTTTCCAAGGGGTGATATCCCCTGAATTTAAACACGGATCAAGGTACCGAATTTACTAAGATGTTTTTCAGAAATTCCTCAAAAAAAAAAAGGTATTCGGTTCTTTGTCATCCACTCGGACAAAAAAGCAGCTTTGGTGGAAAGATGGAATCGTACATTACGTGAGAGACTGGGAAGATATTACATGTGCCATAACACCTATTGCTACTTGGACATGTTGCAATGTGTTGTGCGAGGTTACAACGCAATGGTTTGTAGTGCACACGATAAGGCCCCCACGTCCTTGGGGGGACGAAACACAACGTCCTTGCACAACGAGATGTCATGTGGCTGCATCTATTCGGTAACCCACACAAGGAAAAAGAAAGCCAACATTTAAAGTGGGGGATAAGGTTCGACTAGCCAGTCTTAAGGTACCCCTTCATGAAGGCAGGTACGCATTTGAGGACTGAAGAAATATTTCAAGTGGATCACGTATTGCATCGACAACCCCCTGTTTACAACAAAATACGAGAGTAATTGTACGAGATTCGGAGAGTGAATTCCGAATCTTCCGAATTTCGAGACCGAATCTCGTACACAGTACGAGATTCGGAGGGTGAAGTGTTGAAAGGGACGTTCTACAAATCAGAACTTCAAAAAGTGACAGAACCCAAACTTTACTGGGCCGATAAAATAATCGAGAGAAAAGGTCAGAAGGCACTGATCAAATTTTGCAGTTATCCTAAACCTTTGTGGATTCCTAAAAAATGGATAATTTCTACTTGACCCTTCCCTCCACGTTAGTCAGAATATTTACTCCAACAATTCGCAGAGTGATTTCACGGTTCATCTAGCACAACTCGTAAAGCTTCAGGGTAAATTGAAAGTGGGTCTTGCAGAAGTTCACTTACCTGTGAGCTAGCACAATGTCGTCGGTTCCAATGATGTATTTCATTATTCCGCGAATATATGTAGTATAGCTCTACAGGGCGTACTTGGAGACCCTGTTGAATTACGGTTCCGGTTCCGATGTCACACGAAATCAGCTCAGTACAACACTCTGGTACCTCGACACCTTTGATAAAGTGGAACTGACCACCCTCGGGAATGAGGGATGGCATCAGCATAAGGGGTATGCAAAGCCAGCGGGTATCAAACTCATTTTGTAGATCCATGCTGACCTGTTGAATATAAGAATGATACCTACTCAATCAAGTCGATCTGAGACTACGGTTGTTATGATCCACATCTGATTTCTGTCTCGTTACAAGTGAAGCAGACCTTTCTTAAAAAATACAGATTCAGGAAACCGAATTTTTGGTATGCAAAGTAAAACCCACTTCCAGTGTGATCCTTGTACATGCTCGTCTACTGTGTTCTGACAATGCCAAGTACCCCAAACGAAGAATGGATTTACACATGTTCCCTGTTGTAGCGGGTCTGACGAGTCTGAACCGTTACAATTTATTTCTCGGACAACTACTGGTATATCTCGTACTGGGTATGGTGGAAAGTATAAGTCTGAAAGGATCATACGAAATAAATCCCTTCAACTTCCAACATTTCGATCTAAATTATATCAACCTGTTTCGATCTAAATTATATCAACCTGTTTCGATCTAAATTATATCAACCTGTTTCGATCTAAATTATATCAACTGTCGATGTGAACATCGACAGTGAACAGCAGTCCTACACCCCCGACATTACGAACGGTCTGTATCTTCAATGTTACCAAGGATTATTGGAAGCTGTGTATGCCTAGAAATCTGATAGTGGCATTAACGTATCGAGAAAAGCCCATGCCGAGGGCTTTACACTGTTTAGATTCCAATTGACTCCCGAGCAACGTGAATGTAATTAAGTGTTTTCCTTAATAAAGAGCAGTAGTGTGAGAGTCGAATTAAAGTTTGCCCGACCTCTACCCACTTCGGTTTTGGTGATCCTGTATGCAGAATACCAGAATTTGTTTGACATTTATTGGATCGTGAAATCTTGTTTGACTACAGTTCATGAATACTTATCGGTTAGAATCCATCCTCTCGATGCTACCAACAAGTCTACGCATGTTTCCACGTAACAGACTACCTCAAAAAATCGACCAATCAGAAGCCTTGTTTATCTACAATACCGATCCATCCACTAGGCCAGGCACCCAGAGGATAGCTGTGTATAAGAAAGGAATGAGAGTGGATCACTTTGACCTGTTGGGGACAAGTCCTGACGTGTCCATGAAAGAAAACTACAAGCAGCTAGGTGTACTTCATGAGTTTAACCTTTGATACCTCTACAGAATCTCCTGGGGGACACTTGCGGTGCTCACTGTTGGTAATTCCTGTTTAAAAGAGCGAGAAGTACGACTCTTCCCACAATATTGCACCGCGTGGCAACTTTAACGACTGCATGGTGATACGATGGCTCTCTGAACTCCTTCAAATATTTCAATTGCCGCTCCTTCTCAGTGTGGATAGACAACTTTCACCCTGAAACTAGTCAAAGAAGCCTCTCAAGTATACGAGCCCCTGCCCCAACGTTTAGGGTTGTTTACTTCGCGGGAACAGAAGGGGGCGGGTCGCGATATCTGACTGTTGCGTGACCTTCAAGTTCAAAAGGTCGTTTGATGCGCAAGTGGAGGAACTACTATTGTGGGCCCTTTTATTCGGAAGATATAGTAAATGGAGGACTTTAACTTTCCACCTTTCCAGAGGGATGTTTTAGTAGAGAGCATGGGGGGGTGGGTAAAGTTAGTTGCACCTCTGTGTCCTGTGAACAAAGTCCTGCGAAACAGACCAGTGTTAAAAATATGTATTTAAAAAGATCCTTATAGATTTGTGGAGAGAATGATTCACAGGTTGATGAGGCAGTGCATGATACTTGCACCGCAATGAACGGCAATACGGGCAGCAATACGGCGTGGCATGGAGTCATACAGTCGACAGATATGGTCCTGAGGAATTGCACACCAAGCAACGTTTACTTGCTCCCATAATTCATTGAAATTCCGTGCCAATCGTTGAGAGGATTACACACGTCATCCAATATGGTCCCACAGATTTTTTATTAGAGATAAATCTCTAGTACCTATATCATTCCCCAGATGACAACCTTTCATTTGGTATGCAGCTTATTATGTTCGCCCTGGTATTTCGGCCTTCTGTGCTTAGTACAATCCTCTACATATATATCTCTTTGTTTGTGTGCCAGCTGTCAACAAACCGACAAACTGGAATACAAAAAAGTCCCAAAATTTAACTTAATGCACCGCTCGTTACTCTAAGCCAGAGTGTTCAGAAGATATAGTGAAACAATCATTTTCAAGTATATCCTTATTACTGGGGAGAATGCGTAGGGGCAAATGTTTTATATCCTCTCTGCGTCACGAGGTTTTAATAAACACATAACGCATTAAGTTTCGTCTTCGCGCTCACAAGGTATGGTGTAAAAATTGTTTTCACAAACCAACACACTGACAAAAACTGACCAACGAAAAGTAATAGGAAGGGAGATAAAAAGTGGTAGTATGTTACAAATACAAGATCAGGATAACTGATGCTCTTATTTTGTTTAAAGTTATTTTTCTTAAACCTTATTTTGCTCTAATTACACTGCACGACATTGAAATTGCCCCACCCAGAAGAAGTGAGGGGATAGGCGTGAAATGTAGCACACACATAGCAATACATATTGGCATGCCATGATGTAATTTGTAGTCACTTAACAGCGGTTAGAAGATGAGATAATGCAGCACAATATGACTGCCTCAGTATGTGGTTGCACTGCCGTGAACTGCAGTACGGTGTGGCATGGAGTCATAGATTTGTCGGATATGGTCCTGAGGAATTGCACACCAAGCAGCGTTCACTTGCTCCCATAATTCATTGAGATTCCACGACAACCAGTGAGAGGATTGCACACGTCATCCAGTGTGGTCCCACAGATTTTTTATTAGAGATAAATCTCTAGTAGCCTATATTATTCCCCAAATGACAACCTTTCATTTGGTATGCAACTTAATATTTTCGGCCCTGGTATTTCGGCCTTCTGTGCTTAGTACAATCCTCTACATATATACCTCTTTGTTTGTGTACTTGAACATGTTGCAAACATTGTCTGGAGACCCTAGCAGTGTGTACATGGACGTTGTCATGCTGGAAAATAGGCTGCTGCATGCCTCCCACGAACGGTAACAGAACAGGCTGCAGAACAACGCTAATGTATCGTGAAGTTGTCAGTGTTACCGTGATGTGGAGAAGAGGTGACCTTCTATCATGTTCAATAGCACCCCATACCATTATGCCTGGATGATGGGTGGTGTGCCAGTCGCGAACAAAAGCTGGATCCATCCTCTCCCCAGATTGTAACCAAACACTGACCCATCGATTGTCAGCACCCAGACAGAAACGGCATTCACCACTAAACACAACAGGGTTCCATTCATGACCCCAGTTCGCACGACTTCGGCATCAAGCCAGATGAGCGCTGCAACGGTTGTGCTCTGTGGTCAACAGTGTTCTGTGGTGACGAACGAGCATGTCGAACAATGCGCCTATCAAGCTGTGTTGATGTCTGTCGGACGGCACCACTCCCTCTGTGATACACACTAGAACCTTCATTTCGCCACTGTTTCCAACAGGGTCAAAGAGTTTGTGCATACCAATGAACATGGGCAGCGACACGACGTATAGTCTATCCAGCTTCGCATAGGCCTATAATTCTTCCTCTGTCAAAAGCACCCAAATGGCGATAAACCTTCCAACAGTGTGTACCAGGGATTTCTGGCCTTCGCTGAACAATTTCCAAGCAGAACCACCTAATCTCAACCATTCGCAGGCTTCCACCTGCATAAACACAATACCATCCCTGTGTCATCTTGTACCTTTTGTTTCTTTAGCCACACGTCATTGGCTCCGGATTATCATAATTTGCATATCTCAACTGTGCACACCCATCCTTCTATTTGCGTGTTTTTACAATATGTCCTTTTTACGACATGTCACTTTCAATGTCGAGCAGTGTATAAAAATTGGGGAAATAGTTTTTATTTATTGCATTTTTAACAGTGAATAATGTGAATTAGAAAAACTGTTTTTGGGCAAAAATAATATTTGATTAAGTTTTCTGGGAAATTTATGCACGCATATCTCATTTAGACGATGCTCAGTATAGCACTATTCGTCTATATACACTGGGCAACACACAAAAAGACTTTGAAATGAAAATAGCCAATCTTTACTAATTTCGAGGTGCTGAACACGAGAATGACAATAAAATTTGTCGATTGGCTCTTGTTTAAGAGAGACAGAGATCGTCAGGTATAAACGACTCAGACCACATTGAGTACATATGTAACCATTTCGCAACGCTGTATTTTAAACTCCAGAGTGCAACATATTGCGTTGTATTGCATCAGCCCATCATAAAGAGAACCCCCGCAGGCATCGTTCTCTGATGCAATGTAGTTGAATCATGACATCGCGGAAAAAAGAATGATGCAATTGTCAGTTGTAAGCGACGTCTCGTAGGGTGAGCAAGTCTTTTGAGCAACTCCCATTCACCCCTGAGTCATAAGTACAACACAAGTGACCCTTGCAGTTTTAATCCAGCAGTAGTGATGCCACGTAACTATGTTAATAGTACAGATACATTTTGTTACATTTGCGGGGAAGTTACGTTTGCAAGCCAGTAAAGGGCCATCACTCCAATAGTGAAAGCGGTGTATGAATTTTATTTTGGATGAAAGATCGGGGACCAGGACAAGGCCTGAGCCCCACACATATGCTGCAGTATGTGCCCAAGTAATCTTCTGAAGCGACTGAAAGGCGAAAAAGTGGTGATGCCATTTGCTGTTTCTATGGTTTGGAGAGAACCAAGAAATCACGCAAATTGCTGCTACTTCTGCATGATTCCACCTGTTTCTGGAGGCATCACAAGGAGTAAGAAGTGGACAATAGGGTATATGAATATGCAATCTGCTCTCCAACCAGTTCCGTATGGCGAAGGCCTTCCCGTTCCCGAATCTCCAAAAGAATTTTCTATCGAATCAGACGATGAGGAGGGAGGTAAACCGTCGTCAGGTTCACCACAGCCTTTGGTCTAATGATGATCCATATGTATGCTACGGTGCATCATCTGCGCCACACATTCTCACTGAAGAAGAAATGAACAATGTCGTTCGCGATTTTAAGCTGCCCAAGGCCAAAGCAGAGTTACTTGGATCAAGACTTAAACAATGGAATCTTCTCAAGGAAAATGTCCGAGTGACTTCGTTTCGAACTCGTCATGTGTAGTTTGCGCCTTCAGAAAAGATGATGACCTTGTGTTCTGCTCCGATGTAGATGGCCTGATGAATGTCCTCGGAATTAAACATGACCCTCAGGATTGGTGACTATTTATAGACTCCTCGAAATTGAATCTCAAGGCGGTGTTGCTGCATAATGGAAATCGACTTTCATCTATTCTGGTCAGACACACTGTTTACATGAAAGAAACCTACGACAACCTAAAACTGCTGTTGAACTGTCTTCATTGCAGCAAGTATGGCTGGCATCTCTGTTGTGACTTGAAGGTAATGGGTCTGTTGTTGGGTCTGCAGCTGGGATATGCGAAGTACTACTGTTTCTTATGTGAATGGGACAGCCGAGCAAAATCTTTGCACTACGTGAAGTGAAACTGGCCTCAGAGGAAATCTCTGAAGGTCGGAGAGAAGAATGTGGAACACCAAGACTGGCAAAAACGTACAAATCCTGCTACCATCCCTACAGATCAAACTTGGTGTGATGAAAAACTGCGTAAAAGCCATGGATCGGACTGCATCAGCTTTCAAGTACTTGGCTGACAAATTCCCGCGACTCAACGAAACGAAAATTAAAGAGAAAATTTTGTGGTATCTCAGATCCGTGAGCTGTTCAGACACCAGATGTGCTACAACCTGCTTCAGTGTGGCAAGAAAAAGGCTTGGGACGCGTTTCGTCTGGTGTCAACTAAATTTCTCGGGAATATCAGGACAGACAACCAAAAAGACAGACTACAAGAAACTGGTTAAGGACATGTTGTCTCTGTATGACAAACTTGGCTGCAATATGTCCTTAAAGATCCAATCCCACTTAGATTTCTTCCCCGACAACTGCGGCATGGTTAGTGATGAGCACGGTTAACGTTTTTACCAGGACATTGCAAAGATGGAGAAACGATGAAAAGGAAACTGGTCCACTTAAATGTTGTCTGACTACTGTTGGACGCCCACCAAAGAAGATTCTGAGCAGCTGTGCAAGCGACGGCAAAGCGACGTCGACGTCGGAATTGGAAGCGGAGTTTATTCGATACATGACATATGTACGTATTACTTTATTTCATAAGAAACTATTGCGAATTTTTCAGATATCGTAGCCAGTTTTGCATTTTTATTGTCATATTCGTGTTCAGCACCTTGAAATCTTTAAGAAATGGGTACCTTTATCTCAGAAGCATGACTTTTATGAAATTTTGAATTTTGTTGCCCAGTGATATCTTTATACTTAAAAAGATATATCTAAATCCGTTAGAGTACTGAACAGTACGGTTAATATATATTTTTCTCATGACTCGTCGCGAATATAGTAGAGGGAGAGCGATCAATCGTTCGCTCTCAGCCATTGACACCTAATGCCTCAGTGTATACTGTACGCTCTTGGCCAATGAGCGTTAATGTGCAATATTGTGCGTTCTTCAATTTGAGTGGCACTCGCCAGTTTTTTATTCGACTTAGTTTCTCTGTCATTGTTTCGTATTCTGATGAACAGTTTTGACCCATGGATCTGAATCTCTACATGAAAATGAAGCAGATTTTAACTTTAGCACTAAAGTGAAGAGAATTTTGATCGATGCAGTCTCCTGCTACAAGGAAATGCTCCGGGAGAAAAGAATTGAATTGTTGGAGGTTACCTAGGTAGTCACTTCTTCAAGAATGAAGATGTCCTACAACCTGGCCCATTTTCCCGACAGCAACTCCCATCTTTTCTACCAACAGTGCCTAGTTCGACATGTTATGGTTTACCCATGCACTGGCCAGTAAAGTATACTTGAATTTTATTTAAAATATTCTTTCATTATTATTCATTTGATAGTACGGATTATATTTACAAAATCATGTCTATAATCATAATTCATGATAACGTGATACAAAATCATGTTATCATGAATTATTATTTAAGTAACCCAATAAACCCATAATATGTTGATCGTAGGTAAAAAAAATTATGATTTCGTGAACGAATCTCCATAGGGACCAATCAGACCCGTATAGCTCTGATTCAGTTAGCTTTCGCATTCCCAGGAACGCATCCCCTGCTCTAAACGTGGTGTGCCTGTAACTAAATTTCCCGTTCCCAAAAAGGGGAAAAAAGAGGAATCCAAAGCTTTACTTCTGAATTCAGTCTTATATCTGTAAAAACATATATATCCTAGTAACCTTTTGTTTATATTTCTGCAATATTTTCTTTTATTTTGGATAATCTTGTTCAAAGTTTATAATCATCACCATAATATGCATCTCGTGGAAATATATAGGATATTATTTATACATTTGCAGGATGCGAAAGATAGTGAAGCTGGATATTGGGAGCATTGGAAAGAAGAAGTTTTACAAGCGCCATCGATACCCAGAGATGCTGAAGTAAATCAGATAATTGTGCCTACTGTTGACACAATTCGATATACTACTTTGATGTCATTTTTAGTAACGCATGGTAAACCCGTGCTTTTCGTTGGACCCACAGGGACAGGAAAATCTATATATATAACGGTAAAGTTGTTATTTTTTATCTTGTATTCAAGAAAAAAAAAACGAGACAATAGTTTCCTATCTGTTTGTAGACATCGAACTTTTTTGTTGTAAAGAGATAAATTAAAAATTATTTTTAGAAATATTGCGATTTCAAATGAATATTGCAAACAATGAAATTAAGCTATAAATTTAAAATATTGTTGGTGGAATGTGAAGGTCAGAAAGTTTCCATTGGAAACAATGAGTTGACCCCTTAGACCCGGAGCGGAGTTCGCACATTTTTTGTTTTAACAGATAATAGTTTGTTTTTAGAGGTAAATTGAAATATATTTTTAGGTTGGAGGTTACCTAGGTAGTCACTGGAAGGAGAGCTATGCACCAATCCCCTGTGATGGTGCACAGAATCCGCCAAAAGTTCCACTCCATCTTCTCGTGGTGCACACCGTCAATACCTTTCAAAAGAGATACTCTCTTTCTTGTGGGAGGGAACGGAAGGGAAAGGCTTCAGATCAGTGTGGCTTACTGATCTGGTCTGCTATGGCTACTTTTCTTTTTCCTACCCTGCTAAGGAGTCGTCAACCGCACAGGATCATGGTGATGCACCAACCAGAATGGAATAATGACTCTGAGCTTGATTATGGATCTTGATTTTGCTGCACTGGTGGGGATCTGTTGAGTCACGGAATCACCATAGCAGTCCAGATCAGTGTGGCCTGCTGATCTGAGCTCCTATGGCTACTTTTCTTTTTTTTCTTACCCTGTTAAGGAGTGGTCAACCACACAGGGTCCTGGTGCTGCACATATACACCAACCAGAATTGAATAATGACTCTGAGCTTGATTATGGATCCTGATTTTGCAGCACTGGTGTGCTCTTGTTGAGCTACGAGATATGTTTAATCAGCTGGTGGATCGATAAAGATGAGAAAGATAGGTTTTACGGACAACTTCAGGATATTTTTAATTCTGTCAAGAAAGGAGATATAACCCTTGTTCTAGGTGACTTCAATACCAAAGTTAGTACTTACTCTGACCTTTGGGGAGGAGTGATAGGCTCTTTTGGTATTGGTACATAGCTGCATTTGCAATGGGCAACGTCTACAGTAAGTAAACTTAATGGTTTCAGCATAACTAACACTTGTTGCAAACACACCGACTACATAGGTACACATGAATTTCACCAGATGGGCTGCATAAGAATTATCATTGATTATATATTTTAACAGCGAAATGGACTACTTCTTTTAGGAATACCAAATCTTATAGGGGAGCTGAAATAAGATCTGATCATTACTTTGTTAAAAATGTTTTGGAACATAAACTTAAAAATTGTTGTGCTAAGGTTAATAACGTTACCTTTAGCATTGAAGTTCTGAAAGACCCAGTTATAACTAAAGCTTCTACGATAGGTTATTTAGTCATTATGACAGTCATGATTTGCTTACTACTGAAGTTGAAGAAAAATGGGATCGCTTTAAATAAGCTTTTCTTGAAACAAACATGATTCTTTAAGGTAAAAAGGAGCAGAGGAGGAAAAATTATTGGGTGATAAGGCATTTTGGAAAGAATGAAATGCCGAAGTGCCTACGTAATGGGAATGCTTGCCCATTTCCGCTAATCTCTTTGTTAACAAGTGCGTTGAAGCTTCAGAACTTGACATAAGGGCAGCACATTTCCACAGTAAGCTAACCTACGCAAACGGTAAGTATATAGTCATCTGGTCGAAGATAATGATTTAAACTCTCCATAACGAAAAATATGTTTAAAAATAATCGTGTTACAATTGAAAGTTATTATCTATTAATATCCGAAAATTTCAAGTGTTTACCCAATAATATTTAAGGGTAATTCTTTAAAGAACAAAATTTATTTTTTTTCCGAAGCAATTCTTGAGAATGATACCTAATGTAATAATTTTAATTACTATTGCAATAGAGCTTATTGTTAAGGGAAATGCATAAGCATTAGATTTAAGCAAGATTTTTTGTTATTAGTATCCGATTTATTTAATTAAGCATGAAGTGAAATTTTTTCTTAAAAAATTGAGGAGTAAAAGTAATAGTTTTAATGTGATAGCCACAAATTTATGCTGCAGCATAGAGTTGACTCTTTATAGGTTACACTTTTTATTTCAATTACTTCTCCCGATCTACAGGGCCCCACCTGTTTTTTGCTTCTTTTAAAGTAATGTTATTTTTTATCACGTCAATCTACGAATATACATAAAGTAGTTCAATTTTCATTATTTTTCAGTTTCGAAGGATAAAGGGTCTCCATTTAGAATATAGCTCTAAGGTTCCTATTGAAACTTTATTCCAGGACACCCATTTAGGAGTTTGCTTCAGGTCCCCCAATTACTTAAGCAACATCTCCTATAACAGAAAGCCATGGTACCAAATTTATGACGTCACTGAAGTAGTCCTTATAGTCATTTCTTATATTTTTAATTCTAATATTATTATTGGTGGACTTTGTGCTAATCATACTAATGTTTATCTATAAATATATGTTATTTAGGACAAAAGTTATTTATATTAGCATTATCATATTTGATAATAAACAAGAATAATTTGATTTCTAAATAAAATATATTTATAGATAAACATTAGTATAAAGGTTAGCACAAGAGTCCGCCAGTAATAATATTACAATTAAAAGTAAAGACTTATCTATATAGTAAGACTACGTAATAAGCTGACGTCATAAATTTATCCATTGGCCTTCTGTTTTAGGGGGTAAATAACGCTGACAAGCTTATAAACTTCAACATTCCATTAGTCATATATAAGACTTATTTAAGAAGAGATTGGGAGGGGGACAATAGTGTCCGAGTATAATAATTTTTATAATATTTTTACATTATTTTTATAATACATTTACCGATGAGGATGAGAAGGATAGTTTTTATGGACAACTTCAGGATATTTTGAATTCTGTCAAGAAAGGAGATATTACCCTTGTTCTAGGTGACTTCAATGCCAAAGTTGGTACTGACTCTGACCTTTGGGGAGGAGTAATAGGCCCTTTTGGTATTGGTAGCTGCAATATGGCAATGGGCAACGTCTCCTACAAGTAAGTAAACTCAATGGTTTCAGAATAATTAACACTTATTACAAACACCGCGACATACATAAGTACACATGGGTTTCACCTGATGGGCTGCATAAGAATGCGATTGATTATATATTAATTAACAGCAAATCGGCTAGTTCTGTTAGGAATACCAGGTCATATAGGGGAGCTGAAATTGGATTTGATCATTACCTTGTTAAAAATGTCTTGCAACTTAAACTTAAAATGTGTTGTGCTAAGTTTAAAAAATTACTTTTAATACTGAAGCTCTGAAAGACCCAGTTATAGACAAAGCTTACCATGATAGGTTACTTAGTCATTATGACACTCATGGTATGCTTACTACTGAAGTTGAGGAAGAATGGGATCATTTTAAACAGGCTTTTTTGGACACTAACAGTATTCTTTTAGGAAAAAAGAAGCAAAGGAGGGAGAATTATTTGAGTGATAAGGCACTTGAGCTTATTTCTGAAAGAAGGAACTGCAGGAATGTCCTTAATCAGTACCCTACTAGTCCTAATAGAAAGGATTACAGAGAGTGTAATAAACGTGTAAAGGATCAGTTCTGCTGATAAGAATTTTTGGCTTGATGGCATGGCTGACAAAGCTGAGGAAGCAGTTAGACAGTACAACAGTTTTCATTAACATTAACATAAACGTTAACAGATAGTTAATGTTTTGTGTGGTAGAAAACTGACAGGCATACACGGATTGAGAATAAACAGGGTAAGATTATAGAAGGTGAGTATTCTGTCATGGCTTGGTGGGTTGAGCATTTCAATGACGTTCTAAACAATGTGGTTAGTTCTACTCCCATTGTTTGCAATGATGATAAGATGCATTGATGGCTTTAATGTTGGCCATATAACACAATCTGAAGTTATTTTGTCTGTTTCTAAACTCAAACTTCATAAATCCCCAGGGGTAGATGAAATTACTACCGAAATGCTTACAGCTGGAAATGTTTCGGTTACCACTTCGAAGACTGAAATTTTGAATATCTTTTATGATAAAGGCATGGTTCTTAAGGATTTTACCAGAGCTATTATTATCCCTATTTTCAAAAAAGGTGATCGCAGTTCTTGTGATAACTATAGGGGTATCAGCCTACTCTCTGTTCCAGGTAAAGTTCTTTCCATGATTGTGCTTAATAGAATTAAGAATCTGGTTGACAGTCAATTGCGTGATGAGCAATGTGGATTCAGAAGTGGTAGGGGATGTGTGGATCAGATATTTTCATTTAGGCAGATTCTGAGAAATGTTTAGAGTTTCAGAAACCTTTGGTTGCTAGCTTTGTTGATTTCAAAAAGCTTTCGACCCTGTTGATCGGCATAATTTGTGGTTGATTGTGAGATCATATGGTATACCTGACAAGTAGGTTCACATAATTAAAGCTCTCTATAATAACACTGCGTCGTGTATGAGAATTAGTAACGTTTGTAGCAATTGGTTTAGCATTACTTCTGGTGTTCGACAAGTGTATATTTTGTCTCCTTTTCTCTTTAGTTTGGTTATTGATTATGTTATGCGAAATTCACTTCAAGGGAAAGATTTTGGCCTTAAATGGTCTGGAGATACTAAAATTTCTGAATTAGGTTATGCTTATGATTTATCCCTTTTGGCAAATGATGTTGATGAGATGAACTCTTTCATTCGAACTGTTGATGAGACTGGTAGTAGAGTAGGTTTGGTTATAAACAGAGAGAAAACTAAAGTGATGAAAATTGTCAGGCAGGCTGTGATTCAGTTAATCTGAATGGTTGCGCCCTTGAGAAGGTGTCACAGTTTAATTTTCTTGGGAGCTACGTAACAGATACTGGTGATTTCCGGCATGAGATTAAGAGACGAATAGGGATTTCTGCCGGGACTTTTAAGAATCTATGGAGAGTGTGGAGAAATAGGTGTATACACCTAAAGACTAAAATTAGACTGTATAATAGTGTGGTTCTTTCTAGGGTTAATTATGGTAGTGAGACTTGGACGCTATGTAAACAAGATAACAGGAAACTAGATGCTTTTGATTCTAGATGCTGCGTAGTGTCTTGGGTATTAGGTGGTTTAACTTTGTAACTAATGATGAGGTTAGGCAAAGGAGTCAGCAACCTCCTTTAAGCAACATATTGTGCAGAGAGAGACTCCGCTGGTTTGGCCATGTTGCCCGTATGGATAATTATAGATTGGCGAATAGGGTTACGATCAGTGTTCGTAGAGTCCTCAGAAAGAGGGGGAGACCTAGGATGCGGTGGGCAGACAATGTCAAACAGAACCTTGTTAGAAATGGTGTGCAGTGGCCGGACGCAGCAGATGTAGCTCAGGACAGATATGCTTGGAGAATTAAACTGCACAGTCTGGTTGGACCTCCGTAGCCCATGGCTGCTTGAGGATGATGATGATAATGATTTGATAATTGGAAAAAGAAACATTAACTAAAATACATAGATAACTGGAAAGCTGTTTTTTAGTCGGATTGGTAAAAACGAAATATTATAATTCGCATTTTTCAAATACTTAAAATAAATAAATAAATACTTAGGTATTTTTAATTTATGTTGTTAGAGATAACTAAATGTAGAAATGGCGGAATTTTTAAAGAATATTGCAAGCGATCTGTTTATTGTAGAAATTTGAAATGTCGGTGGTAGTGTGTCAAAATATGTCCCACTGACAACAATAATATAGCCACTTTTTTCAAAGGGGTTTGAGAAAAGAAACTTTTGAAGTTTAAAAAATAAAGGACAAATACAACCACTCTCCAATTGACGTAATAATCGACTTACGTAAATTCGACTTCACGTAAATTTTTGCCGGCCGATGCAAACTTAAGAAAATCGTGGAAACGTAATTTGAAAACCGTAGGAAATAAATGGAGGACCCGAGTAGGACGGCAAATATGGGTAGATGGTGTAACTAAATAGGCCAAGTGCCTTAAAAAAAGTGCATTCAACATTCAATGTGTTATATTGTAATTCATCTCTGTTTTAAATGAAATGCGGAATATGCTCCATACGATACTCCCGTCCTTGCACACCCGACCTCTTCTAAATCTCCACAGCCCTCAACCTCCGCAGCGGCGTACTTATCAGCTGGAGGCGTTGCTTATGGCAGCGATGCTCGAGAGATAGAACTTGCCCGTTCGCTTTCCTTCACCCAGCGAGTGAGTCAACCAGACACCCACAAGCCGAGTGAAACGCTTTAAGAGTATTTTCTCTCTAAGGATGTTTGTACTGGCACTTGTCTTAACCCTTTTATTTCGTATTTCGAAGCACCCTTTGGTAAATTTTTCCTGCGCGTGAGATAAAAATATTGAATGAATAATTCTAATTACATATTCGTCGAACATTCCTTTTTTGCTTCAATCATATTCCGCGTGCATAGCTGCAAGTGCTGCATAAGCATTTAGAGAAATTCCGACTTATATAAAATTCGATTTGGGTAAAGTTCCGCGGAATGCAATCTTTACGTAAGTCGGGGAGGAATAAAATATTAACCTCGTAAATTTATTAAATATGGCGAATTTAATATTGTAAATTTCGATTACGTTTTAATTTGGGCTAATGGATGATGGGAAAAATGCAAATTATTCATTTGCATTCTGCCCATCATCCATTATCCCAAATTAAAACTTTCAAGCAGTGGAAAAGTATGTAAACGAAAAACTTCAGTCTCTTTGGAAACGGGATTACCATAAGCACCAAAGGTGATATGCGTTCTTCTAGTTGCTACTTTTTATCTAACAAAATATCAAATTTTTCATTTGTCAATTGTTTACAACATTTGTTTACATTAATATTCCTGTTCTAGACAAATGAATGATGAAACAAATAATATCAGTATAACAATCAAAATTACAACCACAGAGTATATTTTCTCCTCGGAGATGTTGAATAACTGATACCATGTAATATTTTATTATCCCAAAGAATTCAAAGTCATCATATTGAAGCACATTAGAAATTTGTCGGTATAATTTGAACGAAAATATCTATAGATTCATTATGTCTTTCAGTTTTTACCTGTCTTCCTGTTTATTTTCGATCGTCCTTTATCGGTTTGTTCATTTGTTAAATCTGTTGTTCAACCATATCTTTTGAACGCGACGGACAAACTCAATGATATTGTGTCAAATGAAAGCTTGTGATGCGGGTTTTGTAATAGGATATAAAATAACCCCATACTTTCTTTCTCCCTACATAAGGGAAAATAAGAAATAAAACGATTTATCCGCTATATATTTGGAAAGCGAGGGACAAAAGTAGCCGGCTGTGCGTCAATGAAAACCAATGATATGGAGGTGTTACATGTTTTAAAAATACGACCTCATGCTTTCTTTCCTCTCCAAAAATGGAGAAAATATATGAAGAATTGTTCTACTATACCTTTCGAACGCGAAGACCAAATGTAACAAGTTTTATATTAAAGAAAAACTTGTGACTAGGGTAGTGTTGTCGGTAATAAAAATATTCCCTCCTTGCTTTCTTCCCCCTCCCCCTAAAAACGGGTAATGGAAAATTGTTCTTATAGTACATCTTTCGAATGCGAGGGCTTACAATTACGAGTTATGTGTCAAATAACAGCTCATATTAGGACCGTCGTAGACTACTTCGAAATATGCCTCCCAAAGGGTACGCAAATTTAGGTGAGTCGGCCTTAACGAATTATATCTCAAATTAAAGCTTGTGATATCTCCAATGTTAATGACTACCTTAAACGCGACCCGCACAAAAAAGGAAGAGAGGAGAAATAAGGTCGATGTTAACGAGTCATATATCAAATGAATGTTTTTGAAGATAGGTATTTTTAGTGACAAAGAAAAAATAGAAATTTAGAAATTTAAATATTACGTATTTTCTTTTATTATCCCTACAACGTAAAAAGTAAAATTAAAGATAGTTCAATCAAGCATTGGGTTCGTATTTAACTTGAAAGGAAGATAGGGCGCCGACTTTCCTACTCAACAAGACTGTCTGCGCCGTATCTTCCTTTGAAGTGAATACGAACTGAATAAAGATATTGCACCATTGATAGGATTGGAATGAGTTTTATTTTCTACTTTTTAGGGCGCATAAAGAAAGATAGCTTTTTTATTTTTATATTTATATATTTTTAATATGCAAAAACATGGGCTCCTTCAAGTTTTTTTAACGAAGGTATGGTGAGAGAGAGTAAAATGAAAGAAAGGGTTTTCATCTGCAAGAACGTAATGCGCAATTTTGAAGCTATCAGCTTATGTCAGAATCGTGTATTAAGATTGATTGATTGTATTAAGATTGTTAACGTATGAATCGAGCCGTTAGGAAAATTATCATCGCAGACTACTTCGAAAAATGCCACCAAAGGGTACGCAAATTTAGGTGAGTCTGCCTTAACGAATTATATTACAAATTAAAGTTTGTGATATCTCCAATGTCGTGCTGAAACGACAATGAGGTGCCTGAAACGCGACCCCCACAAAGAGGAGGAGGGGAGAAATGTGGTCGATGTTAATGAGTCATATATGAAATAAAAGTTTTTGAAGATAGGTATTTTAGTGACAAAGAAAAAATATAGAAATATCTTGTTCTAGTTGTATTAGTAATGTTAGTGATAATATTGTGCATACACCTGTTATAAAAAGAACCACTAAGCCTTCCGCTTATGACGGTCAATTTTCTTGGGAAGTGTTGCAAACCCAAATCGAAGTCACCGCTAGAGACAATGGGTGGAATGAGCACAATAGCACTAGTTTCCTTGCAGGTTCTCTACGAAATTCTACACAGAGACTTTGGAAACTATCACAGAAGAGAAACGACTTGATTATCACTGTTTAGTATCCTTAGAGTTTAGATTTGGTGATAGTTATTTGAAACAAGGTTATATAACGCAGTTCAAACATCGAATACAGAATAGTGTTGAGACTACAAGAACTGCCAGTGATAATGAACGCCTGACTAGATCAGCTTATAGTAACTCTCCTCCAGATAACCAGGATAGCTTGGCCCAGTAACATTTTATTCATGCTGTTACCGAACCTGAAATTGAACAACGTCTGAGAATGCTGGACTGCGAATCATTGAAGTCAGCTGTGGTATACGCCTGAAATACGAAAGCTCCAGCTTTCCTCCCTCTAAATGACCCAAAGATGTTTAGAGAACTTCAGTGTTAGAACTGGTATAAAACTGGACATAATTGAGCCAACTGCAATAAGAATGAGAAATTTAAGTCCTTCTAACAGACAACAAAAGTAGTGTAACCGACGAGAAAGGAAATGCTGACTGTTTATTGGTTGGCCCCAGGGGAAGGTGCCTGAACGTTTCTGCACTGTATGATAGGTACAATGGTTTGTTAGCTGATGGTACAGTGAATGAAGTGTGTTGTAGCATGGTAGCTACTACCATGCTACAAGGCACTTCATTCACTGTGCTAATATGACCATATACAGACTTGATATAGTAAAGAAGATAACACCACCACGTAACTAGTATTCTAGAGTGTCAAAGATAACTCTAGGGACAGTCACTACAGATCGTACTAAAGTCCATGGGAAGATAGAACTTAACATCAGAGTTGGTAGCTGCCTTATATGGCATCCTGTTTATTTCACTGACATCTAAGTTGAACATGTTTTAGGCCTTGACTTCCGAAAAGGACATGGATTTAGTATCAAACCCAGTGACAATCTACTAATCTACAGGACAGAAGAATTTCTTTTGTTTAACGAAAAAAAAGCTTGCCCTTTAATATCTCGTATTTATAATTAAGGCGACGCAAGACAGTTTGGAGTCATTACTTCACTAAATGCTTATTCAAATGAAATAAAATGAGCAAGATATTTTAGAAAACAAATAATCGTATTAAATATTTTTTTTACTATTTATTCTAATTCGGAGTTTAATATTTTAGCATATATTCAGTTAAGTGTGTACAAACTTCTGGGAGGGGTAGGTTTCACAAAGACGAATCGAAATCATATAGCAATGCAGGGTCGGTAACGGCATCAACATGTACTAGTGTACAAAGAGGACGTGAATGAAAGAGCAGTACGTAAGTGAACAAAATGCTTTTTATTAATCACAATAGGTACATTTGCGAAATGCACAGAGGTCACAGAAAGTGTTCGAAGTTGCGACCACGAGCTGGAACACAGGCCTGACATCATCGGCGCATGGAATCACGTACATTCTGGAAGATTCCTGGCGTGTCTCGGACTTCCGAGGCAGCTACGGAGATACGTGCGACAAGGTCCTCAGCACTTTCAACGGGGGTGTCGAACACCAGTCCTTTGATGTAACCCCAGAAGAAGTAATCAAGACATCCGGCGATCTTGCAGGCCAATGAACGGGACCACCACGCCCGATCCACTGTTGTCCAAATATCACGTTTAAGTGTTGACGAACTTCATAGCTGAAATGGCGGGGCCCCATCGTGCTGGAACCACATTGCACGGCGCAGCGATCGAGGGACCTGTTGTTCATCCAAAAGTTCTGGCAAGACGTCCTCCAGAAATATCTGGTAACTCCTTCGGTCCAGATGAACAGGCATGAGGTATGGGCCTATTAAGTGGTCCCCGACAATGCCAGACCAAACATATACAGCAAAACGGTTTTGTGCTGCACGTGTTCGTGTAGCATGGGCGTTACCCATGCAACACGCCATGCATGTTGCATGGCGTGTTGCATGGGTAACGCCCATGCATGTGCCGCCCATGCATGTGCGTTATGTGCATTGAAGCTACCTCCTCGTGTAAAGCATGCCTCGTCTGTGAACAGCACAGAAGCAGGAAATTGGAGTTCTGCCGCACTCTTTTGCAGGTACCAGTGCGCAAATGCAATGCGCTGTGGGTAATCCTCAGGCTTCAGTATCTGGACGCGCTGCACATGATATGGATGCAATTGGTTATCGTGCATAATCCTCCATACGGTGGATTGGGAAAGACCGACCCAGTGGGCGATTGTTCGAGACTGGCACTTGGAGTGTCTTCTACATGACGTAGCACATTCTCCTCCATCTCAGGGGTCCGGGCCCATCGTTCCGACTCCTGGCAGGTCTCTGGAAGGAACCAGTGTCACATAACCTCTGATGCAGCCGTGCAAACATGTGTTTGGGAGTACGCCTCATTGGGTACCGTTTCTGGTACACTCGCACAGCGGCTCGCTCGTTGCAGTCCGCAGCCCCGTATGCGAGATGCATATCGGCCAACTCTGCGTTTGTGTAATCGGCCATCCTACTACCTCTGCGGGCGGTTCGCGAATAACGGTTACCCACGAGGACATTGTGCAGTCCCGCGGCCGTACAATGCCACCTACCATATCGAATAACGCCATCTACCACGTGAAGATGCCGTTACCGACCCTGCATTGCTATATGATTCCGATTCATCTTTGTGCAACCTACCCCTCCCAGAAGTACACGCTTACTGAATCACCCTGTATATATATATATTACAGAAATGTTTGGTGGAGCCTGTCCCCTCTGGTCCCTAATGACGAGCAGCTCCTTATCTAGGAGTAAATCGAACTATTGCGGGGTATAAAATAAGAATGCTTTTGCAATCTATATAACGTATTTCAATATTTTATCAATGATCAGAACAGAATTAAAAAAATAATACATAATATACGTAAATAAACTTTCAAAATTTTAACACATTATCTGCTGGAAAGGTACTGTTTACTGTGTGTTTCACCGTCTGACCATTATGAGTGGACGACGGAATTAGATTAAATTTTATGCTGCTGACATCTTACAAATCCCTGATTCACCATTACAACAGAATTGTGAGGTGATCACTGATCTAAATGCGGAGTCCTGTCGTCGGTAGTTTTTACAGGCAAGAGTCATTCGGAAAATTAGATTAAAGAATAATAAGAAAGGAGTATTACGTTTATTATGATAACTTGTTTCTGCTGATTCTATTTTAACGAACTTGGCATTAATTTGTATGTAATGCACCATTTCTCTCCCTTTCTTTTGTTCTTTTGTTTTCGCTGTAAGTACTGCCTACTATCGAGAAAAAATAACTTCTCAGTGTCTTGTAAATAAAAGTAATTTACAATTTTCCAGGTTGAGGTAAATATTTCTGTTATTAAAATATAAATTCTGATTATATATTTCCATTTGATTATCTTTCTTTTGATACAAGTTTCGAAGTAATCGACCCAATACAGTAGAAGCGACGTAAAAATAAATATGAAAATGCTACTTTCTATACTCCTTAGACTTATTCTCTCCCAGATTTGTTTTCAAGTTGTCCGCTAGGTAATTATTATGAATCCAACGAAAAATATTGCAAGCCATATGTTCGCACAAAACCTTTTTTTTTTGACATAAGGCTATAACTGTTATGCTACATTATTATCGTATTTATCGTAAACAACTGTCATTTTATCATATTAGCGATTTTAGGTTTTTGCATTTTTAAACTTCTTTTGAAAGCATGTTTTTTAAACTCTTGTTTTATTATTAATTTCAGGATTTTCTGCTTAACAGAATAAACAGCGAAGTTTATAAGCCATTGATGATAAACTTTTCTGCTCAAACTAGTGCTAATCAGACACAAGACATTATAATGGGAAAACTAGATAAAAGAAGGAAAGGTGTTTATGGACCTCCATTAGGGAAAAAAATGGTATACCTTTGTTGATTTGAATGTTGCAGTTATTCATTTGATGCATAACTGTTTAAAGTTATATAATTACTGTCCATTTTATTTTTTAAATATGCCTGTGGAAATTTGTGATATTCATATGCATTTTATAAGAGTAGAATAATTTCAAATTTTAAAAATTAAAATTTTGTTTTATTTATCTCACAATTTCACCTTCCATGTTTGTTCACTTCTTCGATATATTATTAATTTATATATATTTTTTAATTTTTATTACATATATTTAATTTATATTTTTCTATTGCAATTATACATCAAGTACTTTCATATTTGTTTGCTACTCTGTTTAATTAATGAAAAAAAAATATTACATAATGTAAAAAATTACTTTTATTACATTCTATGATGGCTATCATTTATAGGATGCTGATGTATTTTGAGAAGATGAAAAATGCGCTTTCCTTGTGGGGGCAGTGTAGTTTTGAAATACTTCATAAACGTCTATCAAGCTATGCAGTCCTCTGATCGTAATCCAATAAAAAGTAAATTGCATACATTGAAGCTGCAGATCAGGGTCATCATCGACATCTCTTTCCTAATTTCGTCATCTCCCATCCAATTAATATTTTTTCTAGATTTTAGCGGGATTTGGAATAATATCTTCGGTAAGTTTAGAGGTAATTCATTTCAGCATTAGCTTTGAATTAAAAGTATAAGGAATTTTCCTTCGAACGTTGAGCACAAAACATTAAAAACGATGAAAGTAATTTCTGGCTCCATAGTTTTTTTAATGAAATCGTCAAGTACCAATTCATTCTTTCCGTTTCAGTTGCTACATTAAAAAGATTATCCAGTAATGAAAAGTAACATCCAGCACATTTTAATCATTTTGTGCATATTATTTAGCAGCTGGAACATACTATTGGAAATGCTAAAACATCAGTGGCTAAGTGTGACTTTTTGAATAAGGAAAGCAATTATTAAAGAATTGCTGAAATTTAGTCGGAACGCCGTTCCGGTTAGTGTTTAAGTTCCAAATGAGTGAACCGAAAAGCCGTTCTGGGACTTACGTTTTCAAATAATTAAACTGAGGTCCGTTCCAACCTTTACGTTTCCAAATAATGAAACCGAAGTCCGTTCCAGCCTTTACGTTTCCAAATCAATAAACCGCAACGGGGTTCTTTGACTTTTCTGAATAATTGTAACCGAACATTATTCCAGTACTTGATATTTCCGAATCATTGAATGCGGGTAGTTCTATAGTTTTCAAAGTAAATATTTCTGTAACATGGTGTATTGAGCAGTATAAAATATACTGGTGTACGAGCAAACAAATGATTTATTTAAACCTATAATATATTTTAGAGCAATTGTCTTTGTCTGTTTGTTCGACATCTCCTCCAGACGGTCAAAGCTAGACCCTCCAAACTTCATCTATAGCTTCATCTCACCGTAATTTGTCTATTGTATAGGTTTCAACCCCAGAAAATTAGTCCCATCCCTAAATATTACCGTGAAACATCTGCCCATTGCAGTGACTACTTTTTCAGTAGGGGAAACAATTACCAGAAGAAATACTACAACTAAATCGGAACGCCTTTCGGGTAATCGATGATTTCAAATCATTGGACCGGATAGAAGATCCGGTAGTTGATGTTTTCTAATCTATGAGTGAAAATAATTCTATACTTTTTAAATAAAATATTATTGGAAATTAGTACTGTACATTACGTCTTTTTTAGGAAAAACTGTGGGGATACTGTAGCCTTGCATCAATTTATACAGAAAATGACCGAAGCGCATGAAGAAGTTAAACATATATTTTTAT
The DNA here is from genome assembly GCA_038380435.1 of Ryuthela nishihirai. Classification (NCBI taxonomy): domain Eukaryota; kingdom Metazoa; phylum Arthropoda; class Arachnida; order Araneae; family Heptathelidae; genus Ryuthela; species Ryuthela nishihirai. The sequence goes on from JAWZYU010000021.1 coordinate 7,119,713, forward strand.
ATAATTTAATTTTATTTACTGGGTAGTTAGAACGAAAGTACATATTAATATTACAAAAAAAAATAAGAAAACACCTTCAGAAAAGTTGTATAACTCCAAATTTGAGTCATGCGTTCTGAGGAATATCTCTGTTTCGCTGTCTGCTTTTGTTGTCGACACTGTGGAATTGTAGTCCAGTCGAAAATGGGATATACAAAAGTATCTGCAACTGTACATGAAAAATATTTTATTAACAAACTCTAAACTAATATATAATAATTAAATTTTATTTTTACGGATGAAAACAGGTGGGGAAGCGGGCATACTTCAGTATCCTTTGAAAAAAATAAAGTCTTTTGTATTATATACAAGTATTGGAAAGAAAAATGTAAACAATTCCACGTTATCACAATAGAAAATCGCATTCAGAGCTCAATAATTTCTTTTATGAGATTTTTAAAGAAAAATATATCTAAAGATAAATATCTCAATAAAATCTCTCAAAATCTCGATTTTAACAATATTTGTTCGTATTCAAAGAGTTATGAACGCTGGAATATTTTTTAACAGGCTACATAAAATTTAATTAAAACAGGTTAAGAGATCACCATCATCATCATCATCAAGCAGCCATGGGCTACGGAGGTCCAACCAGACCGAGCAATTTAGTTCTCCAAGCAAGTCTGTCCTTTGCTACATCTACTGCATCTGGCCACTGCACACCAATTATAATACGGTCCTGTTTGGCGTTGTCTGCCCACCGCATCCTAGGTCTCCCCCTCTTTTTGAGGCCTTTAGGCACACTGTTCATAACCCTATTCGCCAATCTATAATTATTCGTACGCGCAACATGACCAAACTATGAGTCTCTCTCTGCACAATATGCTGCTTAAAGGAGGTTGCAAACTCCTTTGCCTAACCTCATCATTAGTTACAACGTTGAACCACCTAATGCCCAAGATACCGCGTAACCATCTGGAAACAAAAGCATCTAGTTTCCTGTTATCTTGTTTACAAAGTATCCAGGTTTCACTACCATAACTAACCCTAGAAAGAACCAAACTATTATACAGTCTAATTTTAGTCTTTAGGTGTATACGCCTATATCTCCACACTCTCCATAGGTTCTTAAAAGTCCCGGCAGCAATCCTTATTCTTCTGTTAATCTCATGCCGCACATCACCATTATCTGTTACATAGCTCCCAAGATAATTAAACTGTGACACCTGCTCAAGAGTGCAACCATTCAGATTAACTGAATCACAGCCTGCCTGACCAATTTTCATCACTTTAGTTTTCTCTCTGTTTATAACGAAACCTACTCTACTACCAGTCTCATGAACAGCTCGAATGAAAGAGTTCATCTCATCAACATCATTTGCCAAAGGGATAAATCATCAGCATAATCTAAATCAGAAATTTTTGTATCTCCAGCCCATTTAAGGCCAAAATCTTTCCTTGAAGTGAATTTCGCATAACATAATCAATAACCAAGCTAAAGAGAAAAGGAGACAAAATGCACCCTTGTCGAACACCAGAAGTAATGCTAAACCAATTGCTACAAGCCTTACCAACTCTCACACACGACTCAGTGTTATTATAGAGAGCTTTCATTATGTTAACTAACTTGTCTGGTATACCATATGATTTCACAATCAACCACAAATTATGACGATCAACAGAGTCGAAAGCCTTTTTGAAATCAACAAAGCTAGCAACCAAAGGTTTCTGAAACTCTAAACATTTCTCAAGAATCTGCCTAAGTGAAAATATCTGATCCACACATCCCCTACCACTTCTGAATCCACATTGCTCATCACGCAATTGACTGTCAACCAGATTCTTAATTCTATTAAGCACAATCATGGAAAGAACTTTACCTGAACAGAGAGTAGACTGATACCCCTATAGTTATCACAAGAACTGCGATTATCTTTTTTGAAAATAGGGATACCAATAGCTCTGGTAAAATCCTTAGGAACCATGCCTTTATTATAAAAGATATTCAAAATTTCAGTCATCATTAAAGTGGTGAAATTTCAGTCATCATTAAAGTGGTAACCGAAACATTCCCAGCTGTAAGCATTTCGGTAGTAATTTTATCTACCCCTGGGGATTTACGAAGTTTGAGTTTAGAAACAGACAAAATAACTTCAGATTGTGTTATATGGCCAACATTAAAGCCATCAGTGCATCTATCATCATTGCAAACAATGGGAGTAGAACTAACTACATTGTTTAGAACATCACTGAAATGCTCAGCCCACGTAGCCATGACAGAATCCTCACCTTCTATAACCTTACCTTTGTTATCCTTCAATCCTTGTATACCTGTTCGTTTTCTACCACAAAAAACATTAACTATCTGGTACAGCTCTCTGCTGTTGTGCTATCTAACTGCTTCCTCGGCTTTGTCAGCCAAGCCATCAAGCCAAAGATTCTTATCAGCAGCTAACTGATACTTTGCACGTTTATTAAGTTCTCTGTAATGCTTTCTATTAGGACTAGTAGGGTATTGATTAAGTATATTCCTGCAGTTCTTTCTTGCTGAAATAAGCTCAAGTGCCTTATCACTCAGGTAATTCTGCCTACTCTGCTCCTTTTTTCCTAAAAGAGCACTGTTAGTGTCTAAAAGAGCCTGTTTAAAATTATCCCATTCTTCCTCAACTTCAATTTACCATTGAATTGGATTCCATTGGATCCCATGACTGTCATAATGACTAAGTAACCTATCATGGTAAGCTTTGGCTATAACTGGGTCTTTCATAGCTTCAGTATTAAAAGTAAATTTTTTAACCCTTGCACAACACTTTTTAAATTTTAGTTGCAAGACTCTTTTAACAATGTAATGGTCAGATCCAATTTCAGCTCCCCTATCCCACCTGGTATTCCTAACAGAACTAGCCCATTTGCTGTTAATTAATATATAATCAGTCATATTCTTATGCAACCCATCGGGTGAAACCCATGTGTACTAATGTATGTCGCTGTGTTTGTAATAAGTGTTAGTTATTCTGAATCCGTTGAGTTTACTTACCTGTAGGAGACGTTGCCCATTGCTATTGCAGCTGTTTCATACTGGCCAACCAATATAATAATCCTTGCTCACAGTACCAACTGTTATAAGGGTATAACTTAGGATAAACATATCTCTTAACATTAAGGATTTTCTTAGTCCCCTATTTGGTTTTTACCGTGATCGTATAGTATTAATTAATTAATTAATGGCCCAGTATCCCACTGGGAACCAAAGTCATCCTCCCCAGACAAAAGGAGTCTGCAAAGGCAGTTAAAGACATTTTCTTACAAACACAAAAAAAAACATTTATTTACAAGTTAAGCATCACTGATTCAACTCCATAAATTAGATTATTTCAGAATCAAATATTTCAATTCCATAAACATGCTCAACAGACTTACAGATTCAGTAGATTGTCGTGATCACATCGTTTTACTTCAACTGCCCCATTCTCTACTAAGCTAAACTTTTACGAGTCCATCGTAAGCGAACTACCTACTCTCCTCTCTCAGTCATCACCAGAGGAAGAAGACTCACAAACTATCCTCTCTCACCTCATAGTCACGAAGGATTGCTATCGTGGAGAATTCTCATTGGCTCTCTCAACTCTCCCCCAGAGGGGGTGCGATAGGGTGCCGGATGAAAATTAGAAATTTCCAGAGTCCATGTCCTTGGCCACAACCACGTGACTGTCCTTCACGAGTCTGCTGTGCCGTGAGCCGGGGGAATTCTCTCTCAGGGCTGTCAGACAGGAGCAGTTCTGGTGTCATACTTCTTTCCTTCAAAGGAGTATCGCTGAGGCGTAGACGCTTCCCTTTGTAACCGTTGCCCGAGATTACGCTGGCTGCCAACAGGTAAGTGGTCGGTTTAGCTAGGTGGCGCATCAATGGAATGGTCCTTCGAGATAATCTCTCGTATGGCGCCGCTCCGATGGAAAGGAAACTGCAGTCTGGAACTTGAATACCGTTCTGCGCAAACTATGCAAATTTACGCAGAACATCCCTATCCACTACGGGGGGGGGGGGGGGGGGGGAGAGTGAGAGAAATCGTAGTGAGAGCACCTTCACTATGTAACCGTGGTACACTACCCATGCCCTCATGGGTTATCTGCTGAAAATTCATGTAACAGTCCCAAAGGTTTTGAAAATTATATAGTTCCAGAATTTTTCACTCATTTAAAGTTGTACAGTCCCTTAGCTGAAATGTCCACACACTGAAGGCAGTCCATAATGACGAAGAAGTTCGTCACATAAAGTCCCATTGTCTCTGAAAAGAAATCACTGAGGGTTCAAGTTCGAGTCACTAAATTTCGTCCTAGTTTGAGTCAAAAATTGGTGGCACAGCCTACAGCTCTTAGGACCCTGCACGTCCTGAGCTGCGATGATTTCTCTCGGGCTGCCTAAAGCAGTCAAACTCCGGTTCAGCAAGATGAACATGAAATATAAAACAAGAAAGAAAAACTGTAAGTATCCGTTCTTAACCACTGACATAAAACAAAACTCATTTTCACATAACAAGTTCACGGGAAGTTATTATTCTGCTAAGTCCACAATAAACAAAAAAATTCAAAATATAACTTAAATCAATCGTCGTTCAAGCAACCACGCACTGGTCCTGCGGCTTCATCAATTACACATGCGAACAAAGAATGTGACTGTATTTACAACAGTTACGCTTACGTGGCAAAATTCTCATGACTAAAAAGTGGCAGTAACCTACACACAAACTATCAAAATAACACTCAATCGAACGGACCTGGCAGCTTATCTCATTTCGTTAATTAACCATCTGTGTTACAGAATAAAGTCTTAGCCATAGTCAAGATACTCTTCTCTAATCTTCACAACAGTACATAATCCGATTTACCCCCACCCTCGACTCTGTTCGAAGCCAATCTGCTTGGCTTCCTAGTAAGCACGATGCAGCCATCACGTGACAATCATGTTTGTTTACTCCCGACTGCCCTGCAGTGGGTATTATGAAAAAGGGGTGTGTCGTGTTGACAAACACCGATAACTGCTACCAACAAACTCAGGTGATTATATTGTTTATTATTTCAGATCAAAACACAGCCATCCAAGACACTAAAATATTTCTTGCTCTTAATTATAATAATATATGCTTAATAATTCCCTAATACACGCTTTACAAGCCCATGTGGCGAAATATTCTCTGGGTTGTGAGCTCTTACAACTGAAATCTATTCCACCATAATTTTTTAACGTTTATGTCAAATGAACAAAAAATGGAATAAACTGTGGTATTACTTTTACTAAAATTTTACTACATGACAGTTGAATTTTCACAAAATAGAACCCATAAAATGAATTTAAAACATAGATCATGACAATACTTAAGTAAAATAAAAAAATTCATCATCTTCCTTAACTAAATTAATTTTGTATAACAGCATCAAATATGTAATAATATATATAATAATATTGTAAATTAAATATAAGCAAAATAGGCAATTATTCAACTGATAATTTACGATGAGAAATTCAGTTTAAAGTAATAAATATAACTTTATAATCAGAACGGAGTCACGAAAATACTAAACCTTTATTATTAGACATAATTTTCGCGAATAGATTTTTAAAATACCACTAGAACAGAGAGGAAACATTCATATAAATAGATATAGGTAATTATTACGGTGGAGGGACAAAATGCTAAATTGAAGTAGGAAGGACAAGAACTTTTTTGTTGTTATTGTTTTTTTTTTCGAAAGAATTTGTTAAATAATGCGTTTTGCGATTAACTGAAAAAAAAAAGAAATATGGATTACGAAACCTTTTTCCGTCTTATTAGGTTCAATATCAGGCATCTCCCAATTTATTTTGCTACATCCCGGTCGTGTCTGTCAAATGCACCACCAAATATTTTACTCACGAGCCGCCACTGGAAAAGAATAGTTTCTCATGATATTAATAAGCGTAGGATTAATGTTAATAATACTGATTAGACAAGAAAGAGTTGATGTGGAGCTTCACTCTTCGATGAGGAAATAACGAAGGGATCGTCCAACAGTAGGAACCGTCCCAGGTAGCCGAGTGGTTAACATGCTTGACTACTGATCAAAGGGGTCCGAGTTCGGTATTCGGATAATGTGTTGTCTTTCTTCTGGGGTCTTACTTCCTTACAGGTCTCCTCTATGGCGTATTAAACTGTCATTATCCTGACAGATCTCTTTGGGTAAAAGGAATCTGAAATAGAAAGTGTAGAACGTTTGAAAATAATGTGGATACTGGTAGCTCAAAGTCAAAAATGAAATATAATGATGGCAATAAAAATATAAATGAAATGATGGTATCAGTAGAAGATAAGGAATTACATGGAAATAGGGCACGATTGGATAGCTTGCATAACTACACTAATATGAAGGGGTCACAAGAGACTACTAGGTTGATAGTGTAGATATGATTTCAAAAGTGTAATTGATAAGCAACGAAAGAAAACTTCTCAAAGAGTTAAGAGTATAAGGTAGAAAATAAATTAACCAGAGCGTAGCTAACAACGATAGACTATAGACCTGCCCAAATGCTTGAAAAGGTTTCATTGCGCGTAATCTCCTGTAGTATAAAATATAGCTATATGACATGCAAACACGTAATCAAACTAGAGGTCCTTTATAGTTAGAGGCTGATCATCTCGGTAATTAATTGCCATTGGTTAAATTGAGTAACGTACTAACAGTGGTGCCATGTTTGTCGCACCGTGAGGCGAAAGCCTATGAGTTAGTGTGTGTACCTAATTAAAGCTTCTCAGTTATTATAATTTTATATATATTTACCAATGTTTTTGTCTATAAAAGTTTCCATATTTTAGCAAGTTTCACTGTGATGCATTTGGGTGAATAATTCCACTCATACATGAAAATTCAGATTTTTCCAAGAAACGCCGTCAGAAGACAGCAATGGGCTGCAAAAGTGAAACGAGAAAACGCAACACCCATAGTTTCTTTTTAGTTCATTTGCAAAAAAATCAAGCTAGTGTTTTCACTTTGTCGTCTGTCTATACCAATGTTCTGTCTGTCTGCTTTTCACCTGTCTGTCCGTCTATAGACATTGAATTTTTTGCTTTCAAGGAAAAATTTAAAAAATTTTGCATTGGATAAGTATCGATGAAATATTATAATTCATATTTTTAAATTCTTCCACTAGCTGGAAGAAAAAGGTGGAAAAACTAAAATTTTAAGCTAATATTGCAAATGATCCATTTCTACGAGAAATATGAAATTTTGTTGGTAGAATGATATAGTCAGGAGGTTTATATTGGCAACAGTGGTTTGCCCTTTTTCCCCAGGGGATGGGAAAATAAAGCTTTATTTATTTAAAAAGATATATGAAAAATTCCTTTTGTGTTTTATTTGTACTAGTAAAATATTATTATTTACATTTTCGCAATCACCCATCAGTTGGAATTTCCACCGTTATCAAGTATTAAAGGAGGGAAATGAAAACTTAAAAAGTTGCCTCTAGCGGTGGAAAAAGCTGAACAATATCAAATCTTTAAACGAATGTCGCAAACGATCTATTTATGCTAGAAATTTAAAATTTTGGAAATAGGGAGGGATAGTCAAGTGATTACACTAGCAGTAATAATTCATAGCAGTGCCACAGTCTCTGGTGAAACAGCTATTGTGTAATTGTCGACAATGTCAGATCTCAGTAACCTCCAAAAAGGCATGATCATTGGTGCTCTTCTTGCAGGAGCTTCAATAACTAGAACGGCGGAAACAGTAGGTGTACTTGAGGAACTGTATCGGAGATTACGACTACCAATAAAAAAACAGGGCGTTGCATCCAAACGTGCAAATTCTGGACGCCATACGAAGTTGTCAGATAGGGATAGGCGAACATTGACAAGGATTGTACAACGGAAACACAAGACCACGGCACCGCAAATAGCAGTAGAGTTGAGCACCAGTCGGAATGATCCCGTTTCCATCATAACAATTCGTCGGGAACTTCAACGTGCCGGTATTTATGGCCATGCTGCAATCCACAAATCTCTGATTACCAACATCAATGCAACAAAACCTGTATGGTCAGATACAGGTTGCATAAAAATTATCTGGTTTGATGAATCGTTTCATTCGAATTAATTTAAAGAAAAGCAGGAAAACATTTTTCTTTTAAAATACTTCAAATCTGGAATTCGATTTAATATAGAAAGATTTAGCTCCATTTTTTTTTGAATCGCAATGTAACATAAAACAGGACAGGATTTTTGCTTTCCTGAAATCAGATGTATTTAATTTTAATTCAGTACTAAGAAAATGCGGCACTCCAAACGTGAAAATTGTGGACGCCAAATGAAGTTATCAGATAGGGATTGGCGAACATTGGCACTGATTGTACAACGGAAGCACAAAACCACAGCATCGCAAATAGGAGCAGAGTTGAACATTAGTCGGAATTATCCCTTTTCTGCCATAACAGTTCGTCGGGAGCTTCATCGTGTCGGTATTTATGGCTTTGCTGCCATCCACAAACCTCTGATTACCAACATCAATGCAACAAAACGAGTAAGGTGGTGTAAAGCACATAAAAAATGGGATGCTAAAGATAGGCAACTTGTCATCTGGTCTGATGAATCATGCTACGCATTGTTTCCTACCACTGGTAGAGTGCATGTCTGACGAAAACATGCAGAAACATACCATCCCGACTGTTTGATTCCGACTGTGAAGCGTGGAGGTGGATTCCTGATCATGTCAGGTGCCATATCATAGCATTCCTTAGGGCCATTAGTTATTCTGCAGGGTAATGTCACAGCCGCAACGTACGAATCCATTCTCGGGGACCACCTGCATCCAATGTTTCGGGCACTGTTCCCTAATGACTGTCCCAGGTTTCAAGCAGATAATGCACTCGTGAATTGTGTGAAATGTGTCAAGTTGTGGTTTGCCGAGCATGAGGATGGATTACAGAAGCTATCCTGGCTACCTCAATATTATTGAACATTTGTGGGAATACCTGGAGCGCAAGGTCTGATCATACTTTCCACCTCTAGTATCACTGGCACAGTTGGGCCATATTTTACAGGAAAAATGATACCACATTCCATTATCATATGTGCATGACTTGTATAAGTCTATTCCACGTCGAAATGCGTCTGTTTTGAACGCTCAAGGTGGGCCAATATATTATTAATAAAATGTTCTCCACAAACAATACGTGTTTCCATTATTTTGGTAAACCCTGTATGTAACAGATACTGGTCATGTGGGCATGAAATAAACCAAAGAATAGGGATTGCTGCTGGGATTTTTAAGAATCTATGTAGAGTGTGGAGAAATAGGCGTGTACACCTAAAAACTAAAATTACACATGATAGTTTGGTTATTTCTAAAGTTAGTTATGGTAGTGAAACGTGGACGCTTTGTGAACAAGATAACAGGAAACTTATGCTTTTGATTCTAGATGCTTACGCAGTATCTTGGGTATTAGGTGGTTCAACTTTTTTAGTAATGAAGTGGTTAGGCAAAGGAGTCGGGAACCTCCTTTGTGCAGCATATTGTGCAGAGTGGATCTCCATTGGTGTGGCCATTGGATTGGATTGTTTTACCTCTGAGCGGCACTTTTTTGCACACCATGGGCTAAATGGCCAGGCCACAAGGACCCCGAAGGCTCAGAGAAGGTTGGGGGGGAGGGGACCCACTGAAACAGCTGTTGGGAGACAGATGGTAGCCTCCCGTCAAGGCCATCCAGCGTGTTCTTTAACGTGCACAGGGTATTGGTCTCCCGCACACGGGGCCACGGCTTAACGTCCCATCCGACGGACGGCGGCCTTTTCAAGCCCATCGGTGTCCCCTACTGACCGTGGGCAGGGCGGGGAAATTTTGCGGAGATAAATCTCAACGCTGACCCAGCTGGGACTCGAACCTGGGAACTACAGATTACGAGCCTGGCGCGCTACCGACTGAGCCACCCCCTCCCCATTGGTGTGGCCATGTTGCCTGTATGGATAATTATAGATTAGCGAATAGGGTTATGAACAGTGTGACTAAAGGCCTCAGAAAGAGGGGGAGATCTAGGATGCAGTTGGCAGACAATGTCAAACATGACCTTGTTAGAATTGGTGTGCAGTGGCCAGATGCAGCAGATGTAGCACACAGACAGATAAGCTTGGAGAACTAAATTGCACGGTCTGATGGACCTTCTTTGTCCATGGCTGCTTCAGTTTGATGATGATGCTGATGATATTCAAAGTAAATAATGCATTTTTTCTATGAATAATTAATGTGCACATTTACATCTGGAAACATGTTGCTACAGAGTATGTTAAAGCAAAAAGTAATAAAATTGTTTTAGGAATATTAAAGAGCACGTTAATTGTAATTTATGGTAAAGAGTAAAAAAATATATTTTTATGTGAATGTAGGAAAGGAAGGGATCTATAGTATTTGGAAATCAAATGTATCTTTAGTCAGTAATTGATTTCTTTCGTAAGTACAGGCTATTGTATAGGTGCAGTTCCTAATTATTTTCTTATAAATTCTTTTCCTTTTGCTGCTAAATTGCCTAAAAATAACATACGGAATCTAAAAGTGTTTTAATGTTGTCTGTTTCAAAAATTAAGCATTTTTTCCATGACAGGTTGTTTTTGTTGATGATCTTAATATGCCTTTGCGTGAAACCTATGGAGCTCAACCACCTATTGAACTTCTAAGACAGTGGCTTGATCACTGGACATGGTATGATATGAAAGAAGTTGTACCTATGAAACTTACTGATATACAGATGATTGCTGCAATGGGACCACCAGGTAATGATTTTTTTTTTATTTAATCATCTGATGATAACTAATTATAATACAAATTTACACTTTGACGAATATGTACAGTGTTGGGTTGTTTTACGTCTGATCTGCGCTTTTGTGTGCACAATGGGCTAAATGGCCAGGTCACAAGGAACACAGAGAAAGTTGGGGGAGGGGACCCACTGGAACAGCTGTTGGGAGACAGATGGTAGCCTCCCGTCAAGGCTATCCGGTGTGTTCTTTAACGTGCACAGGGTATGGCTCTCCCTCACACAAGACCACCGCTTAACATCCCATCCGACAGACAGCGGCCTTTCCAAGCCCATCGGTGTCCCCTACTAACCGTGGACAGGGCAGGGAGTTTGCGGAGATAACTCTAAATGCTGACCAAGCTGGGATTCGTACGGGAACTGCAGATTACGAGCCTGGTGCGCTACCGACTGAGCCACACTCGTCCACAATATATACAGATATTTTCTTGTGGAACCGAAGGGAGGTCTGCCAGATCAGTATGGCCTGTTCATCTGAACTGCTATGGCTACTTTGGATTTTTTTCTGCCCTGCTGAGCAGTGGCAAACCACACAGGGTCTTGGTGCTGACCATAATATATACGATCTGAATAGGAATAGCCGCTTTGATTGGTGAGCTTTTTTTAGGAAAAATCTACCGCTGTGATTTCTGTTCCATTTTGTGAATTGACAGTATTGAGTGAATAGATAAAGAGGATACCTTCGAGCAGCTCACCAAGCGTAATCAGTGGCCATTGCAGGTATCTGAACCGTTGTTTCTACGGACATTGTCAAACCTACACTGGAAGAAGTCCTACCATTATAGGTGGCTTAAGCCTTTAGTAGTGAGGGGGAATGACTTTGCCCCATTCACGCGATTAGGGAGCTATTTGATATTGTCGAAACCTCCTCTCTAAATAAACGTAGTTTCTCCTAAGATGGGCCATTTTCTTCTTAAGACTAGCTATTTTCGCTCTACGGGTACTTGCATTGTGCAAACTCTATACAGAGATTATTATCTTGATGTCTGCCATGTGATTCTAATTTATTTCATTTTGTGATTTATTGTCATGGTATACATCTATATATCTCTGTTATATATGAGCATTGCTGTTCACCAAAACCAGAACAGCAAGAAGAAATAGTGTAAAGAACGTAACTTGTATGGGGCATGTTTAACACGTACTACGAAAGAAATGATGATGAAAAGGTTATCGGTTCAGTCGCGTTCGCTACTGGCCAATGAGAACATTCTGGGACAGTTGCGACTGGACCCTTTCCACAGGTATTTAAAGGGGCTGTAGTCGTTTCAGCTTATCAGTTCTTGTGCAGGTGTTGTTAAGATATGCCACGCAGACCAGTATGAGCTCCATATTTCCAGGTGAGTAAGTCTGACAGAGGGCATATTGTTGACATGAGAGAAGGGAATTTTTCTTACCGAGAAATTGAGGCTCTTGCGGGTCATATTGTATCTGTTGCACATCGAATATGCATAGGTTAGTTCGAAGATGGGCAACAAACACATTGGTGAGGTTATGGACCCTCCAATGGGAAGATCGCCATTTCGGAGGATGGGTGCAATATATCGCTCAGCCCAATTTACGGCCTTGGTCCAACAGTGGAGGTGAGTCACACATCTTCCAATGTTGGCAATAACAGTTAAACCCTATTTATTGAAATTTTGACTGCTAGTCTGTTAGCTGGTCCCCTGTGTGCGAGCTTCTGTTCGTTGTGAGGGGACCACCCTGTGAAGATTCTGCTGGCTCGGGTACCTTCACAGGGTCCTGAATGCTCGCTCATGTGTTTGCTGTGTGTCTGGATACACGTGTCCTTGGAAGGGAAGATTCTGGCAGTTGCTCGAGGGTCTCCGTCTTGTCTCATCAGCTCATGACTGGTGGGGTGCCCTTTGGCCGTCTTACCATTGGGGAGCCTGCCTGTCTCGGGGTTGAGCAGCGAATTCCATGGCAACAACTATACACTGTTTTGTCCTCTGCTTCAGGTAAATAGGAGGTCTTGGGGTGGCCCCCTCAGGATCAATCGACTGGTGGGCTAATCCTGCTAGGGCCAACCATGCAGTGAGTGCCTTGCAGATGTCTGGCAACGGTTGCGAGTATCCCCACACATTCACTAATTTTGTAGTTTTCTTCCTTTTGTGAGACTAATTCGGTTCTCAAACTCTTTTATTTTTTCGCTTATTTTATTTTGTGAGGACTCAAGTGAGTTTGTCATATTTCTCTTTTCCTTTCGTTTTTGCTTAATTGTAAGGGCGTGGCTCATTTGCTGTCTGGGTATGGTGCCCGGGCAGCTGGCACCCGATTGGGCGTCCCTTTTTTGGACTCTGTTATGGGTGGGCACATCTGGCACGAATTACAAAAAACAACCATGAGTTCCAAAAATAGAATTTCATCGACAAATACTTCAAAAAGAGCTTGGCATAATGGTCTGTCTTCTGTGTCTTCCTTGTCATCATCCCCATTGCCTTCATGTGTTTCTCCGTCCTCAAGATTCCTGGTCATCCACTATACAGGTGATCAGGTGATTGGGGACATTTAATTATATTATCAATAAGGGATTGCATGCTATCAGCATTGCCTTGGACCACATAGAAGCTAAGCACATCGTCGGTGTGTCCTCTACACTGACTCGCTTAGCTCGTTGCAGGCCTTGATCTCAGTGAGGCATCGGCCTCACCCTGTTCTCTCCAAGATCCACCAGCAGCTCCATCGTCTAGCAGCTGTCGCCCCCATTTCTCTTCTGTTGGGTTCCAGTCACGTCAGGATCAGGGGCAACGAGTTGGCAGATGCTGCTATTCAGGTCAGCCATGTCCCTATCCAACTCTCCACTGCCGGTTCCATACTTGGACTTCTGACAACGTTTATCCATCTAATTCCGGACACAGTGACAGAGATCTTTGTTTGATCAGGTTGGTAACAAGCTTTTCGAGATCTAGCACATTGTCAAACAATGGCAGTCTTGTTTTCGCAGTAATCTCAAGAATATAGTTGTACTTTCTCTGCTCTGCTTAGGTCATTCGTTTATCACTTATTCATTTCCACTTTTGGTGGACGACGAATCTAAGTGCGAGTTTTGTGACACCATTTTAACGATTAAACATTTTTTTAATAGATTGTATTGCTTTTAACCTTGAACCCTCTTATATTTTAACTTTATGATTTTACGTGCTAGCCCCTTACAGTCGGACATCTTTTATCCAATGACTGTTTTATCTGCTATTTTTTCTTTTTTATGTTTTACTGGATATTTTATCCATCTCTGATTTTTACCTTTTGGCATTGTTTTTTACGTGGGTCCTATACACCCATTATTTTTATATATTTGTTACTGTTGTTTTTTGTCTTTTACATAGATGTTTTTCGTTGTTTGTTGTTTTTAGTATTTATGTTTACTGTCTTTCCTATTGCCTTTTACTTTTAACATTAGTTGTGGGATACCAGATCAGTTCCATTAGTCGCGGGACACCAGATCAGAGAAAATTTACCCCTTTACTCTCTACTTATGTGGGCGAGAAAACACCGTTTTTCTCTGCATGCAGCACGCTCCAGCACACCGTCCAACAACTTAGAACCTCGACAGATCACTCTCGCTCTCTTCACCCAGCCTGGTGTCTGATCTCGAGTGTGGCACTGGACTTTTGTTTGTTCCTCCTCCTTCAGCGAAGTTCCAGCCACCAGTGACTGCTTTACTCATCTTGGCCTTCTCTCTTCCCGGCTAAAGGCAATTCAGTGTGATCGTGGCCCTCTGTCATTGGCGGGTGCCGTCGAGGTGCGCATCTTTCTAGCCCAGATGGTGCTTGTTTACTACTGTGCAGGTCACGTAGGCTCCCTCATCTGAGGCCCACATTTGCCACAGGTGGAATTCCAACGCTGGTGGGGACATCCTCCTTCGTGATCGAATGCCGAACAAAAATGGCGAAAATCTGGACATTGTTAACCTGTAAAAATTGCGGACCGGGCTCGACCATTTCGGCATGTCGTGCCCACGTTTTTACACAAAATGTGAACATGACAAATGCTGTGGTGTTGTAATAAATGTTACGTATTCTAAAACCATTATGTTTACTTACCTGCAGGAGAGGTTGCCCATTGCCATTGCAGCTACCAATACCTAAAGTGCCTATAACCCCTCCCCAAAGGTCAGAGTTACCAACATTGGCATTGAAACCACCTAGAATAAAGGTAATATCTCCTTTCCTGACCGAATTCAAAATATTCTGAAGTTGGCCTTAAAACCTAACCTTGTTATCGACATCCTCAGTGGGGCATAACAGCTGATAATATTCATGCTTCTCTGAAATTTATCTGTGAAGAACCTTTCTTTAATGCACTCATATCCCAGAAGAGCATCACTAATGTGTCTGCTCAGAAGCAGACCTACGCCTTGTAGATGCATATTATCTTCCCTCCCTGTAAAGAGAAATTCAATGTTATTTTTAAGAATCTCCTTTATCTGTCCATCGGGTCTCTTGCAAGCTGAGACTACCAAGATTATAACGGTGGAATTCTTGTGTGAGGACATCAAGGGAATAAGCTCTGTGCAGGGTCCTCACATTCCAACTACCTATGGAGACAAAGCATATATGACAAAACATACCTATGGAGCATAATAACAGATGATATTCATGCATGTCTGAAATTTAGCTGTTAAGAGCCTTTAATTAATGCACTCATATCCTAGAAGAGCGTCACTAATGTGTCTGCTGAGAAGTAGACCTACGCCTTGGAGATGTGTATTATCTTCCCTCCCTGAAAAGAGAAATTTAATATTATTTTTAAGAATCTCCTTTTATCTGTCCATCTGATCTCTTTCAAGCTGAGACTATCGAGGTTATAACTGGAATTCTTGTGTGACGACATCAAGAGAATAAGCGCTGTGCAGAGTCCTCACATTCCAACTGCCTTTGGGGACAAAATCGTTAGTAGGATGTTTAAAAAACTATGTTTATTGAGAGAGGGAATGACGATAACATCAAACAACCCGATAATCGCGGGCATGGGGCAAAGACCCTTTCCCTTACTACCAAAGGCTGAAGCCATCTACACTGGAAGACTTCCTCTAATGTATGATTTAACATGCCCGTAGAAGCATTAATTTAGATACCTGCGTAAACCTCTGCTCAGGATTATCCACAGCTGATAGAACATATCCTGTGAATCTGTTCACTTCGGCCTGTCAACCTACAAACAAACAGAAAAGACAGCGGGAAATTTTCCCTCCACAGAAGCCTAAAAGTGCAGCAGATCCACTATTCCGTTCATGTTGGTATATACGGTCAGCACTAGGAACCTGTGTTGTTGACCACTTCTTAGTAGAATAGAATAAAAAGAAAAGTAGCCATAGTTGTCCAGATCAGTAGGCGACACTGATCTGGAAGTCCACCCCTTCCGTTCCCTTCCACAAGAAAGTATCTCTTTTAAAAGGGACTAACGCCCTATACCACGAAAAAGTGGGGTCGGATATTAGGTGCTAGGAATTGCCGGTTCTATGCATCATCACAGGGGATTGGTGCATAGCTCTCCTTCCCTGACTACTAACTACCATTTACAGATCTTAATCCTTAATCAATACCCTACTAGTTCTAATAGAAAACATTACATAGAACATAATAAGCGTGTAAAAGATCAGTTAGCTGCTGATAAAAATCTTTGGCTTGATGGTTTGGCTGACAAAGCCGAGGAAGCAATTAGACATCACAACAGCAGAGAGCTGTACCATATGGTTAATGTTTTGTGTGGTAGAAAACGGACAGGTATACAAGGATTGAAGGATAAACAAGATAAGGTTATAGAAGGGGAGGATTCTGTAATGGCTAGGTGGGCTGAGCATTTCAGTGATGTTCCAAAGAATGTGGTTAGTACTACCATTGTGTGTAATGATGATAGATGCATTGGTGGCTTTAATGTTGGCCCTATAACACAATCTGAAGTTATTTTGTCTGTTTCTAAACTTAAACTACATAAATTCCCGGGGGTAGATGAAATTACTACGGAAATGCTTATAGCTGGGAATGTTTCGGTTACCAGTTGGATGACTGAAATTCTGAATATCTTTTATGATAAAGGCGTCGTTCCTGAGGATTTTACCAGAGATATTGTTATCCCTATTTTCAAAAAAAGGTGATCGCAGTTCTTGTGATAACTATAGGGGTATCAGCCTACTCTCTGTTCCAGGTAAAGTTCTTTCCATGATTGTGCTTAATAGAATTAAGAATCTGGTTGACAGTCAATTGCGTGATGAGCAATGTGGATTCAGAAGTGGTAGGGGATGTGTGGATCAGATATTTTCATTTAGGCAGATTCTTGAGAAATGTTTAGAGTTTCAGAAACCTTTGGTTACTAGCTTTGTCGATTTTAAAATGCTTTTGACTCTGTTGATCTCCATAATTTGTGGTTGATTGTGAGATTATATGGCATACCAGACAAGTTAGTTAACATAAAGAAAGGTCTCTATAATAATACTGAATCTTGCGTGAAAGTTGGTAAGGCTTGTAGCAATTGGTTTAGCATTGCTTCTGATATTCGACAAGGGTGTATTTTGTCTCCTTTTCTATTTAGTGTGGTTATTGATTATGCTATGCGATATTCACTGCAAGGAAAATGTTTTGGCCTTGAATTGTATGGAGATAGGAAAATTTCTGATTTAGGTTATGCTGATGATTTAGCCCTTTTGGCAAATGATGTTGCTGAAGAACTCTCTCATTCGAGCTGCTGGTGAGACTGGTAGTAGAGTAGGTTTGGTTTATGAAGAGAGAGAAAACTAAGGTGATTAAAATTGGTCAGATATGCTATGATTCAATTAATCTGAATGGTTGCAGTCTTGAGCAGGAGTTACAGTTAAATTATCTTGGGAGCTATGTAACAGATACTGGTGATGTGCGGCATGAGATTAACAGATGAATAGAGATTGCTGCCGCGACATTTAAGAATGTCTGGAGAGTGTGGAATTGGCATAAGGGGGGAAATTGGCGTATACACCTAAAGACTTAAATTAGACTGTATAATAGTTTGGTTCTTTCTAGGGTTAGGTTTGGTAGTGAAACATGGACGCTTTATAAACAAGATGGCAGGAAACTTGATGCTTTTCATTCTAGATGCTTGCGCATTAGGTGGTTGAATTTTGTAAGTAATGATGAGGTTAGGCAAAGGAGTCGGCAACCTCCTTTGAGCTGCATATTTGTGCAGAGTCCCAGGGACTCACTCTGCACAATATGCTGTTATGGTTAATATGCATAATATGCTGTTATGGTTAATATGTACAATATGCTGTTATGGTTATTACGCACAATATGCTGTTATGGTTAATATGCACAATATGCTGCTATGGTTAATATGCACAATATGCTGCTATGGTTAATATGCACAATATGCTGCTATGGTTAATATGCACAATTTGCTGTTATCGTTAATATGCACAATATGCTGTTATGGTTAATATGCACAATGTGCTGTGATTGTTTGGCCCGTATGGATAATTATAGATTAGCGAATAGGGTAATGAACAGTGTGCCTAAAGGCTTCAGAAAGAGGGGGAGACCTAGGATGCGGTGGACAGACAATATCAAACAGGGCCTTGTTATAATTGGTGTGCTGTGACCAGATGCAGCTCAGGACATATATGCTTGGAGAACTAAATTGCAAAATCTGGTTGGACCTCCGTAGCCCATGGTTGCTTTATGATGATGATGATGATGGTGATTATCTGTAATGTGTGGTACAAAGACTGCTTCAGGATGTCAATGAAAAAACCCATTTCTTTTTCATGTTAGAAGTATATAAAAATAAAGCGAATGGAACTATTGAACTTTTTAATATATTTGTGTGTGTGTGTAATAATATGATTAAAAAAGTGTAGTCAAGCTTCTGCTTTTGGATTGTTTATATGTTGATAGATTTTAATGTAAAATTTTTATGATAATAAATTTTAACTTAAACTAAACTTGAACTTTTGATTCTGCCAGGTGGAGGTCGTAATGTTATTACTCCACGCTTCTTAAGACATTTCAACTGTATCACAATTAATGAATTCGAGGATGAAATAATGATAACTATATTTAGTCGAATTTTTTCATGGCATCTAACAAGCAGGTGAGTAGTGAATATCAGTTAATACGTTTTGCATAATTGTGTCTAAGTATGAACATTGTTTTCATACCTTATATGCATTCAGTTGCATAAGCAATGAATCTTGTAATGAATGTCTAGGAAATACATTTATTTTCTCCAGGGATACTCTATATATCTGATAACTGTAAAGCATTTTAAACCTGTGTTCCACACCGGTTGCTAAACGCAACCACCAACAATCTTCTGAAATTACGAACTAAACTCACCTGGTATGATAATGTCTTCTCGTAATCGTTCATCAAATAATTTTTGTTTTCAGAAATGTAGAATTCCCTGTCTAGTTGCTTCTATTAATATTTATATACTTAGTTCATTAAGTATATTTATTATCTAAAAATTCTTTAATATATTGTACATACAAGCTCTGTGAGTAATAACGCTGAAATTTAACCTTTGAAAGAATGTTTACGTTTCAAAATTTGTCTAATAGTTAGTAATCATCTAATTTAAAATAAATGAAAGATTATTTGAAGCTTTCTCCTAATTTTATTCTTCACAGGGACTTGATATTTATACGATTTAACTTAATTATTTAATGTAGGTATTAAAATTTAAGTAGTAAAACGCGAATTTGTCAATACTGAGTAAGGTGTAGTTAACTGCAATTCATTAGCCTTTTACAGTATTCATAATAATAAAATATGTTTGTCTTGTTGTATGTCTGTCTGTTGTAGCAATAACTCATCGGAAAATCGTGGTAGACGCTTCAAAATTTCGCATGGTGTTTTGGGTTGTCGTTTAATTTGCAGTGCCGAATTTCAAGCCGAAATTCAAAAAGTAGGGACTTGCTACAAGACAAAATATTTACCATTCTATTCCTATTATTTTCCTAGGTCTCCCCTTTGGTAATGAATTCCTATATGAAGCAGAAGTCACTTCCAAATCTATTGTTACCATTTACTGCTCCCTAACTGTGTACGTAAGATCCATAACATTTAAATCTACTGCCTTTGCCAGATCCCCCACATTCTCAAAGGCATTATAATATTAATGCATCCCTTAGCCTATAGGGACCTGATTTTTTAACCCAACACGGGGTCACATAGGGGGAACCCAATGCGAAATTTGGGACCATTCGGTCACGTTCGTAAGGAAACAAATTCTGTTGAAATCGAAATAAAAATCTTTAAAGTTCGATTAGTAACTAATCCACGGGCTATGAGATGCTGGGAAAATTTTCGTATTTCTAAAGGGTCGGATGTGGTAGGGAGGGGAGTGCTCACAAATCTAATATGCAGTGAGTGAAAATCAGGATATGCAGCTTAGAAGACCCAGGTGCATTTCAGCTGGTATTATAATAAACGAGAGGCGTCTGCTGAGGTCCTGCCCTCCTCACAGACCTACTATGGTTATAAACTGACAGACTTCTGTCAGGCCTCTGTGGCAAGCAGGTGTTTTAGGAGGTATTTATTATTGTTATGCTACGTTTTTGAGCATGCAATGCAATTAATGTCTAATCCATTTATAATGACGTTTTCTTAAACCAAAACAATAAAAAATACGAAATTATGGGACATTTATAAAACGTAATTGTCAATATACATTGTTTGCAAAATTTAAAACACTGACAACAAAAACGGTAAGTTCCTTATTTTTTTAAAAATATAAATAAATGTGATTACGTAATCAGCGAAAATAGTTCTGTGAAAAACGAAAAGGTTTTAATATTGCCACAAACACCTTTACAACAAAAACATCAAAATAAAGGCAGCACATGGTAGAGGTTGGGTTGGATTGTTTTTACTTCTGAGCTGTACTCTTTTTGGCACACAGTGGCCTAAATGGCTAAATAACAAGACCCCAAGAACTGAGAGAAGGTTGGGGGAGTGGACCCACTGGACAGATGGTGGAATACAGATGGTAGCTTCCCGCCAAGGCCGCCCAGCGTGTTCTTTAATGTGCACAGGGTGTGGTCTGTCCCTTACACAGGACCACTGCTTTATGTCCCATCTGGTGAGAGGCAGCCTTTCCAAGTCATGTATGTCCCCTACTGATCGAAGTAAGGGCGTGGAGGTTTGAAGAGATAAACCTAAATGCTGGCCAAGGTGAGATTCTAACCGGAGAACTGCAGATTGGCACGCTAACAACTGAGCCACCCTCATTCTATTGTAGATATATAATGTACATAACAGAGAATATTGAATACCTCTAATTGCAATTTGGGCTTCACAAATTTCTGTCACGTTTTTAATCATAATATTCAAAATACACATTTGCAATATGACCATATATTCAAAAGTAAACTCTGAAGGAGAGTTTATAGTGTAGATGAAGATCAGCCTTATTTTAATTACCAATGTTTCCAAACTTATTCAAAAGGGTTTTGGTATGAATTACATAGGCTACATTCCTCGTGACTGATGACTTCTGTGTTCTCTAAGATATTCTTCTACCAAGTTATTCAATGTGACCTTGCATTAATGTATTATACTACCGTAATTATAATATAAAGAATAATATGATAAATATCACGGATAACACTGAATATATATATGTATGTTACAGATGTAATGGCGATTCCTGGAGAAATAAAGATGTTATCAGATTTGTGATAATGTGGGCAAAGTCACTAAATGCACCTAAGGGCATCACAATTTTCAATCTAATGCGCAATCCCAATCGTTATCAAGAGTAGTCCCCCATATTTCTTCCAAAGTTATTGACAGAAGATTGCAAGGTTTGAGGCAAAGAATCCAAAAGAGAGTAGATTTGACGTTTTATGAGATAACTGACGTTTAAAGAGACAATAACGTTAACAGATAATTTCAAATATCTCTTAACATCATTGAGAAAATGCAGAAATTTGAAGAAACTATAATTTTATAGTGAAATGACTGGTTAGTATGGGAGAATGATTCTGAGTTTCCCATTCGAAATCTTTGATATTCTTCCGCAAAATTTCTTGTAGAAGATGATTTGTGTTGCCATGCTTTAGAATGACTGATTTTGGTTTGATCAATGCTGGATGCTTTTCAGAGCAAGATGCAAACGTTCCAGTTATTGACAATATAGTTCTGAAGCTATTATGTACTACCAACAAAAATCAATATTTTCTCTCTTTGGTAGCTTGGTTTTTCAGTCAGGATTGGTTCTCGCCATAGAAAAGCCACTGTTTCTTGCACATGGAGTTGGCATAAGAAGCTTTCTTGCCTACAATAGAAATCAGTGACGAAATTGTTCCTTGTGCTTCAGCAGTGAATAATTACAGACTTTTGTTTAGTTTTATTGCCGATCTGTGTGTGAAATCTTGTCCTATGAACCTTATCAATTTCTTGACGAGGTTCATCAACAGTAGAACACAAAATATGAAGTTTTATGCTTTTTCGAAATGGTATGAGAAAGCTTTATTCTCTCTCCGACCTACAGAGATCGTTCTACTGCTCCACTGGTTTTTCGAACGATAGCCATCAATGAAATAAATATTACTTTATTGGAATTTCTGGAACTGAAGTATTTGGCATTTACAAATATCAATACGTCTCCATAAACCCTATTAGTTGCCTCTGGTGGTCTCCATTGCATCATTTTTCCTATTGAAAGTTTATATGTGTTTGTGTTATCAATAAAATTTTTGATAATAGCTATAATCATTTCTAGCTATGATTACTACAAAAAAGCTAAGGGTCTTTAAAACAGGCAGAATTCTGTAATAAATATGGCCGAAATTCCAAGGAAGATCAAATACCTTACCTATTTAACCTACTTCCTAGAGAAATTGTAAACTTAAGTAAAATTTCTGATGTTAAAAAAATTATTTGAGCAGTTGATAAAAAAGCGATGTTTTAAATCGAATATGTTTATCGTTTTATTGGTTTTTTCCTTGTTTTTACTATTTTATATTTATATCATGATATTGATGTCTTCTAACTATTATTTGTTAAAATTATATACATTCCTTCAGCATAAGCTTCGGCTTAGTAAGATTTTTTTGTAAAAAAATAGTGTAGATCATTGGTTCTCAACCTTTTAGGCTTCACATACCCCCTGGAACTGTGTATGTAACTGGCGTACCCCTTGTATAGATAGATAAAACTATAGTTATATTATAACAATGGGAATAAAATAAAACACTGACTTTGTTACTAGATCTATAGACTTTTGACCTCTCACGGTGTACCCCAAAATGTTTTACCGCGTACCACACGTTTAGAACCCCTAGTATAGATCATACTGTGTAAATAAATAAATTTGAAAGTGCTGAAGAGAGTTGTTTTTTTAAATTCACAAAGAAGAAGTTTTTGAAATTAAAGGTTTCTGAAGAATCTGACTAAAGGAAAATATTTGATGTGTGCATCCTCTACTACCTCCGAACGAACACTATTCTTCTGGAATGTGTCCATCAACTAAATTCTCAATTCTATTAAGCACACTAATTCATAGAATTTCACCTGGAACAGAAAATATTCTAATGCTTGTATAATTATCGCAAAACAGCGATTAACAGTTTTAAGACTGCGGATGATAAAAAAAAAATCGATCAGCTATGTGGCAAGGGAAATAGTCCTAACACTAATAATTTCAATAGTAATTTTATCTACCCTTGGGGATTTATGTAGCTTTAACTTTGAGAGAACCAAATAATTTCGATCGTGTTATAGCTATTCTATTAATAAACTATTTAAAATTATTGTTAGATAAATGGATTATTTGATGATATCATGTACAAATAATACATTTACTGCTCTTTAGATTAAAAGTTTCGAAACCTAAGAATGTTTATGAAATGTTTACATTGTTATTTGAATTTTTTTTTCTAATATTTTTTAAACGTTTTTTAGTAGAAAAATCGTCTATCCGATTTTGGTATGTAGCTTTAAATGGTGCTAGAATAAGTTTCTCTAGAAACCGATCAGAATATCTATGCATTCGCATTTGGCCATTAATCCCTAATTGCATTTTTGAGAATGTTATCATTTCCTGAAATTTCTTCCTTCTTTTAGGCAGCAGAAATGTTGATGTTCTATCCCTATTATTGAAAGCAAAATGTTATATAGTGTAAAAAATAAACATTAATATTGTGATATAAATTTTCAGAAGTTGTTTTAGGTATCAATTTTTTTTATATTAGTCAAGAAATCTTTCTGGGCGAAGAAAGTCACTTTTTTATTATTTTCTTTCAGAGGATTTACCAAAGATTTCGATCCATGTGTTGATGAACTTGTTTTAGGTACTCTTATTGTATACAAAGAAGCAATTAAAAATTTGTTACCTACACCAGCTAAATCTCATTACCTTTTTAACTTAAGAGATTTTTCTCGTGTTATCCAAGGTCTGCTTTTATCTTCTCCTGAAACAGTTGAAAATCAGTCATCCTTAAAAAGACAGTGGATACATGAGGTAAGAAAATATACTCTTTTAGTCATATGCTCATCATTGATAACTAAATCATGGTAGAATAGTTATTTAAGTTATCAAACATTTTATAGAAAAATAAGCTCACTTGTATTTCTTTTAATATTTATATATATATATATACTGTATATACTAGATATTGAAATTGCCAGGCAACCGTCAATAAATAATGACCAAGTAAATTAGTAAATAAAGTTCTGTTAATGATATCAATGCGATTAGATGTGCAGTTTTCTGATATATGTGATTTGAATATTAATCCTTTAGAGTGGAATCTTATATACATTCATGAGCTGCAGTATTAGCATAGAATCATTTTATAGCATCACCCAGGGCCAGATCTAAGAGGGAAGGAGGCATCCCCCTTTGAGAATGCAAGTAAGGATAATGGAAACCAAAATTTATTATACTTCTGCATATTTCATGCATTTTTCAATAAATTTTTAAAACGCTTTAACACGAAGGGAAAAATATTACATTGCAATGAAAATCCAGTGTCTTGCCCTACTCCTCCCTTTTATACCTTTTTCGGCTCGATTGCGGCTCTGTAACTTTAAAAAAGATATTTTTATGAAAAAAATGGGAGAAATGATAGGTTGCAGACCTCAATTAAATCTGTCTAAATCTTGATCTCCAATATTATTCGCTGAATATTTAAAGAATTATTAAAGTTTGACTATTTGAAAATACCAGTGATAGTCCTGAATTTAACTCAGAACTTAATTAAAACTTAAATAATAATTATTATTCAAAAATCATTTAATAACATAATTAAGTTCTTGAAGTTTGTATAATAAATTCTTTCAATAACCATCATTTTTGTGTAAATTTCGAAAAATGCATTTTAAATACCGAACGATATTTTTACCTATCTTCCTATTGCATTTTGCACGTCATTTGATTGATTTGTCAAGGCAATGTTTCGAACCCGAGGACCAGATTTAATGTATTGTGTTTCAAATGAAAACTTGTGAGAAAATGTGTGTAAAAATGTTGTGAAAAAATGTATTGTGTGAAAAAATGTGTTGGGAGTGTCATGGGGTATAAATATTTCCTCAATGCTTTCTTCTTCCCTAAAACCAGGGAATTACGAAAACGATTTTTTTTTGTCTCCGACGCTAAAATGCCAGGCCTTTCGAACCCTCTATCTCGGTAGGAAATAAAAGAAAGCTTAAATAAAAGTTTACAATCACTGGTTTACGTTCTTCTGACGCTTAATTTTCTATGGCCATTTTCAGCTTATTTTGGAATTTGTAGAATTTTCTCTCGTGATTCTTAAAGTAGTTGCTTTTGGAAATTTCCATTTGTGATCGTTCACCTAAAAGGATTTTAGAGGTTTGATTGAGTATATTTGCACATTTTTTCAGTAACATTAGTTTTTCTCTGCCCTAGTGGTTTATTGTTCTTTTTTTTTTGCTTTGGTTGGCTTAATTTAAGTTATAGTAATAAGTTTGTTAATTTCTTCTGATTTCCAAAGTTAATAAGTAAGTTTCCATTTGTGTATGATGGAAACGATTGTTCCACTATAGTTTCGGAACATGAGGGATGAACTTAACAAGTTGTGTGGGAAATGAAAGCTTGTGCCGTGGAAACTGTTATGGGCTATAAAATGTTTTCCCCATGCTTTCTTCCCCCTAAAAAGGATGAATGTATAAGTCATTGTTCTGATATATCTACCGAGTAGAGGAATCACAGTTACAAGTTACAACAAGTTACACAAAGTAAATCTTATGTGGGACTATCGTAGGTAACTTTGAATTTTACCTCCCACCTTTCATTCCCCCAAAACGGAATGGATATTTCTCAGGGGTCGACCCCAACGTGTTATATTTCAATTTGAACTTTATGTAATGTCGTGGACTGCCTGAAATCACTCCTCTTATCATCTTTCCCCGTACAAAAAAAGAGAGGCAGGTAAGGGGGTTCGATGTTTATGGAGTCTTACGTTAAATGAAAGCTTCTGAAGACAGGTATTTTTAGCGACAAAGTAAAAAATAATTTTTTTTTTAAATACCAATTTTTGTGTACGCCCTGAAAAGTAAAAATAAGCTAAAGTCACTGAATCCATATTCATTTCAAAGAAAAAGGTTTCACACTAAAAAAAAATTCAAAAAAAATTTCAAAAAAAAGAAGAAAACTGTCACTGAATCCGTTTTATTTCAAAGAAAGATGGATGCTGATTTACCTGCTCAACATGAATTGCCGCCGCCCTATCTTTCTTTTTAGGTAGCATACAGAAATATAATTAATTTAATTTTTCGTTTTTTTTTGAAAATTGCGATTTATATATAGAGAGAGAATTAGAAGATTAGATAAATGTATGTTATGGTGGAGAAAATCTCTTGAATTTTTGTAATTACCGGTGGTTCTGTAAAATGCCCACACCAGTCGCTGAATGCAATAAATATGTTAAGTATTTCCACCATTCGCAGTGATTTCATAAAATCAATAATGATTTTATAAAACAACCATCCTTCTATTATGAAGGTAATTTACGGAAATACATGGATACAATACTGTTGCATAATTAATTTATTCATTAATCAGTTATACATATTGCTAGTTTTTTGTCTTTGTATTCTCTAAATGAAGTTTTCTTCATTTAAGTAAGTTTTGATTTCTCTTTTCACAGGGATAAACGATAAACATTTTATTTTGTATATCGACCTTTAGCTAAGTGTCTAAACATTAATTGATTTTATAATTATCGATGGAGTATAATTTTTTTGAATATTTGTAGAAAAACTATTATTTTTTTTACGTTTTTTCGATCCGCAATAACTGCACGCATAGTAACAATATAAAGAATCTGTCTGTGATAGAACTTAAGTTATCAATGAAGTGTGTATTCACAAATTTAAAAACTTGTATCCTTAGAATAGAAGATAATAAACGTTTCATTTTAATTTTTAACGATATGTTGATTTCACGATTTGCTTCTGGTAGTTTATGAAATCGCCAGTAAATGTTACCCATGCATTATATTTTTTCGTTTTCACCAACATTTTATTTATAAAATCAGCAATTTCTCACTTTCAAGTATCATTAGCGAGTTTTCCCTTTGAAAGTCAACTATCATTGAAACGAAAAGTAAAAATGGTTTTAAACTAAAACTCCTTTCTATCAGAGATGGGGACTTCATTTTTTAATCAATATGGGGTGACCAGAAGAACGCCGAAGGGAGAGATTTGGTTAATTACGATTGGTCGAAAAAATATTAAATGAAATAGTTCAGAGATAATGTAAAAATAGGAGGGAAAATCTTTACGCGGTTCTAAATTGGGTGTTATTATATAGGGGGCTTGAAGTTTTAATACAACACGGAAAGGTACAGGAGAAACACATATATGGGACCGGTGATTCAAGAATTATGGCAATTGCGACAGGTGGTTTAAAAAAACGTTTAAAAAAGAGAGAAAAGTCTTCAATATAGTGTAGTAACTAAGCTTTCGGCAGCGTAAACGAAGCTGTTTCTTAGAAAATTGATAACAGGAGGGCCGGATATCGAGAGTAGGGACAAGCGGGGTACCTTTGAAAATGCTAGTAAAGAGATAATGGAGGTAAAAACTAGTAAACTGTACCCATTTCAAGAAAAATTTTAAATACTTCTAAAATGGAGCGGAAAATATTATACTGCGACGAAACTACAGTCCCTTTCTCCTACTCTCCCCTTTCTGGGTCCGGGCCTGAATAAGAGTTAAACCAGCATGTGGGAGATAGACACGACATTTGTTCTCTCACTGACACCATATTTCTTCAAATGGCAGACGCCCAAGATAGCTGCTCACCCGGCCACACAGACACAGTTGTTTTACGTATCTCTCATAGGTTCAATTACATGTCACCCCAAAAAAGTTTAAGTTTATAGTTGCAAAATTATTTTTCCATTGACCAAAAAGTGTTTTTTTATGCAATTTTTAGACATCAGGGTATAACATATATACTGTATATATATATAGTATATAATGCATCGTGTGTTTCAAACAGAAATATAATCCTGTTTCAGTTAATTAACTGCATTCAAAAATATGTCTCACTGTTGCCACTAATTCTTGTTCAAAAAGAATCTGTTAAAGTTTTGTGCTTTAAAAATACAACAACAAAATTTTACAGTCATTAAAGAATTTTGATTTTTAGTTTTACAATAAAGGTAATCGGATATGAATTTTTTATATGATCCTTTCTAAAAGTTGATTAGGAGTGATCTTCAGAGAAATTGCCAAATGATGGAATGAAACAAAATAACACATTTGTGAAAACATTAGAATAATACTGAATAAGCACTTGGTTGAACAAATACGTTAACTGCTTGATTTTCATAATTGTTAAAATAGATGGAGAAATATTTTTCAAATTAAACCTCCATCTCCTACCTAGATATTGGGAAACGCAGAGCGAAATGGGTTGGAGAAGGTATGAATGACGGAGTGTGTGTGTGTGTTTATATGTGTAAAACTGATAACGAGATTGATAAAGCATTTGTAAAGATTTTTAAAGAATGTAAGCCATCCGAGTTGGAAACGAATAAGGGAAGTTGAGTTTATCATTAAAGAAACTCAAACGCTGTTTAGCCAAAGAGGTGTTCATTTGTTTGAAACTGAAAACGAAACTAAAGCGCAAATTATGCAGAGATTTAATCGGAGTCTAAAGACAACACTGTAAAAATATTTCACTGCCAATAATACTAGAAAGTGAATCGTTGTTCTAACGAAATTTGTTAAAAAGTGTAATAATTCTTATAATAATTGAAGCATGAAGAAAAATAAAAATGTCTTGTACTTTAATCTGTTTGGTACAGTAGCGGATAGAGGGGGCGGGGGGATCGGGCAATCGACTCTATCCCCCCTTCCCTCCTGGATCCAAGAGCCCAAAAAGAACGGAAAAAATTGATTCATATTTACGAATATGTTCAATGCATTATGTATAACCGATCGTACAAGTGAAAATACCTCGGGATAATCAAAAAACGATACATAATGTTTTTGGTCATTTGATTTTTCAAAATGGGATTGGCAGAACAAAATCCAAATGGCAATAGTGGTTAGGGAGTTCCAGTAGGGAACATTATGTGTGTTGCATTAGCTCTAACTGATGCAGTAGTCAGCAGTGACTTTCATATAAGTAGATCATGTCCTGGTATGATTGACCATTTGGTACCTAAACCATTTTGGCCTGTAAAATCTAAGAGTAACTTCTCGGATTCTTCTCTATTCTGTGTGCCGAACATAAAAAAATCTTTTAAACGAGGGAGTTTTGAATTTATCATAATTAAATAATGCTAAAGAATATATATATATATTAAAATATAATCTACTACAAGCATACTAGATATGTTTCCAAGTATACAACGGTTTCGGTTTTACATAGTCAAGAAATTACAACCATGGGATGCACGTTTGATTATTCATTTTACACGGTAATAAACTCGGTTTCTTAAGTCAAGAGTATATAACCAATTTCGGTTTACATGATTATGGATTCTGTTTTACAAGATATGAATTAATTTTTTAAGTGTGTAGATATAATATATAATTTGAAGTAGCAGTGGCATAGCGTCAAGGAATCCCAAAGTTAAAAATCAATATTTTAGTTAAAATAAATGATATTAACTAAATGGTTTTAATTGATATCATTTATTTTCTCGAATAAATAAATAATAGTAAATTCTTATAATAGAAAAATGTCATCTGTAACAAATTATAATATTTCGCTAATATTATCTTATTGCTATTGTAATGCAATCTGTCTGGCGAATACTGAATGAAATAAAACCTGTTTTGAATCACTGAATTCTTTCAGTTTGGTAAAAACTATGTTTTAGCTCATTTTATGCTGCAAGTCTTTATTGTTATTATCAGATTATTATATACAGTGCTATTTTGCCGCCGGAAGCTCTGTGGCCCCTTTCTCGAAGTCAGATAATGATTAATTTAGCTGTATTCAATGTCATTGTTAAAAGTAATTGAAAATCATTTGTTGAAAAATCGGTCATACATACTGAAATCAAACTGACTGCAGCTATGGTAGTTAGCTTGTTTCGAAATTTGCTGCCCTTAAAATATTTCGCCTTCTGCAGTCGCACCAGTCACCTCTGAGATAACACCCACCCCCGATTATATAGACTAAATACAGCTGATTCGTAAGTAGACTGTTTCGTAAACTATCACATAAATGCTAAATTTACAAATTAAAATATTAAGTGTTGGTAAAAATGCTTAATTCAAAATTCATTATAGTTCGTAAATATCTTTTCAAAATTTATCTTCGAATTCAGTAGTGTACTTTATATTAAAAATGCGAAATTAATCTAAGCTTATTTGAATCAGTTTTAATAAGTTACAAAAAATGCTTCTTTAATATTTATTATTACTGCTGAACTAAACTTTCAGATAAATATGTATAAATAGAACTTTCAATGTACATTTTATTAAAAATATGGATTTTTATTTTCAGAATCTATCCCTTTTTTTTCTATCAGTTGCTGATCTCGACTTGAATGGTTTCGATTTATACGTTGATTTTTCGGACCTATCTACCATGTAAATCTAGGGATGGATGTAATCTTATTTTATTAAATTGTTTTGTATGTAAAAGAAATTAGATGCGAATAGCCTGTTTCTTGGCCAAAACTTTAATAAATTTACGAAATCCCTTTTTCGGCAAAGAATCCCTTAATCCCAAAAAGGAGTCCGACCCCCCCCCCCCCCCTCCAAAGACATTTTCTGAATCCGCCCTTGGTTTGGTAAAAGAAATAAATCTATTTCAAAACCAAAATTTTAAATTGGCAACAGAGTGAGAATCGACAAGTACAAGACAATGTTTAAAAAAGAGTATCTACCTAATTTTCCTTAAGAGATTTTTGAAATTGCTGAAGTTCTGACCACGGATCCCATAACTTAAAATGATTCAGCTATAAAATTCTATGTTGATAAAAATGCTTATTTTGCCATATCTATGGTGATAAAGGCGTGAAATCTGAGACTTTGCATTCTCATCCAATAATACAGATAAACACAAAACTCGACCAATTAACTCCCCATATTTTCAAATAAAATTACCATCTTTCCATTTCTAATGGATAGATAAGCAAACTGATTTACTATACAGCAAATCCTTTCTTCACTATAAGATATAATATCAATTTAAAAAATCAAAAGTTCATTGAATTAGCAAGATAAAAGATCAGCAATTTTACCATTAAATGTGGAGAAAAACTAGTGGTTTTTTTTAGTGCTTGATAAACTTATTTAAGTTTTTTTTATGTAGAGAATAGCTTTAAACTAATTTTTTAAAATGATGATGATTATGGGTTAAGTGAAAATGAGTGAAATGAGATCAGCTATTAGGAAGTGCAGAGTGAAATGGGTTGGAGAAGATATGAATGATGGTGTGTGTGTGTGTATATATATATATGTGCAAAACTGATAATGAGATTGATAAAGCATTTGTAAAACTTTTTAAAGAATTTAAGCCATCCGAGTTGGAAACGGATAAGAGAAGTCGAATTTATCATTAAAGAAACAGTTTGAAACTGAAACCGAGACGACATTTATTCCCACATTTATTCCAATAAGCAAATAATTTGATCGTCGCATTAAGATTAATGTTACATTCTCTAGTCAGATTATAAAGAAAGAAGTGTACCTGGACACCTTATTTGAGATTTTCATCACTAGATATATGTTTTTATTCTATAGGAATGAAGATGAAAAATATTAGCAATTACATAATATTATCGACGAAATATTGAAATCGAGAGATTGCAAAAACGGATATTGAAGACAACATTTTGGGAGTAGAACGGGTTAAAGAAACACTCAAAGAATTTCAAAAACCAGCCGTAGAACAGTTAAAACGTTTAGAAACCGTCTGTGAAATAACCATGAAGAAACACAAGATGGAGTGAAAAGTTTAAAACCAGAAGAGTAAGTTGAGATGCCCAAAACATCCGTCAATTGTAATCAGATTCTAACTTGCGAGACAAATTACTAAATCAATATAAACTGAAATTTATGAGTGGAGTCTAGCAATTCAAAGCCTAAACTGAAGGAAATGATCTATCAAACAATCGTCAAATTTCAAAAATTTTATGGCAACAAAGTGATCAAAGCAAAAGCAACTCGTAGAACTACTAAAAATATAAAATCGTCGAAAATCACATTGAAGCCTTTAGAAAATATTTAAAGGCGATTAAATGATACTGACAGAATTCAAAGGTCAGCAGTCCGATTCTGGACTATACAAGAGTTTTGACAAAATATTTTTATTCTTGGTTGTCAGTAAACGAGCTGGAAACACCAGTATTGAAATTGGGGACAAAAATGTTGAAATTTCGGATATTTTGCTAAAAAACGATGTTATTGACAAAAATGAATATAAAGTTTTGTTCAAAAACATCAGTATTAGTTTGAAATTACTCTTGAATATGTATTATACTGGGGTCCATTTCAACGTCTGATTATACTAAAAATTAGTTTAAATCCAGTAGCCCCAGAAGACCATGAATTTTAGCTACTATAATAAAGAGGTATAATGCGAACTAGCAGATGAGAGCAACTGTGGAATGTACCAACTGTGGGAAATCTATTTGCAAGTCTAATAAGAATTGTCTCATGAAAACTGCATCCACTACTTGCATATTTAAAAAAATGTGAATTTTGTAATTCCATCTTTAACAGAAAAGACAATTATGATCAGCATCTGAAGTGGTATCATAAAGAAAAGCAGTGCTTTCAGAAAACCTTTTCGTACATATAAAATTGATAACACAAATGTACGACAAGACATAAAAAAGTTCCCTCGAGAAAAATAACAGTAAATCGAAAAGTATAATCGGCCGGAAACTCAGTCAATTTTTAAAATTTTGTTTCATATTACTCCTAAGGTTTAAGAAGTAAATCCCAAAAATCGAGAAGAAAGTCATCTATACCCTTTCCGACCTGAAACCAAACAATTTGTTCAAATAATTCAAAGATTTATTCAAATATTACATATGTGAAAAATATAACGATTTCGAAAATTTTATTCGAAAGGGAAGTAGATGGGTGTTTAAAAAGATTATTTAAATGGAAATTCAAATATATCAGTGCAATTTAGTTGGAGCATCTTCTTTCATAGATCTACCGAAACACTTGAAATTTACAAAGCGAATAGTGAACGTCAAAACACTGGTATCAAATGCTTCTTGTGGTCAATGTTATCAGCTTTATAAACACCGTCCCCAACGTATTGAAAATATAGAGAATTCGAAAATATATGATACATCATTACTTACTTATCCTATAACTATCGTTTAAATCCCAAAATTCGAGAATTTAAATGACCTCTCTATTAATGTGTTTATTATCTCCAAGAGAAATGAATTTCCGAGAATCATGTTGAAGAACCCATCATACAACTTTTACTCTTAGAAGATGGGAACAATTTCCATAATTGTTGGATTAAATATGTTAGCAGGGTTATAGTATATCGTTCGAAACAGAAACATAATCTTTTCCATACCTCTACCATCTTCACAGTTTTTCCAGTGAAGATTTGCTAAAGAATCACATCGATAATTGCAAATCAAACATCTTTCAAACTATCAAATTTTCGAAAACAAAAGATGTGAAATTTCATACGGTTTGAAACAGTTTGAAACATTCATACGTAATATATGCACACGTGTGTTTTTTAAAATATCGTCAGTATTTCCATATATTACAAGTTCGTCTGAAGCGTAAACTGATAAAAATAAGTAAGTACAGAGGTGAAAACGTAGAAGAACAATTTTTAAATGAGATGATCGAAGCTGAAAATATCATATAATATTTGAAGAAAAAAATATATTCCAATGATTTATTTTGACGGGCAGACGTTCATTGATGCAAAATATTGTAGCATTTGGGAAACACTTTTGGGAACTGATAAAGTAAGGGATCATGATCACTTAATAGTAAAATTAAGGGATGCTGCTCACAACAAATGCAATCTTCAATACAAGATATCACAAGAAATTCCAGTGTTGTTTCGTAATCTTAAGGTAGTCGAGGGACACTTTATAAAAAAAAGAATTGTGCAAATTTAGTAATAAGAGGAAATTTTCGTGTATTCCACAAACTATGTAAAATATCTATATATTAAATACCTATGCGGTGAAAACAAATTTATTGATTCATTCATGTTCCTAAGGGCTTCACTGATGAAGAATTTGGACACTTTCAACATACTAAATCAATACTCTAAACAGCATAGTCTGAATAACTCATAGAAAGAACTTTTGAAAAACTATGGTAGTTTTCCATACGAATACTTGCAAAATAGTACACAGTTTTTCAAACTTCACTTCCGTCCAAAGAGAATTTTCAAAACAATGAAAAATGTGAAAGTGCTCAAGCTTTGTGGAAAGAGTTTTCCATTAAGACCTTAGTGAGTATCATGGTCTGTACATGCTCAGTGATGTATTGCTATTCGGAGATACACTGAGAGGCGAAAAGTCATGGGATACGTGCCTAATAACGGGTTCGTCCTTCTCGAGCCCTCAGCAGTGCAGCCACACGTCGAGGCATGGCGTCAACGAGTTGCAGGTGCCGTTCTGCAGGGATGGCAGCCCACACATCCTGCAGTGTAGACCATAATTGTTTTGCTTTGGATGGTGCTGGATTCATGGATTGTAAGCTTGTGTCCATTGTGTCCCACAGATGTTCTAAGGGGTTCATATCGGTGGACTGTGGGGGCCAATTCATCGTGGTAAAGTCCATGGAGTGTTTCTCGATCCACCTCCTAGCAACCAAAGACTGGTGACATGTTGCATTATCTTGTTGGGCTACCCCTTCACCATCATGGTGTTCCTGAGTCATGAAGGGGTGCAGGTGATCTGCGAGAATATCCACGTATCTCATACCTGTCAGCGATTTCTCCAAACAGACGAGAAAGCCCAATGTAGACCACGTGAACACGCCCGACACGATAACAGAGCCGCCTCCAGCCTGAACAGTACCTTGCAGACAGGAACGGCTTCACGTCTGCAAGGCCATGGCTTCGCGTGGCTACACCAGACTTTAACGCACCAGTCAGCGTGAAACAACTAAAACCTTTATTCATCGTCCAGTAGTTGAGATCTGTGACGATGTGCAAGCAATGGGACACGAGTGGGTCTTTGACTACCAAATCTGATGGAGTGCAGGTGGCGACGGACAATCCTTTCAGAAAAGTTTCGTGTTTGACCCGCATTCAAATTGGCAGTTATTTCATGCACTGCGTAATATGCTGCCCGTCTGTTGGTCGTTACCATTCATCACAGCCGATGCGAGTTCCGTTGGTCAATTGTACGTGGCCGTTCCGTTCTCTATTTTACATCTGTGGAAATACCATCAATAGAACACTGATGATAAACTCTTGACACCGCCAGCAGACCTGGGAAAACGGACTTTACCACCAGCAGACTGACCACCAGCAACTGGACTTTACCACCAGCAACTGGACTTTACCACCAGCAGACCTGGGAAAACGGAATTCCTACACTATCTCCGATATTGCATGACCCTCCTTGTGGCAGTGACGATTAAGCCACGTTCAAAATCAGACAACTCATGACGTGCAGCCATGCTGAATTAACAATCTGAAATAAATGTTGGGTTCGTAGGCTACTACAGTGTTATTCTGTGGTTGACGTCCAATGCATCGGTTACGAGTACAGCACGCTAGTTCTATTTTAACTGCTATCCCCATGACTTTTGGCCTCTTAGTGTATATTTGAATACTATAGGTCTTCATGTATGAATTATGACTTTAGTTATAATTTTATATATACTTTAGTTCACTTGTCTTTTTTTGCTGCCTGTTTGAAAATATAAAAAGACAAGACGTATTTTTCACAGAAAGAGCATTGCGAGGAGGAATATTTCTAGTGTCAAAGAGGTTTGCACAAGCAAATAAACCTTTAGCAGCACAATACGATAATAGTGACTCACAAAACATTATCATGTACTTCGACGCAAACGATATATGTATATGTCTAGAAAATGTTTCATTCTCTCCCAATCGGTAATTTCAAATGGGTGAATGATATTAACTTCTATAATATTCGAGAAGACAGTGAAGAAAGTTATTTTTTTGAAGTTGATCTAGAATATTCAGAACACCTACACGATTTACATAATGATTTCCCCTTTGGTCCCAAAACATTGAAGCTCTCTGATCATGGTATATCGTTCTTAATCCCAAATCTGTTCGAGAAACAAAATTATGTTGTTCGCTATAGGTTACTTAAACTCCACGTGAAGCTAGTATTGAGAGTGAAAAATGTGCATAGAATATTTGAATTTGATTACAAACCGTGGTTGAATCTTTACATTCATTTTAATACCACTAAACAACCAATGCCATCAGCAATGCTGAGAAAGATTTCTTTAAACTGATAAACAAAACTACCTAGGGTAAAACTTTAGAAAAAAGAGAAAGAGAATAAAGCTACACACTGTAACCACTGAAAAACAGCTTAAAAAATTAATTGCAAATCGTAGATATATTTCTTGTGTTAAACTTAAAGAAACTTTCGCATCTGTTCATATGAAAAAGATAGTCTATTCATTATTATCATCATCATCGTCATCGTTGTGGTCGTCATCATCATCAAGCAACCATGGGCTGCCGAGGTACAACCAGATTGTGCAATTAATTCTTCAAACGTATCTGTTCTGAGCTACATCTGCAGCATCATCTTAGGTCGCCCTCTCTTTCGGAGGCCTTTAGTCACACTGTTCATTACCCTATTCGCTAATCTAGTTATGCATACGGGAAACATGGCCCAACCAATGAAGTCTCTCTCTGCGTAATATGCTGCTCAAAGGAAGTTGCCTACCCTAATCATTTAGCTTATCTCATTGTTTAGCTTAGCCTCATCATGTAGACAAACCATAATATGTAACCATATTATGTAAAGTAGTAAGTGTAACGATTCTGAAACAGAGTAAGTTACACATATATAGTTTCTTCTACAATTTTCTGAAACCAAAGTGTAATTCAGAATTGTTATTTGCTAACACTGATTACTTTTGTATTGACTTTCAGACAGGTAACATATATTAAAAATTAAATTTTGACTCTTTAACTTCTCAAATTATCTCACACTGTACAATGGATCAAATAAGATGTTCCTCGGAAATTTAAAGCTGAATTTAAAAGTCTTCCAATAACTTGATTTGAAGTATCAAAATATGAAAACAAAACTAATCAGTGAGGACCCCTTTGATACATTCAGTGTATAATAGTCATCGAATGAAAACATACCATACTAGTTTAAGGTCTGCAGCTCGATTAGAGGCTGAGTTATTCAGTTGCATAATTAAGAGGGTTCAACTAATTTTCTAAGCAAGGTAACGGGTCTGAAACCCTTTGCTGTTAAGTTAAAGGAATAAATTCTAATAGTCATCCATTAGGAAACATTATCTGCTTCTTTGAAAATCAAGGCTTATGTAGAATGCATTTTAGGATTCAACGCAACGATCTCTTTAATTGGAAAATATTTTAATTGATGCTTAAATTTCCTTGGAATTATTATTTTGATACATTTTATTATTATAATTCAAAATTATCCAATTCCAATTTCAAAATTCAAAATGGTTCAAATTTAAAATTATCACATTGTGCATGTTTTTACCTGTCTTCCTATTGCTTTTGGATTCGACATTGTCGGTTGGTCGGTTTGTCAGTTTGCGGATTTCACAAAATATTGTTCCTCCATATCTTTCGAACGCTTTAAGAAACTTTATGATTTACACTGGTTTCCAGAAATTAAGGAAAATCCCTATGTTAGGTCAGTGGGAAACTAACGTCAAAGCTCTATAATTCCTAAAATAAGTTTTTTTTTTGTTTTGAAAAATGTAATTGCAGATGAAGATCACAATCAAATAATATCTCTATTTTCAACAATATTCGTTCAGTATTTAATGAGTTGTGGAAGTTTGAATATTTAACAACAGCAATGCCAGTCATAAGAAACTTATACAAAACTGAAGAATAGGTGAAATAATTCTTTATACAAAGTTCTAAAATATAAACTTATTTTATTAAACATTTTTTGATACAATATTTATTACTAAATTTTAATAAATTTCTGAAGTCAATTTTTGTGGCTGGCATTGTTACCGCTAAATATTTAAACTTCCATAAATCTTTAAATACTGAACGAATATTGTTGAAAATCGAGATATTGATTTATTTGATTGAGATCATTATCTGCAATCGCAGTTTTAAAAACAAAAAAGCTTATTTTTGAAGGTATGGAGCTTTGACGCTAGCTTCATATTGATCTAACATACTTCCCCCCCCCCCCCCGGAAAATTGGGAAATATGAAAACTATTCTTCCGCTATATCTCCAGAACGCGAATGCTGAAAGTAACAAACGATACGTCAAAGGAAAGCTTCTGTCGCGGAGAATTTCGTAGGCTATGAAAAATTGACCCCCATGATCTCTTCCTCCCTAAGAAAGGGGAGAAATATCAAAATAATTGTCCCCCTAAATCTCTTTGAAGGCGAGTGCGGAATGTAACAAGCAATGTGTCAAATTAGAGCTTGTGAAGTGAGGAGTGTCATAGGCGAAAAATAATTGACCCCCCATGCTTTCTTCCCCCATAAAAAAGGGAAAGTGAAAGTCGTTCTACTATATGATCCAAACGCGAAGACCTACACTTACGAGTTTGCGTATCAAATGAAAGCTCATATAACGACCGTCGTAAACTATTTCGAAATTTTCCCAACTATTCTCCCCCCTGATAAAAGGGGGTGGATGCAGATTTTCGCGAGGTTCGACTTTAACGAGTCATATCTCAAATTGAAGCTTGTGACTTCTCCAATGTCATGGGCTACCTCAAATATGACTCCAAAAGGGAGGGAAAATGTAGTCTATGTTTATGAGTCATATACAACGAAGATCCAAAACATTATGACCACCTGCCTAATGTGATTCTGGTCTTCCACGTGCCGCCAAAACAGATATCACCCGGCGAGACATGGATGCTACAAGATTTCTAAAGATACCTTGTAGTATCTGGTACCAACATGTTACCAGCAGATCCTTGAACTCTTGTAAGTTACGTGGTTGAGCCGCCGCAGATCGGATATGCTGTTCCAACACAAACACACTCTTCAACACAAGCCAAAGATGCTGGATTGGATTGATGTCTGGGGATTTTGGAGGCCAGGGCAATACCTGGAAGTCTTCCTCGTGTTCCACAAACCATTCAAGAACTATCTGTACAGTCTGGTATGACACATATTCCTAATGAAAGAAGACATTACTAGAGGGATATACCATTGCCATGAAAGGATGTACGTGGTCTGCAATGATGTTTAAGTAGGTGATAGACATCATAGTTTCCTGCACATGAATGACTGGACCCAGGGTTTCCCAGCAGAACACTGACCAAAGCATTACCGGCTTGTTTTGTTATTCCTCCACCGGCTTGTTTTCATCCCACAGTGCATCTTGGTGCACCACTTCCCTAGTTAAGCGATGCACACGTACTCGGCCCTCAACATAGTGCAACAGGAAACGAGATTCATTTGACCAGACGACCTTCTTCCAACTATTCAAGTTCCAGTTTTGTTGCTCGCATGCCCATTGTAGATCCTTTCGACAGTGAACCGAGGTTAGCAAGAGCAACGTGGAGTGGCCTGTGGCTACGCAGCCACATTTTCAGCAGGGTTTGATGTACTGTGTGTTGTGACACATTACTCCCATCACCAGCATTCAAATTACGGGCGAGTTGTACCACACTATCCCTTCTGTTGGCTTGTAATATCTGGGATAACCTTCCTCACTTCTAGCATCGACGAGCCGTGGTTGGCCCACACCTTGCCGGCGGTTCGGGGTATTTCCCTCCTCAGACCACTTTTTGAAGGTACTAAGCACGGCTGATCGTGAGCACCCCTCAAGCCTTGCCGTCTCGGAAATGCTCTGACCCAGTCATCTGGTCATTATTATTGCCTTTGTCAAACTCAGGTAAGTCCGTTTCCTTTCCCATCTAAAGAATAAGAATAACCCTGATTAACAGAGCTCAGTATCAGGTATTATTTATATCGTTTCATGAGCTTCACATGCGTCGTCATTTACCTGCAGTTGCTTTGATTTACATAAAAGACGCTCTGGTCATAATGTTTTGGCTCTTTGGTGTATCAAATGAATGTTTTTGAAGGTAGGTGTTCCTGTGAAGTGAATACGAACTCAGTGATTGATTGCACCATCGATATGCTTTAGGTTTATTTTCTACCTTTTTAGGGCCTTGTAGAAAGATAGGTATTTTTTTATTTTTTTTTTAAACTTACACAGTCGTATCAGAATAATATGACCACCTACCATACAAATACTATGGTAGGTGATCATATTATTCTGATACGACTGTTTATATCATAATTACTCTGTATGATTAAAAGACAGCAGAATACTGTAATAATTGCACTCATTTACAAATGTTTCACTTATAGTGAGTGAAAGGGCTTCCTCTAAAACTTTAAACGTCAACGTTCTTTTTTGTTCAGATTCTTGTTGTTCCTTCTACGCAGAATTATTACTGTAACTTCTGTAATAATTTTAGTTTCTTGTAATTAAATAATTTATTTTCTAGTCAGAACAACCAGGCTGCACTATGTACCAAATATTTACAGGTATTTATTTATGTACACGGTGTTAAGATTTTTAAAAAACGTTTTATTAAAGAAAAGGGGAAAAAATCCGAGTTAAACGAGGGTTACCTGTATCTTTTGAAGAGTTTTGTCCGTCTGTGTGTGTATATCAGTTCGATAACACTCCTCCTAAACGGCAAGCGTTAGGACCGTTAAATTTCGTCTGCAATTTCAGCTCATCGTAACTTACTGCACTGTAAGGATTTTAACTCCATTAAAATTAAGACCCCATCATAAGTTGGACCCGACACGTATCTTCATTGATAACTTTTCCCATTGATATTACACTACTCCATTCATAACGTACAACTCTCCATTTATAAAATAGGCGACGGAGCGTCCCAGAGATTTCGGACACTTGTTGCTTATTTAATCCTGACCCATTGCAGCTAGGAATCCAGTCTCTTAACCCTATGCCGAAAGATGCAATTGGGATCACACACTAATTTTGGGACCAATCAGTGAAGTACCTGCGTAATTGTAGGGAGCCTAAAGCGTCCATCACTAGTGACGTCACCCATGACGTGCAAGAAACGAATGTCCTCACACGCGTTTTGAGCTTGTTACTTTGAGACATTTACTATACTGTATATTAAGGCACGAGCAGCGCTGGATAATTCTGCTTCTGTACATAAAACCAACCCTTTTCAAGGTTTTAATAAGTGTGATTTTTATATGTATTGCTTTTTAACGTAGAAGGATATAATACTAAATGATATATGTTTCGACATTATCTCATGTTTCTTGTTGGGTTTGTGTATCGTAAGTATAGACTGCACTGTAAATCGGAAACTTCAGCGTCGTAGAGTTGGTCGGAAATTTATCATCAAGAATCGAGGATCGCTAAGACCGCTCCAGCTACCACAGAGGACGGTGATCAACTGGCCAGAGGACAGATATCAAAGGACCGAAGACTATCTTCCCAATTCTACAAATGAAGCACTGGAGAAAATCCCATCTCTCTTTAGTTGTATGTATTTTCTTGTCATTGCAAGTAACCCTTTCTAGCTCGAGGACTGAAGATCGAGAAAATAGAGCAAGCATATGGATAGACGACAAAGCAACACAATGTGAAATAGTCTTTAGTAACTTTTAGTATAATATGTAAGTTGTGTAAAAGAAAGTTTTTTATTTATATAAGTACCCTTTAATTGTACTGTATAGGTACGTACGTGAGATACATACGTACATAAGTATTAAATGAAAACTTATAAACTGAAAGTAATCGAATGATGCAGTTTACTAAGTTTAACAATACAGTTAAAAGAAAATTAAAAAAATGGAAACACGTAATTCTCTAGGATACGTATGAGTTTCTTCCTGTCTGTATATGAGACAATTTGTAAGAAATGTTTTTTACGTTTCGTTTCCATATTTTCTAGTTTTATATAATTAAAGTTTGGATTAATGAATATTTTTGAAAAATTAATTATTGAAGTTGTTTTCAGATTTACATAATCGTTTTTATCTCTTAGGTGTTTCGTGTTTTTTATGACCGCCTGGTTGATAATGATGATCGTAGATGGTTGTTTAAGTGTGTTGAAGCTTTGTGTGACGAAACATTACACGAAAATTTCCATGCTATACTAGAACCTATTGATTCTGATGGTGATGGCATAGTAACTGAAGACGATATACGGTCATTAATGTACTGTGATTTTGCTGATCCAAAATCAGACAGTCGTCAATACATGGAAGTAGTTGATTTTAGCTCTCTGAAAACTATCATTGAAGGCTTCTTAGAACATTTTAACAATTTAAGCAAAAAGCCGATGAATCTTGTTCTTTTCAGGTAAAAAGATTTTATTCTTAAAGGGGATAAGTTTAAGTATTATATGAGCCTCTCAGAAGCCAAACTGATTAACTCCACTTTTTGTAAATTTCGCAATTTTAGTACCCAACCACGTTATTTTTATGTATTTTTACATCTTGTAATATAGAGCCTATATCTATAATATTACTCTACATAATATTTCTTTGTTCGTATATTTCAAGCAAAATTTTAAATTAAATTTAGAAAATCATCAATTCTCTCCACTTTTTATTTTATGGAGTTGATCAGGTTGGCTTCTGAGAATGTGAACGTATGTCCCGTTATTAACATTGTAAATCTTTAAAAGTTAAAGTTTGAAATTATGTAAAAGGAGAAAAATAATTTATATTACAAATTAAAAGTTTCAAATTCTGCATTTTTTCCGTATAAATCTTCTATGTACAAAGTAGTGCGGTCCCAAATAGAAGCTCAGGAATCTCAGACTGAGTCATAACGTAAATGTTCCATTTTATTACAGTTGTGAAAAAAAGAACACCTTATTTTGATTATTTTAACTCATTAATCAATGTTTAACATTTAAAATAATAAGCAGTTCCGTTATTGGTTATTTTTTCAAATATTCCTTTTAGCCTTTGTAATGCTAATATATAAGTAAGGTTTCATCCGTGTAATTTATAGTTTTCGATTAAATATTATATTGAGTTCTACAATCTGACCAAACATAAATAGGTAGTAGCCAATTAGGTTTTGGCAGGTTAAAACTGATTTATTGGAATATTAAGTAGTTTACTTTTGTTA
This sequence comes from Ryuthela nishihirai, assembly GCA_038380435.1. Taxonomy (NCBI): domain Eukaryota; kingdom Metazoa; phylum Arthropoda; class Arachnida; order Araneae; family Heptathelidae; genus Ryuthela; species Ryuthela nishihirai. Next base: position 7,163,215 of record JAWZYU010000021.1, read on the forward strand.
CAGGGTTTAATTCGGGGGGAATTATTCCCGTCAATTTCATCATAAATGGTCTTGGACTATTAGTCTGCTTAGAATTTAGGTTGAGATTATTTTAACTCAACCTAAATTTTAACTTTATATCACATATTATTATATATTACATTATGTCATATAAAATTTTATACCATATATCAACCCTTTATTTTAACGTTCAATCATATGAAGTCTAAACTATGAAATTGATACAAAGACTGATTATGAGGTTTTTATAAAGTTTGCAAACTGATATAGTTTTTGAATCATTTCATAAAGTATTTAAATATACGGGATACAGTTTAATAAATTCTTTTTAACACACTTGCGTTTGAATTTACATCAATGTTTTTTTATAGCGAAAAACCTGTTGTAAATTCATGCATAATCTGAAAGTTGAGTTCAAATTTGCCTCAAAATTATTGATCAGAAAATTGCTGTTTTTTTCATCCTGAATTCGTTTTAGCAGCATGGGATTAAGTGCCGTATCATTTTTGTATTTGATGCGTGCAAGGAAAACGTATTAAATGTGTTTATTTAACTAGGAAAAGATAACTCACATTTGAAATAATGATCGAGCTTGAAGAATATACAGTTTGTGCAGGGTTAATCAATGTTCCAAAAGAATCCAATGAGAGGTAGAAGAACAAAGGAAGAAAAACGTTCAGCAAATGAAAATGGAAGGAGAGACGTTTTCTCCGGTAGTATTAAACTTAAAGCGACCTATTTCACGTGCTCACAATCAGGCCTACATAAGCTGTAAAAGTTAGATTTGTAAAGATAATTCCACATCACCTGAATAATGGAATGCATGTTAATCAGGAACAACTTCACCATACTCTATGACCCATTCACCTATGCTAAAAAATACTCTTTTTGAAACTGGATGTTAATGCTATAAATTAATTCAATATTTTCACAGTTTCCTGCAGAAGGAAAGTATTTATTGCCTGGGGGTGTTCGCATGTAATGTTGATGAAAATTTGGTTTTTTTTATTCGAATTAATAGGTTGATAATTAGATGATAATTCAGAATCCATTTTTCCAACCCTAATACTTAAATTGCTCTCTTTTCTCCTTCGTTCAGATTTGTTTCCTTTTCTTTAGGTTTTATTGTGATTTAATAAATTGGCTGCAATTCGATTGGGTTATTCGATTTTATCTGTGAACGGCTCGTTTTTGAACATAATGGGCTAATGGCCAAGTCACAGGACCCGATTGCTCAGAGAAGGTTTGAGGGAAGGGACCCACTGGACAACTGTTAGGAGACAGATGGTGGCTTCCCGTCAAGGCTATACAGTTTGTTCTTTAACATGCACAGGTATGGTTCTCCCTCACACGGGGCCAAGACCCAACGTCCTATCTAACGGATAGCGACTTTTCCAAGCCCATTGGTGTCCCCCTAGTGACCGAGGGTACGGTGCAGATCCGCGGAGATAAATCTCAACCCTGGCCCATGTGGGACTCGAAGCTGGGAACTACATATTACGAGCCTGGCTGTAATTCAATGTAATGCAGAACATCATATAAGCTTTATGTACAAAAAGTAGTGAATACTCAATTGGAAACCGATGTAGAGATAATGAAGTTTTGTTTATGTTAACAACATTGAGTCAAACCTTGATCTATCAACCCATATGATCGTTTTCCATGGTTATCGTTCACTTTTCAAAGTCTCTTCTAAAGCTCCTTCTAAGCAAAGTTGAATTTTTCTTGCATTCACTATTCTTTGAAGTTTAGTTTTCTCACCTCTGGCGTTCAGAATCCTTTACGACGAAACCCGATCTAATATTTCCTCCAGCACATTTTGATTTCAAATGAGTTGAAACTTTTATATACGCCCTTACTGATAGCATAGAGAACAAAACTTTATAAATTGGGAAGATCACTGTTCTGTTCGAAACCCAATATCGTAAAAACGTTGATAAAACATTTTTATTTTGAAAAACAAAATTTCGCATTTTTTAGAAACAGTGGTTTATATTTGTATATATAGAGATAAACATTTCATAAAAAATTAACTTTATCGTAATTTTTTCAGATTTCAGTTCTTTGTTGTATTTTCGCAATTTTTGAACTTTTTTATTTTTATTTCATACTTTCATCAGTTTACAGTTTATAGTTTATTAATTTACAGTTGCTGTATACTTATTGTTTGTTTTCCTGGTACTTTCCAACTTCTATATATTGATATTTCATTCTATACCTGTTTTTCACCCGACAACAATTATTTTACTCTGAGCAGCATTGTTTTCCACACAATGGGCTAAATTGTCAAGTCACAAGGAGCCCAAGGACTCAAAGAAGGTTGGGGGAAGCGGATTCACTTGACAGCTATTAGGAGACAGGTGAGTCTTTCACCTGTCTCCTAAGAGCTGTCAAATGAATCACCTGTCTCCTAAGAGCTGTCAAGTGCATCACCTGTGTCCTAAGAGCTGTCAAGTGAATCGCCTGTCTCCTAAGAGCTGTCAAGTCAGAGCCCTACTGCACACGGAGCCACAGCTTACGTCCCATCTGACGATCGGTAGCCTTTCTTGTATGTTCATATATGTTCAGAAAGGGGATACCTTTGGTATCCCCTTTCTGACCGGATCAGATTTGGGGTTTAACGGAGATCACCTGGGAACTGCAGATTACGAATCTGGCGTGATACCGATTGAGCCAATCCCCGCCCTTCGATATCTGTATTCTATATATAGAATAATATCATTTGCAGGTTGTTTGATATTATCATTTCGCTAACGAAAATATTCTCTTGGCAAAATTTCGAATTTATAAGAAAACATGCAGTTGCAAGTAATAGTTGTTTTTAGTATCAGGATTAGAGGGACCATTTAATAAGTAACACAAAACTTTCTTGTCCAATTTCAAGGGAAACTAAATACTGTAAATTTACCTGATATTCTGAATGTGCAAATTTTTCGGAGCACACCCTGTATTACGTATATATACATATAGAAAATAGACGTAGCTCTCTCAATGTGCATAATAGAATGATTTCCAATAATCATGCTAAAAGTAATATAATACGGTTATTGAGGAAAAGGATTCTATCACGGCAAGGTGAGCTGACCATTTACATAGGTATATTTTGAACATATATGAAACTCCCATTGTGACTAGTTCTTCTCCCTTGGTTATAATGAAGACAGTTTTGTTGAGTTCTGGGCCTATTTAACGATCTGAAAGTATTTTTGCTATCTCCAAATAAAACTACACAATTCACCAGAAGTAGATAAAATTATCATTATTTGAAACTAGAACAGAATGATTGTGGCGTCCTGACAATGGCTGACAAAAGTGTTCAGCATTTTCTATGTTAAAGGTGTTATTTCTAAATAATTTGCTACAGGTATTGGTATTCATATTTTCAAAATGAAAAGAAATGCATTTCTAATATCTGTTCTAAAAAGAAAAAAGCAAGTGTACTTATAAGAAAACACCGATGATGAAATCACTAGCTGAATTTATATGTATTTAATCAGGAGCCCTGAATTTTTGTTCAACTGGTAAGAGTAAACAATTTGATTGATCTGTCTTCCGTTTACGCTAACATTAATTCAGTAAGTGATTTTATTAATGGTATTCTTTTACGTTCTAGAATGCACGGAGGAAGATAGGCATTTTTAATTTTTTTATCTGCAATTTTAAAAGATAACATTGCAGGGGACTTTGCCACTAAAATCGTCTATCTTTCTCCTGCCACGTAGGAGAAAATTAACTACGTTCCTTAGGATATACTGAACGTATTAATCTTCCATTTAACATACGGCTCGGTACTACCGACATCCATTTTGGGGGAAAGAGAAAGAGTGGGATGAAATCCTCCTTCCCCCCCAAAAAAATTGACGAAATCCATCTCATTCTCCACGACAGAGAATTTCTTATTATGTTTAACTTGTTGCAATGGAACCTTGTAGAATTTCCCTTTCTCTTTTGGGCGAGTGGAAGGGGGGCATAATGTAAGGTAATTTATGTACTCCCCACGTCACAAGATTTCATCTGATACAAAACTGGTTGCGTAATAGTAAGTACAAAACCAGTAAGCATAGATAGCAAGATATAGATCCCGAATCATTTACACTTTTTCCCTTTTTTCGCTGGAGAAGAAAGTATAGGTGATAAATATTTCATAGCCTATGACGTTCTCTTATCACAAACTTTCCTTTGACACATAAACTGTTACACTCCACAGTCGCATTGGAAAGATATAGTAGATCAAAACTCTACACATTTCTTCCATTAAAGAACAAATAAAGCATTTGCGTAATTTTTTATAGCTTATGAAATTTACAGTGTCACGAATTTTTGTTGTTACACATAAATCGTTGCAATCGATCTGAGGAAATCGAGATGTATGTTAGAATAATGTTGTTTTAATAAGCATGTTTTAACCAACACATAAACCGACAAATAACGAGCGGCGACAAGAAGTAGGTAAAAAGTTAATCACAGCTCTTGTGATAATTGTAGAATTGTCGATATACTTTATTTTACAGACAAATTTCTTTCATTGCCATATTTAGAAAGATTAAATATTTCGTTGATATACAACAGAGGTTCCCAAATTTATTTGTCCTACCGGGACGGTAGGACAAATAAATTTCAGAAAAAAAAATTACTCTAGCGCCCCCCTGGAAATCTACCTTTTTTAAGCGAACAAACAGAAAGATGCAGTAACAAATTTGCTTTCTTTTATGTAACTATATTTCTACCTACGTCCTACAACATAGTAAAGAAAGATGTTGTTGTAAATAACATACCTTGAAGCTTGAAATTATAAAATTATTTATTAAAATCAACCATAGTAACATTCGCATTACACACAGAAAATTAAGATAACGAAGGATAATTTTATGTGTTTATTTGGAAAATAAAGTGATCAGTACGACTTTAACTCTATGTTTCACAACAGATGAAACATGTACGAACGATTTTTTCAAAATTTTCTTATCTTCCCTTCTTTCTTTATGCTTCCACCGCCCCTCACTTGCACCGGAGGCTACTACCGACCCCCTGGATCGTTCTAGCGCCCCCCAGGGGACGGTATCGCCCACTTTGGGAAACATTGATGTACAATATTGATATTAACAATGTGGAATTAACAAGTGGAAAGGGGGAGGGGGATGAGTCATAATGTAAGGTAACCTGTGTACTCCCCATAATATCACAAGCTTTCAATGTCGGTCTAAATTCGTCTACACTGTCGGTCTGGATTCAGAAGTACTAGGGACTGCGTAGATCATTTTTTTATTTTAGAAGCACAGGAAATGTTTAAAGAGAAAGGTCATAACATAAATAACGTATTTAGAGGAAACATTGTTTTGAGTCGATTGGAATACAAAATCGCGATCTCCTTATAACATGTAAAGTGCTCTGACCATTGAGCTACCTGCCGCTGATTAAGAATCCTCAATGTAATGACGTTGACAGTTTTACTTGCAGTGTCACTTAAGTTAGCATCTTCTCCACTTTTAACAGTATCCTGAAGTACACCGAGATGCCAGTTTATTAGATACACCACCCTTGGTCATATAAATGGTTCATTCAAACACGTAATACGTCACGTGACTGCGGTACGCTATATAAATCAGGTAAACCAGCTCTTCGAGCATGAGTTGGAGTTGGATTGAGCGCCAGAATGCGCAATACTAGCAATTGAGTGACTTTTAACATGGCATGATAGTTGGTCCTAGACAGGCCCGTTCTAGCATCTCCCAAACGGCCTTCCTCCTGGGCTTTTCATGCACAACCGTTTCAAGGGTTTACCGAAAATGGTGTGAAAAGGAAAAACTACCAGTCATCGGCCATCCTATAGACGATTGCTAGGTAAACACCTAGCAATCGTCCATATCTCTAAAGTCCATATCTCTAAGCGGCACTTTATGCACACAGTTGGTTAAATGACCAGGTCCAAGGACCTAGTAGGCTCAGAGAAGGTTATGGGACCCTCTAATTGTACACGCTGATTGATACACAAGCTGTTGGAAGACATGGTAGCCTCTCGCCAAGGCCATCCCGCTTGTTCTTTAACATGCACAGGGTATGGCTCTCCCACACACGGGTTATGGCTTAACATCCCATCCAATGGACAGTGGCCTTCCGCAGCCCATCTATGTCCCCTTCTAACCGAGGGCAGGGTGGGGAGTTTTACTAACATAAATCTCAATGCTGACCTAGGTGGAACTCGATCCTGGGAACTGTAAATTACGATTCTGTAACTACTACCCCATCCTGTGGACAAAAACAGCTTGTGCATCAGAGGGGTCAAAGAAGACCGGTAAGAATAGTGCAAGTGAACAGATGGGCAAAAAGCAGGCAAATAACAGCAGAATTAAACATTAGTCGGGAAGGTCATTTCTGAACGCACCATGTATTTGAACCTTGTTGCCAATGGCCTTCAACAACTGCCAACCATATCGAGTGCCGATGTTGTCAGCGAAGAACATGAAAGCGCTTCATCAGTTAACCAGCAGCATCGACACTGGATTATTGAGGACATGAAAAAGGTAGCCTGTTCGGACGAATCAATGTTCCTTTTGCATCATACTGATGGAAGGATCAGAATTAGATGCAAGCATCACGAGGCTGTGGTACTATGTTATCTGGTGTTAACAGTACACTCCAGTGATGGTGTGGAGAATGTTTCCCTGGCGCAAATTAGACCCCATGATACCCATTGAAGGACATCGGAACACCACGGTGTACTTGAACATCATTGCTGACCAAGTTCAACCCTTCATGACTGCAGTTTATCCTCACTGAGATGGACACATTAAGCGTGATAATACACCTGCTCACAAGGCACGTATCATCGCCGAATGATTCCAGGATTGTGCTGAAGAGTTTCCTTTGCTACATTGGCCTGCACAGTCCCTAGACCTAAACCCAATCGAACATCTTTGGTATGAAGTAGTTAGGACTGTTCACAGTGAAATTTGCAGCAACTTCGTGACACAATCATTTCTTCATGGTACAACATTTCTGCACAATGCATCTCGCATCTTGTAAGTTCCGCGACCCGACGAATTCGGGCTGTTCTGAACACCAAAGGAGGCACAACATGCTACTAGGTAGGTGTATCTAATAAACTGACATATCAGTGTAGATGGAATGTATGCCACATATACACAGCTAATTAATAAATTTATCGATGTTTCATCAAGCGACAGGTCATCAAGGCACTGCTAACATCGTTATCAAATTTGTTGTGTGGTTATAAGTCATTAAGTAGAAGGGATCTTAATCTGCTGCCCGTGACGCAGAGGTCAGAGCATGCAGTATCAGGAGCTCATGGATTCGTATCCGGTTCAATATAATTTTCCCTCTAAGTCTAATATAGTATGCTAATATAATATAGATGCTAAGACTACCTGCAGAACCTTGAATCAGGGTCCCTTGAATTAAAGGAACATCGAGAAATATATTTCTGAGAATTATGGGATTAAGTATATTAAGTAATATTTAACGTTTCAGAAACTTGTGCCAGAAATTTAATAAGTGTGGACTTTGGGCCAACCCCTAGTCCACACGGATCATGTCGACTAGGCATAGCCCAAAAGTAGAAGAAATCCGAGTATAGTGGTGGACTTTGAGTTATGTAACCCAATGCTGTAAACCAGAATATATGCCAAATGTATTGAGTACTCTTGGAGATCAAATGAATTTTGACAAAATGGAAATTCTCCTATCTACCTCCGCCTATTCCCGTCCTAATGAAATACTAGAACAGTTCCTAATACTTCCTTAGCACCTTCTTTACTAATACTTTCCTGCAGTTTATTCTGCTAGTAGTGCTAATGCAATCTAAAACTATGTCACTCTGAATGTTACCTGAATATACCCTTACAGGTTTACTGAATATACATCTCACACTCGGGTGTCAATGAATTATCACTACCAGCGAAATCCTGGGTGCTCAGGTATATAACTTCGGAATGTTCACCTAGATCATTGCGTTTCAGCCAAACAATCAAATATACTGTAAAGAATTATTCAAGTCTGACATTTGTGAAATAAAAATCATCATTCTCAAGCAGCCGTGAGCTACGGAGGTCCAACCAGACCGAACAATTTAGTTCTCCAGCATATCTGTCCTGAACTATATCTACTGAACCTCTCCACTGCACACCAATTCTAACAAGGTCTTGTTTGACACTATCTGCCCACGGCATCTAAGGTCTCCCCTTCTTTCTGAGACCTTTAGAGACATTGTTAATAACCCTATCGCTAATCTATAATTATCCATACGGGCAGCATGGCCAAACCAACGGAGTCTCTCTCTGCAAATTATACTACTCAAAGGAGGTTGCCGGACTCCTTTGCCTAACTTCTTCATTACTTACAAAGTTGAACCACCTAATACGCAAGATACTGCGTAAGCATCTAGAATCAACAGCATGAAGTTTCCTGTTATCTTGTTTACAAAGCGTCCGTGTTTCACTACCATAACTAACCCTAAAAAGAAGTAAAGTATTATACGTCCAATTTTAGTCTTTAGGTGTATACGCCTATTTCCCTACACTCTCCACAGAATCCTAAAAGTCGAGAGGCAATCCCTATTCGCCTGTTAATCTCATGCCGCATATCACCAATGCATGTTACATAACTCCCAAGATAATTAAACTGAGACACTTGCTCAAGGGGCAACAATTCAGAGCGAGTGAAGCACCAACTGCCTGACCAATTTTTATCACTTTAGTTTTATCTGTGTTTATCACCAAACCAACTCTATTACCAGTCTCATCAACAGCCCTAATGAAAAAATTCATCTCATCAACATTATTAACCCACAAGGCAAAATCATCTGCATAATGTAAATCAGAAAGTTTGAAAGCTCTAGACTCTTGCTTCCCTTGCGAAGATCAATAATCAATAACCAAAAGTAAAGAGAAAAGGAGACAAAATGCACCCTTGTCGAACACCAGAAGTAATCCTAAACCAATTGCTACAAGCCTTACCAACTCTCACACACGACTCAGTGTTATTATAGAGAACTTTCAATATGTTAACTAACTTGTCTGGTATGCCATATGATCTCACAATCATCACAAATTATGACGATCGACATGGTCTAAAGTCTTTCTGAAATCAACAAAGCTAGCAAATAAAGATTTCTGAAACTCTAAACATTTCTCAATAATATTCCTGAGTGAAAATAACTGATCTACACATCCCCTACTACTTCTGAATCCACATTGCTCATCTGGCAAACAACCAACAACTTTCAACCAGTTTCTTAATTCTATTAAGCACAATCATGTAAAGAACTTTACCTGTAACAGAACGTAGGTTCGTAGGTCGTTTAATCAGAAAGTGATTGCAAGAACTGCAATCACTTTTTTAAATAAAAATAAATATAATAATAGTTGTAGTAAAATCCTTAGGAACCATGCCCTTATCATAAAAGATATTCAAAATTTCGGTCATCCACGTGGTAACCGAAACATTTCCAGTTCTAAGCATTTCCATAGTAATTTCATCTACCCCTAGGGATTTATGTAGTTTAAGTTTAGAGATAGCCAAATTAACTTCAGACTGTGTTATAGAGTCAACATTAAAAGCCAGTAATTCATCTATCATCATTGCAAACAATGGGAGTAGAACTAACTACATTGTTTAGAACCTCACTGAAATGCTCAGCTCACCTAGCTATGACGGAATCTTCGCCTTCTATGACCTTACCTTGTTTATCCTTCAATTCATGTATACTTGTTCGTTTTCTACCACACAAAACATGAACTTTTTTCCGTAACCGCAAAGCGGTAATGTAACATCTGGTTCGTTTGTACTCCTTAGAGTTTTGCATTTTGTAGGCGTTTGGCAATTCTTAGTGTCTTGAAAATCTGTGTTCCTTCCTTATAAGCTTCGTGCTTCTCTTTTAAACACTTCAGGTATTGTACTTTTAATCTAATCTCCTTTCATTTATTCTTAAAATCATGGCGCCTAAAAACAAAATGGTTACCTCGCTAAAGAATGCAGCTTTCGCTAGCAAAGCATCAAGCTCGCCAGTGAGTAGAAGCACTGCCCGTAGCGCTGGTTTGTCGCTTTCGGACGACCGACGATCTGTTGGCGTCAGTCTCTAAATGTGTTGAAACTGTCTTCAAATCCCAAGACTGTTCAAACGATTGTCTCATTACTCACAGAAGCAGTTACTTCTGCTGTGCTGCAAGAAATAAAAAGAACTGTTGATTTTCTACGGAGGCTATACATGAGCTAAGAGATTAGCTTAAAGAGAAAGATATAGTAATAAATCAACTACGTTCTGAGATTTCTTTGAAGTGCAATAAACTTGAACAGTATCAGAGCAGAAACTCTATCAGGATTTTTGGAGTGGAAGAAGTAGATACGCCTGCTGTATGACCTTGCCATTAAATTTTTCAATGAAAAATTGAACGTTGACATTTCCGTAAATGACATTGACCGCAGTCATCGAGTGGAGATTGGTCGGAACGGCAAGACTCGACCGATCATTGTAAAGTTCTGTTCATATCGGAAAAGACATGCTGTGTTCCTGTGTTAAAAGTAAACTTAAAGGCAGTGGAATCACTATTCATGAAGATCTAACGTCAGAAAGACTTAAATTCGGCTATTGAGAAATTTGGTCACTGCAATGTTTGGACTCAAGATGGATCAATAGTGGTAAAAATGAGAAACGGTAACAAGCGTTTTATTAAATCAAAGAATGAGTTAAATGAACTTTAAAACCAGTTTTTAAAAAAATTTCTTTGTGTACCTATATATTTATATATATATATGTATTTACCGATGTTTATATATATATTGTGATTTGTAACGCATTTTCCACAATCCTGTGTCTCTTAATTTCTATTGTTGCTAAATTGCATGTAGTTTGTCGTTTTTAGTAAAAACTCTCCTACTACAAGTACTTTTACGACTTTTTGAAACCCATTAGTCCATTATATTTATCTATTCTTATTTTCTGTAATCGTTGTTCATTTGTGCATATTTATAACTTCATGTCCCTATCTACCGCTAAAAAAGTTTTTTTCTTAACTAATACCCAACTCTCTTAGATATATCTCTTCCCCAAGATCACTGTTGGTTAAACCTTTGTCATCTCAATATTCGTTCTCTTAAATCTAAACACTCCTATCTATTGAGTTCTGACATTTTGAAATTTGATGTAATTGCTCTTACAGAGACATGGCTCAATATCTCCCTTCCAGAAGATCTTTTTGAACTCGAAAATATAAACTATTCCGCATCGACAGATCTAGTGGAACAGGACGAGGACTTGCATTATATGTGAGGGAAACATTTAATGTCGAATTAAATGTTTATATATATATTGTGGTCCTATTCCTTCTTGCCCTTGTTTCGAAGGTCTCTGGGTCAAAATCATCCCTATCAATAAACAAAACCCTACTCTTATTATAGGCACACTTTACCGACCTCCGAACAGCAGTATTGAAGATTTTATTAATTCATTGTACTCAGTCCTTGAAAGCTCCCCTTGCAACATTACTTCCATTATTACGGGAGATTTTAATATCGGTGCTCTAAAACATAATTCTGCACATTCCAAGCTTGAAATCTGCCTAAACACATTCGGACATATACGTTTAAACAAATTGCACACTCGCATTACTGATCACAGTGAATCTCTCAGTGATATGATTTTCTCCAATAGACCTTCATTTCACAAGCATACACTTATTCTCTTCATAGACATTAGTGATCATTTTATTATTAGCACATCTGTATTTATTATTCACCTCGTGCACCTAAAGTTTTAATTTGAAAAGAATCTTTTAAAAATTTCAACAAAGATGAGTTTTTTGAGTTTGCAAAATATCTTCCTTTCCACAAGAGTATTTCCGAATGCACAACTCCTACTTCAAAAGCACAACATCTCTCCTGTTGAATCAATTTTGCACTTGACACCTGTGCTGCTTATAAAACTTTCAGTTTCAGTTTCAAGTTCTCCATTCTCGAAAGCCTTGGATTACAAAAGAGCTTTTGAAAATGATCAGATTAAAAAATAAACACTTTAAGAATGCTATTAACCCTAATCACTCATACACATGGGAGAACTATAAAACTTTCCGTAATCTGGTTAATAGTAGTATTAAAAATGCCAAGCGTTTATATTTTCTTAATCAACTTTCCGTTATTAATCCAAATGGTAATGAAATATTTCGAATTTTTGATTTTATTACTGGTAACATGAGAAACCAAAATTAATAAGATCGTTTACAATGACAACTCCTTCTATGATCCTAAAGGCATTGCTAATGTTTTAAATAATGTATTCTGTAAATCCTGCACTTCTACAGAAAATTATGCAAACGCAAATGAGTCATTATCCTATTCCAATAAATCATTTAATAATCTGGATCATACATTTGCTAAAAAACACTCGCAGTGTCGGACCAGATGGAATCCCTGTCATTATTCTAAAAATTCTTTCGCCATTAATTTCTGCACCCCTTTGTGATCTAATAAATTGTTCATTTAACACTAATGAATTCCCAGTTCCATGGAAAGAAGCTATCATCTCACCCATACCTAAAATTTCAAATCCTTCTAACCCTCTGGACTATCGACCTATTTCAGTTACATGTGCTTTAAGCAAAATTTTAGAAAAAGCCGTCGAGAGATAATTATCGACATTCGTTGAAAAATTTAATTCACTTTCGTGCAGACAATTCCGGTTTAGAAAAAAATCGGTCAACTGAAACTCTCATGACAATTCTTGTTAATCAATGGAGACTGACTTTACACAGCAAAGTGAAAACGGTTGTGGGACTGGTTTCCCTAGACATCTCAAAAACATTGATTCAATTGAACACAAATTTATCTTGCAAAAACTCTGCTATAATCTTAATCTATCGCCCTCAGCTATTTTCTGGTTTAAACATTATCTCAACGACCGTGTTAACCGAGCTAAATTAAGCACTAATGAGATCTCTACACCTCTTAAAATCAATCGGGGAGTACCTCAAGGAACCATTCCTAGCACACTTCTCTTCAACCTTTTTGTTAATGATCTTCTAGAATCCTCCACCAACCTTCTTTTACCCCAAGTTCTTTCGCTTCTCTAAAACAAGAAATAGAAAACAATATTCATGATGTGCTTCATTGGTATATTAAAAATGTATTCACTGTCAATATCAAGAAAACCAATATTGTTTTTCTTTCAACTTCAAATTCTCCCCTGCCTGACAAACATTAAAACTAATAACGCACATATTATAGTTTCCACTTCCATGAAGTACTTAGGTATGACGATAGATAATAAATTTGACTTTGGAATTCATTTTAATAAAACCATCGCTTCAGCTTCTAAAAGAACTTATATTTTGAGGTACATTCGAAACTATATATCCTCCTATGCCCCAATGTTCTACAAAATTTACATCCGACCGAAACTCGAATATTGTGCTTCCACTCTTTTTGGTATTAATAAAAAGAACTCTTATAAATTAGGAAAAAGTTCAAAGTGAAGCTCTCAAAATCATCAACAAAATTTATTTAACAAACGAGAATCTCTAACACTTACCGATATTTGTTCCAACTACCAAATTCCCACTTTTGAATCGAGAAGAAAGCTGCGGTTTATTACCATTATTCACGACATTATTTATAACCCCTTCATTCGATTCTTACACCCTACATTCGATTACGACACCGCCACATCTTTCACTGTGATAATAAAATGTTTTCTACTTCCAAGATTTTCAAAGCTAAGTATGGTGAAATTTCTTTTTTTCCTTTCAAGCAACCTCAATTTGGAACTCTCTACCGACCGATATCACACCTTTAAATTCTAAAACAAAATTCAAAAACGATATTACTCCACTTCTATTAGAATATTGAAACGTATGACCAACAATATCTCCTCAACCCTATTGCCCCTCCCTCCACTTTTGCCCTTTGTCTGGATTATACGCAATCTTTTTTGTTTTCCCTATTCATTCATTTGATATTACTCTCTCTTGTATTAAACCTTTTTCTTCCCCCAAAGTTTACTATGTGTTTATCATATTTCATATTATATGTTTGTCTTCATTTGTGCAACTTGTCTTTTTGTTTATATGTATCAAAAAATTATGCAATTCCTGTAAATATGTTTGTAGTTTTATACTTTCATCAATATTTCTTTTTAATTTCTCAAATATACTGTGGCATCAAACCACTTGAACGTTTTATATTAATATCCAAAATTACCTGTACCTTGGCTTTACTCTAACTCCTTGCAAGAAATAAATTATTATTATTATAACTATCTGGTACAGCTCTCTGCTATTGTGCTGTCTAACTGCTTCCTCGGTTTTTGTCAGCCAAGACATGAAGCCAAAGATTCTTATCAGCAGCTAACTGGTATTATTACGTTTATTAAGCTGACACGTTTATTAAGCTTTCTGTAATACTTTATATTAGAACTAGTAGGGTATTGATTACGGACATTCCTGCAGTTCTTTATTTCTGAAATAAGCTCATTTACCTTATCACTCAAATAAATTTTCCCCTCTGCTTCTTTTTTCCTAAAAGAGTAGTGTAATTTCCAAAAAATTATGTTTAAAACGGTCTCATTCTTCCTCCATTTCAGTAGTAAGCAAACCATGACTGTCATAATAACTAAATAACCTATCATGGTAAGCTTTAGCTATAACTGGGTATTTAAAAGGTTGCGAATTAAAGGTAATTTTTTTAACTTTAGCACAACACTTCTTAAGTTTAAGTTGCAAGACACTTTTAACAAGGTAATGGTCAGATCCAATTACAGCTCCCCTATATGACATGGTATTCCTAACAGAACTAGCCCATTTGCTGTTAATTAATATATAATCTATCATATTCTTATGCAGCACATCTGGTGAAACCCAATAATGTCACGGTGTTTGTAATAAGTGTTAGTTATTTTCAAACCATTAAATTTACTTACCTGTAGGAGACGTTGCCCATTGCCATTGCACCTACCAGTACCAAAAGGGCCTATCACCCCTCCCTAAAGGTTAGAGTCAGTACAAACTTTTACATTGAAGTCACCTAGAACAAGGTAATATCTCCTTTCTTGACAGAATTCAAAATATTCAGAAGTTGTCCGTAAAACCTATCTTTCTCATCTTCATCAGCATCCTCAGTGGGGGCATAGCAGCAGATAACATTCAAGTCTTTAATGCTTGTCTGAAATTTTGTTGTAAGAAACCTTTCATTAATGCATTCATATCCTAGAAAAGCATCACTGGTGTGTCTGCTGAGAAGCAGACCTACACCTTGGTGATGCTTATTATTGTCCCTCCCTGAAAAAAAAATTAAGATTATTTTTAAGAATTTGACCTACCTCTGTCCATCTGGTCTCTTGCAAGCCGAGAATATCTAAATTATAATGGTGGAATTCTTGTGTGATGACATCAAGAGAATAAGTTCTGTGCAGAGTCCTCACATTATAACTACCTGTGGAGAGAAAATGGTTAGTGGGATGTTTAAAGAAACTATGTTTATTGAGAGAGGGAATGCCGACAATGTCAAACAGCCCCCTAATCGCAGACATGGGTCAAAAACCCGTTCCTCCACCACTAAAGGCTGAAGCCATCTACACTGAAAGACTTCCTCCAATATAGAATTTAAAGATGCCATTAGAAGCAAGAGTTAAGTTGCCTGCGATGACCTCTGCTCAGGATTATCCATCAGCTGATTAAACATATCTTGTGTATCTATTCACTTGGGTCTGTCAACCCACAAACCAACAGAAAACACAGCGGAATATTCTCCCTTCATAAAAGCCCACCTGTGCAGCAAATTCAGGATCCATAATCAAGCTCAGAGCCATATTTCCGTTCAGGTTGGTATATATGGTCAACACCAGGACCCTATGTGGTTGACCACTCCTCAGCAGGATAGAAAAAAAAAACGAAAAGTAGCCATAGTTGTCCAGAGAAGTAGGTTACACTGATCTGGCAGCCCTCTCCTTCCGTTCCCTTTCATAAGCGAGTATTTCTTTTGAAATTGTTAAGATTTATTGAAAATATTTAAAATACTGGGTGCTGTCCGAGGACGATTGTCGACTCATATCTTGGTTCATCTAAGATCCAACAAATAGTAACCTTAAAGAAGACACTTACCACATATAACGCAGCACTTGCACAATTATACACTTTACTTTCACATACAGAACTTAACTGTAATATTAGTAATATGATGCACTCTAAATAATCTAAAACTACCGAATTCTAATTATTCATTAAGCTCTGGGATGAGACTCTAGTTCAAGAAATTGGTCCTTCTTGTTGACCACTAGTGAATTTGCCAATTCACTGTCCGTTGGAGATCTCTTTGCCCACAATTATTGAGAGTTAAATATTATGGTGATATTTATAAATTTATTATTTTGGCTGACATTCATAAATTTTATGGTGACATTTCTGCTTCCAGCAGTGGTAGGAATGCCCTGCCTACTGCAGTCAATACGACTGGCGGCTAGCAGTGCTGAGAGCTACCTGCAGAAAGCAAACAAAAGAAGAATCCGATCTCCCTTCCTTGGTGACATTTACGGCCCGTTTACTTAGCCATAGTTTTCGCTGTTTCACTATTGAGGTGACGAGGTAACAGCGGGGAAATATTTCATTATCAACTTCCACATCAGGGATGATTCAATCTATTTCACTAATTGTATAGTAGTTCGGGCTCATTTACTTTCTCACTCTTTCTCAGAATATGTTTTTGAATTGTTCATGACCAAAGCTGTTTGCAAATAAACTATAAGGCTCATCTTTAACTCAATCTATAACTCAATCTTTAACGCACAAGCCCCGTGATCAAGCATCCTCTGCGGTCTTCCCTAGACAGTTGTAAGTCGACACAGATCCTCTGAGGTTACTCTGGGGAATGGGCTTTCAACAACCTGTCTGAATGATCTACGAGGTGACTCAAAAATCCAGTTGATTTTGTGGTAATATTAATTGGGTTCCTTTTTCGTAAACAGCAATACTAAAGTTATTCTATGAATCATACGTGAGGTTAACTGGGCATTAGCGTACTTTGTTTTCTCACTCAGTGATGCAACTACTGGCCTTTCTAATATCTCTTTCCGATTTTTTAACTTTGCCATCTATTGACTACGACCCTTTGTTCGTGTGGCTCACGTGTTCCAAAAAAGGTATCATTCAGTTTGCGATCCATTGCTTTATTCAGTCTAATTCCACTTGTCATCTTCTCTTCATCACAATTAATAATGAGCTTATAAGATGGTTTAGGAGCTGTGTTTGGATTCTGCTACAAGTCCTTAATGTTGAGATGCGCCATTTTCAGATAAATGCTAAGACTGGATTTTCCTTAATGTTCACGGCCTCTTTGAGTCTTCTTGCACGAGGAAGGACTTCGAAGCTTTACCGTCCATCTGTGAATTTGATCATCTATCCCGTTTCATATGTATTGACATGATCCCCATATATTTGTGATAAATCTGCATCAATTTTTTGCGTAACCCCCATGCTAGATCCTTATGAAAATGTGAAATCCTTCCCGTCTTCAGTAGGTTCTATAGCAACAATGCGCAGATTCTCAAACCGAACTTTATGCGCCTCCAGAGAAGAGAGAAATGATGATACGCCCTTCATTTTAAACACGTAATGACAAGTTTAGACAAGCTTTCAAACAAGTCGTAGCTCGTTATCTTCGGAGTAACGAGTGCAAAACTTCAGACAAGTGTCAAGAAGTTTTTGAACTCGTTTCATATAGTTGGCACTTAAACATACATAAAGAGAGAGATGTTACGTTCAAAGCAAAAGTAAGTAAAAAAGAAAGAAAACACAACGGTAACCAGCTAATACATATATGAAAAAATTAAAAATATACAAAATAATACTTAATCCGATAATGAAGTTGAACAAGCTAAATAAATTCTATCATACTCATACTGAACAAATCAAGATTATGAGAATATGTATTATATAAATTAGAAAAACTGATAGAAACATAATTTTTCAATATATTGCTTTTGTACAAAGAGAAATCTTATGAAAGATATTTTTCCTGATAACATTTTTTCTGCATTAAAATTAACTAACTGTATGAAGATCCAACACAAACAATATCACTTTTCTGACCACCTTTTCTCTCTTGCTTCTTATTCTTACTAACTGCTTCTGGGTTTGATTGATCAATATTAACAACAAAACGGAAACCTGACAGCATGAAACGAGAAGTCAGACATATAAAAACGTCGTCCTCTTTTCAAAAATTTCACTCTTCGATTTCATCAGCCAACGAACTATTGGACTCACTTGGTCACAAAATATGTGTGTATGCACTGAAATCAGAAGAAACGTTATACGCTCTTATACAGCAAAATATAATTTTTTCATAAAAGCTCAGCCAGAGGCAGATGGTCGAACAGACCTAATCGCTGACATAAGATTTGCAGATGAAATACAATTATGATTGAATTTCATATGAAATTGCAGATGAAACAATCAATATAATTATTCAAAATTTTAAAGAAAAACATTAACCATAACAAATCTTACCTCGTTTTAAAGAACGAAACTGCAAATGTATCCTTTAGTAACTTACTTGAAATATCATGACCATAGACACCACTAGATTTAAAATATAAATTTGCCAAAAATTTATTCTGAACATTTTTAAATTATTTTTACAAGTATAAGGATTTTATATTATTGATCGACATCCTAATTTTGATCGAACTAATGTATTAAATAACAAAATAATTGAGTTAATATTTATAAAATCCTTTTTCTTCTTAATAATAAACCTAAGATTTTGATAAGATTTCTTTATTATATCTTGAACATGAAAATTGAAACAAAATATGGAATGAAATTTGATGTCAAGTCATGGATTTCATATTTACGAGGAAAAGCAGTATTTTCGAAATGGTAACTATTCTGTTATGAGAAAAACTTAGAACTGAACATTTTGCAATATTCTGATATAAACAATTATCAACAGTCCAAAATTATAATTTATCCAAATCCTTCTGTAATTGAACATAATCATCATAAGTAAAAATAAATTTAAAACTTTTATCATCCGCAATCATTAAACAATCTTGACAAAAGAAAAAAAAAATAGTAGTATTCTTTATCTACATATGATCCAAATAACAGAAATGTTTTACATTTCAGATTTGCAGTTGAACATTTATGCCGAATAGCCCGAGTTTTAAAACAACCTCGTAGCCATGCACTATTGGTCGGTGTTGGTGGTTCCGGAAGACAATCGCTCTCTTGCCTTGCTACACATGTTGCTGATTATGAACTGTTTCAGGTAAATTAATTAGCTTTCACCACTTCAGATGAGTAGCCTTTAATTTATTTAATCACATATTATTTCAATATTTTATAGCGTCTTGCCATAATTTCCTTGAGCTAATCCCGGGCGCTTGTTGAGCGTGGTGGTGGTGGTGGGGGGGAATTTTTGAATGACAAATAATGTGAACATCAAAATGTTATGTAAATAAAGGTATAAATAAAGTCATGCTGTATTTACTCATGTGTGTAGTTAAATGAAATGAAAAAGGATTAAAATGACAAAACTAATGTAAAAAATTACTACTGAAAAATTAATATGTACGTAGTGTTAATTTTAACCAAAATGTAAAAACCAAGTATTATATCAATTGCAAAACTAATTGGGAACACTGTCACAAGTTCAAATGAAATAAATCGGGACTATTATTTGAATCAAATTATTTGATTCCTTAATCGAACTGATGACTGGGTCCAGGTTGAGGACAAATGCCAGCAGACTCTTTCATTGGTTCATCATCTGACTTACTGCACCACTGATATTTTTCTGATATCAAAACTTTCTTTCGAATATTGGTTTATTTTTTTTATTTTCTCAAAACATTTCGTACAAACTGTAAACTGAATTAATTTTTATATTTAGCAAGTCCTTCTCAATACAAACTTGTAGATGACACGTTCGGCAGACCAAATATCGCCTAACATTGAGAAAACTCGTTGCAATGGTGAAGAAGTGCCAGGCAAACACAAAAAAAATCAACGAGCTTAAAATCATTTTCAACACAAATGTTGACTTAATTGGCATAGTGGTTTGGGTGCTAGCTACTGGACAAACTTCGTGTGTTTTGTTCTCTCAAACTGAGGCAATTGTCAGCAGTGATCATTCTTCGTTAACGTTGATTCACCATTAAAATTTTTATTCGAGCAAAATCAAGCTATTACAGAATTAAAGTTTTCAGCGCTTTGTTCGATATCATTTAATTCTAATTTCGATTTAAGATGCACCAAAGAAAATATTTTAAGTTTTTTAAAATTCGGTTTCAGAAATTTCGATTTTAGTTTCTATTTTTATCTCGTTTCCAAAGAAAACGAGATAATAGTTTCTCTTTGTCGTCTGTCTATCTGTCTGTCTCCCTGTCTGTCCATGTGTATATATTAAACTTTTTTTGTTTACAGAGATAAATTAAAAATTCATTTTGCATTGTTTAGGTATTGATGAAATATTAGATATGTACTTCCCGAATCACTCTAAAGGTAATTATGACCTCTGGCAGTGGAAAAGTTGAAAATTTCAAATTTTCAAAAGAATATTGCAAACGATGTTTGTATGCTAGAAATTTGAAATGTTGGTGATGTAATGTGAAGGTCACGAAATTTCCATTGTGAACAATGAAGCCCTTAGACCCGGAGGCGATGCGAAAATGCACCTTTTTAGTTTTAGCAGATAATTGCTTATTTTTAGAGCTAAATGAAAACTTCTTTTGAGTTAGATAGGAATTGAAACCTATTATGTTTCATACCCTCTAACGGTGTAAAAATTTGCAAATTCCAAAATTTCAAACAAATATTGCAAACGACGTATTTAAGTTAGAAATTTAAAATTTTGCCGAAAAACAAACCTTTGTCATTGTGCCTGATATGCTCAAGTGAAACATCCATTTGTACTATGGAAAATATTTCATTATATCTTGCAAGAAACGAGGGTTCATATTTTGTTAGGGGGAGGATGAATATTTAATACTTCCTATTATTATTTATACACTTGATCGGCTTTCAAACCCGGGGGCGGGGGCTGCTTGATTTTACACTTGATTTAATTGTGCACAAATAAGGAACCTTTCAACACATATATGCACAAATTAAGTTTATCAAACGGTATTTCAGTTATTCCAAATTGATTGCCGTTCATTGTTGCCAGTGAAAACATCATGGTATTCACATTCCATCTCCAAAATTTTAAATTTCTAGTTAAATACGTCGTTTGCAATATTTGTTTGAAATTTTTGAATTAAAAAAATTTCCAGCTTTAGAGGACGTCTTTACAGTTTTCGGAAAATTTAAAAAGTGTGAATCGTAATATCTGATTAATTCCTATCTCACCAAATAATTTTATCTCTAAAAACAAACAAGTATCTGCTAAAAATAAAAAGGTCTATTTTCGCACCTTTCTGGGTCTAAGGGGTCAATTCATTGTTGGCAATGGAAACTTCGTGACATGCACATTGCATCACCAAATTTTCAAATTTCTAGCATAGATACATCGTTTGCAATATTCGTTTGAAATTTTGGAATTTTCAACTGTTTCCACCTCTAGAGGGTGTAATTATAGCTATAAAGAGATTCGGAAAGTGCTTATCCTAATATTTCATCAATACCTATCCAACACAAAAATAATTTTTAATATATCTCTATAAACTAAAGCGTGTCGACGGTGCAATCAATCACTGAATTTTTATTCACTTCAAAGGAGTCTCAAACTCCGATTTACCTCCTCAAAAAAAAAAAAGAAAAAAAAATTCTTGCGCCCTATCTTTCTTTGAAGTGAATACGAATTCAGTGACTGATTGCACCATCGACATGATTCAGTTTTATGTTTTACGTTTTAGAGCGTGTATGGGAAGATAGGTTATTTTTTTTAAATATATTTTTATTTGGAAAATCATATTTCCTTTACTACACAAATTGCATTTAAATTCAGTAGCGAGGTTATAATGACGGGAACAAAATAATGACTATAACTTTGCAAAATAACTTTTGAAGGTCATTCATATTTTTCTTTCCAGGTACAGAGCTATTTATTAATGCAATTCACACTATTCTCTCCAAGTATTCTGATATGTGAGGAAAAATGCTACATGAATGACATTACTTATACACTAACATAAGAAAAATTATTTCACTATACGTTTTATGATGCAATTAATCAAAATTAAACTGAAATTGAAAATATTGCTTATGCAAAAGATTATACCTAACCAAATGAAATGTTTATAGTCTTCCTGATAGTTGAAATAAAATGTAATGTCAGTTGAAGAGGACTGATGGAGCAAAATAACTAATGTTATAAAAGATTACTTTGACACTAATGCACTTCCAAAAATGATATGATTATTGGTTACTTAATACTTATAGAAATACCCAAAATGCTGCGCTACACACTATCCATTTTTTTAGCTACCCAAATTATATTTTTACATGCCTAATGATTCTATATGATACGAGGAAGCTTTTTACAATAAGTAAAAAACTGATGTAGTAAAATATTTCTAATAAACAAACCAGTGCTATGAAATGAACTTTCACCTGGGGAAGAAAGCATATTACCTATAAACGCTATGAAATATGACACATGGACCTATATCAGAACAATAAAAATAAAAAAAAATAATAAATACCCCCTCAAGCAGCTGCTTGCCACAGAGGTCTGACAGGAGCCTGTCAGTTTATATGCCATAGTAGAAGGTCTGAGAGGATGGCAGTAGCAAAATATGATTGTTGACTATTTAATATTTTTAAAATCCCAAAACTAAAATGCTTTATGTATGATGTAGATAAGTGATTCGGGTAAATGGTTTGTGTTTAACCAATTAATGCTATGAAACATAACACGTTACTTCTATTACAGAAGGCACTTAGCAAAATATGATTGATTATTTAATGTTTTAGAAATACTCAAAATAAAATGCTATATGATGTAGAAAAGTGATATGGGAAAATGATATGCATTTAACAATTAATGCTATGAAATATAGCACATGATCTCTATTACAGAATGCACTTAGCAAAATATGATTAATTATTTAATGCTTTAATAAAAAAATAAAAAAAATAAATACCCCCTCAAGCAGCTGCTTGCCACAGAGGTCTGACAGTCAGTTTATATGCCACAGTAGAAGGTCTGAGAGGATGGCAGGCCCTCAGCAGAAAAACGAAACAAACAGCTATCCTTACCCGGGGCTCGAACCCAGGTCCCTTCAGATCAGTAGCCAAGCGCGCTAACCACTCGGCCATGGGACGGCTCAATTAATGCTTTAGAAATACAAAATAAAATGCTATATGATGTAGAAAAGCGATATGGATAAATTATTTGCATTTAACCAATTAATGCTATGAAATATAACACTTATCTATATTACTTTAAACTAATGCATTTAGCAAAATGATCTGATAACAGAGTCCTTAATGCTCTACAAATACCCCCTAATTGTGCTAGATGACTTGAAAAGTGATTCAGGCAAAGGATTTGTGCTAAGTCAATTATTGCAGTTAAATACGACCCGTGATCTGCATTAATTTACACTAATACATTTAGCAAAATAATTTGACAATGACTACTTGCACCATTGTCTATCACTTTTGTTAGGAGGGATCTAAAGTTTTAGATCCTATATAAAGCATTATCTAAAATTTTAGATCCCCCCCCCCCCAACAAAAGTGTTTGATTCTTGAGAAATATACAAAAAATGTGCTAGATGAAGTAGAGAAGTGATGTACATAAATTATTTTATATTAACCCCACTAGGGCTGTAAGAAAGCTTTCTTTTGAGATAACATATACAGTGTGATTCAAAACTCTTGGGCCAAACTTTAAAGAGTGATAGAACACATCTAAACAAGCACTTTTCGTCATACAATGCATGGTCGGAACTCAAGCGGTGAAGTTAGCAGTTATTGTATCAGGAAATGAAGAAACACAAGAATGACAGAAGAGGTTTGAAACAATTGCAGAAATTACAGAACATAAAGTAAAGAATTTTATTGAACAAATTACAGAACAGAAAGTAAAGAATTTTATTGAACAAATTACAGAAACTGCTCAAAATAGCGACCGCCAACATTAATGCAGGCTTCACACCTTCGACGTAGTGATCGGCGTACATGGGCGAAAACCCCAGCCATTTCTCGTACAGCGGCAATAGAAATCCTAGCAACAAAGTCCTAATTGGAATCGATGGGGCTATCGTAGATGAGGCTTTCATATGGCCCCATAGGAAAAAGTCCAGACATGAAAGATCGGGCGATCGTGGCGGCCAAGCGATGGGACCACCCCGACCAATCCATTGTCCTGGAAATGTTGCATCCACGCTGAAATGGGGTGGTGCTCTGTTATGTTGGAACTACATATGTATTTGAATATTTGCTGGAACAGGGTTCAGTAATTCTGGCAAGACTTCTTGCAAAAATATGAGGTACGTTCACCCTTTCAGTCGGGCTGGCAGAAGGTATGAGCCAATCAAATGATCATGGAGGATTCCAGTCCAAACATTTATTTAGAAACGCTGCTGGTACGAATGTGGACGTATGGCATGCGGATTACTGGTGACCCACACATGTGAATTGTGGGTATTAAAAATGCCCTCACGTGTAAATGTGCATTCGTCAGTGAATAAGACTTGCATCAAAGTTCGGTGCGCTGCAGTCTGCTGCAGTAACCACTGTGCAAAATCCACACGAGGCCGATAATCTGCAGGTGTCAATATGTGCACCCTCTGTTCATGGTAGGGGTGTAATCATTCGTCTCGTAGAACTCGCCACACTGTCGGTTGGGGCACACTTTCAGCATGGGAAATTGCCTGCGTGCTACATTCGAGACGATCTCCAACCCTACGTAGAATTTCCTCTGTAACATGTGACATCCTCACACAAACCGCTGACAAAGGTGCCCATTTCGCACAGATACCAGTGCAATCGCTGAAAGTTTTTACGATCAGGCACGCATCTGATCGGAAAGCACTTTTGGGCTTCCCTTGCATTCCCGTCCACAGCTCCGTATGTGAAATGCATGTCTGCCTTCTCCTGATTCGTGAAACAATCCATCCGTTCTGCAATCCACGGTAGAAATGACGACGAGTGCAAAAACCAGCGATTATAAGTGTTCACGGAAAGCGCCCTCTAGCGCTTCACCGCTTGAGTTCCGACCATGCATTGTATGACGAAAAGTGCTTGTTTAGGTGTGTTCTGTCACCCTTTAAAGTTTGGCCCAAGAGTTTTGAATCACCTTGTATATAATTAAATATATAGCACTTAATATGTTTCACTTTTTACAAACTTAGCAAAATATGATTTTTTTTATTACACAAGCATTAAGCAGCATATAAAGTACTGCATGAGTCGAGAAATGAAGCATGCAGAGGTTTTTATTTAACTTTTTATACAATCCTACTTCTTTAAGAAGTGCATATTGTGATATGCTCAAATTCTGAATCAGAATTAGAAAAGCAATCATAATTACAAGGGCATGCCTATGTATAAAAAACTTTGCTGTCAGAAAATTTTCAGAATGCACTGAAAGAAAAAAAAAACCTGTGAGGAAATATATTTCAATGCAAGCAGCTGAAGTTATTGCTAAAGTTATACAACAGATCTTAAGTGCATGCAAATTAGTAGTAGCGTAAATGATAGTTCTGAGCCAGTAAATGGATCCAAAGAATTCTGTGAAAATCCATGGGAAAAGTTATGGGGGATGAGGTAAAAAGTATGTTTCTTGCGGTTTTTTGTGAAAATATGTGTGAAAATTAGAAAAAAACGGGGGTGTTTTTTAGCATGTGAAAAACTAATTTAAGTTTATTTTTTTGGGAAGATGAGGTTTAAACTAATTTGTGAATTAGTTTAAATGGATTAGTTTGAAATGAGGTGTGTGTGTATGAGATAAAAAATGATGTGGTTTGTTGAGTTATCGTACACTTACTGGATTATTCGCTTTAAAAGCCATGTAAATCGATGTTCCTTGTGGATTTTTCTGAAAATATGTGTGAAAATCAGAAAAAAACCGGGTGTTTCATGTGAAAAAAGTAATTTAAGTTTTTTGGGCAGACGAGATTTAAACTAATTTGTTTAACTAATTTTCAGAAATAATGAGGGTTCAAAGTTGCACTCGAATTCTTGTTCGGGAAACTGTTTGCTATTCACTCTGATTTGAATCCGTTCTAGTAACATCTGATCAAATACCATATGGTTTCTGGTTTGATTATTTAATCGGTTAGACTTTTGCAAGACGACATAAAGATGGACGGGTTTATTTTGAGTTGTAGTAACCTGCCAACTGACATGAGAGTCAATTCGAGTATCAGTTTTGTACAGTTTGCACGATTCCCAAAAGATTTCATGTGGATTGCCGCTTGCTAACTGAGATTCTAGTTTTGCAAGTACTTGTAGTGATTGTTCCACTTTTGGAATAAACCAAGATACGTGAGATATTTCAAATTTATACAACGTAGCCTCAACTCTCTGAATAATGTCTTTGTCATCACTTTTTTTCTTGTATTATGGTACGTTTTACACCACGAAACAGTTTTATCAACGTCTCGGCAGAATCCAAACAGCCGATTCAGTGGTAAGAATAAACTTACATTTTGACTATTTTTTGTAATTTCATATCTGTCCGAGAATCCTTGATTGAATTCAGGATTTCTCTTCAACGGTTCTGCAAAATCCTTTATCTTATTATTCGTGTCAAGTTTATCTTCGCCTCCGTTGTACAAATACTTTTTCATTTTCGACTGTCTGTGGTATCTTTGAACCACATCATACTTGTGGCAGCACTGTGTGAAAAATCTTCGGTATTATCAATTAAGTTGGAATTGTGGTCGTCACTTCTGGCAATTCGATATCTTCCAGTTCTCTGTTTTCTATATAATATTGAGCTCTTGAAAATGTTGTACCCGTTATTAACCATCGTAACTACATCATTGCCGCCGATATCAGACCCATCTGATTTCAGTATTTTGGCTGTGATGTGTCTATAACTGTTGTGCGGATGCGGATGTAGAAAAACGTCCATATCTTTGGTAAATATTTCGTATTTTTCGAGATTTTTAACATTAACATTGGTTTCCCGATATTCCAAGTACTCGTATTTTGTCGTGGAATTATCGTCTATTGAGTCTTCGAACAAATTCCAGTAAGTAGCTTCAACGTTCATCCTATACTTATGTTATGATTTTAGGCCATTTCCGTATATTAACTGATTAAGAATATTTCTGCTCTTAGAGGATATTTTCTCGTTTTTTCGAACGATAGGCGACGG
Organism: Ryuthela nishihirai; assembly: GCA_038380435.1. NCBI lineage: Eukaryota > Metazoa > Arthropoda > Arachnida > Araneae > Heptathelidae > Ryuthela > Ryuthela nishihirai. The sequence continues at coordinate 7,190,491 of JAWZYU010000021.1, forward strand.
ATTTGTATAAAATATTTTAATTCGCTTTCTCAGTATCTTCATTTTTATTTGGGTCTGATGTGTAACATATATCATGTTTTCCTTGTTCAAGTCAATTACTTTATTGTTCTGATCGGTTACTTTCATTCTAACATTGTAAATGTAATCAGTTTTATTCAGCGGTAAATATATGGGGAAGAATGGATGTGTGTCGATTAAACTGCCAGGCGGGATAAATCTGTACAACACGTCGCTCTTCTGGTTATTGAGATAGAAAGATTCGACAACAGAACAGTGAATTATAATGCGATCGACCCCTCTCGTTATGTTGGGTGGAAACTTTCCTTCTTTTTTTGCTGCATCGATAATTTTCGATTCGAACCCTAGTACATCTCGTAGCTTTCCTTCACAAATATCTATTTTATATACTCTTGCCAAACGAATAATAAATCTTAATGTGGGGAGGTTGCTTTCTAGTATTATAGGGCTAGGATCCCTAAAGACATTTTTCAAAATATCATTAAATCCGTCTATATCGTACATTCCATTCGGGAAAGTTATTTTATTCCATTGCCTAGTTATTTTATTCCATTGCCGTATTTCAGAATGTTATTGTTATATTTATCACTGATGTTGTACCAGAAATACCACATATTGCTACCGATCAGTGCTGTCTCGTATTCACGAATTAGAGTGATCTGCGTTTCATAATTAATTTCCAACTCTTCGGAGTTGTATGCGTAATAGTAGAGGAATTGATAGCTATAAGGACCATATTTATTAATATAGTATAGTACTATGTAGTACTTATATTCTAGTTGTCACCAACAATTCATTCCGATCGTTAGGAGTTTGTTCAAACTGATACAATACATCATATGGGCTTATGTTTATTATTCCTACGTTTAATGTAATAGATGCAATAGTAACCGCATTTTTCAAAGTAATTTGCTTGAATTTGCGAAGAGTTATACACGATCGGCTTTGAAGATGTAAGTAAATAGTGTTTTATTTCTTCTGGTGGCAATAAACCGAATGGATCAAAGTACTCGACGTAAGGTAACTTCGCATCACTGATATAAGCTACCCATTGAGTTCCTGAACCATGGGAAACGTCAAAGTTCACTATACCATTTTCGTTCTTGAATATTTTTGTTGGTAAAGAATCGATAGAGTATACACCACGGAATCCTTTTTCGTTTTTCATTATATTTTCGATATCTAAGTTACTTAATGACTCTTTTTTGTAAATTCCTGAGCTATTTGTTTTCCTGGAATGTATAACCCTTTTCCTAGAACTTTTTGTACAAGCTTAGTACCAGCATATCCCGTAGCTCCAACTGCACCTGCTTTTCCCAATGCTACGAGTGCAGGTATTAAGAATGGTAGAAATCCACCTAACTGTGTTTTACTGAAACGAAGTCGAACTGGCGTTGTAGATTTTTTCAGTTTAATGATTTGTCTCTTTGTCAGTTTCAAAGTATCGTTACCTTTCTTTTGTGGATCAATACTTAAAGTTATAGGATTCTTATTTACAAATTATTTACAAAATGCTTTTTTATAGTAAGCTGGATTCAAGAAAAGTTTAATCCACCAGAAATGCACATTTCAGGTTACCAGTGTTGTGGACCTTTTACGAAACTGGAGAAAAGGTTAATGCGTGGAGATCTTGGTATTAACTGTGCGGACAAAGCTTGCAGAAAGCACGACATTTCTACAGCAAATCTGCAGAAACTAAAAAGAGACACGAAGCCGACCAAGAATTATTAAATGATTTAGATGAAATTCAGAATCCAACTTTAGGAGAAAGAATTTCAAGAACGATAATCAAACCTATCATTAAAACAAAGAAACTGTTCGGTTTAGGACGCAAGAAATAAGATGCTTTCTTCCGTTTACTATGACCCATTAAAGGGAATTTCCGGTATAAAAGATCTAATGCGCAAAACTGGACTGACGGAAAAAGAAGTAAAAAGATTTCCCCAACAACAAGATGTGTACACATTATACAAACCTATTTATGAAAAATTCCAAACCAGACGGGTTTATGTTTCGAATGCAGAGGACCAGTGGCTGAGTGCAAATATTTGCGATAATATTGAGTGCGATATGCAAATATATTTAAATATCACAATAACCACACGAATTACATTTTAACCATGATTGACATTTTCAGCAAATATGCCTGGGCAATACCTATTAAAAAGAAAACGGGTAATGAGATTACCAAAGCATTTGTAGAAATTTTTAAACAACGTAAGCCATCCAAGTTACAAACGGATAAGGGAACTGAGTTTATCAATAAACAAACTCAAGCATTGTTTAATCAACGAGGTGTCCATTGGTTTGCCACTGAAAATGAGACTAAAGCTCAAATTGTGGAACGATTTAATAGGACTCTAAATACAAAAATGAGGAAATAATTCACTGCTAATAACACTAGAAAATGGATCGATGTTCTACCAAAACTAGTTAAGAATTGCAATACTTCTTATAACAGATCAATAAGAATGGCCCCAAAAGAGGCAAGCTTGCAGAAAAACAAAGATATTGTGTATTTTAATCTGTTTGGTAAAAGACAAATCTATTACAGCACCAAAATTTAAAATTGGCGACAGAGTAAGAATCACCAAGTACAAGACACCGTTTAGAAAAGGTTATCTGCCGAATTTTACGTAAGATATTTTTGAAATTGCTCAAGTTCTTAATACAGATCCCATAACCTATAAGATCCAGGATCTGAAAGGAGAATCAATCATTGGTAGTTTTTACACCCAAGAAACGGTGAAATACGCAAAGCAAGATGACATTTATAAAGTTGAAACCATTCTGAAAACTAGAGTAAAGAAAAATAAAAAAAAAGGTATTATGTTAAATGGTTTGGTTATGATAATATATTTAATTCCTGGATCAAAGAAGATGATCTTTTAAATAAAGCAAATGGAGAAGATGACTTTGAAGAAGATGAGAAATTCTTGAACAGAAACGTATTAGCACCTCTCTGGCCTTTTAGACTTTTAATTTGTGGTCCATCGGGCTCAGGGAAGACGAACCTTTCGTTGAACTTAATATTTAAACATCTCTACTATAATAAAATATTTTTATATGCCGAAGATTTAACCGAGCCGAAATATCAGTTTATGCAAGAAATATTCGACGATTTGCAGGAAATTTTGGAGAAAACATTTGGCGCAAAAATCTCAATTGCAACTTTCTCTTCCAGTAAAGAAGATATCCTCAAGGTCAACGAACTGGATCCCGACATGCAACATTTAATTGTTTTCGACAATTTCGTAACCCAAAGAGATAAAAAATACTCATGGAAGAATTAATTATTCGTCAGACGAAGGAAAAAGAACATATCATTGATTTACCTGACACAGAGTTATTTTTCGACTCCAAAAGACATCCCACTGCAGTGTAATTATTTTATATTCTTTAATATTCAGAACAAGAGAGAAATGTTGCAGATACAAATGGATCATGCAACAGAAATCAGGAAAGATATTTTTATGAAGTTTTATGCATATGCTGTATTAATCGATAAAAAAACCAAGCACATGCCTCTCAATTACAGAAAAAACTTTGGTAAGTAAAGATGAATTACTTGACAAAGTTTGGCGTCATCAGCTCTGAGACCGGTTCGGAAAGAGGATCAGCGGGAATTCCAGGTGTCGGTTTTAAATTGACACACGATGGGGAATACGACATGAGTAATAAAAAAATTGAAAAGTGTAGCCAATCCCGAAGAGGGTTCGGACTCTGTGACAAAACAATATTTGCAACAAGAGTCTATAACATTGAATCACACAGGAAATTTTGATGCAAATACTAAAAGAATATCGAATGTAGGCAGACCTATAGAAAATGGAGATGCCGTTACCATTCAATACGTTAATAATAGTTCGTTAATTTTTCGGAACAATCGCTACGATGCGCGAAACAAACAAATAATCAATGTTACTGAACCGGATGCAGATTCTGGAGTAATTACAAAACGATATTTGGAAAAAAGAGCACTTTGCAATGGCGATGATAATTACGATGCAAGCAATAAACGCATTAAAAATCTTGCAGAACCGATCGATTCATCCAATGCCACTACGAAACACTACGTCGACAACTTGACCACTGTTCAAAACAGTCCAATGAATACATTGGTTAGAAATAAAGATGGGCTTTACGTTCCACGAAGCATTGCATTCGACGGGCATAGTTTCAATGGAGAAAAAAAACCAAATCCTTGATATTGCCGATCCCGAGTCTGATTCTGCTGCTGTAACTATGGGATATTTGGAAAACGGCGCATTAACAGGTGAGGATGTCTTTAATGCGAACAATAAGAGAATAGGAAATCTAGGGGAACCGAGGCACAACAGAAATGCGCCAACAAAAAGTTACGTTGATTGCTTGACAAAGTTAGATCCTGACCCATCCAATTCTCTATTGAGAATTGAGAAATGAAAATGGACTTTTTGCATCAAGTGGGAGCAGTTTTAATGGCGATGCAAATGGAAAACGAATTACGAATGTTGGCACCCCAATTGTAAACAATGATGCTGCTACGAAACTATACATTGATTTATTAATGAAAGAGTTATATTAATGAATGAGACTGTCACTTAATTAGATATATTAGAAGGGTGGCAGCCCTAGCATTTTCATAAACATTACCAAATGAGATCCGTGACTCAATCGTAATGAATTAAGAGAATGATACCCCTAGCATGTTTTGGATGCATTGATGGATTAGATGTCCCTCTATGGATACACAAGAAGGGTTGTAGCCATGGATAAGGCAAGTTCTTTACCGAAAATAATATTTAATTAACTGTCCTTCTGTCAGCAAAATCAGAAGGGGTGTAGTCCTTGATTGCAGTGAATAATGCTTCGAATGAACAATACAACCTCTTGAAACGTGACATGGGGTAACAGGGTAGACAACGTACTAAGGAGTGCAAACAACATCGACTTAGGAGGACAGAGGCAGGAGGGAAGAACAAAATACACAAACCTAGGGACAGATAAGATTAATTGCATATACACCCACTGCAAAAGCATCTTTGTTTTCTTACATGCTCACTGAGGACGTCGGATCCTGGATAAACTGCGGATGAATATATATACATAGATAAATATGAATATAAATTCATGTGTAGATTTATTAGAACAACTGGACAGTGAGTATGGACAATGCAGAATCTATAACATAGTGCATCTAGTTCGATGCAGGAGGTCCTTTTCTCTGCATTGTCAATTGCCCTGGAATCACCGTGTATAATTTCTGAGGTATAAGAGAGTGATAAAAGCACTGCCCCCTGTTCCTTTGTTAGCCGACAGATGATTAAGTAAGAAATAGGCAGGAACGAAAAGTAGCCTAATCAACTCACAAGGAATGCTCAACAGAGAAAAACGAAGTTACCACAATGCTGTGTTTGTGGTTGGAAGCCAGATCGGCAAAACCGTTTCCAAAACCGTTTCCATTTTCTTACTGCAATAAGTGTCCTCCCCATTATATCGTCTGCATCTGAGGTGCATGAATAACCCTGTAGAAGCACACTGCCTTCTTCTCCGTTTTGTGAATGACATTTATGGTGTCATTTCAGACTTTGTTATGCTGACTAGAGGTTGGGTTGTTTTACCTCTGAGCAGCACTTTTTGTGCACACGATGGGATAAATGGAGCATTACAAGGTCCCCTTGGGCTCAGAGAAGGTTGAGGGTAGGGAAACTACAGCATAGCTGTTAGAAGACAGATGACAGCCTTTCGTCAAGGTCATCCTATATCTTCTTTAACCCTTTCAGGACCATAAGATTTCTAAGAGTAAATATTAGTATGTAACTGTTTATTTTAGTTTGTTTAGACGTAAAGTAAATAAAAATCATAAGAAAAATACATAACAATGTGTAGTTTTTTTGGAATTTTATGGGAAATATTTTTCCCAATGGACTATAAAGGTAACACAAATTATAGTTAGGCTTATTATGCAATATATCTTTTATTTATTGGTTTATTAGAACAAAATGTTAACTAAAATAATACAAAATTATGAAATAAAATTACTATACAAAATGATGTGCTAATTATGATATTCTGCGAAGCAGTTTCTTTTGGTAGTGAGGCAAAGATGGACATTGCACATAGTACATATATTATGCGTCCTGACAGTTCTGTTTTTGTTTTCTAAACGTTCCCGTTTACGTAATTGCGTTCGGCATACGTTCTATTTTGACATTCTGTATAAAAAATGCAGATAAGGTTATAATTAAATACGACAATCACCAATTTTAAAATGGGAAAAATGTTTCCCTTAGTCGTGAAAGGGTTAACATGCAGAATATATGGTTCTCTCGCACATGGCGCCATGGCTTAATGTCCCATCCAATTTTAACGACCTTTCCAAGATCATCGGTGTCCCTACTGACTGAAGAGAGGAAATTTTGCGGTGATAAAACTCAACGCTGGCCCAGCTAGAACTCGAACAAGCCTGGTGCACTACTGACTGAGCCACCCCCACTCCACTGCCTAGAGGTCTCACTTGTACATATTATGTTTTGGATTAATTAAAGAAATTGTTTTATTAACAGAATAGTGTCAGCCATTCTCTTTATTAGTTTATATTCTTGACTAGCCACTGACGAAGGTACAGGAAGTTCAGACGCCTAGTTGTTTGAATCATGCGCACAAAGCATGCCATATTGCTTGAAATCAAATCCATAAAGTTCCTCCGAGAAATTTTCTCCCCGTGTCCATACTTTTGCCTCAGCATAGAGTAGGTTGTATATGAAACCACTCCTCCTGTTGTCTTTAAGAAAAACAGATTGTTTTCCCTGAAGTACAGTAATGTTTTGTACCATGTATTGATTTGGTTTCCATAAATCCGCTCATATGAACTGTTCACATTTTTTCGTTTAAGGAAAGAATGATCACCTTATTTAGAATGCACTACGCATTGCTTATGCCACATACTTTTACCAATGCATCAGAGTAATATCTAATTGCTTATGGTATCTAGGTGCCTTTTAGGTAACTTTTTGAATAATTGGATTGATTTTAATGTTTATATTTCCTTAATTTTTCAATATAATTGTGTATTAAAGTTTTCGTGTTATATAAAATATATTATTTTTAAAATGTTCTTGATTTGTTTCAGGTTGAAATTAGTAAAACCTATACAATGGTTGAATGGAGAGATGATCTTAAGATAATTTTACGTCGAGCTACAGCAACCGAACAACATGGCGTCTTCTTGTTCACTGACACACAGATCAAGGAGGAATCTTTTTTGGAAGACATTAATAACCTTTTAAATGCCGGAGAAGTCCCAAACCTCTTTCCTGCTGATGAAAAACAAGAAATATGTGAAAAAATGCGACAAATTGATAAGTTAGTTTTGATAAGTTATGTGTCGTAATTAATATCTAACCTTATACATTACTAGCGGCTTTCAAAAAGTTCTTGACATGCATTTCCAGAGCTACTCCCATTCAGCATCTATGTAAAGTTGCAGATGTCTACACCAATATAAAAACGCTTGGTGGTACTCCTTTTGGGGAATACTCCTCAACTCTAAATGAGCGCATTTTTCAAGGTCTTGCACCCTTGTAAAATACTTCCCAGTAAGTTCTTTTTAATTTTTGGAAACAACCAAAGATCGCATGGTGCAAGATCAGGTGAATATGCAGGTTGGGTAGACTTGCAGTAATCTGCTGGGTTTTCTGAGCACTTGCATTTTCATGAAGAAGTAGAACCTTCGATATGCCTTTGTTGTTGGACGCTGCTCCTTCATCTACTTCACCATTTTGGACAAAACAATATTAGGGTAACATTGGTCATTTATATTCATTGTTTTTGGTAAGGTGTCCACTGCTACCACTCCTTGGAAATTAAAAAAAAATGTGAACATCCTCTTCTTTGAGCAAAAGTCTTATTGAGGAATTTGGGGATGAGATTAATCTCCCGTAACCCAAACATATTTGTTGATCTTTCTGGGAGTTGTATATTAATAAAACCAGGAATCCATTACCTGTGAAAATGTCTGTTATCCGTTTGTGGCCACTATTCAAACATTGTGAGAATCTCGTTGCACGAGTAGACCCTAGCCTATATTTGCTGTTTCGTCAATTTGTCGGGTATCCATTTGTCACAGATATTTCAGAACTTTAAATGTTCATAAATAACTGTTTCCATATTAACATCTAAGCGTCTATATATATATAATCTATAATAATGTACATATTGAACAGTGATGTGTGGTGGTCTTTTACGTCACTGAACTGTGATGTAAAAGTTTCTGTTTTGGTGTATGGCGAAGATTGAAAAAGGGGAAATTTTTAAAACTAAGGTTTACTGTTCTAGCTTTTTATTTATTTTAACATTCAGCATTTACTTTTCTCCTCAACAGTGCCCATGTTAGTGCTACAACAGTGCCCACTCAAAAATATACTTTATTGCTTATTATTGCACCCAGAGCAGAATTTACGTTGCATTTTTATCATATCGATAAGAGTCGTAGAGCGATATTTTCCAAATCATCTCCAACTTATCCTGAAGGTCATGAGCAACATGTTTAACTTTCTTGCGCATATGTTTCTATTGACGGATATCATTTTAGTTTTACTCCAAAGAAAAAAAAAACAGTTGTGAACTAAATTTTAAGTTTGTTCGAATATATTAGTATTAACATAGATAAATATGTATATATTATGCATATATTTATATATTATATATAATTATGTATTTATTTATTAGAACAACTATATAAAAATACTAGTGAAATTTCTCGAAATTGTTATTATAATTTTTAAGAATGAAAGCATTGTGACCAAAAAAAGAAGCTTTATATTTTTGTGATAGCGTACCCATTGATCCAGATTTTACTATTTTATAGTAATATAGAGAAGCCCGAAGATGGATACCCAACAGTGTAGGGTATGGTGCGAAGATATGATATCTTCTGGTGTGACTGAAGATGGGTTAAAATTGCCACTTATAAACGTCCGCTAATCTCTCATAATTTAAAAACTATATATATTCGGAACTCTATTTTTTACCTCCTCATAAGAATTTGCATATTTTAGATAAGTATTTGCATCTTGAAGAAATTAGTTTTTTCGCCATCTGACCTTAGTTTACTTTTTGTTATCTGAATAGACTAATATTTTTAGCCTCTGCATGAGAATTTCAGTTTTTTCTGTGCAAACTAATTTCCTTCTTATTGCGCTCCAAATATATTTATATTTTTGTTATACGCGAAATGTATTTATTCTTTTGCCATTTCATACCGTTTTTATATCTGCTGCCATAAAAGAAAAGGTAATGGTCTGTAAATGGTAGCTAGGTAGTCACTTGATCTATGCACCAATACCCTGTGATGATGCATAGAACCAGCCATTCATAGCACCTAATATCCGGCCCTTCCTTCTCATAATACCTTCCAAAAGAGATACTCTCTTGTGGAAGTGAACGGAAGTAGAGGGCTGCCAGATTGGTGTGGCCTACTGATTGGACAACTCAGACTACTTTTCTTTTTTTCTACCCTGCTGAAGAGTGGTCAACCACACAGGATACTGGTGCTGACCATATAAAACCACTGGACTGGACTGAATTATGGCTCTGGGCTCGATTATGGATCCTGAATTTGCTGCACTGGTGGGCTTCTGTGGAGGGAAAATCTTCCCCTGTGTTTTCTGTTTGTTTGTGGGTTGACAGCCCCAAGTGAATAGATTCACAGGATATGTTTATCAGCTGGTGGATAATCCTGAGCAGAGGTCATCGCAGGCACTTGAACTCTTTGCTTCTACTGGCATCGTAAAATTCTACATTGGGGGAAGTCTTCCAGTGTAGATGGCTTCAGCCTTTAGTGGTGGGGGAACGGGTCTTTGCCCCATGTCTGCGATTAGGGGGCTGTTTGATATTGCCTCTATTTCCTCTCTCAATAAACATAGTTTCTTTAAACATCCCACTAACCATTTTCTCTCCATAGGTAGTTGGAATGTGAGGACTCTGCACAAAGCTTTTTCTCTTGACGTACTCACACAAGAATTCCACCATTATAATTTAGATATTGTCGGCTTGCAAGAGACCAGACGGACAGATAAAGGTCAGATTCTTAAAAATAATCTTAAATTTCTCTTTTCAGGGAGGAACGATAAACATCACCAAGGCATGGGTCTGCTTCTCAGCAGACACGCTAGTGTTGCTCTTCTAGGATATGAGTACATTAATGAAAGGTTTCTTACAGCAAAATTTCAGACAAGCGTTAAAGACTTGAATGTTATCTGCTGTTATGTCCCCACTGAGGATGCCAATGAGGATGAGAAGGATAGGTTTTACGGACAACTTCAGGATATTTTGAATTCTGTCAAGAAACGAGATATTACCCTGGTTCTAGGTGACTTCAGTGTCTACGTTGGTACTGACTCTGACCTTTGGGGAGGGGTGATAGGCCCATTTGGTATTGGTAGCTGCAATGGGCAACGTCCCCTACATGTAAGTAAACTCAATAGTTTCAAAATAACTAACACTTATTACAAACACCGCGACATACATAAGTATACATGGTGTCACCCGATGGGCTGCATAAGAATATGATTGATTATATATTAATTAACAGCAAATGGGCTAGTTCTGTTAGGAATACCAGGTCATATAGGGGAGCTGAAATTGGATCTGACCATTACCTTGTTAAACGTGTCTTGCAACTTAAACTTAAAAAGTGTTTTGCTAGAGTTAAAAAAGTTACTTTTAATACTGAAGCTCTGAATGACCAAGTTATAGCCAAAGCTTACCATGATAGGTTATTTAGTCATTATATGTCATGGTTCGCTTACCACTGACGTTGAGGAAGAATGGGACCATTTTAAACAGGCTTTTGCAGAAATTAATAGTACTCTTTTAGGAAAAAAGGAGCAGAGGAGACAGAATTATTTGAGTGATGAGGCACTTGAGCGTATTTCAGAAAGAAAGAACTGCAGGAATTTTCTTAATCAATACCCTACTAGTCCTAATAGAAAGCATTACAGAGAGCTTAATAAGCGTGTAAAGGATCAGTTAGCTGTTGATAAGAATCTTTGGCTTGATGGCTTAGCTGACAAAGCCGAGCAAGCAGTTAGACAGCACAACAGGAGAGATCTGTACCAGATAGTTAATGTTTTGTGTGGTAGAAAACGACAGGTATATATCGATTGAAAGATAAACAAGGCAATGTTAGAGAAGGTGAGGATTCTGTCATGACTAAGTGGGCTGAGCATTTGAGTGATGTTCTAAACAATGTGGTTAATTCTACTCCCATTGTTTGTGATGATGATAGATGCATTGGTGGCTTTAATGTTGGCCCTATAACACAGTCTGAAGTTATTTTGGCTATTTCTAAACTTAAATTTCATAAATCCCCAGGGATAGATGAAATTATTACGGAAATGCTTAGAGCTCGGAATGTTTCGGTTACCACTTGCATGACTGAAATTTTGAATATCTTTTATGATAAAAGCATGCTTCCTAAGGATTTTGCCAGAACTATTATTATTCCTTTAGTTAAAAAAAGGATATCGCAGTTCTTGTGATACCTATAGGGGCATTAGCCTACTTTCTGTCCCAGATAAGTTCTTTGACTGATTGTGCTTAATAGAATTAAGAATCTGGTATACGGTTAATTTCGTTTCGTGATGCGCAATGTGGATTCACAAGTGTTATGTGATGTGTAGATCAGATTTTTTCATTCAGGGAGATTCTTGAGAAATTCTTAGTTTCAGAAATCTTTGGTTACTGCATAGCTTTGTTCACTTCAGAAAGGCTTTTGACTCTGATGATCATCATAATTTGTGGTTGATTTTGAGATCGTATGGCATACGACACAAGTTAATTAGCATAACGAAAGCTGTCTATAATAACACTAAGTCGTGTGTGAGAGTTGGTAAGGCTTGTAGCAATTGTTTAGCATTGCTTCTGGTGTTTGACAATGTGCATTTTGTCTCCTTAATCTCTTTAGTTTCGTTATTGATTTATCATCATCATCATCCTCAAGTAGCCATGGGCTACGGAGGTCCAACCAGACCGTGCAATTTAGTTCTCCAAGCAAGTCTATTCTGAGCTACATCTTGGCTACATCTTGGCCAAACCAACGGAGTCTCTCTCTGCACAATATGCTGCTTAAAGGAGGTTGCAAACTCCTTTGCCTAACCTCATCATTAGTTACAAAGTTGAACCACCTAATGCCCAAGATACTGCGTAAGCATCTGGAATCAAAAGCATCTAGTTTCCTGTTATCTTGTTTACAAAGTGTCCAAGTTTCACTAACATAACTAACCCTAGAAAGAACCAAACTATTATACAGTCTATAGTCTTTAGGTGTATACGATTATTTCTCCACACTCTCCCTCGATTCTTAAAAGTCCCGGCAGCAATCCCTATTCGTCTGTTAATCTCATGCCGCACATCAGCATTATCTGTTACATAGCTCCCAAGATAATTAAACTGTGACACCTGCTCAAGGCTGCAACCATTCAGAGTAACTGAATCACAGCCTGCCTGACCAATTTTCACCACTTTAGTTTTCTCTCTGTTTATAACCAAACCTACTCTACTACCAGTTTCATCAACAGCTCGAATGAAAGAGTTCATCTCATCAACATCATTTGCCAAAAGGGCTAAATCATCAGCATAATCTAAATCAGAAATTTTCGTATCTCCAGTTCATTTAAGGTCAAAATTTTCCCTTGAAGTGAATTTCGCATAACATAATCAATAACCAAGCTAAAGAGAAAAGGAGACAAAATGCACCATTGTCGAACACCAGAAGTAATGCTAACCCAATTGCTACAAGCCTTACCAACTCTCACAAACGACTCAGTGTTATTATAGAGAGCTTTCATTATGTGAACTAACTTGTCTGGTATACCATATGATTTCACAATCAACCACAAATTATGACGATTAACAGAGTCGAAAGCTTTTTTTGAAATCAACAAAGCGAGCAACCAAAGGTTTCTGAAACTCTAAACATTTCTCAAGAATCTGCCTAAGTGAAAATATCTTATCCACACATCCCCTACCACTTCTGAATCCACATTGCTCATCACGCAATTGACTGTCAACCAGATTCTTAATTCTATTAAGCACAATCATGGAAAGAACTTTACCTGGAACAGAGAGTAGGCTGATACCCCTATAGTTATCACAAGAACTGCGATCACCTTTTTTGAAAATAGGGATAACAATAGCTCTGGTAAAATCCTTAGGAACCATGCCTTTATCATAAAAGATATTCAGAATTTCAGTCATCCAAGTGGTAACCGAAACATTTCCAGCTCTAAGCATTTCTGCAGTAATTTCATCTACCCCTGGGGATTTATGTAGTTTAAGTTTAGAAACAGTCAACATAACTTCAGATTGTGTTATAGGGCCAACATTAAAGCCACGAATGCATCTATCATCATTGCAAACAATGGGAGTAGAACTAACTACATGTTTAGAACATCACTGAAATGCTCAGCCCACCTAGCCATGACAGAATCCTTCCCTTCTATAACCTTATCTTTTTTATCCTTCAATCCTTGTATACCTGTCCGTTTTCTACCACACAAAACATTAACTATCTGGTACAGCTCTCTGCTGTTGTGCTGTCTAACTGCTTCCTCGGCTTTGTCAGCCAAACCATCAAGCCAAAGATTCTTATCAGCAGCTAACTGATCTTTTACACGCTTATTATGTTCTATGTAATGCTTTCTATTATGTTATGTAAAATTCACTGCAAGGGAAATATTTACTTAAATGGTCTGGAGATACGAAAATTTCGATTTAGATTATGCTGATGATTTAGCCCTTTTGGCAAATGATGTTGATGAGATGAACGCTTTCATTCGAGCTGTTGATGAGACTGATAGTAGAGTAGGTTTGGTTATAAACATAGAGAAATCTAAAATGATGAAAATTGGTCAGTCAGGCTTTGATTCAGTTGATCTGAATGATTTCGCCCTTGAGCAGGTGTCTCAGTTTAATTATCTTTGTAGCTATATGTAACAGATACTGGTGATGTGCGGCACGAGATTAACAGACGAATGGGGATTGCTGCAGTGACTTTTAATAAGCTATGGAGAGTGTGGAGAAATAGGCATATACACCTAAAGAGTAAAATTATACAGTATAATTGTTTAGTTCTTTCTAGGGTTAGTTATGGGAGCGAAATATGGACGTTTTTTAAACAAGGTAACAGGAAAAAATATGCTTTTGATTTTAGATGCATATGCGGTATCTTCGGCATTAGGTGGTTGAAATTTGTAAGTAATGACGAGGTTAGGCAAAGTAGTCGACAACCACCTTTAAACAGCATATTCTGCAGAGAGAAAGACTTCGTTGGTTTGGCCATGTTGCCCGTATGGATAATTATAGTTTAGTGATTAGCGTTATGAACAATGTGCCTAAAGGTATCAGAAAGGGGCAGACCTAGGAATGTAGTGAGCAGGCAATGCCAAAAAGGACCTTATTAGAATTGGTGTATGGTGGCCTGATGTAGCAGATATAGCTCACGATAGATATTTTTTGTGAAGTAAATTGCACAATCTTTTGTCAGCTTTCAGAAGGTTCTAGGTTCCAGGTGTTGTAAGTTCATGGTGAAATTAGCCTCCAAAGCAATCCTATAGCAATCACAATATGAGGAAGCAGAGGCAGAAGATACTACCTCAGCTATCTCACGAAATTATTAACTATATTAATCTCGTAAAGTAGAAAAGACATTAAACCTCGCACAAGAGGCCAATGTTCTGAATGAAATCAATGACCAATCGTATGCGATTCCGCTGCAGCTTCATATTCTGGTGGTTACAAAAAAGGGAGGTAATGGAATAGTTGGTGGTTCTGATAGAATGTAGCTCACAGAACAAAGCTTCTCTTTCAACATTGTAGTGGGAGCAGTTGAGCAGTACATGAAATGCAGTCTCAGGTGTGCTGCATGTTGTATAGTTAGGACTGTATGCTCTACCGAGAGTGTGAAGCGTAGAGTTGCTGTAGATGACATTAACTCGGAGGCGATGCAGGAGGGTCTCATCAGATGCTAAGGTCTCCGAGGTCAGGGTGGTGAGAGGAGGGTCTACCAGGTATCTGAAAGAGGAACAACTGGAGTCCCTCTTCCACTGGGCAAGACTATACTGGCTCATCAGTTGTGAGGCAAAACTCTTACAGTCGTTGAGAGAGAGAGAGGAAAATTAGTGACATACCTCTGATTCTCAAGCACCTCCTTAGTGGTGTGATCACCAAGACCGATATCCCTTCATGTGAGGGATCCACTGGAAGTGAGTCGTGATACCGGCAGAAGTAAGTCTGGAGCATGTCTCTATGATCTTTTGTAAGAAAGGGGTTGCAACTCTTGCTCTCTCTCTCCTCTGGAGGACTTGCAGGGCTAACTTGGAGTCAAAGAGGATGGCAAAGTTTCCACTCAAGAGTCTGTGGATGAATGTTACTGCCTCAAGGGTAGCATAAGTTCAGCACTGGTGGAGATGAGACGAAAGAGACAGAAGCCTCTGTTGATGTCAGTATCGTGGATGGCAAACGCAGAGGTGACAAAACGTCTCTCCCCAATCAACAGATCTGTTAGTCTACACCTCAGTACATCTCTCATATCATGCAGTGACATAGGAAGTGGAGAAAAGCCTGATGGCCATTGGATCTGAGTCTCTCTTTCGACTTAGAGAAGGGACAGTGACTTTGGTCATGAGATCACTGTTCCTCCAGGATGGAAGGTCCAGAAAGAATGTATGGCCCATAGTGGAGCTAGAAGGGAGGATTCGGTTGTAGAAATAAGTGGCAGACACGGCAATGATAGAGTCTGGCTTGTCTTTCAACTTCCTGAGAAGCTTGTGGTTAAAGCGTGTATACTTCCCCATTGTGTACCAGCAAGGAAAGGCAGTATTTTTTTCTGCACATTGGCGACTGTCTTAAAAGGCTGGATATGAGGTCCTCAAATCAGCTTGTTGTCCAGAACAACACCAAAAAACTTATGCTGTTTGATGGTCTTGATGCTGTCTGGTCCAAGTATGAAGCCAGGGAAGGTGGCAGAAGCATCTCTTCGTGAAAACCATGGCCACAGTCTTATCGGGGGGAAACTACCATGGCCACAGTTCGTTTCATCTTGAGCTGAGCGTAGGAGGAATCCTGGCTAGGGAACCAGATGCAGATGTCGTCTATAGATATGAAGATACACAATCTATTCTCGAGTCGAGAGGTAGGCCTGATAGCACGATGTTCAGAAGCATCGGATTGAGGACACTCCCTTGAAGTACTCCATGATTAATGTTGCCCAGCTTGACATGAACCATCCTGTGGAGAGGCCGTGATCCAGCGAGTGATATTGCCTCTAAGACCGATTTCATGGAATCTGCAGAGAATATCAGTGTGGGACAGAGAGTCAAATGCCTTCTGAATGTCGAAGAACACAGCGACTGTCGTCTGTCCCTTGGACAGCGCCTGGTCAACAGCAGAGGTGAAGTCAATCAGACTGTCAGACGTGCACTTCCTAAATATCGGTATTGATCCAGACATTATTTTTCAACATAATATTTATATGAGGTATTTATTTATCTATTTTATCATAGTTACAAGGAACAGTAATATTTCCCTATAACTTGTTTTCCTAAATTTCAAATTCTTGCTATATAATTTTAAACAAATAAATATATTGGAAATAATTATTATCAGTATGCAACATTTTTAACATGATCAAAGCTTTCAGGTTTCAATGCCAAAATGATATATATAAAATCCAGAAGGACAATTAACCTAAATACTAGCACTAAATCAAACCCGTCTAACACAAACTTAATGAAGAGCAATAAAGGGAAAAATTATATTCTTAAAAAACCGCAGGAATCGTTTCTACTTAAAAATGGAAATATACATTTCTAATAAGTAAAGAATTGGGGGGGAAAATTTAAGGAACAAAGAAAATAGCTTGCTTAAAAAATAAAAATATGCGTTTTTAATGAGTAGTGTAAATTGAGAAATTCGCTTATGATTGGCCGGAAAATTGGAAGAAATGAGCCAAATTCAGATATTGATTATTTGCTTTATTATCCGCAAGTTTCTTCGCAATGAGCCGCGGTTTGGACAGACTGCTCTAAATATTTAAATTATCAAAGATCAACTTTTTGCAGAGCATTAAGAAACCAAAACTTTAACTTGCTCTATACCTTAAGAAATTACTAACTTTAACTAGAGACCATAAGAACTTTAAACGGGATATTAAATAAAATTGAGAATGTCTTTTATAAATCGCAATATCATTATTAAATTGAAATTTTTAGGCTTGAAGTAAGAAAATGTTGAGTTGGATAGCAATATGACATATTTTGTCAAAAATGTACAGTGTCAAATCACGCGCTCACAATTTATACTATTTTGCCTTGGTCACCTAGTTATGACTTCTCCAAGAAAGACCAGTTTTTACAGTGACGTCACCAAGAAAGTGGGTGTGAACAGTCAGGCCTTCTCTCCAGGTGGCGTTGACTATGAGTGACAACCCCAAGAAAGGACTGCTATCCGGCCTTATTCACCCAGAGAAGCAAAATGAGAGACAATGCCGACTTTGATCGGACCACTAGGAGTAGGTGGAACAGCAATATCTGTTACCACAGGTACCGACCGTACGCCGAATTACCATCGTACGCCGATGTGTTATGCCGTGAGTTATGCCTGTACGCCAGATGGCCAGTAGTTTACATGCCTCTCACCCAACGCTTCAGAAAAGGACCTTTAAACTGGTGCAGACAACATGCCAACTGGATACAGAAACAATGTCTGTCCGTGTTCTTTACAGATGAATCGAGATTTGCCCTCCACAATGATTAGCGGTATCTGTTGATATGGAGGGAATCAGGAACACAATATCATGCAACAAATATCCGTGAACAGGACAACTATTTTCGTAGTATCATGGTTTGTGAAGGATATCTTTAACGGCTGCACAGATTTGATGTGCTTCCACTAAGGATGCTAAATATTCTGTTTTTTACTAGTTGGGAATTTTTATAGTCTTATTTCAATTCTCAAATTTTGTATCAGAATAGATGTGAAATTAATAATTTATGGATAATTTATGGAAATAATATTACCAAACATTATACAAGGACTTTTTTTCATAAAGATATATTTCTAGGAAATAGATTAAAACGGATGCATTTTAATCTTTCCATCAAGCCATCTCAAATTACTCTCGTTACAAACGTCACTGACATAATTTTTGAAGCACTTTTAGAAGTTATCCCAAAGTTGTAAATTTCATATTCCAAAATGCACATACCATAAAATCTTTCAAATATGTATATCTGTTTTTCTAGAGATTTCTGTTAACGCTTATTTTAAAAATTATTATCATGTAACATTGATAAAACGAAATTTGTTCAATTTCTATTTGATAAGGTGTTAGCAAGTTTAAAATATTTTCATTGGCATATATTTTTCCATCATGATGTATTCATAGCATCTAATTAGATTGCTAATAAAAATCAGACCAGGAAAAATTCAAGCCCTTAAAATAGTTATGTTGGTACTTCAGTAGTATACTCATTTGTATTGGATTTATTCTGAACATTAGTATTGCGAATACTTATAAAAACAACTCTAAGGTGATTAATTTCCTCATATGCAAGTTGCAAAATATTCTATTTTTATTTATTGATATCACAGAAAAATGAAGTATAAAATGTATCATTCAAATTACGTTAATTTCCTTGTATTTTCAATATGGGTTAATGACAACCATAAATGAAATAGAAGAAAGAATATTTTTACTACAGTTCGAAGTCGAAATTTCTTGCGAACATTGGTATTTCTTGGCTAACAGGCCAGTTTTAAATTAGCCTAGACTAAATATTTAAAAATATGGCAGTTGCTAAAAATTCATGATAAATGGTATGGCCAAAAAAAAATAAGCGTCTAAATAAAAAATATATTCATATAACTTGAGACAATTACCAATGTATCCTAAAAAATATAAAGAACTAGCAAATTTTTGGAATATATCTGAATAAACCCATTTTTTATTAGAAATAAATTTTTGAATTTTTTTAGATGTATTTCTCTTATCAATCTTTATTTCAATTCATGGATCGTATCAAAATTATCTTCAAATATTAACCAAACAATAACTGCTTTCCGCGTAAAAAGGAAAAAAAAAAAATGTATACAAGTATTTCAGTTTGAATTTCTCTTCATTGAAAATTGTTTAATTTTGCTTGTCTTTAATAAATAATGATTGCAGAACTTCAATAAATCATTTCACAGCTCATTTGTAAAAAAATACGCTATTTAATATATACACGATATATATTAAGCATAGTTTCATATAAAGCGAAATGCCAGTTTGTCTTGTGCGCTTAGTGTGTTGACTCGCGTGGCAGTTCGCTAACCGTCAGACTCGTCTTGTGACATCACGTTTTCTGCATTCGGGCCCACTCTCTTCACGAGGCCCCGGCTAAACGTAGTGAGCGAAAACGACGCGCCTGGTCAAAACACCATGAACAAAAGCGTCGCCTGTACAAAACACCGTGAGCAAAAATACCGCCTACAAAACGCTGCTTGTACATAACACCGAGAGCAAAAATATTGACAACTAGATATGAAGCTACCTATAAAAACGACGCCCAATAATTTGGTTAGAGTTGTTTGTTTTCAAATAATTGTTGGTCCCATCTGCCTATTGGTTTGTATATTTCGTAATATTTATTTAAGAGATAAAATGCTGTTTTTTAGATGAATTAAAAATTAATTTTGGATTAGATAGGCATTTACGAATATTACGATTCGCATTTTCTAAATCTGCCAAAAATTTAAATTGTACCTCTGACGATCGAAAAATTCAAAAATTGCAGAATTTTAAACGAATATTGCATCTAATCATATTCATATTCTCAATTATTATATTATGTTCAATATCATATTTTATGGTAGAAATTCAAGCTTTTAGTGGTAGAATGTGAAGATCATTAGGTTTTGCATTGGCAACAATAAGTTCCACCCTCCCATGGGTAGGGAACCAAGGAAAAAATGCAATCCTTTTTTCTTTAAGATAATTGGAAAACCCTTTTTTAGTTGGATTGTTACTAATGGAAAATTATAATTCGCATTTTTTAAATCCTTTGGTGGTTTGAACGTACATTATTAGAAGTGCCTAAATATCATTAGAAGTGCCTAAATATGGAAATAGCGAAGCTGTTAAAGAATAGTACAAGTGATCTGTTTTTGATAGAAATCCGAAATTTCGGTGTTGGAGTGTCAAGAGATATTCCACTGATAGTCACCATCTTTTGTCACCACCATCTTTTGTCAGAGGGGTGTGAGAAGAGAAACTTTTTAATTTTAAAGAATAAAAGACAATTTTTTGTTATATAAACACAAAAATTACTACTTGCATTTCCCCAATCATCCATTATTTTGAATTAAAATGTTTTAAGGAGTAAAAAGGTAGGTAAGCAAAAAATTTCATTCACTTTGACAACGAGATTTTCATATTTCCTAGAGAGCATAAGCGTTCGTCTAATTTTATTTTAATCCCCCGATATGCTAGCATTTTTTTAACAAGTGAAAGCAAATAATTATATTTTTTTTATCATACTCTTCTTCAAAAGCGCAGGTTGTAGCTGGGATACAGCTATACACAGGTCACAAAATAAAACCCATTGCAAGTTAAAAGAAATTTTACTGAAGAATTGAACAGTACAACAGGTAAAAACCTTTAATTGCATTTAAAATCTAACTTAAAAATTTTCATAAACCATTGATAAAAATCATTAATATTATACTTGACCCTGCATGGCTGCTGCAATTTTTCATTGGAGTTCGGGCCTGATTAACATCATGGCAGGTGTTATTTTTTTATCTCATTTGAAAATATTAAAACTTTTGGAGAAAGAATCCACTACAAGAGAGAAAAGAATGACCAATTTGAAGCTAATGAAAGTTGCTCCCACGGATGAATCTCGCATATCTCTATAACTAATATTATTGCCATATTCTCTCGACCAACTGTAGATAAGACTAGCTACGAAATATCTGCAACTACTTATAATTTAATTAATATTTTTAACCCTGTAATAATATTGATTTGGTTTTTTACAATTCTTGAGTAAAATTGTAGAAGGAAATTTTAAAATAAATAATTATAATAATATTAATACAAATGAATATATATATATATATTTTTAAATTTGAACTGAATCTTAATTTTAGTTTTGATATTTAAAATTGTTATTGATTACTGCTTCTAATTTTGTGTTAGACTGATAATATATTCAGAAATGTAAAAAACGTTTGTATAGGTACTTTTCTAACCCAAATGTTTCATTTCATAATTTTCTATTATTTTTACCTATACATATGAGTACAAAATAATAAGAAAAATTATGAAATGAAACATTTGGTTTAGAAAAGTACTTATACATTACTGGGGATTGGTACACAGCTCTCCTTTCAGTTTGCGCATATCTACCATGGACTTAATGTCCGACCCCGCCTTCTCGTGGTACAGGCCATTAGTTTCCTAACTATACATATGATGACTCTGTAAATGGTAGGTAGTCATAAACTGGAAGGAGAGCTGCGTACCAATCCCCAGTAATGATGCATAGAACCGGCTAGGTCTAGCACCTAATGTCCGACCCCGCCTTCTCGTGGTGCAGGCCGTTAGTACCTTTCAAAAGTAATATTTCTTTTGGAAAGGAACGGAAGGAGAGGGCTGCCAGTTCAGTGTGGCCTACTGATCTGGTTATTTATGGCGACTCTTTTTTTTTCTGACCTGCTGAGGAGTGGTCAACTTCACAGTGTCCTCGTGCTGACCATTTATACCTGCTAGACTGAACTGTTTTAAGGCTTTTAGCTTATTATAGATCCTGGACTTGCTGCACTGGTGGGCCTTTGTTGAGGGAGAGTCTGCTGCTGTGTTTTCTGCTTTCTTGTGGGTTGCCAGCCCTAAGTGAACAGAGGCACGGGGATACCTTATGTCAGCTGGTGGGTAATACTGATCAGAAGCCATCGCAGATACCTAATCCCTCACTTCGCTAAGTTGGGCATCGCCAATCCTAAACTGGAGCAATATGTCTCAGGCAGGTCATATGGCTCTTGAAAAGGTGGTGATTAAAGTTCCTACCAGCATGGGGACTTCAGCTTGTCGCGGTGGGGGAACAGGTCTTTGCCCCATGCCTGCGATCAGGGGGCTATTGGATCAGGGGACGTTTGATATTGTTGGCCCTATCTTTCTGAATAAACCTAGTTTCTTGAAAATTCCTACTAATCGTTTTCTCTCTGCAGGTACGTGGAAAACGAGGACGTTACATAGAGATTATTCTCTTGATGTGCTCACGCAGGAATTCCAGCATTATAACCAAATTATTTTAGTCTTACAAGAGACCAGATGGCAGGTAAAGGTGAGATACTTAAAAATAACTTTATATTTCTCTTTTCAGGCAGGGAGGATTTGAAAGCATCTCCAACGTGTAAGTTTGCTTCTCAGCAGACACGCCAGTGATGCTCTTCTAGGATATGACTGCATTAATGAAAGATTTCTTGCAGCAGATTTTAAAACAAAAATTAAAGACTTGAATGTCATCTGTTGTTATTCCTCCATAGAGCACTCTGATGAGAACGAGAAAGATAACTTTTACACCTCTCAATAATTGGGGTGGGGGCGGGTCCAAGCCTGGAAGTAGAAGATAAGGGTTTGTCTCAGAGACCAGTAGGGACTTTGAGTTAGGTGGCGTTAAAGGGGCTGCAGAGTGCAGCCCGGCTAGGAGATGGAAAATAAGTAGGAGAGTGAAAGCAGCTCCAGTCTGTCGGTGTACAACCGGATGTCGTTATTCTGACTGCCGTCATTGAGAGCCCAAATTAGGGCTTCTCTGATGGCAAGCAGCTCTGCTTGGAAGGCTGAGCCATTATTTGAAATCTTCCTGTTATAGTCATACACTATGGCTCCTTGATCGTAGAGAGTGTAGGCTAAGACCACACCATCCTCGCTCTTGGAACCGTCCCTGTATATTTCAACTCCTTGACCTGATGGTAACTCCATAGACCATGACGCAGGCAGTCTTCTGGTGGGATGAGTATCCCACTTAGCGGTCTGAGTGTCATAGACCTCGGGGTCATTTAGACTCCGAGGAATGTTGCTTTTTCCCTGGCCTGCAGGACTCTAAATATGGTTGCCCCTTTTCCAACCGTTAAATACAGAGGATGGATCCTTGCTTTCACCAGGAGAGCATCCGTAGATGTGGTCCTATAAGCCCTTGTGATTCGCAGTAAAGCTGGTCGTTGGACTGCGAGCAACTTTCTACACATGATGGAGTGGTCCGTCGGATGCTACCAGGCGTCCGCTCCATAAATTAGGATCCTCTATGATCCCCTTAAATATATTTCTTTGAGGGCTTCTTCTCGAAGTCCCCAAGAGATGCGAGCCATTCGCCAGAGTTTGCACATAACTTTTGTGCATTTTACCTTAAGGTCCTGCAAGTGCCGGATCCAGCTCATCCTCTTATCCAAAGTGGTCCACAAGTATTTAATAGTCGTCATGTGACTGATATTTTTGCCATTCAGTAAAAAGATTGGGTACCTCTTGTTGAGGACACCCTCTTTAGCCATGGTCATTGATGTAATCTTTGCATAGCTGAACCCAAGCTTGTAGCGTAGACTCCATCCTTCGAGCACCGACAGTGCTGCATTGCCGGCGATCTCCAGTCTCACTTTGGAGGAGGCCGACATGACAAGCAACATATCATCTGCATAGGCCTGGAGCCAGACACCCTCAGGTAGGGTCAATTGCAGAGCCGTGTCTGCAACTAAGTTCCAGAGAAACTGACCACTGCACGAACCTTGTGGGCAGCCCCTGTCCAAGTCCCTTGAGACTGCCCCACTGGCATGGGAATAGGTGACCACTCTCTCACTGAGATACTTGGACACCAGAATAAAGATGTTCCTCGGACAAGAACAATTTTTTAACCTGCCTAAGGTAGCTGGCCACCAGACATTATCAAATGTCACATCCAAGGCGATGAGAGAGATGTGCAACTTGTTTTCTTTGTTAACCTTAACAATGTCCAACACCTATTTGATAGCGGCAGTGGTGGACAGGTCTGTCCTGAACCCGAATTGCCTGTCGTTCAGGAAGTTGTTCTTGCTAGAGTGGTAATACAACCTATTTGTGAGCAGTTTGTCCAGTATCTTTCTCATCACAGGCAGCAGATATATTGGTCTGTAGGATCTTATGTCTGCCAGGCTCTACCCGCCTTGCTAAAAAGGACCCAGGTCAGCCTGTTTCCAGGCCTGTGGGAAGTTTCCCAGTCTCAAACAGATGTTATAGAGCTGGGTGAACAGATCTTTGTGTTCATTGAACAACCGCATCACAATCTCCATTGTCAGACCATCATGGCCAGGGGCTTTACCCCTGGCCATAACATTAATCACCTCTCCCACCTCCTCTTCCGTAAACGGAACGTCATCTTCCGTGTCTGGCGGGACCCTGCTGTAGTCCCTGAGGACCCGATGTTGGGCTTCATCAGGTATCTCTCTAGTAATACCTGGATAGTTTCGTCAAAAGAAGTAGTCTTGGACCCATCCTTTTTGCGAACATACTCAATATCCAGGGGTTTTATATCCTTCCCTGTATCCAGCTTATACTGCAGAATAAAGGGGTTCTGTGCAGTAACTTCATTACAAACTTTCTGCCAAGAGGCTAACTGAGCTTGGTGAATGGCGAGCATATACTCCGCCTGCTCCTTCTTATAAATCTCCTCTCTGGAACTTCTTTCCCTATTGTGGCACCTTTGATACCTTTTTCTTAGAGCTCAGACCCGCTTTCTTTTGATACCGAGCTCTGGTGTCCACCAAGGTACAGACTTTCTGCCTTTTCGTAATTTTCCCTTGAACCCGAAGATTTTCTCACAACCAGAATATACACTTGGTTAAATCTCTGATGGTGTTATACAGAGAGTCACAATCACCAATACTGGAGACGTGCTGGCTGATCTTCACCAGGCCCGGTGCAACACAGAGCACGAGATTGCACCAGTCAGGGGTTTTGCCAATTGCATACCTTTTGGTGTAATGTGGGGGGAGGTATTGTGCCACCCACAAGGAACATTATATAACTATGGTCGATGGGACGTTAAACCGTTGCCCCGTGTGCAGGGATCCATACCTTGTCGCTAACGCACCAATCCTGGATCAGTGGAATCGTCCGAGGCATAGCCAGGGTCAGGTCAATCCAGCTCTGGCCTCAGAGGTCATGAAAAGTAGCTGGACTATCCAAATCGTTTAATAATATTAAATCAGCAGAATTGAAAAAATCCAGATTCATATCACTTCTGACATCTTGTCTGTTCGAACCCCACAGCGGAGTGCTTTGCGTTATAGTCACCTCTCACCACTAAGTTCTTATATTTAACCTGAGCTAGGACGTTTTGCAGCTCGGTCAGCGAGTCTTCGTTATTTTGACTCGGTGAACAGTAGATGGAGATGGCGTGTAAATTTAGACTCCCATAGACAATCTCCGCTATCACCACTGTGGTGGAGTGATATGCCAGGATGGCATTCATTTTATGATTCGAAATGACAATTCCAGCTTTAGGCTTGGCTTATTTGGTGCAAAATAGCCTGCTGGTCAGAGGGAGCCCCCTTATGATGTTCTCTGTGCAGTAGGGTTCTTGCACTAGAGTGACATCGACTCCTTCCTCTTTTATCTCCTGACTGAGTAGGGCCTTTGCCCCGTTTAAATTTATCTGAAGAAATTTCAGATTAGCCCTGCTACCACCAGGTCTCCTACTGTTCATAGACGGTGCGCTTTCGCAACAGCTTCAATTCTCTACAATTCGACGGACAGTTGCTATCCATCGCATTATGGCCCAGATCGTATTTGGCGCCATGTCCCTTGTTTGCATTTTTGCAAGCAATACACTTCGGTTTGGGCTTTTAACACTTCGTGATTGAGTGCTTGTTTGTGCATTGAGAGCACCGTTGGGTCTTCATGGTGCATTCCTTCTGCATATGCCCGAAGGCATAGCATTTATAACAACGGAGTACTCTTATGTACTCCTTCACCTGGCACCGTGACCAGCACACATTCAACTTTCTACATCCATGATCTTTCTATGGAAGGCGCTACTAGCCTCCAGAACCCAATGGACAATGTTCTCTTTCCGTCCCTTCAGAGAGAACAGTGGGGTTAGATCCACGTGTTCTTCTGAGAGTCCGTTCTGGGTACAGATTACCTTCTGGAGTTCTTCTCGGTGGACTTCCTTGTCAACTCCGTATATAATATTTTTTGACCTAAGCCTCTTGGCTGATTTGGCCTCTAGTACTTCCTTGAGCGACTCGTGGCTGTTCACTGCCTTTTTGAGACAGTCCACGTCGCCCTGCGTGCCGCATTCAATGATGACCCCATTTTTCTTCATGGGTTTCACCGTCACGCCGAGATTCAACTCGGTAGGGTTGATGTTCTTTTTTAGACTATCCCTAACATCATCCCTGCTGGCCTTTGGAAAAGACCAGCAGGGTATGTCTCTGTTTAGGGGGTGGGGGGCTTTTGCCACCAACAAACCTCCATTTCCAACCCCTTGTCCATCGACAGCCTTTTCATAGGTCGGTTTAGGCCTCGTTGTTGTTGGGGGACATGCAGCTCTCTCTGCTAGGTGCACATTGACGGTAGCTATGTTGAGCTCTTGCTCACAAACAATAGCGTGTAGCTTCTTAGCTACACCCATCACTTTTGTAAGTACTTCTTTCTCAAATCTAAATTGGAACAGCACCCGCTAGTTCCTCAAGAAGGGGCGGGATGGCTCAGTCAGTAGCGCGCCAGTCTCATAATCTGTAGTTCCGAGGTGCGTTTGCCAGTTGGGTCAGCGTTGCGATTTATCTCCGCAAAATTCCCCCGTCCTTCCCATGGACAGATGGCTTGGAAAGGCCACCATCCGTCGGATGGGACGTTAAACCGTTGGTCCGTGTACAGGAGAGCCATACCCTGTGCACATTAAAGAACACGCTGGATGGCCTTGACGGGAGGCTACCATCTGTCTCCCAACAGCTGTTCCAATGGGTGAGACGGACCCATTGGCAATGCATGAGAGACGGCTATGCTCCTGATAGAACTGGGAGACAAGCCTCCCTGGGATGAATATAATAAAAAGTGTTCATAGATAGAGGAGAGGAGTCCATGTCCAAAAGGACATGGGCTTCTCTCTTCTATCTGTATCCTCGTCAAATACTCATTCAGCACGAGGAGACAGACAGACAGACAGACAGATAGATAGATAGATAGATAGATAGATAGATAGATAGATAGATAGATAGATAGATAGATAGATAGATAGACAGACAGACAGACAGACAGACAGACAGATAGCTATGTGAATCGATCGATCGATCGATCCTCTTCTCGTATCGTTATAGACCTCATTCAGCATCCTCTTTCCTCACTCTGCTCTTTCCTCAATATCTCACGTCTCCCTACAGAACTCGAGCCCAATGGGCTACGTTGACTTAAGGTCAACTGACGATCACGCAGAAATATAGAAATATATGCTTGCCCCTGTGGAAGTCTACTTAGATTGGGAACTCTTAGTCTGGCCTTTCTGTTTTGGTCTGTCTGACATAAGTAACTCTAGTCAGCATAGCCCTCAACTTCATTAAAGCACTCAAGCCTCCTCACCACAGCAAGGTGGTTCCCTTCGTGGGAGGGGGGATAGGTTTTATAGACAGATTCAGGGTATTTTAAATTCTCTTAGGAAAAGGAAATAGTTCTCTTGTGCTAGGTGACTTCAGTGCTCAAGTTGATCCCCACCCTGCCCACGGTCAGTAGTGACACCGATGGGCTTGGAAAGGCTGCCATCTGTCGGATGGTACGTTAAGTCATGGCCCCTTGTGCGGGAGAGCCATACCCTGTAGACGTTAAAGAAGACGCTGAATGGCCTTGACGGGAGGCTACCATCTATCTCCCAACAGCTGTTTCCCCCCTCCCAACCTTGTCTGAGCCTTCGGGGTCCATGTGACCTGGCCATTTAGTCCATGGTGTGCAAAAAAAATTCCGCTCAGATGTGATGATGACCCAACTCAAAAGCTAAAGTTGATCCTGACTCTGACCTTTGGGCAGGAGTTTTTGGTCCCTTTGGCATTGTTAGTTCCAATGGTAATGGGGACGTCTCCTACAGGTTACTGAGGTTAATGGTTTGCGAATAACTAATACATACTACAGACACCGGGACATTTATATATACATGGGTTTCACCTACATATTGGAAAGGTGCTGCCTGACCTACGGCTGTACTCCTGGAACAAGTGTCTCAGTTTAACTATCTTGGGAGTTATGTAACAAATACTGGTGATGTGCGGCATGAGATAAATAGAAAAATAGGGATTTCCACTGGGGCTGTTAAGAATCTATGAAGAATATGGAAAAATAGGCGTGTAGAACTAAAGACTAAAATTTGGCTGTATAATAATTTGGATATTTCTAAGGTTAGTTATGGTAGCGAAACATGGACCCTTTGTAAACAGGATAACGATAAACTTGATGCCTTTGATTCTAGATGCTTGTACAGTATGTCGGGCATTAGGTGATTTGACTGTGTAAGTAATGATAAAGTTAAAAGAAGGAGTTATCGATCTCCTTTGAGCAACAATTTGTGCAGAGAGAGACTGCGTTGGTTTGGCCATGTTGCCCGTATGTACAGCTGCAGATTGACAAACAAGATTATGAACAACGTGCCTAAAAGTTTCAGGGAAAAGGACGAGACTAGGATGCGAAAGGCAGACAATGTCAAACAGGACCTTGCTAGAATTGACCTACAGTGACCAAATGAAGGAAATGTAGCTCAGAACAGACAGTTTGGAGAGGAAATTTACACAGTCTGGTAGGTCCTTCTTAGCCTGTGGCTGTATGAGGATTTTGTGTGTATGTATGTATACGTGTTATAAGTATAATATAAAAATTTAGTTAATTTTTTTATTCTTTTTTTTTCATCCCCTCTTCTACCCCTTGGCACATAGCAAACATAATATTATTCTATGCCCAAAACATTTGTTCACCCATGTTCTAAAGACTTATTTTCAAGGTTTGGAAGATTTGAATGTCATTTTCAATTAACACAGCATTGGACTTCATTTGGATTGTTTAACCTCTGAGCGGTACTATTTTGCACACACTAAATGGCCAGGTCACAAGAACCCCGGAAATTCAGAGTAGGTTGGGGGAAGGGGACGCACTGGACAGCTGTTAAAGAGACAGATGGTACCTCCCATCAAATCCATTCAGCATGTTCTCTAATGTGCACAAGACGACCTTTCCAAGCTCATCAGTGTCCACTAGTGACGGAGGGCAGGACTAAGAGTTTTGCGTAGATAAATGTCAAAGCTGACTCGGGAGGGATTCGAACCTGGGCACTGCATATTACGAGCCTGGTGCTAATAACAGAAGTGTCCGACCACTTTTGTTAATATCGCGAACTGCCAATATTCGTAATTTTTCTCTGGTAGTTTATAATGAGATGTAATTGAAAACTAACAGGATTAAAATTCAGTAAATGCACGGAAAAAGTCGTTTATTAAACTTCAGAGTTTTTTAAATTGATAAAAAAATTGTAATAAAAATAATCCATGCTCATACATTCAAACACATGAAACAAAAAAAAAATATCTCCCCTCCTCCTGCCAGGGATAAGGAGGCAAATCATTTTTACCAATGTAAACCTTTCTCACTAACATTTCAAACTTCTAGGATAAATTGATTATTGTAATATTCCTTTACACTTTTGCATTGAGCGGCCTCCAACCAGAACAGTCTTGTGCAAGATTTTCTTTTTGAGTCCCCTAATTTTTTTATGGAAATAATAATGAAAAAATATACAGTATAACAGTAAAGTTTATTAATAAAGTTTATATAGTTTTTTAATATTTTATATATTTATTAATAGAGCAGATATGTAATATGTTTTTAAAAGAAAATAATTATTTTAATTGCACGTTTCTTACTTTCATTTTAGCGAATTCATCGATCATATTTGAATAAATAAGTGAATAAAAAAGTGAAAAATTTAGCATTATTTACATATCTTATATATTCTACTGTATAATATTTTTGGTGAGTTCGGTCGATCACAGTCTACAATTTTAACACGGCAGTTGACATTTTTTTCCGATTGTGTGATTCAATATCTCCCCCCCCCCCTCCGTGATGGTCTCTGTGCCTATGCACCTGTCTAGTTACAGCTCTGCCTCCAAAGGTAGAAATAAAAACCTTTTGGAGAATTTAAAAATATGAATCATAACATTTCATTAGATCCTATGCAATCCAAAAAGAAGTTTTCCGTTATCTCTTAAAATAAAAATCTCGTGGGGGAAAGGGGCCAACTCACTGTTGCGAATGCAAACCTTATGACCACATTATATCATCAAAATTTCAAATTTATAGCATGAATAAATTGTTTGCAATTTTCGTTTTCAAATTTTGAAGGTTACAAATTTTTACATTTTGCAATTTAACTTTTTCATTCTTAGAAGGCGCAATTTAAACTTTTGGAATTCGGAGAGTACAAATCGTAATGCGTTATTTATACCTGTCCGACCCCATTTTTTTTTTTAATTTATCTATAGAAACACAAATGTTGAATGTGTACAAACGGACAGTGAGACAGACGACAAGGTGAAAATATTATCACATTTAAATTTTAATAATAGTAGAGTTTATGAATGCTTTCCTTGCAATAGGTATTATTGTGGGCTTCTTTGGCTCATTCTGTAGTGTCGGCGTAATCTTGCGACGACATTTTTGTTCTCGGTATTTAGGTGTCGGCGTTATGAGGTAACGGCGTTTTTCCCGTCGCCAGTTTTGCTGTCGGTGAATTCAACATTCGGCGTTTTTGTTGTTGGGGTTTTTACTGTGATGAATTGTACAGTCGGCGTTTTTATCATCGGCACTTTTCCCGCGGCATTTTGTCATGATACTGTTTGATTTGTATTGACTTAGAGGAGATTGAAAAATGATGAATATACATATCATGAGTATCGGCTTTATTTCTCCACTACATATATAATTATATACTACCCTCCAAAACGTATGTGAACATATGTCGATTTCGCATTGATGTCACTGCCACCTCCCCCCCCCAATAGCATGTCTTTTCCCCTTTAGCCACTATTACACCTCCTGGATAGGCTTTCCATCAACCAGGGCTGGCGTAAAGGTTGTGCGAGTAGAGCATCCGCACCAGGCCTGGCTGTCAAAGTATCCCCTTCCCCATATGAAGAGTTACATATGTCAAACTACCAATTCACTGTTATTTGCAGCACAGATTTCATTTGATGTTTAATATTGCTAAATTATACAAATCATACATTGTAATCAAATACAATAAGGCTGTTGATGGTAACACAAAAACAAAACAAGCAGTAGTATCTTTCATGAATGTAAAAAATGCCTATTCGAATTATTAAACATGTATGATTAGTTATTTATTAATAACTATAGTAAATAACTTGTCTAAAAAATTATATGCAACTTTTCTTTATCGCAGAATAATTATTCATCATCTTCCCATTAATAGAGGTAATTTTTCTTTGAAATTTACTATATAAATGCTGAATATTTTATTTCAGCGCCTTGTTGTTAGCGATCTCATTATTAGCTATCTGAATCTTAAGGAGCGTTACTTTCTATTCGAAGAATTTTAACATTGCAATTAACTTATAGGCAAGGGCGGCTTCTATTATTATATAATATATCCTCTTATTAATATATATTTTTATAGACAGGGGCGGCTCCTATTATTAGTAGGGCCTAGTTCCTGTGACCCTAGGTATGGGGCCGCAGTGACCAGGCCCCACTAACATATATGTAACACACACTATATAGTTCGTGTAATTTGCAATTTTTCACGAAAGTTTCAACTGAATGTTGTTGAGGAAGCCACGTTTGCCATCTTGTGCGAACAGAGAGCTGATGTCAACGTATTTTAACGTTGTTATCCTAACAAATTGAAAACATGTTAAGGTACATAGTGCAAACGAAATGTATTCCTATTTCGGTTCAAAGCATCCACAATCATTTATCTTTTAGCATTAACACAAAATAAAATGCTCTTTTGATAAGAAGACAAGTGTAAAAAGAGCCAACAATCTACCTCCCTAACTCGGATCCTCCTGCTTACTTGCCCTACCAGTTGAGTTAAGGTAGTGACTATTCACACATGCCTAAGTAAGGTTTTGATGGTAGGAAGCTAGCACTACCATTTAGTCAAGGTGTCGGGTTTCCGCTCTGGGGAAAAAAAAAACTCTCACAAACAAAATTCTTGGTTTGTTTAGGTTGTTTTACCTCTGAGCTGTACTTTTTTGTTGCACATAATGGGCTAAATGGCCAGGTTACAAAGACCCAGAGGCCTCAAGAAGGCTGAGAGAAGGGACCCACTGGATAGCTATAAGGAGACATATGGTATCCTCCCTTCAATGTCATCCAGCCTGTTCTTTAACGTGCACAGGATATGACTTTACTGCATACGGCGACTAAATATCCCATCCATTCCAAACCCATCAGTGTCCATTCCAAACCCATCAGTCATCCATTCCAAACCCATTCATTCTAACAAAAGGGCATGGCGGGGATTTAGCGTCTTATTTGAGTTCCAGAACTATTTTTCATGTAGGATATACTAGAGAGTTCGGTCCGTGAACAATTAAATAGCACATACACACAACTTCTAGCTCAATTATTATTTTTTTAATTGTAAAGAAATGAAGAAAAGAATAATTACTTTTGATTAGAATTTAAAATTTTTAATCAGTCTATGGAAATAAAAAACATGCACAATTCAGCAACTGATTTTATTCTATATTATCTCTCATTAATAAAATTTCAGTTTCTACGAATTATTTCTAGTATCTTTCGTTCCAAAAGACATTGCGATTTTAATTTTACCATCAAATAATTATTATCATTTTAAGGTTTGTAATACCCTATAATACTACGGAACTGATTTAGTAGCATGCATTTCTGTATATAATTTTCGACGCGTTAGAGAAATGTTTTCCTTGATATGGCTCTGGCCACTGAGCTCTGTAATTATCTAAATTATTCGGGCTCGAATTTTAAAATTTCAGCTCTAACTCATATATTTAACTATTATTATAAAATCTGTTATATGCAGCTAAAACAAATATTAAATATTTTTATAATTTTTTTAAATTGTACTTGTAAACTATAATAAATACTAGTTAAATATAATTAATGAAAACACGATGAAAAATAAGTTTAAACAGTGATGATATGGTACTTACTAAAGTAGCTGAAAAGCAGGTATTGACCTTGCCTAGTGGACTGACAAGAATAGCAACCTAGAGCCACTTTCGCAAATATAGTGGTATATTTTATGTTCGAATTAATGTAAATTACATTTATGCGTAAAATATTTCATATAAATTGGTTATCCCAGTTTTCGTATTCAATGGCAAGTTGAAATAAGTCGAATGGGATATGACCAAATTGATCAATTTTTTAATTAATTAAAATAAAGCGAAAAAAGGACTAGAGCCGTACTTATTTAAATTTAACTTCATAAAATTAATAATTTCAGCAATTTCTTCTTGTAACAATTAACATTTTATTTCAGAGATTTTCGTTTGATCAGATTAACATCTTAGAAGAATATTATCTTAAAAACATACTCATAAATAAATAGCTTAAATGAAGGTTGGTTATTTATCACAATAAATGATTTGATCTAAGAAATAGATAATTATGTTTCCATTTAAAACTAGAAGAATCCACATCTCTTCTGGAGAGGTTTCTTAGGGAATGAAATTTGTCATTTTCCGACACTAACATTCTCTCACCGTGAAAATTCGGGCTAATAGGTGATTTGGGAAAAATACTTTGTATTAACTTTGTAATCACAATACAAAGTACCCTGCGCAAACAATAGCTAACTCCGTAACTAACCATAATGCCAGTGAGCGTATGCTAATATGTAACTTTTCTGCCTTTCTTCAGCGGAATCAACATCATTCCATTGAACTTTGAATAGCTACAACTATGATAATAACATTAGGAACTACAACTCAAGAAATAAAGTAGGTATTTGTTAAGAGAACTTGATGTACACGGCATAACATTATTAATATTACCATTTTTGTCATTTAAAAAAAACACTTAATTTTTAAATATTTTTTTACTTTTATGCTGATTTAATTTACTTAAAATTACGCATTATCACATGGCAAGTTCGGTCCAGCAACGGCAAGCTGCACCAGCACCCCCCCCCCCCAAAAAAAAAAATATATATATATATACTCACTGTCTCTGACATCAACAAATGATTGTTTACAGCCGGTATAGTTTGCAATTCCTCCTGGAACTAGGGACAGTTCAGCTACTAATGTGTAATGTGTGGACTGACCCTCAACACAAGTTCCAGTTAAATCGCATATGTGCTTAATGAAGTTCAAATCGGGACTCTGCGTCATCCATTCCAACTTGAACCAACCAACATGAACTATTGAGTAACAGCATGCGATACTGCATGGCGAAATATCCTATTAGAAGAGGCATGGGTCTGTACAAGGTTGGTATAAGCCGGTAAGCGAAGTAAGCACTGCACATGACGACTTCGAAAACACACGAAAAGTTAAATTTCAATTTGTTTGAAAATTTTCGTGCTTTTTGTTTTCAGCACAGAAAAGATACATTAAAATATTGTATCTGAATAAAGATTATAAGTACTGTCTTTCAACAGAGGAAGTATTTGGGATTTTGTTTATTTGTTTCCATTTTGTGTGTTTGAATACTCTGTTTATTAATAATATTTTCCCTCTGGCTATATAGAAAATTAAGAGGCCAGTTCCTTTAAGTTATCTCATGGTTGGCAACATGGAATTTACTTGTAAAGTGTTTAGTAAGGACGGAGATTTAAGAAAGGAATATTTACAGTGTTATGGTTCATGTAAAGCTACTTTTCATATTGGATGTGTGGGGATAAGACTCGAGGTTTATAGAAATATGTCAGTAGACAGAAGAAGCAAATGGGTATGTAATAATTGTAAGAAAAGAGTTACCTCAACGAAGGGCGGTTCCCTTTCTGCAAGTGAAGTGGAACTACGGGAGATGAAGATACCATTCTGTGAACAATAGTAAGCAAAGTTGCTTTATGGATTCTTCTGATCATAATTTAAAAGAGGAGCTTATTAATATTTTTAAGTTGGAAATTAGCAAAGAATTCGCAGAGTTTGAAAAAAGAATTAATCAACAAAATGTTGATATTCTTAGATGTGTTGAATTCTGTAGTAAAAAAAATAGATGACTTCGTAAAGGAAAATGAATTAATTATAAATGAGGTTAAATGTCATAGGTCTGATCTTAACGAAACTAAGGAAAATGTATTTTTATTGAAAAAACAAATTAACATATTAGAGTCTAAGATTAATGATTTAAGACAAGATGCATTAAAAAAAATCTAGAGATTGTTGGTATACCTCAACAACCGCAGGAGAATTTACAATTAATTGTAAATAAGGTGTCTACTATATTACAAATTCCCCAGAAACAAGAGGATATAAAATTAATTAAAGGGTTCAGTCTGGTAATGCTGATAAACCTGGTAATATTGTAATAGAGTTTAAGAACGAAGACATCAGAAATAAGTGGTTAGAGGGGAAAAGAAAAGAGAAGAAGTTATTTCTAAATTCGCTAAATGAAGAAATGGAAGAGAAACCATTTTACATAAATGAGCAATTAACAATAGAAAGGAAGAGATTACTTTATAAAGTCAAAGCTCTTCAAAAGGAATTTAAATATAAATATGTATGGATTAAATTGGGAAAAAATATTCCTAAGGAAAAATGACGACTCAAATGCCATCAGAATGACAATGCCATCAAAATGCCATCAGAATTGACAATGAGTCAAACTTAATTAATATCTGATGCGCTATTAAGTTCCTTAAAATGCATTTTTGATTTTTTGCTTTGGTTAATTTTTTTCTAGTCATAAAATGGAAGGAACATCGGGTATTTATATTGACCTCGAATAACTTAAATTGATCCATTCTGATTTCAAAAAAGGATTTAGTTTTATTCATTTGAATATGAGAAGTTTACGAGCGAATTTTGATGTGTTTTTGGCATTGATAGAAAGTAGTAATTGTAAACCAGATGTAATAATCCTTTCTGAGATTTGGATACCTGACAATGAAACATTTTATATCATATTGAGGGATACAAAGGATTTTTTAACTGTAGACATTTTAACAGATCTGGTGGAATTGTGGTTTACATCAAGCAGCATTGGTGTGCTTCCCAGTTAAATTTCGAAATGAACTCAGCTGAAGTTATTCATTAAAAATTCAATTGAATTCGACAATGTCGGTAGTCTTATTGTCGATTTATCGTTATGTTGGAGGTGGAGAAATGAATTTCATTAAAGAATTGTTTCAACATGTTGATAAACTTCCATATCGTAATATTATTCTTACCGGAGATATAAACTTGGATATATCAAAAGCTACAGAACATATAAATAGTTATTTAGATCTTATGACTCTATACAACGTGTCAAATTATATTACGGGGATTACGAGATCGTAATCACAAACTTGTATAGATCATTTATTCATAAGGAAAATAAGTTCTTTTTCTTGCTGCCCCTATATTGTAACTACGGACATCACAGATCATTATATGATTTGATTTATTTCACCTTTTCTTCAACAACAAATGTCTCAGTCAAAGCTAAGGAGTCAATACAGTCAATTATTTACACAGACAAAGTGAAATTACAACAAGGCTTCAAGGACTGCAGTTGGAATCATATACCAAATTATTATGACGTAAATGAAGCTTTTGATCATATCTTTGAGGACTTTAAAAAATTAGCTAAAAAAGCTACAGTAAAGAGAAATGTGAATAAAAAATTCAAAAATTTAAAACCGTGGATAACCACATAACTTATTAAGTCAATACGGTACCGAAATCATTTACATAGATTATGGAAAAAAACAGAATTGATCCTAACTATTACAAAAGTTACAGAAACTCCTTAAATAGCATAATATCAAAAGCTAAAAATTCATATTTTCAAGAAAAACTGGCATATGGTGGAAATAACACAAAGAAGAAATGGGATATTATAAATGAAGTATTTAATACAAATAGTAGGAAAAAAATCAAAATCATCTGTTTGAAATGAGCTTAAATAATATAATGGTATATTTTACAGATAATTCCACTGAAATAGTTAATGCTTTTAATGATTATTTTAAAAATATAGCTACTGAATATGAAACTGGTAACTCGGAATCAGATTTGGTAGTGCCTGAAGATCTTAAGTTAAAAGACAGAATAATCATTTCCCAGGGCAATTCAATGGGTCTGATAGCAGTTTCGTTGGAAGAATTAGACAGCATAGTAAAAAATTTGAAAAGGACTTATTCGATTGCCTGGGATGACATAAACGTGGATAATTTTAAAGCAATATATCCATCGATACGAACAACATTGTGCTACTTGTTTAATATGTCTTTATCTTCTGGTATTTTCCCAAATGCCTCAATAACAGTTCCTATTTACAAAAAAGGAAACAAAACTCTTATAGAAAATTATCGACCTATTGCTTTACTTCCGATAATGTAAAAAATATTGGAAAAGTTATTTTTTGTCAGGTTGAAGAATTTTTTATTAAAGTTTAACAAAATAGCAAAGAACCAATATGGATTTCAGCAGAAAAAAAGCACAGAAGATGCTATTTTACATTTAATAAATTCATTAACGCGGTCTCTGGATAAAGATTTTAAAACACTCGCAATTTTTTGGACTTATCAAAGGCTTTTGATTTGGTAAATCATGAAATATTGCTGGCTAAGCTTTATAAATATGAAATCAGAGGTACCACTTTTACATGGCTAAAATCCTACTTGGAAAATCGTTCACAAATCGTTAGGATAAATGATATATATAGTTCTATGAAAAATATTAATACAGATGTACCACAAGGTTCTGTACTGGGACCTCTGCTATTTATATTATATGTAAACGATATATTTGACAAAAAAGTTTGAGGCAGAAATTATTTCTTACGCTGATGATATTGTTTTGTTATACAAAAGTAACACCTGTGAGCAATTATACCAAATGGCAAACAGAGATATCCATCGTCTCTATCAATGGCTAATGTTGAATAAATTAAGTTTAAATAAGGCTAAAACATGTTATATAAAGTTCCAGTTGAAGGCATCAACTGAGGGTAGCAGTGACTCTGGAGTGGTTTCTCATCACAAGGACTGTTACAACATCCTAAATTGCAGTTGCGAACGTTTTACGAAGATTGATCAAATTAAATACCTAGGAGTGATTATTGAAGAAAGCCTTTCATGGAAGTTTCACACTGACTATGGATAAGATAAAACCATTCATAGCAAAATTTTATACACTAAGATTCTTACTCGATAAAACAAGCTTAAAAATGTTATATTCTGCTTGTGTACATAGCTACAATATGCAATAAAAGCCTGGGGAGGAGCTGCAAAAACAAATTTAAACAGGCTGTTGATTCTGCAAAAATTTATATTTAGAATCATTGACCATAAATGTCGCTTCTACAAAAATTTTAGTTAGAATCATTGACCATAAATGTCGCTTCTCTGAATCTCGCCCTATTTTTAAGAAATTAGGGTTACTGACTGTGTCTGAACTTTGCATTTTAAAAGTTATTGAATATTTCCATTTCAATTTACATCTATTTCGTTTTCGACAGACATATATACCACTTAGAAACTCATCATTTAAATTGCAAATACCACGTATATCAAAGCAATCTACTACCCGTAATATAAACTATATTGGGCCTAAATTATACAACAGTGTTCCAGATACAATGAAGAGAATTACTTCTAAATATTTATTTAATAAATCTCTTTCTGAATGGATACTGAACAATGAATGATAACTGTATGTAAAACCAATTTTTTGACTTCTACATCATTGATTGTTTCAATTATCAATTGTTGCCTTGTTAATTTTTTGTATTTATATTTTTGTCATAATTATACACCAGCGCTCAAGTATTCAGTTACTTTAGCTGGGTATATTTCATAAAATTTTGTATTGATACATATCTATGTTGAATAAAAATTGAATTGAATTGAATGTGTTACTGTGTGCTAATGAAGTATACTGAAATACGTTATATTTAATGTGGGGGGAGGGGGCAGAATACGTGTGAATGAGTGAAAATTGAAAACGTTTTTCTTTATTGCTGGTGAACGGATGAGGACGGGGCGCTGAAAAGGAACTTCACATCGGAATGCACATATAGAGAAATATCAGTCACTTCGTCTTCATGTATCATGGAAAGAACATATGTTGTGGGGGGTCATAGCCTTGTATACTGGTCTGAGTATGTTTCGATGTGAACATGCATTTGACTATGAAAACAGGGGTGTCTGGTTACTTTTTGTAGGGTAGTGTATTTGCTGATTATGTCAGGGGATAACGCTAATTGTAATTATGATGCAGAAAGGTTAAGGCTCTGAAATTTTGTATTTAGGAGTAATTCAGGATGCAGATCTCGAGGAAAATCAGATATTTGACCTCTGAAATATCATTCAAGCTCACATAGAGGTCAAACCTTGAAATACAAGTGCTAGAAACGTGGTATTTGGTGCCTAAAGGTGTTTGTGATTCTAGACTTCATTAAACATGAAATTCGTGATTCGGGGGGGTGGGTCAATTTTGATCTACCAGTGCCTGAGGGCTAAAAAATACTGTTTAGCAGTACTTCGAGTCTTATATCTCAGAAACTTATCAAATTTGGTATTTCGTATAGGGTGATCATGCGTCCCCATTTTCTGGGGACCGTTACGACATTATAGGCTCTGTCCCGGACAAATAAATGTCCTCGCAATTTAATTTTAGATATTTTTAAATTGACTGTACAGCATCAACAGTTCTTTACTAATATAATAGTAGTGTCTATATTATTATAATAAAATTCCGTCGCAATACAGGTGAGTAAAAAATTAAAGCTAGACATCATCATAATGATAGTGGTATTCGTGCAGACACCAGTAGATAATGTATGTCTTTCTTGTACATGCCGACAATATCGCGTGCCTTATGGTTTCCGATGGTTTAATTACTATGCAGTTTGTTAAGTTTTACCTGTGTTTTAACAGATTTCTGTTCCCTGTAATTCCCCAGATGCTTGATCGACAGGTCCGAAATTTGGAACACTTCAGTCGATTAGAAATTTAGTTCCAACTTGTAATGGAACGAGGTTTACAATCTCGAACTGCTTTGCGAATGTAGGAAATCTAATAACGGTGTGGCATCTGGGGGTCACACCGTTATTACACCACAACTTTCTCATCTTGTGAATGAAGAAATCACCGTAGAAAACTGCCCAAGGAGAATTTCCATTTTCATCCAATTGAAATAAATTTTTTAAACATGAATTTAATATGGATAAATTACACATATAAAAGTGGACAGCATGAAGACTTTGCTGCAAAGAAAACAAATTTTCGTCTTTGTGAAAATTTTATTGCAAAATTTGCCCTGAATGAAACTATTTTACACAAAATATATTCATATGAAAAAAGACGCACAATAACAGCGACGTTATTGAAGTTTTATTCTATACTACTATATATTTAGGTTATTATTATGTGCAGTAATATATGAAATATCTTCTGAAAGAAAAAGTTTGTATTACCTTTTAACATAATAATTCCATGAGAAGTCAATCCTTCAGATTGTATTTTCAGAAACCCCCAGAGTTTTTTCTTCAAATCTGTTTACTCCAAAAAAAGTTAAATCCGGTCACCCTATTCAAGAGTCCCCGAATCTTCTTTAAATTTGGTGGTGGGAGTGGCTCAGTTAGTAGCGTGCCAGGCTCGTAATCTGAAGTTCCAAGGTACTAGTCTCAGTTGGGCCAGCATCGAGATTTATCTCCGCAAAACTCCTCACTCTGCCCTCCTCAGTAGGGGACACCGATGGGCTTCAAAAGGCCATCGGTATCCCCTACTGAGGTGCCATCCATCTTCATTGGACATTAAGCCTAGCTCCGTGTTCAGGTAGCCATACCCTGCGCATGTTAAAAAAACACGCTGGATGGCCTACACTGTAGGCTACCATCTGTTTCCCAACAGCTGTCCAGTGAGTCCCCTCCCCCAACCTTCTCTCAGAGTTCAGAGTGCTTGTGATCTGTCCATGTTATCCCATTATGTACAAAACAACCCAACCCATTCTTAAAACCTGATCAACCAAATTTGGTTGATCCTTCAGGTCAAAGAAAAAATTTCGATCCACTGGTACTAGACAGCTAAAAATGGTTCCTAAGAATATTTCGGGTCCTACATTTAAGAAACATTACGAAATTCCCTATCCGACTGGTGCATTAAGGGCAGTGATGAAATTTTGATCTATGTATGCTACCAGCCTGAAAATTAGTGCCTAGAAATATTTCCTTTTCTTCATCTCAGAAACGTTATAAAATTTCTGACTTAACCCAGCCCTCTAGATCAGAGGTCAAATTTCTATCTTCCTGTGCTAGATAGATGGAAATTAGTGCATAGGGGTATTTTCGGTTGTACATATCAGAACGTTACAAAATTTTAGATTTAGCGTCGCGTTCAAGATCAAATAGAGGTCATGGTGACAGTGCTTATAATGAGAAAAACTGATAAAATCCAAATACTCTTCAACAATTGAATAATTTGCGATTTTATAGTTTTTTTTTTTAATTTCCTGAACTCTTCTTTTAGCATCCTGATAAAATATAATAATGTAAAACCTTGAATTTTCTAAGGACAGAGATATAGCCTTCTGAGCCAAAATATTCAGAAAATATAATTGGAAAACACGTTATTGATTTGCTTTTATAAAGCGCCGATCTGTAGTCAACAATATGCAGATTTTCGTTAGGTCCAACTGATCGCATAGATTTCTTTAAACAACGTTACTCTAGTAACTATTTAAAATTTGTCCTAGATGTTAATCTCAAAACTTTCTTAGAAGCTGCTCTAAATTTTATATAAAATTATATGCATACGATGTTGTTTTACAAACTAAATATATCATGTAAATAAATTAATATCTCCAATTAATACTTACATTTTTTTTTCTTTCCCATTCAGACAAAGAGACAGATCTCAGCAGACCGATGGATCACCAGTTGCCCTCTTCAATATGTTTATTCAGCGAGTTAGAGAACAGCTACATATCATTTTAGCCATGAGTCCTATTGGAGACGCATTTCGTAATCGTCTAAGAAAGTTCCCATCTCTTGTCAATTGTTGCACTATAGACTGGTTTCAGGTAAGATTTAGCGGATTTAATTATGGCTAATATCCGAGATATATCAAATACAGATCGATAATTTTAATGGAGTAAAGCTAATGATGTATAACTATCAGTCCAGATCTAGAAAAACAAAACGAGGTGGCGGAGGGGGAGAAACACAACCTATCCCAGGGCTTCTGCTATACACTGCTTTT
The DNA here is from genome assembly GCA_038380435.1 of Ryuthela nishihirai. Lineage (NCBI taxonomy): Eukaryota > Metazoa > Arthropoda > Arachnida > Araneae > Heptathelidae > Ryuthela > Ryuthela nishihirai. The sequence continues at coordinate 7,232,964 of JAWZYU010000021.1, forward strand.
ACCTCTGCGTCAGGTAATCGGGAAGTACTAGGGTGGCCCTCTCAGGATAAATCACAGTTGGTGGGTTGGATCTGCTAGGGTGAGTACCCTGCTCATATCCGGGCAACAGTTTGCGAGTTTCCCCACACTTTTACTAATTTTTTAGCTTTCTTTAATTTCCGAGGCCAGTTCGGTTCTTACATGTTTTTTTTATTCTTTCGCTTATATTATTTTGTGAGGACTTGAGGGGGTTTCTCACATTTCTCTTTTCCTTCTTTATTTAGTTTCGAGGGCTTGGCTCACTAGCTGTGTGGGTATAGTACTCGAGCAGCCCTAGCATCCGATTAGGCGTCCCCTTTTTGAACTCCATAGAGGGTGAGGATAACGAACACAAACACCACAAACACGCATAAACCAACCACGAAATCCATAAAGGAAATTCATCGGCCAGTGCCACCAAGAGGGTTCACCTCGAGCCTCCATCTTTTCTGTTATTTTCGTTGTCTTCGCTGTCGCCTCCGTGTCTGTCGTCGAGATTCCTGATCATCCATTCAACTGGTGATCAGGTAATTGGTGATGTCCCCTTTTTACATAAATAAAGGTCTGGAAGGTCTCATGGGAGCTCCGAAATCAGTCAATAGTCTAAAATCTGGTGACTTCCAGGTGGAAACTACGTGCTTGAAACATTCCGAGCTACTATTGAATGTTACAACAATTGGTGCGTGGCAGTCACCGTCAACCCACCAATTGCTGTAAAGATGCTGAATTCTTCCCACGGAGTGATCTACGAGTGGAGCCTTCTCAAGATATCTGACGAGGAAATCGTTTCAGAGTTGTCATCCCAGGGATCGAGAGCAGTCCACTGGGTTTCACAACGCCATATGATGGGAAATTAGTACCCACTCGGCGGATACTAATCCTCACTTTCAATACGCCACGCCTGCCGTAGTCCATCAAGGCAGGTACCTTCAGTATGAGATATGGCCGTACATTCCAAATCCTATGCATTGCTTTAAGTGCCAGAGGTATGACCATGCCTACACAGCTTGCCAGGCAAACCCACCTGTGTGTTGTGACAGCCAGGATCATTTTGATACTGACGGCACAGTAGAAAAGTCAAGCTGCATGAACTGCAGTGGCAAACATCTGGCGTACTCCCACAACTATCCAGAATGGCCGGAGGAAAATGCGGTACAACTCCTGAAAACGATTAACAACATCTAGTATCCAGAGGCGTGAAAGCTTGTTGTACCGCCTGCCCCACCTGGCAAGGTTTGCTCTGCCGATGCGATGATCGGAAAGCCCATGGTTGTAATGGCTTCCGTGGCGGTGCAGACCGCTATCAGCGTTCCACCTGCTGAATCTTTCTCGCCTGCAGCCACATACCTCCTTACACAGGCGAAGCCGACATTGGTGTCAGCATCAACCTCAATGCCGGTTTCTATTCCTGCATCTGTGCCTTCCTCTTCCACCTCTGGAAGACCGCCTCCATCATGACACCAAACATCTAGACCTTTCAAATCTAAAGGGCCCCCACTGGGGCCTAAGGAAAAAAAAACATCCTCCTCCTCATGCGATGGTCTCAGATTCATGTCTCTCGGACGACTCCAAGGACATGGACACAGACTGTCCTGTTTTTCTGAAACCGTCATTAGCGACGGTTAAAATAAATCGTAAGTCATATGCCTAATCTCCATACACCTGAGATGTGGACACTAATACAATGGAATTGTCGTGGATCCAAAGAAATATTGATGACATCAAGGACCTCCTCAGAACAATGTTTTTTTTTGGGGGGGGGGGGTTTAAGTGATATACAACTTTCCCCAACCTTGAAGCATTCAAGCACCCAGGGCAAAAGCCCGTTTCGTCCAGCCCCAGAGCCGAAAAATAAGAGACGGATAAAAGGCACATCTTCTATTTCCTGCAGAACCAGTTCTAACGTCATGTGAAATAAAGTCAGGAAGATGGGCGGGAACTACACGTCCTAATCATTATCGATCCTGGAGCACAATGGACAGGTAACTGATGATCCTCAAGCAACTGCCAATATTCTGGGGGAGTCATTCTCCTCTATCTCTTCTCCTTCTTCTTCATACTCCCCAGATTTTCTGGCCAAAGAGCAGGGCGGAACGATCTCTGCCATCTTTCCATTGGAATGGCCTGGAGCCCTACAACAAGCCATTCACAGCAGAGGAGCTTCACCTTGTTGTGCATTCTTCCCGTGCATCTGCTGTTGGACCAGACAATATCCATTATACCATGCTCCAACATCTCTCACTATCGAGTAAGGATCGGTTGCTCCGACTCTTTAACGATATTTTCATCGAGGAGCAGTTTCCGAACTCGTGGTTGGAGGCCATTGTCTTGGCCTTCCCGTAGCCAGGAAAAGATCCCAAGATTACTTCTAATTAATTTTCTTCATGCTTTCAACGTCACATTGCCTTGACGAGCTGTGTATGTAAAGTGTTCGAAAGAATGGTAAACGCTAGACTCATCTGGTATTTAAAAAATATTTCCACAACCTTCTTCCCAACACCCAGTGATGCTTTCACAGGCAACGGTCAACTCTTGACCATCTGAAATACCTTGAATCGGCTATCAGAAATTCATTTTTACGTAGAGAGCACTTAATATTAATTTTCTTTGACACTGAAAAAACATACATCACGGCTTGCAGATTCGGCATTCTTCATGACCTTCATAGCTTCGGCTTGAGAAGTCACATGCCGATATTCGATAACTCTTGACACTCTACCATCGAAATTTCAGATTTTGAATTCTCCTCAGTGGCGCACATGTAAACAAAGTAATGATAGTTGAATACATACAACTGCTTAAAAACGGCAAAAAAATAAAAATTACTAGCTTTATTTAGGTTCAAGTCACACGTTGTATATCAAGAATCAACGATGAATTCTGATAAAGTATATGTCCTCTTTTATACTTCGGCGGTCATCTTGCTCAGCGCCTCTGTACTTAGAAAGAGATCACTCTTAATTAACAATATTAGTTGAGACTGATAAGTATTGTACAGACTGAGAAATCATTCTTTTCTAAACAACTAGAAAAGAATCAAATTCTCAGTGTTATTTAATTCTTTCATAGCATCACCATGCGACTTTTAAGCTGTTGTGTCTTCGAGGATGGACATACGGTTAAAAATTATATTATTAACATCATTATATTTAGCATAATAATAATAATTCACAGAAATATTTGACTTCAGTTAATTGAGATCAAAAACTTGGCATGCTTTAAAAAAAGCTGTAACATGTTGACGAAATTTGCAGTTTTTTGCATCACTGAAATACTGCTCATTTATTTCCGAGTGTTTTATCACACTCTTGGCTTTCGCTAAGTAATTTTAATTCCAAAGCGTTCATTTCATTATAGACTATTAGCTAAATATAAGAGGACTTCAAACTACATAAGCAGATCGGAAATATTCGGCGTATATTTTTTTTGATTTGATTCAAATCACTTCTAAGGGATCATTTTTACACATTTCAACTATATATATCTTTCGATACTATACTGGAGGTGTTCTCATTTCGTGCTGGAAAACTTACTATAATCTTCTAAATGACCGTGATAATAGTCTACAGTTTGGAGCCAAATATCCCATCTTATTTGAAAAGGAACTGGTGCTTTGTTAAGTCTGTCTCCTTTTTCTTGAAGAAACATATTAAAACGAATTTTATGTGAAGGAAAAGTGATGAATTCACGTTTAACCGCTGCAACCAAAGCATTATGTTTTGAAATTTTTTATAATACCTCAATAACAAGATTTAGAAGATGAACATTACACATTCTTGAACTGCATTTAGAAAAACCAATTTAAGACTTTTATTCCCATGCTTTGAACATGTATCTAGCGTTGTTGGTAACATAAGCTGTGACAACAGAATGCATAATTTAAATTTGTTTATACATCGAAAAATTGCTACAGTGAGCAGAAATAATTTGGACAAATCCAACACTGAAGTCCATATTTTCTTAAAGCATTATTCCATTAACGAAAATCAAGTCATGTAGAGGGGATTTGTAGGAATTGTCTCACCCACCTGAGGATTGAATGTGGGGTGCAATATACAATTTGGTCATATAGAGAGTAGTTATTGAGGAAGAGTCAAGTTCATTAAAGAAAGTTTTCTCACATCAGTTTTTCAAAACATACGTTTTTATTCATTTCAGAAAAACAAGCACATGAAACACGTGGAAAATCGAAAATTTACCCAGACTGACTCTTCCCTTTTATGACTTATCAGGATTTTAACAATTTGAAATTTAAAATAATCTGATAAGTCACCTTATTATAGGGAAAAAAACCCATGAAAATTCCCAGAATCATGAAAAATATCGAAATTCCCAGAATTAGGATAAAGTATCGAAATTTACGGACATCTTTCAAAAACACTGTAATTCGTAGAAATTGTCGTGGAAATTCACGCCGCGAAAAACTTAGTCCTAATCATCATCAATGTGTGCTTTACAACTATTCGCTTAACTCGCTGCATGCTTTAATCTCAGTGATGCCCCTCTGCCTTATCCTTACCATCTTTCTGAGCTCCTCCAGCAACTCAATCAACTGGCTGCCATATCAACCATCTTCTGTTGAGCACTTTCATGTTTACATAATGACAATGGCTTGGCAGATGCTGCTGCGTAGTCAGCCAGGCCTGTGTGTTCGGCTCTCCACTGTCGGTTGCTGGACTTCTGGAAGTATTTTTCCCTCGAACTATGGGTAAAGTGGCAAGGATCATGGTTGTAACAGATAGATAACAAACTCTTTGAGATCAATCCTGTTATCAAACTTTGCATTCGTCTTCTTTGCAGGAATTGCAAGGAGTAAATCTACTTGCTCGGCTTCCCATAGGTTATGTTTTTTTAACACATTCTTTTCATTTTCAGGCAGACGACCTATTTGCGAATTCGGTGACACCACTTTATTAATTCTTCACATTTTAATTGTTTGTCACTTTTTTTTAGATCTTGTTTTCGAATTTTACTACATTTAATTGACTTTGTTGATACGTTATATTATGTTATTATTATTTGTCTTTTACGTTATAGTATTTTAACTGAATCTGATTTTAATCTACTGTTTTCATTTTATATATATATCTTGTCTTTTACACGGGACCTGTATTTTTATATCTATAGATATTGATTTTTATTGTTTCCGTTCTTTCTGTTCTATATTTTCTGTTATTTACACTAGCCGTTTACATCCATTGCTTATATATATATATCTTTCATATTGTAATCGTTGCTTTTTTTGTATCTGGCGTCTAACTTTGATAGTAGTTGCGATGAATATTATATTTTTTGCATGACTTCTTTGGCGCAATATAGCCTTAGTTGTTCTTGCTGCATAAAACCCCAAACAAGCACCATAATAAAGTATGAAAGCTACAGTGGGATAATAATAAAGTATGAAAGCTACAGTGGGATTCAAAGTATGAAGCTACAGTGGGATAGTGAATATGTATGCTCTTTACATTGCTACCATAAACAATGTTTGTCTGTGTCTATTATGCAGGTCAAAAAGATATGCAGTAAAAGAGAGATGTAAAAATATAACTTCGATAATTTAAAATAAATGTATAAAGATATAGTTTTGCCTATCTACAAGGCAAAAAATAGCATCCCAGGAACTAAGATTAAAATATTTCATCGTGATATTTTATTGAAAATAGCTTTCGAAACATTTTATGAGGTGTGTCTTGCTTCAATGGATCTGTTACTATTGGAATGTATTGCGCAGATGCTGTTGATTAAAAAAGCATAAATAAATTATTCATAAATATGACCAATTTTTAATTCAATTTTATCCATTTTCAGTCATGGCCTGATGATGCACTGCAAGCTGTTGCTACTCGATATCTGGAAGAAGTTGAACTTGATGATAAAGAACGAGAGGGCTGCATATTCATGTGCAAAAACTTTCATATCAGCACAGAAGTTCTATCAGAAAAATTCTATAATGAATTACAAAGGCATAATTATGTTACCCCCACCTCATTTCTGGAGCTAATTTCAACCTTTAAAAACCTTTTAGGAGCTAAACGCAGGTAAAAATTGTGTTTCATGTTTGTTATTAGTGATCAAACTGAACTGTATTTATCTAGAAATCCTAAATAGGTAAATTGACCTAGACTGGTATTATCTAATAAATTCCAACCTTAATGTTAATTAGTGAATAAAGCAGAAAATGCAATTAAACATCCAAGAGAATGTAGTTAAGCAAATATCCAAGAGAAGCCACATTCTGTCGAAATGGTCATGGAAACTTGAAAAAAAAAATGAAACGGAATATCAAAACAATCTCTTTTGGTCTGTTCCTCATGCTTTTTTCTAACAGCAATGTGTTATCATTAAATTCATGAGATTATTTAGAATTTTTTGCACAATTTTGTCGTAACTTTTATTATTATTTACACATAATATACCCCTTATCTTAACAGGTCATCTCTAAACTACAGTGGTTTCCACAAATTAAGGAACAAATGAAGAAAATGTAATATTGTAAATCTCTGAAGAAATAAATGCTCGAAAATCACGTATAATATATAAAATAGGACGCAAATTGAGGTATGATATGCAAATGAATGAATTTCGAAGCTATTTTCCAGTTCCCCTGCAAAGTGCAAGATGGAGTTGGCGAGATAACAGATTTGTTGGGATGTCTACCAGACTTCATTTATCGAAGGAAGTCTATTGGTAAGCTATAGGTCGGCTCGAGGTAATCTAAAGTCAAGCAGATGTTACCAGATGCTTAATGTGAATCGTTAAGTGGTGCATAGACTTTGGCAGAGATTTCAAAAAGGACAGAGCGCATCCAGACGATTCAGTAATGGATGACTCTTTGGGGTTATGGTCTTGGAGGAGTGGGATATCAACACCACATGTACTGTAATTGGACTCTGCAGCAGCGAGTGGAAGGCGATATCCGCTACCAAAGTGTGTTGAAGACCTAATGATGTATGCCTGTACACTACGCAGCCAGTGGTGCCATTGTACCTGATAGTGGTACGCATGTCTGCACTAGTTTAGACGAGTTAGTCTTGGAGGGACCGTCTAACCCAGTGTCTTTCAAACTGTGTGCCGCGAGAGATTTTCAAATTGACACTAGATATTCCAAAGATTTCATTTTGACTTGACTTGTGTTATCGACGTGCTTTAATATCGACGTGCTTTAATAAAAATCTTTCAGATTTTATCAACTGGAATCTTGTAAGTATTTATCAAGCTTTTTCCAAATTTTGGTATTTTTGATTATTTCAAGCCATAGAATGGAGAAATATTTAAAACAAACACCGAGTTATGAATTAAAGAAAGAGAGCAAATCTTCAAGTAAAACCAGGCTGATGACTTCAACAAAGCGCAAATATAATGACGATTATATAGAGTTTGCTTTTATTCTTTTGCAGGTGTGCCGCGGAAAAAAAATTAGATTCAGTGTGCCGCGGGAAAAAAATTAGATTCGGTGTGCCGCAGAGTAAAAAAAGTTTGCGAGACTCTGGTCTAACCTGTAAAGTGGTGCAGAGATTATGTCAACCGGTCTCATCAGCAATAACAATCTGTGCACTTCATGGATGAATCTATATTTTACCTCCATAGCGATTTGCGGCATCCATTGATATGTAGAAATCCTAGAACATGCTATCATGCCACAAATATCCGTTAACGGAACACCTATAGGGTCATGATTAGGGGAGAGATATTGTTGGGTGACCACACAGCTCTGCATGTTCTTTCAACAGGCTATGCCACCACTTGCAGGTACTGGGATGAAATATTTCACCCCTTCGTGCATCCATATGCAGGTGCAATGTGTGATACCTTCCCCCTACAGGATGATAATGCCTTCCCCTCCACGCCATTGTTTGGTGTCTTGGTGATCGCTACCAGACGAATAGCGCTATTAACCAGCTTGGCCAGCCCGGTATCGTGACCTAAATCTGATAGAACATTTGTGAAATTCTCTCGGAAGACTGGTTGGTCCCCTGAATTGTATATTTTTTAACTATTTATTTATTCAAACAGAAATAAATCCCTTCTGTTTACAGATGTCCCACTAAATTAACAACTTGTATGCATGAAAGAATAATACATTGACATAATATTTTGCGCTTTCTTTCTGTCTTCATCCGCAAATCTTAATACAATTACATCTTATTGATTTATTACACTATTCAACTGTTTCAGTTGAAAATTTCAACACTGAATAATATGCTGTCTTTACTAAATTTTTTTTTCATTTCGAATATTTCTTAATAACATTGTGATTTTATTGTGACCTTCAGCACTATATAATTTTTTTGCATATGTTAATTTTAATTTCCTAATTCAGGTTTAAAAATATATTTAATTTATGTTTAAATTCTATAAGAGAACTTTCTGCTAGCAATTCCTTTGGCAAGAGATTGAAATTACTTATGTATGGAATATTGTAGCCACTTGTACACTTTCCTTAGTCATTTGTAAAATTTGGCAGTTGAAAAAAAGAATCTTTTTATTTAAATCTTGTATTTTTACCATGTCGTACATTTATTTTATATGTGTTGTTTAAAAATTCCCTATAACTATGTTATATTAATATACACTATATTGAAAAAAGTGTCCGGACACTTCCATGTTAGGTGAATAGAAAGCCACTTTCAAAGCTTCCTAACACTGAAAATAAACCTTTTACACAAAAACTGTTATTGGCGATAAATTGTAGATGTCACTCAAATCTCTCTAAATATATTTTCCGCAATATTCGTTTAATATTTAAAGAATGAATGGAAGCTGAAACATTTATCTTCAACTTTTGACACTTGTGAAAAAATACTTCAGTAGATAAAACACAACTCTTGCAACAATTTGTTCACTAACATAAATTAAATATCTGAAGTTCCTATGACGATTTTATAAAATTTCACCAATTTGGAGGCAATGTGACAGTGTCAATTTTCAACAATCTTCGATCAATATTTAAAGAGTCGTTGAACCGGGAACATTTAACAGTAGACGACATTTTCATTTTGAGAGTTAGATGTATATGATCTTTAATGGGTATAATATTGTTGTTTTATTGAGGATTGAATACGTTATATTTATCTAATATTAGCAAATTTACCCGGCATTGCTAGGGTCTGAAGCTTTCTAAAATGTAGAGTAAATGGCACTTATCATTAGACTCGATCTCCTCTCCCTCCGATGGCCGTGATGGCTCAGTCGGTAGCTCGCCAGATACGTAATCTGTGGTTCCAACGTTCGAGTCCCAGCTGGGTCAGCTTTGAGATTTATCTCCGGAAAACTCCACGCACTACCCACGGTCAGTAGGGGACACCGATGGGCTTAGATAGGCCGCCGTGCGTCGGATGGGACATTAAGCTGTGGCTCCGTGTGCGGGAGAGCCATACCCCCTGCACTTTAAAGAACACTCTGGATGGCCTTGACTGGAGATTACCATCTGTCTCCCAATAAGTGTTCCAATATAATAATAATAATAATAATATCAGTCCCCAACCCCAACTCTCTATGAGCCCTCGGGGTCCTTGTGACCTGGCCAATTAGCCCATTGTGTGCAAAAAATTGCCGCTCAGAAGTAAAACAACCCAACCTACCCCTCCGAATAAAATTTTCTCCTTCTCTTTTAGGGAGAAAAGAAATGTACATAGTTCGAGGTACCCATTATCCTCCCCACGTCAGAAGTTCTAAACCAATAACCGGAATTCCTCGCTCAGATAATCGAACTTTTCAAATCACTTGGTACCTACCAGATTTCCTCGGATACAATTTGCCAGGCATATGTAACTTTATAGCAAGAAAAAATTAATTACATTATAAGGTGCATAAAAATATAAAAATACCCCCTCAAGCAGCTGTTTGCCACAGAGGTTGACAGGAGCCTGTCAATGAGTTTATCACGCAAAATCAGAAAGAAATTAGTTTGATGCATTGATTATTTCAAATTTAATGGTGGCAACATTTATTTTAAATGACCCAACTGTTAACGTTTAATCACGCGTAATCAGATGTTAGTTTAGTTTGATGTATTCCTTTTTTTAAATTTATTAGTGGCAACAGTAATTTTTTGAATAAATTTCTAGCGTTAATATTAAGTCTATGGGGATGCAAAGTTGGAGTCTCTCTCTCTTGTGGGGGCCGAGTGCATAAGCGAACAGACACACACACAAACAAATTTTCTTCTTTATTTATTAGATTTATTTAAGTTGATTGTACCATGTGTCATTATTACATAATTTAAGACGGACTCGCAAATTGCTGTATAAAACATGATACTTGTGTTACATAACATGACATAATACTCATAGTTTATTTAATTTCGACGAACAGAGTCGTAATGTGCCGCAGATTTTCTCGTTCCATCGGACTATACTGTCAAGATATTATCCTACATGTTTTATTGTATGTATTCTGTCAATCTTGATGGAGTGAAATTTTATAGCTCAGAAATCTTTTCCTTTTTTTTGCACCTTAATTTGTTTATCTTAATTATTGAATTATTGTTAATTTTAAAACCAGGTGAATCAGAAGTCATCCTTTTGGTTTTATTGCTATATACTGTATATGGAGTGTTTATTATAGTTTAAGCATCGTTTAATAATATTAGTCTTTTTGTATATGTTTTACCCCATATTCTTCCGATTTATTGATATTAACTAAAACTATGTCCTCGACATATAAAAACATGGAGATATTTAGTTTTAATTTTGTTAAGTCGTTTATGTAAATCGAAAACGAAAGCGGGCCTAGAATATGTTCTTTGAAGAACACCATATTTAACCTGACATCTTCCACTGTAGGTGTTGTTAATTTTAGTTGCTGCAAATCTATATAAAAGTAGCTTTGAAACCAATGTAGCGCGATGCCTCTAATTCCATAGTTTTCAAATATCTGTAAAAGAACTTCTTGATCCTAACCATCAAAGTCTTTTTGTAAGTCTAGGAACACTGCAACTTTCCTGTTACTTAGATTTAGTAGACTAAATCAGTAAATTTCATTAGCAATCTCACGGTAGTTTTCCCTTTTCAGAACCCATATTGATTTTTCACTGACAATGTTATATTTAGTAAGAAATATACATAATATATTGTAGACATATTTTTCCAATGTTTTATGAACAGAAAATGAAATAGCAATGGGTCTGTAATTAGTTATAAATTAATTTTGTTCTTCCTTTGAATTGTCGTATATTTTCAGTTTTAAGCTCCATAGGTATTGCACTAGTTGACATACTCACATTAACTATATCTCTTATGACATCAGATAATACCTCGATACTTTTTAATGCACTTGATACATATAGCATCCGAGAGATTTGTTATAAATTCTTTCATCATTCCCAACATTTGACCTATTTGCAGGAGGTAATACAAGTAGAGGTTTTAATTCTAATGTTATCGTTTGTTTCAAATTCAACATCAGGTCCTTTGTTGATTTCTACTATATGTAAAATTAACGAAAAATGTTCATTCTTAAATTAATTTCTAATTTTTAACAGCCGTCCTATGGAAAGTGTTTAGCTTATTTCTCTGCTAATCAAAGGGAACTGGGTTTGAGCCCTAGGTAGGGCATGGATTTTTCTGATTTTTGTGTTATTTTTCTACTGAGGTCCCGCCACCACACAGACCTACTGTGGCTTATAAACTAACAGGTACCTCCTGTCAGACAAGACCACAAGCAGTTTTTTGAGGGAGTATTTTATTTATTAAAAGTGGTAAATTTTTAGACATATTCTTAACGATAGTTTTGTCAATAAACTTTTTTTATCCTCTAAGTACTTTGCTTGATGGAATACTTCCCTCGTTTGTGGCGTATAATTTCTTTTTTAACGTTACTTGAGTATGCAAATTTTGTTTCTGATTTCTAACTTTGGCTGTAATTAAGTTGCATAAATGTTTATACTCATTTTCATAACTATCACTTTTTGTGTTAGTTTTATATTTAATTCAAGCGTTATCTCTATGTGCATTAAATTGGTAATATCCATTGTTATCCACTGTTTGGCAGCATTACGGTTATTTAGATGTTCTACGTATTTTTTTACATACTTTTATTTTTCTCAAAAATTTTATTGTATTTTTTTAAAATTATAACCATCGGTATTTTAGTTTGTGTTTGATGAGGTTTTCATATGCATAGACCATTCAGTTAAGATTATTTCCCTTTTGATATTTTTATGAGGGGCGTTTAAAAAGTTCGTGACATTCATCTGCAGAACAAAAACCATTGCAATTACCTCAACAGAATTTCTACTGTCCTTCAAAATACTCCCAGCATTACACAAAATTGCAGACGTCTACGCCAATTCTGGAAATGCTTGGTGGTTATCCTTTTGGAGAATACCCAGTAACTCTGGATGAACGCATTTTTCAAGGTCTTGCACCCTTTAAGCACATTTTTTCCCATCCAATAAAAAATCGCATGGTACAATATCGAGTTAATATGTATAATGGGTACCTGTTAGATTTTTTCTGCTCCAGATAGTCCGTAACTTGCCGGGTTTTGGGAGCACTCGCATTGTCATGAAGGAGAACCTTTGACATTCCTCTTATTGGACTCTGTTCCTTTATCTCCATAACCATTTTAGGTAAAATAATGTTGGTGTCGTATTCGCCATTTATAGTCATTTGTTTCAGATAAGGTGTCTACGGGTATCACTCCTTGGGAATTAAAAAAAAATTGTGAACATATTCTTTCTCGAGCGAAAGTCTTGTCGGTGGATTACGGGACGCAGTTCACCTTCCGCAACCTAAACATAGTTGTTGATCTTCCTGGGAGTTGTATAGTAAAACAACCACATCTCATCGCCTGTTTCAACGTCGGTTAACCGTTTGAGACTGCTAGGTTCAAACATTACCAGCATCTCCTTCCACAAGTCGATTCTAACCCTTTTTTGCTGTTCTGTCAGTTTGTGGGGTACCTATTTAGCACAGAGAGTTTCCATATAAACAGGCATGATCCCCCCCCCATACACTTGTGACAAATCGGCATGATTATTTTCGCGTTGTCCACAAGCTGTATCCCTGTAAAAAGTTAAAATCTTTCGCTCCTCTTTAGTAAGCTCCATAAGTAGGAGAATAATGAGAGTTCTAACTCAGAGACGATCAATGTTAATCTTATGGGATCCGCCTCCCATGTCTTTAGAGTGGAGGCGGAATATTTTCAGTCTTGTAGATCAGCGCTCTCGCTGCTTTAAGCTGAAGTCGCTTAATTCAACATCAGGTCGAGAGTTGCCGTGCAAAATACCCGCCCCCCCAACCAAGGATGTATTAAGCTGAAATTATGTTCAGTTATATTGAGAGTAATTATTGACATAAGACATTAATATCACCTTCTTATCAAAAACCCTCCAGGTCTTAGGAAATCCCTTAACGATCATCTTGGATGAAGTAAACAACTCTCGAAATAATTCTAAGTTCACGATTGCATCATCGCCCAAACCCATTGACAACTCTAATTCTGAAATTTACCTAAACTTTCGGCGGCATCATCCATTTACCTCGCATCGTCCCAACCGAAAGTCGTTGAAATATGACTCAATCAGTGATCGTATGAGTGGGTCATTTTGTTCAGCTCTATCTTTAACGTCAGTTTTCGTAAAGCACTGCAGTGCGTAAAAAACACTTTGAAAGTCCTTGGTCTCGAACGGGGGCACCTAACACTTATCTGTGCACAACGCGTCTCTCCACCACGCCATAGATACTATAGGGTTGAAATCTTTAAAGGTGGATGACCTAGATAAAAGTGAAGAAGGAATAAATTTTTAATAGACGGTTATGAATTTTTTTTTATTGCAGCATTTGTAAATCACTTACATTTTAACTTAGAAATATTTTATAACCTCTTCACAAAGAACCACATTTTATTCCCATACCTCAACTTCTTATCTCGCCACTCCTGTGTTTGCACAGAACCATGTCTTATTGACGGACGTCGCAATAAACGATTAGAGAAATAAATGTTTTGAAAAGTTCCAGTTGTCGAGCCACACTACTTGCTCTGAACGAGGTCGATTTTTTTATTACTCTCTTACTATGTTTACAAAATATATTCGTGATTGTATTGAAGAACTTCGATTTTTACATCGTATCTCACACTTCCTTCATGTCTCGCAAGGGAATACATTATATTGATAGACGTCAGAAGAAAATATTCTGGAAAAATATTATGATATGTACGTATTAAATGTTAATCGTATTATGTCTGTGAGAATTGCAGAGAAGTGATGTCGTGCTTAAAAAACGTGCAGTTTGAGGTCCAATACTAGTATCGAAGATTAAATGCACAAACTTGTTAGGTTTGAAAAGTCGGTCGATGGTGGAATGTAACATAAAATCCTGTGTCCACGTTAAAGTTAAATGGGACACGGAATGTTATAGGCTTTCATCTCTCTCTCCACTAACAGGTGGGACCTGTTAGTACATCTGTTAGGGGACCTGTTAGTACCTGTTAGTACCTGTTAGTACAGGGACCTGTTAGTACATCTCCAAATAATTCTTCTCCAATAAATTCCTAACTGGGTACTTCTCGAAATTTAACTAAATGGACCATTCCGCAAAGATATTTACCATGTTGCGTGCACAAACGTGATGGTCAGAAATATAACTACCTGAAAAATAAAAAAAGAATAAGTGTTAAAACATATCAGAAAGTGCAATGAAATGGAAGTAGCATAAATGAGAGTTCTGGCACAGTAAAAAGGTCTAGAGAGTTTTGTAAAAATCTATGGGAAAAGTTTCAGGAGATGAGATAAAAGTTTGTTTCATGTGGTTTTCTGTGAGAATATGTGTGAAAATCAGAAAAAACGAGTGTTTTTTAGCAGTTGAAAAACTAATTTAGCTTTTTTTAGGGGAGATCAGCATTTAAACTAATTTGTTTAAGCTAATTTTCAGAAAAACGTGGTTTGTGTGAAAGAGATAAAAAATGATGTGTTTTGTTGAGTTATCATACACTTCACTGGTTTATTGGACTGTTGGGTTGTAAAAGCCAGGTAAATCAGAGAATTCAACAAAGCCAGACAGTTTTGGGAAATTGGTTTGAAAAATATGACAAAATTAACAGTTAAAATGACGTTTTCGGGGGGTGAAATATGAAGACTCATGAGGCAATATACACCTCATTAGAGATTCATGGCTTTGGGAAAAATTTATTGATGCTCTAAAAACTTTGTACCATGACATCACATACACATTTGAAGTAAATGGACATTTCACAAACAAAATACCAGGGAATAAAGGTGTGAGGCAAGGCTGCCCTTTGTCGTCTCCACTGATATTTGTCATAGTCTTAAATAATTTCATCAGACTGATAGAAGCAGATACAAAGATTCAAGGAATCTCTTTATCGGGTACACATAACAGTTTAAAAGTATCAGTCTGAGATATCAGCCGCGACGTCCCGTAGCCGCATACCATCGGCAGCACAACGGAGGAGAGCTGCCGCAAGCTTCCGTACTTCGCTTCTGCATGTCGTCGGCAGGGTTTGCCATTCACGCTTTACAATTAAATCCATCTAAATAAATATACTTACCTTCAGGGGTGAAATTCAACATGGTTTCCAAATGTTTGAGTGCTTTTTAAATACTTCTTCCAGAAGAAAAATTTTTATTTGCAATAATTTTTACCTGTGAGTATTTTTCTTATCCAGAAAAATATTCTATTAATTTCGAGAATTTCGAAAAGATCTGAACACATATTTTATCACGAAATTCCTATTGGCTGACTGTGTTTATTGGTCACAGTGGAACTGTCTGTATTTATTCAATAGCATCCTGTACTTGCCTCGTGTTTAACCGTTTGACCTGATTTTACGAAACTGAACATGAACCAGCCAATAGGAATTTCGAGATAAAATATGTTCAAATATCATTACTAAATTCTTGAACTTAAGATAATATTCTTCTGGATAAGGGAAATTTTCACAGCCAAAAATTATTGCAAATAAAACCTTTTCTTCTGGAAGTAGTATATAAAAAGATTTTAAACATTTGGAAGTCATGTTGAGTTCTCCCCTAAAGGTTTTATTTAGATAGATTTAGCAGCAAAGCGGGAACAGAGGAGAGCTGCCGATTGCATGCGGCAAGGGAATACAGAAGGCCACGGTAGCGAAACGGAGGAGAGCTGCGGACACGGGATGCTGCAGTGTAACTGAGAATCCATTTTTGACTTCATCATGAGAGCTCCCCCACGGTATGCAGTCATTTCAACAGCGGTTTTTGAGTCATCCTTTTTTGGCGAGATTTCATCAGATATATATATATCGTGGAAGTTTTAAAGGTAATTGTTTCAATTATTATTTCTTTATGCGGTTCTGTTAATTTTTTTTTTAATTTACTAATTGAATCTGGTGAAAATGAGAACTGATGCCACTGTTCTACACCCCACCAGATCTGGTTGATGGGGTAGTGAGAACTAGTGGGGAATCGAAAGATTTAGACACCCAAAATGGGTATGCATTTTTGCGTTGTGTCTTTTAATCATTATATCACATTTACTCAGTCTAGATATGTAAGCAATAACTGTTGCTTCCAATCTCTGAATTCCTAGGTATTATACGTAGTACAATGAGTGAATTAAGTTAAACTCACAGTTGGCATTACAATAACACATTTATTAACACTCACTGATCAAAACAATTGCACAAAATCATCCAGTCCCATTTTCGGGACGAGCTCAACATTTACGCCCTTGGCGCGGCCCTTTTCAGCAAGGGGACCATTTTGTATAACAGATCAAGACAAAGTCTTTATCATAAAAAGTTCTAAATCCGAGTCCAAGATCCCAAGTGGGATAACGTGGCGGCAGTAAGTTTAATTTGCATGTGGAAATATAACACCAGAAAAAGTTTCGACCCTGAGCACTTTACCTTTTCTCACGTTGCAGTCTTTAAGATGAACATCATCACGAGGCCGCCTGGCCGGGGTTGAAACCTTGTCGCTTTTTGTGCACTACATACAGGAGATGACCACTGCCTTCGGGAGCTCAGACAAGAAGAAAAAAAGAAAGCTCCCACGTCCACTCTTCACCTTTCTCTCTCCAACTCATCGCGGCGACCTCTACCGGGGATCGCCGTGTTAGCCTACGCGGCGATTGCTGATTGGGTTGGACGGCCGAAGCAGGGTGGATGCACCCATCCCGTGGCCTTTGATGCTGACCGCGACTATCTAGTCGCGAACTTTCCATGCCGAAGGCGAAACGTGTCTTCTGCCGAAGCCGGCGTTATGGAATTTCACAGAACTAGAGTGCAGCCCAAGTTTTTGTGGCTGCCATGAAGACAGAAAGTTCGCAAACCTTCCAGCCCACAGTCGTGTCCACAGGATAACATCACTGTGGGCACGACACCACGTGTAAAAATTGCATTAGTTGAAAAAAAAACCGATGGTAGTAATATTTCTGTATTAAATTATGACCATAAAATGTTTTGCGAAAGTTGTTATGATCAGAATGAGTAACGTCCTTTCGAATCTTATTGGGCCTATGCAGACATGTTCTGTTGGAGGGGGGATTTCTCAAAATTTGAATATTATTTATGATGCAATTGACTATGTTAATTTAAAACGTAGCAAATGCTGCTTACTCTCTGTTGATCAAAATAAGGCTTTCGATAGAGTGTAAATTAAATCGGCCACCGGTGTATCACGCACACCTGCTTGTGGTGACACTGTGTGTAGGACATATCGATTTGTCGTTGGTGTAAACAGCCTATCTTGCATAATGTTTTCACATGTCCAGTGTGACAAATATTAATTATTGCTCGAAAAGCTAATTTTCTCATGAGATACGTTTCGTAAATCTAAACTGTTTTTTTTTTTTAAATAAACGTTCATTCGCAAACAAGAAATCCTGATATGGAAACAGTTTTTCTCTCAGTTTTCTTATACCTAATGTGCATTCCATATTCATCCAGATTTTTCGTTTCAGTTTTTATTTTGTTCTTCCCACTCTTTTGTTTATACAAAGCCCGTACATCGCATTACATTTTTGAGTTTAATAGAGTAAATGAAATTTATACTAAATTACAAAGTAATTATTCTGTGTTATTTACTACAAAAAATTAACAAATGGGCATGAATGGCAACATGTATATAGTATAATGTTATTTAAGTGCATAATAAGGGGAAGTTATGGTGTAAGACTTATATCAGTTTCATTATGCATCATTCGATTACGAATATTTTAGTCAGATTTAACTTTTTATTTACAGTCAGGTTATGAAACTGAAGAAAAGATATGAAGTTGGTCTTGAAGAATTGAAAACGGCATCATCACAGGTAGCTGTTATGCAACACAAACTTACTGAACTGCAGCCAACGTTAGAAGAGTCCAGTGCACGAGTAGAAAAAAGTATGAAAAAAGTGCAGGCTGAATCAGCTGCTGCAAGTGTAGTGGAAAAAGAAGTCAAAGCAGAAGAAGCAATTTCTAACGAAAAAGCTGCGGATGCCAAAGCAATTAAAGATGACTGTGATGCACAATTATCACAGGTTCTTCCCATTCTTAACCAAGCAATAACTGCTCTTAATACTTTGACAACAAATGTAAGTTGAATTTTATTTCAGAAATTATATTTGTTTGCTAAGTTATTAAATTTACTAAAATATCTCAGCGCATTGCAATGGCGTAGGATTAGGATCAATTGTTGGAATAAGCAAGACTATGAAAATCCACAGTTGACGCTATTAACAGATTTTACAGATGATTGGTTGATGTTTCTTTCGCACATTATCGGTCATTGGTCTGTTGACAGATACCTCATAGATTGTTGATCTATTACAGTGATGGCGAACTTATGACATGCGTGCCAAAGGTGACACGCGAGAAGATTTTTGTTGGAACGCCACAAGGAGGTGAAAAGAAATATAGGTCTTCGGCTAGTGTAGAGATTTGAAAAAAGTGGCCCTAACCATTCAATACATGCATATTTAGGGATGAATCATTGGTAGGAAGATGAAGACAATGTTGTTATAATTATTTACTTATTCATTTTTAATTTCAATAGTGCACCCATATGGTTAAAATGTCTGGTAAAATAACTGATTGCACATTGAACAGAAAGCTTTATCAAAAACAGACATGAAATCTATCATCTCTCACCTCTTCATTGATTTCCTTTAAAGCACTTCTCTGTATCATAAAATATAGTTTAGGTTTGGTTTACTGCTTCCCCTAAGAAATCCATTTTACTCTCTCTGCCAATGAAAATTCACTTCATTCTGATAACGGTGGCATAGGGTCAAGTTATGCTCTAAGCACAGTAATGGAAAGCAGTCTAAGAGTTTGTGCGTGTGATTGAATAATTTTGGTTTGGTAAATAAAAGTTTAATTTTTTTATTTTTCCCTTCTATAATGGCGAGTCTAACATTCCCATTATACAAAACAAAGTGATGTTCCCTAACCTTATTATTTAAATTCTTAATATTTTGTATCATTTTAATTTATATTTTATGATGAACGGATACATAACCTTAAAGGTTAATAATAATGAACAGCATTTTAAAATGTTTTGTTACCTTGGCACAGTAGCTAGAAAACATTCTCATATTTCTCTAATTTTTGGCACGCGAGCTCAAAAAAGGTTCGCCATCACTGACCATATATAAGAACCACAGAAACATCAACTACGCATTTCACAATCTCTTAAATCTAACAGTTGCTATTCACGCTTACACCACTGGTACATTAACATTATCGAAAAAAAGACAAGAGTTTTTCATTAACCATTATGTAGGTTAATAAAGCGCATATATTTATGTTATTAACCGCGGCATATATTAATAAAATGTATAAAACTCTATCATTAACCGGTTTGTACAATTCAGGTAGAGAGAGCTATTTCTACGCTATTCCAGAGGGTATCCGGAAATTTATATGACAACATCTGTTCGACGGAAATTTGTTCGAAACGGGAGTAGTAGCATAAATGAGAGTTCTGGCACAGTAAATGAGGCTCGAGAATTCTATGAAAATCCATGGGAAAAGTTATGGGGGATGAGGTAAAAAGTATGTTTCTTGTGATTTTTTGTGAAAATATGTGTGAAAATTATAAAAAAGGTGAAAAACTAATTTAAGTTTTTTTTTAAAGATGAGGTTTAAACTAATTTGTGAATTAGTTGAATTTTGTGAATTAGGTTGAAATGAGGTGTGTGTATATTAGATAAAAATGATGTGTTTTATTGAGTTATCATACACTTCACTGGATTATTCGGTTGTAAAAGCCATGTAAATCGGTGTTTCTTGTGGTTTTTTATGAAAATATGTGTGAAAATCAGAAAAAACCGAGGTGTTTCATGTGAAAAAAGTAATTTAATTTTTTTGTGGAAGACTAGAGACCTAAGAAGGGAGATTTAAACTAATTTGTTTAACTAATTTTCAGAAAAATGAGGTGTGTGTGAAAGAGATAAAAATGATGTGGTTTGTTGAGTTATACATTTCACTGGATTATTCGGTTGTAAAAAGCCGGTTCGACAAAGACAGACAGTTTTGAGAAATTTGTTTGAAACATATAAAAAATCAACAGCTAAAATGACGTTTTCGGTGGGGGTCTGATGAAAAGACAGACTTTGAATGTATGAATTTTCTTTTTAAAAATGGGAGGGTAATAGATGAAAAAAATTTTGAAGTGAAAAGTGATTTAGGTTAATTTTTTAAAATAATTAGAAAGAATCTGAAGTGAAAAGTGATGTAGGTTAGAATAATTTTGAGAATGTATGAAGTTTGTAAAGAGAGAGAAGAGTTTTATGTTATCGTGCTAAACGGAAATCAGTCTCGATCTCCTCAAAAGAACAAGGGGCTCGAGATTTAGCTTCATTGAAGTAAATCTCTTATGGTTCGCGAAGTTGTTCGGTTCGATGGACGGCCTCCTCCCCTTTTTCCCTCTCTTCCTCTCTCTCTGTCACCTCCTTCCCTCTGCTCTCTCTTCCTCTCTCTCTGTCACCTCCTTCCATCTGCTCTCTCTTCCTCTCTCTGCCCCCTCCTCCCTCTCTTCCTCTCTCTCTCTCTGTCCCCTCTGCTACTCTCTTCCTCTTTCTTCCCCCTCCTCCCCTCTCTTCCTCTCTCTCTGTCCCCTCCTCCCCTCTGCTCTCTCTTTCTCTCTCTGCCCCCTCCTCCCCTCTGTTCTCTCTTCCTCTCTCTGCCCCCTCCTCCCCTCTGTCCCCTCCTCCACTCTGCTCTCTCTTCCTCTCTCTGCCACCTCCTCCCCTCTGTTCTCTCTTCCTCTCTCTGCCCCCTCCTCCCCTCTGTCCTCTCGTCTTCCTCGATCGAGCACAAACAAATCCTCCAGTTGTTATACGAGACACAACTGGAACCGGAGTCCCTGATTATGACAGCTGCTAGCACCCCCCCCCCACACACACACACACATGGGTCGAGCGATACCATAGTTACTGCAATCAACTACAGGTACCATGTTCCTAGCTGGCCAGCAGAAACCAACTAACATCCCCCCCAGATCCTTCCCAAAGAGCTTTAAGTAATGAGCAGTCTCATTCAATAGCAAGGGAAGCGATACTAACGATACTAACAGTAATGAGCAGTCTCATTCAATAGCAAGGGAAAGAATACTAACGTTTAAAGCTAATTGTCTTATATACCATACTTGGCAGCAACTCATATTCCAGCGGTGGGTAAAGAAACAAAATTAAAAATTAAATAGTATTATGAACTTTAATTGAAATCTAAAATAATAAGTTTTTGTAGCAGTGTTTTGGATATCTAGCTGCAAAAAAATTAAACCAGAGCAATTAAATTATTTGCAATATTGATCAGTATTTAAAATAACATTGATCCTATACAGACGACAGTGGCAACAGTACTTGGAACATCCCAAAGCGTGATTAGCAGACGGTGGTATCGCTTACAAGAGACTGGCACAGTACGAAGAAGACGAGGGCAGGGTCGCCCATCTGCCACAACAGCAAGAGATGACCGCTACTTGACCTTATTGGCAAGAAGGAACAGGCGCAGCAATGCAACAGAGCTGCGGGGACAGTTTCTTGCTGCCACTAGACGACGGATATGCACTTAGACCATACGAAATCGGCTTCATCGTGTTGGACAGCATGCCCGGCGACCAATGGTGTGCATTCCGTTATCTGCTGAACACCGTAGAACCTGTAGAAAGTGGGCTGATGAGCATCGTCATTGGACCTGTGATGAGTGATCAACTGTCCTCTTCTCTGATGAGTCACGGTTCAGTCTGCATCCTGACAATCATTGTGTCCTGATCTGGCGTGAACGAGGAACATGGGAGAATCCACGTTTCATGGAAAAAGGGAATCCTTCGCTGGTGGTGGAATCATTGGTGGTCGTACCGACCTCCACGTCATTAGAAACGGATCGCTGACTGCTGTAGGATATCGAGAAGAGGTCCTGCACCCTATAGTGGTACCCTATGCTGGAGCAGTTGGAAACAACTTTCTTTTCATGGACGATAATGCAAGGCCCCACCGTGTGCATCTCGTCAACAACATGCTTCAAGAGGCAGGACGCGAATGCATGGACTGGCCTTCAAGTTCTCCAGACCTGAATCCCATTGAACATGCTTGGCATGCACTGGGAAGACGTCTGACAAACCGTTCAATGCCTCCCACAACACTTCTTGAGCTGGAAGTTGCCCTGGAGCAAGAGTGGCAGAGGATCCCACAAGAATTGCTGGACATTCTAATCCTGTCAATGACCCACCGCTGTCTGTGTGTTTTGGCAGTCTTGGGTGACCAAACACCCTACTGAACAGTTAATGTGTGGCATTCTCGTCCAGTTTGACATGATTCTGTTCACTCCCACCAATATGTCACTTGCTACTCAATCACGACAATTGAGTTTGCATCTCATTTGCATAATCGAGCGGCTTTCTTTGACTTGTTTTTTGCTTTTCTGATGTTCTTGTGTGATAAAAAGAATTCAAATGCTTCTTTTTTTAATCTCGCTTCATATTCGTTTTGAGGTGTCCCCTAGTTTTTGTGAGCAGTGTATATATATTTTGCCCTCAGTTATTCTTCACATTGTTTAGCTGCTTTTATATTCCCTTTCAGAAAAGTCAATGAATATGAATAGAATATTTCTGGCATTGCTTTTTCATGTGGGTGTATTTGTAGTAAAGCATGTGTAACTGTATTTACTATTCGACCTCCACTTAAATTTGTATCTAGTGTTATTGGTCTCTTATTTCCCATTATAACTGTACAGATCATCATGGTAATTTTTTCTGCACAAAATATAATTCTTCCAGTTATTTTAGTATTGCATAACTGAAGTAAGTGCAGTTGATCTTAGGTTAAAGTCGTCTGTAAATGGTTGCTAGGTAGTTACTGGAAGGAGAGCTCTGCACCAATCCCCTGTGATGATGCATAGAACCGGCCAGGCCTAGAACCTAATGTCCGACCCCTCCTTCTCGTGGTGCAGACGATTAGTACCTTTCAAAAGAGATACTCTCTTGTGGAAGTGAACGGAAGGGGAGGGCTGCCAGATTGTGTGGCCTACTGATCTGGGCAACTGTGGCTACTTTTCTTTTTTTTCCTATCCTGCTGAGGAGTGGTCAACCACACAGGGTCCTGGTGCTAACCATATAAACCCACTGGACTGGACAGATATATGGCTCTGAGCTTGATTATGGATCCTGATTTTGCTGCACTGGTGGGCTTCTGTGGAGGGAAAATCTTCCGCTGTGTTTTCTGTTTGTTTGTGGGTTGACAGCCCCAAGTTGAATAGATTCACAAGATATGTTTATCACCTGGTGGATAATCCTGAGCAGAGGTCATCGCAGGCACCTGAACTCTTTGCTTCTACTGGCATCGTCAAATTCTACGTTGGGGGAAGTCTACCAGTGTAGATGGCTTCACCCTTTAATGGTGGGGGAACGGGTCTTCGCCCCATGTCTGCGATTAGGGGGCTGTTAATATTGTCAGCATTCCCTCTCTCAAAAAACATAGTTTCTTTAAACATCCCACTAACTATTTTCTCTCCATAGGTAGTTGGAATGTGAGGACTCTGCACATAGCTTTTTCTCTTGATGTCCTCATACAAGAATTCCACCATTATAATTTAGATATTCTCGGCTTGCAAGAGACCAGATGGACAGATAAAGGTCAGATTCTTAAAAATAATCTTAAATTTCTCTTTTCAGGGAGGGACAGCAATAAGCATCACCAAGGCATGGGTCTGCTTCTCAGCAGACACGCTAGTGATGCTCTTTTAGGATATGAGTGCATTAATGAAAGGTTTCTTACAGCAAAATTTCAGACAAATGTTAAAGACTTGAATGTTATCTGCTGTTATGCCCCCACTGAGGATGCCGATGAGGATAATAAGGATAGGTTTTACGGAAGATTTCAGGATATTTTGAATTCTGTGAAAAAAGGAGATATTACCCTTTTTCTTGGTGACTTCAATGCCAAAGTTGGTACTGACTCTGACCTTTGGGGAGGGGGTTATAGGCCCTTTTGGTATTGGTAGCTGCAATGGCAATGGGCAACTTCTCCTACAGGTAAGTAAACTCAATGGTTTCAGAATAACTAACACTTATTACAAAGACCGTGACATACATAAGTTCACATGGGTTTCACCTGATGGGCTGCATAAGAATATGATAGATTATATATTAACAGCAAATGGGCTAGTTCTATTAGGAATACCAGGTCATAAGGGGAGCTGAAATTGGATCTGATCATTATCTTCTTAAACGTGTCTTGCAACTTAAACTTAAAAAGTGTTGTGCTAGGGTTAAAAATTTTACCTTTAATACTGAAGCTCTGAAAGACCCAGTTATAGCTAAAGCTTACCATGATAGCTTACTTAATCATTACGACAGTCATGGTTTGCCTACTACCGAAGTTGAGGAAGAATGGTACCATTTTAAACAGGCTTTTTTGGAAACTAACAGTACTCTTTTAGGGAAAAAGGAGCAGAGGAGACAGAATTATTTGAATGATAAAGCACTTCAGCTTATTTCAGAAAGAAATAACTGCAGGAATGTCCTTAATCAATACCCTACTATTCCTAATAGAAAGCATTACAGAGAGCTTAATAAAAGTGTAACGGATCAGTTAGCTGCTGATAAGAATCTTTGGCTTGATGGCTTGGCTGAGAAAGCCGAAGAAGCAGTTAGACAGCACAACATTAGAGAGCTGTACCAGATAGTTAATGTTTTGTGTGGTAGAAAACGGACAGGCATACAGGGATTGAAGGATAAACAAGGTAAGGTTATAGAAGGTGAGGATTCTGTCATGACTAGTTGGGCTGAGCATTTCAGTGATGTTCTAAACAATATGGGTAGTTCTACTCCCATTGTTTGCAATGATGATAGATGAATTGGTTGGTTTAATGTTGGCCCTATAACACAATCTGAAGTTATTTTGGCTATTTCTAAACTTAAACTTCATAAATCCCCCGGTATAGATACATTAGTACGGAAATTCTTAGTGCTGGGAATGTTTCTGTTATCACTTGGATGACGGAAATTTTGAATAAAGCATGGTTCCTAAGGATTTTACCAGAGCTATTATTATCCCTATTTCCAAAAAAGGTGATCGCAGTTTTTGTGATAACTATAGGGGTATCAGCCTACTCTCTGTTCCAGGGAAAATTTTTGCATGATTCTGCTTAATAGAATTAAGAATCTGGTTGACAGGCAATTGCGTGATGAGCAATGTGGATTCAGAAGTGGTAGGGGATGTGTAGATCAGATATTTTCACTTAGGCAGATTATTGAGAAATGTTTAGAGTTTCAGAAACCTTTGGTTGCTAGCTTTGTTGATTTGAAAAAGGCTTTCGACTCTGTTGATCGTCATAATTTGTGGTTGAGTGTGAAATCATATGGTATACCAGACAAGTTAGTTAACATTATGAAAGCTCTCTATAATAACACTGAGTCGAAGTGTGAGAGTTGGTAAGTCTTGTAGCAATTGGTTTAGCATTACTTCTGGTGTTCGACAATGGTGCATTTTGTCTCCTTTTCTCTTTAGTTTGGTTATTGGTTATGTTATGCAAAATTCACTTCAAGGGAAATATTTTGGCCTTAAGTGGGCTGGAGATACGAAAATGTCTGATTTAGATTATGCTGATGATTTAGCTCTTTTGGCAAATGATGTTGATGTGATGTACTATTTCATTCGAGCTGTTATGAAACTGGTACTAGAGTAGGTTTGGTTATAAATAGAGAGAAAACTAAAGTGATGAAAATTGGTCAGGCAAGCTGTGATTCAATTAAATGAATGGTTGCAGTCTTGAGCAGGTGTCACAGTTTAATTATCTTGGGAGCTATGTAACAGATACTGGTGATGTGCGGCATGAAATTAATAGACGGATATGGATTTTTGCCGGGACTTTTAAGAATCTATGGAGAGTGTGGAGAAATAGGCGTATACACTTAAAGACTAAAATTAGACTGTATAATAGTTTGGTTTTTTCTAGAGTTAGTTATGGTGGTGAAACCTGGACACTTTGTAAACATGATAACAGAAAACTAGATGCTTACGCAGTATCTTGGGCATTAGGTGGTTCAACCTTGTAATTAATGATGAGGTTAGGCAAAGGAGTCTGCAACCTCCTTTAAGCAGCATATTGTGCAGAGAGAGACTCCGTTGGTTTGGCCATGTTACCCGTATGAATAATTATAGATTGGCAAATAGAGTTATGAACAGTGTGCCTAAAGGCCTCAGAAAGAGGGGGAGACCTAGGATGCAGTGGGCAGACAATGTCAAACAACACCTTGTTAGAATTGGTGTGCAGTGGCCAGATGCAGCAGATGTAGCTCAGGACAGACTTGCTTGGAGAACTAATTTGCACGGTCTGGTTGGACCTCCGTAGCCCATGGCTGCTTGATGAGGATGATGATGATGATGATCCTATAGGAGAGAGGAGGAGGATGGAAGGTTAATTCTATGCAATTTGCAAAAGTTGAAATAACTTTTGATCTAATTATGCTACAGAGCTCATTCGGGAAGTATTATATGTTTAACGTATTGGAAGCAGTCTCGACCACTTAATTTTTGTTTTCTGGTTTCGACACTTTAAGAATTTATCGAATTGATCTTGTTTTCAATTTTAATAGTTGGGATTTACCAAGTTCTATAATCTTACGAAAGAATAATCGGTCTGAAACCGTTTTCTAACCGACAAAGTGGGTCGAACCCCTCTTTGCGGCTTCATAGTTCTGCTTCTAATAGATCTACACAACTCAAACTAATATCATTGTGTTGCATTCGGCAAATACTATACGTTAAATGTATTGGAAGCGGTCTCTACCCATTATTTTAAGTTTTGCAGGTTCGATACTTTTAGATTTTGTGTTACAATAACTTTTGTTCTATTCGAGCTAGAAGCTTGGGTTTAACATTGATAGTTATGATTTATCAAGTTCTCTAATGCGACGAAAAAATAATTAGTGTTGACCCAATAAAAAAATATATATATATATACGACTTGGGGCGGGGGTGGCTCAGTCGGTAGCGCGCCAGGCTCGTAATCTGTAGTTCCCAGGTTCGAGTCCCAGCTGGGTCAGCGTTGAGATTTGTCTCCGCAAAATTCCCCGCCCTGCCCACGGTCAGTAGGGGACACCGATGGGCTTGGAAAGGCCGCCGTCCGTCGGATGGGACGTTAAGCCGTGGCCCCGTGTGCGGGAGAGCCATACCCTGTGCACGTTAAAGAACACGCTGGATGGCCTTGACGGGAGGCTACCATCTGTCTCCCAACAGCTGTTCCAGTGGGTCCCCTCCCCCAACCTTCTCTGAGCCTTCGGGGTCCATGTGACCTGGCCATTTAGCCCATGGTGTGCAAAAAAGTGCCGCTCAGAGGTAAAACAACCCAACAACAAATATATACGACTTTAGCTAGATAAACTGCTGGGATATTTAATCCTTTGTCGCTTGTACAAAGTTGTTCTAAATAGTTTATTACTCTTAATTTTATTACAAAGGGTTTCAGACCATAGGATTTCACAATCGGTAGGAATCGAGACAACTGAAATTTGAAACTCTATGTCACCTCTTCTAATTGAGAGAGATAATAAGCACTGATTATTAGCATTTCTAAAGAATTACAAATTGGTACAGTTTTCAAAATGTTTTATTCGTACTTAATTTTTTTTTACAATTGTTTTCAGTTCAAAGTTTTGTAAATGGTATTGCCTGCTAGGACATCTCAGATAACACATCTCAGATTCTCTAATTTCCAAAAGCATAAGTTTGAATTCCATTGATATGACGTTTTGTATATATTCTTTGGATAAAGCAATTTTTTTAATTTGTATACATGTATATCATGTTGTTCCGATCGAAATTCCGTTTGTTGCGTATATACGATGTTTCCATCAAATAGACATTCCCGATAATCTTCGTGACTAAATTCATTTCTTACTCCGTTAGCTACTTTTTGGGGAATTGGAGCATCTATAGAATGCAATATTGGACGTAATGCAACAACCTCTTTGATTGAAAGAACTTTTAATTCGTCTTTAAATTTTCCTGGAACCATTTTATTTGATTCATTGTATAATGCATGGTTTGTGGGGTAATTTGAGAAATCAAAGTAGTCTGAGTTAAATTTCTCATATATGTCATCTGTCTGGATGTCGACGCAGAAGGAATAGGTATCGGTAAATAACAATTCTGTATTAAATTTTGGTTTCAGAAAATTGTAGAAGAAATTATACATGTGTAATTTACTCAACTTCAAAATCGTTACACCAATGTAATATGGTTTATCTAATATAATATTTTTCTTTTTCATGTGGAGAACTACGAAATTTTCTGCAAGTTTAACACAAGAAACGTACCTAGGATTTACAATTAATTTTTTAAGCTTTTCTTCGGTATTCACAATGTGGCATTTTATTCTCTTTCTCTTATTTTCTAAACATTTGCCATATATAGCATTGTTCATCAGTTTGAAAAAGTCCTTTTCAAGATTATTTATGGCTTTAATTCCTTTTGTTGTATTAAAATCTATGTAAGGTTTCAGCCATGGTTTTTGATCAAATTCCAAGATTCTATGCACCTGTTTCACCCTCAGTCCAAGTTCCACATAGAGTTTAAGTAACCTATAGTGAACGACATAATTTTGCTTGTCGAACAGATTTGGAATCAAGAATGACACATTACTATTAGAAAGTTTCAATTTTTCAGGAGCCAAGGGGAGATCATTGTGTAAATCGTGTAAATGTGCCGGATATTCTAAATCAACTTCGAAGAAATAACCCTTTTTGTTGTCGTCTGGAATATTAAACTGGTCAATATCATTTACCCATTTGAAATTACCAGTTGGAAGAGGTTGAGACATTGCCTAGCCATAATATAAATTGTTTGCATCAAAGTACATGATATAGTTTTGCGGTTTGCTTCTCTCATATGGATCTACTAAAGGATTGTTGGCCTGTGCAAACCTCTTAGACACTAAAGATATTCCTCCTCGCAGAGCTCTTTCTATGAAAAAATACATATCACCTTTTATAAGTTCCAGCTCAATTTCTGTTATTTTTAAACAGGCAGCATAGGATAAACCAGGAGAGCTAAAATAATGACAAGGATCGAGTTGGTAGTTATTCATACCCGAATTTCTGTAGTTTTCAAATATATCTCCTAGCAGTAATACATCAGTGATCATGTACAGATCGTGATATTCCCCGAAGGTAACAATAGAAAAGGCTTTCCACAAAATTTGAGCTCTTTCGTATTGTTCATTGTTTTGAAAATTCTCTTTGGATGGAAGTGACGTTTGCAAAAACTGAGCACTCTGTTGCAAGTACTCATATAGAAAACTTCCTTTGCTTTTCAAAAGTTCTTTCTGTGAGTCATTCAAATTATGTTGTCTGCAGTATTGACTTATGATGGAGAATTTTCCACATTTTTCGACAGTGAATTCAGTGAAGAACTGAGGAACATGAATGAATCAATAAATTTAATTTGACCGAATTTAATGGATATATATTTTTCTGTAGTTTGTGGAATACAAGGAATTTCTTCTTATTTTTAAATTTCCACAGATCTTCTACTATAAAGTGGCCATCAAAGCCTTTGAGAGTATGAAACAACACTGGTATTTCAAGTGAGCATTTGTATTGAAGATTACATTTGTTGTGAACAGTACCTCTGTATTTTCCAGTCAATTGTTCGTGGTCCCTTACTCTATCAGTTCCCAGAATTTTCACACAAATATTACAATATTTTTCTCCAGTAAAATTTTGCCAATCAAAATCAATCATCTTAACATTTCTTTTCTTCAAATCATTGATCAAAGTTTCGGCTTCGATCATTTCATTAAAAAATTGTTCTGTTACATTTTTCCCTTTGTACATTCTGGTTTTGATCAGTTTACCTTCCGGTCCAAATGTAATATATGCCAATCCTGACGGTACTAAATACTTAGTTCCCACCTTACGTGAAGTATTCTCAATTCTTCTACATTTCGAAAAGCATTCGAAGTCTGCATAAATTACATATGAGTGGTTCAAACCGTTTTCAATTGTATGGAATTTCGTACTATTTGTTTGGGGAAGCGTTGCAGTTTGTAAAGTGTTTGATTTGTATTATCTACGTGATTCTTTAATAAATCGTCGTGAGTGAAATTATGAAGACAGTATGGGCAGGGATAGGATTTACCATTATATCTTGAAAGGTATGCTATAACCCTACTAATATTTTTAATCCAACAATAGTGAGAATTACTGCCGTCTTTTAAAAGTAGAAGTTGTATGGGTTTTTAACACGATTCTGTAAAATATATAACGTATGCAAACCATCTTTCTCAGAATTGAAAACATTTATAGAAATATTATTTAAAGCCTCGAACTTCGGGATTTGATCGAGGGTTACTGGATAAGTCAATGAAGATGTGTCTGAGGCGTTTTCAAATATTTTATATTTTTCCACACGTTGCGGATTGTCTTTAGCAGGATGTAGAGCTGATAATATTGACCACAAGAAACATTTGTTGTCGTAGTTTTTAACATTCACTATTCCTTTTGTAGATTTCAAATGTTCTGTTAAATTTACGAAAGCAGATGCTCCGACTACATTATACTGAGACATTTGAATTTCCATAGAAATTATTTTGTCAAACACCCATCCACTTCCATCCACTTCCCTTTTGTATAAAACTTTCAAAGTCGTTATCCATTTTCTCATACGCATTTTTTAGTAATTCATTGAGATAGGTAGGCAAACTGATTATTTCGTTACATGTCGAAAAATGTGCATATATCTTTTTCTGTCCTTCAGGATCCGTTTGCTTTTTAAATTTTATTTGTAATATGAATCTAACTTTTAGAGGCTGACTGAGTTTCTTGCGAATTATATGTTTCCATTTATTTTTATTTTTCTCCAGGAAATTTTTTATGTCTTCTCTGACATTTATGTTATCAATTTTTTTATATGTGCCAAACGTTTTCCGAAAAGCACTGCTTTTATTTATATGATATTGATTCAGATGATGATTGTAATTGTCTTTTCTGTTAAAGCTGAAATTGCAAAATTCGCATTTTTCAAATGTGCGAGAAGTGCATGCAGGTTTCATATGACGGTTCATATTGGATTTGCGAATAGATATCCCACATTTGGTGCATTGAATAGTTGCGCTCATCTTTGAGTTAGCAGTTATACCCTCTTTATTATATATAGTAGCTAAAAATCATGGTCTAAAAATCATGGTCCGATAATGCCAAAAATTGATGTTTTTTTGCATAATCGGAAGTTGAAATAGATATGACTGTAATGTGTGTCCAAGAGTAAATTTCTAAACAATATCGATGTTATTGAACATAATCTTATGTTCCTTTTTGTCAATAATATCGTTTTTTAGCAAAATATCCAAAATATCGACAATTTCATTTACTTCTTCTGTACTGGTGTTTCCAGCTCGTTTATTGGCAACCAAGATAGATAATGTTTCGCATATGTTGCCCAAACTCTTGTATTATCCCGAACCAAACTGTTGACTTTCTATTACTGTGAACATCATTTTAATCGATTTTAAATATTTTCTAAGTGCCTCAATGTGATTTTCGATAATTCGATATTTCTCAGTAGTTCTACCATAGCGTTTGGTTCCTGTCACCCAGTTTCTGAAGATGCCCGATTGTTTGGTAAATCATATCTTTCAGCTCAGGAATGGGGTTTCTCGCCTGTAAGGTATCACTCGGAAGTTTTAGTTTATATTGGTTTAATATTTCATCTTGCAAGTTGGAATCTGGATTATAAACGA
This sequence comes from Ryuthela nishihirai, assembly GCA_038380435.1. NCBI lineage: Eukaryota > Metazoa > Arthropoda > Arachnida > Araneae > Heptathelidae > Ryuthela > Ryuthela nishihirai. The sequence goes on from JAWZYU010000021.1 coordinate 7,265,150, forward strand.
ACGTTTTTTCTGGCATCTCAGTGGGCTCTTCTGGCTCTAAAATTTTCACTACATCTTGTATGTTTTTCATGGTTTCTTCACGCACAGTTTCCAGACCTTTTAACCGTTCGACTACTGGCTTGTGAAATTCTTCGAGCGTTTCCTTAACTTGATCCTCTCCCATAATAGTGTCTTCAATTTTCGATTTTAGCTCGATTTTTTCGATTTTTTTTCGATTCAAGCTCGCGATTTCAAGATTTCATCTATAATTCTGTGTAATTGCTTAAGATCTTTCATTTTTGTTCATATATAATGAAGACATATACCCAGTAATGAAAGTCTGAAACAAGACCTCCAGGTACTTTTCTTCTTTCTTTTGAATCTGGATAGTGTTTAGCAAGTGAAACACTAATCTTGCTGCCCCTGTCAAATTTCTTGTTTACTGGAATAACAGAAAAAACTTCTGAAGTTGTGGTTTTACTACTTCAATGATTTTTTGATCGTCTAAGTTGATACTATAATTTATACTAAAAGAGGGATTTGTTGTGAAGCAGATTACCTTGCTTATATATCCATTAGAAATGCATAGATGGTAATTATCTTTGAAAATAGTTGGCGTTAGTAGGTCGAATTTTCTGTTTATCTGTATAATTGGATGAGACTGCAATATGTCTTTTTTCACTTCTTTATCACCAAAGGTAAGGCAAATTACAGTATTTTTATCAACGTATAGTTTCGTAGCAAAATCATTGTTTACAAATGGGGTGCCAACATTCGTAATTCGTTTTCCATTTGCATCGCCATTAAAACTGCTCCCACTTGATGCTAAAAGTCCATTTTCATTTCTCAATTCTCAATAGAGCATTGGATGGATTAGGATCTAACTTTGTCAAGCCATCAACGTAACTTTTTGTTGTCGCATTTCTGTTGTGCCTCGGTTCCCCGAGATTTCCTATTCTCTTATTGTTCGCATTAGAGACATTCTCGCCTGTTAATGCGCCTTTTTCCAAATATCCCATAGTTACAGCAGCAGAATCAGACTCGGCATCGGCGATATCAAGGTTTGTTTTTTTTTCTCCATTGAAACGATGCCCGTCGAATGCAATGCTTCGTGGAACGTAAACCCCATCTTTATTTCTCACTAATGTATTCATTGGACTGTTTTGAACAGTGGTCAAGTTGTCGACGTAGTGTTTCGTAGTGGCATTGGATGAATCGATCGGTTCTGCAAGATTTTTAATGCGTTTATTGCTTGCATCGTAATTATAATCGCCATTGCAAAGTGCTCTTTTTTCCAAAAATCGTTTTGTAACTACTCCAGAATCTGCATCCGGTTCAGTAACATTGATTATTTGTTTGTTTCTCGCATCGTAGCGATTGTTCCAAAAAATTAAAGAAGTATTATTAACGTATTGAATGGTAGCGACATCTCCATTTTCTATACGTCTGCCTATATTCGATATTCGTTTAGTATTTGCGACATAATTTCCCGTGTGATTCAGTGTTATAGACTCTTGTTGTATATATTGTTTTCTCACAGAGTCCGAACCGTCTTCGGGATTGGCTACATTTCTCAATTTTGTATTATTCATGTCGTAGTCCCATCTTTCGGAACCGGTCTCAGAGCTGATGACGCCAAACTTCAAGTAATTAGTCTTTATTTCCCAAAGTTTTTTCTATACTTGAGAGCATGTGCTTGGGTTTTTTATCGATTAATAAGAAATCGTGTGGTTTTGAAACTGCATAAAAATGTCTTTCCTGATTTCTGTTGCATGATCCATTCGTTTCTGCAACATTTCTCTCTTGTTCTGCATATTAAAGAATATAACGTAATTACACAGTAGTCGAATGTCTTTTGGAGTCGAAAAATAAGTCTGTGTCAGGTAAATCAATGATATGTTCTTTTTTCTTCCTATGACGAATAATTCTTCAATGAGTTTTTGATCTCTTTCCGTTACGAAATCGTCGAAAACAATTAAATTTTTCATGTCGGGATCCAGTTCGTTGACCTTGACGATATCTTCTTTACTGGAAGAGAAAGTTGCAATTGAGATTTTTGCGCCAAATGTTTTCTCCAAAATTTCGTGCAAATCGTCGAATATTTCTTGCATAAACTGATATTTCGGCTCGTTTAAATCTTCGGCATATAAAAATATTTTATTAGAGTAGAGATGTTTAAATATTAAGTTCAACGAAAGGTTCGTCTTCCCTGATCCCGATGGACCGCAGATTAAAAGTCTAAAAGGCCAGTGAGGTGCTAATACGTTTCTGTTCAAGAATTTCTCATCTTCTTCAAAGTCAAAATTTTGAATCTCCATTTGCTTTATTTAAAAGATCATCTTCTTTGATCCAGGAATTAAATGTATTATCATAACCAAACCATTTAACATAATACCTTTTTTTTATTTTTCTTTACTCTTAGTTTTCAGAATGGTTTCAACTTTATAAATGTCATCTTGCTTTTCGTATTTCACCGTTTCTTGGGTGTAAAAACTACAAATGATAGGTTCTCCTTTCAGATCCTTGATCTTATAGCTTATGGGATCTGTATTAAGAACTTGAGCATTTCCAAAAACTCTCTTCCGTAAAATTCGTCAGATAACCTTTTCTAAATGGTGTCTTGTACTTGGCGATTCTCACTCTGTCGCCAATTTTAAATTTTGGTGCTGTAATAGTTTTAATTCTTTTACCAAACAGATTAAAATACACAATATCTCTGTTTTTCTGCAAGCTTGCCTCTTTTGGGGTCATTCTTCTTGATCTGTTATAAGAAGTATTGTAATTCTTAACAAGTTTTGGTAGAACATCGATCCATTTTCTAGTGTTATTGGCAGTCAAATATTTCCACATTTTTGTATTTAGAGTCCTATTAAATCGTTCCACAATTTGAGCTTTAGTCTCATTTTCAGTGGTAAACCAATGGACACCTCGTTGGTTAAACAATGTTTGAGTTTCTTTATTGATAAACTCAGTTCCCTTATCCGTTTGTAATTTCAATGGCTTACGTTCTTTAAAAATTTCTACAAATGCTTTGGTAATCTCATTACCCGTTTTCTTTTTAATAGGTATTGCCGAGGCGAATTTGCTGAAAATATCAATCACGGTTAAAATGTAATTCGTGTGATTATTGTGAAATTTAAATTTTTCCATATCGATTAAACCACTCAGCCACTGGTCGTCTGCATTCGAAACATAAACCCGTCTGGTTTGGAATTTTTTTATAAATGGGTTTGTATAACGTGTACACATCTTGTTGTTGGAGAAATCTTTTTACTTCTTTTTCCGTCAGTCCAGTTTTGCGCATTAGATCTTTTATACCGGAAATTCCCTTTAATGGGTCATAGTAAACGGAAGAAAGCATCTTATTTCTTGCGTCCTAAACCGAACCGTTTCTTTGTTTTAATGATAGGTTTGATTATCGTCTTGAAATTCTTTCTCCTAAAGTTGAATTCTGAATTCCATCCAAATCATTTAATAATTCTTGGTCGGCTTCGTGTCTCTTTTTAGTTTCTGTAGATTTGCTGTAAGAAATGTCGTGCTTTTTGCATGCTTTATCCACACGGTTAATACCAGGATCTCTTCGCATTAACATTTTCTCCAGTTTCGTAAAAGGTCCACAATACTGGTAACCTGAAATGTGCATTTCGGGTGGATTAAACTTTTCTTGAATCCAGCTTACTACATCTCCACCTTTTATAAATTTTCCTTTCTGTTTCACAAATTTATACTTCATTTTTCCACACGTTCGACATATACCTCTTGTCATTACTCTTTTATTCTTTGATGTAACATACCCAAGTTATCCTGTAAAGTTTTCGTTTTACAGTTTACACAATACAAGCTTAATTTTATATATAAAATATAAGTACGTGATACTTATAAAATAAAGTGTTATGTATCACAGTTATCTGACAAGTTTAACGTCTGGACAAAGCAAAAATTAAAGAATGCATTCGTAAATAAGTATCATATAACTTTTTGTATTGATCCACAGAAGAAAGGTAACCATACTTTGAAACTGACAAAGAGAGAAATGATTAAACTGAAAAAAAATCTAAAACGCCAGTTCGACTTCGTTTCAGTAAAATTCAGCTAGATGGATTTCTGCCGTTTTTAATACCTGCACTCATAGCATTGGGAAAAGCAGCTGCAGTTGGAGCTGCGGGATATGCTGGTATTAAGCTTACACAAAAGGTTCTAGGAAAGGGGTTATACATTTCTGGAAAGCAGGGACTCTGTTGATCGTCAATTGGACATTGTTTTTTGGACTCTGTTGATCGTCATAACTTGTGGTTGATTGTAAGATCATATATGGTATACCAGACAAGTTAGTTAACATAATGAAAGTTCTCTATAATAACACTGAGTCTTGTGTTAGAGTTGGTAAGGTTTATAGCAATTGGTTTAGCGTTACTTCTGGTGTTCGATAAGGGTGCATTTTGTCTCCTTTTCTCTTTATTTTGGTTATTCATTACGTTATGACAAATTCAGTGCAAGGGAAAGATTTTGGCCTTAAATGGTCTGGAGATACTAAAATTTCTGATTTAGATTATGCTTATTTCTGATTTAGATTATGCTGATGATTTAGCCCTTTCGGCGAATGATGTTGATGAGATGAACTCTTTCATTCGAGCTGTTGATGAGACTGGTAGTAGAGTAGGTTTGGTTATAAACAGAGAGAAAATTAAGTTATGAACATTGGTCAGGCAGGCTGTGATTCAGTTAATCTGAATGGTTGCAGTCTTGAGCAGGTGTCACAATTTAATTATCTTGGGAGCTATGTAACAAATAATGGTGATGTGCGACATGAGATTAACAGAAGAATAGGGATTGCTGCTGGGACTTTTAAGAATCTATGGAGAGTGTGGAGAAATAGGCGTATACACCTAAAGACTAAAATGAGACTGTATAATAGTTTGGTTCTTTCTAGGGTTAGTTATGGTAGTGAAACTTGGAAACTTTGTAAACATGATAACAGGAAACTAGATACTTTTGATTCTAGATGCTTACGCAGTATCTTGGGCATCTCGCGACGCAGGAATGACCTTGGTAAAATATAGCTTATGCGCCACCTCCTTGGCTTCAATGGTGCTTTTCTCGTCACCTACTGCTACCCAATCAAATAGTGCAAGTCATTTTTGAAACAAAGCAAAAATCCTGACGCAATCGGTGTCAAAAATCAACTGCCGGCAGACTAGATAAAAATAGATTTTATAGCAATAATATACAGTCCACTAAGAACAGGACACTTCCTGCTTACAGTATATTGTGAGCTTCAGCAGTTACTTGCGACTTCATTCATTACAAACCGTAATACACTCAATATACCAAGAAGTAAAGGCTCTCCTATCTGAAACTTCAGCTGGCAAATAGAGTCCCCCACCAAACACTGTTGTACAGATGAAAACACACGCAACACTTCCTCACTTTCTCCTTCCTGTAGTCATTCCACTTCACATGACTGACTCTTTCTCCTTGTTGCACGTGACAGACATGATCACTGCATAAATACCACGATGACATTTTCCAGTCTACGTCGTTCACAGAACTTCACTTCTTAGGACTAAAACTAACTTAAGTCAGTTGCTTGCGATTGCAGCATCTGGAACTGTCGCTGATGTAAGAAAAGCTTATTTACGGCAACATTTCCGATGGGTGATAAGTTGTTTAGCCATGATATCGTTGGGTGATAAGTTGTTTAGCCATGACGGAAACGGTCGCCTGATATTGCTGGAAGGTCTTATGTCCTCCATGGATTATCAATATTGTTGCTGATCAAGTCCATCCTGCAATGTTGACTTTTTATAAACATTAAACAAATGCAAAAAAATGACATTGGGGGAAGTTAATGCATTGTTCTTTCTCAGATAGTCTTATTAGAATTCAAAACTACTAAATATGTTTCGTTGAGAATAGGATCTTTAGACTCAAATCCCTTCTCTGCTTCCTTTTTGTGCATCATATCTTTTCTCAGTTCTCACAGTCGTTCGTCGATCAGTAGTACATTGCAAAGAGATTTCTTTTTTATTATCGGAACTCATTGTTGATGGTCCCTTTAGAAAGGATATGAAATTGCTCATGTCAAGAAGTGCTGTGGATTCAAGTTTTTTGCTATACCTTCATCCTTATAACGTTTGTTATTGGCAGGATAAGTTGTCTGCATACAAATGTTCGAAGCATTTCCTACAGTGGATATTGCTTTGAAATCGTGCCACCGTTATCGTTCATCTCTACAGTCTCTGTGTTCTTCACGTTCAAATACACACACTGGCCACTGAATTAGAAACCTTTATGCAGATGTACGTAAACGTCACTTGCGCAGCGTATATGCAAAATACGTGGTTACGTGCATCACCACTGATCTAGGCAACTATTTAAGACTGACTCAGTAATCGTCAGTAGTGTTGATCACAATGGAAAAAACAAAGGATCTTTCGGGGTTCGATAAAGAACGTTTTGCGGGTGCCCATCTGACTGGAGCGACGATTTTATAAACAGCAGAGCTGATTATTTTCTCAAAAGGTGAGATATTTCGGGTTTTTAATCAGTAGAAAAATAATCCACATTGCTTGTCTAAGAGGCGTAAGTGTAGCTCGACGACAATCTGTCAGGAACGAGATCACCGTCATCTGAGAAGGCTTGTACTGAGAAACAGGACTTCCTGTGTGCAGCAATTGACCGAAACATTCAATGAAGACTGTTCTCGATACATATCCCAGCGAACTATGCGCAGGGAATTGAAGAGGATCGGTATTAGCAGTCGCATGCCTATATGGAACTACTGATTTCCGCGAAGAACTGGAAAGTTCGTTTACAATGGTGTCAAGAGCACCATGACTGGAAGACTGGAAAAAAAGTCATATGGTCCGACGAGTCGCGGTACACCTTGTTCTGTACCGACGGTAGGCAGAGAGTTTGGCGGGAGCCCCATGAAGCAATGGATCCAGCTTGCCTTGTAAATACAACTCAAAGTTCTGGAAGCAGTGTCATGGTGTGCGGCATGTTCTGTTGGTATGGAACGGATCCCCTGATATTGCCGGAAGGTCGAATGGCCTCCAAGGATTATCTGAACATTGTTGCGGATCAAGTCCATCCTGCAATATTGACTTTTTATCCAGCAAGTAATGTCTATTTCATGGACGACAATGCTATTGTCCATCGCGCAAGATGTGTTCAGCGAGCATGACAACGTTTTCCACCATCTTCCCTGGCCACCACAAAGCCCGGATCTGAACCTCATTGTGAATGTATGGGCCATGTTAGGAAAAAAGATACGGGAGCAAAGTCTTCTTCCGTTAAATGTGAGCCAGTTAAAGGACTGTCTGGTGAACGCCTGGTATGTTGGAGATGTAAAAGCACCTTGTGGAAATCTATGCCAAGTGTTTCCACAAGTGTGTCTCCAACACCTTGTGGAATCTATGCCAAGTCGCATACGTGCTGTAATTCGGGCTAAAGGAGGTCCAACTCGGTATTGAATAAAGGTTATGTCAAGCAATTTGGTGATTGTAATCTGGGAAGTCTTTTACCTGCTGAAACAATATAGCAAATACATGGCTTTAGATTAAAACATGTGCTTAATGGCCATTTTATTAGGAAAATTCTCATATTTTGTAAATAAAGAGTAAATATGAGCTCCAGAACTTCTGGAATAATAGTTTTATGAAACAGTGTGACCTAAGATAATTAAAAGAGTTCAATAAAAATCTATTCAAACTTGTATTATGATCATTATTCATTCAACATATAAAGAATAACGGAAGCTGGGATATTTAATAGCAACAAAAGCCTATCTTGAGGAATTTGTACAAAACTAAAGAATATTTAAAGAATTATATACATTTATTTTATTAAATGGCTTGGAATAATGCAATATTTAGTTTTGTTTAAATTTTGCAGTAAATTATTATGACTCTTACTGCTGTTGTTAAGTATTCACTCTTCCATAACTCTTTAGAAACTAAAGGAATATTGTTGAACACAGTTTTATTTTTCAAATTTGAAATTCAAATTTATTTCGAAAATAAAATACAATTCTTAATATTGAATAAATATAGTCATTAGCCGGGTGGGATGCGAATCCACGATATCCTAAGTAACATGACAGGTGCCTTGCCTGTCTGCCAAACAATCATCCTCTGTTGGTGTCTTTAAGCTTTATACCATAACTTTAGTCATTGTAAATATATCTTACTGTAATTGAAACCCTAGTCTAGAAGGCACTTTCCAGGTTAGTACACACGTCAAGAGGCATGTTATTATATTTTTAAGCCAACACGTCTTTAATTAAACGTAAGGAATCATGTTGAAATAATAGGAAATCACAGGTATGCACCTGTTGGTGATATATTGAATAAATATAGAGGAAAAATTGCTCACCCTGCCCTTGGTCAGAAAGAGGATACTGATGGGCTTGGAAAGACTACCGTCATGAGACGATCCCGCATGCAGGATAGCTATACCCTACATATTAAAGAACACGCAAGATACTCTAATGGAAGGCTACCATCTATTTCCTTATAACTATCTAGTGCGTCTCCTAACCTTCTCTGAGCCCATGGAGTCCTTGCGAACTGGCCATTTAGTCCACTGTGTACAAAAAGGTACCTCTCAGAGGTAAAACAACCCAACTGGCATTGTTGCTACTTCCAACTTATATGAATAGAAAGTAAGGTATATGTAAGTAAGGCTTTCAAATTATGTGAATAGAAACCAGGTAACAAGCCCATACCTGGTCTGTGGTTAGCAAAACTGACTACTAAACCACTGGGCATGTCTGTGTAGGTGTTTATATGTTGCATGAGAAACCAGGACAAGCCGAACAGAACGTCCAGGTTTTCTCCGTCCTTGTGTAGGTAAGTTCCTTCGTCCCTTTTTCAAAAAAAAAAGATAGTCGCAGTCAAAAATTGTAGCTATATAGAAAAAATGCAACTAACATTTTTACACATATATAATGATTGGTGGACGCATTTAAAAGTTTAGTACTCCGTATATTTTATAATTAATTTAAAACACTAATTTTGATATCAGATAAAAATAGTGTAGATTCCCTACAAGAAATCAATTGATTTTTATAGGTAATATAATATACGAATATTTAATATTTCATACCTATTAAATACCTTTAAATTTCATTAATATTTGCTCTCAAATTATGCTGTGCTAATCTGCTAATGATTCTGTAATTTATCTTGTGTCTTATACACCCTTGCTATGTGCAGAGCAGAGAGGGATGGACAGAGGGAGGAAATAACTCTTCTATAGGGTGCGTTGTGTTGGAAATAATTTGATCATTAGTGGATGTAATTCACTCAATGCTTAAACAGATTTCTATATTCTACTTTTCCATTTCTTTACCCACAGCAACAAATAGACTTGATATATTGGACAGACAATTAATTTTCTAAGTTAAGACATAACACAATTAAATGACCACCTGCATCCATACAACCGGACCGCTAAGTGGTTCAATTCTGCCGACTTCGGCAGCATCCAAGTTCATAAAATGGCAACAAATATTGTTGGCCGTAGCTAAGGATACAGAGATCGGTACTTTCATGTGCTGAGGAGGCAAGTTTGAGAGGAGACAGGAGGGACAGAAAGGCAATAAGACATATGCTGATCTGTGATCCTTCTGGGTCCACTGGTATACATACTTATGCAGATGGTATAACGAGGAGGATGCTCATATCATAGAAAGGGGAAAAAGTATTTGTATGCATAACTCTTCAGTTTCTTCACGGACATAGGCCAGGCGATGAAACTAAGAATCGAGAAAGGTGGGGAGGAGACGGCAATATGGCAGCCATGCCACTTGGAGGCTGTAGAAAAAAATGCCGAACCGTAGCGAAAGCTTAAGGCATGACACTGATAGCCGTTAATGCTTCATTCCATTTTTATTAGTTAATAATTTTTCGTTAAAAACATCTTAGACCTAACAATATTTAGCTATGTCTCCCGTTGTAGAACTGGAGCTAATTCCCACAAGCCTACTTTTTGTGTTACACTGTAAAGCCTGGTTTTAACTAGTATTCATATAACACGAATTTGGTCAAAGCATTGCTGTTTGTGTAGTGCACCCAAAGTTATTATTTATAGTTATAATAAAATATTGTTCCAGATTTTAAGCAATATTTATTAGATAGTACCCTGTGTAAGTGCGAAATAACCAAACAGATAATAAATCAACTTATTTAATAAATAAGGCTGTTAATTTGCAAGAAATAAGTAACACCTTAGTTATTATTCAGTATATACAAATAAACTAACCAAACTAATGTATAATTACTACTGACCAACTTTTAGTGACAAATACTTAAAGAATGCGGCATTCGAAAGTTTCATTACGAAGTTTTCTGTATAGCAAATTATAGAATCGACTCTTACAAAATACTTTTCGTACTACATACACGCTGTGTTTATCACGATCAACACTCGCGTAAACAGCCGAAGACTCTCCATTTTACACACACAAAAAAACAATCAGTACAAGCTGACACTCTTGCGCTGCGCGAAAACAAAATTATTTAGCAACTTTTTTTTTCTTCTAAAACTCTTTTCAAGTTAATATACTTTTTTTGAAATTGTCTCTTCGATTGCAAATGTGAACCATTTTCCAGCACATGTCATCTCGATACATTAATAACGCTTTTAATTGTTGTCGGTGAACATGCCGTTTCAATATAGCATCAAGTATTCGTTATCTTTATCGTGATATAATTTATTGTTTTCATGTCATCCCCCATCCTTATGTGTCTTAATAAGTCCCGGATCCAGAAAAAAAATAGGGGCGGATGCAAGAGACTGGATTTCGATTGCAGAGTAACATTTACCCTTCATTTTAGAGGTTTAAAAAATTTTGAAAAATGTTTTGGGTTGCTTTACCTCTGAGCGGCACTTTTTTTGCACACTGTGCTAAATTGTCAGGTTACATGGACCCCGGAAGGCAGAGAAGGTTGGGAGAACGGACTCACTGAATAGCTGTTAGGAGACAGGTGGTTCCTCTGATCAAGACCATTCAGCGTGTTCTTTAAGGTGCACAGGGTATGACTATCCAGCAAATAGGACACGGCTTGACGTCACATCCAGCAGACGGTGGACTTTCCAAGCCCAGTGGTGTCCCCTACTGACCAAGGGAAGGGTGAGGGTTTTGTGGAGATAATTCTCATTGATAACCCTGTCACGACTCGAATCTGGGAAATGCAGATTACGAGCCTGGCGCGTTACCGACTGAGACCCTGAAAAATGCGTGAAATGTGCAGAAGTTTAATAATTTTTAGCTTCCATTATCCTTATCGGCATTCTCAAGGGACAGATATAGCCCCTTGTCTTTTACCTTGTCTTCCACCCAAATCTGACCCTAATCTTAACATTTCATCTAGCTTTAATCAACTTCTTTTTAACTGGTTACATTACATATCAAAAATAATTTATATATGACGTTTTTAAAAATTCTGATTTAAATGCATATATATAAACCAAAGAATGCATCAACACAATTGTTCATTCTTTATACTTGCTTACAGGATATTTCGAATGTCAAAACAATGAAAAGCCCACCAGCAGGAGTTAAACTGGTAATGGAAGCTATTTGTATCCTGAAAGGAGTAAAACCTGATCGTTGTCCAGATCCATCTGGCAGTGGTATGTGTTATGTTTAAGTATTAATTTGACTATTATCTTATTTTTTTAAAATTATCATGATCGACAGTTTAAGACTGAACCTATATACTAATGTTATATATATAATAACTTGGGAAGCTTACCACCTGCAAAGAACTTGAAATGCGTGTCGAATTACAAAGATATGCGATGCTAGACCGTAAAGTAGACTATAGATTATTATTACTTGCACTATATATTATTATTATTATTTGTACTATATATTATTATTATTATTTGTACTACAGATTATTATTTATTAAATTAAGAAAGTTTTTTATTGATGACAAAGGAAGTTATTATACTTTGATTCAACTCTTAACATTCTCTGGGTTAAAGCATTGTGAGACAGTGTTACTGAAGAAGCATAGTGGAAAGAAATATGGTTACATATAGAAATTAATCTTGCACACTATTATCAGGATGATAGTCTGACATACGTTTTTGCATAGTTGGGTGTTATAGTCATAAACATGCTAACACTTTAGATATTTTAGTACTAAATGTTTTCCTTACATTCTCCGTGTTTCTTCCTCAATGTAACTGATTACGAGGGGCGTTCAAAAGGTTCTTGATATGCATGAATAAAAACCACTGCATTTTCCTCAACACAAATTTTACTGTCCTTCAAAGTACTCCCCTCTAGCATCCATACGCTTAATCACTAGAATGACGTAGATTCATAGGTCTAAGCCAATTCTGCAATACTTACTATTGTTCGACAATACTCTGAATGAATGCATTTTGCAAGGTCCTGAACCTTATAAAAGGCTTCCCAGCAAGTTCTTTTTTAATTTATGAGAAAAATCAAAACTCGCATGATCTAAGATAGGGTGCATATGCAGGATGGGGTAACTGTTTCATTTTTTTTTACCTTCCCCAGATTGGCCGTAACTTGCCGGGTTTTATGAGCACTGTCATTGTCATGAAGAAGGAGAAGCCTGTTGTTGAACGCTGTTTCTTCATCTCTTTAATTATTTTGGCAAAATAACGTTGATGTAGTATTGTCCAATTATAGTCATTTTCTCAGGTAAGGCGTCCACGGCTACCACACCTTGGGAATTCAAAAAATTGTGAACATCCTCTTCCTTGAGAGAAAGTCTTGTCGGGGGATTTGGGGTCATGGTTTATCTTCCTCAACCTAAACATATTTGTCGATCTTTCTTGGAATTGTATAGTACTAAAACCACCTCACATTCTCTGTGACAATATCTGTTAACCGTTTGGGTCCACTAGGTTCAAACATTGCCAGTATCTTGCACGAGTCGACTCCAGCCCTTTTTTGTTCTGTCAATTTGTGGGGTACCCATTTAGCACAGATCTTCGGAACTTTAAATGTTGATGAATAATTGTTTCCACATTGCCAATCGACACACTGATATCTAAACCAAATTCCTGATCGGTGATGTGTGGGTTTTATTAATGAATTCTTGAACAGCAGTGATGGTTCTTTTGTTCACGGTCTCCTTCAGTCTTCCTGCACGAGGGAGGTCTTTCAAGCTCCGCCGTCCTTCTCTATAATTGTGCAATCATCCCGTAATAGTGTGATATGAATAGGAATGATTCCCATACACTTGTGATAAATTGGCAAGTTTTTTTTGGCTTCGTTCGTAAGTTGCATCCTTGTGAAAATGTAAAATATTTCCCCTTTTAGTAGACTCCATAGGAAAAACGTAAAAGATATCTCAGACCGAACTTTATGCATTACCAGCGAAGAGAGAAATGATAATATGGCCTTTGTTTTTAACAAGCAATGACAAACTATCCTGCATATTCACCCGACATAGCACCGTGCGAGTTTGGTTGTTTTCAAAAATTAAAAATGAACTTGCTAGGTTGTATATTGTGCATTTTGTATAATGATAGTCCTCTGTTGCTACTGAAAGTTTGGTTCATGACATTTCGGGTGTTGCTACTCAAAGCTTTGTTGTAAAAGACATGTTAGAAAAAGATAAAAAAAATTCGATATCCAAAAATTGATGATGTCAAAACCAATTTTTGATGGCAGTCTGAAATCATCTGACTATTCTTTATTCCATGAGATATTGTTCAAATTTCTGGAAAAGCGGCTAGAAATCAAGGGGGAGAGAATGATTTCATTATATTCAGGGACTCTCTAGAGAAGCTCCTCAAAAGTGGAAACAAGGATTGCGGAAATAATGCTTCAGTTTCAGGAACTTTCTAGAGAATCTATAATGTCATTTCTGGACAGTTTTATCATTTTGTCGGACATTCTTGAAGTTCCTGGAAAGGGGGAGGAGACTTGTTAAAGGTAAGAGTGTTTCGTGGCATCTCTTGTGATCTGTTTAATCCTTTTCTAGGGATTCTTTGGTGCCACTACTTCCAATGGGAGTTGCTATTAATTCTCTTCCGGGGAACTTTCCACGCCCTGGGCGGTGCAAAAGTAACTCATTATTATTTTGTTTACCCTTTGCGCATTTCAAAATTTACATGTACCCCACATTTCATGTCATTCCATTTATGAATATGACATCATCGTTTAATTTTGTGGACCAATAAAACTGCAGTAAGAAATAAAATTTATTGTCCACGAACATATACAGGTACGGAAGGAAAATGATATCTTTTTGAATTTGTGTTAATCAATATAGGCTAATGATAACTCTATAATCCGAGTAAATCTAAAAGAAGACTCTCTACTTAGTGTGGCCGGTAGTTGCTCTACTTTTTCTTCTACAAATTAGAATAGATTTTATACATAAAGGTCTATTTAAATTTATTTCTTAATGTAATTTCATTGACTTCTTTAATGAATGGGTGAGTGCGTATCCCAAAATGTCATATATGAAAGTTTTTGTCTGATAGTTCAGAAAGATATATCATAATTTAACAAAGCAATTATTTGAAGTATTAGACTGAATTCTTGAAGGCGATTTAAAGAGGCAGAAAAATCGCTTGTCACTGAAAGTGGTAGCTAGACATACACTGGAAGGAGAGCTGTGTACAAATCCCCCCTGATGATGCACCCAATCAGCCGATCCTAGCACTTAATGTTCGACCCCGCCTTCTCATGATGGAATGGTTAGTATCTTTCAAAAGAGATATTCTCTTCTGGAAGAAAACGGAAGGGTAGGGCTGCCAGATTAGTTTGGCCTACTGCCCTGGTCATCTGTGGATACTTTTTCTTTTTTTCTGCCCTGGTCATATGTGGATACTTTTCCTTTTTTTCTGCCCTGTTGAGGAGTAGACAACTTTACAGGGTTCTGTCTATCTGTAAGTTAAAACATCCCCAGTGATGGATGAAATCACTACTGAAATGCTTAGAATAGCATTTTTGACCATGCGCTTGGAATGTGTTACACGACTGACTGTAATTTTGATGATTTTTTTACGATAAGGATATGTGGTTCCTAAAGATTTTATTAAAGCTACTATTATTATCTCTATTTAAAAAAAAAAGTGATGGTAGTTCTTCTGATAATTATAGGGAAATTAGTTTACTTTCTGTTCCATATAATTTTATTTGCATGATTATGCTTCACAGAATTAAGAATTTGATTTATGGACAACTGCATGCTGAACAGTGTGGATTCAGAACAGGTAGAGGATGTATAGATCAAATGTTTTGATTTAAGCAGATTCTGAGAAATGTTTACGTTTCAGAAACCTGTGGTTACTAGGTTTATAGATTCCAAATAAAGCTTTTGATTCTGTTGATTGTTATAATTTGTGGCTCTCTATAATAGCACTAAGTCAAGTGCGAGAGTTTGGTAAGTCTTCTAGCTATTGGTTTAGCAATGCTAGTGGAGTTAGCCAAGAGTGCATATTTGTCTTTTTTCTTTGGTTTGTTTATTGATTATGTTATGCGGAATTCTTTGCAAAGGAAAGATTTCGGCCACAAATGGTCTAAAGATTTCAAAATTTCTGATTTAGATTATGTATACGATTTGGCCTTGTTGCCTAATGATATTGGGTTGGGTTGGGTTGTTTTACCTCTGAGCGGCACTTTTTTGCACACCATGGGCTAAATGGCCAGGTCACATGGACCCCGAAGGCTCAGAGAAGGTTGGGGGAGGGGACCCACTGGAACAGCTGTTGGGAGACAGATGGTAGCCTCCCGTCAAGGCCATCCAGCGTGTTCTTTAACGTACACAGGGTATGGCTCTCCCGCACACGGGGCCACGGCTTAACGTCCCATCCGACGGACAGCGGCCTTTCCAAGCCCATTGGTGTCCCCTACTGACCGTGGCAGGGCGGGGAATTTTTGCGGAGATAAATCTCAACGCTGACTCAGCTGGGACTCGAACCTGGGAACTACAGATTACGAACCTGGCGCGCTACCGACTGAGCCACCCCCGCCCCTAACCTAATGATATTGATGAGATGAATTCTTTAATTAGGCTGTTGATGAGGCTGGTAATATAATAGGTTGGTGATAAACATAGAGAAAACTAGTGATGAAAATATGTCAAGCAGATGGTGCTTCAGTTGCTTTGAACGGTTCCACTCTTGAGCAGGTATCTCAGTTTAATTGTCTGGGAGCAATGTAACGGATACTGGTGATGACAGTGATGATGAAATAAATAGTGGTATAGGTATTACTGCTGTGACTTTTAAGAATCTATAGAGGGTGTGAAAAATAGGTGTATTCACCTAAAGTCTAAAGTTCTGCTTTATAATAGTTTTATCGTATCTATGGACCCTTTGTAAACATGTACCCTTTGCAAACAAGAACAGGAAAGTTGATGCTTTTGATTTTAGATTATTACGCAGTGTCTTCGGCATTAGGTGATTTTACTTTTTAAGTAATGATGAGGTTAGGAGAAGGACTGAGCAATCTCCTTTGATCAGCATATTATCGAAAGAGAGACTACACTGGCTTGGCTATGTTGCCCATATGCATAGCTGCAGATTGCTTTATAGGATTATGAATAGTGTGCCTAAAGCCAGCAGGAAAAAAGGGAGAGCTTAGAAGCGATGGTCAGACAATGTCATATAGGACCCTGCTGGAATTGGCCTACAGTGGTCAAATGGAGCATCTGTAGCTCAGAATAGACATGTCTGGATAACCAAATTACATAGTCTGGTAGGGCCTCTGTAACCCATGTCTGCATGAAAATTTTGTATGTATGTATGTATGTATGCATGCATGTATGCATATATTTATATATGCATCTATGTATGCATTAATGTATGTAAACCAAAGAGCCAAAACATTATGAACAGTTTGTCTTTATGCAAAACGAAGCGACTCCAGGTAAATGACGGCACGTGTGATGGTCATGAAACGGTATAAATAACACCTGATACTGAGCTCTATTAATCAATGTTATTCTTGTTCTTCAGATGGGAAAGGCAACGGACTTAAATGAGTTTGACAAAGGTCAAATTCTAATAGTCAGACGACTGGGTCAGAGCATTTTCGAGATGACATGGCTCGTTGGGTGCTAACAGGCAGACATCGCTAGTACCTTCAAAGAGTGGTCCGAGGAGGAAAATACCACGGACCACCAGCAAGGTGTGGGCTGATCAAGGTTCATCGATGTTAGAGCTGAGTGAAAACTATCCTGTACGGTATGTGCCAACAGAAGGGATACTGTAGCGCAACTCGCCCGTAAGTTCAATGCTGATGGCGAGAGTAATGTGTCACAACACACAGTACATCGAACCCTGCTGAAAACGGGGCTGTATAGCCGCAGGCCGATCCAATTTCCCATGGTAAACTCAGTTCACCATCGAAAGCACCTACAATCGGCACGTGACCATCAAAACTGGGTTGGGTTGGTTGTTTTACCTCTGAGCGGTACTTTTTTGCACACCATGGTTTAAATGGCCAGGTCACAAAGACCCCGAAGACTCAGAGAAAGTAGGGGGAGGGGACCCACTGGAACAGCTGTTGGGAGACAGATGGTAGCCTCCCGTCAAGGCCATCCAGTGTGTTCTTTAACGTGCACAGGGTATGGCTCTCCCGCACACGGGGCAACGGCTTAACAACCCATACGACGGACGGCGGCCTTTCCAAGTCCATCGGTGTCCCCTACTGACCATGGGTAGGGCGGGGAGTTTTGTGGAGATAAATCTCAATGCTGACCCAGTTGGGACTCGAACTTGGGAACTACAGATTACGAGCCTGGCGTGCTACCGACTGAGCCATCCCCGCCCACCATCAAAACTTAACCTTGAATGATTGGAAGAAGGTCGTCTGGTCTGATGAATCTCATTTCCTGTTGCACCAATTGGACATATATATCGTTTATTTGGGGAAGTGTTGGCACCAGGATATGCCGCGGGACGAAAACAAGTTGGTGGAGGAAGTGTAATGTTTTGGGCAGTGTTCTGCTGGGAAACCCTAGGTCAGTAATTCACGTGCGGGAAACTATGACGTCTACTTCTACATACATATCATTATATACCAGGTACATCCTTTCGTGGCAACAGTATATAACTCTAGTAGTGCCTTCTTTAAGCAGGATATGCGCCATGCCACACTGTCCGGATTGTTCGAGAATGGTTCGTGGAAGAAGAAGTCTTCCAGGTATTGCTCTTGCCCCCAAATTCCCTAGATATTGATCCAAGTCGAGCATCTGTGGTTTGTGTTGGAATAGCATATCCGATCTGCGGCGACTCAACCACGTAACGTAAAATAATTAAAGAATCTGATGATGACACATTGGTATCAGATGCCTTTAGAAATTTTGCAACGTCCATGTCTCGCCGGATAAGAGCTGTTTTGACGGCATGTGGAGGACCAACATCGTATTAGGCAGGTGGTTATAATGTTTTGGCTCTTTAGTGTTTGTATGTATGTATGTATTATGTATGTATGTGTGTGTATGAATAAATGAAAAATAGCTATTGCTTTTAGTTTTTTGTATCTTATATTAAAAATTTTACTTATGAAGTTTCCAAATACAGCTACTACTAGCTGTACGCTACAAGAGAGACCTTTGTAAGGGTCCCAGCATCTATAACTTCTAAACTAAGCACTTTATGAGAAAATATAAAAGATAAATTAAAGATCTCAATCAAATCTATCTAAATATCGAATTTCAATTTTGTTCGCTTTATATCTAAACAGTTATGAACTTTGAATATTTAACATCAACAGCGCATGTCTTGGGAAAATTGAAAATATCGAAAAATTATTTACATTAACTTTTCAGATATACATCTGTTGTATTTAAATGGCGTGAAATAATACATCTTATTCAAATTAAAATTAACTTATGCGTTAAATTCTAACGTTTGGCATTGCTGTTGTTAAATATTCAAACTTCCATAACTCTTTGTATACTAATGGAATATTGTTGAAAATCGATATTTATATTAGATTTGGTTGATATCTTAAATTTATCTTCCGTTACATTTTTTGATAAAACGCTTAGTTTAGAAATTATAGAGTTTCGAAGTTAGCTTCCACTTTATGACATGGAGAGAGGTGGTCATAATTCAGTGAGCACTCGGAGTGTATATATATATACACACACACACTGCCTTGTAGAGTCATGTTCATATTGTATATACGTCGATGTCATAGTTCTTATTGAAATGGGTTTTGAAGTACTGCTAGCGGTTATCTCTCTCAGCTCATGAACTGTGGCAGCTCTTTTGCCATGTGTCGTGCCCACATTTGTTTTAAAACGTGGACACGATTGTTGGCGCAGAAGGCCTCAAACACCGATATATAATCACTAGTGCCAACCTACCTTGCTTCCATTTTGGCATCGAACTCGACCAGAAAAGAATATCGCCAGCGGCACGGACCCATACAACGTGGTCAGGTGCTCCCCAGATGGCGGGTAATATACGCGACCGCCGAGGTAAACAATTCATGCCAGTGGGTCCGAAGATTCACACCTCACCCTACGCGAGCCAATAAGAAATGTCCTCGTGCGGACTCGGGTGACCTCTACCAGTAAGCCAACGAAGAACAAAACGGAGAGGACATAATTTCTAAGCCTTTTTTGACAAAAGTTTTCTCGTCTCTGAGCTGAAAGGAAGAAGTCGTGGCGAGTCGTCGCCGGTGAAGGAAAGGAGCCGATCCAGGCGTAAGCATGCTACCTGTAGAGGCGTACGAACCACAGGCAGCAGCGGACCGACGGATGATGCTTTCCCTTGCGATCAACCCGCAGCGAACGAGGTAAGAGGGTCAAAATCTGTTCTGGTCTGGCAATACTTTTCCCACATAATTTGTGTTCACTTATCGCCGTCGCGCAGCTCCCGCGTGAGCATAAAAGATTGTCTAGAATCCTTTCCTCTCTTGAGCATTGACTCAGACTGATGAACTAGAAATCGGCTTATCGCCTTCACTCTATAATATTCCCTTAAGATTAAAAGAAACCGCGTCTAATGCGCTCATCTGATTTGTTAAAAAGATTAGTAGACCAATGTGCAATTCGAAATGTGTAATTCGCCTAGATTTTAAATGTAAATAAATGTTGATATTTGGTATATACGACTATGCTTGATATTTTTCTTGTTTACTGATATATGTGTTCTTCGAAGTTAAAATTAGTCTCAGAGTCTGTCTCAGTTTGGCAGTAAGAAAAATATACGGCCACTAGTACGAACGGCTACCAAAGGATGGTCGCGACAATACGTACGGCCTCCCCCTTTTCACACGTGCAGTTCGCGCCAACAAACGCCCATTCCTATATGCCCGTGACTTTTTCTTTCGCATTTAGCACGATTGGCGAACGTTTCTTGAGACCTTCGCTATCCTCCATGTACTTAGTGTTCTCGATTGTTCTTCGTGATTTTGTACTGAGTCCCATCACTTCCATTATGGATGTTCTTGCCTATCACGTTCCAATCATGAGGCCCTTTCGAAGGCAGTCAAGCTCAGCCTTTTTATCAATGTCGCACTTGACTTTTCCATCATGCATTTTGGCTATTATAGGTTTTCGCAGTGACGTAGGTTGGATGAAATTTTGCGTTTCTTTCATGGTACCTTGCGCAAGAAACAGTGTTCATAATATTTTTTAATAATAATAATAATCTTTATTCATATTCTTGTTAGTTACAAAGAGGTTTAAACAAATGACGAAGCATCTGCTTATCTGCAGGAGAGGATTACATGAAAATACATAGATATAGTTTAAAACAATGTCATCGAATTATGTGAAGTTTCAGTGGTGTTGAATTTTTTAAACTAAATCAATATAAAAAAATACTAACACTAAACTACTACTAAACTACTTGATTTAGTGCCTAAACAGAAAATATTTAGTCTTATTTTTTATTTCTTAAATTTGTTTAATAAAATAATTTTCCTTGATAATTGATTGAGCACCTAAGGTACTGTATACGTCCTTGTATATTTCCCGTAATTGTTCAATACTTCTTGAAGTTGGAAATAGTTATTGGATTGTAACCTTGTGTTTTTCCCATGAAAGATTTTCGATTTAAATTGATTGTCAAAAATATTTTAAAGTGATTCTGTATTTATAAAGGTTGTGAAAAGAATTTGACTAGGTAGTGTGTCTATATCTCTGAACAAGTAAAGGTGCTGTGGATTAAATATTGATTTGTAAACATTTGTAGGGCATTAATTTGAACTGATCGTAGAAGTGATTTATTTGCAATTAATTGAATTAAAAAGTAAAAGTACACAACTGCTGACATCTTTTAATATTTTAAGCCAACAAACGTAACATAATCAATGCCTACAGTAAGTGACAAATAATGATAACAATCGTATGTTGTTGTTTGCTTTTTTGTTATATTTTCTATATAATAATAATAGCTTTATATACATATAGTTGTATAGGTGTAACAAAATTTTGGAATCATAAGCTTATTTTAACAAATGTTCAAACTATAATACGTGGAGTACTCAACTAGACGTTCATACATAAACGTTCAGAATCAGGAATTTTTATTTTTCACATTCTTTCAGAATATGTTCTTTCAGTGCTTGAGTTGTTCCCGGACGGTGGACATTCCTAATAGAATTCAAACGGACCCACAAGAAAAGTATAAAAAAGTCATGTTTTGTTATCTAGTAGCCATTCCACTGGTCAACAGTGACGATCTATTTTCTTATATATTGGCATGTAATTTGTGTAACGAGTAAACAAGGTAAAATATAGAGGTGTCCCAGCCAGCTGAAACCGGGAACGCTGTAACGTTGCAAGCGCCATATCGTCTAAGTAAGACTCCAAGATTTCATTCAACATTTCAACATGCTTTCCCATTTACAGTATCATCAAAAAAGTGTGGTCTGGGTAATGTACTGTGGTTTCCAAACCAGACCATTAATTTCGGCTCATTCTGAACATGTATATATATATATCTATCTTCCGTCCAATGAGGATTCTTATTCGACTAGTAACCAGAGTTATGGCAGATTACAATTCCTCTAAGATGAAAAACAACCTCATCACTAAACGTGATATTGGATGTGATGTTACTTCTTCGTTTGTCGGTCTATTGGGACCACTTAGGACGTCCCCTCGGTTCGATCGCTAGACGCGACGGGTGAAAGAGTCTTTCGGAACAAAAATCAAAGATTTTTATTACAACTGCACGGACTCAATACTGAGGCTCCTCCCCAATAAATTGGTTCAAACTTCAGCCTTTACTTTAAAATAACAAATATTTATTTAACCTTCCAAACATGCTTGATGGACGAGGACATATGCTCAATTACATAGATTACAACAACACCAGCTTACTACGCCTGTTCAGCTGTATTTACAGAGCCCAATGCCGCTATTACCAGTCGGCATTTCCCAGCTTTACAATTTCTCGTCTGCACGCTTTCGAAACTCGACCGACTCTGCTCTTCTCGTTGTTGCCAACCCTTTCTCTTTCTCTCTCTGCCTGACCATCTGGGGCGTCCGCGAGCAGTGGGGTGACCTCCGTCCCCTCTGGGCACTGTTACTTCAATTAACTTTCCAGATGCCGGGACAGAGGGCCTCCCACGTAGCATAAGCCTTGTTGGTGAAATCCAAAATAAATATACAAAGCCTGAACAAAAGAAAATCTAAAAAGGCCTCTAGCCTGACATTGGAATTGATGGATAATTGTAGTAATTGGGTGAGCTCTCATAGATCAACGCGAAAAATGGCAGGTTACAATTCCTCTTAGACGAAAAACAGCTGAATGTGAAGTTTTTGAACGCATGTGACCTGTAAATGTAGTACTTGTTTATCTATGCTGATACATTTGTGGTGTGATCAGTATCATCTTTTTTTTTATCCGCCACAATTTCAGTTGCACTAAATCGTTTCATTAACTTTGACAATGTTACTTGGTGAGGCATTGGCTTTCTCCGATGTTGGTGGTGGAATTCTCACAAGTGTCTCGCTGGCTTAAACTTAATGCTGTGTTGGGGCAATTCAGTTTTTCCTTGCATATTGTAATCCATTTTTGGAGGCTATATCTGGACTAAAAATAAAACCAACACTCAAGCTGTAATGTACAATTTTACACCTTATACAGTATACGTAATTGCGACGTAAACCTAAACTAATGAGGGTTGCATTTTGTAATCTAACCGTATACCCTTTTCACCTAGGGCAGGATGTAGGTGAATATGTTAGGCAGTTCTTTCGTTTAAAATTATTCAATATATTGAGCTTTGATGTATAGTACTTGAAAGCAAAACTAATGCTTTTCTAATGTCACTTTATTTGTACTTACAGGAAGAATGGTAGAAGATTTTTGGGGACCATCCAAAAGAATACTTGGAGATATGAAATTTTTAGATAGTTTAAAAGCATATGACAAGGTAATTATATCATTATATTTAAGCATTAAGTTTTTCTCACAAATTATTATTATTATTGTAACCGTAATATAAAATTTTTTAAAACATCACTAAGTAATAGTTTTCAATTCTTGAACTGTATCTCCCATTAAAAACTGCACAAAAATGTTAATAAACGAAAGAAACTATTCGTTTTGGGAAGTGGTCCTAATGAAAGTGGGGTCCAAAATCAAGTCAGAATGACCGGAACTCCATTCCAGTATAAAATTTTAGCCTCCGTTTTAGTGGTCTTTACTTAATTGGAGACGTTAACCTAAACTAATGAGGGTTGCATTTACTAACTAAGGTTTGCAATTTACGCCATCCCATCATCCTGGAAACTTCTTGATAATCATACGGAGAAACCCATATTACCCCATACTACAGCCATAATCAACCAGTCTACGAACCCACATCCGAAACATCTGGGTCTGAAATACACCAGTGCGTATGCACCGCCTTTGGACCGATATCAACTTCCACATGCCCCCGAACTGTAACCTTACACTTGAAGAAGCTCCTGCCGAAGAAGGAGCGAACTGGTCGTGCCACCCGTGCATACGACAGCCGTCAGAGGAAGAGGGGAACCAAAGGCAGACTTGATCACAACGCTAACGCATTGAAATCAACTCGGAGTAAGTGCTTCTTTCATCCCTCTGCAATGCATCCTTTGGACACTCTAAAAACACCAGCAGCTGCCGTATATACGTACTTTTGCATACAGCAATATAGTGAACATTTATGAAGTATTGAACCTCATGCTGTGTTTATAACGTTATTTTGTGGTTTGTGTGTGTCTGTGGCAGCATAACCCATTTGGAAATCAACGTTCACGCAATTTTCAGAGCATGTTTCTGGTTGTGGTCTGGATTGCAGTGGCAAATTTCAGGTCGAAAGTCCAAAAGGGGGGCTTGCTAGAAGCAAAAACATTTACCATGATATTCGTATGGGAAACGAGAATCGCTGTCAAATTTATTGCCATTTACTGCTTCCTAACTGTGAAAATAAAGAGTTAAAATAGCATTTAAATCTGCTGCCTTTGCCAGATTCCCTACATTTCCAAAGCCATTATTGAGGCGTTCCATTGTAGCTAGATACCTGATTTTCTAACCAAATATGGGGTCTGGCAGGAAGAACTTGCCTACGAAATTTGGGACCTTTCTGTAAAGTACGTGGGGAATAACAGAATGCCAAATTCTGACGAAATAAATTTCTCGCTCGTTTACCATGGGCTCTGAGAGCGCGCGCCGAG
Organism: Ryuthela nishihirai; assembly: GCA_038380435.1. NCBI lineage: Eukaryota > Metazoa > Arthropoda > Arachnida > Araneae > Heptathelidae > Ryuthela > Ryuthela nishihirai. The sequence continues at coordinate 7,289,752 of JAWZYU010000021.1, forward strand.
TTAGCAATGACCTTTGAAACACCGGGAAATTCTTCGTGTTAAAACTGTGTAAAATGTCAGGGAGGATTACTCACGTAATTAACCATTATGCAGGAAACAACAGAATATGCAGATTAAAAGCGAGAGACGAGCTGTCACAATTTGTATAGAAACGAAGCCATGGGCCAAGTGGGAACCTGATTTTTAAACCAATCACCTATTATCAGCTAGTGAATAATCCAAATCAGAGGTTATCGCATCTACCTCAACCCTTGATTTTAAGGAGCATCATCAAACCTGAAGTGGGAGAAATTCTACCAGTATGGGTGGCTTAAGGCTATAGTGGTGAGGGGAATAGGTGGTCTTAAACTCGTGTCTGTTGTTAGGGGCTGTTAGATATTGTCTGCACTACTAATCAAGAAACATTTTTTTTTAAATATATCCTATAAAATATATTTGCTGTCAACAGGTATATGGAGAGTAAGGACTCTTTATAGAGATTATTATGTTGATGTCTTTATACATGAATTCCAGCGTTATATATTTTGGGTTTGTAAGATACAGGTGGACAAATAAAGGTTAGATAATTAGAAATACTCTTATATTTCTCTTTTCTGGTAGGGAGAAGGGAATTAAAAGCACATGCAAGGCATGGTTTTGCTTCTTAGCAGACACACTAATGATGCCTCTTCTAGGATATAACTGCATTAATGATATGTTTCTTACAGCTAAATATAATACTAAATATAAATTAAAACTAAATGTAAAACATTTGTAATATGCAGCGGAACAAATAAGTAAATACTAATTTAACCATTATTTATAATTTGCAGTGTACATGTTTTATGTATCTAAAAATACACATTATTACCTATTTGCTTTCTTATTTTAGCACTTTTAACTTCCTTGACTTCGGGCTCTAATGATAACAAGATACCATAATTTAAATTGGCTCTATGTGATAGATATTAATTTATTGGTTTAAAATATGCAATTTCTGAGAATATTTCCACGCTTTTTTTTTCTTCGTTTAAATTTAGTTAACCTAAACTGGATATTGATATTTTCAGGATAACGTACCACCCAAATACATGAAAGTTATTAGGGAAAGATATTATGGCAATCCGGAGTTCGACCCAGAAAAAATAAAAACTGCCTCAAATGCTGCTGAAGGTCTTTGTAAGTGGGTATTAGCAATGGAGAATTATGACAGGTATGTTTTCGTTTAAAATTTTATCATTTAAGCTACTAAATTATAATTATATTCGGTTTTCATTGCAATAAATCCAATTGCACTGTATTTGAAAGGAAACTGTTTTGATAAGTAATTATCAAAACAATAATTTCTGTGCATATTAGATATTTGGAGTATAAATATTGTTTTTTTAAAAAATACAAGAGTTTCTAATTTGCATTTACCCTGCACTGAAAATATTCTGTTACATTTTAACACTATTTCACTAATGGAGAGGAATCCAAAGAAATGTTTAGATCGTGCATATCTGAGGTGTGTAAATGTTAAAAATGCATATGCATCATACTGAAAGTAGAACTGTGTATCAATCCCCTTTGATGAAGCACAGAACCAGCCAGGCTTAATACCTAAAGCCTGACCCCGCCTTCTCATCGTTCAGCCCGTTTGTAACTTTCAAAAGAGGTATTCTCTTGTGGAGAAGAACGGACGGAGAGGGATGCCAGATCAGTGTGGTCTATTGATGTGGACAACTGTTCGTACTTTTTTAATTTTTTTTCTATCCATCTGAGAAGTGGTTGTGAGGGTTCCAAATTAAAATCCCGAAAAATTTAAATTTCAGGTACAGGCGATACATTTGAACAAAAAAGTTCTTAAATTTAATTCTCAAATTACTCTATCACATTTTCACATGCCCCGAACGTGATTCTCCTAGTATATTATGCGATACTAAGTATTCCGCTGAAGAAAAGTATACCGAACAACAAAAATGTAATGTAAGAAAGAAATTTACTTTGGACTCATATGGCATTTTTTTTCATATGGCACTATTACGAGTTATCACCTAATAACAGTAAGCCACAGAAATCATCAAATATGAGAGATGCAAGATATCAGAGTACTAGAGATTCACTCTAACCATTCTAACAAGACAGATTGAAAAACACACAGCAGCCATGGTCTACGATATCCTACCATACTATAATTTTGTTCTCCAAACATGTCTGTCCACAGACATGTATTTCCACATCTGGATTTCGTCACTATGCACTAAATATAACAAGATCCTGTTTCACATTGTCTGCTAACTGCATCTTAGATATCCCCCTTTTTCTATGGCCTTTAGGCACATTCAAAACCCTATGTATTAATCTGTAATAATGTATGGTCAGTAAGGTCAAACCAACACAATCTCCCTCAGATATAATTGCAGACTCCTTAACCTAATCTCATCATTAATTACAAAGTCAAACCATCTAATGTTCAAAATAGAGCACAAGCATCTAGAATCAATATCAATAAAGGTTTCCTGTAATGGTGCTTAAGAAAAGTGCATTTCGCTACCATAACTATAGAGAGAACCAAACAAGTGTATAGCCTAATATTGGTTTTTAGGTGTATACTATTATTTTTGCACATTCTCCGTAGATTCCTAAAAGTCGCAGCAACAATCCCTATTCTTCTGGGTGTCTCACATCACCAGTATCTTTTACGTAGCTTCCAAGCTAATTAAACTGACATAATTTTTTCAAGGATTCAAATATTCAAAATAACAGAATCAAAATATGTCTCACCAATTTTCAACACTTTAGTTTTCTCTCTGTTTACAATTGCAACTACTCCACAACCAATCTCACCAGTAGCTCAAATTGAAAGAGTTTTCTAATCAACAATATTTGGCAAATGGACCAAATCATCAGCATAATACGGAAGACATTCAAAAAATTCTCTGTGGATTTGTACTCCTTACTCCCAAGTTACTACTTGGGGGAAAAAAGCTACGACTTGTTTGAAAGTTTCTCTAAACTTGCCATTGCATTTTAGAAACAAAGGCTGTATCATCATTTCTGTCTTTGCTGGTTGCATCAAAATTTCTTCTGGCAAACTGTGCATGTTGCTATGGAGTCTACTAAAGACAATGAAAGATTTTACTTTTTCACAAGGATGCAGCATGGGGATGACGCGAAAGAAGTTCATACCGACTGATCACAAGTATATGAGATTCATGCCTATTCATATGGCACTATTACGAGATGAATGCGCAAATATATATCGCAATAGTGTCATATGAACAGGCATGATCTCCATATATTTATCACAAGTGTATGGGATTTATGCCTGTTCATATGGCACTATTACGAGATGAATGCGCAAATATATATCGCAATAGTATCATATGAACAGGCATGATCTCCATATATTAATCACAAGTATATGGGGATCATGCCTGTTCATATGGCACTATTACGAGATGGATGCGCAAATTCAGAGAAGGAACCCAGAGCTCTGAAGACCTGCGTCTTACAGGAAGACCTAAGGAAGCTGTGAACGAGAGAACCATCGCTGCTGTTCGTGATCTCTTTAAGGAAAATCCACATATTACCTTGTGTCGATTTGCAGTCTACAAACAATTACTCGTCAGCATTTAAAGTTTGAAAAGATCTGTGCCAAATGGGACCCCACAAACTGTAGAACAGCAAAAGAGAGCTAGAGTCGACTCGTTGCAAGGAGATGCTGAATGTTTGAACCTAGTGGCTCCAAACGGTTAACATACATTGTCACAAGTGATAAGACGTGGTTTCATTACTATACAACTCCCAGAAAGATCGAACACTATATTTGGATTGCAGACGATGAACCGCATACCCAAATGCACCAAGACTTTCACGCAAGGACGAGAATACTCACAATTTGTTTTTAAATTCCCAATAAGTGGTAACTGTAAACTCCTTAACTGAAAAAAATGACTATAAATGACCAATAGCCGTCCCATGGCCGAGTGGTTAGTGCGCTTGGCTACTGATCTAAGGGACCTGGGTTCGAGCCCCGGGTAAGGCATGGCTGTTTGTGTCGTTTTTCTGCTGAGGGCCTGCCATTCTCACAGACCTTCTACTATGGCATAATAAACTGAGAGGCTCCTGTCTGACCTCTGTGGCAAGCAGCTGCTTGACGGGGTATTTATTTATTTATTATTATTATTTCGGACATTCAGTTAAAAATATTAAATAAATAGTTAAAAAAAATAATACCTCTTTTGATGAACGCAAATCATGTGGCGTCGATAACATACACGCCAAACATATAAAGGCATGCATGAATCAATTAACAGAATATATTGCTAAACTAATTAACTTAAGTATTACTTCTGGAAATATACCTTCCTCTTAAAAATTACAATACTGAGACCTATCTGTAAAAGTGGTGTTAAAAGTAATTATACAGATTATAGGCTATTGCTATCTTGTCCACCGTACACAAAATTTTAGAGAGGTACATCGATGACACTCTCCGTAGCTTTGTCTTAAAATACAACATTATTTCTAATAGGCAATATGGCTTCCAGAAGGGAAAAAGTACTACAACTCTACTGTCCAATTTTGCAGAATGTGTTAATAAAGCCTTGAACCACGGAGAAAAGGTTGCTGCTCTTTTTCTCGACTTTAGTAAAGCATTCGACACATTGGATCACAATACTTGTGATCCAATTGTACTAATTCTTTCAAAACTTGAAACTATGAAATTAGAGGGACAGCTCTTATGTGGTTCAAAAATTACCTAAGTAATAAGACTATTATAACCAAAATTGGAAATGCGTTAAGTAGCGAAAGAAAATTAAATGTTGAAGTTCCACAAGGATCTATTCTCGGACCCTTGTTGTTCCTCCTGTATATTAATGATATGACTAATTTAAAATTAAAAAGTAAATTTTTTATTTATGCTGATGATACTGTTATTTTAAACAGCAATCGCTACGTGGACGCGGCTATAAGAGAATTATAGGATGACTACAATTGCTTGGGGAGATGGCTAAATATTAATTTCATACATATAAATAAAGATAAATTTAAATGGATGATCTTCCACTTACCAGGTACTTTGAAAACATCAAACCACATAATTAAAACCCACAATATAAATTGCATATATAATCCGAAATTTATAAAAATATTTGTGATTGTCATAGCATTGAATTGGTGGATAATTTTAAGTACCTGGGTTTATATTTGGATTCAACCTTTCGATGGTCTACAAGGCAATTTGTGAATCTTTAATTAGGTATGGAATTACAATATGTGGAACAACTGGCATCACTAACCTAAAAAAAATTAAAAATTTCAATCATCTATAGCAATAAATATAATTCCATACAATCTTAGAGATAATTTTTCAAACGCAAGTGAAAGAATTTCTTTCCTAAATATTCTATCAGTCTAAAATCTCTATAGATATGGCATTATTCTGAACAACATTTTCAGTGACACATATAAAGTACAAATTACACATGGTAAGAATACCAGACTTCAGACGAATAATTATTTTCAAATCCCAAATTTTGTTAATAATTACGGTAAAAATCTTGAAGAGTGTAAAGCGCCGGAGATCTTTAACCAGTTACCAAGAGAAATCATATATTTAATTAATTTTAGTGAGATTATGTTAAAGGTTAAAAAACTATTTAAAGAGTGTCTGTTAATCTGTAATCCTGAGAAAACCTGTATCTATATGACTTTTGTGTTCTTTTTTACTATGTTCACTTATGTATGAAAACTGATGCTCATCAATATTTCCTGCAGATAAGCTATTAGCTTTGCGGGTCAAATGTATAAAATTTCTCTACATCTGTATTTTGTGAGATGACGATGAAGATGAATAAATATTATTATATAAAAAAAATATTATATATATATAAATTAAGGCGCTCCCATATCGAATCTATCATACTTAATGATTTATGGCAATAATCATGAGTTAGGGAGCTGCCCTGAGAACCAGTATTGAGAGAATCTCTTGGAGAGTAGTGGGGGAGGGGGGAGAAGTGATCACACTTCGGGGGAGTTGTTGGGTTGTTTTACTTCTGAGCGGCACTTTTTTGCACACCATGGGCTAAATGGCCAGGTCACAAGGACCCCAAAGGCTCAGAGAAGGTTGGGGGAGGGGACCCGCTGGAACAGCTGTTCGGAGTCAGATGATAGCCTCCCATCAAGGCCATACAGCGTGTTCTTTAACGTGCACAGGGTATGGCTCTCTCCTGCACACGGGGCCACGGCTTAATGTCCCATCCGACGGACGGCGGCCTTTCCAAGCGCCCATCGGTGTCCCCTACTTCGGGGGAGAAATATACCCATTGTTAGAGAGAAATCTACTCAATGCCTATATGGAGAGGTACGAAAGGATTACCAAGACTTTGACAGATGTGATTTGCGTGAAATCGCGGAACAAACTGTTGTGGAAAGAAAGGATAGCACTTGCGATTGTACAGTATGATGCTAATGTGCATTACAAGCGAGGAGTTCTCCATCAAAACGCCGATGTGCTCTCTTGGGTCGAGTATCTTATCAGGAAATTTAGATGGGATTCCTGAAGAGATGGGGAAGTAACACTGGGGGGGGGGGCAGGTGGCCAGATGATTGGTGAGAGGAGCTACTACAGCAGCATCAGTTGTCACAGTCCACCCTAACACAGCAGCTGCAAAGATCTTACAGTGTTCAGTGAAGAAGCTTCTTTTGACTTGCAGGGGTCAGGGTAAGCTCCTTCCCTCTGCTTTGAACTTGAAAATACACCTTTATTTGAAAACGCAGCGACTCTCGCATGTTCATTGATGAGTGCATAACTGAATTAAAAATAATACAATGAAAACGCTCGGTGTGATTACGAAGCTACAAGTGGACAACTGTGGCACGTGTTGTGATAAAATGCCAAAAAAAAAACATACTTCATCATATGCAGAATATTCAGCAGATGATGCCTGCCCTAAGTTGTAGTCTTGGGGTCGTGTAACAGGCAGTTGATCGTTAGATCCTCGAGTGCCAAGAAAATCGAGGTGTCTTGCTGCTGGATGTGGGAGGGTCCACAGAGGCTCATCTATATGTTCTCTTAACAGGAAGTTGGGACCAACGATGACCAGCACTATTGACACCTGTTTAGCAAAGCACTGCAGATGACTGAGTTCAAAAGTGAAGAATCAAGACTAAGTTCGAAGTCTTCGTCGTTGAGCTTCAGCATCGATAGGACAGACAGTTAGCCTCTGTCACTGAAAAGTTGGTGGTGGAGAATATAGAGAATATGGAGAGCCATATTGGTACAATAATTTTATCAATTGCTTTTATTTTATTTTATCTCGGCGCAACTCAGCTTCAGGTGAGTTGCCCTTCCCATGCCCTTCCCATCATTCCTTCTGGTGTTGCAGTTTCATTTATCATTCCTTTTGGGTGTTGCACAGTGTATATAAAATGCAAAGTTTGTTTGTCTGTCTGTGTGTTTGTTTGACATCTCCTCTATACGGCCAGAGCTAGGGGTCACGAAACTTCATGTACAGCTTTGTCTCACCATAATTTAATGCATTGGCAGGATTTCAACCCCACAAAATAAGGTCTCTCCCAAACGTTGGCCATAAAAAATCTGTCGATTGATAACTTGGCATATTGAAAACTTACTACTCCATTCATAACTTTCAACCTCCCATTAATAAAGCAGGTATGGCAGTGCCTCCAGAGATTGCGGACTCTTGTGGCGGATTCAGTCCCTGACCCACCATAGCTGGTCACCCGATCTTTAAACCCTACATAGCAGGAACTAACCACATCAAATTCAGAAACTTCTCGATCGAGCACATGTGGAATTTTTTTTTATTTTAATATTACATACTACTGGAACTTCGGTGAACTAGCACCTCCTACCCAAACAAAGTTTTGGACCATATGATAACATTTCATTTTTTTACAGCTGGATAGATTTCCAGTACTCTGTGACAGAATATATATATTTATGTTTATATTTTCACTTTTATAAATCTTGTAATTTCATTTTTATGATGATTTGTTTTTTTTCTTTTTCTCCTTTTTTTATAGATTTTATATAGGTAAACATTAAAAAAAGGGAGAAGGGAAGGGGGTTTTAGGTAATAATTTAACAAGAAAAATTGTTAGAGATAAAAACGAAAAAAAGTTATTTGTAAATCTTTAACAAGAAAATGCCAAGGTAAAGGAAGAGGCTCAAAGCCTACCAAGCAAGTTTGTGTCAGCAAAGAAAAGGAAAATAGCATTGAGGCAATTTTTTTGAGTTGTAGACGGAAGGGGTGGATAAGTAGAGTGGATAGTGTAAAGTCAGTGATGGATAATTGTTTCAATCTGGTAAATAAGGCCTCTCTTTCATTTGAGTATTTTGGGCAGTTTAGTAATACATGTTGGATTGTTTCAGGGGAAAACAGTAGAGCATTTATCTGTGTTTACGATGCTTATTTGATGTAGGTAATAGTTTAGCCCAACAAAGCCAATTCTTAGGCGATAAAAGGTTGAGGTTTGTTTTCTGGAAAATTTTGTTTTATTTATTGTGGTTATTTCAGGTTGTAGGAAAAATCTATGGGGACAGAAAATAGGACCATTTATCTGGAAGTGTTTTTTTAATGTTTAATGTTCAAATTTTTTGTTTTCATTTTTAAAGTTGACAAAAAAAGTGGTGAGTGGGGGTAATGGTACGAAGGGAGAGGCCTGTTTTGGTATAAATTCAGCCTATGAGTTACCTTCAATTCCACACAGTGGCTTGGAACCACAGTGTCCTTCAATTCCACAGTGGCTTTGGAGTGTGATAGAATTATGATTGTTAATGAAGTTTTGTGTTAAGATTTGGGTTGTTTTACCTCTGAGCGGCACTTTTTTGCACACCATAGGCTAAATGGCCAGGTCACATGGACCCCGAAGGCTCAGAGAAGGTTGGGGGAGGGGACCCACTGGAACAGCTGTTGGGAGACAGATGGTAGCCTCCCGTCAAGGCCATCCAGCGTGTTCTTTAACGTGCACAGGGTATGGCTCTCCCGCACATGGGGGCCACGGCTTAACGTCCCATCCGACGGACGGCGGCCTTTCCAAGCCCATCGGTGTCCCCTACTGACCGTGGGCAAGGCGGGGAATTTTGCGGAGATAAATCTCAACGCTGACCCAGCTGGGACTCGAACCTGGGAACTTCGGATTACGAGCCTGGCGCGCTACCGACTGAGCCACCCCCGCCCCTTTGTGTTAAGATGTAGTAAAAATCAGATAAGAGGGCAGGGTAACATGTGTAAAAGTAATCCTGTTTTAGAGTATGGAGGGCAGATTTTGTGTCAGAATATATAGTAATATTTGTGTTGGTAAGATTTTCATATATCCATTTGATATAAATAAATAAAATAAATACCCCCTCAAGCAGCTGCTTGCCACAGAGGTCTGACAGGAGCCTGTCAGTTCATATGCCATAGTAGAAGGTCTGAGAGGATGGCAGGCCCTCAGCAGAAAAACGACACAAACAGCCATGCCTTACCCAGGGCTCGAACCCAGGTCCCTTAGATCAGTAGCCAAGTGCACTAACCACTCGGCCATGGGACGGAGAATAAAATTGCATATATTTCAGCATGGAGAATATGTGTATGGGAGACAAATCTAAAGTATGAAAATATTTTTGCGTTGGGGGAATAAAAGGCTGCAGAAGATGATTCGGTGGTTGGATCATAGGAGCCATTAGTGTAAATAGGAAAGTAATTTTTGTAGTGGGTATGGCAATATGAGTCAGAAAGTAATTTTTGACAGGAAGGGGAGAGGGAAGATTTTTGCAAAAGATTGGGAATATTGTCATATATGATAGGCTGGTAGAAAAACCAGTAAGGTTCCTTGGTAGAGATATCTCCTTTGTTGATAACTGATAAGATGTTTTTATAGATAGGTAATTGTTGTGTACATAGTTTGTAAGGGGCGATTAGTTTATTGTGTAACAGGGAGGTTAGGATTGGATGATTATCATGTTTTAGATGAAGCCTCATGATTAATTTCAGTAGAAGGGATTGGAATCTGATTTGAAAATTTGGAATGGAGGTCTCTGCCAGAAGTGCTAGGGAGGGTGAATGTTTGTAAAGGCCTAAGATGAGTTTAATGAATTTGTTTTGTATGATGTTTAAGTGTTTGAATTTATTGTCAAAGATGCCACAATGGAATTCAGTGTCATATTCTATTTTAGGTCTAATTAAGGTGAGGTAAAATTGTAGAAGGTTGTACTAGGAGGTACCCAGTGGTGAAAGTAGGACGGTACGTGCTGGTACGCCATACCGGCAAGAATTATTTGCCGGTACGACGTACCGGTAAGACATTTTTCAGTAGTGGCTCCGTTAACGATTTCTTTTTCACCTTAACGCTTTTTCAACCAAGAATTTAATTTATTTTAAAAGCGGACCATTCCTTTTAAGAAAAATTCGTCGGTTTTTAATTGCATTACTACAGTTTAACCCTTTAGATACCAAGCTGTTTAGAAACCGGATACTTGAGATTCCATTTCTGCGACAGGGAGGGCCAAGGGGGAGTGCTAGAAATTGGAAGTAGTGCTTTCTCTCTTTGAACGATTTAGCAAGGAAATCGGGTATAGAAAGCAGAACTCGGGGGAGTCGTATTAGAGTTCACGGATCAGTGCACGTTCCCTACGGCACGTTCCCATCCGCCTAGCTGTCTGGGTTCGGTCTTAATCACTACCGGAGGCAGAACTGGGAAAACGAAGTGGTGAAATAAAGGATATGAACTCACTTAAGACCGCTCCACCGTAACCATCGATACTCGAGGCCTTTTCACTGGTGACGTCACACGTTCTGACGTCAACATTCGTCGATCACAGCATCTTGGCACCCCGTAGCTGCTTATGTGTTTGTTGGCGGGATTATTATCTTTAATTATTATCTGGTGTTCAACAAATGTATTTTTAAACAATTTTTGCAGGATAAAAAATGATTGTTTGTTAGAGAATTTAGGAAATAAGAAAAAATGCCTTAGTGCCAAAAAAAGAAAGTTGTCTACCCTCAATAAATAGTATCCACAGAGTTAACTGTTGGCTTTGATATTAATAGTTTTGTGACAAACAGTTTTTCTGGCATGTGGGATTTGAACCATATCTCTCCAGGTACATGCCACAGTGTTCTAAGACCACTAAACTAATAAGTTATATTAGTGCAAAAAAGATAGAGCCGTGTTAGTGTAGTGGTCGTACACCACTGGCTTATATCTGGAAAGATGTGTGCCTAAATGATTTAATCTTTCTTTACCAGGCTGCAAAGAATTATATTTTTAACAATCGAAGTTTGATTAGAGACTATTTTCTTTACATTTGGGAGGTTAGTTGAGCGATATATTATCAAATTTTAAGTCAATAGATTTATAGGTAACTTTGTAAACCAAAATATATATGTGTTTGGGCTTGCAGTAAATTGTAGTTTCTAAAGTTTAGATGCACTTTTCCTGTTGGTTTTTGAATATGTATTCCATCGGAAGGTTGTATCCATGTCCAAATATTAATCAAATTTAATGAGAGTTCAAGAAAAAAAATACAGCTCACTATTCCTATAAATTCAGTCTATTCACTAAGAAAAAGTATTGAAATTAAATCATAACTAACTGAAATTGTTACAGCTAAAGCTATTACAGTATATCATTAATTTTTAGTTCACATTTGCCAATAAAATTGTTCTGAAAAATTTTTGTGTGTTTTTTTCTCTTTTTAATAAAACACACTAATTTTCTATAACAATTTATATGTCACGATTATATTATTAATGGTACAAAAAACTGGATCAGTTATTGACAGCATTTATCGCGAAAAATATGTGAAGGAAATGATTTTATTTTTGATAATATATAACCGAATAATTATTTGCATTTAACTTTATTTTTAAACATATTGTGTCATTGTAATTATACGTACAACCGATTATGACGCTCCTGGTAATTTATATATCGTTCTACATGTTCAGAGAACGTTAAATGACGATTACATTTTGAGTCATCAATTTAGTACAATTACAAATCAAGATCTATTTTAGTTTCAACGTCTTCCTTATTTTAAGGTTTGCCATAGAAATATTACTCTAATGTACATATATACCATATAATAATACCATGTCAATCAGTTTTTGAGCACAGTACCAAACAAAAATGCCCTCCCGATCTTATGAAAAAAGTAAATGCTCGATTTGCTACGATAGAACTACGTGCGCAAGATGCACTGTGGATCCACAGGATGTGACATCAGTTTAGACCTCAATGGCCTTGTTCTCGAAGGTTGCGGCTCCACACGTACATATTTTCCCTCACAAAACGCCAATGCTCATCACCAACCCCACCCTATTTGTTTTTCCGCAGTTCCAGTATCTCCTCATTGCGCATGCGCTTATCACCAAAAGACACCAAGTGGTTCTTCTTCAACCCTCAAACACCCCTCGGGCTATGGAAGAGAGGGCGGAGAGGGTGGATTGTCGCTGGAATTCCAAAAGGCACGGAACGCCAAATTTCCCCAAGTCGCGATGCCGTCCCCAGTATAAAGCTCATTAAAGGGGATTAGGAACAGTTGGTATGAGCCACTTATGGATTGGCGCGTAGGAAAATTGGTCCGTTGCCTTTAGAGGTTGAAATCCATTGCAAAGCAGCGTGTACTTGTATTTTTCGCTTTCAAAATATAAATTTTTTTGTATTCTGCTGAATTGAAAATTCTGAACGTTTCTGAAAATAACGGAAGGCAGTTTAATGGGGACGATGGGGCACATGCTTCCCCAAGTTTAAGTAATGAGTTTGAAGGGGGGGGGGGGGAGGATTTTTTAATGTAAAATCATGGAAAAACAGATTTTCAAAAATTAGTTTTATCAGTTAATCACCTTACATTACGCCACTGGAGTAACCATAATAGAAAAACTAATGCACGTTCTTTTAATTTTATTATCCCGCAAAAGTTGCCACATCACTTTTTTTTAACGTAATTTACGCTTAGCACACCTCCCTTAATTTTAAGGTATGAAATATTTGTTATGAATTTTAAATATTAAGTTGTCCTTCCTAGCCATTTCAAAAACTGGTGGTCTGTTTCGTCACTCTTAAACATCTGCGAGTTCTAAACAGGCATGTATTCAGAGTACACACACACACAGTAAGAGAATACGCATACTCCTAAACTCTACGACTGAAGTTACTTGGAAGATTAAAAAAAAATGGCGTATATTAATTTAAACTTTTTTATTTGTATCTAATTATAAACTTTAACAAAAGAAAGTAAATATATTTATTTACTCTAGATAAGTTTATTTGAATATTAAATAAAATGTATTATACCTCTATCGAATTTTTACTTTCTCCCTCGTCGCTCCTCATAAGATTAGCTTTAGGCCAAAGAAAATTTTTTCCCACCTGAGTCTTGTCGCCAATATACTACTGGGGAAGACGTTTTGCGATTTTTATTTCGGTGTAGTTAATTTCTTTATAGAGTTTGAAGAGAAAATTTCAGATTGCTGTAAATTTTCTCTTCGTAAGTAACAATATTCCAATTTTTTTGTTCGTTTGATGTTAAATATTAATAATGAATGCTTTTGAAAAATTTCTTGACTCTTAATACGTACCTGTAATATGAGATTTTCGACATCCAAAAAGACCCATATTCAAGGCAATTGCAATGATGAAGCCTCCTCATATTTCATCAGTAGCTTATACTGAACTACCAGTTTCGACTTTTATAATAACCACTATTATTTTCAATGAATTGAGCATATTTGTCAGTATTGACCCGCAGCATATCAACATTGTCGACTGTAAAAAAAGAAGTTTAAAATAATGGATTAATAATGGGTAATAAAGAAGATATTTCAAGAATAAGGCCCACAGAAGATTCAAAATGATTAACAAAAACTGCGTCGTTGATAACTGTCATTTGTTAAATTTATTGAGCTTGACATCGTCCTTGTGATCAAGTGGTTTACACGTTTCTCTTCAAGGTTATGGGACCTGGATTCGAGACCCTATAGGTATGGTTATTTTCTTTCTGCTGAGATCTCGCCTTCATAATAGGTCATCTGACGTCTTAAATCGACAGGCTCTTATCAGACCAGTGATAAACAGCTCTTTGAGAGGTGTAAAAAATTATCAACTAAGAATTTAATTCTCTAATGCTTTTTTCATCATTTGCATCCCTTGGAATTTAACCTTCAGTATCAGAATTTATAGCATTTGTATACATACCAAACCGTCCCGTGGCCCTATGATTAGCGCACTTGGCTACTGATCTGCGGGACCTGGATTCGAGCCCCAGGTAAGGCAGGGATGTTTATGTTGTTTTCCTGCTGAGGTCCTGCCATCCTCACAGAACTTCTACTGACTGGCTCCTGTCAGACCTCTGTGGCAAGCAGCTGCTTGAGGGGGTATTTTTTTTATTATTATACATATTAGATACGTCGAGCCGTTTCAGATTCCCAAATATCAGAACGTTATAATAAAAAGAAATTATGATTATCAATTTATGATAAAGATGTTTTTCCTTAGAAACATTGATAAAATTATTATCAACTTTTTAATTACACCAAACAATAAATCTGATATAAAAATAATACTATAGCATGATTTGGATTCTGTTTTAACGAACAATGCTGTGTAACTGGAAGAAAAAGACCAGCAGTTTTGTTTTAAAGAAAAGCGAGGTTACTCTTCTTGGAACCTTTTATCAGTGTGAATTAAGGTAAGGAGAGAACAGAAATAATTCTGCCAGGTCCACTAGAAGAGTAGCGTTGTAGTTTACAATTAGCGCTACCTCTTAAGGGGGAAAGAAGCAAGCATGAGAGATGAGGAGAGTTTGGGATGCAATGGTCTTCTGCATATCGGGCTGCGATGGTATCCAAACGGTAAAAGCATGTACGCACTGTCAACCTAATAGTTGCCATTTTCACTCTGGTATTAGCGTTGCTGAATCGCTAAACATTTTTCATTAACGTGAAGACAAGGTCTATATTGAGGTCAAATCATATGTAAAGTTAAGCGTGTCAACAAATACGTATATCACGTGTAAAAGTGAAATGATTAATTTTTCTACTGCAGGAATGGCCAACCTGTAGTACCCGAGACAAGAGTGGAAAGCTAGATGATTTTGCTTCTCACACAAAAGCGCTCAACAAAATCATCGCGTAACTTTTTTATGACAAAAGTCACTCTTTTCCTACCTCAGTTTGGATGCGGAAACTCTGCAATTTCGCATCTATTATCGGGAATAAGTCACAGGCGAAATTTCCATACTTAATGTAATCATTGATTAAGCTTTATAAATTTAAAGACTATTCCAAATTTCTGATAAATGTGATTCTAAAAAAATGCTATATTTGGCTTCTGAGTTTAAAATATGAAAGTTGAGTATTCAAAATTACAATACGAGTGAAACGTTCATTTTCTTTTCTAAAATAATTTCTTTAAGTACGAAAAAATTTTTAAAAACATCTGAATCGTATAATTGTTAATTTTTTAATAAGACTGAAATCAAAGAATACAGCGGAATCAGCGAGTATTTAAATATATTAATATTTATTTCCATTAAAAAACCCTTAATCATTCACTATTTGCGGAAAACATATGGAAAGTGAGAAAATCTAAGAGCACTGTACTTTCGTCGCCACACACTTAATTTTATTAACCCCTGTAAGACGACTTCACTGGAGTGATCGCCTGTGTGTGCCACACATAGGCGATCACTCCAGTGAACGACCACACATAGTGTATTTTCCACACATAGCTATGCTTTGAAGCGTACCGCTAAGAAATAAAATCTACTTTCACCACTGGAGGTACCCCAGTTTGTTCCAGTTAAACATTTTGTGAAATTTAGTAATTTTGCAGCTTTGAGTTTAGCATTTGGTATGAATGGGGTCCATGAGAGGTTGTGATCAATTGTGATGCCTAGATAATTGCATGTTTTTTAGGGGCGGGGGTGGCTCAGTCGGTAGCGCGCCAGGCTCGTAATCTGTAGTTCCCAGGTTCGAGTCCCAGCTGGGTCAGCGTTGAGATTTATCTCCGCAAAATTCCCCGCCTTTCCCACGGTCAGTAGGGGACACCGATGGGCTTGGAAAGGCCGCCGTCCGTCGGATGGGACGTTAAGCCGTGGCCCCGTGTATGGGAGAGCCATACCCTGTGCACGTTAAAGAACACGCTGGATGGCCTTGACGGGAGGCACCATCTGTCTCCCAACAGCTGTTCCAGTGGGTCCCCTCCCCCAACCTTCTCTGAGCCTTCGGGGTCCATGTGACCTGGCCATTTAGCCCATGGTGTGCAAAAAGGTGCCGCTCAGAGGTAAAACAACAACAACCCATGTTTTTTAATGGGGATTAGTTCATTATTAATAGTGGTTTTTATATTAGAAAAGTATTTTTTTCTTTCTGTCAGGAAAAGGATTATGAAAGTTTTATCTATATTGATATTTAAGTGCCATTTATTAAGATAGTTATTGATGTTGGTTACATTCGATTGCAAAAGAGAGCAGGTTTGTTCACTGTTTTTGCATGAAGCCCAGAGAATAATATCATCTGCATATGAGGCAAAAGAGATATCAGGGTCAAGAATTTCAGATAGATCATGTAGATAGAGGTTAAAGAGTGTAGGGGAGAGAATAGAGCCCTGTTGTAGGCCTGATAAAATTCTATGTGTGTCGGAGAAGTAATTGTGAAATTTTGTTTGAAAAGTTTTTGAGGTAATATGTTTGAAAAGAAGTTAAAAAAATTTCCATTTATGCCAATTTTATGTAGTTTTGAAAGAAGGCCTTGAAGCCAAATGGAGTCAAAAGCTGCCTTTAGGTCCAGGAAAATGACAATAGTTGACTTACGTTTTGATTTATTTTTATAAATGTCATTTAAAAAGGCAAAGACAGGATCCTTTGCTGAGTGATTTTACCTGAAGCCATAAAAAGAGGCAGACAGGATGTTGTGATGACCAATGAACCATGTGAGTCTCTGTAGTACTAATCTTTCAAACAATTTGAAAACATTTGAAGTTAAAGAGATGGGTCTATAGTTGGAATATATATTTGCTGATTTACCTGGTTTTAGAATTAAAAAGATGTGTGATTGCAGCCAGTCAGATGGAATTTCTCCTGTTTCCAAAATATTATTAAAAATTTCTAGAAGTGTGAGTATCCAATTTTCAGGGAGTGATTTTAAAAATTTGTTTGAGATTTTATCTGGTCCACAAGCTGTCTTGTTTTTGGAATTTCTATGGCAAATTTAGTTTATTGTGCGTAAAGTCCATTTCTAAGACAGGGGTAAGACGCTTGGGTAGGGTGTGGTTTGGAGAGTGTGTAATTAACTTATCAGTGGGGAGTGGAGAGTGGAGCTGAAATTTCCAGCACCTGTGCGTCACCCCGGAATGGAACGAGTGTTTGTGCAATCATTACGCCTGCTACTCTGAGTCATTATATCGAGGCCAAAGCAAAGATGAGCAATTCTGCTAGTTCTGAACACAAATCAAGAAATAAAGAAAGGAAATGTCGATCTGGGAAGAGGGAAGCAGGCTGGTATTATATAATATTTAAAATTTATTTTAAAAATTTTGCCTCATTTCAAACATGTTTATTTAGAATAAAATTATACATTTTTATTATAATTTCCTATAGAATTCTCAACAGGCATTCAACTACAGTAACTACGATTCCAAATAAAATTATGCTGTAGGAGAAATAGCAGCCTTCTTTGATCATTAAAAAGACAAGCAAACTACATATTGACTTTGGGTCGTGTTCATGCAAAATGTTGACATTTTAATTGTTTGGTTCAAAGGTATTTACTTAGTAAGTAAATGTAATAAGTAAAATTAATTATTCATTCCCATCTCTAGAGCTAGAGTTGACCATATCTTTCTTTAACGGGGATGCTAAAATAACTTCCTTAAGGTCACGCACTATAATCTGCGGTCTGTGGAGAATTCTGAAAAAATATAAACAAATGAAGCATATTTGTTTTTGAAGAAGAAATACGAAAAATAATGGTGGAAATCGTGAAACATATTGCATACATGAAAATTTATTATTAATTTTGGTTTTTGCATTCAAACCTTATTATTTTTGCTATTTACTCCTGATAAATTTTTATTTAACTTTACGACTTAAAGAGGTTTTCCACAATAGTTCATACTAGGAGGTTAGAATTCTGCATGCAAGCTGGGCTGAGCATTTCAGCGATGTTCTAAACAATATTGTTTGTTTTACTCCCATTGTATCACAATCAGAATTTATTTTGGGTTAAACTACATTAATCCATAGAATAGAGGAAGTTCCACTGAAATGTTTAGAGCTGGGAATATTTTAGTTTTCACATGGCTTATTGTAATTTTGCGTATTTTTTATAAAAAAGTGTTGTTCCTACGGATTTTACTCGAGCTATTATTATCTCTATTTTTAAAAAGGGTAATCGAAGTTCTTGTGATAAATATAGGGGAATCAGTCTACTTTCTGTGAACAGGTAAAATGATTTCCATTTAGCTGATGGAAAACTGTGTGATAAAGAGTGTGAGTTCAGAAGTAGTAGGGAATGTGTAAATAAGAATTTTTCACAAAGGCAGATTCTTCAGAAATGGTTAAATTTTCAGATTGTGGTTCAGATGTGGTTATTAATTTCGTAGATATGAATCAAATGATAAGATAATAAATATATGATAGAATCTAAAAGGCGATTGACTTTGTTGATTGTCGTAATTGGTGGTTGATCGGGAGATCATATGGTATCCTGTAGTTAGCATATGATCACTCTCTTTACTGATTTGTGTGTGAGAGCTGCTAAGGCTTGTAGCAATTGGTTCAGCATTGCTGATAGAGTTAGACAAGGGTGCATATTCTTTCCTTTTCTCTTTAGTTTGGTTATTGATTATGTTATGTGGAATTCCCTGCAAGGCGGAAGATTTTGGCCTTAAATGGCCTAGCTATTTAAACATTTCTGATTTATATCATGCTGATGAATTAGCCCTTTTGGAAAATGATGTTGATGAGATGAACTATTTCATTAGAGATGTTGATCATACTGGTAAAAGAGTAGGTATAGTGATAAACAGGGAGAAAGCTAGAGTGATGAAACTTGGTACATCAGATTGTGATTTAATTATTTGGAATGTTTGCTATCTTGAGAAAGTGTCTCAGTTTAATTTTGTCGGTAGCTGTGTTACTAGTACTGCTGATGTGTAACATAAGATGAATGAAAGGATAGGGATTACTATTGTGACTTTTAAATTTTTATGCAGAGTTTGGAAAATTAGGCTCTGCAATATTTTGGTTCTTTCTATGGCTAGTTATTGGTAGTTAAATGTGCACCCTTTGTAAATAAGATAATAGGAAACTTATGCTTTTTTTTCCAAATGTGTTTACACGGTAGCTCAGTAAGTTGCATGTAAGGCTCGTAATCTGCCTTTCCCAGGTACGAGTCATGGTGGGCTAGCGTTGAGATTTATCTCCGCAAAACTCCTCATCCTGTTCTCGGTCAATAGGGGACAGCGATGGGTTTGCAAAGGCCGCCGCTCGTCGGATGGGACGTTAAGCCATGGCCCCGTGTGCGGGAGAGTCATACCCTCTGCGCGTTAAAGAACACGCTGCATGGCCTTGACGGGACCATCTGTCTCCCAACAGCTGTGCAGTGGGTCCCCTCCCCCAACCTTCTCTGAGCCCTTGGGGTCCTTGTGACCTAGCCATTTATCCTATTGTGTGCAAGAAAGTGCCGCTCAGAGGTAAATCAACCCAACCCAATCCAGTATATTGGGAATTAAATAGTTTGACTTCCTAAGTAATAATGAGGTTAGGCATAGGAAACAACAGCTTCCTTTGAGCATCATATTGTGTGGAGAGACAGACTGCGTTAGTTTGGCCACGTTTTTCGTATGCATTAGATTAACGAATAGGGTTATGGAACAGCGTGTGAAAAGGCCTCAGAAAGAGGGGAAGACCTAGGATGCGGAAGAGAGAAAATGTAAAACTGGACCTTGTTAAAATTGACCTACAATAGCCAAATGCAGCAGGTGCAGCTCAGAACAGTCATGTGTGTGTGTGTGTGCGCGTGTGTGTTGTGTATGTGTGTAATACAAAACGATTTATTAAAATTAAGCATAATTTAACTTCACTGAACTTAGTATAACTCAGAGTAGTTAATTAAATGTAATTCTAACAAGAGCAGGTGGAAATATGTTTATTTAAATGTACTTACCTTTCGAATTAGGGTTTGATATAAATTTTTCTAACATAAAATTTCATTAAATATATCTTTGATATTAATATTAGTAAATGCATAAAGTCGAGCAGCATAGCTATTTGTATTCTGAATAAGTTTGCTTGCCTTAAAAAAGTACCATTTAAAGCTTATTTTTCAAGAAAGTGTACAACCTAAAACAGACCTCGATTTAGAAAAAAATAAATAGAATGGGGGATGCTGCGCAATCGAGCCAGAAAAAATTAAAATGCGGGGCCAAGAGACTTGATTTCCATCGCAGGTAATATTTCCCCCTGCGTTTTACAGGTTTTTGAAAACAACATGAAAAATGCGTGAAATGTAGGCTATGAGGCTATATTTCGTTATAGGCTATGAGGAGCGTTAAAAATAATTTTTTTTTTTTTGGAGACTAATATTATTCGAACGAATAAACTAAGAATAATTCTTCAAAACTGAAAATTCTTGATTAAAGTCATTATACACTGAATGGACAAATTATTATATACACCTACCTAATAACCTGTTGCTCCACTTTTTGCCCTCACAACAGCACCGGACGTCTTGGTAAAGACTCAATGAGATGTTAAAAACACGGAGGTGATATTGCCGCTGATGAAGCGAAATGTATGTGATGGTTACCTTTATGTCGCTGCCTTTATCCATGATTACTTCTCCATGACTAGTTTCCAATGCCTAGTGACCTGCTGTATGTATTGGCATTGCCAGTTTCAGCGTCCCACATGACTGGACGCGATACTTCTGCTTTGCGTATTGTTATCGGGATTATATAATAATTTGTCCATTCAATGTAAATGCTAAGGGTGAATGGTGCTTATTTTTATTTAATAAAGACTGATTGAAATCGTTGGAATTATAATCAAAAGGAAACTTTTTTGTATTTTTTCTCATTTTTTTCACAATTTTAAAGAAAAGTATAAATTTTGGTTATAAGTCTAAGCCAGAAAAGTCCAAACTCGAACTCATCTCAGAATGAAAGTATTACTGATATTTGTAAACAATCACAATGCGTGAACTATTATGATCACATAATAATCAATTTATCTCAAAAATTTAAGTATGTTTTCCATTATAATCGTAAATTTTCTATAGTTAAAAACGCAATATTGCAGCATTTCAGATTTCTAAATAATTCTTTTACTAAACTGTATAACTAAATTTTCAGAACTGCAAAACTTATTGCTCCAAAGAAGATTGCACTGGCTGAAGCTGAGGCAAAATTAAATGCTGCCCTTGGCGAACTGAAAATTAAGCAAGATGATCTGAAAGTAATTCAAGACGAACTAGCCGAGTTGGAAGGAAAACTACAAGAGGAACAAAAGCAGAAAGAAGGTAAATGTATATTTTCTCAACATTATTATTGTCAGAGTTTAATTCTTTGTTCCAAAGTATACTTCATAACATAATGAACTTCAACTTTGGATTTTGGGAAAAATATTAGTAGAGGGAACGACGCCAGTATTACATTAGATAGGATGGATTACAATGTTCTTGCTTATTACAGCTTTCTAAGGAAAGTCCTAAATCACACAAATAACTATTTAACGAAGGATTCTAGAGGTGCAAATGTTTGGTCTTGGAGCGTGGCATTTCGGTAGAAGTCAATTTGGTGGATGAAAACTCAGAGGAAAACAATTCGGTGAATGTGACAGTTCAGTAGAAATAAAAAGTGGTTAAAAATAATTTTTGAATTACTAAAGCTAATTATAAAATATTTTCTGTTAGCGGGAAAAACCAACACTTCTCGGGAGCCTCTGCAATCCGGCATTCCGTAAAACGATTTTCCTTAGAACTCAAAGTAGTCGATAACACTAGACAAGAAATTGAAATAGTTTTTTATAACATTGGCCAAATAGGATGTTTTTAATTAATTTTGGGGTGCTCAATTCAAATATGGCTGTAAAAAACCTGCTGCATATATAGTTTCTTTCTGAATTAGGGTTTGATGTATTTCAAATTTCAATGAATATCCATATTTGAGAAAATAAAATAAATGTGACAATTTTATTATATTGCAACTTAAAACTAATTAATTAATTACATGATTATAATGAAAAAAAATAGAAACATCATAGTTATAGACCACTAAATATAAAGTAACAAATGAAATCATCATCATCATCATCATCATCCTCAAGCAGCCATGGGCTACGGAGGTCCAACCAGACCGTGCAATGTAGTTCTCCAAGCAAGTCTATCCTGAGCTACATCTACTGCATCTGATAACTGCACACCAATTCTAACAAGGTCCTGTTTGATATTGTCTGCCCACCGCATCCTAGGTCTCCCCTTCTTTTTGAGGCCTTTAGGCACACTGTTCATAACCCTATTCGCAAATCTATAATTATTCATACGGGCAACATGGCCAAACCAACGGAGTCTCTCTCTGCACAATATGCTGCTTAAAGGAGGTTGCAAAGTCCTTTGCCTAATCTCATCATTAGTTACAAAGTTGAACCACCTAATGCCCAAGATACTGCGTAAGCATCTGGAATCAAAAGCATCTAGTTTCCTGTTATCTTGTTTACAAAGTGTCCAAGTTTCACTACCATAACTAACCCTAGAAAGAACCAAACTATTATACAGTCTAATTTTAGTCTTTAGGTGTATACGCCTATTTCTCCACACTCTCCATAGGTTCTTAAAAGTCCCGGCAGCAATCCCTATTCGTCTGTTAATCTCATGCCGCACATCACCATTATCTGTTACATAGCTCCCAAGATAATTAAACTGTGACACCTGCTCAAGACTGCAACCATTCAGATTAATTGAATCACAGCCTGCCTGACCAATTTTCATCACTTAAGTTTTCTCTCTGTTTATAACCAAACCTACTCTACTACCAGTCTCATCAACAGCTCGAATGAAAGAGTTCATCTCATCAACATCATTTGCCAAAAGGGCTAAATCATCAGCATAATCTAAATCAGAAATTTTCGTATCTCAAGCCCATTTAAGGCCAAAATCTTTCCCTTGAAATGAATTTCGCATAAAATTATCAATAACCAAGCTAAAGAGAAAAGGAGACAAAATGCACCCTTGTCGAACACAAGAAGTAATGCTAAACCAATTGCTACAAGCCTTACCAACTCTCACACACGACTCAGTGTTATTATAGAGAGCTTTCATAATGTTAGCTAACTTGTCTGGTATACCATATGATCCCACAATCAACCACAAATTATGACGATCAACAGAGTCGAAAGCCTTTTTGAAATCAACAAAGCTAGCAACCAAAGGTTTCTGAAACTCTAAACATTTCTCAAGAATCTGCCTAAGTGAAAATATCTGATCCACACATCCCCTACCACTTCTGAATCCACATTGCTCATCACGCAATTGACTGTCAACCAGATTCTTAATTCTATTAACCACAATCGTGGAAAGAACTTTACCTGGAACAGAGAGTAGGCTGATACCCCTATAGTTATCACAAGAACTGCGATCACCTTTTTTGAAAATAGGGATAACAATAGCTCTGGTAAAATCCTTAGGAACCATGCCTTTATCATAAAAGATATTCAGAATTTCAGTCATCTAAGTGGTAACCGAAACATTCCCAGCTCTAAGCATTTCCGTAGTAATTTCATCTACCCCTGGGGATTTATGAAGGTTAAGTTTAGAAACAGTCAAAATAACTTCAGATTGTGTTATAGGGCCAACATTAAAGCCACCAATGCATCTATCATCATTGCAAACAATGGGAGTAGAACTAACTACATTGTTTAGAACATCACTGAAATGCTCAGCCCACCTAGCCATGAGAGAGTCCTCCCCTTCTATAACCTTACCTTGTTTATCCTTCAATCCTTGTATGCCTGTCCGTTTTCTACCACACAAAACATTAACTATCTGGTACAGCTCTGTGCTATTGTGCTGTCTAACTGCTTCCTCGGCTTTGTCAGCCAAACCATCAAGCCAAAGATTCTTATCAGCAGCTAACTGATCCTTTACAAGTTTATTAAGGTCTCTGTAATGTTTTCTATTAGGACTAGTAGGGTATTGATTAAGGGCATTCCTGCAGTTCTTTCTTTCCGAAATAAGCTCAAGTGCCTTATCATTCAGATAATTTTGCCTCTTCTGCTCCTTTTTTCCTAAAAGAGTACTGTTAGTGTCCAAAAAAGCCTGTTTAAAATGATCCCATTCTTCCTCAACTTCAGTAGTAAGCAAACCATGACTGTCATAATGACTAAGTAACCTATCATGGTAAGCTTTGGCTATAACTGGATCTTTCAGAGCTTCAGTATTAAAAGTAAATTTTTTAACCCTAGCACAACACTTTTTAAGTTTAAGTTGCAACACACTTTTAACAAGGTAATGGTCAGATCCAATTTCAGCTCCCCTATATGCCCTGGTATTCCTAACAGAACTAGCCCATTTGCTGTTAATTAATATGTAATCAATCATATTCTTATGCAGCCCATCAGGTGAAACCCATGTGTACCTATGTATGTCGCGGTGTTTGTAATAAATGTTAGTTATTCTGAACCCATTGAGTTTACTTACCTGTAGGAGACGTTGTCCATTGCCATTGCAGCTACCAATACCAAAGGGGCCTATTACTCCTCCCCAAAGGTCAGAGTCAATACCAACTTTGGCATTGAAGTCACCAAGAACAAGGGTAATATCTTCTTTCTTGACAGAATTCAAAATATCCTGAAGTTGTTCATAAAACCTATCCTTCACATCCTCATCGGCATCCTCAGTGGGGGCATAACAGTAGATAACATTCAAGTCTTTAACGCTTGTCTGAAATTTTGCTGTAAGAAACCTTTCATTAATGCACTCATATCCTAGAAGAGCATCGCTAGCGTGTCTGCTGAGAAGCAGACCCACGCCTTGGTGATGCTTATTGTCGTCCCTCCCTGAAAAGAGAAATTTAAGATTATTTTTAAGAATCTGACCTTTATCTGTCCATCTGGTCTCTTGCAAGCCGAGAATATCTAAATTATAACTGTGGAATTCTTGTGTGAGGACATCAAGAGAAAAAGCTCTGTGCAGAGTCCTCACATTCCAACTACCTATGGAGAGAAAATGGTTAGTGGGATGTTTAAAGAAACTATGTTTATTGAGAGAGGGAATGCCGACAATATCAAACAGCCCCCTAATCGCAGACATGGGGCAAAGACCCGTTCCCCCACTACTAAAGGCTGAAGCCATCTACACTGGAAGACTTCCTCCAATGTAGAATTTGACGATGCCAATAGAAGCAAAGAGTTCAGGTGCCTGCGATGACTTCTGCTCAGGATTATCCACCAGCTGATAAACATATCCTGTGAATCTATTCACTTGGGGCTGTCAACCCACAAACAAACAGAAAACATAGCGGGAGATTTTCCCTCCACAGAAGCCCACCAGTGCAGCAAAATCAGGATCCATAATCAAGCTCAGAGCCATATATCTGTGCAGTCCAGTAGGTTTATATGGCCAGCACCAGGACCCTGTGTGGTTGACCACTCCTCAGCAGGGTAGAAAAAAAAGAAAAGTAGCCATAGTTGTCCAGATCAGTAGGCCACACTAATCTGGCAGCCCTCCCCTTCCGTTCACTTCCACAAGAGAGTATCTCTTTTGAAAGTTACTAACGGTCCGCACCACGAGAAGGCGGGGTCGGACATTAGGTGCTAGGCCTGGCCGGTTCTATGCATCATCACAGGGGATTGGTGCATAGCTCTCCTTCCAGTGACTACCTAGCTACCATTTACAGACCAAAAATGAAATAATATTGAAACGCAAAATAAGAAAACATGGGTAAGGATCTTTTATACTTCATCATCATCATCATCCTCAACCAGCCATGGGCTACGGAGGTCCGACCAGATCATGCAGTTTAATTCTCCAAACATATCTGTCCTGAGCTACATCTGCTGCATCCGGCCACTGCACAACAATTTTAATAAGGTCCTGTTTGACATTGTCTTCCCACCGCATCCTAGGTCTCCCCCTTCTTCTGAGGTCTCTAGGCACACTGTTCATAACCCTATTCGCCAATCTATAATTATCCATACGGGACACATGGCCACCCCAGCGGAGTCTCTCTCTGCACAATATAATAATATATAGACTCCTTTGCCTAACCTCATCATTAGTTACAAAGTTGAACTACCTAATACCCAAGATACTACGTAAGAATCTAGAATCAAAAGCATCTAGTTACCTGTTATCTTGTTTACACAGCGTCCACGTTTCACTGCCATAACTAATCCTAGAAAGAACCAAACTATTATACAGTGTAATTTTAGTGTTTAAATGTATACGCCTATTTCTCCACAATCCCTATTCGTCTGTTAATCTCATGCCGCACATCACCAGTATCTGTTACATAGCTCCCAAGGTAATTAAACTGTGACACCTGCTCAAGACTGCAACCATTCAGATGAACTGAATCACAACCTGCCTGACCAATTTTCATCACTTTAATGTTCTCTCTGTTTAAAACCAAACCTACTCTACTACCAGTCTCATCAACAGCTCGAATGAAAGAGTTCATCTCATCAACATCATTTGCCAAAAGGGCTAAATCATCAGCATAACTAAATCAGAAATTTTCATATCTCCATATAATTTAATGCCAAAATCTTTCCCTCGCAGTAAATTTCGCATAACATAATCAATAACAAAACTAAAAAGAAAGGGAGACAAAATACACCCTTGTCTAATTCCACTAGAAATGCTAAACCAATCGTTCCAAGACGTACCAATTCTCACACACGACTCAGTGTAATTATAGAGAGCTTTCATTACGTTAACTAACTTGTCTGGTATACCATATGATTTCACAATCAACCACAAATTATGACGATCAGCAGAGTCGAAAACCTTTTTGAAATCAACAAAGCTAGCAACCAAAGGTTTCTGAAACTCTTAAACATTTCTCAAGAATCTGCCTAAGTGAAAATATCTGATCCACACATCCCCTACCACTTCTGAATCCACATTGCTCATCACGCAATTGCCTGTCAACCAGATTCTTAATTCTATTAAGCACAATCATCGAAAGAACTTTACCTGGAACAGAGAGTAGGCTGATACCCCTATAGTTATCACAAGAACTGCGATCAACTTTTTTGAAAATAGGGACAATAATAGCTGTGGTAAAATCTTTAAGAACCATGCCTTTATCATAAAAGATATTCAAAATTTCACTCATCCAAGCGGTAACCGAAACATTCCCAGCTCTAAGTATTTCTATAGTAATTTCATCTACCCCTGGGGATTTATGAAGTTTAAGTTTAGAAACTGCCAAAATAACTTCAGATTGTGCTATAGGGCCAACATTAAAGCCACCAATGCATCTATCGTCATTACAAACAATGGGAGTAGAACTAACCACATTGTTTAGAACATCACTGAAATGCTCAGCCCACTTAGCCATGACAGAATCCTCACCTTCTATAAATAACCTTACCTTGTTTATCCTTCAATCTCTGTTCGTTTTCTACTATACAAAACATTAATTATCTGGTACAGCTCTCTGCTGTTGTGCTGTTTGACTGCTTCCTCGGCTTTGTCAGCCAAGCCATCAAGCCAAAGATTCTTATCAGCAGCTAACTGATCCTTAACACGTTTATTACATTCTCTGTAATGCTTTATATTAGGACTAGTAGGGTACTGATTAAGGACATTCCTGAAGTTCTTTCTTTCTGAAATAAGCTCAAGTGCCTTATCACTCAGATAATTCTGTCTCCTCTGCTCCTTTTTTCCTAAAAGAATACTGTTAGTGTCCAAAAAAGCCTGTTTAAAATGATCCCATTCTTCCTCAACTTCAGTAGTAAGCATACCATGACTGTCATAATGACTAAGTAACCTATCATAGCAAGCTTTGGCTATAACTGGGTCTTTCAGAGCTTCAGTATTAAAAGTAATTTTTTTTAACCTTAGCATAACACTTTTTAAGTTTAAGGTGCAAGACACTTTTAACAAGGTAATGATCAAATCCAATTTCAACTCCCCTATATGACCTGGTATTCCTAACAGAACTAGCCGATTTGCTGTAAATTAATATATAATCAATCATATTCTTATGCAGCCCATCAGGTGAAACCCATGTGTACTTATGTATGTCGCGGTGTTTGTAATAAGTATTAGTTATTCTGAAGCCATTGAGATTAATTACCTGTAGGAGATGTTGCCCATTGCCATTGCAGATACAAATACCAAAAAGGCCTATTACTCCTCCCCAAAGGTTCTCAAAGCATCCATGGGCTACGGAGGTCCGACCAGATCAGTACCAACTTTGGCATTGAAGTCACTTAGGTCAAGGGTAATATCTCCTTTCTTGACAGAATTCCAAATATCCTGAAATTGTCCATGAAATCTATCCTTCTCATCCTCATCGGCATCCTCAGTGGGGACATAACAGCAGACAACATTCAAGTCTTTAACGCTTGTCTGAAATTTTGCTGTAAGAACCCTTTCATTAATGCACTCATATCCTAGAAGAGCATCACTAGCGTGTTTGCTGAGAAGCAGACCCACGCCTTGGTGGTGCTTATTGTCATCCCTCCCTGAAAAGAGAAATTTAAGATTACTTTTAAGAATCTGACCTTTATCTGTCCATTTGGTCTCTTGCAGGCCGGGAATATCTAGGTTATAGCGCTGGAATTCCTACGTGAGGACATCAAGAGTCCTCACGTTCCACGTTCCTGCAGAGATAAAATGATTAGTAGGATTTTTAAAGAAATTAGGTTTATTGAGATTGGTAGGGCCAACAATATCAAACAGCCCCCTGATCGCAGGCATGGGGCAAAGACCTGTTCCTCCTCCGCTATAGGCTGAAGTCACCGATGCTGGTAGGAACTTCAGGCACCACCTTTTCAAGTGGGACTTTTTCAAGAGCCATATGGCCTTCCTGAGACACATTACTCCAGTTTAGGCTTGACGGTGCCCAACTAGCTAAGTAAGGTTCAGGTACCTGCGATAGCCTCTGATTATTATTATCCACCTGCTGATATAAGGTATCCCATGCCTCTGTTCACTTAGGGCTGGCAACCCAGAAGCAAACAAAGAACACAGCGGCAGACTCTCCCTCAACAGAGGCCCACCAGTGCAGCAAGTCCAGGATCAATAATCAAGCTCAATCAAGCTTAATCAAGCTCAAATCCACACACAAGTCCAGTCTAGTAGGTATAAATGTTCAGCACCAGGACCCTGTGAAGTTGACCACTCCTCAGCAGGGTTGAAAAATAAAAATAAAAAAGTGACCATAGATGACCAGATCAGTAGGCAATACTAAACTGTCAGCCCTCCACTTCCACGAGAAGGCGGGGTCGTACATTAGGTGCTAGACCTGGCCGGTTCTGTGCATCATCACTAGGGATTGGTACACAGCTCTCCTTCCAGTTTATGCCTAGCTACCATTTACAGATCAAACTTACAAGTTCATTATTGTCTTTTATGTGCTGAGGTATCTTCCTTCTGCAAGAACCAGCAGTAGTCATCCCTCATTGCTGAGTTCCAACTGCCTTGGTATCTCTCCTCCACTGTTCGGATATCCTGGTGAAATCTTTCCCCTTACTCATCACTGATAGCTCCTAAGTTATTGGGAAAGAAGTCCAGATGCGAGTTCAAGAAATGGATCTTCAAAGACATTCGGCAGCCAAGATTTTCATAGGTTTCGAGAAGACCTTGAATGAGCTAATGGTAGTTTTCTTATTGTGATTCCCCAGAAAATCCTAGACCACAGACGTGCAGGATTTCCATTCAGTGAATTCCTTCATATTCAGTTTTTCTTCGATGAAAGTATCATTCACTACCTTCCTGATCTGAGGACCAACAAAGATCTCTTCTTTGAGTTTGGCGTCACTTAGGTTTGGAAAATTTTCCTTCAAGTGCTAAAACGCTTTACCAGTTTGTTAATAGCCTTTGCAAGGTTTTTCATAAGCCCAGTTTCATGTATAGTGGTGGAAGCAAAACATCAGAGGGGTCAACTAGAGGCTTAACCTCACATTACTATTTCCAGGAATAAAAACATCTCTTTTGGAGCCAGTCTTTTGTTTTGTAGTGTTCCTTTCTGACCCTATTGTCCCACAAACACAGAAAACAGCAAATATTTGTTTAGCCTCTTTGAAGCCCGAGCAAGAGAGATATGACTTTTACATCACCACATATTGTCCACTTAACTGGTCATATTTCATAGCAGTGAATATTTTTTCCGTGCCTACCTAAGTTTCCTTCATTCCCACAACGTGTATCAATAGAATGGAAGATTTTTGGTTTCCTTTATACAAAAGAACAGCTTTTTAAGCTGGATTTTGATGAATCTATAAATGTCATTTCTTAGGGTCGTGAGTTGTTCCAATTTCTTCCATCAACCCTGAAATATCTGTGCAGAAACACAAACCATCGTGCATCTCGTAATAAGCAGATAAAGCCAAATTTCTTTTTCTGAACAGAGAAACTCTGGTACCCTTGACCAGAAGATTCCACTCTTGAAGTCTTGAAGCTAAAACCTCAGCTTGTTGTTTGGAAAGTCTTAGGTCTCGAACAAGATCATTTAGTTCATTTTGCTGAATCAGATGAGGCTCGTCTAACTTTTTAGGGGTGTATGTAGGATCAGGATCTGTATGTGCCTCAAAGTCTTCCTCTGATGAATGTGAATCCATCTCCTCCCAGTTAGATGGAGATGTTGGTATAGGAAGATCTTCTCCATGAGGAGCTGACTTTATGGCTGAAGGCACATTTGGATATTGTATTTTGTTCTTTTTTGAAAAGCCCAACACTTTAGTTAAACAAAAATAGCAATCATGCAAGTGACTGGTTAGCTCACGCCAAACCATTGGAACTGCAAAAGGGAATGGATTTTTATCTTATCTTTTAACCATTCACTCAGGCCAACAAAGCACGAAATTCAGCATACATATAGAGCCAATGTTTTGTCCTGATCTCTAACATAACATCCTGAATACAAGTTATAAGCTTTCATCACAATCTTTGTCAAAGAACGACCCTGGAATTTTGAAATATAATTTCCACACACATAACACAACTTATCTGGCACATTAACACATCCGCGACCCTGTTTTTGTGCCATTTAAACTGCAAAATTCACTCTTCAATGTACAGCACGTGTTCCTCCTACAATGAAAACAACAAGAATGCGGTCTGAGGTTAGGTTACTGTAACGTGTTTTCTCCCACTTGACAATCAGTGTTGACAGTCGCAAAAAGTAAAATATCTAGCATTCTTCCTTGCCTGGAGGTTTTGCTATAGGAAGATCTAATAGTAGTCAAAATGACCAATAACATAAAAACATGACGCACTAGCCATTTTTTAAGGCCAGATCTGAAATCAGAACTTGAAAAATAGTTTAAGTCAGCTACAATTGTTCATGTTGTAAAAACTTTGTAAACCAGTGTTATTATATGGGAGCCTTATTATTATTGTTTTATTTTTTTTACCAGAACAGTTCTCTCTAATTAGTTTCTAGTTGCCGAGTAACTCGTTTTGGCTGCTTTGCATAACGGTGAGTGCCAAAGTTACAATCGCTTGTGTTACATACCAACGCCACAGAATTTTGATATATAGGTTAAATATGATTATAGGCAGCTTTTAGTCAATGTTAGCAAGAGAGGAAATTGAGTAGAGAGAAATAGAGTGAGGAGTAGAAGTCAGAGCAGAGTCTCAGTAGGAGCTCTGCAGCAGTGTTTGTATAGTGCAGTTTATTGTTTAAGCTAGCGTGGGGAAGCTACAGCACTTTGTTTAACTGAAAAAAGTTTAATCTAATTTTTGACCTGTACTGATAAGTTCAGGTTTAAATAAATAGTTATAATTTATTGAATCTGATTTGAAATATTTCTTTCTTTCTAAGTAGATTCACAAACTAACTAGAGTTTAGGTTTGTGTTTAAGATTATTGTTGGACATTCACCGAAGATCTGAAATTTACCACTTATACGTTCAGTAGAGCTGAGATTTACCACTGATACGTTCAGTAGAACTTTTTGAACCCTATTTTTAGTATATGGTTTATTGTCTGGCGACGAAATTTAAACTATACAGCATATGATTGATTTATGATTGGGAGCTTTACAATCTGAGCAAAGAGCAGTCAACTTTTATCTCGTTTTCAAGAAAACGAGGTAATAGTTTCGCTTTGTCGTCTGTCTGTCTGGCTGGCTGTCCGTCTGTCCATCAGTAGATATCGAACTTTTTTGTTTACAGTGATAAATTAAAAATTCGTTTTGTGTCGGATAGATATTGATGAAATATTACGATATAAACTTTCCAAATCTCTCTAAAGCTATAATTACGCCCTCTAGGGTGGAAAAATTTGAAAATTCCAAATTTTCAAACGAATATTGAAAAACGATGCATTTATGCTAAAAATTTGAAATTTTGGTAGTGAAATATGAAAGACACGAAGAGGGGGGGAGAAAACACATTTTTTTAAATTTTAGCAGATAATCGTTTTTTTTAGAGATAAATGAAAAATTCTTTTTGGGTTAGATAGGAATTGATAAAATATTATGATGCACACTTTTTAAATCTTCCGAAAACTATAATCGCGCCCTCTAACGATGGAAAAATTTACAAATTCCAAAATTTTAAGCAAATATTGCAAACAACATATATAAGCTGGAAATTTTAAATTTTAGTGATGGAATGTGAACGCCATGATGTTTCCATTGACAACAATGAATTGACCTCTTAGACCCAAAGGGGTGAGAAATCAAAATTTTTTGTTTTAACAGATAATTGTTTAAATTTAGAGATAAATGAAAAAATCTTTTTAGGGATAAATATAAATTGATAAAATATTATGATTCGCACTTTCAAAATCTTTCGAAAACTGTAATTGCTCTCTCTAACGGCGAAAAAGATTGTAAATTCCAAAATTTCAAACGAATATTGCAACGATGTATTAATGATAGAAATGTGAAATTTTTGTGGTGTACATTTGAACGTCATGGAGTTTCGATTGGAAACAATGAAAATGATAATTAGGAAACTCTTTTTCGTTTCATTAGTACTAGTGAAATATTATAATTCACATTTTTCAAATATTTGTAGTTTTAATGTATATATGTATATATCTTTAGAGATCATTAAATGTGAAACAGCGGAGTTGGTTCAAGTTTTACAAATAATATGTGTAGAATAGAAATTTGAAAAATTAGTGATAGTTTTTAAGAGATATTCCACTGACAGCAATGATCTATCCACTTTTGGAAGAGATGTGTGGGAAATGCAACTTTTTAGATTTAAGATTTAAAAGACGAATACTTTTATGTTGTATAATTACTATTAAAATGCTAATTTCATTTTCCCCATAATCCGCTAGCTCAAATTAAAACTTTTAAGGAATGAAACAGTAGGTAAAGAAAAACTTTATTCTCTTTGAAAACGAGATTCTTATATGCGCCAGAGGCGATATTCATTCCTCTAGCTACTAAAATACTGGTGTAAAAGAAATTATGCTTTATTGTACAGTTTACAATGTAGGAATGTTTAAGCCAATGTTTATTGCAGATACTACACGGGTTAACAAATATAACAAAACTTCAGTAGTTTCTTGAGATCGTCAACAATGGTCCCCAATAGTTAGGGGTACGAACAGTGAATATAATAAGAAATTATAGCATCATGTAAATGCATGTGCCATACAACCATAGTTTTTTTTTTATCTTACTTCTTTTTCTTAGTTACCTGACTACGATACATATTCTATTTTCACTAAATTTGATTTTTAATCAGTAACTCTGTTATTATGTGCTGCATATCTTTTGTTTTCCTCTGTGTATATTATTGTGAAGATATAAGTATTTATTTTTCTGAAATAATTTGATCTGTTCTTCTAAACAGAACTCCATTCTATACCATCAGTGTTCTGCTACAAACGTACAGCACATGCTACATTCCCCGCTGTAAGCCAATCAGTGTCAGTTAGCCATCTACTTTGATACATAGTAGAAGCCATTAAATCCCAAGAGAATGATTTCTCAGACATCCGGGTTTGACAGACGTCAACATTCTGGTGCTGGCTGACCAGACTGGGAGGGAGCCTCTGCTTGACCTGATTATTAAATCTATTAAATCAGCTCGAATTCCTCTCTCTCTTTGCCATCACCAAGATTCAGACCATAAATCATTTAAAAACAACAAATTAATCAGTGACATTATATGCCTCAGTTTATGCAAACTCCATCCGAAAATTTTATCATTACTAACAGAATACTTGAAATTGTTTCTTTGGAATTGTCTCAGGTAAAACAGGTATAGGACAAATGACTCCGTACTGCATTTTGTCAATCCTGATATCTGATCTGTCCCCTAAGCAGGGGCAGGTAAGGGTAAGCAACGATAGATTGGGCTGCCAGGATAGCAGGCAATACATGACATTTTGTAAAGTGATTGCAGTGAACGCTCTTTCTACTTTCATACGAGAAAATCCAAGTTCGTTGACAATTTCTGAATCGAGTGTCCCATCCATCGGGCACCTACAATCTACCCTCTGTCAAATGCATCTAAATCCCGCGCCTTTCCCATTACGCTTCTCAAGACGAATGCTTGGGGAAACCAAAGCTGACAGCTATATATGACCAGAATTTCAGCCACGCATGAACGCAAATGCGGAACTTGCGATACTGAATTTGGGTAACGTCTCATATTCCAAATTCAATGGCACTTCAGTGTATAAGTATCATCCTTTCAGCCATAAATCTGGACAAGAAAGAGTGGCATAATTTTCTTCATTGGTGTTTGGAACGAAATATGTATAATAATTCATATTAAGAGCTTTAAATTTGACACACTCATAATTAAAGTAAACTGACTGGATTAATTTAGATGTCTTCAGTTTTGGCTGTCTGGTAAATTCGTTAATGAGCAAACGATTTTGCTTTTTGGTTCCTACAACACATACATTGGGAATGTCCCTCCTACCGCTATAACTTTCAGAAGTTAAACTGTAGGCATATGATTTCCTTTTGTGTCACTTTTACTATATATAATAATGTATATTAGAAAAATTACTTATTACTTACATAAGGTATGTAATTCAAGGTTGCATCCTATATTCCATCTCTGGCTGCTACAATCCAAAAACTTTATACAATTTGCAGGCTATTTGAATTTTGATTTTGCAAAGCCTATTGAATAAACTTATGTAAAACAATCGATAGGGAGCTATTCGTCGGTTAGCTTTTGCCATACTACAGGATGAGAGTGTATTGGGAACACAATTTCGATAGTTTCTGAAAGTTGATCATCTTCCTGCACTTATTTACCAATAAACGGAAAAGATTCACGAATATCAAATCCCTCTCTTATACGGATACAGAATGTAAACCTATGCCCTTCTCTGCAATTCAAAAAATAAAAATTAGTAGTCTTAACCACTACCTCTGCAAACAAGGCAGTCTTAAGTCTTAACCACTACCCCTGCCAAACATCCCACGAGAAAAAAGCAAAAATTTTGATTATGGTTTAGATGCCTATTTCCGAATCATATGCCCCTCTAATTTGTATATCCCTTTACTTCCCTATCAGTTCTTACACAAGATATGGAATTCAATGGCTTTATATTTATGCTCTTAGTGTAAAAATAACTGATCTTTCCTCTGTTTGGAATAAGTGCTCAAATAGGACAGACTGAGCCTTGCTCTCGCATTGAAGCTCAAAGAACCTAACTGGTTATTACGTCTAACTCAAGCTGTACTGAGCCATTTATTAAGGCTATGAGATCCTTAAAATATGAGATGTTTGGTACTATCGAGAAACGATATCCACTCTGCTCAGGACCGCAGCTTATTCAGAAAGTATGTCGATCCTCTCCTTCGAGCTGAAATAATAATTTTGGCTACCAATCCCACATAAAAACGTTTTTGTCAATACGTTTTCAAGGCGGAGTGGGTTTGGATCAAACTTCAGGATGTAGAATTTAAAAAGTTCTAAACGTGGAATTTCTAAATTAAATTTGAGTAATCTTTGGAGGAACGTTTCAGAAGATTTATCCAGACCTATCTCTCGTTTAAACCTACTGCAATTATAAAAGCCTACTGCAATTATAAGGTCTGGCAAACGATAAATCAAAAATTCTAACAGAATTCCACATCATCAACTCTAATCAATTGCGCTTTTCATATAGGCCTGAAAAAGAATTGACACCAGTAATTTCAAAAGGTAATGTCTTGGGGCGTTCTCTTTCATGGCTAAAGCCCATTTCGTATTATATGACATGCTTTCAAAACTAAAGGAACGAACTAAAGGCAGATATAGACTCATATATTTTTAAGACATGTCCAGCTGATATTTTTAGAGCCAATGGTGCATTGTTTGTGTTTCATTTAAGGATGAAAATCCGAGGTTCCTCTGTAACCATCGAACCATATATATATATTTCTATTACGCCAAAAATTCATATCCTTGAACTATCCAACGGGGAGATCATTTCTCTAGTGAAATGATTAAAGTGTGCACAACGAAAGCACTAGTTCAGGAACTGATTATGGGTGCACCTCCTATCCCTCTCTTATACGGACACAGAACTATATCATATGCAGTCTAGTTTAATGTTATATTAAATAAACAAAAGACGACCCACATAAACTGTACTTTTCATAAAACATTGTCCTTTAATTTTGATAAGATAATCTTCAAACAATCTTACATTCTCTTT
The DNA here is from genome assembly GCA_038380435.1 of Ryuthela nishihirai. Classification (NCBI taxonomy): domain Eukaryota; kingdom Metazoa; phylum Arthropoda; class Arachnida; order Araneae; family Heptathelidae; genus Ryuthela; species Ryuthela nishihirai. The sequence continues at coordinate 7,326,537 of JAWZYU010000021.1, forward strand.
TGGATTCAAAGTATAAGCAGGGTTTTTGTTTATCTGTTAGCCATACTTTACGAGTGTGTGGCATCGAAAAGTAATATTCTATGTAAAATACGTATATTTATATATGAAAAAAAATAGTTTTTAAGGAGGAACTTAAAGAGGGAATATAACAATTTAATCAAAACTATATAATTGTAGGAACCTTAAGACATGCTCTCTGTACAATTATATTCAACTGAAAAACATCAAATGATCTCTGTATAGGGAACTTTATAAATTATAGGGAGAAAAATCGAAACTTGATATAAAATTATAGGTAGTCTTGCCAACAGAGAACTTAATCAAAAACTCTGCATAATTTTAAGTAGTAAACTCTCCTACACATCAGAATCAGTGCATATCATAATCGAAGGAAACGTAAGAAGTATTCTCTATAATGCACTCAATGGAAAATTATTATATACACCTACCTAATAATCTGTTGCCCCACCTTTTGCCCTCACAACAGCAGCCAAACGTCTTGGTAAGGACTCAATGAGGTGTTGAAAACTCGGAGGTGGTATTGCCTGTTGTAAAGCATCCACAGTTGCTGGTGGGGCTTGGTGGTCTCGAACAGATCTTTCCAATTCGTCCCACAAATTCAGAATGGTGTTGAGGTTCAGCGATTGAAGAGGCCATTCGAGTTTGGTAAACTCACTTGAATGCTTCTGGAGCCAATTGGTCGCCACTCGGGAAGTATGCGAGCAATTGGAGAGCATAAATGAGAGTTCTGGAAGAGTAAAAGGGTCTAGAGAATTTTATGAAAATCTATGGGAAAAGTTATGGCCGATGAGGTAAAAAGTATGTTTCTTGTGATTTTTCGTCAAAATATGTATGAAAATTAAAAAAAAACCGGGGTATTTTTTAGCATGTGAAAAACTAATTGAAGTATTTTTTGGCAGACGAGATTTAAACTAATTTGTTTAAACTAATTTTCAGAAAAATAAAGTGTGTGTGTGAAAGAGATAAAATACACTTCACTGGATTATTGGGTTGTAAAAAGCCAGGTAAATCAAAGAATTCTACAAAGCCAGACAGTTTCGGGAAATTTTTTGAAAAATATGACAAAATCAATAGGCAAAATGACGTTTTCGGGGGGTCTGGGAAAGAAAAAATATGATGAAAAGATAGACTTTGAATATCTGTGAATGTATGAATTTTCTTTGTAAGAATGAGAGGGTATGAGATAAAGCAAAATTTTGGAGTGAAAAGTGATTTAGGTTAGAATAATTTTTTAAAAAATAAAAGAATAATTAGAAAGAATTTCATGTGAAAAATGATGTAGGTTAGAATAATTTTAAGAATGTATGAAGTTTGTGCAGAGAGAAGAGTTTTATGTTATCGTGCTAAACTAAACCGTAATCAGTCTGGATCTCCTCTAAAGAACAACGGGGTCGAGATTTAGTTTCATTTATTTAAGTTCAATTTATTCATGTCGTTAATCACTGCACCTCAACATTAAAGTGAAGCTGAAAAAATACTGGTCCGGGAACATACATATATATATTTTTTTTTAAACGTGCAAATAGATGTAGATTTGGAAATGATTGTATTTAAAATAGTTTTTAGCCATCAACTAAACGTTTTCCCTCTAGTAGTTGTAAAGTTGCTTTTCGTTCTGCGACAACTACATAATATACGTGATATAATTCATTTGGCAGTTTAATTAATTTAAATCGTATTTCGATGTCAGCAGTTGCTGATAATTCATATAGACGTGATTCGTGTTTCCTGACATCGAAGTGGAATATCGGATACAGTTTCCTAAAATCTTGATAATTCACTTGTGTTCCCGAGTCGATATCCATATTTTTTGCAGGTAAAAAGCTGTTGAAACTCACGCATAGTCTAAAGTGTTGGGTTCAAAGTTGCACTCGAATTCTTGTTCAGGAAACTGTTTGCTATTCACTCTGATCTGAATCCGTTCTAGTAACATGTGATCAAACACCATATTATTTCTGGTTTGATTATTTAATCGGTTAGACTTTTGTGAGACGACATAAAGATGGAAGGGTTTATTTTGAGTTGTAGTAACCCGCCAACTGACATGAGAGTCAATTCGAGTATAAGATTTGTACAGTTTGAACGATTCCAAAAAGATTTCATGTGGATTGCCGCTTGCTAACTGAGATTCTAGTTTTGCAAGTACTTGTAGTGATGGTTCTACTTTTGGAATAAACCAAGATACCTGAGATATTTCAAATTTATACAACGTAACCCCAACTCTCTGAATAATGGAATTGTCGTCATTTTTCTCTAGTTTTATGGTATGTTTTACACCGTGAAACACTTTATCCACGTCTCGGCAAAATCCAAACAGCCCATTCAGTGGTAAGAATAAACTTACATTTTGACTATTTTTTTGTAATTTCATATCTGTCCGAAAATTCTTGATTGAATTCAGGATTTCTCTGCAACTCTTGTAAAAAATCCTTTACCTTATTTTTCGTGTCCAGTTTATCTTTCCCTCCGTCGTACAAATATTATTCATTTTCGAACTGTCTGCGGTATCTTTGAACCACATCATACTTGTGGCAGCACTATGTGAAAAGTCTTCGGTAAAATCGATTAAATTGTGAATTGTGGTCGTCACTCCTGGCAATTCAATATCTTCCAATTCTCTGTTTTCGATATAATATTGAGCTCTTTTAAAAATGATGTACCCGTTATTGATCATCGTAACTACATCATTGCCGGCGATATCAGACCCATCTGATTTCAGTATTTTGCCACTGACATGTATATAACGTTTCTGCGCATGCAGAAAAACGTCCATATATTTGGTAAATATTTCCCATTTTTCGAGATTTTTAACATTAACATTGGTTTCCCTATATTCTAAGTACTCATATTTTTGTCGTGGAATTATCTTCTATTGAGTCTTTGAACAAATTCCAGTAAGTAGCTTCAACGTCCATCTTATACTTACTTTATGACTTTATGATTTTTAGGCCATTTCCATAAATTAACTGATTAACAATATTTCGGCTTTTACGAGATATTTTCCCGTTTTTCCGAATGATAGGCGACGGAAATGTATAAAATATTTTAATTCGCTTTCTCAGTATCTTCATCTTTATTTGGGTCTGATGTGTAACATATAAGTCACGTTTTTCTTGTTCAGGTCAATTACTTTATTGTTCTAATCGGTTACTTTCATTCCAATGTTGTAAATGTAATCAGTTTTATTCAGCGGTAAATATATGGAGAAGAATGAATGTGTGTCGATTAAACTGCCTGGGGGTTGTTTGAGGCACGAAACTGTACAACACATCGGTCTTCTGGTTATTGAGATAGGAAGATTCGACAATAGAACTGTGAATCAGAATGCGATCGACCCCTCTCGTTATGTTGGGGGGGGGGGGGAAACTTTCCTTCGTTTTTTGCTGCATCGATAATTTTCGATTCGAACCCTAGAATTTCTCGTAACTGTCATTAAGAAAAATCTATATTAGATATCCTCTCTTCAAACGAATAACAAATCTTAATGTGGGAAGGTTGCTTTCTAGTATTATAGGGCTAGGATCCCCAAAGACATTTTTTAAAACATCATTAAATCCATCTGTATCGTACATTCCATTCGGGAAAGTTATTTTTATCCGTTGCCTTCCATTGAAGTATTTCAGAGTGTTATTGTTATATTTATCATTGATGTTGTACCAGGAATACCACATATTGCTACCGATCAGTGCTATCTCGTACTCACCATTGAATGTAATCGGCGTTTCATAATTAATTTCCAAATCTTCGGGGTTGTATGCCGTAATAGTAGAGGAATTGATAGTTATAAGTACCATGTTTATTAATATAGTATAGTACTATTTAGTACTTATATTCTAGTTGTCACCAACAATTCATTCCGATCGTTGGGAGATTGTTCAAACTGATACAATACATCATATGGGCTTATGTTATTATTCCTTCGTTTAATGTAATAGATGCAATAGTAACCGCATTTTTCAGAGTAATTTGCTTGAATTTGCGAAGAGTTATACACGATCGGCTTTGAAGATGTAAGTAAATAGTGTTTTATTTCTTCTGATGGCGATAAACCGAATGGATCAAAGTACTCGACGTAAGGTAACTTCGCATCATTGAAATAAGCTACCCAATGAGTTCCTGAACCATGGGAAACATCAAAGTTCAATATACCATTTTCGTTCTTGAATATTTTTGTTGGCAAAGAATCGATAGAGTATACACCACGAATTCTTTCTCGTTTTTCATTATATTTTCGATATCTAAGTTACTTTATATCTCTTTTTTTTAAATCCCTGAGCTATTTGTTTTCCTGGAATGTACAAACCTTTTCCCTTTCTTTTAGATAAGACAGCTGATCTTTGCTTTACAGAAATGTATAACCCCTTTCCTAGAACCTTTTGTGTAAGCTTAATACCAGCATATCCCGCAGCTCCAACTGCAGCTGCTTTTCCCAATGCTATGAGTGCAGGTATTAAAAACGGCAGAAATCCATCTAGCTGAATTTTACTGAAACGAAGTCGAACTGGCGTTTTAGATTTTTTTTCAGTTTAATCATTTCTCTCTTTGTCAGTTTCAAAGTATGGTTACCTTTCTTCTGTGGATCAATACAAAAAGTTATAAGATACTTATTTACAAATGCATTCTTTAATTTTTGCTTTGTCCAGGCGTTAAACTAGTCAAATAACTGTGATACATAACACTTTATTTTATAAGTATCACGTACTTATATTTTATATATAAAATTAAGCTTGTATTGTGTAAACTGTAAAACGAAAACTTTATAGGATAACTTGGGTATGTTACATCAAAGAATAAAAGAGTAATGACAAGAGGTATATGTCGAACGTGTGGAAAAATGAAGTATAAATTTGTGAAACAGAAAGGAAAATTTATAAAAGGTGGAGATATAGTACGCTGGATTCAAGAAAAGTTTAATCCACCCGAAATGCACATTTCAGGTTACCAGTATTGTGGACCTTTTACGAAACTGGAGAAAATGTTAATGCGAAGAGATCCTGGTATTAACCGTGTGGATAAAGCATGCAAAAAGCACGACATTTCTTACAGCAAATCTACAGAAATTAAAAAGAGACACGAAGCCGACCAAGAATTATTAAATGATTTGGATGGAATTCAGAATTCAACTTTAGGAGAAAGAATTTCAAGACGATAATGCAACCTATCATTAAAACAAAGAAACGGTTCGGTTTAGGACGCAAGAAATAAGATGCTTTATTCCGTTTACTATGACCCATTAAAGGGAATTTCAGGTATAAAAGATCTAATGCGCAAAACTGGACTAACGGAAAAAGAAGTAAAAAGATTTCTCCAACAACAAGATGTGTACACGTTATACAAACCCATTTATAAAAAATTTCAAACCAGACGGATTTATGTTTCGAATGCAGACAACCAGTGGCTGAGTGGTTTAATCGATATGGAAAAATTTAAATTTCACAATAACCACACGAATTACATTTTAACCGTGATTGATATTTTCAGCAAATTCGCCTCGGCAATACCTATTAAAAAGAAAACGGGTAATGAGATTACCAAAGCATTTGTAGAAATTTTTAAAGAACGTAAGCCATTGAAATTACAAACGGATAAGGGAACTGAGTTTATCAATAAAGAAATTCAAACATTGTTTAACCAACGAGGTGTCCATTGGTTTACCACTGAAAATGAGACTAAAGCTCAAATTGTGCAACGATTTAATAGGACTCTAAATTCAAAAATGTGGAAATATTTCACTGCCAATAAACACTAGAAAATGGATCGATGTTCTACCAAAACTTGTTAAGAATTACAATACTTTTTATAACAGATCAAGACGAATGACCCCAAAAGAGGCAAGCTTGCAGAAAAACAGAGATATTGTGTATTTTAATCTGTTTGGTAAAAGAATTAAAACTATTACAGCACCAAAATTTAAAATTGGCGACAGAGTGAGAATCGCCAAGTACAAGACACCATTTAGAAAAGGTTATCTGACGAATTTTACGGAAGAGAGTTTTTGGAAATGCTCAAGTTCTTAATACAGATCCCATAAGCTATAAGATCAAGGATCTGAAAGGAGAACCTATCATTTGTAGTTTTTACACCCAAGAAACGGTGAAATACGAAAAGCAAGATGACATTTATAAAGTTGAAACCATTCTGAAAACTAAGAGTAAAGAAAAATAAAAAAAAAAGGTATTATGTTAAATGGTTTGGTTATGATAATACATTTAATTCCTGGATCAAAGAAGATGATCTTTTAAATAAAGCAAATGGAGATTCAAAATTTTGACTTTGAAGAGGATGAGAAATTCTTGAACAGAAACGTATTAGCACCTCACTGGCCTTTTAGACTTTTAATCTGCGGTCCATCGGGCTCAGGGAAGACGAACCTTTTGTTGAACTTAATATTTAAACATCTCTACTATAATAAAATATTTTTATATGCCGAAGATTTAAACGAGCCGAAATATCAGTTTATGCAAGAAATATTCGACGATTTGCACGAAATTTTGGAGAAAACATTTGGCGCAAAAATCTCCATTGCAACTTTCTCTTCCAGTGAAGAAGATATCCTCAAGGTCAACGAACTGGATCCCGACATGCAAAATTTTATTACTTTCGACGATTTCGTAACGGAAAGAGATCAAAAATTCATCGAAGAATTATTCGTCAGAGGAAGGAAAAAGAACATATCATTGATTTACCTGACTCAGAGTTATTTTCCACTCCAAAAGACATTCGACTACAGTATAATTATTTTATATTCTTTAATATGCAGATCAAGAGAGAAATGTTGCAGAAACAAATGGATCATGCAACAGAAATCAGGAAAGATATTTTTAAGAAGTTTTATGCATATGCAGTTCCAAAACCACACGATTTCTTATTGATCGATAAAAAAAAAAACAAGCACATGCCCCTGAAGTACAGAAGAAACTTTGGGAAATAAAGATGAATTACTTGACAGAGTTTGGTGTCATCAGAACCGGCTTCGAAAGAGGACCAGCGGGAATTCTAGGCGTCCGTTTTAAATTGACACATAATGCGGTTTACAACATGATTAATAAAAAAATGAGAAATGTCGCCAATTCCGAAGAGGGTTCGGACTCTTTGGCAAAACAATGTCTACAACAAGTCTATAACACTGAATCACACAGGAAATTATGACGCAAATACTAAAAGAATATCGAATATAGGCAGACCTACAGAGAATGGAGATGCCGCTACTATTCAATACCTTAATAATACTTCTTTAATTTTTCGGAACAGTCGCTAAAATGTGCGTAACAAACAAATAATCAATGTTACTGAACCGGATGCAGATTCTGGAGTAGTTACAAAACGATATTTAGAAAAAAGAGCACTTTACAATGACAATGACAATTACGGTGCAAGCAATAAAGGTATTAGAAATCTTGTAGAAAGGATCGATTCATCCAATGCCACTACGAAACACTACGTCGACAACTTCACCACTGTTCCAAATAGTCCAATGAATACGTTGGTGAAAAATAAAAATGTACTTTATGTTCTTCGAAGCATTGCATTCGATGGGCATAATTTGAATGCTACTGTAACTAAGGGATATTTGGAAAAAGTCGCATTAATTGGCGAGGTTGTCTTTAATGCGAACAATAAGAGAATAGGAAATCTCGGGAAACCGAGGCATAACAGAAATGCGACAACAAAGAGTTACGTTGATGGCCTGACAAAGTTAGATCCTAACCCATCCAATGCCTTACTGAAAAATGGAAATGGACTTTTTGCATCAAGTGGTAGCAGTTTCAATGGCGATGCAAATGGAAACCGAATTACGAATGTTGGCACCCTAATTCTAAACAATGATGCTGCTACAAAACTATACGTTGATAAAAAAATACTGTAATTTGCCTTACCTATTATGATAAAGAAGTGAAAGAAGACATATTGCAGCCTCATCCAATTATACAGATAAACACAAAATTCGACCTACTAACGCCACCTATTTTCAAAGATAATTACCATCTATGCATTTCTAAAGAATATATAAGCAAGGTAATCTGCTGCACAACAAATCCCTCTTTTACTATAAATTATAGTATCAACTTGGACTATCAAAAATTCATTGAAGTAGTAAGACCACAACTTCAGCAGTTTTTTTTTCTGTTATTCCAGTAAACAAGAAATTTGACAGGGGCAGCAAGATTAGTATTTTACTTTCTAGACACTATACAGATCCAAAAGATAAGTCTTGTTCCAGACTTTCATCACTGAGTATATGTCTTTATTGTATGTGAATAAAGATGAATGATCTTAAGCAATTACACAGTATTATAGATGAAATCTTAAAATCGCGAGCTACTACAAAATCGAAAATTGAAGACACTGTTTTGGGAGAGGAACGAGTTAAGGAAACGCTCGAAGAATTTCATAAACCAGCGGTGGAACGGTTAAAATGTCTGGACACTGTGCGTGAAGAAACCATGAAAAACATACAAGATGTAGTGAAAACTTTAGAACCAGAAGAGTCCACTTAGTTGCCATACAAAACGTTCGTTTATAATTTGGATTCCAACTTGCAAGATGAAATATTAAACCAGTATAAACTAAAACTTCCGAGTGAAATCTTACAGGCGAGAAATCCCATTCCTGAGCTGAAAGAAATTATTTACCAAACAATCGAGCATCTTCGGAAACTGTGGGGCACAGAATAAGGCTACAGAACCAAACGCTCTGGTAGAACTACTGAGAAATATCGGATTATCATCGATAATCACATTGATGCACTTAGAAAATATTTAAAGACGATTAAAATGATGCTCATAGTAATAGAAAGTCAACAGTTTGGTTCTGGACTATACAAGAGTTTCGACCACATATGCGAAAAATTATCAATTTTGGTTGCCAGTAAACGAGCTGGAAACAATAGTACAGAAGTAGTAAATGAAATTGTCGTAAGTTTGGATATTTTGCTAAAAAACGGTATTATAGACAAAAAGGAACATAAGATTATGTTCAATAAAATCGGTATTGTTTAGAAATTTAGTCTTGGACACACACTCATGTCTATTTCAACTTCGGATTATGGAAAAAATAATCGATGTTTTGCATTACCGGACCATGATTTTTATCTACTGTATATAATAAAGAGGGTATAACTGCTAACTCAAAGATGAGCGCAACTATTCAATGTACCAAATGTGGGGTATTTATTCGCAAATCCAATATGAACCGTCATTTGAAAACTGCATGCACTTCTCGCACATTTGAAAAATGCGAATTTTGCAATTCCACCTTTAGCAGAAAAGACAATTAAAATCATCATCTGAGTCAATATCATATAAATGAAAGCAGTGCTTTTCGGAAAACGTTTGGCACATATAAAATTGATAACATAAATGTCAGAGAAGACATAAAAAATTTCCTGGAGAAAAATAACAATAAATGGAAACATATAATTCGCAAGAAACTCAGTCAGCCTCTAAAAGTTAGATTCATATTACAAATAAAATTTAAAAAGCAAACGGATCCTGAAGGACAGAAAAAGATATATGCACATTTTTCGACATGTAATGAAATAATCAGTTTGCCTACCTATCTCAATGAATTACTAAAAAATGCGTATGAGAAAACTAATAACGACTTTGAAAGTTTTATACAAAAGGGAAGTGGACGGAAGTGGATGGGTGTTTGACAAAATAATTTCTATGGAAATTCAAATGTCTCAGTATAATGCAGTTGAAGCATCTGCTTTCGTAAATTTAACAGAACATTTGAAATCTACAAAAAGTTATAGTGAATGTTAAAAATTACGACAACAAATGTTTCTTGTGGTCAATATTATCAGCTCTACATCCTGCTAAAGACAATCCGCAACGTGTGGAAAAATATAAAATATTTGAAAACGCCTTAGACACATCTTCATTGACTTATCCAGTAACCCTCGATCAAATCCCGAAGTTCGAGGTTTTAAATAATATTTCTATAAATGTTTTCAATTCTGAGGAAGATGGTTTGCATACGTTATATATTTTACAGAATCGTGTTAAAAACCCATACAACTTCTACTTTTAAAAGACGGCAGTAATTCTCACTATTGTTGAATTAAAAATATTAGTAGGGTTATAGCATACCTTTCAAGACATAATGGTAAATCCTATTCCTGCCCATACTGTCTTCATAATTTCACTCGCGATGATTTATTAAAGAATCACGTAGATAATACAAATCAAACACTTTACAAACTATAACGCTTCCCCAAGCAAATAGTACGAAATTCCATACAATTGAAAACGGTTTGAACCACCCATATGTGATTTATGCAGACTTCGAATGCTTTTCGAAATGTAGAATAATTGAGAATAATCCATGTAGGGTGCGAACTAAGTATTTAGTACCGTCAGGATTTGCATATATTATAGTTGGACCGGAAGGAAAACTGATAAAAAACAGAATGTACAAATGGAAAAATGTAACAAAGCAATTTTTGAATGAATGATCGAAGCCGAAACTTTGATCAATGATTTGAAGAAAAGAAATATTAAGACGACAGATTTTGATTGACAAAATTGTAATGGAGCAAAATATTGTAATATTTGTGGGAAAATTCTAGGAACTGATAGAGTAAGGGACCACGACCACTTAACTGGAAAATACAGAGGTGCTGTTCACAACAAATGTAATCTGCAATAAAAAATTCGCACTTGAAATACCAGTGTTGTTTCATAATCTCAAAGGATTTGATGAACACTTTATAGTAAAAGATTTGTGGAAATTTAAACGTGAGAAGAAAATTTCTTGTATTCCTCAAACTACAGAAAAATATATATGCATTAAATTCGGTCAAATTAAATTTATTGATTCATTCATGTTCCTCAGTTCTTCACTGAATTCACTGTCGAAAAATGTGGAAAATTCTCCATCATAAGTCAATACTGCAGACAACATAATTTGAATGACTCACAGAAAGAACTTTTGAAAAGCAAATGAAGTTTTCTATATGAGTACTTGCAACAGAGTGCTCAGTTTTTCCAAACGTCACTTCCATCCAAAGAGAATTTTCAAAACAATGAACAATACGAAAGAGCTCAAATTTTGTGGAAAGCCTTTTCTATTGCTACCTTCGGGGAATATCACGATCTGTACATGATCACTGATGTATTACTGCTAGGAGATATATTTGAAAACTACAGAAATTCGGGTATGAATAACTACCAACTCGATTCTTGTCATTATTTTAGCTCTCCTGGTTTATCCTATGCTGCCTGTTTAAAAATAACAGAAATTGAGCTGGAACTTATAAAAGGTGATATGTATTTTTTCATAGAAAGAGCTCTGCGAGGAGGAATATCTTTAGTGTCTAAGAGGTTTGCACAGGCCAACAATCCTTTAGTAGATCCATATGAGAGAAGCAAACCACAAAACTATATCATGTACTTTGATGCAAACAATTTATATGACTGGGGAATGTCTCAATCTCTTCCAACTGGTAATTTCTAATGGGTAAATAATATGGATTTGTTTAATATTCTAGACGACAGCAAAAAGGGTTATTTCTTCGAAGTTGATCTAGAATATCCCGCACATCTACACGATTTACACAATGATTTCCCCTTGGTTCCTGAAAAATTGAAACTCTCTAATAGTAATGTGTCATTCTTGATTCCAAATCTGTTCGACAAGCAAAATTATGTCGTTCACTATAGGTTACTTAAACTCTATGTGGAACTGGGACTGAGGGTGAAACAGGTGCATAGAATCTTAGAATTTGATCAAAACCCATGGCTGAAACCTTACATAGATTTTAATACAACAAAAAGAATTAATGCCAGAAATAATGTCGAAAAAGATTTTTTCAAACTGGCGAACAATGCTATATATGGTAAACGTTTTTCTGAATTTTTTTCTGGTCCTCATTTTTCTGAAAATTAGTTTAAATCTCATCTGTCACAAAAAACTTAACTTAGTTTTCTAAATTTCACACATATTTTACAAAAAACCACAAGAAACATACTTTTTACCTCATCCCCCATAACGTTTCCATAGATTTTCATAAATTTCTCTAGACCCTTTTACTGTGCCAGAAATTTCATTTATGCTACTACTGGCGTTGTCCTGTTGTAAGATGGCGTCATGACTCAAAAAGAGAATCGTTACAAACCGGTGTAGATGGTCGGCAAGGATGTTCACATATCTTGTGCCGGTGAGGAAGGTCTCGACGAGTAAGAGGGGACACAAGGAAGCCCATGTAAACGCACCCCAAACTGCTATACCGCCTCCACCTCCCTATACGATCCCATCTTGTCAAGCTGGTTCATCGTTTAATGTGGTTTACGTCACACACGCCTCCTCCCTTCAGCGTAATAGAGTTTAAATCGTGATTCGCAGAGCAGATGACGTGTTTCCATTCCTTCACACTTCAGTTGCGATAGGCCTTTGCAAACTGCAGCCAAACATTCGGTGCTTTTTAGTCAACAAGGGGACACAATGTGGACATCGACTGCCATGGCCTATTTTTTCCATGGTACGATGGATACTCTTTTGCATAAGCTTGTGGATGCGCCCTGATTTAATTCCGACGTTATCTGCTCCACGGAGTCAAGCAATTAATTTTAACCATGCAGGACAATCTACGCTCACCTTGAGAGTCTACTGCACTTTTATTTCCACATTTCTTCCACTGGTTTAAAGTTTTGCTGTATTTCACATAGTCTTGGTTTACAGATGCGATGGTCTGATGTGGAAATCCCAACAGTTCAGGATTTGTGGTGATTGAACAGCCGTCTTTCCTCGCACCTATTATCTGGCCACGGTCAAACTCACGTCTCATCCTTTACCCATGATTACTTTTCCGTGACTAGTTTTCAAAGCGTAGAGATCTCTATTTATACGCATTGCCAATTTCAGTGTCCCACGTGACTGATACTTCTGCTTTGCATACTGTTATCGGAATGTATATAATAATTTGTCCATTCAGTTTATATTCAATGGATAAACATCAAATAACATTCTGTACAGTTAACTTATTCAAAACTCAGCATAAATAGGGTAACCACCTGTATATTCAACTTAATCAAAACTCAGCATAAATAGGGTAGCCACCTGTATATTCAACTTAATCAAAACTCAGTATAATTGATATAACTGCCTGTATAATACACCTCACAAATTAAAAATAAATAATCAAAACGCAGCATAAAAATATCAGTAATCTTACCAATAAGTAACACTAATCGAATACCCCGCTATACATCTTAATCAAACCATGGCATAACTTGTTGGAACCGTTAGAGATACTCTCTATATAATTATATTTAACTGATAAATATCAAATCACCTCTGTTTCTTCAACTTAATCAAAATTCAGCATAAATACTCTTAACTGGCTGTATATTCATCTTAAGGTACAATCATTTATATAAAATTTTAGGTAATGTTACCAATAAATAATTTAATCGAAAACTTCACTACACATGTTAATCAAAACATGACTTAATTGTAGGAAACGTAAGAAATATTGTCTGTATAATTATATTCAACTTATAAACATTAAATGACTATCTGTATATTTTCAACCTCATCAAAACCAGCGTAATTATAAGTTGCAAAATGTTAACCATGTAAAAAAATCTCTTGAGAACTAAGCGACTTAGATAGGAAAAATACACTTACCCAACTCGATCTTCTATACATGGAATGTAAAATATTAACGAACTAATTTTCACATACACGTGCACACACTCCAATTATTCCTTCTGTTTAATTTGGTAACTCCCTTCCATATATGGGTGCTTTGAAAAAAGATCTTTTTGATGAATAAATCCCAATAGAAGAATAACATAGATTCAAAATAGATATCTTCTGTCAGAGGAGAACAGATCAAAACTTAATATGATAACGCCCAATCTTCTGGATAGAGAGGAGAAGTTTGCAGCTACTGGATAGTAACTGTACTGGTAGTTTTCAGGAAGTGGTACCATATATCTTATTAATGTCAAGGATAAGTAAGGCGGAGGTGGAGAAGAATCCGGGATTGATAATAGAGGATAAGTCCAGCAGAGCGGATTATGAATCTTTGTATGACTCAGGATGGGTCCTTAGGGATCTGGGCTGTAGAACATTGGGGCAGCAGCATTAATATACTTCTATACCATAAAACGTGTCACATAAGTCATCCCCGAATGCTCTATTGATATTACAATTGACGGTATTCGCATCAATATCCACATGGATTTCCCCATTCCAGAAGGACGAAGGAGTTTTCACCCACACCCTCCCTCCATTCGGGAATCTTGGTCTCTGATCTAGGTGGTACGAACAAATGCACCACCTAGGCCTTTGCGGCCTGGGAAGCCTGCTCAAAAGCCGTGAAAGTAAGAAGCTGAAAAGCACATAATTAAACACAGCAAGTAAGAGAGAATGGTTAAACACAGTAAGTAAGAGAGAATGGTTAAACACAGTAAGTAAGAGAGAAAAGTTAAACACATCAAGTAAGTAAGTTTAACTTTAAAAGGTATAGAGCATGACAGTATTTATTTAGTAGATAAATAAACATTGGGCTACTGAAATATAATAGGGAAACAAATAAGTACGTCAATATTTTAAGCAATCATGGTTTTAGGCAGTATGTAAACATTGCAACTAGAAATGTTACTTTAGCCTTAGTTGTTTAAACAATGTGTTCATAAGAAATAGAAATACCCTTATTTAAAATAATGTGGTAATTTATAAGTCAAAAATAACTGATCATTTTTTTCAATTTTAAGTGGAGTCCAATTTCCTGATTCTAATACTTTCCTTAAATATCTGCAAATACTAGTATTTTGCAGATATTAATACACCGAAGAGCCAAAACATTATGACAACCTGCTTAATATGATGTTGGTAATCCACGTGGCGCCAAAACAGCTCTTATCCGGTGAGGCATGGAAGCTACAAGTTTTCTAAGCATGTCTTGTGGTATCTGTCTACCAACACGTTACCAACAGATCCTTTAACTCATGTAAGTTACGTGGTTAAGCTGGCGCACATCGGATATGCTGTTCCGACACAAACCACAGATGATCGATTGTATTGATGTCTTAGGAATTTGGAGGCCAGGGCAATACCGGTAAGACTTCCTTATGTTCCACGATTCATTCTCGAACAATCTGGGCAGTATGGCATGGCGCATTATCCTGTTAGAAGAAGGCACTACTAGAGGGATATACTGTTGCCATGAAAGGATATACTTGGTCTGCAATGATGCTTAGGTAGGTGATAGACATCATAGTTTGCTGCAGAGGAATGACTGACCCAGGGTTTCCCAGCAGATCATTGCCCAAAGCATTATACTTCCTCCACCGGCTTGTTTTCGCCCCACAGTGCATAATGGTGCCAACACTTCCCCAGATAAACGACTCACACTTATCCGGCTGTCCATATAGTGCAACAGGAAAAGAGATTCATCGGAACAGACGACCTTCCAATCATTCATGGTCCAGTTTTGATGCCCGCATGCCCATTGTAGGTGCTTTCGATGGTGAACAGAGGTTAGCAGGGGCACTCGGAGCGGCCTGTAGCTACACAGTCCCATTTTCAGCAGGTTTTGATGTACTGTGTATTGTGGGTATCCCTCCCACAATGTCGTTTCTATTGGCTCGTACCATACGGGTTGGCCTTCGCTCGTTTGTAGCATCGATGAGCCGTGGTCGGCCCACATCTTGCCGGTAGTTTGTGGTTTTTCACTCCTCCGACCAATTTTTGAAGATAGCACGACTGACCATGAGCACCCCACAAGCCTTGCCCTCTCGGAAATGCTGTGACCAAGTCGTCTGGCCATTACAATTTGGCCTTTGTCCCACTCACTTAAGTCCGCTGCCTTTCCCATCTGAAGAACAAGGATAACACTAATTAACATAGCTCAATATCAGGTGTTATTTATACTATTTCATAACCTTCACACGCACCGTCGTTTATCTGCAGTTGCTTCGATTTGCATAAAGACAGGCTGGTCATAATTTTTTGGCTCTTCGGTGTATATTTTGCAGATTTATCAAAGAAAAGTGAGACCACAAAGAAAGTTATATAATTGTCAAAAATATAACGCCTTTCATTGCATAGATATGGTTTATCTTGTTAAATATTCGGTTTTATTTATACAATTTATTCTGAAATAATGAAGATTGTAAGAAGTTATTTGTGCATTCGATACGTAACACATGCATAATTTTTATTAATTATTATGTGTTTATTTAAGATTTGGAATGGCGAGTGAATGATTGCTCGCAGAAATTGGAACGAGCACAACAGTTAATTGGTGGACTTGGCGGAGAAAAGGATCGTTGGAGTCAATCAGCAATTGATCTAGGAATACAATATAACAATCTTACAGGGGATGTCCTTATTGCATCTGCAACTGTTGCGTACCTTGGGGCTTTTACTTCATCATTTAGACAGGTGACTATTTTAATAATTATATTCACTGCTCGGATTATTGTTACTACTATTGTCACTGATATTAATAACAAAAAAATGGTAAATAAGAAATGGCATAAAATGTTTTAATTTAGTTTACGCCATTAGAATGCAATAAAATAACTAGAAGAATAGCATATCACTCCTGACGAATATGAGATGCAGTGAATAACGTGTTCACTATGTTAATTTCTTACCCTTGTTGTAAAATGTTACATGTAACGTAACGAAATGAATTTTGAATAACAAAAGGAAAAACGTTTTCGAAACTTCAAAATATTTATAACGACAAAAAGTAGCGAAAAACGGGAAAACAGTCGTTATTTCATTATGTTCATGGATCTTTCTGTCGATAACATTTAGCTTTTGTATTTTTCTTTTCTTTTCTAAGAAGTACTTAGAAACAAATCTCTCCCAATTTCGACAGACGTACATTTAGGTTTTAATATCAAACAGTTCTCATAGTCACCCATCTCATAATTAGTGTCCAGAGAAGTGCGATTTCCAGAGATGCTAGTGGCAAAGATAAAGAATTAGGCAACATTCATGCAGAAGGAACAGTAGGACAGTTGCAGTAAGTCGAAAATCCCTGATGTTTTGTGGTACCTTGCGATCAGCTTTTGAACACTTAGAGAATGAATTCTCTAGATGGGGAACTTCGTTTTTGACCTTCACACCTCCTGTTCTTTTTACTAAACATACATTCTTTATCTTCGTGACCTCCAGTAATATTTTAAATAGGCAATCTGAAATAGGAGACTCAATATGAGCTTAATCTTTCTAGTGAAGAAATGAATGATAGAATGTTGATTTGCCAAGTGACGACGCTGCAGCTCCGTTAAGAACAGACAGCATATAAATAAATTGATAATAGGCCTCCAATTTCTTTATTTATATTTTTTCAGCAAATTTATTGTTATTCAATTTGAAATCTCTTTTCCGAACTGCGAGTCAATGTTTTTTTTTTTTTATTTTAACATAATACTGTCATTCGATTTGACTATGGTAATAGAGGAATTTTGTATCATTTATTGGGTCTACCCATTATTTGTAACGCTGTTAACAAATAATAACAATTTGTTCTTAACGCTTACATCTATCAGAGGTTAAATTTTGCATGCTTGGTCTTTTAATGATATTTCATCAGGTTTTTAAGAAATTGCCACTGTGCCATTTTTATTCACTTACATTTTAATCTAATTTTCTTTGCTAAATGAACTTTATAATTCTTTGAAGTGACACGGAACAACAACAACAACAACAACAATAACAGCAAAAATGAAGCCAATTTTAGAGGGTTATTTCATTAGCTTCGAACTATGAAAACGAAACCATTCGAAAACTGTTAATCATAATCATTTGTAATAAACACATTACCTCCAATCAAACGTTATTTAAACATCATTTTAACAAACAGTTTTTTTTTCATTCAGGTACATAAGCCAGTGGATTCGAGGAGGAAGATCTAGCTCCTTCCTCTTCGAGTGAAAAAACATAAATAAGAAATAAAAAATCATTTTTAGTTGGTCTTTAGCTACCTTTTATTCTATTAATTCTGAAATTTATTAGAAATCAATAAAAATTGTATATGAATATATCGAAAACGAACAAACCAAATCATCAGACATGTAACAATGGAAAAGCTCTCCCCCCACTCCTCAGTTCTAGAACACTAAAATTTTCTTTAAGGAACTAATCTTTTGTTTCATTCTGCTTTAACCCGTTTGGTATTCTATTTGATATATTTATATTTGCATACTCATAAAAAAATATTATAAATTTCTCCTCAAGATGCTTTTTCTCAGAGATCTGACTTGATCCTGTCGATATAATACGCCACAGAGAAGAGCTATGTAGAAAGACAACACAATCAACATCAATATCTTAGTTGAGCTCAACTCCAATCCAAGTCTTTCTGCGTCGTAGCTAAACTAGTTAACCTTATCAGCAGTAATAAAATGTAATTGAAACTATATCGACTGTTTTGTCTTCCATCACCATTTTTTTTTCTTTGGGCCCCCTATTCTTTTGGAATTTAGATTACAGCTCCTCCTTAGAAAATGTTTTCTGTCTTTGAAACTGCAAAACACCAAATGTTATTGCTTTACAATTCGCTGATTTTAATTTCTAGATACAATACTGTCATGCTTACCCAATTGGTGAAAATGGGGTCTGTAAAATGCGTATATATATGAAATCACTCATTTGCAGAACGCAGTTTCGGTAATAAGGGTTAAATGCAAAATTTAAAATTTCCTCTCAATTAACTACATTGCTGCACTTTAATAATATTAAGAGTCAATTAGGCGTTTTGGCCACTTGTGGGGTTATGCAATTTTACATTTGTGAAAGAAAAAACCAAGAACAAATTTTAAAATTTGACTCCAATGCATAAAAAAATCCTTTTAGAAATTTGTATATTTCCTTCCATAAATACCTTCCATTTCCCGATTTACTTGTATTAAAAACCTGATTTTAGTTCTGACCTGTTTCATGGTTAAGAAATTTGAAAATTTTAGAAAATTAGAAAATAAAAAATATATTTTTAGGCTTCAGTTTAACTAAAAATTGTTAAATTTAAAAATTTCGGCGCTTGGTTTTTAATAATTCTACTTGGTGTATTTAGTCTATAGTTCTACTGTACGGTAACGTAAACAACAAGATTTTTAAAAATTTACAGTTCTGTAACTTTGAAACCGCCAATTCATAATATACAGACCCCAAAATAGCGTAAAACAGCACTTGCTTCCATTTTAAATATTAGCATAAAAATTAAATTATTTTATTAGTTTAAGCGCAATTGGTGAAAATGGGGTCTGTAAAATGCATCTTAGTTTCCCTAACGAATTTTTTTTCCAATATTTGAACTTTTTTTTTCAGTTTTGTAACTCAAAAAATTGATTAAAACCACAAACTTACAATTCTGCGTAAATTATAAAAATGAAGTAGGAAGGAATGAAGATCACTACAGTGATAATCATTTGTAACAATTAGGGAAATATGAAAAAAATTCACCTATTCGCCTCCCGAACTCAGGGTCACGCCAATTGCTCTACCAATTGAGCTAAAATATGGGGGGGGGGGGGGGGAAATTCACACTTCCTTAAGGAAGGCTATGATGGTTGTACTATGAAGCTTTCCCGTGTGATTCTAAGTGTCAGGGCACTCATGCGCTATTTATACCGACGAGAATAAACTATAACCATATATCAAGTAATATGCTTTGGGTAATTGAGATTCACAGCAACGAAGTTCTGAATGGAAATAACCTCGCCGCCATAGGCCGGCAACCAATTTGATAGAAAAGAATGAACCTCTTACAGTGATAATCATTTCTAGTAAATAGGCTATGTGAAAACATCCACCCATCAGCTTCCAGGACTCGAACTAAATATCTCCTGGAAGCTTGGTTCTCATATGTATAAATAGCTCATGACTTAGACACTCATGATCATTTAAATACATGGGAAAGCTTCATAGCATAACCATCATAACCTTTCTTAAGTAAGTGTGAATTGCTCCCACCTGAGAGTAAATGGTAGAGCAACTGGTGCTAACCAGGATATCCCGAGTCCAGGAGACAGATGAGTGGAATTTTTCGCACCCAATTATTATGAAAATAAAGAAAACAGAAAGAGAAAATTTTCAGAATTTTCATTTGACATCCGTTCGCTGTATTTAGGTTCAGAAAGGGAATTTTCAGAAATATACGAATCCATAATCTGAAATCTGATTAAAACGATATTTTATGAATATGAAATCTTACGAATCCATAATCTAAAATCTGACTAAAATACCTTATTGGCACTTACACTTGGAAAGAATGTAAATGGCGATTAAAACAAAGAAATTGTAAAATTTCTAATAACATTAATTACAAATTTTAATAACTAACAGAATTTAAATAAATCATTTATTAGTTTTTATTTTATTGCACTAATTTACTATTATTAATTGAATAAATAAATGTATTTTAGCTTAGTTAGTTCACATAGAGCCTACTTTAAAAAGTCTTGTTCGTTGTTATATAAATAGGGTCACTTTTTCCATAATTGAATTGTGCAATTTCCGAATGCCTCGAACTTTAAGGTCTGCATATTTTCCCTAGTAGAGAATATTCCGACACTGGAAAATCGCAGTATGTGCCTTGAATGTTGAGCATAATAAAGTTACATTTATGAACAAATTTTTTAGTAATTAAAATTATTTTAATGTTTGTGATAATACTGGTGTCCCATTAGATTGGAATTTTTCCTCAAGTGGCAAAATAGTTCTGTATTATTATTACTTATTATTTTGAGTTCATTACGCTTTAAAAAAGAAGTACATAATTAATAGAAAGTATGTGTAGTTCTACAATGATCACATAATGTATATGTTTAGTAACCGATTTATTATTGATAATCTGAACATCGATAATTAAATTAGGGCAACTCCTTGCAATGGGGACGTAAATCACCTCCCTTACTATTTTTGGACTAAAGGGGAGAGAACTTTTAAAGTCCTTCTTGGTTGCAATTCCATTAATTACCACAAGATTATGTAATAATAAACAATATTAACAGTTTATTAATAAGTCTCTTGTTTTGTACTGAGATAATAATAATAGATTTATTCTCTATATTCAAAGTACATACAAAAATTATAGAAATGAAATAATCACAAAGCATGCAATATTTTTCTTAAATATTTAGAGAACAAATCGAAAGAGAAAAAAAATAGAAAACAAAAGGAGAAAATATAATTTTACACGTTCAACACTAAGGGAATTTCATTTACATATACAGGTAATAGAAAAAAAAATTAATATTATAGTTTTGACTTCAAGAAAAAAAATATATATTATAATAATAGTAATTGGAAAAAAAGAAAATAAATATGAAGGCAACACCAGAATTAGTTGAGGTATAAAGTGATACAAAAATATGAAATTACGAATTCTAGAGTTGTTCACTATTTTGAAGACAAAAAACATATTTCTTTAAACATTTTTTAAAGCTGTTAGGTTTTTTTTTTCATTCCTAAATCTAACTCTAAGTTATTAAAAAATTTAGGTGCCAAATAAATCAAATTTCGTTTTGTAATATTTTTGTGAGATAGTGGAAGATAAAATAAAAGGCCAGATTTTCAAGAATTATAAGGTAAATGTAAATGAACCATCCAGTGCTGATTTATGTATAAACATAACAATATTTTAAACATATAAATCTGCGTAATGAAACAACAATGGTCAGTATTTATAAAATTTACTGTAGAAAAAGTGTTTATGTTACAAACAAGTTTGTAGATTTTTTATGAATATGAAGCAAACTAGTTAAATTGCCATCACTACCCCAACAATACCATATTGTGAAACAGAGAAGATCCATGCATAATAGAGCATAATCAGTATTTTTTTAGGAATAATTTTCTTTAAAAAATAAAATCTGTACTGCACAAATCTAAATTTTCTAGTTATGAGATTTGCATGAATTTTCCATTTCAAATTCTGATCTATAGTTATACCCAGGTATTTGAAGTTACTTGCTCTTTCTATAGATGGACAATCACAGTAAAGAGAATTATCACAAATAATATTTTGATATTTTTGGGTGATGTCTGTGGAGGGAGAATCTTCCGCTGTGTTTCTGTTTGTTTGTGGGTTGACAGGCCGAAGTGAATAGATTCCCAAGATATGTTTTATCAGCTGGTGGATAATCCTGAGCAGAAGTCATCGCAGGCACCTGAACTCTTGCTTCTACGGGCATCGTCAAATTCTACATTGGAGGAAATCTTCCATTGTATATGTCTTCAGTCTTTAGTGGTGTGGGAACGTGTCTTTGTCCCATGCCTGCGATTAGGGAGTTGTTTGATACTGTCGGCATTCCCTCTCTCATTAAACATAGTTTCTTTAAACATCCCACTAACCATTTTCTCTCCATAGAATGTGAGGACTGTGCACGGAGCTTATTCGTTTGATGTCTTCACACAAGAATTCCACCGTTATAATTTAGATATTCTCGGCCTGCAAGAGACCAGATGGACAGATAAAGGTCAAATTCTTAAAAATAATCTTAAATTTCTCTTTTCATGGAGGGACGATAATAAGCATCAACAAAGCGTTGGTCTGTTTTTCAGCAGACACGCTAGTGATGCTCTTCTAGAATATGAATGCATTAATGAAAGGTTTTTTACAGCAAAATTTCAAACAAGCATTAAAGACTTGTATGTTATCTACTGTTATGCCGCCACTGAGAATGGCGATGATGATGAGAAGGATAGGTTTAACGGACAACTTCAGGATATTTTGAATTCTGTCAAGAAAGGAGATATTAGCCTTGTTCTAGGTGACTTCAATTGGTACTGACTCAGACCTTTGGGGAGGAATAATAGGCCCTTTTGGTATTGGTAGCTGCAATGGCAATGGGCAACGTCTCCTAGAGGTAATTAAACTCAATGGATTCAGAATAACTAACACTTATTACAAACCGGTGCCTACGTAATGGGAATGCCTGCCGATATCAAGACGTGAAGTGAGAGCAGCACTAGTTATATTTTCGTCCGCTTGGCCGTACTATTTGGCACTGGCGATCCGCTGTTTTGCTTGTTATTTGCTTCGTAGCAGTATAGGTTATTACGCTGTTTAACGCTTGCTTCAAAATTGGATTTTGATACGGATTTGTTCGTAAGTAATTATTTAGTATTCTGTCTACTTTCTGCTGTTTTTAACTAGAAGTCTGAAAGATGATGCAGCAGGGATGTTTTTCAGAAGCGAAACTCAGTTTCTATCGAACTATTCCAAACTGCATCTGCAAGACACGTGGCTGCATCAATATGTCGGCAACGTAACGATGACATGAGTAATTGGAAAAAATTTCTGAGATCACTTTTCAATAAATAATATTTTGGAATCGCAGAAACCTTTGCAATATATGGAACTGAGTTACACTGGCCTAACAAAATATTAGAGAATTTCTGTGTTATGTGAATGGGAATCGTACTATAAATTCAAGATTATAATTTTACCTATTTAAATCTCGATTTTCAACAGGATTCCTCTAGTATTTAAGGATTTATTATTCCCGTTTGTATCTCTGAGAAAGATTCTAGTTTATTGTACTTGATTAGCCATCTGTCTGATTCTTTCTTTCTCTCGACTTCTCCTCGGATTTATCATATGACTTCGAACAGATCGCTATGTATTTACCATTAGCATAGGTTAGTTTACCACGGAACGGTGGTGGCCTCATGTGCGCGCTTGTTAACACGGAGAATCGCGGAAATCGGCAGGCATTCCCATTTCGTAGCTACCGTTACAAACACCGTAACATTATTGGATTTCACCAGATGGGCTGCATAAGAATATGATTGATTATATATTAATTAACAGCAAATGGGCTAGTTCTGTTAGGAATACCAGGTCATATAGGGGAGCTGTAATTGGATCCGACCATTACCTTGTTAAAAGTGTCTTGCTACTTAAACTTAAGAAGTTTTGTGCTAAGTTTAAAAAATTTACCTTTAATTCTGAAGCTCTGAAAGACCCAGTTATAACTAAAGCTTACCATGATAGGTTACTTAATTATTATGGCAGTCATGGTTTGTTTACTGCTAAAGTGGAACAATAATGGGATCGTTTTAAACATGCTTTGTTTGGAAACTAACAGTACTCTTTTAGAAAAAAAGAAGCAGAGGAGGCAGAATTATTTGAGTGATAAGGCACTTGAGCTTATTTCAGAATGAAAGAACTGCAGGAATGTCCTTAATCAATACCTTACTAGTCCTAATAGAAAGCATTACAGAGAGCTTAATAAACGTGTAAAGGATCAGTTAGCTGTTGATAAGAATCTTTGGCTTGATGGCTTGGCTGACAAAGCCGAGGAAGCAGTTAGACAGCACAACAGCAGAGAGCTGTACCAGATAGTTAATGTTTTGTGTCGTAGAAAACGGACAGGTATGCAGGGATTGAAGGATAACAAGGTAAGGTTATAGAAGGGTAAGGATTCCGTCATGGCTAGATGGGCTGAGAATTTCAGTGATGTTCTAAACAATGTGGTTAGTTCTACTCCCATTGTTTGTAATGATGATAGATGCATTACTGTCTTTAATGTTGGCCATATAAACGCGGTCTTAAGTTATTTTGGCTGTTTCTAAACTTAAACTACATAAATCCCCAGGGGTAGATGAAATTACAAAACGGAAATGTTTCAATTACCACGTGGATGACTGAAATTTTGGATATCTTTTATGATAAACACATGTTTCCTAAGGATTTTACCAGAGTTATTATTATCCCTATTTTCAAAAAAGGTGATCGCAGTTCTTGTGATAACTATAGGGGTATCAGCCTACTTTCTGGTTAAGTTCTTTCAGGTTAAGTTCTTTGCAATGATTATGCTTAATAGAATTAAGAATCTGATTGACAGGCAATTGCATGTATGGAATATGGATTCAGAAGTGATAGGGGATGTGTAGATCAGATATTTTCACTCAGGCAGATTCTTGAGAAATTTTTAGAGTTTCAGAAACTTTTGGTTACTAGCTTTGTTGATTTCAAAAAGGCGTTTGACTCTGTTAATCGTCATAACTTGTGGTTGATTGTGAGATACCAGACAAGTTAGTTAACATAATGAAAGCTCCCTTTAATGTCACTGAGTCGTGTGAGAGTAGATAAGGAGTAATTATTCTATAATATATCTACTCTATAAGAGTAGATAAGGCTTGTAGCAATTGTTGCAATAATGCAAATTAGAGTAGTAAGGGATTAGCATTTCTTTGGTGTTCGACAAGGGTGCATTTTGTCTCCTTTTCTCTTTAGTTACGTTATTGATTATGTTATGCGAAATTAACTGCAAGGGAAAGATTTTGGCCTTAAGTGCTCTGGAGATCTGATAATTTCTGATTTAGATTATGCTAATGATTTGGCCCTTTTGGCAAATGATGTTGATGAGTTCGAGCTGTTGATAGTAGGATAGTAGGTTTGGTTATAAACAGAGAGAAAACAAAGTGATGAAGATTGGTCAGGCAAGCTGTTGTTCAGTTAATCTGAATGGCTGCCCTCTTGAGAAGGTGTCTCAGTTTAATTATCTTGGGAGCTATATAACAGATACTGGTGATGTGCGGCATGAGATTAACAAATGAATAGGGATTGCTGCCAGGACTTTTAAGAATGTATGTTGAGTGTGGTGAAATAAGCGCATATACCTAAAGACTGAAATTAGACTATATGACAGTTTAGTTCTTTCTAGGGTTAGTTATGTTTAGTGAAACTTGGATGCTTTGTAAACAAGATAACATGAAACTTTATGCTTTTTATTTTAGATGCTTATGCAGTGTTTTGGGCATTAGGTGATTCAATTTTGTAACTAATGATGAGATTAGGCAAAGGAGTTTGCAACCTCCTTTAAGCAGCATATTGTGCAGAGAGAGACTCCGTTGGTTTGTCCATGTTGCCCGTATGGATAATTATAGATTAGCGAGTAGGGTTATAAACAGTGTGCCTAAAGGCCGGAGAAAGAGGGTGAGAACTAGGATGCGGTGGGCAGACAATGTCAAACAGGACCTTGTTAGAATTAGTGTGCAGTGGAGAGATGCAACAGATATGCTTGGAGAACTAAATTGCAAGGTCTGGTTAAACCTCTGTAGCCCATGGCTGCTTGTGGATGATGACAGTAATGATGTCTGTATCACTTTTCATCAAATTAAATTAGATAAATTTTGTTTTACAGGCATTTAATTGGATTTTATTTGAAGAAAACCAATAATGTATTTGTTTTAGATCTCGATCAACATTAAACAAAAGTTCAGTCATATCTCCAGCAGAGTATACAATAGGTGCATCGTGTGCATAACAAGTTAGTAAACCAGTGAACTTTAAATTTCAAAATATCATGGAAAAAAACCAAGAATAGAATAGGACTTAAAATAGAGCCCTGCAGAACCCCCTTATTAACAAGCATGTAATAACTTGTTTTAGAATATATATAAACAGCTTGTTTTCTATTTTCCAACTAAGTCTTAAACCAATCAAAGCAAACACCTTTTATACCATTTATATAAAATGTATCCGAGATCATTTTATGATTTATTGTATCGAATGGTTTTCTTATATCATGAACAGGCCACCCTTTCCCCCACGGTAGTCGTCAAGGGTGACCTTTCAAAATCCAAACTGTTAATGATGGAAAAAATTATGTTTCTCATAAAAATTGATAATTCTATATTTTACACCTTTTTCATTAGATGGTTGAGCTTTGTAACTGATGATGAGGTTAGGCAAAGGAGTCGGCAACTTCCTTTAAGCAGCATATGGTGCAGAAAGAGACGCCGTTGGTTTGGCCATGTTGCCCGTATGAATAATTATAGATTGATGAATAGGAGTAGTATACTGTGATCTTTAAGAATAATTTACGCATATCACATTCCTCCCCTCTCGCACCCTTTCCCCCACGGTAGCTGGAATGTTTTTAATGAGGGGATGCAGGTGGAATATTTAATGAGCGAGCTAACGAGTGGAACTGTTGTATGTGTAGACGGAATGAACCGCTGTATGCGCAGGTGGAATATTTAATGAGCGGACGGGTTAATGAGTAGCAGGCGGAATGAACGGAACCGTTGTATACGCAGAAGGGATATTTTAATGAGGAGTGCAGGGAATGAACGGAATCGTTCTATGCGCAGATGGGATATTTTAATGAGCAGTGCAGACGGGATATTTAACGAGAGGATGTTTTCACAGATGACTATCAGATGGTTGACGGAATTGTTTCTCGTTAATAAATGAGAGAATATCGAGTAGAGGGCAATGTTTCTGATTCTCGCAAATCCGTGTTAGAAGGGTAGCGCCAGGATCGTAATCTGTAGTTCCCAGGTTCGTGTCCCAGCTGGGTCAGTGTTGAGATTTATCTCCGCAAAATTCCCCGCCCTGCCCACGGTCAGTAGGGGACACCGATGGGCTTGGAAAGGCCACCGTCTGTCGGATGGGACGTTAAGCCGTGGCCCTGTGTGCGGGAGAGCCATACCCTGTGCACGTTAAAGAACACGCTGGATGGCCTTGACGGGAAGCTACCATCTGTCCCCCAACAGCTGTTCCAGTGGGTCCCCTCCCCCAACCTTCTCTGAGCCTTCGGGGTCCTTGTGACCTGGCCATTTAGCCCATGGTGTGCAAAAAAGTGCCACTCAGAGGTAAAACAACCCAACCCAACCCCCTTTGCAGGACCTGTGCTGATGGTCAACTGGCACCCCTTGCCAGCACTGTGTGAACCAGCACACGTTGACTGGTTTGTGGCCAACGTTTGAAATTTACACGGCTATGCATGCTGGATACAAGCTAATTTCCTTTCATGATGTGTGGCATTTTAAGACCATTTTGCAGTACGATCCTGTAACAAAAAAGGGAGGTGTCTATGCAGGGTACATAGTTACTTTTCTGGGGTTGAAGCAGCGTTACTCCACGTTTTCCCCTGGCGTGCAGACCGACGAGCAAAAGGAAGACTTTCGTGAGGCCTTCTTCCAGGTGGAGGGGGTTCGAATCCTCCCATCGGAAGTTGAAAAAAACAGCCTTAAACATACTCTCTCGAAGGTTTCGCTGAATTCGTCATGGGGAAAACATGTGCAGAACATAAACATGTGCAGAACATGAGTCGAACCCAGATGACTATCGTGAGCTGTCCTGTCAAGTACATGGAGCTGTTGACTGACGCCTCACTGGTTGTGACTGACATCGCTGTTATCAGTGATCGCAGTGTTAGTCACACACAAGCCTGTGGAGTCTGCCACTCCTCCAAACACCTGTGGAAGCTTGATTCTCACCACGATGGTGACGAGTCATGCCCGACTTAAATTGTACGAGCTTCTGTCAAAATTAGGAGCTCGTGCTCCTAATTTTGTTACGTTGGACACGTATTCTGTGTTTTATTCGACGTCTCCCCGTGACACCTATACTCCTGCACAAAACCCATTTCTCGTAGGTCTCGTCGACGAAATCACATCAAAGTATGGCCTCGATGTACATATCACAGATTATGTCAGCGCCAGAGCTAAAAGTTATGCCCTCTGTCTGAGTAACAGCGATGAAATTCTAAGGGCCAAAGGTATATCTCTCATGAAGAAAAGTAGAAGTAAATGCAATTTCCAAATGTTAAAATCCATATTATTAGATCAATCCCCCTCCAACGAGACCTTCGATGTCCCTTTCAACCTGGTTTGCAATAAAGTGGATGGGTCACTTATGAATAAACCCATGGTAAAAAGGTCTAAGGCCAACCTTGATAAGCATTATCTCAGCTCAGGTTCGACTGTACTGTACCCTATGGGTATAATGACCTGGGATTGGATAACCCTATTCAGCTCATGGATGAGTAAATACAGGTTTTATTTCAATGTACATAGCGGTTCTTAATTACACATATTTCAATGTTCATAGTGATTCTTAATTTATTATTTCAATGTACATAGTGGTTCTTAATTACACATTTCAATGTCCATAGTGGACCTTAATTTATTATTTCAATGTCCTTACTGGATCTTATAATTTTTATACTGCTAAATATTTTCTACACATATTTCAATGTCCTTAGTGGATCTTATAATTTTTATACTGCTAAATATTTTCTACACATATTTCAATGTCCTTAGTGGACCTTAATTTATTATTTCATTGTCCTTAGTGGACCTTAATTTATTATTTCATTGTCCTTAGTGGACCTTAATTTATTATTTCAGTATCCATAGTGGATCTCATGTATCCGTAGCGGATCTTATGATTTTTTATACTCCTAAATATTTCCGTAATGTCCCTTATAACACACGGCATCATCAGCAGCTTTTGAAATCTGTATTTTTTATACTGATCTTATATGTGTATTTTTATACTGCTAAACATTTTTGAATATTATTAGCAACATCATTGTCTTTGAAACCTGTTAACTATTTCCGTAGTGGTTTTATACCGATAAATATTTCCGCAATGGATCTTATTTGAAATTGTCATATGAATTATCACTACTGTCTGTTTTATAATTGTAACTGTTGATATGTTTAATAAAAAAGGTTTTAAAAAAAAGCCTCTTTATTTCCCAATACTGGGAAACACTATGTGGGGGGGATAAAAGTAAGAGGTAACTTTGTTTTACAGGTGATCTAAAAGCAGATGAAGTATTGTTAACAGTTGTATACAGCGAGTAGTGCTGCTTCAGCAAGAGTCAGGGACCATCTACCCATCAATCGCTGTGTGACGGTGATATTTCCGTCATCCACACTACAGAAACTCAATGAGGTGACGGTCCCTAACTTGTTTTGCAGCAGCGCGTTGATTGGCTCTCCTCTGCGCGCTCTCTGCATGCACTAGCGCTCCCCTATTGAACTTCCAGTTTCGAGCTGGCAGCGGAAGTCAGCGCGCGCTCTCTGTATGCGAGTGTATGCACTAGCGCCATCTAGTGGTGCTGTAAAAAACTAATTCACTGAAAGAATGAACAAGAGGCGTATATCAGTTTTAATTTCTTTTATTGGATATCACAAATTTTTAATACATTGTTTTTTATCACAAATTTTTAATACATGGTTTTTTAATACAGAATTTTAATACATGGTTTTTTATCACATATTTTAACATGAATCTTCAGGAACATAGGTCTTCAATAAGGAGTCCAGTCAATTAATTTCCTTTTCTTATCTCGGATGGGAACAAAGTCGCTAATGTCTTTTGGAGGCTGACCAAAAGTCTCTGATATTTTCTGTCTGGACAGTGGAAATATTTGCTGTGCAATGTCAACCTTGACCTTGTGGGGGGGGCTTCCAATTTTTGGTTAAAAACAGGTAATTTTTCAATACAGCCAGGTACTTTTCAGTTTTATCATCAACGTCAGATTCAAGTATTTTCTTCATCTCTGTGACTAAATCACGCACTTTTTTTCGTATGTTTCGCTTTTGAACAGCCTTCACTGAAATCATTTTCGAAATAACAAACCCAACAGTGAAGAAGTAAGAAGCAGTAAGTTCCCGCAGTAAGAAGGGGAAGTAGAAATCCCGATCCCTTTTGCAGGAGACGTTTCTTGTGATGGACAGATGCACGTTTGGAAGCTAAACTTCTTATGACAGTCTTGTGACTTCGTAAATTCTTTAATACTCGATGGGAGACAGGCACATTTCCTTTTAAGAAATTAGTACACACTTCACATAGAACATACATCTGAGGGTCAGAGATGTGCTTCAACAGAGCTGCACGTTGCTTTTCCCCAAGTTTTGGTAAACACTGAAGGAACGGGCCGTGATATCTAACTTTCATTTGGGACATAGAGTATCTCGGGTTCTTCAAAAGGGAGGATCTTGGCACGAAGCCTTTCACTGTCCAACGTTCTGGGATGAAAGCCCACGCACAAATAGCCACAGGGAGGTTGTGTAGCGAGTCTATAAGCATCGGTCAGGAGTTTGGAATGATGTGGAAATACTTGTCTTGCCAGATGCGTTATTTGTGAAGCGTCCCGACAGTTGCGATATAAAAACATATAGTGAGCATTGAGTGATATAGTCCTCGAATGTCTTCCGTTTAAAAACAGATTTTGCAAGATCAGGACAATCGTGATATTTTTATGTTGACCTCCACGAATAAACAATTGAGATATGCGTTCGCTGGCCACAAACTGTTCCATCAAGTCGTCCAGCACCAGAAGTGTAGGTCTGAGGGGATCAAATTCCAGATCTACAGGTAATCCTTCGTAAAATTCCTCAGTTTTCTTAAAGGGTTCAAAGGCAGGTTGCCACTCCCCGTAGCAGTAAACGACACATTGGGGCTGGGGCGACACCTGAGCGGCTTCTTTGATGAGTTTCAGAGTGAAAATCGTCTTTCCACACTGAGAAGGAGCAGCAATTAAAATATTGAAGGAGTTCAGAGAGCCATCGTACCACCATGCAATCGTTAAAGTCTACTCGACACGTGTAATAGCAATGCATTACTGCGGGAAGAGTGGAATCATTCGCTCTTTTAAACAGGAAATACAGACAGTGAGCACCACAGGGGTCACCCATGGGGTCCTGCAGAGGTATCGAGGGATGTAACACGTGACGTATACTTAGCTGACTGTAGTGTTCTTGCATGGAGACATCGGGACTTGTCCCCAGGGGGTCAAAGTGATCCACGTGCATTCCTTTCTTGTAAACAGCTATCCAGTGGGTTCTGGGTAGGGAGGACGGATCAGTATTGTAGATAAACAAGGCTTCTGACCGGTCGATTCTGTGAGGTAGTCTGTCACGTGGGAACACACCTAGACTTGTAGGTAACATCGAGAGGATGGATTCTAACTGATAGGTATTCTTGAGCTGTAGTCAAACAAAATTTTATGATCCAATGGGATTTCCAGCAGATTCTGGTATTCTGCATACAGGATCAAGTGACTGATGTGGGTGGTGGCATGGCAAACTTTAATTCGACTCTCACACTACCGCTCTTTATTGAAGAAAACACTTGATTACATTCACGTTGCTCGGGGGTCAATTGGAATCCAAATAGTGTAAAACTCTCGCCATATGCTTTTTGCGATAAGTTGATACCACTATTGGCATTCCATGCGTCCACAGCTTCCAATAATCCTTGGTAACATTTGAGATAACGTCCATTCGTAAAGTCTGGGGTGTAGGACTGCTGATCACTGTTAATGTGAAGGCTAATGTAGTTTAAGTCAAAATGTTGGAAGTTGAAGGGATTTTTTTTCGTACAATCCATTCAGACTGGTACTTTCCACCATGCCCAGTACCAGACGTACCGGGAGTTGACCGAGAAATAAATTGTAACAGTTCACACTCGTCAGACCTGCAGCGATGGAGAACATGCGTAAATTCGTTCTTTGCAGGAGGTACTTGGCACTCTCTGAGCCCATTAGGCGAGTGTGTTCAAGGATGACACTGGAAGTGGGTTTGACTTTGCACACGAAAAATTCAGCTTCGTGAATCTGCACTTTGTAAGAGGGGTCCACTTCACCTGTCACGAGACAGAACTCGGGCTTTGACCTTAACAAACGTAGTCTCAGATCGACCTGATTGAGTACGTAACGTTCTTGGTTGAACAGGTTGCATTGGATCCACGTGATGAGTTCGATACCCAGGGGTACTTGACGTACCCCTTGCGCTGATGCCATCTCTCATTCTCCCGACTGGTCAGTTCCATTTTACCTGGGGTGTCGAGGTACCAGAGTGACATACCGAGCTGACTTCGTGTGGCATCAGTACCGTAATTCAATAGAGTCTCCAGGCACACCCTGTAGGGAGGGGTACAGGGTGTGAGAAGCACTCACTAGGTGATTGTTGAGGAAGACGTCTACTTGATTGAAGAGGGCGTGGAAGAAATGATTGCAGGGAGCAATCACTTCCGACGGGAGTGTACCGTCGGATTTCACAATTATCAAGACGAGGCGCAAGTGACAGCGGGATAGATCAATGTAATCATCTGTCCCCTTCACGATGAATTCAAGTGGAGCATTACCTTCCAGCGAAGCCACAGGTAAATAATTGACATAGCAGCCTCTTTCCAGTTGAGAGACAGTGGGGGGAACCAGAAACAGATCCAGTTCAGAATTGGTACAGTCACCAGAATCAGCGTGAATTTTCTGAATGCTCATGATGAAAATACGTCCTTCATAGTACAGAGTTTCTTCACTTTATGAACACTAGGATGATGACGACGGCATTTTATCCCTTTTACGCCCTGCAGCTTGGAACTGGCACGTTGCAATAGGTCTACACCGGCTTCGTGCAACCCTGCTTTGGTGGCTGTTTTGAAGTTTTGCCCCTGGGCCATCTCTGAAACGAACCGTAGCCCACCCTTACGTAGGGTGGACAGCGCCAGTCGTATGAGAGGGCTGATGAAACGTCCAATAGTGGCAAAGATGCTACCGAGCCCACCTCCTCTGTGATAACGAGGGCCCCTGAACACACCCTGCCCCTTTTGGCTCTTGTAGTAGCTCATATAGGTGTCTGCAGAAGGGGGAACGAATTTAACCCTCATAGCAGAAATGTAACTTGACTAAAATTTTACCGAATTTGAAATGCAGAGGTTCTCCTGTATCGGTACGAAGGAAGATTCTCACACTCTCGAAACTGTTTCTTGCCAGGGGGTAGTAATCAGGTTGTTGATACACTGCAACGATGGCGTCGTTATTACTGGTTCTGACGGCAGAATTCACAACACGCAACAGTTCACCATGAGTATCACCTAACAACTGAGGTTCAATCAGGTCTGAATACAAATAAATACCGTACATTCCTCTGTTCATATCGATGGGGTAGTCACCCATGGCTTTATTCAGTGGAATATCTATTTTAGTGATTCC
This sequence comes from Ryuthela nishihirai, assembly GCA_038380435.1. Classification (NCBI taxonomy): domain Eukaryota; kingdom Metazoa; phylum Arthropoda; class Arachnida; order Araneae; family Heptathelidae; genus Ryuthela; species Ryuthela nishihirai. The sequence goes on from JAWZYU010000021.1 coordinate 7,360,274, forward strand.
TAGCATGTCTCCTAATCCGGGGTTCGAAAGAGGAAATTTAATGAAATGTAGTTTGTCTGTATCCATCAACACGGTGTGATCAGCCTGTTGCTTGAAACGGTAAGTTTTTCTCAACTTGTAGGGCATGACCTGGTTCATTGCATCGAATAATGATTCAGCAATTTCGTATCGTCCATTGGGTACCTTTCGTTCTTGGAAACTACCCAGCAGAAACACGTAGAAATAATAGTCGTCATCTATATCAAATGTTGCAGTATTGCACAGTTTGGTAGCAAACAGCTGGTGGAAGGGTTTGTCAACTTCTCCCTCACCAACACACAGAAGTTTGCTGAAATTCGTTTTAGGGAACATCATACCATATCCCTCACTTGGTTTGAATACCCAGTAACCACTGTTATAGGACACCATTATTTCTTTGGGGAGCTGAGTGGAGAGGTGAGACAACAGTTCCATTCCAGTTATTTTGCCTGGTTTAAGCTTGATTTTCTAGTATTCTTCAAAGGGAGCAGGAGCGTAATATTCATACGTGTCATTAGAATCATCCACATTGTACCAGCTCACGGGTAAGTGAACTTCTGCTAGTCCCACTTTCCATTTTCCACTTAGTCTTAGGAGTTGTGCTAGGCGAACCGTGAAATCACTCTGCGAATTGTTTGGATTAAGTGATGTCTGGTTTACGTGCCTACATGTATCGCAACGTAGAAGTTAATATTCTGATTAGCCGTGGAGGGTAGGGTCAGGTAGAAACTATCCATTTTTTAGGAATCCGCGAAGGTTTGGGATAACCGCGAAATTTGACCAGTGCCTTGTGACCTTTTCTCTCGATTATTTTCTCAACAGTGTATAGTTCAGGTTCGGTCACTTTTTGAAGTTCCGATTTATAGAATGTGCCTTTCAACACTTCTCCCTCGGAATCCCGTATGATGTATACAGGGGGCTGACGTTGTAACACCTTGTCGACTATAAAAATTTCCTTGATCCACAAATGCGTACCTGCCTTCTTGAATGGTACTTTTAGACTGGCTAGTCGAACCGTGTCCCCCACTTTAAATGCCGGTTTTTCTTTTACTTTGGTTGGATTGCCGTAGAGTTGAACCCACACAACATCTTCATTGTGTAAGGTCACGTCCTTGGGAGCGATATCATGTGCACTATGAACTGTGGCATTGTATCCTTGTACAACATGTTGCAGCATGTCCAAGTACCGGTAGGTGTTATTGCGTGTATAATATCTCCCCAGTCTCTCGCGTAGAGTGCGATTCCATCTCTCCACCAAAGCTGCTTTTTTGTCAGAGTAGGTGACGAAGAACCGAATACCTTTCTTTTTCAGGAATTTCTGGAATACTCTGTTGGTAAATTTGGTACCTTGATCCGTATTTAAATTCATGGGAGATTGCCCCTTGGAAAGGATTTTTTTGAAAGCCAACACCATTTCTTTCCCTGTTTTTGTCTTCATAGGCACTGCCTACCCATACCTTGAGAACACATCGATGACCATTAATATGTATTGATAACCGTCATTGAAACGAGTTAGATTTTTCACAACTACGAGATCGGCTTGCCATTGTTCGTCTAACCCTGTGACGTAAACTTTGTTATGGTGGAACTTTCTGCGAACAGGTTTATGTAGCGTGTAAGCAGGTTGCTTTTCTAACCATTCTCGGATGAGTTTCAGTGGCAGTCCCGTATTCGAGCTAACTTTTTTACACTACCGAATCCTCTTTCAGGGTCGAAATAATGGGATTCCAAATTTTGTCTTCTGCTGCACCCGGATGTCGTATCCCACCAGGTTTTGCCATTGGTGTAGTTAAAGTGTAACACCTGTAACTGTAGGGATGTCTCCTATAAAATGTCTGATGTCTACTGTGAAGTTGCACACGCGAATTTTGTATTCACTGCCTAAGGCTTTTGACTCCCCACACTGAATATTTTTACTAGGGGGCACAATTTCTAATACAAGCACTACTATCGTTAACACTGTTTAGATTACATTTCTAGCACTAGCTAATACCTTGTTTCTCCTATCCATACCAAGACAAAAATGACATAGGATGAAAAGACAGACACATTATATAGGTTACAATTATTTATTTAATTTATACATTTCATTTTTGCATCGTCGACAATAGCATTATATTTCAGAGTACACACAAATCCAGAATCTACATAATTCAACAGACCTCGTTTCCAGGCCATATCCACAAACACTTGTGCCAAGGCATTAACATCCAAGTCACCAGACCACCCTACAATGGTCAGTATTTTTTCTTTGGGTTGAAGTCCATCTAACGGAATCAGACATGTTAGTTCTTGTTTTAAAATGTCCACCAACAGCTGATAAACACACTCGGGTCCCTCGAAAATAGGACCCAGCAGGAAGGGTAGAACTGATTCTGAATGTTGTATAATAGCAGTACGGAGATGGTGATCTTTGAGAGTTCCACACACGTTATGCACAACACGCATCACTTGGTCTACGTGGATAGCCAGCGTGAACCACTGCAACGCGTTCAGCGTTATACTGCGACTCACAACACAGAACTGTAGAGTTCTCGTAGCAGCTGATTCTTTGATGAAGTCGACACAGCATTCACCACCTACGTTGCGATACATGTAGGCACGTAAACCAGACATCACATGCCATCTGTTGATCGGGACCGATTTTCACTTGGTTCTCTGTGGGGCACCGTGGCACACAAAGCCTCCCATTCAGGTATGGAGAGGGTAACCCCCACAGGTGTAGGGTAGATGAGTTCACCATTTTCATATTTCTTGTAGCGACGTAAGTGCACAGAAAACTAATTTTTGAACAGCGAAAGCACAAAGTAAACATCTTCACCGAGACACCACGCATCTGGATTGCTAGCCTGCATTGTGAACAATGATGCACTCGACAGTTGCCACCTATTTAACGTTGGAAAACAGCACCACCTAGGACAACCAATCAGGACCCGTAGTTTTATCAGGAAATATAATAAGCCAATAGGAGACGATGGAACAATTGGAATTTGTAATTATTTATGAGGATTGCATCACCCTTTCTCTGAGGGGTTGCCAGCCAAAGTTTTGCAATTATATTGAGGCTTGTATTAGCCATTCTGAGCGTTGCCACTCAAAGTTTAGTTTTGTTATTATTTAGAGGATTGCATCAGCCATCGTGATCGTTGCCACCCCCAAGTTAGTTGGACTTGGAAAAATGAACGTGGATACCAAGGGAGTTTGTGATCTGGGGAGTTTAATAAAGGGAACTTTTAATAAGGGGGTTAATAAAGGGGGAGGGAATTTTTATAAAGGGTGAGGAATTTTGATAAGGGTTTTTTTAAATGAGGGGGGAGTCTGGGAATAATTACGACTAAAATAGAGGGTGTTTTCTAAAAATAGTACTCATGATAGTCACTAGATGGTGCCAGGTGGTTAAAAAGGGGGAGTTTTTAATGGGGGAGTCAAAAATCGGGAAATTATAGCTAAAATAGGGGGTTTTTTTCCCTCTAAAAATAGTACTCATCATAGTCACTAGATGGTGCCACGGGTTAAAGGGGGGAAGAGTTTTTAATAAAGGGGGAGGAATTTTTTAATAAAAGGTTTTTTTAATAAAGGGAAGAATTAATTAATTTTAATTAATTATTAATTAATTATGAATATTAATAATAGGGTGTGGTCGGAAGTGGGCGTGGTCGGTGACGTCATATGAGGAAAGCACTAGTGGGGGTACGCCAAAGTGCGACTAAAGTACTCACGGATTTGTGAGAATCAGAAACATTGCCCTCTACTCTATATTCTCTCATTTATTAACGAGAAACAATTCCGTCAACCATCTGATAGTCATCTGTGAAAACATCCTCTCGTTAAATATCCTGTCTGCACTGCTCATTAAAATATCCCATCTGCGCATACAACGATTCCGTTCATTCCGTCTGCACTCCTCATTAAAATATCCCTTCTGCATATACAACGGTTCTGTTCATTCCGTCTGCTACTCATTAACCCGTCCGCTCATTAAATATTCCACCTGCGCATACAACGGTTCACTCCGTCTGCGCATACAACAGTTCCACTCGTTAGCTCGCTCATTAAATATTCCACCTGCAAGTCCCTCATTAAAATATTTCACCTGCATATACAACGGTTCATTCCGTCTACACATACAATAGTTTCGCTCATTAAATATTCCACCTGCAGCCCCTCATTAAAAAAAATTCCAGCTACCGTGGGGGAAAGGGTGACCTGCGAGGGGAGGAACTTATATGCATAAATTATTCCTAAAGATAAGACCCTACTATTAATAGGTTTATGGACAGTGTGCCTAAAGGTGTCAGAAACAGAGGGAGACCTAGGATGCGGTGTGAAGACAATGTCAAACAGGACCTTGTTAGAATTGGTGTGCAGTGGTCAGATGCAGCAGATGTAGCTCAAAACAGATGTGCTTGGAGAACTAAATTAAACGTCTGGTTGGACCTCCGTAGCCCATGGCTTGTTCAGGATGATGATGACGATGTAAGATGGAAATTCGTCTGTAATTATTTGCTAAAGTTATATCCCCACTTTTATATATTGGAAAAATTAAAGCATATTTCAAAGCATCAAAAAATATCTTTTTGATAGATATTTTTACCAAATATGTTAAGTTATGAACATGATACCTACAAAAAACTTTAACGTTTCTATAGTAATCCCATCATAATCTGTAGTTTCATTACTGTCTAAATCATTTATCACTTTAATATAATAATCTCACTCTCAGTAACATCATAAAAATTAACTGAATATTGAGAACATCCGAGAGCTGTTCGTCCAGAATGCATGGGTGTATTATTCGTAGTTCAATATGAATTAGATTCATCTACATTGGAAAAAAGAGTTAATTTCTTTTGCCAAAACACAGTAATTAGTGGGTTTAGGAACAATCTACTCCTTTTTTAAACCAAAAATATTATTTATGAAATTATATTGTTTCCTACTGTTATTACCACAACTATGACATTTATTTATTATGAGTATAAAAGTTATGTTTAACCTCTTTAATCCTTTTTTTTTTGCAAACTTACAATAATTTCTATAATTCAACTCAATTTGGATATTACCAGGATATTTTTAAACTTAATATATAGCTTTTCTTTTATATCTGTACAAGAAATCAACTAATCTGTTATCCATTGTTGTTTACCTTTTTTCCTTTTTTTTACTAATTTCATTTATATTAAATTTTTACATAAGAACTGTGGTGTAAAAGAGAATGAAAACAATTTGAGCATATATTTAAATTTTGTCATCATCCATTACATTAGACAAATTCAAATTTTTAACAGTGTTTGCAATTTAAAATAATCAAATTGTTTTGCTATTATAGAACTGTTGTTTATGTTCTTAGTTTCCTTACGATTTAAATATATACTGCAAACAATAGGAAAGTGGTCTGTAAGAGGGGGATGAAAGACTGCAACATCAAATGACATACCAGCATGACTCATAATAAATATGGTCAAGACAAGTGGAACCGATCTGTCTTACTCTAGTTGGTAAATTTATAAATCGTTTAAAACAAAAAATTATTTGCATGTTTAGAGTCCAATAACAAATCAATATTTAAAGTGTCCCACCAAAACAATACTTTTAATATACACCGATCATCGAAAACATTAAAACCAGCTACCTAATATGATGTATGTCCTCCTCTCGCCGCCAAAAGAGCTCTCACCCGATGATTCATAGATTCAACGAAATATTGGTAGGTGTCGCTTGATATTTGGTACCATGACTCTAACAAAAAATCCTGCAATTCCCGTAAATTACTTGGTTGGGGTGATGCTGCTGGTACAGTCGTTCAAAAAATATCCGAACACTATGGTTGATTACAGAATTCAGAAAAAATATCTGGCAACGATTGTTTAGTAATTAGTGATCTGGCAACCTTCGTGTACTGTACACGAAGGAATAGGTTGCCAGATCACTAATTACTAAAAAACGTTGCCAGATATTTTTCTGAATTCTGTAATCAACCATAGTGTTCGGATATTTTTTTGAACGACTGTACCCGTTTCTCCAACTGAAAACAACAAATGCTCGATAGGATTCATGTCCTTAGAATTTGGTGGCCATGGCAATATATGGAATTCCTCATCATGTTCTAGGAACCATTCCTGAACCTTCACAGTGTGACGTGGGGCATTGTCTTGTTGAAAGATACCATCTCCGCCAGGGAATACAGTCGTCATAAAGGGGTTTACTTGGTCAGCTACGATGTTGAAGTAGGTGACAGCTGTCAGAGTTTTCTCTATAGGGATAACTAGTTTAAGTGTTCCCCAAGAAAATAGTGCCCAGACTATCACACTCCCTCGAGCCACATGAATCCGTCCCACAGCACATCCAGGTGAGAAGGCTTCTGTGGGTAAACGTCGCACGAGAGCTCGTCCGTCCACATGGTGCAATTGAAAACGGGATTTGTCTGACCATGCGACCGTCTTCCAGCCTTCTATGGTCGAATGTCGATGATTACGTGCCCACTGCAAGCGTTGACGACAGTGAACGGCTGTGAGCATAGGCACACAAATTGTCTGTGGCTGCGGAGACCCATATCCAAGAGCATACGATGAACTGTTTGTTTGGACACATTAGGTCCTTTACCACAATTGAAATTATGGGTAATGTCAGGCACAGTAGCCGTCCTGTTGCTGTAGACAAGACGAGATAGCCTGCACTGACTTCTGGCACAAATGAGGCTTTTCTGGCCCACACCTTGTCGACTGCTCGAAGTGTCACCTGTTTTGGACCATCTTTGATAGGTGCTAACCACTGCATAGAATGAGCAGCCTACCAGCATCGTTGTTTTGGAGATGCTCTTAGCAAGGCGTCTGCCATAATGATCTGGCCTTTTGTCATGCCCACATAATTTTATTACATGGCCAAGACTTCATGGGCTTCAGGACGACATTAGATTAGGCTCCATTATAATAGTGACATTTTCGACTGCCTCCATTTTTGTGTCCAGTTCAATGACGAGGAACTCGGCCACAAGCCCCGAACTTTCCATATTGAGCCTGGAACCCCAGATGGCAGAGGAACTACGTGATATACCTGGTAAACAACGTTGGCCGGAGGGGAGCTGAGATTCGCACCTCGGCTACTCTGGCCAATCCCGTACAGCCACGCATGAGCGTAGGTGACCTCCACAAAAAGGACAAGAAAGAATTTGGCGAAAAACAGGCAGTCTCTTCTTCTCGTCCGGGCTGTGTGGTCGACAGCAATGATCCTCTCCAGCTAGCAGAGCCCCGAAGTGCGAACAGTGTATGTGCAGGGGAAGTGCTAAGCAGCCCGAGCTCCCAGCAACTTGGAGCGCAGCGGCTCAGTGATTGCCTTCCCGAGGGACTCCTGACTTGACGAGGTAAGGGGGCACTTTAATGAAACTGGCTCCGCTTTTCTTTTGCATTTGAATGTATTTCTGTGAACGGCCGTCACGGTTACCCGAGTGGAACCGTCTTAACTGTTAAGGCCTGTTAGAGTCACGAGCAAGTAGCTCTTCATCATGAACTGTCGATTAATGATTGTCGATTAATAAACTTACAAAGTTCCCTTAATTGAAAAGGTCCATGCTAGAGACATTGTTGAATCTATCCCAAAAGTGGGAACTACATATATGTAGACGGTTTGAAAGTAATTTTGTTAATAAATGTGTATTTTATTGTTAACTGAAAAATTATCTCAGTTCTCATTATTGCAAATGTCTGTTAATTTGGTTGTGGGTCCAGGAATTTGCCTTGATTTTTGCAGCAAGGAACGCATCACAGCCTAAAAGTTGTGCCGCCCTAAAAATACTCTAGGGGGTTATAATACTTTGTCGAAATCAGATAAATCCTTTGCTTTTCCCACGTTGAGATGAAACGAAATACTGCCTGCGAGAGCTTTGACCCAGGTATTATATATATATATATATCATTCGCGACCTTGGCATGTGACAGTGATTGGCTGCACGTGCTTTTCTTTGCATTACGCAGAGGTGGTTTTAATGTATTGACCGATTGGTGTATATATTTCTTATGTAATTAGTTAATTCTCTGTTAAACCTCAATTGAATAACTATGAGATCTATAAATCATAGTAAAGAAATATTTAAAACTGAATCATAAATATGAATACCCTCTGCACCAAGAATTTTAAAAATCTGTTGGAAATCGAAACCATATCTTATATGTAAAATTATTCCACCTGATCCATTAGAATCTCTACATTGCAAATACATATCAAAGCGTTTAATCCTATATATTTCATTAATACATGTTTCTGTCAAGAGAATTAAACTTAAATTTTGTAGAACATCATGTAGTATCACCATAAGTTCAGAGAAATTTTGCCTCATGCTTTTTATATTAAAATGAACAAAATTTATTTTTGAATTCCTTTCATGTATAAATTTTTGAAGATGGTCTTTATATTTCTAACACAAAAGTAAAATTTTCATCTATTATAATATCCAATTTAGAGTCAATCAAATACATGGTCATCTCAAACCTATCAAGTTTTTCCTCATTTCTTATTCTATATAATTATGTGTTTTGATTCTTCTTTAAAAATATTTTACCTTCCTTGATTCGAGCAAACTGATAGCCCTGAGACAGCTTGAACTGCTTAACTGTATAGAATAATTTCTTAAGGTCTCTAGTGAGGTGTTCATTTACAAATACCTTAGTTTCTTTAAAATTGTCCCTTTTCATATCAGCTTTTAGATTTTTATTCTTTGCACTTTGAATCCACTTTACTCTTATTTGACTACTTTTAAATTTAATTATTATAAGCTTTATTTTCTTTTTGTTTATAGTTGGAATCCTATGAACCACTTTAATTTCATCCGTCACAGGAAGGTGAAGTAGGCTTGAGACTTTATGAAAATTTAAAACCTTTTCTTGTGGCCCTTCAGTGATACCTACAGTCTCCAAATTTGAACTCTTTGATCTCAGCTCCATTTCGTTTCATTCTTTAGTTCCTTCAGTTATGTAATAAGTAAATAATGAGACTGTAATAAAACATTTTAATATAACATATCCGCTGAATATGCAAAGAAGCTGCTAGGTTTCGACACTTCAATGAGGTTAAGTGTATGAAGAGGTCGAAAAGATTCCAAAAGAGGTCGAAAAGATTCCTTAAATCATTTCTTGCAAAATATGAAAAATACACCTATATTTCAAGAAATAATTTTATGGAGAAAATGATTCCCGATGAATGGGAATTGTTTTTTACCACAAATTATTTCTTGAATTAATGTCAACAGCTAATCTGTGAATTTATTACTGATTAATATATATATTTTTTATATTCCATTTATTAATTTGTTTTTTCAATTATATTTACTTTTTGACAAATGGTTTGATCTAACTAGTGCGAACCACTGGATAGCAACATTGCATATATATGTAATTAACATAATAATTTCATTAATTTTTATTTTCACTGAAAATGTATCACCATACTTTAACATTATAACTAAATTTAAATTTTGTTTTAACGAAAAACCTAACGATTTTTCTTTTCCCTTTCGTTTTTTTTAATACCTTTTTTTGATCTATAACGGTTTTGCTAATGGTTTCTAATAAAACGAGATAATGTATTCACTTTATCGTTTGTCTGTCCGTATGTAGATATCGAATTTTTTTGTTTTTAAAGGTAAATGAAAATTCTTTTTGTGTTGGATAGGTATTGACGAAATGCTACGATTCGCACTTTTCGAATATCTCAAAGTTAAAATGCGCTCTCTAATAGTAGAAAAATTTAAATTGTAAAATGTTAAACGAATATTGAATACGATATGTTTATGCTAGAAATTTGGAATTTTGATAGTGGAATGTGAAGGTTATGATGTTTCCAATGGGAACAATGAATTGGCCCCTTAGCCCAAGAATGAGTGGGAAAACGTAATTTTTAGATTTTAAGAGATCATTCGAAATTTTTTTTCGATTGGTATTAATGGATTAATATAATTTGCGTTTTTCAAATTCTTAGGTTACCAATTTCCGAATAAATTAGGTATCCAGTCCTAATTTATATCGTTAGAGGCCATTAAATATGGAAAAGAAGAAACTTTTAACGAATGTTGAAAGTGATCAGTTTAAGGCAGAGATTTCAAATTTAGGAGGTAGAGTGTCAAAGAGATATCCACTGAGAGCAAGAATTTCCCCGCTTCCTCATAGCGGTGTGGAAAAGCAACATTTTAAGGAGTATAACACTAATACTTTTATTTTTAAAAGTACTAATTATATACTACTATTTGCATTTTCCCCACTTCTTCATTAGTTCGAATTAAAACTTTTAAGCAATTAAAAAATAGGTAAACAAGAAACTTCATTCTTTTTGAAAACGAGATTCTAATATGCGCCAGAGCCAATATGCATGTATGTTTTTCTAGTTATATCTTGAACCTTAATTTCTCATATATTGAAATAGCAAAAAATTAAGGCATTTCTTATAGTACTTAAAGACTTAACATACCTTTCTACCATCTTAAAATTCTAAAACTAGCTTTTCCTTTGGGAGAAATAGTCATTGATTGAACCTTAACTGATATAAAATGATAAGTTACGGCTAATAACTATCCTTTTCCCCCCATATTACATACGTTAAATTAGCTTACTACAATATTAATGAATTAGCAATAAATATAATTTCCATTTATTTTTCATAAATTCATATCATTAAAGGTATTTTCTTTACTACTCTTTCAGTTACAGTATGACCAATGGGTTCAGGATTCTAAGAAATTCAACATTCCATGTTCTAAGGTATTTTCCCTTATTCAAACTCTTGGGGAACCAGTACTCATACGAGATTGGAATATAGCTGGTCTACCAACCGATGTTTTTTCTATAGAAAATGGAATTATTATCAGGTATATAGATTTTAATTACCTGTTAAGAGTATAACTGATAAATACTGATTAACCGTTTTTTATAAACTGTAAGCCCTCGCCAACCGTTGTGTAGTATTGGACTTAGAAGCCTGATTTTAGTTTCTGATGAAACCCGCGATTAGTGACGGACAGAGGCTATGCAAAATTTTGGGTTAGGGAAGTGATCCCGTAGATATAGTATCTAAAGTCTAATATTAAACGACGTCTTGATGATGATGATTATGATTATTATTATTAGTAGTAGTAGTAGTAAATTATATTACTTTTAAATAGGAGATTTTTTAAATTTTATAAGGGATCTGGGTTCGAGCCCTGGGGAAGGCATTGGTGTATGTGTCGTTTTCCTGCTGAGCTCCTACCACCCTCTCAGACCTTCTACTATGGCATATAAACTGACAGAAAGCAGCTGCTTGGGGGGTATTTAATTTTTTTTTATTTCAAAAAATGCTAATGAATGCAAAAAATATGATTTATATTTGAACACCAACTACCAAATGTTTTGCTGTTATGGGCTCTTATTAATATCTCAAGGATCTGAAATTCACTTATACACTGAAGAGCCAAAATATTATGGTTATTGGATCTTTATGCAAATCGAAGCAACTGCAGGTAAATGAAGGCGCGTGTGAAGGTCATGAAACTGTATAAATAACACCTTATACTGAGCTCTCTTAATCAGTGTTATTCTTGTTCTTCAGATGGGAAAGGCAGTGGACTTAAGTGAGTTTGACAAAGACCAAATTATAATGGCTAGATGAGTGGGTCAGAGCATTTCCGAGACGGCAGGGCTTCTAGAGCTTATGGTCATGGCCCGTAATTTGAAAGCTGGTAATGGGATTAATGTATCACAGCATATGGTATATCGAATCCTGCTGAAAATGGGGCTGCGTAGCTGCAGGCCACTCCGAGTGCCCATGCTAACCTCTGTTCACCTACAATGGGCACGAAAGCATCAAAACTGGACCTTGAATGATTGGATGAAGGTCGTCTGGTCCGACGAATCTCGTTTCCTGTTGCACCATTTGGATGGCCGGGTACGTGTGCATCATTTACCTGGGGAGGTGTTTGCACCAGGATGCACTGTGGGACGAAAACAAGCCAGTGGAGGAAGTGTAATACTTTGGATAATGTTCTGCTGGGAATCTCCTGGTCCAGTCATTCATGTGTAGGAAACTATGACGTCTACCACCTACCTAAATATCATTGCAGACCTGGTACAACCTTCATGGCAACGGTATATACCTCTAGTAGTGACTTCTTTACGCAGGATAATCCGCCATGCCACACTGCACAGATTGTCTGAGAATGGTTCGCGGAACAAGAGGAAGACTTCCAGATATTGCCCTGGTCTCCAAATTCCCCAGACCTCAATCCAATCGAGCATCTGTGGTTTATGTTGGAACGGCATATCCGATCTGCGACAGCTCAACCACGTAACTTACAAGAGTTGAAGTATATGCTGCTAACGTGTTGGTACTAGATACCACAAGACACCTTTAGAAATCTTGTAGTGTCCATGTCTTGCCGGTAAGAGCTGTTTTGGCGGCACATAGAAGACCAACCTTATATTAGGCTGATGGTCATAATGTTTTGGCTCTTTGGTGTATGTATAACAAAAGAGATACACAAATCATTGAAATTTATATTCAAGAATAAAACTGAGCACAACAGCAACCATTTACAACTTTAAAATTAATGGACATATCTATTTCATGTTAATGGACATGTATAGTTTTCCATTTTATAATATCTATGCTCATCATGTTGAAAATTGCTAAAATTATCCATGATTTCCCAAGCATCGAGGCATTCGCGGCGGAATAACGCAGTTAGTGAAATGATGTGCAATTTCTTAATCGTGTTTGACAAAGTAGTACCATAATATAATTTACACTAAATGACCACTTTGTTAGGTACATCTACCTAATAGCGGGGGAAATCCCATTTTGCTCTCAGAACTTCTGAATTCTTCAGGCATGAACTCAACGAGGTTCCGTATGCAATGTACCTCGCTGATGTGCAACGCAGAACGAATAAATTGTGGTGACTGCGTATGTTGCTCAGTAGTTTATTATACGTGTACAGTTTTATGAGCGAATCATAGATTAGCGTCTATATGGCCATATTTTCAATGGATGACAGAGGAAACCGATAATATTCCGGTAAAATCACTGGATACTTCGCCCATGGATTCTTTGACACATTTGGACTCTTGAACGGACTGGGTAAACGTCGAGCATGGACCGTTGATGAATTATGGAAACCTTGTAAAGAAGAATGTGACTGATTAGATATAACAGTACTTCGCAAAAGCACTATAGTAGATGGTATTCTATAGGGCAATTGTTGCACAGCAGGGACACCAGATCTAGCATGATCGATGGTGAAGTAAACGTATGTGATATTCTACGGCCTTTGAAAACAGTATCATATAACATAATAATCCTCAGTATGGTATGAACACACGATGCTGTCACTAAAGGAGCAGTCTATTTGATGGAAAGATAAAGTGTACCTAATGCAGGGGTCACTCAGCATATAATGCAGCTTGTTACGTGATACTTTATAAATTCTTTTTTATGTCGTTTGAATTACTTTTTTATATAATGTATGCTACATTTGCATAGATGCCTATTTGTAATAATTGCATGAAATCATTTTAATATTTAAAAAAAATGAGCTTCACTAAAACTATTTTTTCCTTATAAATGTGAGAATATTGTCTTGTAGGAAAATTGTCATTTCGAATATCACGGGGATAAGATCGAATAGTGGAAAACACTTTATGGGACAATTTGTAAATGTAAAACAATTTGGATAAAAATTTGGGATTCAAGATTCTATTAGAGAATTCAAGATGAAATTATTTCATGTACCCATTAACATAAAATTTGATAACACTTTCACTGTTTAGTTAAACATAAGAATAACCACCGAAGCAATATGAAATATGATACATGTCATGAATGTCTATATTTTGTGCTTATATTTTAATTTTCATTGTCAACGACCGCCATAACCTAAAGCTTATCTCAGTTTCTCATTTTACGATTGAAATGTAAACTAGGAATGCATAGTAAATTAATCATGTCTCTATATATAATTGCCGTAAATAACACTTTCCATTTTATACATTTCAGCAACGCTAATAGATGGCCTTTGTTAATTGATCCCCAAGGACAAGCAAATAAGTGGATCAAAAATATGGAAAAGGACAATAAAATGAACGTTATAAAATTGACTGATGCGGATTTCGTACGCACTTTGGAAAATTGCATCCAATTTGGAAATCCGGTATTATTTTTTATTACAATTATAAATTTTAAAATCCGAAAGTTTATGTAGAATCAGTAAATATTTGCAGTGCATGAAGCAATGTTTATTTTCTCTTACATTTGAAACAACTGAATATTTAAGACGTTTGTATACCTTTTTCTCGCTACAAGGAAAACCTCAGTTGTTTTTCGACTAAGTTTAGAATTAGGGGTAGGGGAAGCACGATAGGGAAAATGTTCATTAAAAATACCTTTTATTTCGTATTGATTGGAAGTCAAATGTACTGATATACTAAAAAGGTAAGAGTCCCTTCAGAAGATTGAGGAAAATAAGAATAATCATACTACGTCGACGAAGTGTCTTGCGAATCTTTACTAAGTACGATTCTCACAAGTTGTGAAATCATTTCCCCCAACATATGCAAACATTGGAAAAGTTGAATCCTATATCATGAATGGTGATGGATAGGATGGCCATATAATAAAGGAAGAAAAAGAGAACATTTTTTTTCTTACAACAAAATAAAAATAACTTTTTTCTTCTCTTTTTACAAATGCAAAAACTGTTAAAGGAACCGTTATTTTGAAATAGTGATGTTTTCTAATTCTCATCATTATCAAAGAGAATTAATTTCTTTATAAGTAGTGTATTAATCATTTTCTCTCTGCAGGTACGTGGAACATGAGGTCGTTATATAGAGATTATTCTCTTGATGTCCTCAGGCAGGAATTCCAGCGTTATAACCTAGATATTCTAGGCTTCCAAGAAACCAGATGGAGAGGAAAAGGTGAGATACTTAAAAATAACTTTAAATTTCTCTTTTCAGGCAGGGAGGATGGAAAGCATCTCCAAGTAGTAGATTTTCTTCTCAACAGACACACCAGTGATGCTCGTCTAGGATATGACCGCATTAATGAAAGATTTCTTACAGCAAAATTTAAAACAAAAATTGAACTTTAATGTCATCTGTTGTTATGCCCCCACAGAGAATTCTGATGAGAACTAAAAAGATACGTTTGATAGCTATCTTCAGGATATTTCGAATTATGTGAATAAAGAAGATATTTCTTTTGTGCTAGGTGACTTCATTGCTAAAGTTGGTACTGACTCTGACCTTTGGGCAGGAGTTTTAGGTCCTTTTGGCATTGTTAGTTCCAATGGCAATAGAGAACGTCTCCTACAGGTAAATAAACTTAATGGTTTACCAATAACTAGCACATACTTCAAACATCGGGACATTTATCAGTATACATGGGTTTGACCTGATGGGTTGCACAGGAATATGATAGATTATATTTTAATTATCAGCAAATGGGCTAGTTCACTTAGGAACATCAGATCATACAGGGGAGCCGAAATTGGGTCTGACCATTATCTGGTCAAAAGTGTCTTGCAACTGAAGCTTAAGAAATATTGTGCTAAGGTTAAAAAAATTACCTTCAACACTGAAGTTCTGAAAGATCCAGATATAGCCAAAGCATACCATGATAGGCTACTTAGTCATTATGAGAATCGTGGTTTGCTTACTGCTGAAGTTGAGGAAGAATGGGATAAGTTTAAACATGATTTTGTAGACTAACAGTACTCTTTTAGTTAAAAAGAATCAGAGGAAACAAAATTATTTGAGTGATAAGGCTATGGAACTTATTTCTGAAAGAAGGAAGTGAATGAATAATATGAATCAAAACCCTACTAGTCCTAACAGATGGCATTACAATGAGTTTAATAAGCGTGTAAATGATCAGTTAACAGCTGATAAGAATCTTTGGCTTGATAGCTTGGCTGAAAAAGCAGAGGTAGCAGTTATACAGCTCAACAACAAGGTGTTGTACCAGATAGTGTTTTGGCGGGAAGAAACGGACAGGTAACAGGGATTGAGAGATAATCATGGTAAGATCATTAAAGGTGAGGATCTTGTGATGACTAGGTGGGGTGAGCATTTCAGAGTAGTACTAAATAATGTGATTATTTCTACTCCCCATTGTTTTTAGTAAGGATAGATGCATTACTGACTTTAATCCCCAGGGTGGTTGAAATCACCACTGAAATGCTTACAGCTGGGGACACTTGTGTTGTCATATGGCTTACTGATATTTTTTATGAAAAAGGTGTTGCTTCTAAGGATTTTATTAAATTATTATTACTTCTATTTTTAAAAAATGTGATCGCAGTCTTGTGATAATTATAGGGGAATTAGTTTACTTTCTGTTCTAGGTAAAGTTCTGTGCATGATTATACTTAATAAAATTAAGAATTTGGTTGATGAACAACTGCGTAATGAGCAGTGTGGATTCAGAAGTGGTAGGGGATGTATTGATCAAATATTTTCACTTAGGCAGATTCTTGAGAAATATTAAGAGTTTCAGAAACCTGTGGTTACTAGCTTTGTAGATTTCAAAAAAGCTTTGAACTCTATAGATCGTCATAATCTGTGTTTGATTGTTAGATCATATGGAATACCTGACATGTTAGTTAGTGTAATGAATGCTGTCTATAATACCACTGAATCATGTGTGAGAGTTGGTAAGGCTTGTAGCGATTGGTTTAGCATTGCTAATGGAGTTAGACAAGGGTACACTTTGTCTCCTTTTCTCTTTAGTTTGGTTATTGATTATGTTATGCAAAATTCTTTGCAAGGAATAGATTTTGGCCTTAAATGGTCTAGAGATTTCAAAATATCTGATTTAGATTATAGAGATTGTGATGTTTCTTCTTCGTTTGTTTGTCTATTGGGACTACTTAGGAATGTCCCCTCGGTTCGATCGCAATACGCGACGGGTGAAAGAGTTTTTCAGATCAAAAATCAAAGATTTTATCACAATTGAAGGGACTCGATACTGAGGCTCCTTCCCAATAAATTGGTTCAACTTAGTCCTTGGTAAAACAATAACTATCCTTTATTGATATAAACTACATTGACTGATGAGGAAAAACACACTCGTCACTCATTTACTATGAATTACAAAACCAGCTTACTATCCCCGTTCAGCTGTTTTCCCGAGAGCCTACGTACCGCTAATACCAGTCGGCACTCACCAGCTTTTCAATTTTATGTCTGCCCGCTTTCGAAACTCGACCGGCTCTGTCTTTCTCGTTGTTGCCAACCCTTTCTCTTTCTCTGCCTGACCATCTGGGGCGTCCGCGAGCAGTGGGGTGACCTCCGTCCCCTCTGGGCACTGTTACTTCAATTAACTTTCCAGATGCCGGGACAGAGGGCCTCCCACGTAGCATGAGCCTTGTTGGTGAAATCCAAAATAAATATACAAAGCCTGAGAAAAAAAAATATCTCAAAAGGCCTCTAACCTGACACCTCCCTGCCAGAAGTCAGTAGTTATTCCTGTTAACTGCTGACTAAAAAGTCAAGTTGAATGCTGAAAACCATAGTTCATTTTCGCGTTAATCTTAGAGTTCAATGCCACAAAATTCAGAGTTCTAAGTTGCTTTAGGAATTCTATAAATTCTCTGCGAATTGGCACATCTATTACACATCTATGTACACTACACTTAAATATAAAATAACTTCTAGGTATACTTCCGGTGCACTGAGTCTAAATATTGTCTTTTTGCTTCAAACAAACAAAAAAAAACCTGGTGACTGAAGTAGTTGTCCAAGAGTAAACAGTTTATAAATTAATTATCTCACTAATAACTGTCTTTGACGAAGGTATGCCGTACTGGCGGTGTTCATTCGTTCGCAGGTGACATCCCAGGTGAAAGGCTATGCACACCTTTCGTGCCTACCTAGATATCACCTTCCCGTACGTACCCTCTGACTCTACAGGCTGAAAGTCGTCGACATTGGCGTCGGCCTGACCATTTAAATTTGTAAAAGGTGTTAGTGTACCCTCCCTTAGACAATTTGGCTCATCGTAGACATCGAGTCTGACAGATTGCTACACATGTTTGGGCTGGGAGATAGAACGGCGTTGATTGGACGGTCTCCTTGGAGCATACATTTCCCTTTTTCTAACTGGAATTCCTCTACCTCTTTCATAGTAACTTCCTCTATTGGCCCACGGCTCGTGGATTTTCCTCCTGAGGTTACCAGTTACAGGCCTTCTCTCCTTCTTTCTAATTAATTTACCATATGCTTCCACACTCGGAAGTACCTCCTTCCGCAGCTTTGCTACTACTGCGCATAGCACTTTAATTTCTCTGCCACTCACAGTGCTATTGTCTGTACCATCAATCAAACATAAAGGCAGCTCTTTTACCTCTGCCCTTATGGCATCACCAAACGGCCCATGCAACAACAGATGGTCTTTTACCGGGTGTTTTTCTTCGTTCAGCATACCCTTTCTGATTACTGTCAGGTCTGCCCCCGAATCCACGACTGCTCTAGCTGTCTGGTCGCCACATCTGATTCGAAACTCTTCATAATCTACTGGGATACGTATCTCTCCCTGTCCCATTACTCGACTGCTTGGACTTGGCTTTGAATGTGTCGTAACCCTTCCTATTCTTGCCTCACAAACATCTTTAGAATTCTGATCCAAGGTGCTAACTTGGTATACCTGAGTTCGGCTCTCGCGGTCCCCAGTTCTCAGTGGGCAATCTTTCATCAAATATTCGTCAGATCTACATTTATGGCACCTCCTTACTTTTGGGACAATTCTATATTCAGCTAAATTAACTGCCGGTTGATACCTTCTGCTCGAATAATTTCTCTCTGAGTCTATCCTCTGCTGGGGGGAAACAACACGTTCTGCATATTGTCTATGCCTTACCTCTTTAAAAGTTAGGACCTCTTCCGTTCCGTTTACACTGGCTAGATGGATTTCTGCCCACGTGGCTATTTCGTCTGCTTTTGCCCATGACTCCACCTCTTTGTGTACTACGTAAGCATGAGTGTCTTGAGGAAGGCTATCACGTAACTTATCCGACACTATCAGGTCCATAAGCTCCTCAAATTTTGTCACCTTCCTACTGCGGACGTAGTAATCCCAGCTATTTCTGAGCCTCGAGGCTAATTGATTATATGACTCATTCGGTTCTTTCGTGATAGTTTCAAACTTTCTCTTGTACACAGAGGGAGTGAGCTTAAACTCTTTTAATACAGCCTCTTTAACTTTCTTATAATTAGCAAAATCCTCTGCACTTAATTTTCGAAAAACGTGATTTGCATATTTACCATCTAAAAAAGAAATGATGACTTTGCCTTGAAACTCCTCTGGTACTTCATATATCTTAAATCCCCTTTCCGCTGTCTCAAAGAGATTTATCACCTCTTCTGGGTTTTTAGGGCTTCCAGCTAACATATTTCCCAATAATTTTATATAATTAGCCAGCCGCGCATGTGCTGGATTACTAGAAACTGCCACCGTTCGCACATCACCCCTCTCCTCGTTTGCATTCCTCATTTGCAGTTCCAGCATTCTATACTCATGCTCTCTCTCCTTTTCCCTTTCTCGTTCTGCTGCCTCTCTCTCTTCCCTTCTCAGCTGCATCTCTAACCTAATCCTCTCTAATTCAAAATCATCTCCAATCCTTTCTTTAGCTCTCTGCTTTCTGGTCCCGCTCTGCAGCCTATGCGTATCGTTGTCATTGTCATAATCCCTCAACCCTCTCATGTCTTCTGCAGCATCCGACTCTCTGTCTATTGTCACCTCCTCGCTTCCCCGGTCACTCCCTGAATAACCACCCTGCACGGTATCCCTCTCTGTGACTGTGTAGCCTCGCCTTAACTCATCCCTTTCCCTATCGCGACCGCTCCTAAGCTCCATTTTAGCTCGTACAGGCCTCTGTCGTATCTAACTACTCGCCCCTAGAGTAAGAGGATACTTACCTCCGATGTGATGACAGGAACGAACCGCCTCGTCAGTCTGCCACCTGAAGCACACAGTCGGAACACTCTTGGTAATATCAGCCTTGCGCTGGTCAGCTCCCAGTGGATGTTGAACTTTTCCGTCACCTTCACAGCTTTTTCCACAGTTCGAACGTGATGCATGATTCTTCAGGTACGTTCACAGCTATTCTATCGCCTGAAGCACACTGCAGGACACTCTTGGCAGTATCAGCCTTGTTCTGGTCAGCTCACAATGGATGTCGGAACTCTTTCGTCACCTTCACCGCTACTTTCACCTCTGTTGCGTACTGTCGGCTGCGCTACTTTGTGATGTTACTTCTTCGTTTGTTTGTCTATTGGGACCACTTAGGAATGTCCCCTCGGTTCGATCGCAATACGCGACAGGTGAAAGAGTTTTTCAGATCAAAAATCAAAGATTTTATCACAATTGAAGGGACTCGATTCTGAGGCTCCTTCCAAATAAATTGGTTCAACTTAGTCCTTGGTAAAACAATAACTATCCTTTATTGATATAAACTACATTGACTGATGAGGAAAAACACACTCGTCACTCATTTACTATGAGTTACAAAACCAGCTTACTATCCCCGTTCAGCTGTTTTCCTGAGAGCCTACATACCGCTAATACCAGTCGGCACTCACCAGCTTTTCAATTTTATGTCTGCCCGCTTTCGAAACTCGACCGGCTCTGTCTTTCTTGTTGTTGCCAACCCTTTCTCTTTCTCTCTCTGCCTGACCATCTGGGCGTCCGCGAGCAGTGGGGTGACCTCCGTCCCCTCTGGGCACTGTTACTTCAATTAACTTTCCAGATGCCGGGACAGAGGGCCTCCCACGTAGCATAAGCCTTGTTGGGGAAATTCACAATAAATATACAAAGCCTGAGAAAAAAAAATATCTCAAAAGGCCTCTAGCCTGACAGAGATGATTTGTCGCTGTTGGCTAATGATGTTGATGAGATGAATTCTTTTATTAGTGCTGTTCATCAGACTGGAAATAGGGTAGGTTTGTGATAAAGAGAGAAAAAATTAAAGTTATGAAAATTGATCTGGCAGATGGTGATTCGGTTGTTTTGAATGGCTGCACTCTTGAGCAAGTGTCTCAGTTTAATTTTCTTGGGAGCTATGTAACAGATACTGGTGATATGCGGCATGAGATGAATAGAAGAATTGGAATTGCCGCTTGGACTTTCAAGAATCTATTGAGAATGCGGGAAAATAGGCGTGCACTCCTAAAGACTAAAATTAGGCTGGATAATAGTTTGGTTCTTCCTAAGTTAGGTATGGTAATGAAACATGAACCCTTTGTAAGCAGGAAAATAGGAAACTTGATGCCTTTGATTACAGTTACTTACGTAGTATCTTGGACATTAGGTGGTTTGGCATTGTAAATAATGATAAGATTAGAAGAAGGAATCAGCAACCTCCTTTGAGCAGCATTTTGTGCAAAGAGAGACTTCGTTGGTTTGGCCATGTTGCCGGTATGCTTAGCTACATATTGGCAAATAGGGTTATGAACAGCATGCCCAAAAGGCTTCGGGAAAAAGTGGAGATCTAGGATATTTTGGGAAGACAATGTCAAACAGGACCTTGCTAGAATTGGCCTACAGTGACCAAATGCAGTAGCTGTAGCTCAGGACAGACAGCTGTGGAGATCAAAATTATTTAGTCTGGTAGGACCTCCTTAGCCCATGGCTGCATGTGGATTTTGTATGTATGTATGTATGCTTATATGTATGTGTGTATGTATGTATGTATGTATGTCTTTTATAGCTTGCAATTAAGATGCCTTTGTCGGAAGATTCATATTTCATGTCAAGCAATCATAAGTTATTCAAGAATCATTGTGAACGTTCATGGTTATAGATGAAAATTTTTCTTGAGCCGAGTGGAATACTAACCCATGATTTCCTGATAATTAACACATTTATCTGAATTTGGAATAGTATAGATTTTCACTTTTGATTTTCTCTAAAATTTTTTACAGGACGATTGCTTGCAATTATATATCACAGTAAGTGTTTCACGTAGAGTGTATATTTTTAATTGATTTGTTTGCTTTATGCATTGTGTTTCTATCATTGAAAATATTTTTTCAGCCTTTGCATTCTGCAGAGATTTAGCAAAAAATATATATATATTTGGAATAATTAGAAACGAAATTCAACATTTAGAATTTAAAAGAAAATCTGCTTACTTGATATTGGGTAATGAAATTAAAAAAAAATATTCAGTAAGAAATAATTAAAATATAACAAAGTAAATTCGCACCTACTTTGATATTAATGAACTGATGAGATTCGATTCAAAAAAAGAAAGGAAAGACTACTTGTTGAGACTTCTACAACCGTTGTTTTAATAATTACAATACAAGCATACTATTTTTCTTGAGTTTATGTAGTATGGAAGTCCTAGAAATAACGATTTATATAAATTACAAACTAAAATTATTTAAATTCAAATTTAATTGCTTGACTATTTATGAACTTCTTGTACCCTGATCCTACGTTTACAAATTATGAGAACCTCGCCGATGCTTGAAAAATGCTGATTAAAATAAATATGAAATGGTAAATATTATGAACTACTAATATTGAATGTAAATTTGGTATTTCGATTAAAACGATTTGGGAATTTGCCGACTAACGCCAGGGATTGGCTATCTTTTTGATAGCTTGTTAATATATGGTTATTTGTAAAATGTAAGAGTCAATGTTAGTCACATGTTTTTGACGTATATATTTATAACATAGCTTTTAAATTTCCAAAGTTCAAAGAGTTCTAAATACTGCACTAAAATCTATTGTCTTCACTGTTGCTGAACATCATAAGTTAGAATTGTTAGATTTAAAGAATTTTTTTTATTTATTAAAATTATTTTAGTGATTTTCATTTTTTTATTTCTTCGGAAATATTATCATATTTTTGTATAATTAAAGTTTTTCGAAGCAAATATGTTTTTAGTAATTAAAAAAACATTTCTTCCAAAAAATAAAAACTCCGAACGAAAAAAGAAACGTGCTCTCTGCAAATGAGACCTGGCCACCCTCTACTGATGGAAAGTGTCAGTAACTGCAGCACTTCGCAAACAGTCGTTTATTTTTAAGAATATGACTATATGTTAATGGTAGATGAGGTATAACTTTATATTGATGCCAACAAGTCCATTTAGTCAATTTAGTCCTCACGAAAATTTCTAACTTGGTTATATTTATTACATTTAAACCCCTGCAAACCGTTTCATAAATATCCAGTTTGACATTGTGTATTTACTACATCATTCGCCATCCCTTTATTCTGAAGTTTTTAGGCATATTATTTATAAACTCTATTCGCTAATATGTAGTTATGCACAAGACAACTTGGCTAAACCAACCCAGTCTTTGTCTGCAAAATTATGAGCATCCTAAAGGCGATGCTGGTCCTTTTCCTAATCTAATCATCCTTACAGAGTCAAAGCACCTAATGCCCAAAATGCTGCATATAGCACTTAGAATCAAAGGCATGATGTTTACCATAATCTTGTTTACAAAGGGTTAATGTTTCGCTACCATAACTAACTTTAGAAAATTATTTCAAATTTTCTAAATTCTGTTTTCAAATTATTATACAGCCTAATTTTATTCTTTAGGTGTATTTGCATATTTTTCCACATTTTCTACGGATTATTAAAAGTCCCAACAGCAATCCCTATTCTTCTGATTATTTGATATCGCATATTACCAATACTTCTTACACAAATCCAAAATAATTAAACTGAGAAATCTGCTACAAGTACAACTATATTCATAAGAAGTGAAGCACCACCAAACTAATCAATTTTCATCACTCTCGTTTTCTCTGTTTGTTACCAAAACCTACTCTATTATCAGTATCATCAACAGCCCTAATAAAAATTTTAACCACATCAACATCGTGTGACAAAAAAAAAATCATCAGCATATTATGAACCAGAATTTTTTAAATCTCTAGATTACTATTTCTCAACTGGTGGGTACACATACGCTTAGGGATATGCAAGAAAAGTCTGTGTGGTGAAACCTTAAATATCTTAATTTTAAGTCTGACATTACTTTATTATTTTTGCACTTTTCACATCCAAATCGAAAATTCCAGTTACGATTAAATTTTTTTAACAAATTTGTTATACTGGTAGAATATATTGCGTTTGAAAAATTTAGGTATTGGGGTACTTCAAAAAATCTTTTAAAACCCGGATGCTTTATAAAGGAAACGATTGAGAAATACTATTCAAGACAATAGAAGGGCTAATCACCCCCTTACAATGATCACTGACCAAAATGAAATGAAAAGAAAAAAAATATACCCTTCCGGAGCTCTTCTAGTGATTATAAATCAATCACTATAAGAATAAGTGCTCCTATTATACTATAGAATATCAATGTTAAGTAACTTATGAGGTATTTCTGATTTGCAAACGAACTCCACTTTTTCTGAGTCTTACATGCTGCGATGCAGTTAGGATTATAACATAGTTTTGGAAAACGAGGAAACTGTTTTGAAGTCTGTAGATCACGAAGAATCATGGTTTTTGATATCTACTTCTTGGTATTCACCACGTTTCTGGCATTGAAGAGGAAGGTCTGAATACTCTCATTTATTCATCTGAAAAACATTATTGCTCACGCGGCGGGAATCGGATCCGCAACTCTCTAGATACATGCCAGACCAGATAAACCACGCATCAAACGATGAAATAATTCCAAGATAAGTCCTATAAGTCTTTCACTAAGGTGTTACGGATCTTACGTCATATACACTTCAGGAGAGGCAACTTATTTCCAATAGTTGCTAATGATTTAGATGCTAATAAGAAGATCACTCACGCTTAAGCGTTATTATAAAAAAATACATCTACAGATTACCTGTAGATATAGACTCAACAATTATTCATTCGAAAAAAATTATCACCGACCAGGCGGGAAACAAACCCGCAATTCTGTAGATACATGCCAGAGCGCTCTACCAGTTAATAATTGTTGAAGTCTATATCTAAAGGAGATATGTGTATTTACTACGGATGGATTTTTCATAATAACACTTAAGCGTGAGTGACCTTCTTATTGACATCTAAATCATTAGCAACAATCGGAAATAAGTTGCCTTTACTGAAGTATCAATGGCGCAAGGTCGGCCACTCCTCAGTGAAAGATTTATAGGTGTCATCCAGGAATTCTTTCATCCAGTGGACTCTTGAGCAGTGAAACCGCGTTCTCTGGATAATGAGCCACGCGCTTCACTATCTGGCAATCCGACTGACGAGTCTGGGTGTGAAGGATGCCAGGTGAACGCTACCTGTCTGACTGTGTTTTGCCAACTGTGAAGGTTGGTAGAGGAGGCATCATGCTCTGGGAATGTTTTTCATGGTTCGGGCTGGGACCCTAGTTCCAGTGAACTGGATCCCGATGCGTGGTTTAAGTGGTAGAGCGCTCTGGCATGTATCTAGAGAGTTGTGGGTTCGATTCCCGCCGCATCAGCGATAACGTTTTTTCAGATGAATAATTATTGTAGTCTACATCTACAGGTAATCTGTATATTTACTACGGCTGAATACTCTACACGTTCTAAACTCAAATTGCCTACAGCCATTCACAGTGGAAGAATCATGCTGTTGTGTCATGCAATGTCCATTTTGCCATGTTCCAACATTCACTATCTGATCAAGGATTTCCGAACACTCTCTCATCCACAATCTCCCGATAATAGGAAGGAATTAATATTCGTGTTGGTCCAACCTTTGCTGCTATCACAACCTCCACTCTGCGGGAAGGCTTTCCACTAGTTTTTGGTACGTTGCTGCAGTAATTGCCTGCCATTCTGCCACAAGAGGACAATCACTGGTGTCAGATGGTTCAGCCTGACATCAGTGGTTCCAGTTGATCCCAAAGTTGTTCCATGGGCAGGCCAGTCAAGTTCTTCCACACCCATGTCATCAAACCATTCCTGCACTGTTCTCACTTTGTGGACAGGGGCATTGTCATGTTGGTATAGGAAAGGGTCTTCACCGAAATTTGCCATAAAGTTGGGAGCACAAAATTTTCGAGAATATCATTATAGGCCACGGCGTTCAGAGTCCCGTTCACTGGAACTAGGGAGTCCAGCCCGAACCATGAAAAACATTCCCAGAGCATGATGCCTCCTCCACCAAACTTCACAGTTGGCACAACACAGTCAGGCAGGTTGCGTTCACCTGGTATCTTCCACACCCAGACTCGTCAGTCGGACTTCCATATGGTGAAGCGTGATTCATTATCCAGAGAAAGTGGTTCCACTGTTCAAGAGTCCACCGGCACTGTGCTCTACATCACTTCAACCGACGCTTGGCATTGATCTTGATATGCAGCTTGTGTGCGGCTGCTCGGCCTGGAAATCCATTTCCTGCAGTTCGCAACGAACTGTTATGGTGCTGGCGTTGATTCTAGAGGCATTTGGGAACTGTGTACTGAGTGTTGCACTGAGGACAGGCGATTTTGTCGTACCACATTGCACTCGGCGATCCCGCTCTGTCATTTTCATAGCCTACTGTATCGTGATTGCGTTGTTGTTGCTCCAAGGAGTTTCCACTTCACAATAATATCACTTATAGTTGATTGGGGTAGCTGTAGTAGGCCCGAGATGCTTCGAACTGACTTGTTGCTAAGATTCCATCCTATGTATGACCTTGTCACGTTGAAAATCACTGAATAGTGCAATACGGCTCTTTCCCTTGTTCATGCATGCCTATGAGGTTTGTAAGACCACGTGCATCTTTTTACACCTGTTTGTTCAATGGCTGTGGCGTATATGGGCGAATCCACTACTCAAAAGGGGTGGCCAGATGCTTTTGATCAGGCACCATCCAAGTAAGGATCGACTGCTCGATATTTAAATTCTCTTTTTTCAGGATTCATTTCCCTACTCCTAAAGGGAGACTATCATTTTGACCTTCTCTAAAATAGTAAAAAAACCTCAAGATTCTTCCAAATTATTATTCCGTTGTCATCGGTGTTGGTAAGAATGAACAATGCCAGATTGATCTGGTATTTAGAGATCAAGAAATTTCTTTCCAAAACCCAGTAAGGTTATTTCTGTCACTACACAACTTTCTCTACCTATAGCCAATTCCCTCTGTGCCTGTGTGTGATGATCAGTTTGCCCTTTTTTGTGCTTGCAACATGATGGTTATTGAAAAACAACTGCAATCTGCCATGAACACTCTGTCCGTTTGGGCGAAAGCAAATGATTTCAGTTCTCCCCACATAAAATCGCTTGCATGAAGTTTTGCCATAAGTGTAATCTTTATTTGGACCCTGAACTGCGGCTCTGGTATTCATCATTCTGTAGCTTTGGGCATGCAAACCGAAAGGAGCAATGGACATAAACATCAGTTTCAATGATGTTCATGGACTCAAGGACATGAACATCAGTTTCAATAGCATTGCCGAAACGACAGAGGAACCACTTCCACCTTGGCACATTGTTTCCCTTTCTTGAAATTTTTATCTGCAGGACGGGGAATGCTTTCATGCCTGACTGTATGTAATGCTATTGTGCTACGCACCATATCAATACAGATGTTAAATACTACTGTGTTGTGCACTTGTACTTCTTGCTGTCCTTGCAGATGCTTCAAAGTCCAGGGACGTGATGTGATTGGCTATTTTGTGTTGTGATATCATCATGGTGCACCGAATCTACTGCAATGTACAATCTTCACAGCAGTTGCACATTCCCAATATTACCTTAGACGCAAATCAGCTAAGCACATCATCGTTGGTTTATGTTTTATATAGTTCGCTAAAGCCTTTGATCTCGGTGAGACTTCAGCCTCATCCTGTTCTGTGCAAGACCCGCCAGCATCTCCTTTATCTGACCACCACAACTTCCATCCTCTTCTGTTTAGTGCCTGTACATTTAAGCATCAGGGGCAATGATTTGCAGATGTTTGCACTTGGAGGTGAAAACTTACAAATAAACAGGAAACAGAGAGATAAATTTTCCTTCAACAGTGATCGACATGTGCAGCAAGTTCAGAATTCGTAATCATGCTCAAATTTCAGCGTCAGGGGCAATGATTTACAGATGTTATTGCCAAGTTGGTTGGGATAACTGCCCAACTCTGTGCTGCCTTTTCCGCTATTAAGCTTCTGGCAGCGTTTTTCAGTGGAGCTGTAGACGCAGTGGCAAAGATATTGGTTGGAACAGGTTAATAACAAACTCTTCGAGAAAAAGCCTATTGTCAAACTATGGCAGTCATCTTTTCGCAGGAATAGCAATTTAGTAAGAAAGAAAGCAGAAATTTGTACTTTCTCAGCTCTGAATAAGTCATAGTTTTCTTACATATTATTTTTTTCTTTGTGCAGATGAACAACCTATACGTGAATTTTGCGGCACCATTTTATCATGAAACATATTTTAATTGAATGTCCTTGTTTTAAAGCTGAGCGTCGTATTTATGTTAGCTCTCATGATTTTACATCTGAGACCCTTACGTTCGGAAATCTTTATCTTTTCATTGTCTTTTACCTGATGGTTTTCAGCTTTTATGTTATACTGGTTTTTTTAAATGGAACCTAAATTTCTACCTTCCTTTTGGATTATAGACTTTTTGTTTCTGTTATTACATGGGTCAACTACAACCATTGCTGTTTTCTTTTCTACATATGTTTATTATTGCTATTTTTGGCTTTCATGTATTGTAATTATTGATTTTTGTTTCACCCAGGTTCTATACCCCTGTGATTTGTTTTTTTTACCTTAACATTTGTTGTTTCTTTTATATTTAGTGTGGGTATTTTACCTCTGTTGTTATCTTTTATACCTATGATACGTGATGTCATTTTGTATTTAAACTTAATATCTAAATTTTTAACTTTGGTTGTGGGTTCGATGCCTTTATCCATTTTATTTAACCTAGTGTGCCACATTATAAGCCTTAGTTGATTTTGTGCCATAAAACTCCAAAAAAACCCAAACAAACCATGAAACAGAATCCAAGGAGAATCTGACCTGTTTGGCACTTTATTCCACTGTCGGGTTGTCGATGCCGCCAATCTGAAGTGGCCTTTGTTCAGGATTATCAACCAGCCTATATAAGGTATCATTTCCATCTGTGCACTTGGGGCTGGAAACGTACAAACAAACAGGGAACACACAGGTAAATTTTCATTCAGCAGTGGCCGACAAGTGCAGCAAGTTCAGAATTCGTAATTATGCTCACAGCTATTAGACCATATTCAGGGTTTATTGTGCTACTTGTACAAAAATACAGATGATTAGCGTGGTTTTATAAATATATTCTGTACTGTGAAAGGAATAATACAGAAATAAAAATTTAGTAAAGTAGTTAAAGTATACTGTTAAAGTACACCGTTTTTTAGGTAACCCCGTAAAGTAGTGCAAAATAACATCAGTTCTCTGCTATAGCAACGAATTGCCTGTACAAACGCGACTTGTAATGCACAGGATCAATACAGAGAAGACATTTTATAAAGGTTTGTCTTGGTCAAGACAGTAAGGAACTTCCTGCATTTCTCGGATGCATTGGAAGTCTCTGCTGTACAGGCAAGTTGGTTACAATACAGAGAGTTAGTGTTATTTTACACTACTTTATCAGCTGCTTGAGGGGATATTTATTAATATTTTATTATCGTATTTCCTAAAAGAACGATGCATTCTGATGTAAATGTTGTAAACGTAACCACTTTTGTTAAGCACTTGGTACTTTGTGGCTATACAGGACATAGACACTTGTCAAAACAGAAAACAAAACTAAGGTTTTTGGAATAAATTTCCATAAAAACATAATTTAAATGTTTAAAATGCTGTAGTTTTTGAAATTGAAAAAAATATGAAGAAATAAATATTGGAAGGAATTTTTCTGTGACCAGATTTTTCATCATTCAAACGGATTGCGAATGATTTTTGCTTATCAATAGCGACTCAATTCTGCTGATTCTCACAACACAAAAACTTCAGAGTGACATTTTAGCTGTAGTACAGCAAGACACAAAACTCGAAAATGCAGGTGAGAAATATGTAATTCAGTTTTGCACAACCCGCGAAACGCAGTAGTGTACTAAATGAGAGTTCCGGTACAACGTTAATTCGATGAAATCCCAAGTTAACCTATGGCAGACGTTCTGGGAGACCAGGGTATATTTATGCAAAAATGGCGGTCTGCGGGAAAGGTCATAAGTTGGGTTTTGCAGAGAAAATGTTGCAGTTGTCGTGCACTTCACTGAATTAATCGGGTTTTGAGGTGCAAAATCGCGTAAATAGGAGAAATTGTGAAACTAAGACAGTTTTCAGAAATTAGGTTAAAAAATACGACAATTCAAAATCAGCAGGTAAAATTATGTTTTTGTTTTTTTGGGGGGGAGGAGACAAAAGTATAAGATGAAAAGATAGATTTTGAAGCGATAACTGTGAATGTAGAGATTTTCCTTTGGTCCAGCAGCGATGAATGGGTGAAAGAAAAGAATGGAATGAAAAAGTGAAGCCAATATTGGAAAAAAACCATATTGGTGAAATCGCGCGAAAAAGGCAATTTTCTAACTTTTAACGAGTTTTATACGGCGAACGTAAATAATAACAACATAAACAGTATTCTTTCTAAGGGGAATATATATACAGGGTGATTCCAAACTTATCGTTCAAATTTCGTGGGGAGGTAGGGAATACGTCAGGAAACCGATTTCACATAGGAAAGTATGTCCGCAAATGTACGCATGCGTATGTAGAGGGCGCTATGTGTACCCAACCAGTGTACAGCTCGCCCGACCACTCCCGCTGTCATCAGTGTACGAGCTGACTTACTAGTGATAAGATGAATCGTTTTGCGCATCAAGAGCTAGCGGATATGCATCTCGCATATGGGGCAGCTGGCGAAAGCGGCCGCTGAGCTAGGCAAGTTTATGAAGACCGATACCCCAACAGAAGAATACCGCAGCATCAAATGTTTGCACGTGTGCATCGCAATCTGCGCGAACGTGGTTCACTGCGCAGCAACATGCAGGATACGGGGAGAAGACGACTGACGCGGACTGTCAACGTCTCAGAACAAGTCCTACAGTCCATCGAAGATAATCCGAATACCAGCACACGAGCTATTGCTCAGCAGCTTGGGGTCTCTCAGTCAGCAGTGTGGCGGATACTGCACGAGGAACGTGTGCATCCTTACCATGTGCAAAGGGTGCAGTTACTGCATCCTGACGATTATGCGAAGCGTGTGGAATTTGCACAATGGTTTATGCAGAAAGGTGCCGTGGACCCCAGTTTTCCAGCTTCTGTCCTTTTTACAGATGAAGCTTCATTCACTCGTGAATGTGTGTTCAATACACACAATTCACATGTGTGGGCTTACGACAACCCGCATGGTACGAGAAGTCACGCTGCGCAACATCGTTTTGCCGTAAATGTGTGGGCTGGAATCGGTGGTGGACCGATCGCTTGGCCAGCCAGGTCACCTGATTTATCGCCCATGGATTTCTTTTTGTGGGGGGCATGAAATACCATGTGTACGAGACCCCCGCCGACAGTGAAAGGACCTTGTTGCACGAATAGTGGCCGCCGCAGGCATTGTCCGTGATATGCCAGGCGTTTTTGAAAATGTTCGGCGGTCAATGCAATGGCGCTGTGAATCCTGTGTCCGTGTAAATGGTCGCAATTTTGAGCACCTACTGTGAACCTGTACTTTACCTTGTTGGAATAATAAAAGTCACATTCGTTATCACTTAACTGTACTGTTTCCTTGTGTTCACTTTACTTGTCCATTTTGTTCATGTAGATGACGTTTGCGGACATACTTTCCTATGTGAAATCGGTTTCCTGACGTATTCCCTACCTCCCCACGAAATTTGAACGATAAGTTTTGAATCACCCTGTATACGTATAACTCTTGATGTAATTACGTTCAAGAACTCATTCTTGTAATGGTCAATAGCCTTGGCCACTCACTATACTTTGCTGTGATTAGAACCAGGTTCGAACTCGTTGTCTAGTGAAGAAAGTGGACTCTTACATTCAAATTTTCATGAATTGTATTCTAATTGAGCTAGACACGTCACACTAGCGTTGTTGGATTACATTCGGCAAGAACTACATATTGAATTTATCGTAAGTGGTCTCGACCCATTACATTTCGTTTTTACGAGTTCGAAACCGATTGCAAACTTGACAAAAATTAGTTAATATCTAGTGTTTTCTAAAAGTTCAGGTTTTTTTCGCCAGCAGAGCGTTATACTACCGGAATTCATTCCATTAATTGAATCAACGGAACCTGTTTCGTAGCAGAGAAACTGGGTCAAACCCTCTTAAATTTGAGTTTTTTTAACTTGTGTTCTAATTGAGCCACAGATCTCAAACTAACGTCATTTGATTATGTTCGGTGAGAACTATACGTTGACTGTATATCAGAAGAGGTCTCGACAAGGTTCTTCGGTTTCTCAGGTTTGAATCTTTAAAGTCCATTAATTTTTTTTCCCAAATGACCTACGGGCTTGTTTTTAAAGTTAATTTAAAGTTAATCGATTTCTATTATTTGTCGAAATAAAAACCGGTTTCGGACCGTTACCTATTAGAGAAAATGGGTTGAAACCTTTTGCCATTAATGCTTTAAAACTTGTCTGCTAATTGACCTACAGTACTCGGACTAATTTTGTAGTATTCCGTTCGGCGAGTACTATACGTTAAATGTATTGAAGCGTTCTCGACACGTTACTTTTGGTTTCTCAGGTTCAACACTTTTACTCTTTGAAGTCCAATAACATTTTTTCGGAATGAGTTAAATTTTAGGTTTTAACGTTCATAGTTAAAGCTAGTCGATAGAAGTAAACTAGTCATAGTAAAATCTGGCGAAATGGAAACCGATTTCTGTTCCGTTGCCTATTAGGGAAAAAGTGTCAAATCCTATTGCCATTAATTCTTTAAAACTCATCTTCTTATTGAGCTACAGAACTCGGACTAATTTCATAGGATTTTTTTGGCGAATACTTTACGTGAAATATAACGGAAGCGGTTGCGACCCGTTACTTTTGGTTTCTCAGGTTCGAAACTTTTCAGTCCAATAACGTTCTTTCTGATTGCGATGCAGGCTTGATTTCAATAAAAGATAGTAAAGGTCCACTGAGTTCTGTGCCCAAAGGTAATTCGGTCTCGATCCTGATAAGGAAAGAATCGAATTAATACTTGACTTGGTAATTAGCTACATCAAGTATTGGTCACATACTGGTCTTTTCTTCACAATACTAGATCAATTATTATTCTTAATTTTTGCACATATAGTCTCAATTGGTGCAATCAGGTAATAACTCTTTTAATTTTGTGTTCAATAATTCTCATTTTAATTGAACGATTCTAGGTCATATTCAACAAAAGAGAATAATCGGATTTTCGTAATTAAATTGAAAATATCCTGGATAATCGTCATAATGGTAATAGAATTGATAGTACTATATACTAAATAGTTACAATTTATCTCAGATGAAATCGAGCATTGCAATCTAGCATCGAGAGTATACACCATCTGAATGATTTATTCCTTTGTGACATTGTGATTTTTATTAATTATGATTCACATTTCCCTCGTTTCGGCTCCCACACGTTCAGTCACTGTTGGGAAGTAGTCTTGCCAACAGTGCTGCTCACAACTGCCTCGTTTGCTACACTATAGAATATACCTTTTTTTTTATAAACGAGTGGTGCTGGGCATTATTGTGGAAATTATTTATTGGTTATTATTTATTATTATTATTATTTTATTATTTATTTATTATTCATTGGTGTGGAAATTATTTACAGAAAAACTTTCACCTTTGACATCTACAACAAACTTATGGAGAATCTATAAAAAATTGCATAATGAAAAAGAACCAATAAATCCGCTGCAATCCATAGCTCTTAAAAATAAGGAAAGTTTACAAGAAACAACCGAAAAATTAGCAACATACTTTATTAATCTACACCATAAACCAAATAATAAAATTGATAACAAATATAACAACTCGAATATAATGCATCAATTCTACAAAAACAAAAATACAGAATATTTAAATAAACCATTTACATTTTATGAATTAAATTTTGCTATAAGATCCGTAAAATCAAAAACAACAGCAGGACCAGATGGTATCACAAATAAAGAATTCAAAAATTTACCAAATAATTGGAAAAAAATACTATTGAATAATTTTAATGAAATTTGGAATTCTAAAACTTACCCAAACAGTTGGTTTGAAAACTCAATGATATTTATAAAAAAACCTAGGAAAAATGCAGACAACTTAAATTCATATAGACCTATATGTCTAGGATCATATATATTATAAGTATATATTATGTATTAAAACTTTTTGAAAGAATACTCATAAACAGATTAAATTGGCACATTGAACATAACAATATATTGAACAATCATATTTATGGCTTTAGACAAGGAAGATCAGCTAAAGATCTTCTACTAAATCTAATTACTGATGCTGAATATGCAATTAAAAATAAATTATTTTTAATCATATTTAGTATTGATATCGAGAAAGCTTTCGACCCAGTGCCTCATAATGGTATCATACACAAAATTAAAGAATTAAATATTTGCGGTAACATGTACAGATTTTTATTTAATATTATAAAAGGAAAAAAATTCAAAATTAAAATAGGAAAAAACTTTTCTACACAACATCATTTTAATAATGGACTTATTCAGGGAGACATACTGTCCCCATTATTATTTAATTTATATTTAAATGATCTACAAAATGTTATACCAGAAAATGTAAAATTTGGAACTTTCGCAGATGATTTGATCTTCTGGTCTTTCATCAAGCATCCTGCAAACATACAAAAAACATTTCAAAAATTAACTAATAATATCATTAAATATTGCGACACATGGAACCTCTCAATTTCTATTGAAAAAACCATATTAACAAATCCATATGTTTAATATATTATAAAAATATAAAAAAAAAAAAAAAAAAAAAAAAAAAAATAATAATAATAATAATAATAATAATAATAATAATAATAATAATAATAATAATAATAATAATAATAAATAAAAAATAAAAGAAAAATAAATAAAAAATAATAAAAAAAATTAAAAAAATTAATAAATAAAAAAAATAATAATAAAAAAAAATATATATTTTGTTCACTGATTATAAAATGCTTCTGATTGAGTTTGCTACCGGGTGGATTCCTGGTAGCAAGAAGATTCAATTGTTGATGTGTTAGTAAGTGGTGCTGGGCAAAATTCTTTTATTACCTTGACAGTTGTTAGCAGAATACTGACTTCATGGGTTATATTTTTTTATGCATAAAATCATAGGCTGACAACTACATATGTATAATCACTTCAAGCAGCTTCAGTATTGTTGGCAAATACACAGTTATTGTTCTTGTTCGCAATTATATAATAATTTTTCTTGTTGATGTTAGCAACTACATAATTATTGTCGATCTTAGCAACTATACCATTATTGTTGATATCCACAACTACAAAAATATTATTGAAGCTGGCAACTACACAATTATTTTTGATATTGGAAACTACACAATTATTGTTGATATTAGCAATTACATAATTGTCGGTGTTGTACAACAATTTTCTATTAAACTCGTAGAAATTCTGAGCATGTTGATGTTCATACCAGTGAGAATCAGCATGGTGGGAAACAGGGTTTTACATTAGTGGGCAACGTAATTTGCATGGAAATATCTTCAGCTGACTAATTCTGGAAAAACTAGGCAATTTCTGATATATTCTTAACAGACTAATTTCTACAAATACTTGGTAGATTAAGTTTTACAAATCTTTGGCAGGGTAATTCCTATAAATTGTTAGCAGAGAAAGACTTTGATCGGCTAATTCTAACTATATTTTGGCAGACTAATTCTGACTAAGCTGGTGCGAGTCTACAAATTCTTGGCAGCCTAATTCCAATAGGTATTTGATAGACTAATTTCCTACAGAGTCTTCGCAAACTAATTCCCACAAATTCTTTGCAGACTGATAGGTCGAGGACCTATTGGTATTTGTAATTTCATTTTTTTTTACTTTTGGGATCTGGCAACAAGACTCTGTCCCACTCGTGTAATAACTGCGGACGTTGTGTTTGCCCGGGGATGGCATCTGATTGGCTCCTAGTATCGGATAATTCCCGGGTTGCCTGAGTTATTGCCTCGCTTCAGCTGGCGAAGGGATTCTGTGTGGGGTGATGGTGCTAATAGGACCTGTGTTCGGTCTCCTGTCTTCGAGATAATTGTTTATTATTTTCGAGTGCACAAATTGTAGTCCAGTGGAACTCCGTTTTCGTTATGGATATATCTTCAATCAGGGTATAATCATTTTAATTAATATTAATCTGATTGTTGTCACTTTTCTTTAATATTTTGACTGTCACTTTATAACTGAATTTATCCACCTTTATAAGTCTGTGGAGGAATTACGTTGATTTGAAAATTTAAATAAATTAAAATTTTTTTGTTATTGTTGAAACCAAATTTGCATTTGTCTATTATTAAATCCTCTACTCATCACAGCTACAGTTAGAGAGTACATGACTGTGTATTAATATCTTGTGTTCCTGGTTCGAACTCGAATCTTCTGAGCCGCTCTTTCAAAAGTATCTGTTAGAAAGTAAATTTTTGTTTGAAGTCAGATCGACAAGTATAGATATGTAGTTCTAGATGTGTTATAACTATGTATGGATAAATATTTTTGATAAACGCGGAATATAATTTTAGTTCACGTCGCATGCCTTGAAGAGGAAAAGTTGCGGTGACAAGACTAATTCAAAGAAATACTTGGTGCACTGCTTCTACAAATATTTGACAGACTAATTCTGACTGTTGAAGATTAATTCCTACAAATATTGGAAAATTGTCAGACTAACTCCGAAAAATTCTTAGGTCACTAATTCTACCAAATACTTAGCAAAAGAATTCCTACAAATTCTTGGCAGTCCAATTCCAACAAATATTTGGCAGACTAATTGCATACAGATTCTTGACAGACTAATTCCGAAAAAAAAACCTTAAATGCTAATTACTGGAAATACATTTTTCTATAAATATATGGCAGATTAAGTTGTTGCCCAACAAAGTTCTTCGCAGACTATTTCTGATTAAATTGTTGGCGAACTAATTCCTTGAAATTCTTGGCAGTCTAATTCCTACAAATTCTTATGAGACTAATCTCAACAAATTTTTTGCAGACTAATACCTAGAAATACTTGTTACATTAATTCTACAATTATTTAGCAGACTAAGATGTTGTCCGACCAAGTTCTTGACAGACTAATTCTAACTGATTGAAATTAATTTCCACAAATGTTGGAAAATTGTCTGACTAATTCTGATAAATTCTTGGCAGACTAAATCTGATAAATGTTTGGCAAACTAATTCTGATAAATTCTTGGCAGACTAATTCTGATAAATTCTTCGCAGACTAATTCCTACAAACGCTTGGCAGACTAATTGGTACAAATTCTTGGTAGCCTAATTCTGATTGTTGGATATTAATTCCTGCAGATTCTTAGTACAATAATTTCTACAAATGTTGGAAAATTGTGATATGTTCTGATAAATTCTTGGCTGACTAATTCCTACAAACCTTTGGCAGATTAATTCCTATAAACATTTGACACACTAATTTTTGCAAATTCTTGGCAGCCTAATTTCAACAAATCCTTGGCAGAATAATTCCTTGAAATACTTGGTAGACTAATTCTACATATACTTAGCATCTAAGATGTCGTCCTACTAACTGATGACAGATTAATTCCTATAATTTCTTGGCAGACTATGATGTTAGATGACATATTTGTACTGCGTTTTTGATAGTTTTTTAATGACTAAGTTGTTGGCAGACTAATATATAAAAAAATTCTTGGCCAGTTCAGTTTTTGGTCAACTAATTCTTAGAATACTTGGCAGTCTAATTTTTATAAATTTTTGGCAGACCAATTCCTACAAATTCTTGACAGACTAATTCTGACTCAGTTCTTGGCAAATTAATTCTGACAAATACTTGGCTGACGAATGTTTAACAGACCAATTCTTACAAATTCTTGGAAGACTTTGACCGAATAATTTTCACTAATGTGATGGCAGATTTACAAATTCTTTGCAGACTATTCTCACTAAGTCGTTGGCCGACAATTTCATAATAATCCTTGTCCAAGTAATTCCAATAGCTTTTACAGACAAATTTTCTGAAATTCTTGGCAGACATTGCTACGAATAATTGGCCGATTAAGATGTTCACAGTCTAGTTTCTACAAACACATGGCAAACTAAGATGTTGGTAGACAAAATGCTACAAATACTTGGCAGACTAATCGCTACAAATATGATACATCGCAAATTAGGATATTGGCAGACTAACTGTCACTAAGTTGATTGCAGGTTAATTCCTACAAATTCGTGGCAGACTAATTCTTTCAATATTTTGCAAACTAACTTCTTAAAATGCTTACCCGACCAATTCCTACAAATAATTGTAGAATTAATCTACCAAGTATTTCCAGTAATTAGTCTGCCAAGAATCTGTATGAAATTAGACTGCCAAATATTTGTTGGAACTGGGCTGCCAAGAATTTGTAGGAATTATTCTGCAAAGTATTTGCTGGAATTAGTGAGGCAAGAATATTTCAGATTTGGTCTATCAAATTTCCAATATTTGTCACCTCGGTGCGAACTCCTGTACATGGTGAGGCGACCACCCTGTGAAGATTCCGATGTCTTGGGTACCGTCACATGGTGCTGAACGCTCACCTGAATGTTTACTGTGCACTGATACCTATGTCCCGAGAAAGGAGGATCCTGGATCCGAGGGCAACTCAGGAGTTCTCATCTGCTCTCCTCAGCTCATGATTGGCGGGATCCCCTTTGTTTGTCTTGTTATTGTGGAGCCTGTTCGTTATGGGGCTGGGCAGCATATTCCAGTGCCGCTTCTACACACTGCTTTAGCCTCTGCTTCCTGTAAATAGGAGTCCTAGGGTAGCCCACCAGGATTAATTGACTGGTGGACTGGACCTGCTTTGGCTAACTATGCAGAAGGTGAGTGCCTTACACATGCCCGAATACAGATTTGCGATTTTCTCCACACATTTACTAATTTTATAGTTTTCTTTATTTTGTGAGGCTAGTTTGGTTCTCACACTTTTTACGCTTATTTTCCTGTGTGAGGACTCAGGTGATTTCCTCACACTTCTCTTTTCATATCCTTTTCATTTATTTGGGTGGGCTTGGTTCACTTACTGTGTAGGTATGGTGCCCGTGCAGCCCTGGTACCCAACTGGGCATTCCATTTGTGCACTCCATAGTGGGTAAGAATACTCACGATACAAACCTACTAGTTCTGTCTTTCGACACTACCAGTATTAGGAATTGCCGTGTTACCACTATCTATGGTCAAGAGCAAGACTATATACCATATAGATATAGTTCATCCCCGACTATCCTATGGCGAACAGTCCTATAGAAGGAAAGCTCATCCGTCGGTCAAAACCTAAATTTAATCTGTTCCCCGGTTAGCCACAACAAGGATATATAGATCGAAGTTGGTTCGACTCCCGGGTGGGAACTCTTAGTTGGACCCAGATTTAAAAAAGGGCCCTAGCCTACTAGAGGAACCAAATCGTTCATCAGGGCCCCGTACTGATCCACTGAGCACCTGATGGAGGTCTCAGATTGCCAACCGGGCTCCAAACCAGTCAGCAGATCCTTCAACCTCAAAATGGTCTCAGCTCTGTCCAACCGGTGCCCAAACTGGTCAGCAGAGCCTTCGACTGCACTGGGCCAAAAGCTCCCCCCGAAAACTCCCCCATTATCCCTCACCGAAAAACATAGACGTGGTAGACATCCTTATCTTCGTGGGTGTTTCATTGACTGTCTGCTCTATTTACCTACCGCCTGGAGTGTCATCTTCTGGGAAGATCTTGATGGCCTCTTCTCGCAGCTGCCGTCCTCCTTCTTCATCATGGGGAACTTCAACGGACGCAGTCCTCTGTGGGGCAGTACTGACCAATGGAGGGGTCTTGGAGCATTGGCTCCTGAATCCATCGTTTTCCCTGTTGGACACCGTTATCAATACCTACTTCATTCCCCAACCCGCTCACTCACTGTCATTTTCACCATCTGCTTCTCCTCGATTTTTCCACTATTTACATGTGAGGTCAAGAAAAACTCTTACGAAAGTGATCACTCCCTGTGTACCATTTCCCGTAGAGAGCCTTGCACCCCTTCACATGTGTCACGGTAGAGGTTAGATCAGACTGACTGGAGTGGCTTCAAATTCGTTTCTCAGTTCGATGAACACGCGGTCAGACAGGATCCAATCAATGAAGCAGTAGTGGAGATGATGGACTGTATCGTCCATGCAGCATTCGAACTATTCCTCCGAGCGTCTATTCAGGTGTAACTCTGACTGCATCACAGCTCATAAGACCCAGAGAAGGCTTGAAGGGTGTTTTGGAGATATCCGACATCCCCCAAATTTGAAGCTTTCAAACATGCCAGGCAAAAGCCCGGCATGGGCAGTGTAGACCATATGGCGCCAGAGCTAGAAGGGATATTGGATCAAGTACACGTATTCTATCACCCGCACATGACCAGTTCTTAGGTCGTGGGATATAGTCCGGATTAAGGGTGGGAACAACACGTCCCACTCATAATTGATCCTGAAGTACAATGGACAGACAATTGCTCATCCCTAAGCAATTGCCGACACGGTGAGGGAATTTTTTCCTCCATCTTTTCTTCGTCATCTTATTCCCCCGAGTTTCTGGCCATGAAAAGTAAGACCGAGTGATCTCTGTTTTCTCTCCATTCAAATGGCATGGAGCCTTCACAACAGGACATTCAGAGTGGAAGAGCTTCGCCTTCCACTGCACTCTTCCCACGCATCTACCGTTGGGCCGGACAAAATCCATTATGCCGTGCTCCAACATCTCTCACCATCAATTATGGAAAGGTCAAAATATTTAGTGTTTTATTTCTGAACAGCACTTTTTTTTCACACACGTTAGGTTAGTACAGAAGGGCTGATGTTAGAAAAGGGACAGCTGTTAGTTGTCCATCAAGTGTGTTCTTTAATGAGCAGATGTTATGGCTCTCCTGTACGTGAGGCCACAACTTTACTTCTCATCCAACGGATGGTGACCATTCCAAATCCATTAGTATTCTTTTCTAACTGAAGGCATCTTGTAGGTTTAGCTAGTGGCATATCACTACAGAGGTGCAAGAAGTGCGCACTTGGGACCTCAGTATCGGAGGAGCCTCAAAAAACCAAAAAATAAAATTAAAGTTTTTTTATTTTTCGAAAAAGCCAAAATTTTGCAACTTCCGGATCTACACAAATTAAATATAGCATTATTTACGTTCTGTGCTTTTAGATTAAAAAAATATGATATCAATTTTCAAAGGAAGTGTTATCATTACCCAAGTCGACAGCAACTTGACCTAGAAATTGAAAGAATTCTTCATGAAGAAAGAATTTTCATGGCTTAGAATTTGAAAAAAGCTGAAATGTATTCGGCATTCAAACGAGTTTATTAACTACTTTAACTCATTAATATTTTTGATGCTTAAAACGCTTATGTCATAAGTAGATATTTGCCACAAGTTTATGATTTAATGTAATTTAATTAAGGTGCTCAGTCTTGTCAAATTCTGTATTGAATATTTTAATTAATTATATTAAATTAATACTAGCATAACATCTTTGCATTGCCAAATAAAATGGAAATAAAAATTATTATTATTATATAATTAGTTAAAAATATAAAGTTATAACGACAATAAAGACTTTTTTTAATTCATACATTTTAGTTAACATCCTTAAAAAAACATTATTTTAAATTTTTAGAGGGAAGCTTCAAAATCAGATTGCGCTTGGTGCTTCCAAATGCTTAATCCGCTGCACGGTTTAGCAAAAATAAATGTCAATACTGACACAGGTCGGGTTCAAACCTGGGAGCTACAGAGGTTTGGTTGTTTTGGGTTTTATGGCGCATTGGCAACTGGGCCATAATGCGCCGGAGCTACAGAGATTTTGGACCTAGTGCACTAATGAGAATAAGAATAAGACAAGGTCCTAATTACTAAAATATTCCACCAGAGAGATAATGCTGAAATGATATTCTGTGTGGTTCTTTATGGCAGTAAATACTGTTTTTGGATTTCAAAGCAGGTAGACAAGTTTGATTTTATAAAAGATAGGATTATTTTTGTGTAAGGGGGAAAGCTTCTATACCCCCTGGGTATTCCCTTAACTCAGTAGTCAAAGACCTGGCATGTTATTTTGGTCATATTTTTGTATCCCACTCAATGCAAAACAAATTTATTTACATCCTACTATTCATGAGTTCCATGTTTACAAGAATTGTTTTTGAAATTTCTCTACTATTGCAATTATATTAATTTTACTTTAGTATGTCAGGTAAAGTATGCAATTAGCAACCTCTAACTGCAGTAAGGAAAAAACGAATGTGAAATTTGATGGCATGCCTGCTAGTGCTAAACTTGGAAACATTATCAATTTTGCTCTAAATATTCGGTAAG
This sequence comes from Ryuthela nishihirai, assembly GCA_038380435.1. NCBI lineage: Eukaryota > Metazoa > Arthropoda > Arachnida > Araneae > Heptathelidae > Ryuthela > Ryuthela nishihirai. The sequence continues at coordinate 7,402,810 of JAWZYU010000021.1, forward strand.
AAGAAATGTAGCATTGTAATCACATACAGAATTGTTTACAAATTCCATTGCAATTCAGTGTTATCCAATTATACTCATAAGGCAATGAAATGTTCACTCTTACATACCAAGTATTTCAATATACTTTCAGTTGATTTTTCACTTCTTCAATTTTTTTTCATAATTTTTGAAAGGTAAATGGAACTTACTTTCATCACTATTTGAAATTAATTCTCTTGACTGTTCCCAAGTCAATTTACCATGTGTGCAAAATTTCAGCATTAGAAAATTTGAATGAAACATTCTACACATCAGTATGAAACTGCAGACAAATTATGCAATATGTAAAATTGTCAGCCCAGAAACCCTTATTTTACCACTTTGTTAAGCTTTCGTTTTAAAGGAATTTCTGCATACTAGTCTTCATTAATTTCCTTTTTTATAGAGAAGACAGATGAAGAAAAAAATTTATAAATATTAATCATATGTCTGTACAAAAGAAATTGATTATACAATTTCACAGCTTACCAAGAAATTAACTTTCAACTTCATTTGAAAAATATTTATACATTTATGAAAATACTTTAAAGAATAACCTACAGTTAATTACACTAATCATTAAAGAAGTGCACCATCAGTATGTATAAAATATACAGATTGTTTGCCATTTTTAAATATGACTGGTCTAACATACTCTACAACGAAATATTGAGAACATGGATCCAACATTTCATCTTGATGGTGTTTCACAGCCTTCACTATTTGCATCTCCTTTAAAATCATTTTATTTAATTTTAGAAGTAAATTCATCATTTAAAAAGGAAAATATCAATGTAGTAAATATGTAACACTTCACCAATTACAAAACCCCCAGAAATAACTGCTTGACACTGTTACAAGAGGGCTCGCTGTAGTTTTGTCGGAAATTTATGCAGTAGTGCATACAACGGCGGAAATTGGAAAAAGAACACCATTAATAATTAAAGCGTAATCTATGAGAATTATTTAGTAAAAACTACTTGTTGAGAAAGGACATACCACCCCATAACATCATAGAGGGATTGATCACACGTGTGAAGTGATTCAATGTTTATTTTACCTTATAATTACCGTATTTCTTCGATTCTAAGACGCACTTTTTTCCCATATAAACGTCTCTAAAAACGGGGTGCGTCTTAGAATCTATGGCGTCTTAGAAACGCAGTTTGTTTTTCTTTTTTTTCGAATTTTCCCGCGCTTTGCACACCACCACTCGTTTTGTTTTTACGCGGAAACCCCCCCGCCTCCAAGTTTGACCGTTATTGCATTCTCCAATTCCATTGGAGAATAAAGTGGCGAGTGTGTTTTCCTGCACTTTCCAAATGTGAAGCCACCGGTATTTCACTATAGTAGACCTCACGCAGCGACAACTAGGAAGTTGGAACCTGGCTGTTGACTGACAACCTTCCTCTGACATCTTCCGGAAAAATTAAGAAAGCGCCGGCATCAAAATTTGCGGAATGTGTATCAACAGCTTTGCAGCTAATCCCAGAAAAAATAGTGTAGCATTCATTTAAAAAATGTTGCATCACCAACGCTCTCGATGGCTCAGAAAGCGATATATTATGGGATAATGTAAATAAAGACGGTTCAGAAGAATCAGACTCTGATATTGATTCAGAAGGAAGTGATGAATAGCATACTTACTGATAAATAAGTACTACTGTTGTTAGTAAATTGAATTCTATTATAATAAAAATATTTGTTAGATATATTTTAGCGATTTATTTTTTTCTTAGAACCAAAGCTTTTTGTATGTTGGTGGTGCTGGAATTAAAGGTGCCGTCATACAATCGATGACGTCTTAGAATCGAAGAAATACGGTAGTATTAAATTTCACAGAAGGCACATTTTAATAAGTGTTGAACCTCCTCGAGCAGCAATACAAGCTTCCAATATGGCATGAAATCGGTCGTACAAATGCTGGATATCACTCTGGGGGATACCATTCCATGCACTTTCAAATTGAACGCGTAATTCAGCAATGGTCGTTGCCTGGCACAGTCCACGGAAGAGTCTTTGTCCGATCCAGTCCCAGACATGCTCGATTGGAGTTAAGTCCGGAGAGCGTGTTGGCCAAGGGAGTTGGTGGACTGCCTGAAGAGCATGTTGAGTTGACCGGGCGAAGTACGGGCTGGCTACTGGGCGAAGTACGGGCTGACTACTGGTTACGGCTACGTTAAAGTTTACCGGCGAAGTACGGGCTGACTACTGGCTACGGGCTGGCTACTGGCTACCGGGCGAAGTACTGGGCGAAGTACGGGCTGCTAGAATATCGCATTTGGGATTACACTCAAATATGGCAGGACGACCGGCTGTACGATGTCGCTGATGTACGTATTGCTTTTCGGTGTACCCTCTACAAACACCAGACACATACGAGAATGATAGCTAATCGATCCCCACACCATGATGCTTGGCGTGGGCCCTGTGTGTCGCTGGCGGATGATGATGGAAGAAGCCGCTCATCTTGTCGGCTTTGGATGCGTAAACGACCATCAGACGCTCCTAAACAGAATCGGCTTTCATCACTGAAGACCACAGACTGCCATTCTTCCCTCCAATGAAATCGTTCTTGACACCACTGCAAACGTGCTCGACAGTGACGAGGTGACAGTGGTAACCGTGCCAGCACTCCTGCTGCCAAAAGACGATTGTATATCGTTCTTGTAGACACCCTTGGTTCGACAAAGAATCGAATTTGTGACGCCATAGCTATCCGCTCTGTCACCGCTGTCCTCCTGATACGCTGATCCTCTTGTGCGTCCGTAACTCTGTGTTTCCCGGAACCACTCTGCGAGTGTGCGAATGTTCTTCTGATCATCGATGCCACCATCGTACCACTGCCGATACCTCTTATCCAACGCGGTATGCAATTTGACAAAAAGACCAATCTGCTTCCCGAAGATCCACTATACGACCTTGCTCAAACTCCGCTAACTGAACAAATGTTGCGCGCCTTTTAGCCCATTGTGTGCAAAAAAGTGCCGCTCAGAGGTAAAACAACCCAATCCATTTTTTTTTCTAATTATTTATGAAAGATTTTTTCCCCAATATTGTACAACAGTTATACTGTAATGCACAATATATAAGTTTTAATTTTTATCTCTGAGAGAAATTATAATTTTATTTATAAAACTATAGCATTCTCTCAATTTTTAATTTCCAACAAAAAATTACTTCAGTGCAAGAATTTTAATGCTGTTATAATACCATAGAAGCAAAGAAAATATATTTTTTTGAAATCTGCAATTTATAAATTTCCGCCTATGTTATAAGTACAATTTTAACTTCCAATGTTTTTGACTATTGCATATGTTAAGTATATTATTTTTAAGTTTCCATTAAAATATGTAGCCAGATGTGAACTGGCCTGGTTGAACTAATAGAGTTATGAACATTAGAACAATCTGTTTCTTTTTGTGGAATAAAGAACGTAGGTATTCCTCTATGCAGAGAATAGAGATAACCTAGAAGCTCTGTAATGTTTGCCTTGATTTCTTCTAAAACACACAAGCACATACAAAAGTATACACGTGCTCGTTTAGTAGTTAACTCCACAACTATACCAGGTTTGGATATATGGTTTCAATAATATATTAATTGAATATCAGACAATTGTGCCTTGGATCAACCACAAACAAATATAAGGTTTCTAGACAGATAATTTTTATTTCAGACAATGTTTAACAGTATACAAAACGACTTTGAGATCTCAAAAGAGTTAGATCATACACCTGAGTTAAACTGGCCAACATTGAATATGAATTGGCCATAATTGATGAGAAATATGCCCCTAGAAATCCAGTTGAGTAGGTCAAAATGATCTGGCAGCCTGCCCTTATCATCCTCTTCAAGAAAATCTATTTTGAAATGTACTAACAGCCTGCACAACAAGATGGCAGGGTTAGACTTTAAACGTTATGCCTGACCAGTTATGTGCATCATTACTTAGAATAGTGCATAGCTACTATTTAAAGGCTAATTATATATATTTTTTAACCTACAGTAGGAACTGCTCTTGATTGGGTGACAACTGTCCTCCATTGGTATGCATGGTTAGACTACAGGTTTTATACAAAAAAAAATAGGAATAACAGTTATAATATGTAACTATATTTTCTACATGAATGTAATATTTTACAATGTTCATTATTAAAAACTTTTTAAGTTAATGTCATCCATATAAAAGCATTTTGAGAATCAGGCACAAAAATACAGGAATTGAATGCAGCAATTGGATTAATATATCCCACAGGTAATTAACTACACATTATTTGGAATAAAAGGCTTCAAGTTAATAAATGATGATCACTGCCCTATAAATATTTTAAACTTCATCTCATAGATAAATTGAATAGTTTGCACATTATATCCAGACATACCAAATGTGTGTATTCAGGGGGATATTCTGGTTAAGTATATTAAAGTTATGTATGCTTTCTAACAGTGAATTACCCGGATGATATTCCTCTTGGCTTTGATTACTGAAAGTCTCATTGTATAAAGGGATACATTTGCATCAGGAAAATAAACTCTTTCCTCTGTATACATTTTACAAACAAAATATTCACTCTGACCTTTAGTGAGAGTAACAAATACTCTGGCTGGAGAATCACATATTATGCCAATCAATATGATAATAATATCCATTCCTGATCACTTTCAGATCAGACGTTATTCCATTGTTAAGCATTGGGGTGCATGGTTAGATGAGATCCATTGGTGTGCATAACAATGACTTTGTATCTTTGGGCATGCATGAATGTTCTACTGCACAAAAACTTATTAAGGACACCACTGCCGCCGGGTTTTTAAATTCTCAAGGGGGGGGGGCTCATTTTCAATAACAGGATACCAGACATATTTATTTTGTCTGTTAGATATATAATAGAAAAGTTTCAGGGGGAGCGAGCCCCTCAGCCCCCCCGTACTCGGCGACAATGAAGGACACTGTAGTTTATAGAATTGCTCTGCTTCAAACATAAGAGTGATGTTTTACCATCACTCCCATCTTTGCGTTAGTTTTCCTAAAAAAATTATCTATAATTCCATTAACCCTAGAAGCAGCAGCTGTCAAATTTGTGACAGCTGAGGTAATTTTAAACTGCTGTGTGAGGCATATTTACCTCCAGAAAAGTTACTGTCATTAAAAGATAACACTATTGACTACAGAGAAGTTATCGTAGAAATCCTTTTTAGCCCATTTTATGTCGGAGATTAAAAATAGATATACAAAAAAACCACAACTAATCTTATTCCGTATAGAATATCATTTTAATCTTTCATCTTCGTGGAATATTTTAGTAATTGGGAAACCCTACTTGTCTTATTTTCAGACCTCCCCCCTCCCCCCACACACACATGCAACTAAATCATGGGTTACGTTCCTGACTTCGTACGTAATTATTTTCATCTGATCTATCACATGATGTTCTATTACTTACTAGTACTTACTAGTACTATTATGTTACACAACTAAGTAGCTGTTTCTTTACCTACGATCCTGCGATATTTTTGTTAAATTGTAGGGCGTATTTTTTTTAATTCGGTTAGTGGCGCTTACAGCCAGTGTCGCTTACAGCCAGTGTCGCTCTATGCCCCAAAGAGAGAACACAAGATTTTTTTCCATGTCGAAAGTGAACGTTTTTTTACTGAAGGACAATCACAACACATGTGACATAATAAACGACAACGCCATACCCCGGACTCGAATCTAGTAGTCGCAGTATTACCGCGAGCCAACGGGATACCACTCAGCCAGCGAAGCGACAATGCGAATTTTTCTTATATTTTATACACATCGTAATGAAAAGGAAGTGAATTTTACTTACTGAACCGTAATATTGAGCCAAGTTTTATAGTCCTTCCTTCAATTGATGGCTTTGCTTCTGTAACCTTTGCTTCACTGCTTACATACTTCTACAGCCAACAGGAATACGTATAAAATGGCACGCCTTCTTCATCAAACTCCACGAGCACAATGTGTCTGCACTTAATCACAAAAAGAAGCTTTTCTTAAATATTGTAAACGCAGATTTTCCAATAAAAACAAAAAGAATATTATTTTTCATCAGATGTAAGCTTATGTTTTACTCCTATTCTTGTTTGTGATTTCGCATAATTTCGAATTATGTAAGATAGGTAGGCGATATCCATAGACGTGCACGGCATCTTGAATCACTAAATGTCCCTAAAATATCTCTGAAGGTTTCCTGCATAATATATTTTGAATGCTATGTTTATAGACGTTTAATTGATGTCAGAGATATCTGTCGGATATTCATTATATGGATATCCATAAGTTGGTGGTTGTGTGGGAACTCATTACATAAACATAGAATCATTGCTATCTCATGGGAAAAAATGTTATTTTTTTCATATAGTGTCCTTCCTTGCCGCTAGATGGAAGCAAATTGCTTTTTAGTAGTGAGTGTTTTAAGGTATAAGGTTACACCAGTTTATGGTGGTAACCTAGCTGCCACCATAAACTGGTGTAACGTTACAGCGTTTTTTTAACCGTTAATGGCACAACCCCAAACATGGCTAACTCGATAATTTGGGAGGCATATTAGTATTGTTAATATCCATAGCAAGATCTAGGGGGAACACACAAAAATACTCTTTAAGAATGCTAGTAAAAGTAATGGAGGCAAAAAATATTAAGCTTGTACATTTATCACGGATTTCTGGATAAATTTTTAAGGACATAAAACGGAGGGGAAAATGTTATACTGCAATGGAATCCAGTCTTTTGGTCTTCCCTTTTACTTTTTTCTGGCTCGATTGCATAACGTGCCCTCTCCCCCCCCTCCCCCCGCCTTCAATTTATTTTTGTCTAGACAAGATGGAAGTTGCTTGCAGGAAGATGAATCAAGTTGTGGCACATCATCCTTCATAAAGAAGGTAACAAGAGTAAATTGCATTGCCTGGAACATCGTTTCATTGACAAAAGTTGTCTTCACTGCAGTGCTGCAGCCAAAATCTGCGTCTATTTCAGTGAAGGAATCCAGGCATGTTACCGTATTTCTTCGATTGTAAGACACACCTTAATTTCAGTACCATAAACAGAAAAAAAAACGCTAAAATATATCTAACAAAATTTTTCTTATACTAGAATTCAATTTACTAACAAGAATAGTACCTATTTATCAATAGGTATGTATGTTATTCATCACTTCCCTTTGAATCAATATCAGAGTCTGATTCTTCTGAGCCGTTTTTATCTTCATTATAAAAAAAAAATAAAAATAAATCCCCCCTCAAGCAGCTCTTTGCCACAGAGGTCTGACAGGAGCCTGTCAGTTTATATGCCAGAGTAGAAGGTCTGAGAGGATGGCAGGCCCTCAGCAGAAAAACGACACAAACAGCCATGCCTTACCCGGGGCTCGAACCCGGGTAAGCAACAATAAGTAAACGATTGCAGCTGCAACTATAGTTTGTCTTACTCTTCAAATATTTAATGTGATTTAATTAGTGTTTCAACCTAACATCCATGACTATTTGCTTACAGTAGTAGCTGAACCTAAAGTTATTCAGTGAGTATTTTATCCCGTTAAAGATTTCATTTTACGATAGCTGGAAAAGCCGTAATAGGTTTTTATATAACATAGTAGTAATTTTGCAGATTTTTAAAAATTAATAATATGTAAAATAATACATTTAATCCTTTTGCGAATATATAGGTCAATATGTGTTCCAGTTTTGAACTCACTCGAGAATATCAATGAATATAGGTTTCTGTACTTTGTTCTAATAGTGTAGTTCCTTTTTATGGTTGATACGAGTAATACCTACTGCCATCTGTTGACTCTCAATATAAGTAACAAACTCGATATGATTTTTATTTAAAATGTGTTCAGTTGTATAATACTTGATAATATAAAACCTCTAATTGTGTATATCTCAATTGTTATAATGTAATAAAAATTTTAGAATGTTCAGAAACGAATATTTTCTTTGTTAAGCTCAACTACTGCCTATTTTACAAAATGGGATTTTATTAAGAAAACTTATTTTCTCTCTAAATGAAAAGAAAAAAAAGAACATTTTTCAGAGTCAAAATATATAGCGTGGTATAAATATTGACCACTTGCTCGGTGGTGAAAAATAACGCAGGAAACTCGTTCCTCTTCCTGGCTTCACTGCAATGCACGAATTTGCCATGTTTAGATGGCACTGCAATCGAAACAGTTACATTACGACTAGGAAGCTAGCTCTCTTCTCCCATAGACACTCCTTGCTGTAGCTGAACATTGGACTCAGTGGAAGCTCAGCTCTGTGTGTGAGGCAGAGGCTTAGCTTGAGCTCTGCGTTTCAATAGGACGTTACTGTTGTCTACTTAGTGTTCTTCTATTCATGACCTTTATTTTTGGATCAGTTTGACTAAAATAAACAGTTTTATTTTATTGGTATAAATTTGATCTAAGTTTTTTTAGAGCAGAGTAATACGTAGGGCATTCAAAAAGTTCGTGACACTTTTCTGTAGATTTGCACTCTTTCCTCCGACGTTAACAAGTGACGACTTATTTGAAAGTTTGTTTACCGGCCGGAAACGTCCCAGATTTTAAATGGACTCTTCCAGTCAATGTTATTCCTTTCTCTTCACTACCTCCTACCTGCAGTTTGAGCCATTATGGTAGGGAAAAGATTAAATTTCATATTGACTATTAAAAGCAAAGCCCCTATTATCATTTCGTTCTTCGCGATGGGTAAAGTTCGGTCTGCGTAATATGTGCGTTGTTGCTATGGAGCCTGCTTAAAAAGGTTTTTAAACCGCCTCTATAAGCTTCATAGATCACATATTAATATTGCTCAAAATTTATGAGGAATTTTAATGTTTTGGGAAAAAATATACATTTTGCTTTGCTAATACTATTCTTGTAAACATGAATGATAGTCAAGTTTTGGGGAACAGTAAACACTCTTTGATGGAATTTAAAATGAGTGTGAAAAAAAATCAATATTTCAGTTCTTAACCATCCAAAAGCAGCCATTTTCAGTTCTTCATCATCCGAAATGTACACCTGCTGCAATTTTTTCCTTTTTGTTCAACGAAAAGTTGTCACTAAGTGCCACCTCCAGATAGTGGGTGGTAGCTTTTTTAATTCCCTATTGCCACGTAGCAGCTTCAACCTTCCAGAACTTGTGAACTGTAAAATTTTCGTGGAGACAGCGAACATCTTCCACACATTTTTCATGTTGTTTTCGTTTAATAGGAATCGTGTAGAAATCTCTTGCTGTACTGAATTAACTACAAAATCTGGACTTTGTTACTTGAATTTTAACATTCATTAACATTAATTAAATGACAAAGTTAATGAAAACCGTGAATTTCGTCAGTTAATGAAAACAAATATCCAGATAAGGAAATTGTCTAGGCAACACCTCAAGTCGCCCTGCCAACTCAAAATCTTGTCGATGATATACTGTATAGAGGTAGTGAAGTTACGGACTTTCTCAGATGGATTAGAGGCTTAATCTGCATTAAAGATGTAATTTATTAAAGTGAGAGTTCAAAAGTCGCTAGATATATGTTATGTATATATATATATGTTTTATTTCATTCCCATTATTATACCATAACTATAGTTTTACCTACCTATACAAGGGGTACGCCAGTTACATACACATTTCCAGGGATTCAGCATAAAAGTGTGAGAACCACTGCACTAGATGAAATCACTATTGCAGACGAAGCTTTTTAACAAATAACAGCAACAGTCATTCTCATTGACGATGTTGAACGATTCAGACCACCTGTCTGTTTATAGTGGCATGAGTATACACGATGGATCTCTCATTGCTAGTATGAATCTTACGTTCTCGCTGATTTTTCAAAATTTCCTGTACCGTCCTACCTCCGCTTCTTGAAGCAGGGCTTCACTAATCGCTGCCTTTCAGAGAATGACTGTTTTATTTTATTTTCTCAGAAAGGCAGCGATTAGTGAAGCCCTGCTTCAAGCAGGGGGGTAGGAGGGTAGAGGAAATCTTGAAAGATCAGGGAGAACATAAGATTCATACTAGCAATGAGAGATCCATCGTGTATACCCATGTCACTATAAATAGACAGGTGGTCTGAAGTAGTTCATATATTTACATTTATGTAGGTGTTTTGTCATAAGTGACAACATCGTCAATGAGAATGACTGTTGCTATTATTTGTTAAAAAGCTTCGTCTGCAATAGTGATTTCATCTAGTACAGTGGTTCTCAAACTTTTATGTTTCACATACCCCCTGAAAATGTGTATGTAACTGGCGTACCCCTTGTAAGGTAGAAAAACTATAGTTATATTATATCAATGGGAATAAAATAAAACATATATATATATATTATATAACATATATCTAGCGACTTTTGAGCTCTCACGGCGTACCCGAAAAATTTTACCGCGTACCCCACTTTGAGAACCCCTAATCTAGTGTATCGACGTTATTTTATAAAAAAAAATTACATCAAAATGGATTTCACGAAGTCTGTCCTCAAATTCGAAACGAACCCATACTAACCCAAATGAAGATCACCATAATCTTACTAATACATCGGTACATGCAATTTTTTTTGCGTGTGTGTGTTTGAAAATCTTGTATTTACGCTGTGTTGAATTTTGTTCAATTTTTGAACCCAGTGGTTTACTTAAGTTTCACGAATGTCACAACTCTGGTAATAAAAGTTTCCTTATTTGATGAGTTTGAGTGTAAATTTTCGTTGAAAATTTCAGCACTAGTTCGGTTTCATGCAAAAATAGATTTTTTCGATACTCATCACGAATTCACTTTAATGTGGTAACTTTTCGTAAATATAAAAAGAAATAATCGTACCTTCAGAATCTTCATTTTACGATCAGAAAAATAAAACGACTCTATGATATTCTATTTTTCTCTAAATTCTAAATTTTCATTTTTCTCATTTCGCTCTATGTTTTGGGAAATTTACGAATGGTAAACTTCAGCTGACCATCCAGAAATTGAATTATTTTCAGTATATTATCTCATTTAAATTTTTTCTCCAAATGTTTCCTGGTAAAGGAGCAATTCTTATAGATATATATCTGTTTAATTCTTCGTTGTTTCCCTTCGTTACTTAAGAGATTTAATTACTTAGCAATTCAACTTCGATAAATAAACTTGCAACCTAATTATTGAATGATATCAACACTCGTATTTTGGACCAGGTGGGTTAATAACCTTACACATGCACAAATGAAACGTTCCTAACGTTTCACAGGAAATATATACTTGTTACAGTGCACGTTCATGTTTGGGTAGATGACTTAATGAGTAACCTTCGTAGTTTATGAATAAAGTATGCTGTTTTAATATTTGATATCTTATCATTCGTTTTTCGATATTTTTCTATTTATTTTAACTTTCAGGTCCTTCTCGAAAACATTGGTGAAGAACTTGACCCGGTTTTAGAGCCACTCCTGTTGAAGCAAACGTTTCGTCAAGGAGGAACTGTATGCATTAAACTAGGGGATTCGATCATTGAATATTCTTCGGATTTCCGATTGTATATAACAACAAAATTGCGAAACCCTCATTACTTGCCTGAAACAGCCGTAAAGGTAACCCTTGTGAATTTTATGATCACTCCTGCTGGATTACAGGATCAATTACTAGGCATTCTGGTTGCGAGAGAAAAGCCAGAATTAGAAGAGCAGAAAAACAACTTAATTCTACAGAGTGCTGAGAACAAAAAGTAATAAGTTCTAGTGAATTTAATCCTCAGTTTTAACTATAAAATTTACAATTTTTTCTGATTGTGATTAATAGCAAATATTAGAACTGATTGTTAAAATTTAAGTATATATATATTTAAATTTTGAAAATGTCCTTTCTTTGTTTAATATTAGGTATTTCGCTCCTTGTTAAAATCAAACTCAGATATATCTTATAAGCAATGGGATAATTGTTTCGGTCTCATGATAAGTATAAACCAAATAAAAACAGATCACGCATCAGCAGCTGCTTCCCACAGAGGTCTGACAAGAGACCGGCATATTATACGAGAGGAAGGCGGGACTTTAGTAGAATGACAATACAAAGGGAAAGAAATATACACATGAGTTATGTGGGACTCGAATCCTGGTTCCTCAATTCCTCAGCCAAACCAAAAATACGGAAGAAGTTCAGCTTTTACTACACCTGGCTTGGGCAAACGTTTTAGCTAAAGGGCCGCATAGGAAACGAAATTGGAAGGGCTGTCACATAAGAAATTAAAGTGGAAGGGTAGGCCTTATAGGAAACTGAGAATGAAAGGGCGGGCAGCAAATAAATAAATAATATATGCATAATCAATGCAAAAAAATCTAAAGTGAAGCAATAAACAATATAGATTGATTAAAATTAATTATTTTAATGAAATAATAAGGCTTAATAAAAAATAATTAAGATTATCTTAATGAAATAATTAAGCACTGGCGCAACTACCAGTTGCGGTTGCGCAAAACTTTATTTCAAATCCGATATGCATGAATCCATATTGCATAGAGCGTCGTAACCCTTTACATAAGGAACACTAACGATAAACGTCGACCCTGAGAGAAGAAAAAGAAAAAGAATAGATAAATTGCCCACTTTAATAACAGAATGTTTCATTTTATTAATAATAATTATTTTTTCTGAATACAAATAAAATCTTTATTACTTGTACCTATTACTGTAAATAAGTTCTGTAATAACTTTATTTAGGTTGAAAACGATGGTGCTGTAGCGGTAAGATTATTGTCTGTATACGGTGTTATTTGTTTCATATTAACTTTTTAAATAGTTCTCTTTTTTTCGTATAAATGTCAATTCTCGGTTCGATTCCAAGTTCACAAAGCAATTTTTTTAATTCTCTAAATGTACATTTTTAGCATTGTAGCGATGGTTACTATTTTGAGGAATACACAAAAAATTTAAATCCATAATTTACTGTTATCGTAAATGATGTAATTAAAAATTACATCATTTACGTTTCAGAGAAAATTCTATAGTTATATTAGTAAATGCTTTCTGGGGGTTCTCAACGTGGGGTACGCGGTAAAATATTTGGGGGTACGCCGTGAGAGCTCAAAAGTCGCTAGATCTAGTAACAAAGTCGCTAAGTTGGCAACACTGCTACTGATTAATTTCTGAGAACTGAGTGACGAAGCGAATGCAGACTTTGAAGACATCAGACAACAAATAATCGTTCACTAAAGTATTCTTAAAACTCTTATTAGGCAGTATTTTCAAACCCCTGATGCAGTGGTTCACAAAATTTTATGCTTCACGTAGCCCCTAGAAATGTGTATGTAATTGGCATACTCCTTGTATAGATAGATAAAACTATAGTTATTGTTTAACAATGGGAATAAAATAAAACCTATATTTATATAACATATATCTAGCGACTTTTGAGTTCTCACGGCGTACCCCAAAAAATTTTACCGCTTACCTCCTAGGGGTATGCTGACCCAACGTTGAGATCCCCTACCCTGATGAAACGCAAGAATGGATTCGTGACCCCTTCACATTTGATTTGGAAAAATGTAAACTTCCATTGTCCAATAAAGGAGAGTTGATTGAGATATCTTTTGACAATAGCTTAAAAAGCATTCATTCCAAAAAGCCATTGACTAGATTTTAGATTGGAGTGGAGAAGGAATATCAGACTTTGTCAAGAACTGCAGTCAGATATTTGTTACTTTTCACAACAACTTATTTATGTAAAACTGGTTTTTCATATTTAGCTGCTTTAAAAAATAAATTATAAGAAAAGGCTGGATGTTGTAGATGACTTGCGACTCTACCTTAGCAAGATAACCCCAACCATTAATGAACTGTGCAAGCGTAAACAAGCACAAACATTTCACTGATTACCCAGTAAAAGGATTATAATTTTACAAGATTTGTTAAATTGTTTATGTCATTTTTTTGTGTTTATCGATATATGTAATTTATGAATACAAAATTTAATGTGTGTATATATATATATGTTTTATTTTATTCCCATTGTTATATTATAACTATAGTTTTATTTAACTATACAAAAGGTACGCCAGTTACATACACATTTCTTGGGAGTACGTGAAGCATAAAATTTTGAGAACCACTGCTCTGGAGAATAAACGCAAATAGTCGACTTTCATTCGCAGTAAGAACACAATGATTGTTACTGAAGTTACTGGAAAGATGTTCAACGCTATATAGCTGACTTAACCTAATGCTAAATGCACGATACCCGATTTTATATGACTTCCTATGGAAGCTGACCATCGACAACGATCCATGACAACTACCTAAGTTAGTATGTAATTTTAAAATGTACTTACGAAGCGTTCTTTTTCTTTATGTTTTTTCCTCTTTACCTCGTTTTAAAAAAAAGATCTACTTAGAGAAGTTTAACTTAAAAAGTAGAAATGAGTTATTGTGTTCACTTTGTCGTCAATCTGTAGACATTTAAACTTTTTTGTTTTTGCAGATAAATTAAAAATCATTGTTATATTGAATAGGTATTGATGAAATATTACGATTCATATTTTCTGAATGCAATAAAATACACCAAAAATTTCCAATAGTTTTAATTGCTCCCTTTAAGGTGGCATTAACATATGAAAACAGAAAAGGCTTAAGCGAATATTGCAAACGAGATGTTTATGCTAGAAGTTTGAATTGTGGTGGTGGAGTGTGATGGTCAAGATATTTACATTGATAAGATTTGCTTCATATCATCAGATAGAGTGGAAAAAAGCAATTTTTTAAGAGAAAAATAAAACAAAATCGCTAAATTAAGTAATATTTCATTAATACCTGCTAATTAAATATTACTAATATTTTTCAAATCCACTTGGATATCTTATTCAATCACTCCAGAGTACTAAATGTTGAAAATTCAGAACTTTCAACGAATATTTCAGTCTATTTACGTAACCTGTAAATTTGAAATTTTGGCGATAGAATGTGATGTTAAAGGGTTTAGACTGACTGGTTTGCCTCTTTAACTCTGGAATAGTAAGAAAACGCAAATATTTCATTTTTAAAAAATTAGCGAGAATTCTCCTTATGTTCTTTCGCATTATAAATTTCTAATCCCATTTTCCCATTCACCCATTAATTTGAATTTGCCATTGTAAAAAAATGAAACAGTCTGAAAATAAAAAATCCCATTCTCTTCAATAAAAAATGGAAGTTAAGTTTGAAGTATTTCTTTTTCTGCTCAACCCAAACACTTAAAATTTGTTCTGATGAACCATATGTCGTTTCCTGCGAGCCAGTTTCGTGTTAAACAGCAGCCTTGACGTTATGTCGTATGTCTCAATTCAGAATTATTATTTTACATTCAAGGCACCCTCTTCTCTATATTCTAATGAGGTCCTGGCCTCTACTTGTAAGCAGTATACAGCGAAGATAATGGTTGAATATATAAAACAATGAATAGATGGGAATATAAAGGAATATTAGAATTATATGTTAATTTTTCCTCTAATTGATTTCGAAATCACACACGTGGATAATAGAAACAATAAATTTAAATTAATATATACCCTTGGAAAACCCAAAAATGTTTGCCATACTTTTGATAAATCCTTGAAAATATGAAAATTGTTATTGTGTTTCACTGCTTTATAAAAGTCGTATTGTATTATATATGATTCAGTTTTAGTCTGTTTGGTTTTTTCGCTTCTTCCAACTTTTGCTATGTGTTCGCAAGTCATCATCATCATCCTCAGGTAGCCATGGGCTACGGATGTCCAGCCAAACTGTGCAGTTTAGTTCTCCAAGCACATCTGTCCTGAGCTACATCTGCTGCATTCGGCCACTGCACACCAATTCTAACAAGGTCCTATTTGACATTGTCTGCCCACCGCATCCTAGGTCTCCCCCTCTTTCTGAGGCCTTTAGGCACACTATTCATAACGTTATTCGCTAATCTATAATTATCCATACGGGCAACATGGCCAAAACAACGGAGTCTATCTCTTCAAAATATGCTGCTTAAAGGAGGTTGCCGACTTCTTTGCCTAACCTCACCATTACTTACAAAACTGAACCACCTAAATGACCATGATACTGCGTAAGCATCTAGAATCAAAAGCATCTAGTTTCCTGTTATATTTTTTACAAAGCGTCCAGGTTTCACTACCATAACTAACCCTAGAAAGAACCAAACTATTATACAGTCTAATTTTATTTTTTAGGTGTATACGCCTATTTTTCCACACTCTATCCAATTTCTTAAAATTCCCAGGAGCAATCCCTATTCGTCTGTTAATCTCATTCTGCACATCACCAGTATCTGTTACATAGCGCTCAAGATAACTAAACTGAGACACCTTCTCAAGAGTGCAGCTATTCAGGTTAACTGAACCACAGCCTTCCGGACCAATTTTGATCTCTTTAGTTTTCTCTCTATTTATAACCAAACCTACTCTACCACCAGTCTCATCAACAGCTCGAATGAAAGAGTTCATCTCATCAACAACATTTGTCAAAAGGGCTAAATCATCAGCATAATCTAAATCAGAAATTTCGTATCTCCAGTCCATTTAAGGCCAAAATCTTTCCCTTGCAGTGAATTTCTCAAAACATAATCAATTACCAAACGAAAGAGAAAAGGAGACAAAATGCACCCTTGTCGAACACCAGAATTAATGATAAACCAATTGCTACAAGCCTTACCAACTCTCACACACGACTCAGTGTTATTATAGAGAGCTTTCATTATGTTAACTAATTTGTCTGGTATACCATATGATATCACAATCAACCACAAATTATGACGATCAACAGAGTCGAAAGCCTTTTTGAAATCAACAAGGCTAGCAATCAAATGTCTCTGAAACTCTAAATATTTCTCAAGAATTTGCCTGAGTAAAAATATCTGATCTATACCTCCACGACCACATCTGAATCCACATTGCTCATCACGCAATTGCCTGTCAGCCAGATTCTTAATTCTATTATGCACAATCATGCAAAGAACTTTACCTGGAACAGAAAGTAGGCTGATACTCCTAGAGTTATCACAAGAACTGCGATCACTCTTTTTTAAAAGCAGGAATAATAATAATAGCTCTGGTAAAGTCCTTTAGAACCATGACTTTATCATAAATGATATTCAAAATTTCGGTCATCCATGTGGTAACCGAATCATTCCCAGCTCTAAGCATTTCGGTAGTAATTTTCCTTGACCTTTTCGTGTCGAGTTTTCCTGACCGTTTCGGACCAAGGCCAGAATGCCTTTGGGCCGGAGTGGTAGGTCGTTTTCGCATTGGTAACTATAATAGCAATGGGAAACGTATCCTACAAGTAAACGTAATGGATTGTGAATAAACCAACTACAAACATTGGGATGTACCTTGTTATAAATGTACCTGGGTTTCAGCTGTATAGCTAAACCGAATGTCATTTGATTCTAGATTATGGGCTTTATACATGGTGAGCTTCTATTCATAGAGAATCTACGGCTGCATTCTTTGCTTCTTTATGGGTTACTTATATCAGCTCTTATAGGATTTTTATTAGAAGTCATCGCAGGTACCTTAAACCTTTAAACAAGTTCTTGCGTCGCATCCTAAACTCGCCTTCTCCTGGATGTTTAATTGCATTTTCTGCTTTATTCACTAATTAACATTAAGGTTGGAATTTATTAGATGATACCAGTTTAGGTCAATTTACCTATTTAAGATTTCTAGATAATTACAGTTCAGTTTGATCACTAATAAAAAACATGAAACACAATTTTTACCTGCGTTTAGCTCCTAAAAGGTTTTTACAGGTTGAAATTAGCTCCAGAAATGAGGTGGGATGTAACATAATTATACCTTTGTAATTCATTATAGAATTTTTTCTGATAGAAGTAATGTGTCTCAGATACTAGCCTGCTAGCTCTCGAAAGAGCATAATGTATTCTGATGGTAAAAAACTCCATTATTTGTCGAAATTCCTACGTGCATGTTGGCTCTAGCTCTGAATAAATTGATCAGAATGCGTCTTATACTGCATAAGAATATGATGAATTATGTACACTGGTTTTCATAAACTGAAGACAACCTAAAACCTGTTTTTTCTGAACATCTGTTGAATCTGTTGCATGTTATTCGGAAGATACACTGTTCATAAGAATAACAGTTCAAAAATGGAATAAACCTTTTAATTCCCAAAATTATATTCGAATACAGACACATGATAAAAATGTGAAAATCAACTGAGAGAGCCTAAGTTGTTTAATATGGAGTGTGAAAATCATAATAGTGTCTCACGCTATTCATAAGATTATCCAGCTCTACTGTGGTTAGTAACCTCCATTGCTCCCCCAAAGTACCTTGAAGCTCGGGGAGACTTGCAGGAGTGCAATTCAGGGGAGCAACCATCTCCAAAGAGTATACGATGTATGTGCTACCGGATTTAGGAGATTGCACTGGCCACTACATATGGTTAATAGTGCTGTTCTCCAGATAGCGATCGACAAGGTGACAATGGTACAAGCAGGCATTGTTGCCCTGTAGGAGAAAGTTATCATCGATTGCACCTGCACATGGTCGCATGAAGGGGTCTAAGATTTCACTCTGTACCTGTGATGGTGACATAGCCTGTTTATACAGATCTGTGCGGCTGCCCAAGATATGACACCTCCCCAAATCATGACACTACAGCCACTATAGGTGTCCAAGTTCACAGATATTTGTGACATTGCTTGTTCCCTCGATATCAACTGATGTTGCGAATCGATGTGGAGTGCAAATTGCGATTCATCCGTGAATAGCACGGATCGCCATTGCTTCTGTGTCCAGTTGGCATGACGTATATACCTGTTTAGATGGCCCTTCCTGCAGCATCAGGTCAGCGGCATATGCACACTGTCTCTGTAACACACAAACACAGCCCATGAAATATTTGGTGTAATGTTGTGGCGATATCATTATTCCACTCACTTCTGCAATCTTCGATTACAGTTAACGTGGTACGGACATCCCGATCTTCCTGGCGCATAACATAAGTAGCAGTCTCCCTTGATTGGTTTCCCACTATCGTCCACTGCTATTTTTGCATGTCTTTTTGACTTGCATATTAGACACAGACCATCACGTTGCACTCCTTATTTGTTGACCAAAATCTATGCACCACTGAACGGCTCACAATAAACATTCCTGACAATATCTGTTTGACTTTGGCCTGAAAAAGAATAATAAATTCTTATTGTTATGCTTAACAGCCATAATGAATATAATAACAATTCTATAGCTTGCCACCGCACTTCTTCGGATAAATAATGTGTGGTAGACATACCCAACAAATCTGCTATCTGGACAACTCCAACTTGCACTTCGCAGGAAAACTGGATAATACCTTTCAAATGCAGCTTTTAACACTCGACGCATTTGCATATGACGCCAGCGCCATTCAATTACATATTATATCTCAACTTCCTTCTTATTTTACTTAGTATACGTGACTTTCATGCAATTCTACCGTCGGAGTTTTACAATATCCCTTTTTTTTCACTTGTGTCATAATTTGTGGAAACCACTGTAGTTTATAGATGGTGTGTTAAGATAAGAAGGAATATATGATGTGTAAAGTATATCGGAATTTGCAAAACAAATTGTGCAAAATTCTAAATAGTCTCGGGAATTTAGTGATAACACATTCATGTACTAGAAAGAAACCGAATAATGTACCAAAAGCGATTGTTTTGATTTTCCGTTTCTTTTTTTTAAGTTTCCATTAACATTTCGATAGAATGCGGCTTCCCTTGAATATTTACATCACTATATTTTCCTGGATGTTTAATTACATTTTCTTCTTTATTAACTAATTAACATTAAGGTTGGAATTTATTAGATAATACCAGTCTAGGTCAATTTACCTATTTAGGATTTCTCGATAAATACAGTTCAGTTTGATCACTAATAAGAAACATGAAACAATTTTTACCTGCGTTGCAGCCGAGTGGTTAGCACGCTTGGCTACTGATCTAAGGAACCTAGGTTTGAGCCCCGGATAAGGCATGGACGTTTGTGTTGTTTTTCTGCTGAGGTCCTGCCATCCTCTCAAACCTTCTACTTCGGCATATAAATTGACAGGTTCCTGTCAGACCTCTGTGGCAAGCAGCTTCTTGAGGAGGTTTTTTTTTATTATTAGCTCCTAAAAGGTTTTTAAAGGTTGAAATTAGCTTCAGAAATGAGGTGGGGGTAACATAATTATGCCTTTGTAATTCATTATAGAATTTTTTCTGATAGAATTTCTGTGCTGATATGAAAGTTTTTGCACATGAATATGCAGCACTCTCGTTCTTTATCATCAAGTTCGACTTCTTCCAAATATCGACTAGTAACAGCTTGTAGTGCATCAGACCATGACTGAAAATGAATAAAAATAAATCATATTTATCAATAATATATTAGGCTTTTTTTTAATCAGCAACAGCTGTGCAATACATTACAATAGTGACAGATCAAGAGATGAAGCAAGACACATCTCAGATAACGTTTCAAAAGCTGTTTTCAATACAAATATCAAAATTTACTACTTTTTAATATATTGTGAAATATTTAGATCTTAGTTCCTGAGATACTAACTTGTGCCTTGTAGATTAAAGCAACTTTATCTTTAAACATTTTTTTTAATTATCGAATTTTATTTTTGCATGTCTTTTTGACTTGCATATTAGACACAGACCAACATTGTTTGTAGTAGCAATATAAAGAGGCTACATATTCCATTATCCCTCTGTAGATTCATACTTTGGTATGTTGCGCGTTTGGTTTGTAAGAGTCTGCAAGAGTTTGACAGCAAGAGCAACTAAAGCTATATTGCGCCAAACAAGGCCATACGAAAAGATAAAAGTCATCGAACCAACAACCAAAGTTAAACCTTAGATAACATCTAAGTATATAAACTGAATGCACAAGTTATTATATACCCCTACCTAATAACCTGTTGCTCCACCTTTTGCCCTCACAACAGCATCCATACGTCTTGGTACAATGAGGTGTTGAAAATACGGAAATGGCATTGCCACCCATGAAACGAAGATCGCTTGTTGTAGAGCATCCATAGTTGCCGGTGGGGGTTTGCTTGCTCGATCAGATCTTTCCAATTCGTCCCACAAATCCACAGTGGGGGTTGAGGTCTGGCGATCGAGGGAACCATTCGAGTGTGGTAAGCTCACTTGAATGCTCCTGCAGCCAATTGGTCGCCACTCGGAAAGATGCGGTGTAGAGTTGTGCTGTTGAAATATGGCATCATGGCGTGCAAAGAGAATTGTTACAAACGGGTGTAGATTGTCGGCGAGTAATTCACATACTTTGTGCCGCTGACAGAGGTCTTGATGGGTACGAGAGGCCCCAAGGAAGCCCATATAAATTCACCCCAAACTGTTACACCGCCTCCATTGCCTGTATAACCCCAACTTGGAAAGCTGGTTAATCGCTTCGTGTGATTTACGCCATACACGCACCCACCCATCGGCGTCGTAGAGCTGAAATCTTATTCACCAGACCAGATGACGTGTTTCCAGTCCAGTTGGGATAGGCCTTTGCAAACTGCAGTTTAATCTTTTGGTGCCTTGCAGTTGACAAGATTTGGACATCGATTGCCATAGTCTACTTTTTCCATAATACAATGGATGCTTGTGGACGCACTCTCATTCAATTCCGACGTTATCTGCTACATGGTATCTGTGTGATTTCTTGTAACAGTTCTTGATCTCAAAAAGATGGTGAGGGTGAAGACAAGGCACAACTGAGATTAAATCCTACAGTGTGTTAAGCAAGTGGTTGTAAAACACACATTGATGTTGATGCGTAGCTACTATGTGGTGATACACTGGTGGACAGAAGTTAAGTTACAAACATAAAATTTGATATATCAACATAATGACTGGCTAGAATTTCATGAAATTCGGTTAAGAGGTACACTACACGATGACAAAGAATATATGCAAAAAGGAATGCAAACAGTGAAGGTGCACAGGCACATACAATATGACATATACATAAGGCATGCTATAAAAGAAAGCTCAGATACGGAGTTCCTTCATATCGTACCTCGCACACTCCAAAACCCATTAGCTTCCAAGAGGTGTTGGACAAAGTGCCGGCAAACACCTGGAGCCACTTGGAGAATTCGGTGAGGTGGATAACCATTAGCAGAATGTTGGCAGGACAGATCTAAGCTACAGTAACCAGACTACTTTGGAGTACAGATGGGATTAGGACAGATTCGTTAATATCGGTTTAACGAATATCTGAGACAACCAGAATAACTTCACTCCATAAATCTGATTCATTTGAAAAGTTTCCAAAAGATATGTCCAACAATACTGTTAATGAGATTTTCGATTGCACTTCAATTTTTACCTATCTTCCTATGCTTTTCACTTGACATTTATCGGTTTGTCAGTTTGTCGGTTTGTGGATTTACCAAAACAGTTGTTCCACCATATCTTTAGAATGCAATAGAGAAACTTAATGATTTATATGCTAAACGAAAGCTTGTGACTGGGGGAGTGACATAGTCTATAAAAAAAATTGACTCCCCTCTAAAATAGGATAAATATGAAAACTATTCTTCTGCTATAACCCCAAAACGCGAGTGAAGAAAGTAAAAAGCTATTCGTGAAATGAACGCTTCTGACACAGGGAATCTCATAGCCTATTAAAAATTAATTCCCCAAGCTTTCTTCTCCTCAAAAAATGGGAAAATGACAAATATTCTTCCACTATATCTTCAGAACCCGAGTATGGAAAGTAACCAGATATACGTCAAATGAAAGCTTGCGACGTTGATATATACTTTTCCACGTAGATGATAGATATATACTTTACCACATATATATGAATTATATATATGGGAAAGTATATATATATAACCCCCAAATTCATCCCCATGTTTTCTTCTCATCTAAAAAAGGGAGGAATTAAGAGAACGATTGTTTCCTTATATGGAGTGCTGAAAGTAAAATACTGTGTGTCATATGAAAGATTTTGACGAGGTGAGTGTCATAAGTTATAAAACTTTAACCCTCCCATGCTTTCTTCCCGCCTAGAAAACGGGAAATGTGAAATTCGTTTTACTATATCTTCCGAACAAGAGGGCCTACAGTTACGAGTTAGGTGTCAAATGAAAGCTCATATAATGCCTGTTGTAAACTATTTCGAATTTTGCCCCCCTATTTTCCCCATGTAAAAAAGGGGGCGGATTTTTAAGGGGTTAGACTTTAACTAATCATATCTTAACGTTTTTGACGTTTCCAATGTCATGGGCTACCTCAAGCACGACTCCAAAAGGGAGACAAAATATATTCGATATTTATGAGTGATATATTATATGAAAGTTATATGAAAAATATATATTAAATGAAAGTTTTTGAAGGCAGGTATTTTTAGTGATAAAAACATATGAAAATTTTCAAAATACCTATCTTCTTATATGGGCCCTAAAAAGTAGAAAATAAACCTAAAGCATATCGATGATGCAATCAGCCATGAGTTCGTATTCATTTCAAAGAAAGATAGGGCTCCGATTTACCGGTACAACAAGATTATCTACTTTTTACGACCAATATAGGAAGATGTTTTTTTTTTATTTTATATTTAATTATATTTTCTTATCTTCCTATTGCTTTTCGCCCTCATGCTTTCTTCCCCCTTATGAAAGTGGAAATATGAAACTATTCTGCCGCTATATCTCCAGAACGCGAGTGCCGAGAGTAACAAGTTATACGTCAAATGAATGCTAGTGACACGGGGAGTGTCATAAGTTATGAAAGTGTAACCCTTCATGCTTTCTTTCCCCCTTCAAAATGGGTAAATATGAAAACCTTGTTCACTATATCTCCAGAACGCCTGTGCCGAAAGTAACGAACTATACAACAAATGAAAGGTCGTAATGCGGGGAGTGTCGTAAAGTTCCTAAAACATTGATTGTAAAAAATTACCTCCATGCATTCTTTATTCCTAAAAGAGGGAAAATATGAAAACGATCGTTCTGCTATATCTTCGGAACACGAGTGCGAAAAGTAACAAGCTACTATGCCTCAAATGAAAGCTTCTGATGCGGGAAGTGTCATAGGCATTAAAAATTAATTCCCTGGCTTTCCTTCCCCCCAAAAAGAAGGGAAATACGAAAACGATTGTTTTACTATATCTCCAGAACGCGAAGATCTACAGTTGCGAATTAGGTGTCAAATGAATGCTCATATAATGACCGTTATAATCTATTTCGAATTTTGCTCCCATCAATATCCCTCCCTCATTTATAAGGTGGTGAGGGAGATTTTTGAGGAGGTAGACTTTAACGAGTCATGTCTCAAATTAAAACCTGTGACATCTTCAGTGTCATTAAATACATTTTTGGAATACTTTTTTTTTTGGAATAATTATTTACTTTTGTAATCATACCTCAAGCATGAATGATCCGTCCAAAAGGGAGGAAAATGATCCGTCCAAAAGGAAGGAATACTATAATTAGAATAAATACCTAATGATCTGTCCAAAAGGGAGGAAATACATATATGGTCGATGTTTATGAGTCATATATCAAATGAAAGTTTCTAAAGGTAGGTGTTTTTAGTTACAACGAAAAAAATATATATTAATTAAAAAAAAATTGCAAAATACGTATCTTTCTATATGGGCCTTGAAAATTAGAAATTGAACCTAAAACATATCGATGATGCAATCAGTCACTGAGTTCGTATTCACTTCAAAGGAAGATACAGCGCCGATTTACTTCTCAACAAGATTGTTGGCGCCCTATTTTCCTTTGAAATGAATACGAACTCAGTGATTAATTGCACCATCGATATGTGTTAGTTTTATTTTCGATTTTTTAGGGCGCAGTCACGTGGCCGAGTGGTTAGCGCGCTTGGCTACTGATCTAAGGGTCCTGTCAGACATCTGTGGCAAGCAGCTGCTTGAGGGGGTATTTATCTTTTTTATTTATATAAAAAGATAAGTATTTTTTAACTTGATTATTTTATTTTAATTTAGCTTAGCTGGACTCATTAGTTTCATAGAGGTTTTCATGTTCATGTTTAAATCTGTTCTACAATGTCAATTTTATTGGTGTCAGATACTATCTGGCTAAATTATTATGAATACGTACTTAATACTTCGTCTCATGTATCATGCTACAGTTCTCAAATTTCATAAGTTTGAATACTCTGCTCATAGTTCTAGTTGAAATAGGTTTTGAAGTACTGTTCGCGGTTATCTCTCTCAGCGGATGAACTGTAGCAACCCTATTTTGTCGTACAGTTTGTGCCAAAAAACACCTGTCTCTCTCTGTCAGAGACTTTTTCTTCTCCAATTTGCCATGATTGTCGGTCGTTTTATAAGACCGCTGCTAATTTTCTTACATATGGGATATTGTACCCCTTAATTTTGTGCTGAGCCACACCTCCGTTAAGTATTAGTGCCCATCGCGCTCCAACAATGATCCCGTTTTCGAAGTCAGTTATATCAATCATTTTCCCCTATCTTCCTATTGCTTTTCGTTTGACATTTGTCGGTTTGTGGATTTGTCAAAACAGTTGATCCAGCATATCTTTGGAACGCGATGGAGAAACTAAATGATTTATGTGTCAAATGAAATCATGTGACGCAGGGAATGTCATAGACTATAAAACATTGATTCCCCATGCTTTCTTCCCTCCTAAAAATAAGAAAATGACGAATATTCTTTCGCTATATCCCCAACACGAGTGCCGAAAGTAACCAGCTATAGTCAAATGAAAGCTTCTGACACTGGGAATGTCACAGGCTATAAAATATTTCACCCCGTGCTTTCTTCCCCCCTATAAAAGGGTAAAACATGAAAAGACTGTTCCCCTACATCTCCTGAACGCGAGTGCGGAAAATAACAAGCTATGCGTCAAATGAAAGCTTGTGACGTGGGAAGTGTCATAGGCTATAATACATTGACCCCTCAAGTTTCCTTTTCCCCCTGAAAAGGGGGGAAATATGAAAAATATTCTGCTATATCTCCAGAACGTGAGTGCCAAAAGTAATCATCTATACGTCAAATGATACCTTCTGACGCCAGAATGTCAAAAGCTATTAAAAATTGACCCCATGCTTTTTCTTCCACCACCCCTTACAAAATGGGAAATGTGAGAATCGTTCTAATATATCTTCCGAACGCAATGGTCTACAGTTATGAGAAAGGCGTCAAATGAAAGCTCATATAATGACCGTCGTAAACTCTTTCGAATTTTAGCCCCACAATTCTCCCTCCACTAGATAAAAGGGGAGGGGCGGATTTCACGGGGTTAGACTTTAACCAGTCATATCTCAAATTAAAGCTTGTGACGTCTCCAATATCACATATATATATGTACGCATACAAAATCCGGAGGTCTTACCAGACTGTGTAATATTCCTCTCCATACAGGTTTGTTCTAAGCTACAGCTGTTACATTTGGCCACCATATGCCAAGTCTAGCAAGGTCCTGTTTCACATTGTGTGCCCATCGTATCCTAGGTCTCTCCATTTACCTGAGGTCTCTAGATGCACTGTTAATAATTCTATTTCGTAATCTATAGTTATGCATACGAGCAATATAGCCAAACCAACGGAGTATCTCTCTGCACAAAATTCTGCGTAAATGAGGTTTATGACTGCTTCTAACCTCATTATTAGAAAGTCAAACTACCCAATGCCCAAGATACTGCGCAAGCATCTAGAATTAAAGGCATTACGTTTTTTGTTATACTGCTTACAAAGTGTCCATGTATCGCTACCATAACTAATCTTGGAAACAATCAAACTATTATACAGCCTATAATTTTGTCTTTAGGTGTATACGCCTATTTTTCCACACTCTCCATAGATTCTTAAAAGTCCTAGCAGCAATTCCCATTCTTCTATTTATCTTATGCCGCACATCACCAGTATCTGCTACACAACTCCAAAATATTAAACTGAAGCATATGCTCAAGAGTGCAATCATTCAAAGCAACTGAAGCACCATTTGCCTGATCAATTTTCGTCACTTTTGTTTTTTCTCTGTTTATCACCAAACCTATTCTATTACCAGTCTCAATTACTCTCTACTCTATTACCCTAATGAAAAATCAAAGTTTTTGAAGGTAAATGTTTTTAATGACAAGGAAAACATATAAATAAATTAAAATTAAAAAAAAATACCTATCTTCCTATATGGGCCCTAAAAGTATAACTTAAACTTAAAGTATATCGATGTTGCAATCATTCATTGAGTTCCTATTAACTTCAAAGAAAGATAGGGTTCCTGCCGATTTACCAACACAAGAAGATTTCTGTCATACTTGACTTTGCTTTTCTACCATGCCTTTACGTGTTTTAGAGGACTTCGTAGTGATATTTGTATTAAACTTTTTTCACAGAATCGTTATAATAATTCAGTTTGTACTTCGATAGTTCTTACCTTTGAACGTTATCTGAAAATACGTTTTTAATAGTTTCATAGAATGTTTTCCTGTGTACTTGAATGTTATATAATTAATTTTATCAATGATTTTTCTCTATCAGACAACTGAAGAACATTGAAGATAAGATTTTGGAGTTGCTAACATCAGGATCAAATATACTGGAAGATGAAAATGCAGTTAAAATAATTTCTTCAAGTAAACAGTTGTCAAACGAAATTCAAGAAAAGCAGGTACTTATTCACTTTCGAAATGTAAAGTGCTAATTTATATAGTCCACTAATTCCCACTAATTTCTTTCTAAAAATATGCTCCATTAATTGCAAAATGTGCCAATAACAAATGTGTATTAAAATACTTGTATACTACTTGTATTTAGAAATTGTCTTCAAATAAATCGAGAAACTATATATTCGAGAGTATTTCAAAGCAAAAGAATAATATAGCTATAAAATACACTGCATGACATTGAAATTTCCCCAACCAGAAGGAGTGAGGGGATAGGGGTGAAATGTATCACACACATAGCAATACATATTGGCATAACATGATTTAATTTGCAGCCACTTACATCGGTTAGAATATGAGATAATGTAGCACAATGTGACTGCCTAGGTAGGTGGTTGCACCGCCGTGAACGGCAATACAGGGAGCAATACGGCATGGCATAGAGCAATACAGTCGATTGATATGGTCCTGAGGAACTGCACAGCAAACAGCATTGACTTGCTCCCATAATTCATCGAGATTCCGCACTGGCCGGTGAGAGGATTTCACATAACGTTCAATGTGATCCCACAGATTTTCTATTGGGGATAAATCTGGAGATCGTGTAGACCATGGCAATACTTGAACATGTTGCAAACATTGTCTGGAGACCCAGCAGTGTGTAGACAGTCATTGTCCTGCTAAAAATGAGCTGCTGCATGCCTCCCAGGAAAGGTGAAACAGGCTGCAGAATCACGCTAACATATCATGCAGCTGTCAGTGTTCCTATGATGCAGACGACAAGTGACCTACTGTCATATCCAATAGCAATCCATACCATTATGCCCGCCTGACGGGCGGTGTAGCAACAACGAACAAATGCTGTATCCATCCTCTCGCCAGGTTGTCGCCATTCTCTGACCCATAGATCGTCGCATCCAGACAGAAACGAGATTTGTTACTAAACTCAACAGTGTTCCATTCATGACCCCAGTTTGCATGACTTCGGTACCAAGCCAGACGAGCACTGCAATGGTTAG
Organism: Ryuthela nishihirai; assembly: GCA_038380435.1. Classification (NCBI taxonomy): domain Eukaryota; kingdom Metazoa; phylum Arthropoda; class Arachnida; order Araneae; family Heptathelidae; genus Ryuthela; species Ryuthela nishihirai. The sequence continues at coordinate 7,431,459 of JAWZYU010000021.1, forward strand.
CAGTCAATAGTAATCGATTTACAAATTTACACTTCGATTTACAATTTGAGTCGGTATGGGGATGTCCGTGGCTGCTGACACAACCCATTGAACAAGCATGCAGTGCTCTGTGGTGACGAACGAGCATGCCATGGCTAGAACAATCTCCAGATATGTAGGGCAATTTCAGTGTTGTATGCTAGAATCTTCATTTTGGTACTGTTGCCAACAGCATCCAACAGTTCGTGAATCGCAATGAACATGGGCAGCGACACGACACGTAGTCCATCCAGCTTCACATAGGACTATAATTCTTCTCTCAAAAGCATCCCAATGGCGATAAACATACTGACGGTGTGTACCAGTCATTTTCGGCCTTCGCTGAACAATTTCCAAGCGGAGCCACCTAATCTCAACCGTTCACACGACTTCCACCTGCAAACAAAATACCATTCCTATTCCTTCTTGTAACTTTTATCTTTTGAGCCACACACGTCATTGGTCCTGGATTATCATCATTTGAATATCTCAACTGTGCACACCCACCCTTCTATTTGCATGCTTGTATCATATGTCCTGGATGGGGCACTTTCATTGTCAATCAGTGTAATTTTTGCGTGCATAAATATGATATCATTTTATTTCAGTCCGTACCTGGTTTAGTGAACAAGATACTGCGTAAGCATCCAGAATCAAAAGCATCTAGTTTCCTGTTATCATGTTTACAAATAGTCCAAGTTTCACTACCATAACTAACCCTAGAAACTACCAAATTATTATACAGTCTAATTTTAGTCTTTAGGTGTATACGCCTATTTCTCCACACTCTCCATAGATTCTTAAATGTCCCGGCAGCAATCCCTATTCATCTGTTAATCTCATCCCGCACAGCACCATTATCTCTTACATAGTTCCCAAGATAATTAAACTGTGACACCTGTTCAAGTTTGCAATCATTCAGATTAACCAAATCACAGCCTGCCTGACCAATTTTCATCACTTTAGTTTTCTTTCTATTTAGTTTAGTTCACTTTCTGCCGTCCCGTGGTCGAGTGGTTAGCGCGCTTGGCTACTGATCTAAGGGACCCGGGTTCGAGCCCCGGGTAAGGCATGAATGTATGTGTCGTTTTTTCTGCTGAGGTTCTGCCATACTCTCAGACCTTCTACTATGGCATATCAACTGACAGGCTCCTGTCAGACCTCTGTGGCAAACAGCTGCTTGAGGGGGTATTTATTTATTTATTTATTTTTTATAACTAAACCTACTCTAGTACCAGTCAAATCAATAGTCGAATGAAAGAATTCATCTCATCAACAACATTTTCCAAAAGGGCTAAATCATCAGCATAATCTAAATTAGAAATTTCGTATCTCCAGTCCATTTAAGGCCAAAATCTTTCCCTTGCAGTGAATTTCGCAAAACATAATCAATTACCAAACTAAAGAGAAAAGGAGACAAAATGCACCCTTGTCGAACACCAGAATTAATGATAAACTAATTGCTACAAACCTTACCAACGCTCACACACGACTCAGTGTTATTATAGAGAGCTTTCATTATGTTAACTAACTTGTCTGGTATACCATATGATATCACAATCAACCACAAATTATGACGATCAACAGAGTCGAAAGCCTTTTTGAAATCAACAAGGCTAGCAATCAAATGTCTCTGAAACTCTAAATATTTCTCAAGAATTTGCCTGAGTAAAAATATCTGATCTATACCTCCACGACCACATCTGAATCCACATTGCTCATCACGCAATTGCCTGTCAGCCAGATTCTTAATTCTATTATGCACAATCATGCAAAGAACTTTACCTGGAACAGAAAGTAGGCTGATACTCCTAGAGTTATCACAAGAACTGCGATCACTCTTTTTTAAAAGCAGGAATAATAATAATAGCTCTGGTAAAGTCCTTTAGAACCATGACTTTATCATAAATGATATTCAAAATTTCGGTCATCCATGTGGTAACCGAATCATTCCCAGCTCTAAGCATTTCGGTAGTAATTTTCCTTGACCTTTTCGTGTCGAGTTTTCCTGACCGTTTCGGACCATCCCCTACCACTTTTGAATCCACATTGCTCATCACGCAATTGCATGTCAACCAGATTCTTAATTCTATTAAGCACAATCATGCAAAGAACTTTCCCTGGAACAGAGAGCAGACTGATATCCCTATAGTTATCACAAGAACTGCGATCACCTTTTTGAAAATAGGGATAATAATAGCTCTGGTAAAATCCTTAGGAACCATACCTTTATCATAAAAGATATTTAAAATTTCTGTCATCCACGTGGTAATTGAAACATTCCCAGCTTTAAGTATTTCCGTAGTAATTTCATCTACCCCTGGAGATTTTTGTAGTTTAAGTTTAGAAACAGCTAAAATTACTTCAGACTGTGTTATATGGCCAACATTAAAGCCACCAATGTGTCTATCATCATTACAAACAATGGGAGTAGAACTAACCACATTGTTTAGAACATCACTGAAATGCTCAACCCATCTAGCCACGACGTCTAGACTCATCTTCTATAACTTTACCTTGTTTATCCTTCAAACCTTGTATACTTGTCCGTTTTCTATCACACAAAACATTAACTATATGGTACACCTCTCTGCTGCTGTGCTGTCTAATTTCTTCTTCGGCTTTGTCAGCCAAGCCATCAAACCAAAGATTCCTATCAGCGGCTAACTGATCCTTTAAACGTTTATTATGCTTTACACGGTCTGGTTGGACCTCCGTAACCCATGGCTGCTTGGGGATGATGATGATGATGATGGTTTAATGGTTAGCGTACTTAGACTACTCAAGCAGCTTACATGTGGTTCAGTAGTTAGCTGGTTGCTTGCAATCCTGCGATAACCAATCCTTGAGCAAACCAACAGACATGTCCATTGTCCTTGGGCAGCTCTTGCATACAGCATGTAAGAGGCAGGGGCTTAGAGCCAAAAAAGGGATACTACGTTTTTGGGGGTCTGTTTTCATTTACTGTAAAAAAGGGCACTTCTAAGTCGTGGAGGAAAAATGGCAGGGGCTGATGCACCTATGGTGCCCTTCCTTTGCAGGGATCTGTTTTTGTATGTTTATGAGAAGCCAGGAAGAGTCCAACAGAGCGTCTAGGCTATCTCCGTCCTTTGTTCAGGAGAGCACCTTCTTCCCTTTTAAAAAATTGTGCATATAGTTATCGTGCCATCCTCTCGTCGATTCACTCATTAGGTGCATGAATATTGCCTCCGTGCTCTCTTCGAATACTGTTTTTGATTGGAGATGCAAATGTGGCGTATTCTAGATAACGATGCAAGATATGCAAGCAGGTCTTATTTTGAAACGGAATGGTTCAGAACTTGCTTTTCGGTAATTTTTCTTATATAAAAAGAAAATTGAAGCTTAATATTTCTTTAAAATATTTTTTATTATTTTAAAATTTATTCATTTTTAAAATATAAAATATCTCTTGAAATTATTAAATGATATATTGGAAAACTATTCCCTTATTTTTAAAAATACAAAACCTCAAAGCTATATTTTCCGCATTTGTACCCTGTCAATCTCAATATACATAGGATGCTCTAGGTTAGGGGTTCTCAATGAGGGGTAAGCGTACCCCAAGGTGTATGCGGTAAATGTTTTTGGGGGTACGCCGTGAGAGCTCAAAATTCGCTAGATCTAGTAAAAAAGTTTTATTGCCATTGTTATATATAACTATAGTTTTATCTATCTATACAAGGGGTACACCAGTTACATACACATTTTCAGGGGGTACGTGAAGCATAAAAGGATGAGAACCATTGCTCTAGGTAATGGTAAGGTGATCTTTTTTTTTCATTACAATGAAGTTGACTATTTTAGCTTATTAAATACTGGAATAGGCAAGATTGTTTGCAACACTAACAGTCCCAGACCACTGAAATTTGAACCAAATAAGATGATTCATGATTAATAAAGTGGAATTTCGTATGATTCATAAAAACCAATACTGTCTCATTAACTTTGTGCAGTGAACACTAGCTGCGATTTCAATTCATAGACTTTTGCAAAAATACATTTAAATAAAAGTTTAAAGAAGCATTTTTTATATTCCATTTAAAAAAAAATTCCTTAACTCTAAATTTATGGTATATTGAACAAATTAATTATGAATAAATTAAGGATATTTATACAGGGTGATTCAAAACTTATCGTTCAAATTTCGTGGGGAGGTAAGGAATACGTCAGGAAACCGATTTCACATAGGAAAGTATGTCCGCAAATGTACGCATGCGTATGTAGAGGGCGCTGTGTGTACCCAACCAGTGTTCAGCTCGCCCGATCACTCCCTCTGTCATCAGTGTACGAGCTGACTTACTAGTGATAAGATGAATCGTTTTACGCATCAAGAGCTAGCGTATATGCATCTCGCATATGGGGCAGCTGGCGAAAGCGGCCGCCGAGCTAGGCAAGTTTACGAAGACCGATACCCCAACAGAAGAATACCGCAGCATCAAATGTTTGCACGTGTGCATCGCAATCTGCGCGAACATGGTTCACTGCGCAGCAACATGCAGGATACGGGGAGAAGACGACTGACGCGGACTGTCAACGTCGCAGAACAAGTCCTACAGTCCATCGAAGATAATCCGAATACCAGCACACGAGTTATTGCTCAGCAGCTTGGGGTCTCTCAGTCAGCAGTGTGGCGGATACTGCAAGAGGAACGTGTGCATCCTTATCATCTGCAAAGGGTGCAGTTACTGCATCCTGACGATTATCCGAAGCATGTGGAATTTGCACAACGGTTCATGCAGAAAGGTGCCGTGGACCCCAGTTTTCCAGCTTCTGTCCTTTTTACAGATGAAGCTTCATTCAGTCGTGAAGGTGTGTTCAATACACACAATTCACATGTGTGGGCTTACGACAACCCGCATGGTACGAGAAGTCACGCTGCGCAACATCGTTTTGCCATAAATGTGTGGGCTGGAATCATTGGTGACTGTTTGTTGGGACATTACTTGCTACCGTCCCGATTGGACGGCCGGAAATACCTAATATTTCTCGAGACAGTGTTACCGACTTTTCTGGGTGCTGTTCCTGCGCATATCCGCCGAGATATGTGGTATCAACATGACGGGGCTCCAGTCCATAGCACAATTGTTGCGCGTGATTACCTGAACCGAACATTCGGAGCTCGATGGATCGGTAGAGGTGGACCGATCGCTTGGCCACCCAGGTCACCTGATTTATCGCCCATGGATTTCTTTTTGTGGGGGGGCCATGAAATACCATGTGTACGAGACCCCCGTCGACAGTGAAATGGACCTTGTTGCACGAATAGTGGCCGCCGCAGGCATTGTCCGTGATATGCCAGGCGTTTTTGAAAATGTTCGGCGGTCAATGCAACGGCGCTGTGAATCCTGTGTCCGTGTAAATGGTCGCAATTTTGAGCACCTACTGTGAACCTGTACTTTACCTTGTTGGAATAAAAGTCACATTCGTTACCACTTAACTGTACTGTTTCCTTGTGTTCACTTTACTTGTCCATTTTATTCATGTAGATGACGTTTGCGGACATACTTTCCTATGTGAAATCGGTTTCTTGACGTATTCCCTACCTCCCCACGAAATTTGAACGATAAGTTTTGAATCACCCTGTATATATTACTAGATATTTGTGGATATATATATATACACTACAGAAAAAAAATTGCAATTACTGGAAGGATTAATGCCATTTTATTGAAACGCAAGCAGCTGTTAGCATACACTGATATATACGATTGATTACATTATTAAAAAATATATGGATAATTACCACTTTACCTACCCGGCGAAGTGATAAAATTAGCATGATGTTAAACAGCCCCGTGCAGCAATGCGTTCATGAACATGGCGGTGAAGACTATCGTAGAGCTCTGTGATGTCCTCCTGAGGGATAGAACACAAAATAGCGGGAAGTCGCTGTTCCATTTCAGCGACAGTGATGCACCTATTGGGTGGTGCTGGAGCTGTTGACCCATCATGTCCCAGACGTGTTCAATTGGTGAAAGGTCCGACGAGCGTGCTGGCCATGGTAGTACCTAAACGTTTTGCTCGTCTAGATACTGCAGACTAATGCATGTTGTGTCGGGCAGGGCGTTATCTTGTTAGTAAAAGGTTCCGTGCTGCTGAACAAATGGGACATCCATTGGCTGCAAAATGTTGGTAACATATCGTTGGGCAGTTAAAGATCCCCTTATGATGACCAGTTCTGATTGAGATGCCCGACTAATGGCACCCCACACCAAGACACCAAGTGCTGGAAGCTGTGTGACGATGTCACATGCACTGGGTAATGTTCCTTTCCCCTGGAAGACAGCGAACACGTCTACCGTCGTGCTGACCAAAACAAAAACGAGTTTCGTTACTAAACACCACGGTACTCCACTCTTGTTCATTCCAGTTCTGTCTGAGGCACAACACAGTGCATGTGGGCAGATGTGAGGGTCAAACGCAGTGACAGACGATAGGCTCGCAATGAAAACTTAAAAGGCGTGTTGTGTATCGTCCGCCTGGTAGATATTCGATGTCGTACCTGTTGCCAGTCCCTTTGTAGTTGCGCTGTAGTCGCAAATCTGTCACGCAATGCCATGTGTCACAAATGGTGGTCCTGTCTCTCGGTGGTCGTACATTGTCTTCCTGATCCTTGTCGGCCTGTGCTGGATCCTTCTTGAACCCATTGGCGCTATATGTATGCTTGGATTGCGACCAATAAGATAGCCACATCTTTGTACGACAAACCAGCTTCTCTAAGAGCGATGATTCTTCCACGCTCAAAGTCTGTTAACTGTTGGAATGACTGTCGATGTCTGTGTAAGTGCAGCTTTAGCGGTTTAGAACAATTTCCACAACGTTTTGTCAAACAGGGAGCTTTGGTTAACTTTATCAGTGTTTGACTGCTCCGCACCTGTGGCATTAGCTCGCTCCTATCCAATCATTTCGATCGGACTACAAACCTAATCATTTCCATGCATTGCCATATACACAGTCGTATCAGAATAATATGACTACCTAACCACCTACACCTAATAATGGGAATAACCACCCTTGACCTAGATGACAGCAGCGAGACGGTGTGGCATGGAGGCAATGAGGCCCTGGGAGGTTGCCAGAAGCGCCACGTGCCCATTTAGACTCCAGCAGAACACGGAGGTTCAGGAGATGACGTGGTTGTGGATCCGCACGCCGAATCTGTCAATCCAAATGGTCCCGGCTCTATGGGTTTGAGGTCGGGCGATTTTGCCGGCCAAGGAAGAACGTAGACATCACTGTCGTGTTCCTGGAACCAGTCATGCACCACCTTAGTGACATGTCAGAGTGCATTGTCCTGTTAGTAGACACCATCACCACCAGGGTAAAAGTCCAACATCAAGGCATGTGGTCAGTGAGAATGGTCAACGTAATAATGTGTGGCAATCCCGGTGTTCCGCTATACTGAGACAGCACTACACCTTGAGGGAGTTGCTATGAAACCACAATCCACTAGCCAGAGAACATTCGTATAGATCTTGTCTTCGTGCGGGAAAAGACCTGTGGAAGAGAGATACCGGTAGCCAATGGCGTTCAGGGACCCACCCAGTGGTACCAGCGGTCCCAGATCATACCAGTAAAACACCCCTCAGACATGCACACTGCCACCGCCGGCCTGTACTTGACCGACAAGCATGTCCGGGTGTTGGTTGTCATGTGTCTGACACCATATCCGCCACCGCCCATCACTTCTGTGGACTGTAAACTTCGATTCGTCGAAGAAGGCAACCTTTTTCCACTCTTCCACTGTCCAATGATGGTAATCCCGTGCAAACTGCAGGCGTCATTGCCGATGGACCTTGGTTAACATGGGCGCCTTTATGCAGCGTCGACTCCAGAGACCCATGAGTAATAGGGTTCGCTTTACTGTTATCGGGGACACATACCTGGGTGACCCAGTGTTCATTTGAGTGGTCAATTGCTACACTGCTTCGATTGTCCTTTACCAGTCGATGGAAGCGATATTCTCCTCTGCAGTTGATGGCCTTTGGGGCTTCACAGTTATGATGTCTGGAGGTACTCCGTGTGCCAGTGGTTCATTCTTGGTACACCCTTAGTGCAGCAGCTTACGAACAGCCCACGAAGTCTGCTGCTTTCGAGATACTTCCACCCTTGGCACGGTAGCCAATGATCATTCCTTTTTGAACGTCCTTCAAATCAATACCTATGCCCATTGTGCTCATGTTAAGCACTATGGCGCATCTGTCCTGGTCAGCCGCTTATATCTTCGTGTGGTCGATCCTGTCATGTGCACTCTGTGACGTGCCTGGGCTAGTATACTATGATTCCATGGGTGGTCATATTATTCTGATACGACTGTGTAATCCGGTTGATCATCGGGAAACTGAAGGTTTCCTTCATTTCCCATTAATATTGCTTGTAATGTTTATGTAGTAAACTTTGAAAACTAAGATGATATAAGAGTCCACTGAAACATGTGTAATGTTGATGATGATGAATAAAATAAATTTTATTTTAAATTTTATTTTTTACGTAATATTTTAGAGGCCATTTTTTCGTTAGTGAATAAAAATCAATTTTATGTGTTCCCTGATTCTAATTTAATTAAAGTTCGTATCATGATATCGCGAAAAGGACAAACGAAGTATGACTTAGCAACGGACTATGGAAATGCATAAACTTTTATTTGACTCCCATAAAGGGGATTTTCAATCAAGAAGAATAAGATGAAGAAGAAAATAACTTTATTCCTAATTTTCAAGATACCGAGAGGGATGTAGGAACTAAAAGTATTCATTAACCTTCCTTATCAGTTTTCATGCCTGATATTTCAACTATAGCAAATGATTCTGTAGAAGAGGAAGAGTTTAAAGGAGATAATAATGAAGGGACACCAAGGCTGAAAATTGAGAATATACCTGAAACGTTACGTGGTAAAGATGGCTTCAAATGGACTGGAGGAAAAAGCAGAACTTATCCCGCATCAAAAAGAAATCTGGTTCTACACCTGCCAAGAAACAAAGACGAAGTGAATAAAATTAGTAGAGGAATTGGGACCTGGTCATTGTTTTCTAAAGAAGATATTTTACTTGATTATAACCAATCTCACAAACAAAGAAATTAGTTTTCAGAGATCTAAATACACTACAGATCGACCAAGAAGATAACGTTCATTCAAAAATGTACATCCCTTGAAACCTGACAAATATGGAATAATGTTTTTTTTTCTGCTACTCTACGAAAACCTTTTATGTCCCGAAAGCAGAATACATCTGAAAAGGTTATACTTCCACTGACTTATCAATTTCACAATATTACGTCATGAAATTAACGTATTCGTTTCATGGTATTAACAAAAACTGTACAATGGATAATTGGTTTATTTCCATTAAAACAATCCAGAAACTTCAAAATAAGAAATAACCATAGTAAGGACTCTCAGAAGAATAAACTGAAAATTTCTTAATCATTCATTACTACTAGAAACCGAGAAAGAAATTCTGCTGTTTGCTTACAGTGATTATTTAACTCTATTGTCTTTTATTCCCTACTGAAGTCTACGAAAAAGACTGTTATATTGCTTTATCTATAGATTAATACGTGTACGACTTAGCCAAATTCAGTCAAAATACCAGAAATAGTTAAATTTAATAATAAAACAAAATGTGGTGTAGACACTCTGGATCAGTTGTGCTCTAGAAAAACAAAACGTTGGCTTTACAGCTGTTTTTCTACAAGATTGATATTATTGGTGTTAATTCTCTTCTCCTATTGAGTGTATTAAATGTATTGGAAAGAGAACCTGTCATGAACAGATGATATTGTTTGAAGAAACTGGCTTTGGACCACGTCATGCCTCATATAAAGACGTACTTAAAGGCTTCAACTTTACCATGTGAACCCCGTGAAACCTGAACCACATGAAGAACCTCAAGTTACTCAAGAAACTCCAGCAGGAAGATATGATTCTGCCTCAAATCCCTAGATAGGAAAAGCAGAACAAAGTATGACAAAAGTAAAAAATTCATTTGTTTAAGTCATCAAAAGAAATTGCATCAATCTTGTGTACAATAATTACTTTTTTTGGTTTACCTGAGACTGAAGACACCACTTAATAACTCTAATTGTGTTTAATTTGAAAATGAACTCTGTTACAAGCATTTATTGGTCTTTTTTTTTTGGAGGGGGGGGGGAGGGGTACATTAGTACTCTGGATAGTAATAGTGTCATTCCCAATGTGGGTGAGCGCACTGAGAGAGAGAGCTGACGTAAGTAACGACTTGCACTGCGCCGGGAAATTCTTCGCGTTGAATCTGTACTAAAGAGTATGGGAGGTGGCAGTGCTCACAAAACTATAACGCTGTGAAAAACGGAATATATATATATAGATGAAAAGTGAGACCTGGACAGCGCCTGGTGCTGTTCACCTAGTATATTTACTGAAAATTTTATAGAATGCAATAAAACTGTTCATATTTTATTTAAATATCTGTTTAACAGATTAATGTTTAAAACATTTGATAAATGATGTAGTAAAAGAGTTACAACTTATTTTCCTTAATCGGTGTTTTTTAATTTAACTATATTGCAAAACATTTTGCAGCTGTTTGCAGAAGAAACTGAAAAACAGATCGATGAAACAAGAATGGGATACAGACCTATATCTAATCATTCATCAATTTTATTCTTCACTATTGCTGATTTGGCTGCAATTGATCCTATGTATCAGTATTCTTTGCCATGGTTTATAAACCTCTATGCGAACTCTATTGACAACTCTGAGCCTTGTGAAGAACTGGAAAAAAGATTAGATATTTTGAAGGACCACTTCACTGATTCCTTGTATGTCAATGTTTGTCGCAGTCTCTTTGAAAAAGACAAGGTAAGAAGTTTTCGTTTTCTAATAATATGTGTTGTAGAAAATTTTTATGGTCCAAAATGTTCAGTTATATGGGAAAGTGTTCTATGTATATATTGAATATTAATCCATAGACCTATAATCATATAATTATATGTCTCCATATGACATTTGAAATTTCACAAAATTCTTTCTTTTTATTATAAGAACAATTGAAAAGTCTCTTCCATTTTAATTGGACATTATGTATTATATCATTAATTAAACACACCTCACACTATGATCTTTTTTTTGGCTTTTTTAAACATCATGTAGAAAACACTTACTAACCAAAGGTTTATGAAACTTAAAACATTTCTCAAGAATCTGCCTGAGTGAAAATATACATCCATTATATATCATCATTTATACATCCTCTACCACTTCTGAATCCACATTGCTCATCACGCAATTGCCTGTCAACCAGATTCTTAATTCTATTAAGTAAAATCATGCAAAGAACTTTACCTGGAACAGAAAGTAGGCTGATGCCCCTAGAGTTATCATAAGAAGTTCGATTTTCTTTTTTTTAAATAGGAATAATAATAGCTCTGGTAATATCCTTAGGAACCATGCCTTTATCATAAGATATTCAAAATTTCAGTCATCCATGTGGAAACCGAAACATTCCCGGCTCTAAGCATTTCTCTTGTAATTTCATCTACTCTTTTGGTATTTTATGCAGTTTAAGTTTAGAAATAATCAAAATAGCATCATACTGTGTTATAGGGCCAAAATTAATGCCAGTAATGCATCTATCATCATTACAAACAATGGGAGTAGAACTAACCACATTGTTTAGAATATCACTGAAATGCTCAACCCACCTAACCATGACAGAATCCTCACTTTATATATCCTTACCGTGTTTATCCTTCAATACCTGTATACCTGTCCGTTTTCTACCACGCAGAAAACTTAACTATCTGGTACAGCTCTCTGCTGCTGGGCTGTCTACTTCCTTGGTTTTGTCAGCCAAGCCATCAAGCCAAAGATTCTTATCAGCAGCTAACTGATCCTTTACACGTTTATTAAGCTCTCTGTAATGCTTTCTATTAGGACTAGTAGGGTACTGATTAAGAACATTCTAGCAGTTCTTTCTTTCTGAAATAAGCTCAAGTGCCTTTTCACTCAAATAATTCTGTCTCCTCTGCTCCTTTTTTCCTAAAAGAGTACTGTTAGTTTTCAAAAAAAGCCTGTTTAAAATGGCCCCATTCTTTCTCAACTTCAGTAGTAAGCAAACCATGACTGTCATAATGACTAAGTAATCTATCATGGTAAGCTTTAGCTACAAATGGGTCTTTCAGAGCTTCAATATTAAAAATAAATTTATTAAAGGTAAAAAAGCACAACACTTTTTAAGTTTAAGTTGCAAGACACTTTTAACAAGGTAATGGTCAGATCCAATTTCGGATCCCCTATATGACCTGGTATTCTTAACAGACGTAGCCCATTTGCCGTTAATTAATATATAATCAATCATATTATGCAGCCCATCGGGTGAAACCTATGTGTACTTATCTATGTCGCGGTGTTTGTAATAAGTGTTAGTTATTCTGAATCCATTGAGTTTACTTACCTGTAGGATTTTGCAGTAAGAAACATTTCATTAATGCACTCATATCCTACAAGAGAATCACTAGCGTGTCTGCTGAGAAGCAGACCTACGCCTTGGAGATGTTTATTATCTTCCCTCCCTGAAAAGAGAAATTTAATATTATTTTTAAGAATCTGACCTTTATCTGTCCATCTGGTCTCTTGAAAGCCGAAAATAACTAAACTATAACGGTGGAATTCTTGTGTGAGGACATCAAGAGAATAATATCTGTGAAGAGTCCTCACATTTCAACTACCTATGAAGAAAATGGTTAGTGGATGTATAAAAAAACTATGTTTGAGAGAGGAAGTGCAGATTATATCAAACAGCCCCCTAATCGCAGGCATGGGGTAAAGACCCGTTCCCTCACCACTAAAGGCTGAAGCCATCTACACTGGAAGACTTTCTCCAATGTAGAATTTGATGATGTCAGTAGAAGCAAGAGGTAAGGTGCCTGCGATTACCTCTGCTCAGGATTATCGACCAGCTAATAAAACATATCCTGTGAATCTATTCACTTGGGGCTGTGAACCCACAAACAAACAGAAAACACAGCGGAAGATTTTCCCTCTACAGAAGCTCACCAGTGCAGTAAATTCAGGATCCATAATCAAGCTCAGAGCCTTATTTCAGTCCAGTCCGGTAGGTTTACATGGTCAGAACCAGGACCCTGTGTGGTTGACCACTCCTCAGCAATGTAGAAAAAAAGAAAAGTAGCCTAGTTTTTCCAGATCAGTAGGCCACTGTAATCTGGCAGCCTTCCCTTTCCGTTCCTTTCCACAATAGAGTATCTCATTTTAAAGGTGCTAACGGGCTGCACCACGAGAAGGAGATGTCGGGCATTAGATACTAGGCCTGGCCGGTTCTATGCATTATCTCAGGAGATTGGTGCATAACTCTCCTTCCATTGACTACCACCACAGAATTAAAACACCATACGAAATATGACTGTTTGAACAGTCGTTTCTAATCCATAATCACTGTTTCAAATAAATCTCCCTTAGACCATGCGGTAAAATAACTACTTTCGTTTCAAACCTATAATTTCTTATATACATTTCCATAAGAAAATTATTTTTATACAAAATTAATTAGATACGGGAACATTACCAAAGCTTATAAACATCAAAGAAACGTAAAACTATTTTGCGATGCGACGATAACTCTATTAGTGTTGCCCAAAATCTATTAAATAACCTCTAAAATTATGGCAGAATAATTTTCAATTTAATTTTTCGTCGTTTTAAACATAAAGAAAATGAAAGCTTCAGCGAAGGTTTCAAGCGAAATGAGGCTAATAAATAATAATTGGTAAATGAGCTCACTCATTTACCAATTATTATTTTCGCTATATAACCAGCATGAATTTACTTCTCACGCGCTCCTCGACACACGAAACTAGTGCGCCCTTATGTACGGTCGATATTTTCTAATTTCATATAAAAATTGTTTTTAACCCGAGGAAAAGAAATAATGTAATCTAATTGAATGTAGAACTTTTAAAGATAAGAAATGCAGTTTTGTTACGAAATACTGGAAAAACTAGTGTTAAAAATTTATATCATGCAGAGCATATAATTTGTAAGGTTCACTATGCAGTAACATTTAAAAATCAAATTATAGGCTTTCAAGTTTAAACTTTTTTCTTTCTCACACTTCTTACTCTGTGAATGAACAAAGTACATTAAATATTCAAAGTAGTGGAACATGTCCATGTTGTGTGAATGGGAAGGGATATTCAAACTCCCTAACTTTAAAATAAGCATTTTGTAGCAAAATGTCACAGGAAACTGATATCTTTAAAACATTTCCCTGAATTCTCGATTTTGAGCAATATTTGTTAGTATTTTAAGATTCTGGAAGCTGAAGCATTTAACGTCATAACTACTTGTAAGAATTTAGCTTAAACGTTTCAAAAAATTGCTTTGTTGAAATAAATATAATTGGATTTCTTTAATTAATTTGAATTTTTTTTGCAATGGAATGTTTTTTTCAGCTTATTATTGCACGAGTTTCAGGTCTACAGGACATATCCTGTGATTCTTTACTACTGAGTAATTTCAATAGTTTGCGTATCGTTTTTTCCCCCTTTTCTATCAAATTTGTAACACTGTTTAGGACGAGTGTAACAGCAGCTTCCGCGTCAAATATTTCAGCTTCAAATCCTCTTTAAATATTACGCAAATGTTTTTTTTTTAATCGGGATTCCGGATTCTATTGATTGATATATCATTTGTCTATTAACAGAAGTACTTTGAGGTTTGTATGAATGATCGTGTCAGCGACGAGGGGTAAAGATCAGAAATCCATACTCAAAAATGATGGTCATTAATTAGGTTCCAACGAAGCGTCCCTTCCTGCGAAAGACCGCCAGCCATTCTCGCTTTCCATATAGTTGGTAATTGTCCTTGTTCCCTCTTCCGAAACTCAGGTGAGAATACTGAGGCTTTGCTTTAATCCAACTGTAGCAGTGAGGAGTTAGGACATGTCACGGGCTGACCCCTCGGCTTCACATTGCTTAGTAAAAGCTATTAGCTGCCATTGGTGTGGTAGGAAAACTATCGTACACAAATTCTGTACGACTGCCTTCTTTTTTTGGTTGGTAAAGAGTGTAGTAGAGATGCTGCACCAGCTGTAATAAAAAAGGTTAAGGGTGTCTTCACACTAGCTGCTCACCGCATCGCAAACACAGTCACTGGACGAATTTTCGAAGATTGTGCATCTTCTGAGTTGGTAATCAAAAGTCATTTCTGCTGTGCCAGCCACCACAATACCGCAGATGGAATATGTTCTATTTCTATTCAATTAAAATTTACCTAAGTAGCTCTTAACTTGGAATTAACAAAAACTAATACTCCACCTGATCTATTTACACATTCACACTGGTAAAATTTGTTAAAACCTTCAATATTATAAAGCATTAGTTCGTTGTCATTACTATTGATGGGAGCAGGCCAGAAAGAGGGGATTTCATTGTGCATTTGTTAAGCATTTTAAACAGGTTTGAATGGTGTTTAAAATATTTATCAATGATAAGGTTGCGCAATTTGGAAGTTTCATTGGTGAAGGAACACAACGTCAAAGGAAAGCAGTTGGGGCTGTTCGGGGATGTCTTTTAAATTTCGGTTTTCGGCAGGGACTCAGCAATTGAGGAAGTGGGTTCTATAGTCTTGAGGGAAAAAGGGCTGAAAGAATTATAGTAACCATTTTTTTCGAATCAAATGTAGGTGCACAATGTCTGGAGATAAGGGGTCAATATAGAATAGTGTATAGAAGAAGTCCATAGAAGAGCACTTTCATCTGATATCGTATCAATATTATGTTTCAAAAGTTGACATTTTCCTATTTGTTAAAAAGTTTCTTTAATGAGAGAAAGACAAAAACGGGAATTTAAGTAAAGACTGTCCAAAAAATTTTAATTTAATTAATATTTCTAAAGCAAAGCTCAGCTCAAGAGAAAAAATAATAATAATAAAAATACAAATTTCATATAATTAAATTAGCTTATTGGATTCTACACTTACGAATAATCTTTCAAAAACACGTTGCACAAAATGCAAAATGTCTACTCCTCCACCATACTTACTACAACACATTGACTACCGTGGGATCAGCCACTTTACTACAACCAACTTCCATGACTGCTGTCACTCTATTGTCATTCGTGATTACCTCACTCTTTTTTAAGCTAGCGTGGCACATGCCGACACGCAGGGAAGCCATATTTGCATATGGTGATTGGGCGCTGAAGATGGCATAAGTGGCCGTGACATAAGTGTTCTACGTGATTAGCAGTCATCAATCAAAACAGAGTTGCACAGATCGGCAGTACTATGGGCGTGTGGGGAATGAGATGATTCAAAGTAAAGAAACACCCCAAAATAATAATTTTAAAGTAAATAAATTGAAATTGGTTAAGAAACCATATAAGTAATGGGTGAACCATCACAGGGTCTCAAGACGTAGTCATTCCAATTTACAATAGGAAAGCCGACTTACGTGGGAAAGCATTATTCTTTTTTATAAGTTACCAATTACAGTTCAATCTCTTTGACGAACATCGTCCATAAAATAAGGAAACGTTGCGTCTTGTTCAAGCTTCTTTAATTCTTTCAGGTACATATTATTCCATATGAGCTGTTTGGTTTCATGGGAGTTCGCTCCTCCACAGTGCAATACTCTGCTATATTAACAATTGGGTTACATCAATCAATGCTTAGATTGATGATATTTTTTTAGATTTCAAAAAGCATTCGATAAAATAGAGATCACTCGTATTCGATACACATTTTGGACTCAGAATCCCCCAGATATTTGTCAGATTAATATGCACATTGTTATCCAGCCACTCTCAACAAATAAGAGTTGAAGATGCCCTTTCTCCAACCAAGGATGTCAGCAGTGGCGTTGTTAAGGATCTGTTCTTGGGGCATATAGTCTTTGAATTGTTCACCTCAAGCATACTTTCTGTTCTACGACCAGTAGCCTGCTATGTATTTGCTGGCAACATTAAATTTCATGCCAATTCTGCTTCTTTAGATAATTGTCATTCCATTCAGCTTGAATGTGGCAATATCGAAGACTGTGTATATCCCATAAGTTGCCAGTTTTTGAAGACAAAACACTATCATGAACTTGGGTCGTTGCAATGATGTTTCATCCATTCACTTTACATTTCTTTCACCAGTTTTAACTTATTTAAGTAATAATTATTCTTTTGTATCTTATCAATGGCTTCCCAATCATCAGTGTATCATCCCAATTAGAGTTGATTGTACTATTTCTCCCACCTCTCATTTTCTTTACACTGCCAAAACATCACCAAGAAAACCATCCGTGTCGCCTTCCTGATTTTGTGATGCTACAAGAAATATAACAAGCTGACACTTTTCAAGGCATTGTCTACTTTTGTTTTGCCTTTTCTTGAACATGCATCTCCCGTCTGGTCTTCCCACACGATCTCTGACATCACTCTAGTTGAACTTTATACATGAGATGACATCGCTCTAGTTGAACTTTATATTCAGATTACTAAGAGACTAACTGGACTTTCCAACTCGAGCTACGAGGAACGATTAAAAGTTCTCTACTCTCTGAAATAGAAGAAGTTAGTTCATAATCTAAAAATCTGTTATAAAATCATTAGCATTCTTATCTATTCAAATCCTTCTGAGCCTTTAATTGGTGTCTTGGATCCTAGAGCAACAAGGAGGCATCCGCTGTGTATTCATTTTCCTTCATGCCAGAACTAATTATATACATCATTCTTTAATATACCGAGTTGGTTGTATCTGCAACTCCCCACCTCCTGATGTATTCCTAACTTGCATATTTTTAACTATCAATTAAAGTAAGTAGAATTATTTAAATTTCTAAAATGATTTTAATTTTTTAGGCATAATGTTTAAATGCTATCAAAATGGTTATTAGTTTCAACTCTCCAATTGTATCACTTTTTTTTCTCTCCCAGTCTCAAATTTAGAAACATCTGATGTGTAAAGTTCTCTTATGTGCTGTTAACTACATTGTAAATATTTCTCTGCTCGTTTTCAAATCCTTGCAACTTCTGACCATTCAGCAAAATACTGTACATGTATGTTTGCACACTTCGAAATTTTTATCTTATGTTTTCGATATGTCTTGAGATGTGTTAGTGTATATTTTTGTACACACACCGGCCACTGAATCAAAAACCTTTATTCAATACCGAGTTGGACCTCTTTTACCCCGAATTACAGCACGTATGCGGTTTAACATAGATTTCACAATGTGTTGGAGTCCTTTATATCTACAGCATACCAGGTGTTCACCAGACAATTCTTTAACTGGCTCAGATTTGATGGAAGAGGACTTTGTTCCCGGATCTGTTTTTCTAACATGTCCTATACATTCTCAATGGAGTTCAGATCCGGGTTTTGTGGTGGCCAGGGAAGATGGTTGAAGTCGCTATCATGCTCGTTAAACCACTGCTGAACACATCTTGCGTGACGGACAGTAGCATTGGCGTCTATGAAACAGCCATCACCTGCTGGATTAAAAGTCAACATTGCAGGATGGATTTGATCTGCAACAATGTTCAGATAATCTTTGGAGGACACCCGACCTTCCAGAAATGTCAGGGGACGTTCCGTTCCAACAGAACGTGGTCCATACCATGACACCGCCTTCAGAACCATGAGTTGTGTTTACAAGGCAAGCTGGGTCCATTGCTTCATGGGCTCCCACCAAACTCTCTGCCTACCGTCAGTGCAGAATAAGATGTATTGCGACTCGTCGGACCACATTTTTTCCAGTCTTCCGGTGTTCCTGACTCCACTGTAGACGCATTTTCCGGTTCTTCGCAGAAATCAGTGGGTTTTTTATAGGCATGAGACTGCTAATACCGATCCTCTTCAATTCCCTGCGCATAATTCGCTGAGATATGGGTCGGGAACAGTCTTCATTGAATGCTTCGGTCAATTGCTGCACAGAGGAAGTCCTGTTTCTCCGTACAAGCCTTATCACCTGATATATTGTCTCCGCGCCACACTTACGTCTCGTAGACAAGCAATATGGATTATTTTTCCACCGATTAAAATCCCGAGAGATTTCACCTTTTGAGAAAACAGTCAGCTCTGCTGTTTTTAAAATCGTCGTCCAGCCAGACGGACACCTACTATAAGCCCTTTATCGAACTCCGAAAGGTCCTTTTTTTTTCGATTATGATCAATACTATTGACGAGCAGAAGTCTTAATAGCTGCCTAGAAACTCGTGGCGATGCACGTGACCATGCATTTTGCATATACGCTGCGCAAGTGACTTTTACCTAACATCTGCATAAAAGTTTCTATTCTAATTCAGTGGTCTGTGTGTCTACCTTCCTTACAATAAATAAAGTTTTTACATGTTATTAATTTCTTAAGCAGACTGGATGTCATGATTCATTTATTCTAGTAGTTCAAAGGTTAGTCTTCTGTGCCCATGGCCATTTGATCTGGCTCAAGCGATGCCCGGAATTCTCAAGTGTTAAATCTGAAATTTCTATCCTGAAAACTTCGTAAGATATTTTACAAAGCCCTCAGCATATTCCTAAAGTGCTATGGTGATTTGTTTAGTAGATGGAAATAGATTTATGCAATTTCTAGAAAGACGAAATTTGTAGTTGTCACCCGTCACAAGACAAATCTTATTTCACTGTAAGTACAGTTGGACCGGTCGGATGCAGCTGTATGGAATCATGGAGTGAGGCAAATTCGTAATCATGAGTAGTGTGTTACTTGCAAGTTCTGGAACAATGTGAAAGTGTTGGGAATCCTATGTTAATCTATGGGAGATGTTTCGGGAGATGAGGTTACTCTACATCTCATCTTCCGAACTAC
The DNA here is from genome assembly GCA_038380435.1 of Ryuthela nishihirai. NCBI lineage: Eukaryota > Metazoa > Arthropoda > Arachnida > Araneae > Heptathelidae > Ryuthela > Ryuthela nishihirai. Next base: position 7,451,309 of record JAWZYU010000021.1, read on the forward strand.
GTCTAAATTTATGCGAAAATGACGGTTTGGGGGAAAGATGTGAAATGATGGATTTTTGCAGAGAAAACATTGCAGTTATTGTGCACTTTACTTAATTATTGGGCTGTTGAGAGGCTGTAAATGGTAGCTAGGTAGTCACTGGAAGGAGAGCTATGCACCAATCCCCTGTGATGATGCATAGAACCGGCCAGGCCTAGCACCTAATGTCCGACCCCGCCTTCTCGTGGTGCGGACCGTTAGTAACTTTCAAAAGAGATACTCTCTTGTGGAAGTGAACGGAAGGGGAGGGCTGCCAGATTAGTGTGGCCTACTGATCTGGACAACTATGGCTACTTTTCTTTTTTTTCTACCCTGCTGAGGAGTGGTCAACCACACAGGGTCCTGGTGCTGACCATATAAACCTACTGGACTGGACAGATATATGGCTCTGAGCTTGATAATGGATCCTGATTTTGCTGCACTGGTGGGCTTCTGTGGAGGGAAAATCTTCCGCTGTGTTTTCTGTTTGTTTGTGGGTTGACAGCCCCAAGTGAATAGATTCACAGGATATGTTTATCAGCTGGTGGATAATCCTGAGCAGAAGTCATCGCAGGCACCTGAACCCTTTGCTTCTATTGGCATCGTCAAATTCTACATTGGAGGAAGTCTTCCAGTGTAGATGGCTTCAGCCTTTAGTAGTGGGGGAACGGGTCTTTGCCCCATGTCTGCGATTAGGTGGCTGTTTGATATTGTCGGCATTCCCTCTCTCAATAAACATAGTTTCTTTAAACATCCCACTAACCATTTTCTCTCCATAGGTAGTTGGAATGTGAGGACTCTGCACAGAGCTTTTTCTCTTGATGTCCTCACACAAGAATTCCACCGTTATAATTTAGATATTCTCGGCTTGCAAGAGACCAGATGGACAGATAAAGGTCAGATTCTTAAAAATAATCTTAAATTTTTCTTTTCAGGGAGGGACGACAATAAGCATCACCAAGGCGTGGGTCTGCTTCTCAGCAGACACGCTAGCGATGCTCTTCTAGGATATGAGTGCATTAATGAAAGGTTTCTTACAGCAAAATTTCAGACAAGCGTTAAAGACTTGAATGTTATCTGCTGTTATGCCCCCACTGAGGATGCCGATGAGGATGAGAAGGATAGGTTTTATGAACAACTTCAGGATATTTTGAATTCTGTTAAGAAAGGAGATATTGCCCTTGTTCTTGGTGACTTCAATGCCAAAGTTGGTACTGACTCTGACCTTTGGGGAGGAGTAATAGGCCCTTTTGGTATTGGTAGCTGCAATGGCAATGGGCAACGTCTCCTACAGGTAAGTAAACTCAATGGATTCAGAATAACTAACACTTAATACAAACACCGCGACATACATAAGTACACATGGGTTTCACCTGATGGGCTGCATAAGAATATGATTGATTACATATTAATTAACAGCAAATGGGCTAGTTCTGTTAGGAATACCAGGGCATATAGGGGAGCTGAAATTGGATCTGACCATTACCTTGTTAAAAGTGTCTTGCAACTTAAACTTAAAAAGTGTTGTGTTAGGGTTAAAAAATTTACTTTTAATGCTGAAGCTCTGAAAGATCCAGTTATAGCCAAAGTTTACCATGATAGGCTACTTAGTCATTATGACAGTCATGGTGTGCTTACTACTGAAGTTGAGGAAGAATGGGATCATTTTAAACAGGCTTTTTTGGACACTAACAGTACTCTTTTAGGAAAAAAGGAGCAGAAGAGGCAAAATTATCTGAGTGATAAGGCACTTGAGCTTATTTCGGAAAGAAAGAACTGCAGGAATGTCCTTAATCAATACCCTACTAGTCCTAATAGAAAGCATTACAGAGACCTTAATAAACTTGTAAAGGATCAATTAGCTGCTGATAAGAATCTTTGGTTTGATGGTTTGGCTGACAAAGCTGAGGAAGCAGTTAGACATCACAACAGCAGAGAGCTGTACCAGATAGTTAAAGTTTTGTGTGGTAGAAAACGGACAGGCATACAAGGATTGAAGGATAAACATGGTAAGGTTATAGAAGGGGAGGATTCTGTCATGGCTAGGTGGGCTGAGCATTTCAGTGATGTTCTAAACAATGTAGTTAGTTCTACTCCCATTGTTTGCAATGATGATAGATGCATTGGTGGCTTTAATGTTGGCCCTATAACACAATCTGAAGTTATTTTGGCTGTTTCTAAACTTAAACTTCATAAATCCCCAGGGGTAGATGAAATTACTACGGAAATGCTTAGAGCTGGGAATGTTTCGGTTACCACTTGGATGACTGAAATTCTGAATATCTTTGATGATAAAGGCATGGTTCCTAAGGATTTTACCAGAGCTATTGTTATCCCTATTTTCAAAAAAGGTGATCGTAGTTCTTGTGATAACTATAGGGGTATCAGCCTACTCTCTGTTCCAGGTAAAGTTCTTTCCATGATTGTGCTTAATAGAATTAAGAATCTGGTTGACAGTCAATTGCGTGATGAGCAATGTGGATTCAGAAGTGGTAGGGGATGTGTGGATCAGATATTTTCACTTAGGCAGATTCTTGAGAAATGTTTAGAGTTTCAGAAACCTTTGGTTGCTAGCTTTGTTGATTTCAAAAAGGCTTTCGACTCTGTTGATCGTCATAATTTGTGGTTGATTGTGAAATCATATGGTATACCAGACAAGTTAGTTAACATTATGAAAGCTCTCTATAATAACACTGAGTCGTGTGTGAGAGTTGGTAAGGCTTGTAGCAATTGGTTTAGCATTACTTCTGGTGTTCGACAAGAGTGCATTTTGTCTCCTTTTCTCTTTAGCTTGGCTATTGATTATGTTATGCGAAATTCACTTCAAGGGAAAGATTTTGGCCTTAAATGGGCTGGAGATACGAAAATTTCTGATTTAGATTATGCTGATGATTTAGCCCTTTTGGCAAATGATGTTGATGAGATGAACTCTTTCATTCGAGCTGTTGATGAGACTGGTAGTAGAGTAGGTTTGGTTATAAACAGAGAGAAAACTAAAGTGATGAAAATTGGTCAGGCAGGCTGTGATTCAGTTAATCTGAATGGTTGCAGTCTTGAGCAGGTGTCACAGTTTAATTATCTTGGGAGCTATATAACAGATAATGGTGATGTACGGCATGAGATTAACAGACGAATAGGGATTGCTGCCGGGACTTTTAAGAACCTATGGAGAGTGTGGAGAAATAGGCGTATACACCTAAAGACTAAAATTAGACTGTATAATAGTTTGGTTCTTTGTAGGGTTAGTTATGGTAGTGAAACTTGGACACTTTGTAAACAAGATAACAGGAGACTAGATGCTTTTGATTCCAGATGCTTACGCAGTATCTTGGGCATTAGGTGGTTCAACTTTGTAACTAATGATGAGGTTAGGCAAAGGAGTTTGCAACCTCCTTTAAGCAGCATATTGTGCAGAGAGAGACTTCGTTGGTTTGGCCATGTTGCCCGTATGAATAATTATAGATTGGCGAATAGGGTTATGAACAGTGTGCCTAAAGGCCTCAGAAAGAAGGGGAGACCTAGGATGCGGTGGGCAGACAATGTCAAACAGGACCTTGTTAGAATTGGTGTGCAGTGGCCAGATGCAGTAGATGTAGCTCAGGATAGACTTGCTTGGAGAACTAAATTGCACGGTCTGGTTGGACCTCCGTAGCCCATGGCTGCTTGATGATGATGATGATGATGATGATGATGATGATGATGATGATGATGATGATATGCAAAAAAAAGTAAGAAATCGGAATAGCTGAGAAAATAAACAATTTTGCAAAAACGTTAATTAAAAAAAATATGACAATTCAAATCAGTAGGTAAAATGACGTTTTTGGAGCTAGGAGAGAAAAAAATATACGATGGAAAGACAGATTTTCTAGCGATATCTGCGAATGTATAGATTTGCTTTGGTTCAGTAATGATGAGCGGGTTGAAAATGAGAATGTGAAACTAAATTAATGTAGTAATGAGGAAAACCAAGATGTTTTCGGAGAAATCATGCGAATAACTAATTGTTTCAGAGAGGTTTTTCTCTTTTTTTTTCTAATTTTTTAAATGAATTCCAGGGTCCACCCTACGATAAAGATTTCAAATTTCAGAATAACAGGCCAATTATTTCCAACAGTGCTAGGACGTCAATTTCTTGTGAGCTCAAAATAAACATTTTGGCATCTTGGGGGTGGGGGTGGGATTTGAATTTAGTACCAGCAGCTCTCAAGAAAAAACGACTCTTAGATCACTGAGCCAGTAGTGATCTGACGGAGAATTCTTAAATAACCTTTATGTTTTAGATGCTTATGCAATATCTTGGGCATTAGGCGATTCAACTTTGTAAGTACTGATGAGGTTAGGCAAAAGAGTCTGCAACCTCCTTTGAGCAGCATATTGTGTAGAGGGAGACTCAGTTGATTTGGCCATGTTGCCCATGTGTATAACTATGGATTAGTAAGTAGGGTTATGAACAATATGCCTAAAGGCCTCAAAAAGAAGGAGAGGCTTAAGATGCGGTGGGCAGAAAATGTCGAACAGGGACTTATTAGAAATGATATACAGTGGCGAGATGCATCAGATGTAGCTCAGGAGAGATGTGTTTAGAGAACTAAATTGTCCAATCTGGTAGGAAATTTGTAGACTATTTCTACTTAAGGATAATAATGATGTTCATCATTTTGCACTTGGCTAAGCATAGCACTGAGTCCGATATCGGAAGCATCCGTGTAGAGTTTAAATGGTGTGTCCGACTTGGGCAAGGCTAACAGGGGAGCATGATTCAAGGCACTCTTCAATGTTAGGAATGCTGCATCGCAAAATGGTGTCCAATACCACCGTTTTCAGTTACGGTAACTCGCTGAAAGGTACCACTTAATTTCTTCACGAATTGACGGTATCATCTACACATTACGAAAAAACTATTGAGCTGCTTCTTATTATGTGGTGTGAAAAAATTTTCTATGGTTTCAACCTTATTATGTAATATTCTTACTACGCATGCATTGACAGTAAAACTGAGATGTTGAACATTTTCTCCGAGCATGTACACTTAGAAAATTTCACAGTGGGACTTGCTTCTTTTAACTTTGATAAAACTAAGTCTCAGTCTCGAAGAAGTTCAGAAAAGTTCATGGAGAAAACGACTATGTCATCTAGGTACACTTCGCATACATTTTCACTCAGGACCTAGATATAAGACGCTGATACCTAGCTAATGCTTCAGATAAGCCAAACGGCAAATAAATAATTTAAAAAATCCTGTCCTTTTTGCCAAATGCAGTTTTGGGCCGATCTTGTTGTAGTACAGACACCTGCCAATACCCTGAAGACAAATCTAACGTGCAAATAAATTGTTTGCCAACCAGTTGTGTCAAGAGATTATGGATAATACGTAGAGGATATTTATCTGGTACTGTGACAGTATTCAATTTCCGATAGTCTAGCAAAATCTTAAGTCCCCCATTTTCTTTTTGACGAAAACAACTAGTGAAGCACAAGAGTTAAAACTGGATACAATGATGCTATCCTTCAACATTTCTTGATATTACATTCTCTTTGCTCAGTGGATAATTATGCGGTTTGCCATCATCATCATCATCATCATCATCATCATCAAGCAGCCATGGGCTACGGAGGTCCAACCAGACCGTGCAATTTAGTTCTCCAAGCAAGTCTATTCTGAGCTACATCTACTGCATCTGGCCATTGCACACCAATTCTAACAAGGTCCTGTTTGACATTGTCTGCCCACCGCATCCTAGGTCTCCCCTTTTTTCTGAGGCCTTTAGGCACACTGTTCATAACCCTATTCGCCAATCTATAATTATTCATACGGGCAACATGGCCAAACCAACGGAGTCTCTCTCTGCACAATATGCTGCTTAAAGGAGGTTAAAAAACTCCTTTGCCTAACCTCATCATTAGTTACAAAGTTGAACCACCTAATGCCCAAGATACTGCGTAAGCATCTGGAATCAAAAGCATCTAGTTTCCTGTTATCCTGTTTACAAAGTGTCCAAGTTTCACTACCATAACTAACCCTAGAAAGAACCAAACTATTATATAGTCTAATTTTAGTCTTTAGGTGTATCAGCCTATTTCACCACACTCTCCATAGATTCTTAAAAGTCCCGGCAGCAATCCCTATTCGTCTGTTAATCTCATGCCGCTCATCACCATTATCTGTTACATAGCTCCCAAGATAATTAAACTGTGACACCTGCTCAAGACTGCAACCATTTAGATTAACTGAATCACAGCGTGCCTGACCAATTTTCATCACTTTAGTTTTCTCTTTGTTTATAACCAAACCTACTCTACTACCAGTTTCATTAACAGCTCGAATGAAAGAGTTCATCTCATCAACATCATTTGCCAAAAGGGCTAAATCATCAGCATAATTTAAATCAGAAAATTTCGTATCTCCAGTCCATTTAAGGCCAAAATCTTTCCCTTCAAGTGAATTTCGCATAGCATAGTCAATAACCAAGCTAAAGAGAAAAGGAGACAAAATGCACCCTTGTCGAACACCAGAAGTAATGCTAAACCAATTGCTACAAGCCTTAACAACTCTCACACACGACTCAGTGTTATTATAGAGAGCTTTCATAATGTTAACTAACTTGTCTGGTATACCATATGATCTCACAATCAACCACAAATTATGACGATCAACAGAGTCGAAAGCCTTTGTGAAATCAACAAAGCTAGCAACCAAAGGTTTCTGAAACTCTAAACATTTCTCAAGAATCTGCCTAAGTGAAAATATCTGATCCACACATCCCCTACCACTTTTGAATCCACATTGCTCATCACGCAATTGACTGTCAACCAGATTCTTAATTCTATTAAGCACAATTATGGAGAGAACTTTACCTGGAATAGAAAGTAGGCTGATACCCCTAGAGTTATCACAAGAACTGCGATCACCTTTTTTGAAAATAGGGATAACAATAGCTCTGGTAAAATCCTTAGGAACCATGCCTTTATCATAAAAGATATTCAGAATTTCAGTCATCCAAGTGGTAACCGAAACATTCCCAGCTCTAAGCATTTCGGTAGTAATTTCATCTACCCCTGGAAATTTTTGTAGTTTAAATTTAGAAACAGCCAAAATATCTTCAGATTGTGTTATAGGGCCAACATTAAAGCCACCAATGCATCTATCATCATTGCAAACAATGGGAGTAGAACTAACTACATTGTTTAGAATATCACTGAAATGCTCAGCCCACCTAGCCATGACAGAATCCTCCCCTTCTATAACCTTATCTTGTTTATCCTTCAATCCTTGTATACCTGTCCGTTTTCTACCACACAAAACATTAACTCTCTGGTACAGCTCTCTGCTGTTGTGCTGTCTAACTGCTTCTTCGGCTTTGTCAGCCACACTATCAAGCCAAAGATTCTTATCAGCAGCTAACTGATCTTTTACACGTTTATTAAGTTCTCTGTAATGCTTTCTATTAGGATAGTAGGGTATTGATTAAGAACATTCCTGCAGTTTCTTCTTTCCAAAATAAGCTCAAGTGCCTTATCACTCGGATAATTCTGTCTCTTCTGCTCCTTGTTTCCTAAAAGAGTACTGTTAGTGTCCAAAAAAGCCTGTTTAAAATGATCCCATTCTTCCTCAACTTCAGCAGTAAGCATACCATGACTGCCATAATAACTAAGTAACCTATCATGGTAAGCTTTGGCTATAACTGGGTATTTCAGAGCTTCAGTATTAAAAGTAAATTTTTTAACCCTAGCACAACACTTTTTAAGTTTAAGTTGCAAGACTCTTTTAACAAGGTAATGGTCAGATGCAATTTCAGCTCCCCTATATGCCCTGGTATTTCTAACAGAACTAGCCCATTTGCTGTTAATTAATATATAATCAATCATATTCCTATGCAGCCCATCAGGTGAAACCCATGTGTACTTATGTATGTCGCGGTGTTTGTAATAAGTGTTAGTTATTCTGAATCCATTGAGTTTACTTACCTGTAGGAGACGTTGCCCATTGCCATTGCAGCTACCAATACCAAAAGGGCCTATTACTCCGGCCCAAAGGTCAGAGTCAGTACCAACTTTGGCATTGAAGTCACCAAGAACAAGGGTAATATCTCCTTTTTTGACAGAATTCAAAATATCCTGAAGTTGTTCATAAAACCTATTCTTCTCATCCTCATCGGCATCTTCAGTGGGGGCATAACAGCAGATAACATTCAAGTCTTTAACGCTTGTCTGAAATTTTGCTGTAAGAAACCTTTCATTAATCACTCATATCCTAGAAGAGCATCACTAGCGTGTCTGCTGAGAAGCAGACCCACGCCTTAGTGATGCTTATTGTCCCTCCCTGAAAAGGGAAATTTAAGATTATTTTTAAGAATCTGACCTTTATCTGTCCATCTGGTCTCTTGCAAGCCGAGAATATCTAAATTATAATGGTGAAATTCTTGTGTGAGGACATCAAGAGAAAAAGCTCTGTGCAGAGTCCTCACATTCCAACTACCTATGGAGAGAAAATGGTTTGTGGAATGTTTAAAGAAACTATGTTTATTGAGAGAGGGAATGCCGACAATATCAAACAGCCCCCTAATCGCAGACATGGGGCAAAGACCCATTCCCCCACTACTAAAGGCTGAAGCCATCTGCACTGGAAGACTTCCTCCAATGTAGAATTTGACGATGCCTATAGAAGCAAAGAGTTCAGGTGCCTGCGATGACTTCTGCTCAGGATTATCCACCAGCTGATAAACATATCCTGTGAATCTATTCACTTGGGGCTGTCAACCCACAAACAAACAGAAAACACAGCGGAAGATTTTTCCTCCACAGAAGCCCACCAGTGCAGCAAAATCAGGATCCATAATCAAGCTCAGAGCCATATATCTGTCCAGTCCAGTGGGTTTATGTGGTCAGCACCAGGACCCTGTGTGGTTGACCACTCCTCAGCAGGGTAGAAAAAAAAGAAAAGTAGCCATAGTTGTCCAGATCAGTAGGCCACACTAATCTGGCAGCCCTCCCCTTCCGTTCACTTCCACAAGAGAGTATCTCTTTTGAAAGGTACTAACGGTCTTCACCACGAGAAGGCGAGGTCGTACATTAGGTCTTATTATTACCCGTATGGATATTATGTTCCAAAATTTGACACCTTCTTGGTTTGTTGTTGAAAAGTTTATAATTGTTATTCAGAACAACTTTTAACCTAACGTTTTCTTCCTTATTTCGGTGTGCTTATTAACCTTCTCATTTATATCTAACTTTATTTGTGTGACATCAAATTTTTCTTTGAAAGTCGCCTTTAATGAAATAAAGTTATTGATAGAGTCTAGTTGTATGAGTGTTTTCTTATTGCATCTAAACCTATCAAACATTCATATAACAATTCCTTGATTATCACACGTTCCAATTTTATCTCCACACTATTTAATGTGATAGCTTGGACCACTGCTGCAATTTTAATTTACTACTTCTTCTAATCGTATTCCTGACCATCTTATGCAGTCACGAAATGTCAGCCCCAGTGTTAATGGAAGCAAAACATTTTGTATTTTCATGATATAGTTTCAAATAAGGCAAATTTAGAACACTATATGTGCCTATAGTGGCAAGACTTAACTTCAGAAAGGGCTTTATCTGAGGAATGGTATCTCTGCAAAGATCCTAATTCAAGTTTCCTGACTTGCCATTTTTTTCTGTAACAAAATTGTTCAGTGTGTCTCACTCGGCCACAAATATTACATTGGTTTGTTTTTGTAGTGAAACATTTTGGCCTAGTTTTGTCATTTGAAAATTGTTGTGGAGCATAAGCTGTACCTCTTTCATTATGCCTTATTGGAACATTTAAAGCAATTGTCTGCATCATATTACTTCCGATCGTGAGAGCCCACATATATGTGTTGCGAGACGCTATGTCATATCGCTGTCTTGGTGAAGATTGCAGCCATTTTTGAGCTGATAACACCGTTTTGACAGGTTTTCTTCTAGCTGTGTATTGCGAAGCCAATCTAATCAGATACGTAATAATTTACATTTCTCACTTCCATGAATTCCCTCAATGATAATATTAATTGAGATATTACAAAATGTCGATTTCAACGGTATCATCATTGTACAGTTGTTACAGCTCTAACGTGTCCCAAATAAATGTTTCGACATCCTCTCTATTCTGTTGTCTTCGTGAAAAGAGTTCCATGGCCAGACATGTATAATAATCATAAGAGTGATAGATTTTAAAATTTTCTGTTTGAAAGTCCTCTCAATATTCTTATCCCTTGTCAACATTCAACATTGTTCCGCTATTTCTTGACACACCCACTTTATCAAGATACAGCACAGATGACTTTTTTGTTGCATGGCACTTCATACAGATGGAAATGCTCTTCTATGTACTTGATAAATATCCGTGATGACAGACGTATTGAACCGTCAAACCTTATGTCATGTAAATATTATGTAAAGACCAATGAAACAGTTAGTGACTCAATTGTTAGATGTAGACCTACATTTAAAAACTGGGTCTGCAACTCGCCTTTGAGGGGATCGATAGTATTCCATTCTGCCACTCGTTGCCGACGGAATATTAGTTGGAACACTGAGTTCAGAGTCTAAATGTTCACTTGCTGATTTCGGATTAGGGGCAGTTGTTCCCCTTGCAGGATGAGATTCGTTTAAGCATGCCCAAAAAAACTTCTGCTTCCTTTAATACATCCTGTAACCTTTCCTTTACTCTTGACACAATTTCAGGAGTCATAATGGAGAGTGAGACAAATTTGTAGCAGACGTGTTAGCAATCTGCAAAATGTTTAACCTATGAAATTTAGATACTTTTTTGAGCAGCGCTCAAAGATACTGCCATACAACTGAACACTGCAATTTCTTACAGCTAAACTAAGTTTGCAATAAATTGCTTATCAAAAATTTGTATGTATCTGTGTCCGGACACTTCCAATCACTCCAAAATACTACAGTTATATTATTTATTAAAATTCAGCAATAGCAACATTGAAACATTACGACCTTTGTAATAATACCATTGTTAAGCTTCTTCTTAAGAGATAATGTCGACTTAATCTGCCGTTAAGTCTATAGTCGCTGAAACTAATGAGCTCTCAAAATATTATTTAAATTTGGACAATTATATTTATTAACATACACTTATAAAGTCTAAAATCTTAAACACAAAAGTTTAAAGTTCAAACTCTGAACACACAAAAATTTAAACATAGTAAATTGCTCAAAAATCCCGACTGGGAATCACTATTAAATCTGTATTTTGAAATCTTACAGTATCTTTCAAGGGTATCAGATATTCTATAAAACGTATAGCCACAAATTCCTGTTTGGGCAGTACTTCCTTTTTTCTGTCTGTCACACTCCAAAGTATGTTATTTTAAACTGGCGGATAGCTTGTAATTTGAGTGCCATTCAAATAATCTAGCCAAAAAATAAATTAATTACGGTTATTTTATTAGAATAAGCATAAGAGCAGGAAAAAAAATTAATGACCGTCCAAAAATAGTCCTACCTAAAACGACTGTCGAAAATCAACCCACTTGAAATGCAGATATCTGTTTTCCATGGTACACGAAGTACCATGGAGGTAAGAATCTTCCATGTTAGGCCAGTGAGGACCTAACTTGGAAGTTCTATAACTTCTAAAATATGCATTTAATGGAAAAATGTGACTGAAGATAAATTAAGATCATAATCAAATCTATTTAAATATAGATTGTCAACAATATTCGTTAAGTATTTAAACAGTTATGGACGCTAGAATATTTCATGATAAATTATGTTCCATGTCGATGGAAATCTAACTTTGAAGTGCTAACTATTAAAATATGCATTTAATGGAAAAATACGACAGAAGGTAAATTAAAGTTCATAATCAAATCTATTTAAATCTCTATTTTCAACGATATTCAAGCAATTTAATGAAAGAATATGACTGAAGATAAATAAAAGATCACAATCAAAACTATTTGAATTTCTATTTTAAACAATATTCAGTATTTAAGCTTATATTAAAGTCTAGATAGTTCACAACAGAGTTCTGCTTTTTATTTCAAAGAGTTTTTTTTTTTTTGTTAATATTTACATCTTTTTCTTTTATAAGGGATTTGACTTATCACAATTCACTCTGAATATTAGAAACTTGATATATATATATAGTGAAACCTGCACTGGATATATATAGTTCTACAGTCAATCCCTATTTTATGAAAAAGATGGTGTAGTTTTCATTTAATACGTAATTTGTTATTGCTAACTTCAAATGCGATTAAACAACTGTGTTTAAAAACGTAAACGCAAAACTGAGCGGAAAAAAAGTATTTTATATATATTGAACATCTCTTGACCTTCCAAGAAAAAAAAATCGATTTAGCAATATTCGGCGAAATAATTCGTTTTTTGTACATGAAACAATTGCGATTTCATTGAGTAGTATTCGTATAAAGCATTCGGATATATTGAAATTGACGTGCAGCGTGCGGCTTTCTGAGTAGCAACAACAAGGCTACCTTCGTTCTGCGCGGCTACACTAGCGACCTATGCTAAGAGTTACGAAGGGCGTCCCCCTCTTCCTACCTCCATGTCGTGTACAGTACATGAAAGTTGCCAGATCACTAATTTCTAAAAACGTCGTTGTCAGATATTTTTTCTGAATTCTGTAATCAACCATAGCTCCGGATATCTTTTTGAGCGACTGTACCAAAACCTGATAAGAATTACAATACTTCTTATCATATATCCATAAAAATGACTCCAGAAGTTTGAAGAAAAACAAAGATATTGTATGTATTTTTTAATCTATTTGGTAAAAATATTAAATCTCTTACGAAACCAAAATTTAAAATCGGCTACAGAGTAAGAATCGCCAAGTAAAACACAACTTTTAAAAAGGGATATCTGCCTAATATCGTAGAAAGCATTTTTGAAATTGTTCATGTTCTATACACAGATTACAAAACGTATAAGATAAAAGATCTGAAAGGTCGCTGATAGTCGTTATACGCAAGAAATGGTAAAATACGAAAACCAGACGATATTTACAAAGTAGAAACCATTCTGAAAACTACAGTAAAGAATAATAAGAAAGATTATTACGTTAAATGGATTGGTATGTTAACACGTTTAATTCCTGGGTCAAAGAGGATGATCTTTTATAAATGTTACATACATACATACATACATGCAAAGTCTTCATCCAGCCATGGGCTACGGAGGTCCAACCAGACTGTGTTATTTTCCTCTCCAGACATGTCGTTCTAAGCTACCGCTCCTGCATTTGGCCACTCTAGGCCAATTCTAGCAAGGTCATATTTGACATTGTCAGATCATCGCTTCCTAGGTATCCCCCTTTTTCTGGGAACCCTTAGGCACATTGCTCATAATCTTGTTTGCTAATATTCAGCTATGCATAAGGGCAACATGGCCAAACCAACGCAGTCTCTCTCTGCACAATATGCTGCTCAAAAGAGGTTGATGACTCCTTCTTCTAGCCTCATCATTACTTAAAAAGTCAAATCACCTAATGCTCAAGAGTGCATAAGCATCTAGTATCAAAGGCATCAGGTTTCTTGTTATCCTGCTTACAAAGGGTCCATGTTTCGCTACCATAACTAACCTTAGAAACAACCAAACTATTATGAAGCTTAATTTTAGTCTTTAGGTGTACGCGCCTGTTTTTCCACACTCTCCTTAGATTCTTAAAAATCCCAGAGGCAATGCCTATTCTTCTATTTATCTCATGCCACACATCACCAGTATCTGTTACATAGCTTCCAAGATAATTAATCCGAGACACTTTCTCAAGAGTGCAGTCATTCAGAGCAACTGAAGCACCATCTGCCTGACCAATTTTCATCACTTTAGTTTTTTGTCTGTTTATCACGAAACCTACTCTATTACAAATCTCATCAAAAGCCGTAATGAAAGAATTCATCTCATCAACATCAGTAGCCTGCAGGGCCAAATCATCGGCATAATCTAAATTAGAAATTTTGGAATCTCTAGCCATTTAAAGCCAAAGGCAAATGAAGATTAAAAATTTCGACTTTGAAAACAACAAGAATTTCGTAAACAGAAACGTATTAGCATCATTCTGGCAATTTAGACTTTTGATCTGTGGTCCATCGGATTCAGAGAAGACAAACCTTTTGTTGAACGTAATTTTTAAACGTCTCTACTATAATGAAATGCCATTTCGGTAGCCGCGTGTTTAGCGAGTTTGGCTACCGATCGAAGCTACCTGGAGTCCAGGGTAAGACATAAATGCGTGTGTTGTCTTTCTGCTGAGATCTCGACATCATCACAGACTACAGTATATAAACTGGCTGACTCCTGTCAGACCTCTCTGGCAAGCAACTGTTTGAAGGGTATTTATTTTATTTATTATTTACTATAATAAAATATTTTCATATGCTAAAGATTTAACAGTGCAGAAATATCAGTTTGTGCAAGAAATCTTCGACGATATCCACGAAATTCTGCAGAAAATTTTAAGGAAAAAATCTCAGTTTCAACTTTCCATTCCAGTAAAGAAAATATCATCAAGATTAATGAACTCCATCCCGGCATGCAAAAGCAGTCCAATGCCACTGTGAAACGTTATGTTGACAACTTGACCATTGTTCAAAATAGTTCAACCAATGCATTGTTGAGAAATAACGATGGGCTTTACTTTCCACGAAACATTACATTTGACGGGAATAGCTTCAATGCAGAAAGCAAACAAATAGTTGATATTGCCGATCCCGAATCTGATTCTACTGCTGTACTTATAGATATTTGGAAAAATTCATATCAATTAGCGAGGATGTCTTTAATGTGAATAATAAAGAGCAGGAAAACTCAGGGAACCGAGGCACAATAGAAAGGCGGTAACAAAATGTTACGACTACTTGACAAAGTTACATATTAATCCAATCAATGCCTTATTGAGAAATGGAATTGAACATTTCGTATCAAGTGAAATCAGATTCAATGGCGATGAGAAAGGGCAATGAATTGTGAGTGTTGGCAGTCCAATTTATCAAAGTGATGCTATTACAAACCTATGTATATGTTAATAAAAATACTGTAATTTACCTTAAATAAAAATACTGTACTTACGCTCTAATCCAGTTATTAAGATAAATAAAACTCGACCTATTAACGCCCTTATTTTCCACAATAATTGCCATCTTTGCGTTTCTAATGGCTATGTAAGCAAAGTAATCTGCTGTTCAACAAATCCCTCCTTTATATAAATATAGTATTAACCTAGATTAGGGGGTTCTCAACGTGGGGTACGCGGTAAAATTTTTCGGAGTGCGCCGTCAGAGCTCAAAAGTCATTAGATCTAGTAATAAAGTTGCTAAGTTGGCAACACTGCTACTGATTAATTTCTAATTTCTGAATTCATGTCTGTACACGTTTGTCAATCCTCCCTTCCCTACCTGAGAACCGAACCTACCCGACAGCTAGTCGGTTTCGTTGACCACGAGTTTCGACTTTCTTTGACACTACAGGACTTAGAATGACTTCTACAGTTAGCATATTTAACTGATATTTTTGAAATAATTAATATCTTGAACTTATCATTGCTAGGGGACAACGTTGATGTGTTCTAAGTTAAGAAGAAAACAGAAGCCATGATAAAAAAAAATTCTCTCTGGGAAAACGGAATTAAAAAGAACAGCTGTGACCAATTTCAGCGACTAGATTCATTTCTTAAAGAAAATGAGCAACCGATTGCAGACTTTGAAGACATCAAGCAACAAATAGTCGTTCACTTAAGCACTCTTAAAACTCTTATAAGGCAATATTTTCCACCACCTCTGATGAAACGCAAGTATGGATTCGAGACCCATTCACATTTGATTTGGAAAAATGTAGGCTTCCATTGTCCAATAAAGAAGAGTTGATTCAGATATCTTGTGACAATAGTTTAAAAAGCATTCGTTCCAAAAAGCCATTGATTAGTTTTTGGATTGGAGTAGAGATTTTGTATTATTTATTGCAATCAAATATTTGTTACTTTTCACAACAACTTATTTATGTGAAATTAGGTTTTCATTTTTAACTGCTTTAAAAAATAAATATAGCAGCAGGCTGGATGTTGAAGATGCCTTCCGACTCTACCTTAGCAAGATAACCCCAACCATTGATGAACTGTGCAAGCGTAAACAGCGCAACCATTTCACTGATTATCCACTAAAATGTTTATAATTTTATGAGATTTGTTAAATTGTTTATGTCATTTTTTGTGTTTATCGATATATGTAATTTATGAATACAAAATTTAATGTGTGTATATGTATATGTTTTATTTTATTCCCATTGCTATACTATAACTATAGTTTTATCTATCTATACAAGGGGAACTCCTGTTGTATACACATTTCCAGGGGATACGTGAAGCATAAAAAGTTGAGAACTATTGACTTAGATGATAAAATATTTGTCAAAGTAGCAAAAAACGTTTTTTTTAGAAAAAGTAGATTTTTTTCGCAGAAACAAAGGTGCACACAACACAAGCATCGACAAAATCAGCAGTTTTACTATTTTATTCCAACAACAAAAAATTGGATTGCGGTAGTATATGTTTCATTCACTTGCCACTAGCCAGAACTTAAAGAGAGAATAACTGTACCTGGGTACATTGTGTCTGACTTTCATCACTGGGTATGTGCTTTTATTGTATATGAATAAAAATGAAATATATTGAAATATTGAAATTGAGACAGCCATTACAAAACCGAAAACTAAAGAATATTTTAGAATAAGAACAGGTTAAAGAAACACTCAAAGAATTTCAAAAAGCAGTGGTCCAAGAGATAAAAAAAATTGGAAACTCTCAGTGAAAAAAACCATGGAAAACATATAAGAAGCAGTGAAAACTTGAGAACCAAAAGAGCAACCCGAGATGACCAAAATATTGTTACAAGAGATGAACGCCTACAATGGCATGTTGACAGATGTATCATGAACTCTCGTTTATATTTAGCGTGACGATTTACGTTATAAACTGTTTAGAATGAGAATGCTTTAAAAATACAGTAAAAATTGTAAAAAAAGCCATGAGATAGTGGAGTAGTAAAAGGAAGAAGGAGATAGTGTATTAAATTAGTGTTGTGTAATGCTATGTAAAAGGACTGCTCTTATTTGATATAAGATGAAACATGGTTCCGGTGGAGAAGCGAAATCAACGATAAAGTTTGTTTTTGGGTCCTCTATCAGGGGAGATCAATGTTAAAC
Source organism: Ryuthela nishihirai (assembly GCA_038380435.1). Taxonomy (NCBI): domain Eukaryota; kingdom Metazoa; phylum Arthropoda; class Arachnida; order Araneae; family Heptathelidae; genus Ryuthela; species Ryuthela nishihirai. Next base: position 7,468,541 of record JAWZYU010000021.1, read on the forward strand.
ATTTCACATGTATAAGGTATAAAGTTTTATTAAGGTTATTTAATGTCGCAAATGAGATTCTATACAAAGTGGTTTGTCTTTATGCTAAAAGAAATAGAAGTACTTACGTTTAGATAAAATTGATTAATTTGTAATAATATTGTGTCAGTGTAATATTACATCATTCATACTTTAATGGTATACATGTGTGCTATTTATGAATTCACCCTAAACTTTCATCTCTTTGAATTTATAGCATATATATAATTTATATTCCAGATTCGAACTTGCAAAACTAAATATTAAACTAATATAAACTAAAACTTCCAAGTGAAATCTTATAGGCGAGCAATCCCATGCCTGAACTGAAAGAAATGATTTAGCAAAAAATCGGAGATATTCAAAAACTTGCAGTGAATAATGCTACAGAAACAAAATGCTCTGGTAGAACTACGTAGAAATATCAAACTTTTGAAAACCATATTGAAGAACTTACAGCATAAAGATGATTAAAATTATACTGATAGTAATTGAGTGTCTTTACTATACAACAGTTTCGATGACATATAAGAAAAATTACCATTTTTTTTTGCCAGTAAACAATCTGGAAATACCAGCACACAAGTTGTAAACGAAATAGTTGAAGTTCGGATATTTTGCTAAAAATGAAATCATTGATAAAAAAAACATAAAATATTATTCAATAATGAATAAAATAAATTCAACAGTCCATTAAGCCGAGTATAATGAGCCAACCTAAAAAGGATTTCCATTGTTTCCATTAATTATAATAATATTGAAGACAAAAAATTCTAATACATCAGATTAGTTACATCACATCCTAAGACTGAGCAGAAAATTATTTTTCTCTTTATTTTCTCTGGCTGGCTGGTAATATCTGCTGGGAAGAATTCATTACCATAAACCTTATGTATTTATTTCATGAGAAAATGATTTAGTGACCGATTTTTTTCCCAACGGTATAAAATAATTAAACAAGAAACTGTTTCTTCACAGTGATTACATAGATGGTATCACTTGCTGAATAATAATATTGATTACTTTATTTACATCTCACTTTCCTAATAAATTATTTCTGTTTTCCCACTTCTTTGTGTAATTAATTGAACACAAAATATTTTCTCTTCTCACATATCATGAGTTATAAACTTTTTCATCATTTTAGATACACATATAACGGTTATTTAAGAGCTACCCGTCAGGTCACTTTACCGGCTCGGTGATCTATAAGGAGTCGTTTAATTTCTTGTGAGCTGCTACTACCAAATTCAAATCCCCCTGACATGATAAAAATTTTTTTTAGAGCTCACAAGAAATTGACGTCTTATCACTTTTGGAAATAATCGGCCTGTTATTCTGAAATTTGCAATTTTTATCGTAGGGTTGACCCCCGGAATTCATGTAAAAAATTAGTCAAAAGAAAGAGAAAAACATTCCTGAAACAATTAGTTCTTCGCCTTATTTGACCCAAATCTTCCTGGTTTTTGCCATTACTCCAAAATTAGTTTTACTTTCTCATCTTTTACCCACTCATCATGTTGAACCAAATCAAATCTATACATTCACAGATATCGCTTGAAAAAATGTTTTTCCATGGTATAATTTTTCTCTCCCATCCCCAAAAATGTCATTTTACCAGCTGATTTTGATTTGTCAATATTTCTTTTAAATAATATTTTTCCAGAATGGATTCTTTTCTCAATTACTCCGATTTCCTACTTTTTTTTGCATCCCGACAGCCCAATAATTAAGCAAAATGTAAAATAACTGCAATATTTTCTCTGCAAAAACCCATCATTTCACATCTTTCCCACAAACCGCCATTTTTCGCATAAATTTACTCTCATCTCCCAAAATGTCTTACATAGATTAACGTGTGATTCCCTACACTTTACATTGTATCAGAATCTGCAAGTAACACACTACTGGCATGGGCCTATCCTCCCACCTCCTGACTTGAATTTGAGATAAAGTGAGCGAAACATATTTGCGAATGCTCAATCGAAATGATACATCATAGAATTTTACACACTGCAGTTTTATAATGATAAATGAGGTAGTCACCGTTCAGGTAATAAGTTTATATGTCATTGTATCGATTGGAAGTGTGGAAACAATTATTCAGGAACATTTAAAGTGCCGAAAGATCTGTACCAATGAGTACCCCACAAAGTGCCAGAAGAGCAAAAAAGGGCTGGAGTCAACTCATGCAAGGATATGCTCGTAATGTTTGAACCTAGTGACCACAAACAGACATTATCACAGGTGATGAGACGTGGCTGTATTACTATATTACTCCCAGAAAGAACAACAACTATGTTTGGGTTGCCGAAGATGAACATCTCCAAATCCCCCCGACAAAACGTTTATACAAGGAAGAGGATTTTCGCAATATTTTTCAGTTCCAAAGGAGTGGTAGCCGTGGACACCTAACGTGAAGAATGACTATAAATGACCAATACCACACTAACACTATTTTGTTAAAGATGGTTAAGGAGATGAAGGAGCAGCATCCAACAACAGGCGTATCAAGGATTCTCCTTCATGACAATGCCAGTGCTAACAAAACCCGGCAAGTACCTACTTGTCGTAACTTGCTGGGTTTTCAACAATCTAGAGCAGGAATCATCCTGCATATTCACCCGATCTTGTAATATGAGATTTTTGGTTGTTTCCAAAAATTAAAAAGGAACTTCGATGGAAGCCTTTTTAAAGGACTGTGTAAAATGTGTCCATTCAGCGTTGCGGAGTTTTCCCCAACAAGAGTATCACGAAGTGTTCCAGAATTGGCATAGACATCTGCAACTATGCATAAATGCCTGAAACGAGTACCTCGAAGGATAATAAAAGATTTGTTGAAGTAAGTGCAATGTTTCCCTTTTGCAGATTTTGTGAGCACTGGCAGTGCCATGAAGAAGGAGAACCCTTGACACCTGTTGTTGGACGCTGCTCCTTCATATCCTTGACCATTTTGGCATAACAATGCTGGGGTAGTATTGGTCATTTATTTTTTATTATTTATATTTATTATTTATATTTATTATTTTGCACGTAAGATGTTTACGGCTACCACACTTTGGGAATTGGAAAAAAAAGAATTGTGAACACCTTTCTTGTCGGTCGGAAAAAATGTAAGAAAAAAGTTTAAAAGTCTTGTCGGAGGATTTGGGGAAGCAGTTCATCTTCAACAACCCAAATATAGCTGTCGATCTTTCTTGGAGTCTTATGGTAACAAACCGACGTCTCGTCACCTGTGGCAATGTCTGTTACCTATTTGGGGCCATATGTTCAAACATTGCCAGCATCTCCTCGCATGAGTCGACTCTAGCCCCTTTTTTGCTGGTTTGTCAGTTTGTGGAGTACCCGTATGGCATAGATCTTTCGGAATTTTAAATGTTGATGAATAATTGTTTCCATACTGCCAATCGATATAATGGCATATAAATGTATTACCTGAACGGTGATGTGTGGGTTGTCTTCATTGAGTTCACGAAGAGCGGCCATAGTTCTCTCGTTCACGGCCTCCTTCGGTCTTCTTGCATGAGAGAGGTCTTCGAAGCTCTACCATCCCTCTCGAAATTAGTGAATCCATCCCGTAACAGTGCCATATGAACAGGCATGATCTCCATATACTTGTGATAAATCGGCATGTAATTTTTTCGCATCGTCACAACTACATCCTTGTGAAAATGTAAAATCTACCCCGTTTTCAGTTGCTCCATATAATACGCCCAACAATACACAGATTTCGCAGCCCAACATTTACGCGCCCACAGCGAAGAGATAATTGATGATATGGCTTTTGTTTTTATCAAGTAATAACAAGTGTAGACAAGCATTCAAATAAGTCGTAGCTCTTTAACGTCTGAAGAACGAGTGCAAATCTACAGACACGACTGAAGACCTTTTTTGAACTCTCTCCGTAAACTGATGATGTGTAGATACCAGATTATGAATGATGTAGAAAGAAGACTTGGAATTTGGACCGAACACTAAAATCAGCAAAATATAGGTTTTAGCTTTCTCGTTTTTCAAAGGAAGACTGCAAAATTTAAAACGAAAGGAATTATATCAACACGAAATAAGCTTATCAACTGTAACTAAATATTTAAGTATGTCACGGATAGTTGGAGTATTTCAAAACCTCGTTTCGAACCTTTCCACCTATATGTCACTGTTAATATGGACTAGATAGTATATATCAGACTAGAGAGTATTCTAAATTGAGAGTATAGTGTTTTCAGTTTTTCCAGTCTTAAGGAATATCAATTCGTAGATGTTATCTCCTGTATCTTCTAGGGCCCTTGATTAGAATTAATGGCTCAGTCGAATTAGAATAGATTAGGTTTGGATTGTTTTCTAATATATGTAACTTTAGTTCTCCCCTTTCTTTTCGTGGAGGGATTGTTTCAAATTTCCAGTTTTCTTGCTAGGTTAAGATAAAAAGAACAAGTTATCTAGCGCCTTGTCGGATATCATGTGAAGAGCCGAACGGCAGGTTAGAGTCAAATGAGTAAGACCTGTACTGTTGCTTTCCAACCAATATAGAATATCGCATACCACTGATGTAAAGATAAAATGAAATAAATGAACATGCATTGCTCTGAAGCGAAAGATTGTTCATATGTTTTCACACTGCCCTCTAAGAAGCGTTCGCCTACCCCTTGGGGACAAGCGTACAAAACGTTGACAAATGCTGTAGTAGATAATACATTGTGGAGAAGAGCAGTTTAATAATTTGATATTAATATTACTATATGTTATTTTCTTCGCAGTTGCTGTTTTCATTTTTGTTATGTGTCAATCTGGAGAAAGCTGAAGGCAATGTAAATGAGGACGAATGGAGATTTCTGTTGACTGGCGGAATTGGGTTAGAAAATCCACATGCTAATCCTTTCCCATGGATGCCAGTTAAATCATGGGATGAATTATGTCGACTAGACAATATGAAGAACTTTAATGGATTGCGTGAAACCGCTGAAGAAGACGGAAATAGTTTCAAGCAAATTTTCGACAGCGCAGTGAGTAATGTTTCATGACATTTTCTGGGAATGGAAATAGGAAACGCAAAAATACTTGTAACTGTATCAAATACATTTATATATGTATGTTCCTTTAACTAGCAAACTCTTACTTATTTCGAAAAGTAAAGTAAACCTTTATATATATATACTGTACATACTAAAATAAAAACATAATTAAAGCATGGATTAGAAAACTGTTAAAAAAAATAAAACTACTAAGTACAAATCTAAACCGTAACATAGATTTGAGGGAATATTGCTAGGAAAATAAAATAATGCAGAATATTCGAACCTAAATCTTTTAAATAAGTACATTATGCATACATATAAAATACACGTGTGTGACATAGTGCTTCTAGAGCAGTAATTTTAGAAAAGCTAAAATTTTCAATACCGTATAGATGTCATATATCTGCAGTATCATGAAAACTAGCAGTCACTAGATTTCAAGCAGAGAATACATCGAGAAAGTACACCAAATTAGTTTTCATTCTGAAAATTCAATTTCAAAATATTACAATTATTCATGAACTGTACAATTTGCCCAAAATATATAACATATTCCGATCTGTTATCTGCTATGGGGTCGACGAACTATGTTCTCACCTAATAAATGGTTACGATCTGACCACATTTACAGAAGTACAATCAAACCTATGTACCTTTTGTACATACAAAACTGATAACCTCGGGATCTAGGCTATTCCAAATTTTATATTATTATATTTTATAGCTTGTCAGATTTCGGGTCATTATATTATAGTCATACATAAATGAAAAATAAAAAAAAGTACTGTATTCCGTATACTGGAAGAAGTAAGTAAATAGTAAAACAAAAATATTACGGAGGGGATTAAATCTTACATTCTACAACGTATTGGGATACATGCATAAATACCTATCTACGTACCTACATACCTACCTACTTACCTACCTGCCTACTTACCTACCTGCCTATTATCTAATCCTCAAGCATCCATGTACTATGTAGGTCTCACCAGATTGGGCAATTTAGTTCTCCAAACATGGCTGTCCTGAGTTACATCTACTACACCACGCCACTGTAGACCCATTATAATAAGGTCCTGTTTGCCATTTTCTGCCCATTGCATCTCAGGTCTCCCCTTCTTTCTGAGGCTTTTAGGCACACTGTTCATAACCCTATTCGCTAATTTATAGTTATGCATATGGGCAACATGGACAAACTAATGGGGTCTCTCTCCACATAATATGCTGACGAAGGTGGTTGCCGACACTATGCCTAATTTCATTACTTGCAAAGTTGAGCCACTTAATGCCCAAGATACTCTGTAAGCATCTAGAATCAAAGAAGTTTCCTGTTATCTTGTTTACAGAGAATACAATCTTCACTACCATTACTAACCGCAGAAAGAACCTACTAATTAATAATACGCCTGTTTCTTCATATTTTCTATAGGTTCTTAAAAGTCCCAACAGCAATCCCTATTCCTCTGTTACATAGCTCCTAAGATAAACTGAGATACATGCTTAAGGGTGCAACTATCCAGATTTACTGAACTATAACCTGTCTGACCAATTTTCATCATTTTACTTTTCATTCTGTTTATCACCAAACCTACTTTACTACCAATCTCATGAAAGAGTTCATCTCATCAACATCATTTGCCAAATGGACTAAATCATCAGCATTTTCTAAATCAGAAAATATTAGATCTCTAGACCATTTAAGCTCTAAATCTCCCTTACAGTGAATTTCGCATAACATAATCAATAACCAAATCAAAGAGAAAATGAGACAAAACGCACCCTTGTCGAATACCAGAATAATAAACCAATTTCTACAAGCCTTACCAACTCTCACACATGACTCTATGTTACTATAGAGAGCTTTCATTAAGTTAATTAACTTCTCTGGTATGTCATGTGATCTCACGATCAACTACAAATTATGACGGTCAATAGAGTCAAAAGCCATTTTGAAATCTACAAAGCTAGTAACCAAAGGTTTCTGAAATTCTGGACATTTCTCAAGAATCAGTCTAAGTAAAAAAATATTTGATCAATACAGCCCCTACCACTTCTGAAATTACACACTGCTCGTCACGCAAATATGCATCAACCAGATTTTTAATTCTATTCAGCAAAATAATACAAACAACTTTACCTTGAACAGAAAATAGGCTGATACCCCTATAGTTATCAGAAGAACTGCGATCACCTTTTTTAAATATAAGAATAATAATGGTCCTGATAAAATTCTTAGGAACAATACTTTTATCACAGAAAATATTCAAAATTTCTGTCATCCATCTGGTAACCGAAACATTTCCAGCTTTAAGCATTTCAATAGTAATTTCATCTACCCCAGATGATTTATGTTGTTTAAGTTTAGAAATAGACAAAATAATTCCAGGTTGTGATATAGAGTCAGCATCGTTATTATAAACAATGCGGGTAGTACTAATAACACTGTTTAGAACATCATTGAAATGCTTAGCCCATCTATCCATGACAGAATCCTCACCTCCATTAACCGTACTATGTTTATCCTCAGTCCCTGCCTACTTTTCTGTTTCTTCTCCGACAAAACTATCTGCTACAGCTCTCTGCTGTAATGCTATTTATCGCCTTCCTCTGCTTTGTCAGCCAAGCTATAAAGCCAATGATACTTATCAGCTGTTAACTGATCCTTTACATATTTATTAAGCTCTTTGTGACTCTTTCGGTTAGGACTAGTACGGTGTTGGTTAAGTTAACTAACTTAATCAACATCATACTATACGTTGTACGCTCTTTTGTATAACATATAGTACAGTGTATATAAGTATATGTTTTACGGGGGGTAAGTATATTGATTAAGTATATTTCTGTAGGTCTTTTTTTTTTAAATATAAGCTCCAATGCCTTATCATGTAAATAATTTTCCCTCTTCTGCACCTTTTTATCTAAAAGATTACATTTAGTTTAAAGAAAAGTCTGTTCAAAACGGTCCCATTTTTCCTAAACTTCATCAGTAAGTAACATTATCATGGTATACTTTGGCTATATCTGGATCTTTCAGACCTTCAGGGTTAAAGGTAATTTTCTTAACTTTAGTACATTTCTTAAGTTTACATTGCAAACCACTTTTAACATGATAACTCATAAAATGGACTTAAAACATGGATGGACAGATCCAGTCTCAGCTCCTTAATAAGACCTGGTATTCCTAACAGAACTAGCACATTTGCTGTTAATTAATACATAATCAATCATATTCCTAAGCAGCACATCTGGTGAAACTCATGTGTACTTATGTATGTCGCGATGTTTGTAATAAGTCTTATTCGCAAACCATTAAGTTTACTTATGTACGTGTAGGAGACGTTAATCATTGCCATTGCATCTACCAATACCAAAGAGACCTATCACCCCTCCCTAAAGATCACAGTCAGTACCAACGTTGGCATTGAAGTCGCGTGGAAAAACCATAATATCTCCTATTCTTGTGTCAGAATCTCAGACTTGGCGCCAGGCGCGACTCTCTCACTATTTGCATGAATGAGAGGGTGTCTCCTTTTGTACACATATCTTGAATTATAACTGGCAGGAAGGCAGGAAGGCTGGCTTTGCACTGCTATGCGGCACCTCAAACGGAATTGTCCCCGAAATAATCTTCACATGGCACCAGAATGTCAGACAACGAAATGAAGGCAACATCGAAATAGTTTTTGGTGAATATGAAAATTTACATTGAACATCCCTATCTATCACGGGGCTATCCACCCTTGAAGAAATCACTGAAGTTCTTTCCCAGCACCATAGTTGACAGCTCTTAGAACACCGCACATCCCGAACTTGGCGACCTTTCTTGGGCGGCCTAAAACAGCAGATCTTCGAAGACATATACATGAAATATAAAGCAAAAAACGGTGAAAATATCTATTCTTGCGACATAAACACTGACATAAAAACAAAAACTCATATTCACATAATAAATTCACATTAAGGCTTATCATTCTTCTAGGTCCCCTAAATCTAAAAAAAAAAGCAAAATGTAGCGTCACATTAATCGTCATAATAAGCGACAACACACTGATCCTGCGGCTATATAAATGACATATGTGTACTATAGAATGTTACGGAACAGCTTATTTACAACAATTATGTTTCCGTGGCAAAATTCTCAGGACTCAACGAGAGCAACATGTGTAACTATAAGCACAACACACAAGCTACCAAAATAAAACTCAACCGAACGAAACAGGACTTCGCTACTTATCTCACTTTGTTAATTAACTAACTATGTCACCGAATAAAGAAGGTCGTAGTCACAGTCAAATACTAAACTTCTCTAATATCCACAACAGTGCATAATCCGATTTACACTATCCTCGATTCAGCTCAAGAGCAACTCCGTTAGAACCAGAGTAAGAACTTGCAGCCATCACGTGACAGTCACGTTTGTTTACACTGATTGCCCTGCAGTGGGTATAAAGGAAGGGGAGGAGGGTTGTGCTGACAAACATCGATAAACTGCTACTAACAAATTCAGGTGATTACATTGATCATTGCTTCATATCAGAACACAGCCATTATTTCCTTACAAAAACCAAGACACTAAAATACTTCTTTGCTCTCAATTACATAATATATGCTTAATAATTTCCCTAATACATAAGGGCTTTACAAGCCCTTATGGCGAAACATTTCTGTGTTGTGAACTCTTACAACTCAAATCTATTCCACCATAATTTTTGAAAGTTTACATCAAATGAACAAAAAATGACATAAACTGTGGAATTACCTTTTATAAAATTTTGGGTACATAACAGTTGAATTTAAAAAAATAGAACCCATAAAATGGGCTTAGAACATGGAACATGACAATACTTAAGTAAAAGATTAACATCACCTTCCTTAATTAAGTTAATTCTATACAACAGTAGACAATCAATGAAAAAAAATTAGATTTTTATAACACTAACTTAGTGACAAATCTCAACTTTTGAGAGTAACAAGAGAATCTGATTAATTAAACAATAAAATTGAAAAAAGACCTTTTTTTACAGCTGTTTGTACTGGTTTATCTAATAGTTCCTAAAACGTCTTTAATTATTCTTCCACAAAGTAAAAAACAAGATTCTAGCATATAATAAAGTGGCCGTTCCGATGAAACTTATGTGTGATCACCGAATGGGCTTAACAAAAACAAAATGCTTGTGAGCGTAAGAGTGAGTGCGGGATCTCAAAAGCGTCCTGTCGTATTCTTAGTGCTGCACAAACTACCCTCTGTTCTGTGACCCCTTTGATTAAAATGCCACATTCCTACAAACGTGGTTGCTGTTCTGGGACAGTTGCTGGCGTAGGTACAACATATGCAGCATTATCTCGGGGCTTCATATTGTAGGAATGATTGAATTGAGGTGGAGGCTATAATTTGTTTTTCTGTTTATCAATTCTCTCGAAATCGAGACAGGCAATGCAACTTCTCTACGACATTCAGGTACTCTAGGAGGATAATCACCTATTTCCTCCTCTTCCCCAATTTCTCCTACTACCGCCCTAGGCTCAACTTCCGATTGCGGTGGAATGAACCCCTTTGGTTCTGTCTGATCTTCGCCCACTTCAGTTGGGGTAAGATACGATTTGCTTATTCTCAGTTTCGTTAGCCTATTCGTAGGTCGGACTACAAGGCTTATTTTGAAGTTCACTGGAGATAATTTCTTAATCACCCTCCACGATCCAGTAAAGAACCTGGCCAATTTTTTTGTGTTTTCTCGCCTTACTTTCGGAGTATAAAGGAAGACTAAGTCTCCTTCCCTGATCTGTTTTTCGTACGCCACTTTTCGCCTCTGGCCTTGCCTCTCAGTCGCCTTTTCTAGATTCTATCTCACGATTTCATATGCACTTTGCATCTTCGCTGTTATGTATTCTGCATAGTTTTCTGATGCGAAAAACGGGGGTGCCCTCAGCGTTGTCCAGATCTGATAAGGAAAGTCCATAAGTCCTAAGTCACGTCCATAAGTCAGATAATATGTAGATTACTTAGTTGATCTGTGATCTGCGCTGCGATAAGCCATTAACATGAGAAGTATAAATTCGTCCCAGTGTCCTTGCGTGGATACGGTGTGGAATACTATATTGAGAATGTTTGCATTCATCTGTTCACATAACCCATTACTTTTGGGTCGTTATGGTGTTGTCCGGCGCTTACAGATATCGAGCTTTTCATAAACGGAAATCATTACTTTGCCAGTGAAATTCTTTGCATTGTCACTTATGAATAATTGGGGAATGCCATGTTTGATGACATAGTCTTCGAAAAAATATTTTCGCTACACCCTCGGCTGTCTGATCTGGCATAGGGTACATTTCTGGCCATTTCGTGAAATAGTCAGTGATTACCAGAATATATTTATTGCCTCTTTCCGTCATTGGCATAGGCCCGAAATAATCCATGGCAACTCTTTCAAATGGGCGGGACGCGATCGGCGATCTCATTAGATTCGCATTACGGCTAGTTACATAGCCTCGACGCTTCAAATAGGAGATACAAATCTGCACATAGTTACGTACGTCTGCACACATTCCCCGCCAGAAATATTGAGATCTGACACGATGCAGCATCTTAAACTCCCCCAAATGACCGGAGCGCTGCAGGTCATGGCAGAGTTCCAAAATCTTCACTACTAAATTCGTGGATATAACTAGTTGTTGTGTGAGCTCATTTCTGACGTCCTTCCCGTGTGGTACTGAGTAATGGAAAAGCAGCCCGTCTTCCAGGTAAAGCTCATCAGACATCTTTTGCTCAGGCTTACTGCTATCCCCTTCTAAAATTTATATCATGTTTCTTAACTGTGGATATTCCATCTGTAGTTCCCGTAGCTGTTGCTTCTCACCAAATTTGTTAGGCAAAAAGACATTTCTCTCAACAGTATTTATATTACGAGATAAGACATCTGTAGGGATATTATGTTTCCTAGGCCTATAAATAATATCGAAGTCATAGCCTTGAAGGGGTAAATTTCACTTTGCGAGCCTGCTGGACGGGTCCTTTAGTTTCAAGAGGTATGATAGTGGGGCGTAATCACTAATGACTGTGAACCTTTTTCCATATAAGTAGGGATTAAAATAATTTATCTCTAATTTAATCGCCAGAGCCTTCTTTTCAATGGTGGAATATCGGGTTTCTGTTGCCTTTAATTTCCGGCTATTATTATTATTGCAGCTACAGCTTCACCACTGGCATCAGTGGATAAAAAGAATTTCTTTTCGAAATTAGGATAAAGCAATACAGGTTCCATCATTAGTTTGTGTTTTAGTTCTTGAAAAGCCCTTTCTGCTTCAGGGGTCCAAGCAAAGGGTTTATCCCTTTTTTTATCAAGCCTATCAGGGGTGAGGCGATCTCAGCATATTTGTCAATAAATCTTCGGTAGTAGCCAGTTAAACTCAGAAAGGCTCTGACTTTGCTGATTTGGGAGCAGGGAAGTTTTTAATTGCTTCCAGATTCCATATATCGGGTTTGACTCCCTGAGAGGTAATTAAATGTCCTAGGTGGGATATGAATTCTCTTAGAAACTGACATTTCTTGGACTTTGGCTAGCACACTAGGCTACTGATCTACGGCACCTGAATTTGAGCCCTGAAAAAGGCATGGATGTGTGTGTTGTTTTTCTGCTGAGGTCCCACCATCTGCACTGATCTTCTACTATGGTGTATTAAACTGACGGGCTCTTATCAGACCTCTGTGGCAAGCAGCTGCTTGAGTGGGTATTTTTTTATATAAGCTTGAACTTAGATTTCCTCACCCTATCAAAGAACGTTTGCAATTTCGCCAAATGCTATTCGAATGTTTTTGATGCTACGAAGATAGTCAAGGTATATCAAAATCTGATCACTTTTCAGTCCAAATAAATTTGCATCGACCAAGCGCTGAAAGCTTCTGGGTGCACATTTTAATGCAAATGGGAGACGGGTGAATTCATACAGTCCCTTCATACTGATGAACGCTGTTTTTCCCACATCTCTCGGATGTACAGCTACCTGATAATAGCCGGAGGTAATGTGTAATGAGTTGAAGTAGCTCGCATTGGCTAATAAATCTATAGTCTCATTGATTAAAGGTAGTGGGCAGGAATCTGGTATCGTTTTGGCGTTGAGGGCTCAATAATCAACACAAAACCTGTAACTTCCGTCACGTTTTTTTACCAACTCAATGGGCGATGCACATGGTGAAATACTTTCTCGAATTATGCCATTGTCGATGGGTTCTTTTATCTGTTCATCCAATACTGGTTGCAGTGCATAGGGCACTCGATACCAGAGCGGCAAACAGGCCTATCATCCTCTAAATGTATCTCGTGGTAGATAACATCGGTGCTACCAAGCTCACTAAGATCTCGAGCAAAATCATCTTTCTCGTTAAGAGGGCCCCCAGTGGTCTGCGCATCTTGTGCGGGACATGTGACAAATCAAAGTCGTCCACGGACAGGGGCTGTTTTATCTGCTGTATTCAAACAGTTCACCTGCGTCGCTTGAAGTGTTTCCAGGCTCCCTGATTTCATGCCTTGGTATATTCACACCGGCTGATGAGAAACGTTAGCAACTCTGATATTTAACAGTCCATGGTTATCTACAACATTTAAAGATCTCGCTACCCTTATCATATCATTTTTTCATCCCCTCCCATTGCTGTGCTAGGACTGTTTTGGAAGAGAAATCTTCCTGATTGTACTTCACAAAACAATCCTTTTGGTACGAGGAGCTATCATTACCTTATTCACTGCATCATCGCGGCCGGAATGGCTTTACTATTAATTTCGTGAGCGTCGTTTTCCAATTCATGAAAAGATACATCTCCCTTGGAGTCAGGGGTATGGGAAAGGGGATAGGCGTGGTCTCCTCTGTTCTTCAAATCCCACACAAAACCTTGAGCTCTCAACAGGTCATAACCAAATATGGCTTCATATTTGTCACTGAGATTCATGTCTACCACTATGAGAGGGTGTGCAAATTTTGCTCCTATCACTTCGATTTCCAGTTCGAATTTGCCCAAAATGGATAGATTTACTCCACTGATCACTTTCAATCCAACATTAACTGGTACCATTTTATCGCGCAATTTCGGGTTTATTTTATTAAAGTCTCGCAGTGCAATGAGAGAAACGGTTGCTCCTGTGTCCAATAAAAAGGCGTATCTTTTATCTCGAATTTTCCCATAATCACAAGAGTGCACACATCATCATCAACTACAGTGTAGGGGGCTATCTTGGCGTCTTTCTGATTTGTGGAGGGACGTGTCCTGCGCTTCCCTGGACTCGGCCTTAAAGGTTTAAAGGACCCCTGATTCAACTACCTTGGCTGTCACTGTGGGAAATAAAAAAATATAAAGATAAAGTATACTGATAGCGAAATCATTCGCTGAATTTCTACAAACTACTACTCAACAAATTTAGTTGCCGTCACCTTATTTTCCTTTAAAGTGAATACGAATTCAGCGAGTAATTTCACAATCGGTATACGAAATGTTTTATGCCATATATAGAAAAATATGTATTGTTTGAAATTTTTTTAGTTTACTACTTTTCTTCTTAATGCTCTTCTCTATTCAATTTTCTGTTTATGTTTCTCAAAAAGGTTATTCTACTTTATGTTCCCAAACTATTAACTCATCGCAACGAACTGTATGTCAAATGAAGTCTTGGGACGTGAGGTGTGTCATATGTTATATGCTATAAAAATCCGCCCCTATGCTTTATTTCCCTTTTGAATAAGGAAATGTGAAAATCATTGTTCCTCTATATCCTTTCGAACACGAAGGACCATAGCTGCGAGTGAAATGAAAGTTTGTGATGTGGAAACTATAGTGCGTTATCTCGGGTTTTGCCCCTGCCCTCCACTTCCATTCTTTTTCCCTAAAAAGGGAACGGAAATTCCACTGTGGCCGAATCCAAAGAGTTTTATCTAAATTAAAGCTTGCGACATCTATAATGTCTTGTGCTATATTTCAATTCTCGCCCCTTCTTTCTCCCTCGCCAAATAAAATAGGCAAACGGGAAGTGATCTTTATGAGTCAATAAAAACAAGTGCACGATAGCAATGCAGCAGATTCGAAAGGCATTTTTAAAGATAAATAAAAAAAAACTATCTTTCTATGTCTGCCTTAAAAAGTAAAAATTAAACTGTAGAATATCGATGATAAAATCAATCTCTGAATTCATATTCGCTTCAAAGAATAGGGAATTTACGTACTCAACAAAAATTGCCTGCCTCCTATCCGACCATTACCTGTCCATCTGGTTTCTTCAAAGCCCAAAATGTCCAGTTGTAACGCTGAATTGCTGGTGAGAATATCAAGTGAATAATCTCTACACAGAATTTTCACATTCCAAGTAGCTATAGGAAGAAAATATTCAGATTTTTTTTTAAAGAAGTTGAGAGAGGTATGGCGATTCAAACGCATTACTAATTGCACACATGGGTCAATAATAATGTATTCGCCATCTGGTAGCAGCTGAACCACCATACTGTTAAGAATTCAAAAGCAATGTTTCTTTTTACCATCAGAATTTTTCGAACTCTAGCAAGCCGACATCTAAGACACATTACTGCAGTTTAGGATTGCAGGGTTACTTCTGGTAGGATGGAGTCGCTTCTGATCAGAATCATCTGCCAGGCTAATTCAACGCAGCCTGTGTATCTTTTCAGTTGGGATGTCATTCCACAAACAAGCAGAAAACACATAAATAGATTCTCAATTCTACCAGTTCAAAATGTTCATAATCAAAAATGGTGTGTGAACAATCCAGTGAACAGTCGAGTTGATGTATGTGGCCAAATTTAAATAAATTAATTCAAATCTCATCTTCCGAAAACACTTTAATGAGGATCCTTATGGGATTCCCTGTGGAGAAACTGAGCACTATTTTACATGCAGACTACCTTAATTAGACAGTTTGTTTTTAGTAAAAAACTACCTTTATTTTTTAAATATTCTTTTTTGTGCAGTTTATTTCAAATTTATTCCCATACGTTACCTTTTTTTTTTCTAACAGCCATTTTTTTCTACAGTATTGATATCAAAATTTTCAACCAGTTTTCACTCCAAAGTTTAAATCTCAATTTGGAAAAACGCGTCCATTGGTTAAAATAGAATTCTCCATATTTTAACATTATGCGTAAACCCCTAATTGTGTATAGTTTTAAATTAATTGTGCTCTGGGCACCGGTAATAAAGGTAATTTATGTATGAATCACGTGTGAAATCATATGTATAGAGTGGTGCTCAACTTTTACATCCCAAGATCGTGTGATCTTGGGATGACACAGCAGGTAAGCTAAGGAAACTTGAGATTTTTTGAGAGATATTGAACATAATAATAAATCTCCTTAATCGTAAGAATATCCCAAAAACTCGTGTTCTTGTAATAATTAAACTCATTATACTGCAAGAAACCTCAGATTCCACTTTGTTTTGCGCTGTTTCTTTGCAGGAACCACTAATCGCTCTGAGATGTTTTAGTTCACTGTGATGTCCATTTGGGTTTGGCAGTCCACAAAATAAAAGAACCTACAAGTATTTTTGCGCATTCCTCTTAGAAAAGTTGAGTCTTTGGAACCTTTAATCGAATTCGGACTCCTGTAAATGTAACAGATTGTTGAATATCAATATTGCATGCGTTTTTTTTCCTGTAAATAAAATTGTTAGTGCATGTCATGCTCCTCTAATTTATTTATTTTTATTTATTGGTGCATTTTATTGTATTTTTGTTTTTCTAGATATATTTATATATTAAGTGTGTTCTTGGAAGTACTATTGTGAGTATATGACTCATAGACGTTGTTTTCGGGTCTGAGCTGGCTGCTTGCATTGGGTGACGAGGCCGAGAAGCCTTTTATGGCCTTTTTACAACTAGCCTGGGGCACGGGTGTCAGTGCAGGAGGTGAGCACGCAATAATGAAAGAACAGTTTGAAGCATAGCTGTCGAGTGGAAAGGTCGTTTGGACATGCGTCGAAAGGATGCCGCCCTTACTCAAAGGAATTCCTTAAGGAGAGGGTTCGATTCTAAGTGAGAATCGAGATTCTTGGTGAATCTGATACAGTTCTGTGGATTCTGTGTGAACCACATTGTAGTCAAAGATTAATTATCCTTTCGCCGAATTTGAGGTCTGTAAAATGAGAATCTGAAAAGTGTGCGGTTCAACACCTCATTGTGTAATTGTTTGCAGCAGCAAAGACTTACGGAGTTGAGAGCATCCCCAGCACGTAATTGTATATAGGGTTAATAAACTGTGTGGTCCCTATGCAACTCTCGTGCGTGAATTGTTGGACATATTTTTATACATCACTTGACGCAGCAGGTCTGAGGATACGTCGGTACGGATGTATTAACCGCGAACCTGTCAATTCACCGAAATAATTAGTGAAGGTAAATTCGCCGTCCTCCGGCGACCACGATATCTGGCCCAGTCCAACGCATCCGGAGTGGAGGTGAACATCACAGTGCACTAAGATGATCTGTTACTTTTATAGAATCCTAATAGAATCAATTTACGAAAGGGGCATTTATTACTCAAAATTAATATAAATTATTTAAACGGCATATTTTTAATGATGCAAGTTATTTCAAAGATATTTTAGTATATTATAGTATGTAGTTCTAAGGTATTGTTATACGTTAATTTAAAACTAAAATCTGAAAACAAATTGGTAGTAATCAGTTGACCTGCAATTTTTCAGCATCCTCAGGATGAAATCATGACTGGAATATGGGAAAACAAGCTAACTCAATTTCAAAAATTGCTCGTTATGAGATGTTTACGTCCAGATAAAATGATACCAGCTGTGCAAAACTTCGTACTCGATAATCTTGGCAAAACGTTTATAGAACCACCACCTTTCGATTTAGGTAAAGCATTTCTTGATAGTAACTGTAGCGCACCTCTGATATTTGTCCTTTCACCAGGAGCTGATCCTACTGCAGCTTTGCTGAAGTTTGCTGATGATCAGGTAAGCAATGTTTACTCCAAAATATTAAAATTAGTGAAATAAATGTTCTTCACTATAGTTCAATTTATTATAATAAATTAAACTATAGTGAAGAACATATTCTATGCGGAACAACGTCCCTAAACTAAACACGTAATTCTGAGGGAAAATATATCCTGAATATTAAGGATATTATTTCCACATTTTTTTGCATAAAATGTTATATATAGTTTCTATTCCACTTTACTAGGGATGTATGGATGCAGCATAAAAATGTTAACGCGAAACATTGAATTATGCAACAAATGATTGATTTGATGGACCAGCATTGTTTGATAGATTGTATGTATAAATTGATCTTTCTATTTATTGATAGTTTTACAGGAGGTAAGCTTCAAAAATTCATTGACACCTACAAAAGACCAACACATAATTGCTAATGGGTTTTAGGTCGAATTTGACTTTTTCGTATAGGAACCACGATATTTGCCCCCTATCTCCCTATTGCTTTTCTCTTGTCATTGCGCTTGCTGGATACTCGGTTTATGTTTGTCAAAATACACTCTGTCACATTGAAATTGTACCATCAATAAGAAATGGTCCGACTTTTATGCAAACTGGAAGGTGAGCACAGCATGTTGGGATATGCAAATGATTCTTTTGTCAGACAAATCAGTCGGAGAGGGTTGGTGATATAAGGCAATATATATTGCCACGTCGACTAAACACTCCACGAGTTTACTCTGAGCAATTCCACTAAACGAAGCCCACAGGAACAACATCACACACAGAATGACAAGACAACATGTTCATCAGCCATATAACCAGTTCATCGCATTTGACAGATCATCAGACTCCATAAGATGGGGTGGTCAAGCCACCGTGTTGTGGAATATATTGGGAGCAACCATATGACAGTCATTCAATGTTAGCAACAGTGGTTGTGAAAGCCACTACACAGTCATCAGCAAGGACGTCAGTTGTCAACAGCACATGAAATGGTGTCGCCCTTGAAAAAGTTGGTATGCAGGATGGCATCATGTCATCTTTAGTGACGAATCCCGATTTTGTGTAAAACCAAAGATTGCTGTATACATGTGTGGAGATGAGACAGTCAGTTCTCCAATCCAACTACCATGTCGAACGATACACTGCCCAAATAGCTGGTAATGTGGGGGATGCAATAAGTCACAATAACCAGTCTTCTCTCCCACAGACACATGGACTCACACAATGACACTTCTTCACAAACACATGGTCAAAGTGCCTGATGTGTCTCTCAAGCACTTTGACCATGTGGTGCTATGCTGATGATGTCACGAATCCATAGCATTCCCCTTCGTCGCATGAGTGTCGCTAGTTCTCTGTTTTGGCAAAATTACACTAATCCAAACACATCACTAAAATTGCCCAGAAATGTCTACGACTTGTCGACACTCTTCTGACAAATCTGGGGACTGGTGCTGAGGCCAGCCAAGTCCCCAGATTTATTACCCATCAAACATGTTTGGAATTTGTTAGGTGTCATCTGCTAACCCATCCAGAATCTGTGCTGACCGTAACCTTCTTCCAATAGTCATAGTTGGCCATACATCAGGGCGTTATTCGCTGCTTGTGCAATTTCATGCCGTGATATATAGTTCCCAACGTCACGAACCATGGGGGATTTACAAGGTATTGATTATCTGAAAAAATATCTGAAATAATTTGTGCCTTTTTCTCTAATTGTAATAAAGTCTTACTCATCTGTCAACATGTCTTGCCTGTGATTTTCTTCTAATTCTAACCACTTCATGGTAGTGCAATTTCAATGTTACAGAGTGTAATTGTTGCACCATAGCTTCCTAATCTGGTGACATGTCATATTGAATTATGTACCAAAGGAAAACATGTGACATGGGGCGTATCCTGGCTATTAAAAATTAACTCCCAACCATTCTTCTCTTTTAAAAAGGGAGAAATAAGAAAAATAATTTTAAAAAGTTTTGAATTTAACCTTTCTAACGCGATGAGCGAAATGCAAGATTTTTACCTGCGCAACGAAGCATAAGTTTAACTGAAATGAAAACTTGAGATGTGGTGAGTGCCCTAATCTATATCAAGTTATGGCCCCTTATTGTTTCCTGACAAAAAGGGCTTTTTAAGTGGGATCGATCATAACCTTTTTACATCAGTTGAAAACATATGACAAAGGGAGTATCATCTGCTACCTCAGATCATGTTCTCTTTCCTTCGTCTTCACAAAGAGAGGGGGAAATTGAGCGAGAATCGATCACAACAAGTTATGTGTCAAGTGAGTAACATAGAGACGTTAATAATTCTCACTTCTAATGTAGGGGAAAGAGAAGTTTTTAATGGCACCATTCTTTGTAAAATTTCCACTAAAATGCAATTTGTAAACAAAAAGGATATGACCGTTCCGCCCTCTGAGTGAATTGCTATAATTATCGTCTGTCTCCAGGCAGAGATGGATATTACGTGCACGCGAGCTAATTATCTCTTTCGCATCCTAATTATCATAATTCCTCCTGGCACTCGGATAGCTTCAGGCCTCTATAAGTCGTGAGATGATTTTTATGTTCATAAAACAACACTCTTCTGCCAAGTGAAATATAAAGTTTGTTGTATGTCTTCTGAGAAACCCTCTCTAGTCTTGTTCTAAGATATAGTAGCAAACTTCCAGTCAAGAAAGTGATCTGATAATCAGTTATTATGTAATGCCTAAGGTCTTTTCTCATCCTCGTGGAGGAATCGTTTAATAAAATGTTTCTCTCCATCAGAGTCTTTAGTATTGAGATTCCTCTCCTACCTATGTAAACGATACTGTAATTATCATATATAGAGGTCTCTGTATGTCTTTAGTAAAAGCCATGTTCTAAGATATATAAGCAAACTTCCTCTAAGAAAGCGACTTCCGGGTGCTGTATTATTAGCAAATCGATCTCCTTAGAGTAACAAATTATCATCGTCTCGAGGTTGCAGGTGATTCTCTCTTAGCATCATCTGCTAGAGCATATGAACGTAATGAAACATCTGTCGATAATCAGAGATGTCCGCAATTGATTCTTCGCATCATCTATCAGTGGGAACATCTATCAGTGCGATTTGCAAAAAGCATCTCTTTTTAGCTGTATCTATTTTCGAGTCGCACGCAACAGCTTTCACAACGTGCAGGGAGGGTTCAGTCACTCTTTACAATTTGTTATAAATTAAGTTTCTTTATTGATCAGGTGTGAGAATTGCTCCACCTCTCAGATAGCGAAAACAAGTACTCATGTTTTCGAATTGCATACAACTTTCAGAAGCGAGCAGGAAAAGAAGATTTTTGCTACTCTCATAATTTTTACATTTCCTAAGGATTTTTATTTACTACTCGTAAGAATCACACACAAAACGTACCTGCAGGTTTTTTTTATCTACTCTTTAGCAAAAGGGTTTATTTTCCCCATAATTTTGCATATCTCATTTGCATACCTCATGAATAATAGATTTCCTGAAAGGTTTTTTGTCAACGGGTAAAAAAGAGTTTTTCCCATAATTTGCATATTTACAAAAATTTGCATACCGCAAGAATAATTAATCTATCATAGTGGTACCTTAACTACTTAAATGTCATTACACATATATTGAAAATGGCCTCCTTGTTCAAGGATGATGGCGCTAACTTTCTCTACCACGTTTAATACCATCTTGAGAAGCTCCTGAAGACTGATGTTTGCGATCGCATTTGTAATATTCGCATTGAGTTCATACAATGTATGAGTATTATTTTGATACACAACTCTTTTGCGATAGTCCCAGAGGAAAAAAAATCTGCAGGTGAGAAATCCGTGATCTTGAGGGCCACAAGCCTTTGGTAATGAGACATTCACCAAAAAACTTGCAAAAGCTGTATGGTTTTATTCCATGTATTGTCACATGGCACTGTTTTGCTGCAACCAGCAATTGTGTCCATCGACCTCATGGAGTAAAATGTACTCTGAGATATGTCTTAGTATACCACATTATTGACTTGTTGTCTCTAAGATAATTGGTCCCATTGCACAACAATTTGGTCCCATTGCACACTACGATTTTTTGAGATTACATAAAGTTCCACAGCAAATAGGCATGTGACATCCAGCTGAGTCATGGATAAATACCAAGTGCCGATGAGGTCTTATCATAGCACAACTGAAAGTGAGGTTGGAGTGCATGCTACGGAAATCTTCGAAATCTACGGAAATACGTTCAAGGAACATTCCTTGAACGTGCTAGCTGGACTCTTATGCACAATTGACGACTTCTGAAATAGAATTCGCGAATCATTGATATGCAAGAGCTTGGATTGATCCTTCAAGCAATTGTTGCATGATGCATGGAGCGCAATGTGATCGCAGTGCAATGGTGCGACTTATGCAATATCGTGGAGCACCAAATGACATGAAGGACAGGTACAGGACCAGCATGCCTATACCTATCCATCTTGACGCCACACCACAAGACGTCAAAATCGCTTGCTCTGTAGGAGGGCCGTTTGCGACCCTTTAACCACAGCTGCTGTGCTGAAGTGTGATTTGCGGACCGCTATTGGATCACCGCCTTCGCCAGCTCCTTCCGACGGCAACCTGGTACAGTTACATGCCCAATTTGATGCTGATTCTAACGCCATACCTCAAAACTCCACTAACCATATGGATGATGGAATGTCGAGACTCTGCAGGCTTGTATAACCGCTGAAGTGGGCCTACTATGTACTGATAAATCTGCAATAAACGCACGTACTTTGCGTTATCACGTTCCAGTTTTTGATCATTTTCACATCTACCCTCATAGCTCCGTCAGTTTCGTCAGTTTCGGGCGTATACATCACTTCCTTTGCGGTATTGCGATTTCCACTTTGAGCAATGTAAAGATAATTTTAGAAGTTTGAATAATATTTTTCACTTCGTATTAATTTTGAAAGCGTCAGGGCGAATATAACACCAGCTTCTGCTGTCGAATATTTAAATTTCAATAACTCTTCAAATAATAAAAAAATATTTTTTAAAATCGAAATCTGAGATCAACAATTTATTTGCAATATGTTTCTGTAAAGAAGCTTATTTTTTAATTTATGGAACTTTTAATGTGGTTTTCCTCACACAAATCTCGGACGTATGATATTTACGTTTGGTAGCAGAGTACTCTCTCGCAAGTCGGGATAGAGCTAATTCAGATTAACGGACGTTATGTGCTCAAGAAACGTGTTTCGTTTGGAGTCTGTAGTGGTGGTGTTGTCTCTGTGACAGATGGGCATTATTGCTTATAACGCATAATTTGTTTTCTGCTATTTAATTAAAATGTTTGATTCAATTATTGATCCCAAGCAGTTGAAAAGTGTTATAAAAAACAATATTACTTTAACTATTATTAACAAATTGAAAGTGATAAAAACAACTTAAGGCGTTTTGGAAAACAGAATTGCTGCTGAATTTGGTATAAATTTCATATTTGAGTGTCATTATTCCTGAACCGCCTTCGTATGTTTTTGAATCATTTGTTGATGAATAAATGTGCTGTTCTTTTTTTTTATTTTTAAATAAAGGCTCAAATGTACAATGTCTCTTTCATTTTTTTTTTTTGTTTTTTAGATAAAGACTCAAATTTTAGTGTTTGAGATAGAAACTCAATATTATAAATAACAATATTATATTGACTCTACATTTACATATGCATTTAACATATATTTATTTATATGATCAATACTATAAATTTTCTATTTATTATGTTCAAAGTCTTTCGTCTTTCAGGTTAATTGTTTCACTAATCCGTACCCCTCCTTACCCCAATTCATTCGGATTAACCAGGGTTTACTGTATAGTGTATAAGATTGCAATCCATATTCTTTTAAGAGTTCATTTTATATTGTCAGGGCAGAGAATATTTTGAACAGAGAGAGTGATATTTCTCCATGAATACTTATAACTAGTTAAAATGAAAAAAAAAAATACATAATTTCGTTGTTACTTACATAAACAAATTGTATCATTTAAACGATGGCGCGCGCATCTACTATGTTGGCACCCTTAGGCTAGTGCCTAACCTATCTAATGGGAATCCGAGCCTTTACTTCGCAATTTACATTTTTATATTATTTTAAAGGAAAAAAAATTTTTAAAATTCCAAGATGGAGAAAAGCTACATTCCCCTACTCCCAGAGACGTCCAGCAATTTCCCAATAAGTACACTTTAATGTGAAAAGTATGCTAATTTGCAGCATTGTGACCAATTTTGAGCACTTTGTTCAAATAGTGTATGATATAGTCTTTTATAAAGATATACTCTGGTTTTTTAATAATGAGTTATGATTACTTTAAGCTGCAAAAATAGGATATTTGATTTATTGATATTTATATTACAGGGATTTGGTGGAAATCGCTTGAATTCATTGTCTCTCGGTCAAGGGCAAGGTCCCATTGCAATGAAACTAATTGAAGATGGTAGAAAAGATGGAACTTGGGTACTTCTTCAAAACTGTCATCTTGCAAAATCTTGGATGCCTATTTTAGAGAGGGTAATTCAAAACATTTTGTCATTTATATTTTACTTTTTGTGCGAAAAGATTCAGTTATACCTCAGAAAAAAGTATTTATTTATATAGAAAAAAATTAAGTATGCATCAAAAATCTTTCTTGTACTCATAGATTAAAAGCTTTTTCAAAAATGGAAGAGTGGCAAACGACTCTTGTTGGAAAGTGACGATTAGTTATTCTCATATACTCTTAGAGATAGGATATATTTAGTTTTAAAACAGCTAAGCAGAACTTTAATATGTGTGATCCATTAATACTCCAATAATGAAAAGTCCAAATGAGCCCTATATTAGGATATTTAACCCTATATAAACTCGTCTGGCCTCCGCTTATATAAATCCTATGAATACTGACATCTTTTTGCCAGACATCTCTAATAATACGGACGACCACTGTATGTTCTGAAGTTTGTAGACTTTTAAATCTCGGATTTCCTTCAAATAATGGGCGATTCTACACTCTACAACTACGAAATGAAAGGGAGCCATCAAACGATTGTAACCGTATTAGTTTTCATTCGGGTCACATGATTGTGATGGTTATCCACATGTCTGTGGTGACTAACATCTCCATCTTCTTGGTGTTTCAAATAACTTCTGCCGCCATCTATCCGCTTATTTAATTTTCTTCCCATTTTAACTCATCGCCTTTTATCTATGCTGCCATCAAAACACAGAGCAAGAAACTTAACATCTGAATTCCACTTAATTACTTCTTGATTAATACTGACTGCATGAGAGAACTTCATCAAAATATCAGGACATTACTGCTTATCATCCAAATCAGATTTGGGCAGATCCACTCAGATAAAAGAACGCATCATGCTGAGATGAGGCTTTCCAAGCTGAGATCGAAGTGAGGACCTCGAGGAAAGTCAACAAGTGTTGCTGAAGAAGCAGTGGCAATCCACAATGCCAAGAGACTAGTCCCGACGAATGTCGTTGCAGTTAAGTACACATGCGTTCCGTATGGTAACGGAGGACCGTTATAGCATCTTCTGCCAGTTGTGTAATACAAATAATACGGGTTTAATGGATGGAATTAAAGTTCAAAGAATAAACAAAACATTAATTTTTCATTTTCAACATTAATAGCTATCAGAAAAAACAGTGACAGTTGCAGTATTAAAGGAAATTAGTAAGGAAAATGCAAAAACCGACAATAATAGTACATTTTGGTAGTTGCCTTTTTCCCAGCATAACAGCAGCAAGACACTTAAATGTCATACCCTTGGTGCGTGCTCCTGTCTGGGGTGAGAGGAGAGCCCTACGAAGGTTCCGCTAGTTCAGATATCTTCATAGGGCCCTAAACACTCACATTCGTGTTGGAGATCCATGTCCCTGGAAAGGGAAAATGCTGATAGTTACTCGGGGATCCTCTTATGACCTCCTCATGACTAACGGGATCCCTTTGGTCTGTCTTGCCGTTGGGGAGCCATTTCATCACGGAGCAGGGCAGAACTTTAGAGGGCTGCTCTACACACTGCCATGGCCTCTTCGGGTAGGCAGGAACTGCTGAAGTGGCCCTCCCAGGACCAATTGGCTGCTGGACTGTACCTGTTAATATCAACTGCGCAATATGGTGAGCACCTTGTCCATGTCTGGGCAGAGGTTAATCTTTTAGCTTCTGTTAGTTTCTGATAAATATACACGCACTTACATAAGGGCATACCTATTGGCTTAACGGTCAGATTCTCTAACCACTAAAACAGTAGGACTTTTCCGTACAGAAGAAATAATTTTTCTTCTAGTAAGACACCCATTCCTTTTGGAATTTTCACTTCATAATTGGCCACTGCAACTTGGACGACAACCCAAATACTGTATAAAATTCTGAAGCGGTTCACACGATTTTCCAGTGAGTTATGGCTGCTAGAAACAGATACAGACATCTCCTTTTTTTAATTATAGACTAGATGAATGACACCAGGTGATCCCAGGTCTCACTTGTAATCTGTATATCCTGACTTTCACTGCACCATAAGTTAGTTTTGTTATCTCTGCGTCCCTCCCCAACTATATCTG
The DNA here is from genome assembly GCA_038380435.1 of Ryuthela nishihirai. NCBI lineage: Eukaryota > Metazoa > Arthropoda > Arachnida > Araneae > Heptathelidae > Ryuthela > Ryuthela nishihirai. Next base: position 7,495,095 of record JAWZYU010000021.1, read on the forward strand.
TACTATTTAGTACAGATTTAACACGAAAAATTGCCCGGCGTTGCTCAAGTCATTTATGACTTCAACGCTCGCTCTCATAGGTCTCCAGGTCTTCGTTTCTACGGACTATCGAGATTTTTTATTTCCGGTTGGAAATATTTTGGTACCCTACTGTTCTTAAGGTACTTAACTGATCGGTCTTGAATTTCGTATGCTGGTTTCTCTTATGTGACCCTGTGTTTTTTTTCTGCTACCTTCAATGGGACACGTTAATATAATAAAGCCGTAGATGATGTGGGGGAGCTGGCAATGGCAGCATATTTAAATGTTTTTGTAACTCTTATGCTCACAGTTAGAAAGCAGTAAATGGTAACAATTGATTTGGTAGCGACTTCGGTTTCAAACCTTCTTGTTCATGTAGCAAGCCCCTTTTGGAATTTCATCTTGAAATTCGATGTTGCATCTCGAAACGACACAGAGGCAAATATATTTTATTATTATAGATTTATGAATGAAAATAACTGGAATTTGTAATCGAGACAAATACTAAACTAGACGGTATGCCGGGACGTGTGGTCACCTTATTTATAGACAAAAGCAAAGATTCAGCTGTTTCTATTTCAGTTTCTACCTCTATTACAACTATAGTATTTTTCGCAAAAATCAAACTACCACCATCATTCTTATATTGTCTACAGTTGTACAATTTATTTTAGCGATCTAAATTATGCGAGTATAAACAGACCTCATCATTTTTATTCAGTTTTCAATCACAATAATTGCATCTCATTAATAATTACTCTTATCAAAAATTTCTTCAATATGATGGAATTTATGTCAGTTATTACTTATACTAACATTTAACATACTTAACCCATTCTTGTTAGTAATCTGAAAATACCTTAATTTATCAAAATCAATGTCCTCGGATACAATATCATCAAAAAATATCATTCATATTGTCATTCACTGTAATAAAAAATGTTATCAAATGTTCATTTTTAATTTATCAAAGATTAACTGCCCCTCCCATCTTCACCCAAGGCATCATTTAGATCAGACTTATTTCTAATTCTCCAAAACTTTGTGTTTTTTGTAAAACTTATAAAAATCTCCCTTCTTTTACCCAAATAAATTTAAAATTATCAATTTTTCTAGACTTCTTTGCCTATTAAATTCTTTGCCTTTAAATCATTTTTTTTAATCCAGTACATTTGATCTAAATCTCATATCAGTGTAAGAGCATATGAAACTATAGTGATCACTTTTATTTGCTTGAAGCCAATTATCTCTAATATCCTGGTCCTGAAATTATAAGGCAGTCCAACCGATCAGTGCAGACACGAAAAACCTTTAGAAACTTTTCTGCTTGGGCACTATTTTAGAAGTTCCATTTATGATATAAACAGCTTCCTGTGTCTCCTAAAGCTATGAATTTTGTTCCGGAATCTTCAGTGTTGTTAACAGCAGTCTGGCTGATGATTCTAATAGCGAAATACCCTTATTGACAAGAGAAAAAAAACGAGTCCAAAATTTCTCATTCTAGTAACATTTTAAACGAAATTTGATCAAAAATATGTGTACGAAAACCAAATAATCTATTGCATCTGCCACCTGGCTGTCTAAACATACAGACAAATTGCCGTCACTAGTACCTAAACGAAAACGAGATTCATCACTGAAGACAACAACGATGCTATTTCAGTCCCCTGGACTTCTGCAGACGCACATGACGATGGAATAGAGTCAGAGGAAGACAAGCCAAGGAATGGCTTGCATGCAGGCCCTCGACTCGTAGTCATCGTCAGATTGTGCTGGCAAACCTGGGTGCAGGCAGGGATGGGGATATGGCCCTAATAATCTGCCCTACTGTCGCAGTTCTATCACGTATAGGTTGTCGCTGCATCGGACGGTCCACCCCCTCTAGCATTCTCCTACAGGCACTTGAACCTGGGTGCAGTGTTGCAGAACCTTCTATTTTCCATTTTCGCCAATAGCATTCATAGGTTCATGTATCACAATCCATAGATGTCACAGTTTTTTGATTGGACAGTTCAGCTTCCGCCATTCCAATAATGCAGTCCATTTCAAAGTCTGTGAGGTGCATGTAACGTCGTCTTTGTCATCCTAAAGTCATGGCTACTTCACAGGTTTGGCCCACACACTTAAGTTAGAAATCGTTCACACCACTTTTTGTAGCTCTCGGCAGTACTTATGTCACGGGGATAACTGCCAATCTCGTGGCAGTATCACAGGTAAATCAGTGACATAGGTATACGTTGTTGTCATATATGCAAATTTTCAGCTTTTTCCAGTTATTCTTTCCTGTTAGAGCAATTTCAATGGAGGACAGTGCAGTTTTTACAAGAACTGCGATTACCTTTTTTAAAAAAAATTAGGAATAATAATAGCTCTGGTAACACCTTTATCAAAAGAGATGTTAAAAATTTTCATTCAGGTATATGATGATAGAAACATTGCAATATCGAATCATTTCAGTAGTAATTTATCTAACCTTGGGAATTTATGTAATTTAAGTTTCGAGATAATCACTTCAGACTCTGATACAGGGCGAGTACTAAGCCAGTGATGCATCTACCATCATTACAAACAATAGAAATAGCACTAACCACATGGTTTAGAACATATCTGGATCTAAAACTATAAAGGGGAGGAGCCAAGAAATTCAGTTGAACTAGAAAAAAGCAAAGGTGAGAGGGGGATGAAAGAAGCAATAGACTGAGTTCCCATGCAGTATAACATTTCCCCCTCCGTTTAGAGGTCTTTAAAGATTTTTTTGGGAAAATGCGATACATACATTTAACAATTATTATCTTTTCCGATTCCGAAATAATCTACATTGCTTTATCATTCAAATAACCTTGTCTTCTCTGCTCCTTTTTTATGCAGAAGCGCACTGTTGATTTCAGGGAAAGCCTTGTAAATCGACTCATTCTTCCTCAACTTCAGTGGTCAGTAAACCACGATTGTCATAATGAGTAAGTAATTATCACTGAAAGTTGTGGCTATAACTTGGTCTTTCAAAACTTCAGTGTTAAAGGTAATTTTTTAAAAATAGCACAATTCTGAAGTTTAAATTGCAAGATACTTTTAAAAAGGTAATGGCCAAATCTAATTTCTGCTCCCCTATATTCTCTGACAGAACTAGCCCATTTGTTGTTAAATACTGTGTAATCCACCATATTCTTATGCAACGCATCTGGTGAAATGCATCTGTATTTATATTAACGGTGGTTGTAATAAGCGTTTGTGATTCTCAAGTCATTAAGCTTATTTAGCTATAGGTGACATTCGCCATTGCCACTGCAACTAGCAATACCAAACTGACCTGTTACCCTTCTCCAAAGGTCACAGTCAGTAACAATTGTAGCATTGAAGTCGTCTAGAACAATAGTAATATCCAGTTTTAACAGAATTTAAATTATCCTAAAGTTGTCTGCAAAACGTATCTTTCTCATCCTCATCGGAGTCCTTAGTGGGGCCAAAAACAGAAAACATTCAAGTCTTCAATGTTTGTTTTAAAATTTGCTGTGAGAAACCTTTAATTAATGCACTCATATCCTAGAAGAGCATAACTAGAGTGTCTGCAGAGAAGCAAATCTGTGCCTTGAAGATGCTTTTCATTTTTCCCTCCCTGAAAAGAGAAATGTTAGATTATTTTTAAGTATCTAACCTTTATCCGCCCATCTGGTCTCTTTCTAGCCGAGAATATCTAGTTTTATAACGGTGGAATTCTTCTGTGATGACATCAAGAGAATAATCTCTGTGATTTGATTTATTGATTTATTGAGAGAGGAAGTGCCGACAATATCAAACAGTCTCCTAATCGCAAACATGGGGTAAAGACCTGTTCCGTCAGTAGTAAAGGCTGAAGCCATTTGCACTGGTAGACTTTTACACTGGACTTTACTGGACTGAAGCCATTTACACTGGACTTCCTCCAATGTAGGTTTGACGATGTCCATAGAAGCAAGGGTTCAAGTACCTGCAATGGCCTCTGATCAGGATTATGCAGCAGCTGATATAAAGTATCCTGTGCATCTATTCACTCAGGGCTATCAACCCACAAACAAATAGAAAACGCAACGAAAGATTTTTCCATCAACAGAAGCTCACCCGTACAGCACTTTCAGGATCCATGATCAAGCTCAGAGCCATTATTCCATTCAGGTTGGTACATTCAGTGGTCTGTAAATGGTAGCTAGGTAGTCACTGGAAGGAGAACTATGCACCAATCCCCTGTGATGATGCATAGAATTGGCCAGGCCTAGCACCTAATGTCCGACCCCGCCTTCTCGTGGTGCAGACCGTTAGTACCTTTCAAAAGATATACTCTCTTGTGGAAGTGAACGAAAGTGGAGAGCTGCCAGATTAGTGTGGCCTACTGATCTGGACAATTATGGCTACTTTTCTTTTTTTTTCTACCCTGCTGAATAGTGGTCAACCACACAGGGTCCTGGTGCTGACCATGTAAACCCACTGGACTGGACAGATATATGGCTCTGAGCTTGATTATGGATCCTGATTTTGCTGCACTGGTGGGCTTCTGTGGAGGGAAAATCTTCCGCTGTGTTTTCTGTTTGTTTGTGGGTTGACAGCCCCAAGTGAATAGATTCACAGGATATGTTTATCAGCTGGTGGATAATCCTGAGCAGAAGTCATCGCAGGCACCTGAACTCTTTGCTTCTATTGGCATCGTCAAATTCTACATTGGAGGAAGTCTTCCAGAGTAGATGGCTTCAGCCTTTAGTGGTGGGGGAACGGGTCTTTGCCCCATGTCTGCGATTAGGGGGCTGTTTGATATTGTCGGCATTCCCTCTCTCAATAAACATAATTTCTTTAAACATCCCACTAACCATTTTCTCTCCATAGGTAGTTGGAATGTGAGGACTCTGCACAGAGCTTTTTCTTATGATCTCCTCACACAAGAATTCCACCATTATAATTTAGATATTCTCGGCTTGCAAGAGACAAGATGGACAGATAAAGGTCAGATTCTTAAAAATAATCTTAAATTTCTCTTTTCAGGGAGGGACGACAATAAGCATCACCAAGGCGTGGGTCTGCTTCTCAGCAGACACGCTAGTTGTTAATTACTGTGTTCTTCTAGGATATGAGTGCATTAATGAAAGGTTTCTTACAGCAAAATTTCAGACAAGCGTTAAAGACCTGAATGTTATCTGCTGTTATGCCCCCACTGAGGATGCCGATGAGGATGAGAAGGATAGGTTTTATGAACAACTTCAGGATATTTTGAATTCTGTCAAGAAAGGAGATATCACCCTTGTTCTTGGTGACTTCAATGCCAAAGTTGGTACTGACTCTGACCTTTGGGGAGGAGTAATAGGCCCTTTTGGTATTGGTAGCTGCAATGGCAATGGGCAGCGTCTCCTGCAGGTAAGTAAACTCAATGGATTTAGAATAACTAACACTTATTACAAACACCGCGACATACATAAGTACACATGGGTTTCACCCGATGGGTGGCATAAGAATATGATTGATTATATATTAATTAATAGCAAATGGGTTAGTTCTGTTAGGAATACCAGGTCATATAGGGGAGCTGAAATTGGATCTGGCCATTACCTTGTTAAAAGTGTCTAGCAACTTAAAAAGTGTTGTGCTAGGGTTACAAAAATTACTTTTAATACTGAAGCTCTGAAAGACCCAGTTATTGCCAAAGCGTACCATGATAGGTTACTTAGTCACTATGACAATTATGGTATGCTTACTACTGAAGTTGAGGAAGAATGGGATCATTGTAAACAGGCTTTTTTGTACACTAAGAGTACTCTTTTAGGAAAAAAGGAGCAGAGGAGATAGAATTATTTGAGTGATAAGGCACTTGAGCTTATTTCGGAAAGAAAGAACTGCAGGAATGTCCTTAATCAATACCCTTCTAGTCCTAATAGAAAGCATTACAGAGAACGTAATAAACATGTAAAAGATCAGTTAACTGCTGATAAGAATCTTTGGCTTGATGGTTTGGCTGACAAAGCCGAAGAAGCAGTTAGACAGCACAACAGCAGAGAACTGTACCAGATAGTTAATGTTTTGTGTGGTAGAAAACGGACAGGCATACAAGGATTGAAGGATAAACAAGGTAAATTTATAGAAGGGGAGGATTCTGTCATGGCTAGGTGGGCTGAGCATTTCAGTGATGTTCTAAACAATGTGGTTAGTTCTACTCCCATTGTTTGCAATGATGACAAATGCATTGCTGGCTTTAATGTTGGCCCTATAACACTTTCTGAAGTTATTTTGGCTATTTTTAAACTTAAACTTCATAAATCCCCAGGGGTAGATGAAATTACTATGGAAATACTTACAGCTGGGAATGTTTCGGTTACCACTTGGATGACTGAAACTCTGAATATCTTTTATGACAAAGGCATGGTTCCTAAGGATTTTACCAGAGCTATTTTTATCCCTATTTTCAAAAAAGGTGATCGCAGTTCGTGTGATAACTATAGGGGTATCAGCCTACTCTCTGTACCAGGTAAAGTTATTTCCAAGATTGTGCTTAATAGAATTGAGAATCTGGTTGAAAGTTAATTGCGTGATGAGCAATGTGGATTCAGAAGTGGTAGGGGATGTGTGGATCAGATATTTTCACTTAGGCAGATTCTTGAGAAATGTTTAGAGTTTCAGAAACCTTTGGTTGCTCGCTTTGTTGATTTCAAAAAAGCTTTCGACTCTGTTGATCGTCATAATTTGTGGTTGATTGTGAAATCATATGGTATACCAGACAAGTTAGTTAACATAACGAAAGCTCTCTATAATAACAGTGAGTCGTTTGTGAGAGTTGGTAAGGCTTGTAACAATGGGTTTAGCATTACGTCTAGTGTTCGACAAGGGTGGATTTTTTCTCATTTTCTCTTTAATTTGGTTATTGATTATATTATGCGAAATTCACTTCAAGGGAAAGATTTTGGCCTTAAATGGTATGGAGATACCAAAATTTCTGATTTAGATTATGCTGTTGATTTAGCCCTTTTGGCAAATGATGTTGATGAGATGAACTCTTTCATTCGAGCTGTTGATGAGACTGGTAGTAAAGTAGGTTTGGTTATAAACAGAGAGAAAACTAAAGTGATGAAAATTGGTCAGGCAGTTTGTGATTCAGTTAATCTAAATGGTTGCAGTCTTGAGCAGGTGTCACGTTTAATTATCTTGGGAGCTATGTAACAGATAATGGTGATGTGCGGCATGAGATTAACAGACGAATAGAGATTGCTGCCAGGACTTTTAAGAATCTATGGAGATTGTTGGGAAATAGGAGTATACACCTAAAGACTAAAATTAGACTGTATAATCGTTTGGTTCTTTCTAGTGTTAGTTATGGTAATGAAACGTGGACACTTTGTAAGCAAGGTAACAGGAAACTAGATGCTTTTGATTCCAGATGCTTACGCAGTATCTTGGGCATTAGGTGGTTCAACTTTGTGACTAATGATGAGGTTAGGCAAAGGAGTTTGCAACCTCCTTTAAGCAGCATATTTTGCAGAGAGAGACCCCTTTGGTTTGGCCATGTTGCCCGTATGGATAATTATAGATTGGCGAATAGGGTTATGAACAGTGTGCCTAAAGGCCTCAAAAAGAGGGGGAGACCTAGCATGCGGTGGGCAGACAATGTCAAACAGGACCTTGTTAGAATTGGTGTGCAGTGGCCAGATACAGTAGATATAGTTCAGGACAGACTTGCTTGGAGAACTAAATTGCACGGTCTGGTTGGACCTCCGTAGCCCATGGCTGCTTGTGGATGATGATGATGATGATCTTAAAAGTGAGACCACGGCAGCTACGGGTACAGTTCAGCTACTATAAAATAGGTTTAAAATCTAAGTTGAAAATGTATCTTTAGGTTTAGCAACATTTGACTACATAGTAGATAGCAACATATAAGTTAAATGTTACAATTTTATACAATTATTACTCTTTTTGAATAATTTGCTAAATGTGTATATGCTTATTTACACTCCTTGAAATTGAAATTACCCAGCTAGAAGCAGTGAATAGATTCTCCTAAAACATAGAACATGCATATATTGTGATAATAACAGTCTATAATTAAATCGCTTGATCTGAATATGATATAAACAGAGACAGAATGGGAACTCAGATGTCACTGGGTTTTAAACATCGGACTCCAGATGTTTTCAGTTAAATTGGGCTCTTTGTCGTAGATTGACTCGTCATTGCTATTTGCCCCAACCTCGATGAAGTAGACGATGAACTCTATTGCCCGATGTTCCATCTTACTATGATCTGATAGTTGATGCGCCTGTGGCCGTTGAATTTGCGCCTTTGATTCACATTAATCAGGTAATACAGGCGACGTCAAACGATTACAATTAATTAATAATGTTACATTGTATGGAATGGGTAAAATTGCACATTTTGCAAGCATATTTCCAACGGAATAAGTGAAAGTGATTGTATCAGTAGACTGTGAAGCTCGATGGTTAGCTTGTTGTATTGCTGTTCATGTTAGGTTACAGATGTGATCAGTGAACGATTGAAAGTACTAAAACATTTGATGCAGGAAGGTATTCACACTTGTAAGGCAGTGTATGGACCACCCCGAATAGCAATTCAGCTGGAGTGCCTCTTCCGGACAAGGTTCAGATAAATTCTTTCACATCGCTCTCTGCTGTAATGAGATCTGTATTGGTTGGTTTGAGGCGCAATTTAACAAGGAAGCCTTTAGCCAATCGATTCAGCGAAGTAGGGATGTACTCATGTCATTCATTGCACAGCAATTATTAGAATAGCACCAAGCGAAAGCTGATTTCAGAAATGACTACTTCGGGTTTCGTTTTAATACCTTCAGATCTGGTGTACAATGTACATTATAAAAAAGTAAAAAAATAATAAATAAATACCCCCTTAAGAAGCTGCTTGCCACAGAGGTCTGACAGGAGCCCGTCAGTTTATATGCCATAGTAGAAGGTCTGAGAGGATGGCAGGACCTCAGCAGAAAAAACACACACATCCATGCCTTACCCGGGGCTCGAACCCAGGTCCCTTAGATCAGTAGCCAAGCGCGCTAACCACTCGGCCACGGAACGGTTTAATTAATGTACATACTTTTAATAATACATAAGGTACATAATTTTTAATTAATGTACATTACTTTTTAGAAATTTTTTAAACACAAGATGGGGTGCAGTGGTTTAACAATATTTTCAAAATGCAGACCAGTATTTAGTATGTAAAAATGGACTGGTAGTAGGTGTCGTCAATGGATGCAATAGAAACTACATGCAATAAACATTAAGTAATTTTTTACATTTTATAGATTTATTACATTTCACAGGTATCATTCAATTGTTGGGCATGTCATACTAAAGTGCATATAAATCATAATTCTTTTATTTTATGTTCTTTTTTAATGCTTTCTGAGGTTTCAGAATTTTGCAACTCTGGGAACGGTTTTTGCATTATAATGTACACTCTGTATTTTAATGAATTGATGTTAAAAATGATTTTTGTATATTCTTGTTTCCGTTGGTCATAAATAAAGCACATTTAAAAAATATAAACTTTTTTCCTTTTATAAACAAAACTTTAGTGTTAAGGGTTAAAAGACAATGTCGTTTATGTTTACTGATAAATAATCATTAATACCATGCTCAAGCTACCAATGCCCCAAATTTGTCTCTCTTTTGAAATCTTTGGATCTAGGCTCTTTCTGCACCCCTTTCAACTAGTTGCCCACACCATTGCCCCTGTGTGGGACTAATTCCAAGAAGCATGGCATACTGTTCAACAGGATATCCAACACCTGTGCAACGATATGCCTCGATGGTAGCTTGATGTATATCCAACCATGTGTCATACCAACTATTGATATCAAACACCTGTAGGTGCATTTCCGTATGTACAAACATGAATCTGGTTAAGTGGACTCAGGTCTTGCTCGATCATTGCTTTTATACTGATTATGGGATGAATCCACTTACTTGCTTCCAGTGATTTCAATGAGTTTTTTTCTAGGTAGGAGGCAATTTCAATGAGTATATTTTTGTTGATAAATAAAAAAGTAGCGTAATGATAGAAATTTGTGTATTTTAAAAATACATTCCCATTGTCTGCTTTTGATTCCATTTATTTTGTTTTATTTCTTTCCAAAGGTTTGTGAAGAACTCACCGGTGAAAATACTCACCAAGATTTTAGATTATGGCTGACGTCCTATCCAGCAGATCACTTTCCTGTTTCTGTACTGCAAAATGGAGTGAAAATGACCAATGAGCCGCCAAAAGGTTTAAAAGCCAACATTGTGCGTTCGTACCTGAGTGACCCAATATGTGATCCAGAATTTTTTGAAAGTTGCGATCAACCAGTAAGATTTTATTTTTATATAAGTTAGGGCAGGCATGGCCAACATACGGCCCGCGTAATGAATTTATGTGGCCCGCGAACAATTTTTCAATATTAACATTTAACTTCTAGTAATTAATCGAATGAATTCTCGATACTTCTGTATTTTTTAAAAAAAGATTCCGTTATAAAGAATTAAAACTTTTATACTCATCTGCACTCGATGTTCAAGCGACGTTGCCAGCAGGCGAGTAAAATATTTTTGCATAGTGCAAAAATATTTTAAAAATCGATCATGTTACAAATGTAGTTGTGAAATTAGTGAATTTCCTACAATCAAAAGGATTAAATCACAGGCAATTTATTGATCTCCTTGAAGAACTAAATACCAGTCATTTAGATGTACTATATCACAATAAAATCCGTTGGTTAAGTTTGGGAAAAGTTTTAAGACGTGTGTGGGACCTTCAAGAGGAAATAAAAATATTTTTAATGCTTAAAGAAAATGAGGATTTTCCTGAATTATTAGATCCAAATTGGATTTGTGATTTAGCATTTTCTTTGGATATTCTCACACATTTGAACGAATTTAACACATGTATACAAGGAAAAAATTTATTTGCTCATGATTTAATACAATTAAGAGCTTTTAAAATGAAGCTTAGCCTTTTTTCTACAATTCTGGCTGAATGTAAATTTGATCATTTTCCAACGTTACAGACCATATCTTTAAATATTTTAAAAGAAAAGGTTAAAACATTTAATAAAAACATCCTTGCACTAATGACAGATTTCGAGCAGAGATTCGATTGCTTCAAAAAAATTGATAAAATTTTATCTATTATCCGAAATCCATTTTCTGTACAAGTTGATGACGTTACTGTTGATATATAATTAGAAATAATTAATTTACAATGTGATGAATTATTACATGAGAAATATCGAGAAGAGCAAGAAAATTTGTGTAATTTTTATAAGCAATTGAATAATGAAAAATATGGAAATTTAAAAAACTTGCCAAGACGTATTTAGTAATCTTTAGCTCAACTTATATTTGTGAACAAACCTTTTCTTTAATGAATCTAAATAAAAGTACAACAAGATCAAGATTGAATGATTTACATTTGGAGGCTGTGTTAAGAATAGCTACTACAAGTATAGAACCAGATATTAAAAAAATAATAAGCGATGCAAACCGCCTCAACACGTCGCATTAGTTATTATGTTAATTTGTTGTATTGATTTACTTACAATTATTCATAAACAAATTTCATAATAAAATTTTGTTTACTTAAAGAAATAAGTGTTTTGCTTAACATTTTTCAATTTTAATATTTCGTCCGGCCCGTAAAAATATTTTTTTTTCCAATCCGGCCCGTGAAAATATTTTTTTTTCCAATCCGGCCCGGGGGCAAAAACAGTTGACCATGCCTGAGTTAGGGGCTTGAGCAACAAAACACACACACACATGTGATTAGTGTCAATTAAATAATTATCTGGCATAAGTGAAGGTCTCATGATTTCCAGAAATGTTTCGTTTTGTGTCATTTCCTACAGACGAAATAGTCACCTTTAATTGAGTTCCAGCTTTAGAAGTAAATTTGTGTACATTGTTCTTATTCTGTTGTTACCATTATTCGTCACAGCTACCGTCTTCATTTAAATGCTTTCAAACGCGGAGAATCCTCTAGACCAGGGCTTCTTAAACTTTTTCCACTCGCGACCCCTTTTCACCCGTGAAATTTTTACGCCACCCGGGTATATTTATATATGAAATGGATATACAAATCAAACATTTACTGATAATAAATCACAAAGAAATTTATTTTAAAACAATTCTTTGGTATACAAATAATTTTACCATTTATTAAAGACGAAAGCAAATTGGCATACTAATCAGATGGATGTGCTTCGTTATTTTTACATAAAGAATTAAATCTTGGCTGAATATTTGGCACTGCAGGACGTAGAGCATCTTCAACGTTTTTCAAAGTTGATCGATATTTTGATTTTATAATCGTCAATGCTGAGAACGCCGCTTAGCATAAATACGTAGTACAAAATGGGATAAGTATGTTTAGGGCTATTTCAGAAATTGTTGGAAATTCTGTCCTAATCCCAAGCAAATTTCATTTAACGTTTTTTTAGGAAACTCAAGTTTTAAACGTGTGTCACTTGATAACTCGGCAAATTCTTCTTGAACATTTAATGACAGATGACTGGCATTTTTGATTTCAATTGAGTATGGTTTATGAACCCAACTTAGTTTTTTAGAATCAAAATTTGAAGGGAAGTATTTCTGAAATTGTGTCTCCAGGCACTTCAGATGATCAAAACACTGTTTTTCTTTATTTGAAGATTTTACAAGTCGTTCAAAATATTCCCTTGATTTATTGCAGTATGCTGCATGCTTGATATTAAGATGTCGTTTTAGTTTGGCTGATTTCATGCTCTTCTCAACCAAAACTTCATTGCAAATTAAGCAAAGGAGTTTTCCCGCACCATCATGATTATTAGAAGTAAATCCATATTATAAAAATGATTCGAGATATTTTCTTTTTCTTGTCAATTTAGGCGTACTACAACCTGGTAGCGAAGACTCTGCCGCATTGTCATCAGTATTTTTATCTCTTCTGCCTAAAGTTAGCCATTTATCCATAATCCAATACAATCCAAAGACATACTATTTTGATACTTACATGCTGAGGAATGGCGGTAGAAAAATATTAAGTCTTTATTTTCCGTAATTAAACTATTGTGGTTTTATATAAGAGCAGAAAACTTTATATGTACAGACAAAACAATGCTAATCATAAAGTACAATAGTCTCGAATCCGAGTCGAAGTGTTTCTGGCAGCGTCGTTGACTTTTGCGTGGCATGACTGCATGCGCAGTTCAATGTGTGCATGTTGTGTGTTAAGAACAAGGCTGCAGTGAGTCGCGCTGCCAGAAACACCTCGAATTCATTACGCGTTTCATTTTAAATTAATTTTTGGTCGTTGCGCGTTCATAAGCCTGTTGCCAAATATATACTGTTGCCAAATTTTTCGCAACCCCAACATTCATGGAGGGTTCATGGATCCTCCATGTTCATCCATCCTTTCATTTAGTTATAATACGCTGTTGAAGCTGAGATAATAAAAACAGATTAATATTTTCTTTTCTCGTTTTCAAAAGAAACGAGCTAATGTTGTTTGTCTGTCCTCAGACCGTCCGTCTGTAGATTCAAATTTTTTGTTATTACAGGTAAATTAATTTTCTTTTTTGGATTAGATAGGTATTGATGAAATATTACGATTCGCAATTTCGGAATCAGAAGTTTAAATTGCGCCTTCTAACGGTGGAAAAAGCTTGCAAAACGTTTGTTCTTTATAATTGTTATATAATAAAATAAGTAGAAAAATTCCAAATGTGGTGGTGGAATGTGAAGGACATGAGGTTTGCTTACTTCTTACCCCCCCCCCCCCACTCCGGTCTTTTTTCCTTTCCCGCTCTGTTTCCGGCGACCCTATTTCTTATTGTTCCCTTTTAATGCAACCTAGATTCCATGGTTCAAAATGAATCGAAAATAAATGTCAGCGTACCTCATTAAAAATTGCCTATTTTCAGTAATCAATGGAAAAAGCATGGTGATGTTATATAATGCATGACCACATTTAGGATTATTCTGAAATAAAGCTGTTATTGCTGTTCATAATATAAATATGGTGACGTATAACACAAACTATTTAATGGTGAACTGCAAAACCTTTTTTTAACACCATATAAAACAAAAGTAAAAAAAATTAAATAATCACGCAGTCAAGGAACTATAAATACTTTCGAAAACCATATTAATCCTAAAGTCCTCTGGTTTCCTTATCAACATAAGAAATAGTAATATAGTAAAGCACATTAACAAAATTTAACTCCACAAAATAAATTCAAAAAATAAATTCCACTCCACAACGTGTTTTTAATTCATTCGTTTAGCATATTTGCAATGCAATGAATATTTAAAAGATTTAAGAATATTTAAAAAATATTAAAAAAGTTGCGATTTTATGAGGAAATAAAAAAAGTTGTTTTCCACAAAAAATTGTGAAATTTTCATTTGCCCAGGGCGGATGAAAGGGCACGTTTTTTTGATATATATTTCACTTCTAATGGTCCAAACTAGATATGCAACAGCGTTTTAGCCCCCTCTCTTTATCGGGAACTAAAGATATGCGCGTGCAAAACTAGATCCTTTCTTCTATTGAAAGCAAAAAGTATATGGAAATTAGTCGAAAATCGGTTAAAATAGTAAAAGATATTTATAGTTATATAAAGATATTGTGGTTCATTTATAAACAATTCATATTTACAAAGAATATTACCCACTGCTTTAAAAATTGCATTGGTAGTTTCTATTTATAAAGGTGGAACTCATACAATACAATTAGAGAATTATCGAGCCATTTCATTATTATCAGCATTTTTGAAAATTTATGAGCAAGTAATAAAACAAAAAATTTTATATTTAAATAAAATCGATTTCTTATCAAAGGATCAATTTGCAACTTATCAGGAAAACTTCACAGATATATCAAAATTTAAATGAAAATTGGCGACAGTAACTCTTCTAATGGATATTAAAAAAAAGTATTTGGTACTGTCTCACAGGACATACACAGAGAGGGGGAGGGTCTAGGGGGTCCTCCTCCCTAAAATCCTCTCGTCTTATACTAAATCTCAAACTTGTCTACCTGTTTTGAAATCCAAAACAGTTGTCTTTGTATAATTTTATTTCAGCCCCATATTTTTTATGTCCAACATAGCTTTAAAAAACCTGTAAGATCTAATTCCATATAGAATATCATTTTAACATTTCTTGTTTCGAAGAAAGTTTTAGTAATTGGGAAACTCTGACTCAAGTCTTATTTCAGACACCCCCCGGAGCTAAATTCTCGGACCACACTAAGCAAAATTCAAATTCTCGAACTTAATTCCCGAAATTAATTCCAGGATACGTGCTTGCTGTCTCACATTTTATACTTCAGCAGATATTAGAAAGAATTAGCTTTATATCGACTATGAAAGATTGGATTAAAAGCTATTTAACGAAAAAGAAAACAGAGGATTAAAATTGGTAACTTTAGTAGTGATTAAACCATCTTAACTTATGTTATTCCACATGGATCAATTTTTGAACAAATTATATTTTTGATTTACCTAAATGATTAACGGAATGTGGTCACAAATGGCAAAATTGTCTCCTTTATAGATCATACGGCTTTAGTATATTCTGGCACTCCCTTACCGATTGCATAAAGGAAGATTTCATACATTACATCATAGTTTCTAGAAAATACTGTCAAATATTTTGAAAATATGTATGAATAAAACAAAAATAAATATATTATTTTAAGATAAACGAATATATCTTGATGTAAATTTAATTTGGTGTGTTGAAATTGTCCTCCTCTGCATTGGGTTGAAAAATATAGTCATCTAGGAATCACACTTGACCAAACATTGGCTATGTCCACACTTGTGCGTTTCACGTGACGCATGCGCAAAGGCATGGCTCAAATTAGTTGAACGGCGCCGTTTTTAGTGACACACGCAGTAGCGCACATGTTTCCACCAGCAGTGGATTTTTGTTCAACATTCCGTGCAACTTCATAGTTTGTCTGGAAGGTTTCGTTCTGCTTTTGTAATTATTGAGCTTGTTTTTTGTTCACCATGTCGTCAGAACAAACATTGGCCTTTATAAATTATTCGTCATAAAATTATTATTAATGAAATAATAATATTATTACAAATAATAAAAATAAAACCTTCATTTTTAATATTTTCACTAAATGTTTCAATATATATTCTACCTATGTCATTTAACTGTACAAGTACTTGTTTTGACGTGATATGGAACCTTCAGCTGACATAAAGTAATTCATGTTCATTCATTCTTATACCCGTTAACATAGAGTTACGTCCATTGCAACTTCACTTCACTGGTGGAAAATTGAAAACTCTTTGACGCACAGATGTAGACAGTTGAAGGCATGCGTCCAACGCATTCCATCTAAGGCATGCGGTAGATTACTCGATGTTGAAAAGCGGAATTGAAAGTTGAAAGTAAAGTTGAAGATGAAAGCGCCCAAGTGTGGACATAGTCAATGACATGGCGGGAACATATTTCTGTAGTTTGTAATAAAGTCAAAGCCGTAACCTCAAAAATTAAAATCAGTTCCTAAGATAATTTGTGGATCTAACATTATTGAAATTAATCTACACTACCTGGATAAAGTCGTATTTAACTTATGACATTATACGACCATTATATTAAGTCACTAGTGGTACAAAATCATGTAATACGATATACAGGGTGGTTATAATTAAACTGACATTATTCAGAACGATGTAGAGATGGATATATTCGACGGATGACAGCGAAAAGTGATGGATACTTTAATAATAACATAGGGTAGAGAATTTGCGAATAAAAGAAATTAATTAGTGCATCAGGCGGCGTGGATGCGCTAAAATAAAGAAAATCCCAAGTTGAACAAGCATAACCTTTATTTTACAAATCAAAATTCTCAATATGTGAACCATTGGTATGCAAAATGTGCTGCAAACTTAATACGGCATGGTCCACAATTGTTTGAAACATGTCTCGGGGAATGGCTGCAACATGTGTTATTCTTGATTTCAGTTCAGCAAGCGATTTAACATTGCCTTGGTAAACTCGGCTTTTCAAATAACCCCATAACCAAAAATCGCATGTGTCTAGGTCGGGGGAACCTGGTGGCCAAGCATTGGAAAACGTTCGAGAAATTATTCTGTCCTCATCAAATGTGGTGCGCATTAATTACCTGCCGTACGAGCAATATGGGGTGGCGCCTTATTCTGCATGAAGGTTAGAGAATCTAAGCAAATGTTTCCCAAAGTGGGCGATACCGTCCCCTGGGTGGCGTTGGAACGATCCAGGGTGTCGGTAGTAGCGTCGGGTGCAATTAGGGGGGGAACGGTGGAAGCATAAAGAAAGAAGGGAAGATAAGAAAATTTTGAAAAACCGTTCGTACCTGTTTAATCTGTTGTGTAACATAGAGTTAAAGTCGTAGTGATTGCATTATTTTCCAAATAAACACATAAAATTATTATTCGTTATCTTAATTTTCTGTGTGTAATGTGAATGTTACTGTGGTTGATTTTAATGAATAATTTTATAATTTCAAGCTTCAAGGTATTTACAACAACATCTTCTTTACTATGTTGTAGGACGTAGGTAGAAATATATATACATGAAAGAACGCAAATTTGTAACTGCATCTTTCTGTTTGTTCGCTTAAAAATGGTAGATTTCCAGGGTGGCGCTGAGTAATTTTTTTTGAAAAAGGGACGGTAGGACAAATAATTTTAGGAACCTCTGGTCTAAGCAATCTATTTCTTGCAAAACCGGAATAATCTTGCGGCAGAGAAGATCTGTGTAATATGGTCCATTCACCTATTGACGTCGTGATCTCCTCAACGAAAAATGGTCCGATTATAAAGTTTGTGGTAAACCCGCACCATACAGTTACATAGTCGGAGTGTAGGGGCACATCATGCACGGCATGTGGATGTGTAGGTGCCCATATTCGGCAGCTGTGCCGAATATGGGCACCTACACATCCACATGCCGTGCATGCCGTCACTGCTCCATATAGGGAAAAATGTGGCTCATCGGTCCATAAGACTTTCGAAGGCCACATGTCGTTGAGCTACAATATCGCCAGAAATCGCAAAACGAAGTCGGTGCGCTGTTCAGAGTTTTGTGGTTGCAGCTGCTGCACCCTATAAGTTTTATAAGGATGCTATTTCAGGATGGACCGTATAATTTTACGGACAGTTGACCATGTAAGTTGCAGTTTCTGGGACACCTGTCTCGCACTAACTACTGGTAGCTCCGATTGCGACTGGATTTCTGCAACGGTAAGTGCGACGTTTTCCACATTGTTTTCTGCAACAGGCCGCCGGCTTCTACCCAGAGCAACACCCAACTCGCCTGTTTCTTCGAATTTCTGTATTATATTCTTCAGTCCATTTAGCGACAAAGGTCATTTAATAGCGACAAAGGTCAAATTATATCTTTCAGATGACGATATTCGCGTAACGCAGCGGCGGCATTACTGCCAGTTTGGTAAAAGAGTTTCATTATCAAGGCTCTGTCCTTCTTGCAGATACCCATGCCTTCTTGCGATTACAGATCAAAGATCATCAATGACTAACACAGTACAGGGAGGGAACACATCATATTTTATAGCGTGCCTCATGCGATTCTCACGTGTAACTGGCTGCAATGTCACGAGGAATTAGCATGTTCTACCACGTTTTTAGCGCACCCAAGCCATCTTAGTTATATATAGTTATATATATATATAGTTAGTGTTAGTTGTGGAACTAACACTAACTAATATTTTTATTCTCAAATTCTCTACCCCATGTTCGTATTAAGGTATTCACCACTTTTCGCTATGATCCGTCGAATAGGTCCTTCTCTACATCGCTCTGAGTACTGTCAGTTTAATTATAACCACCGTGTATATTAAAAACAACTAGAAGAGTAATATAAAAATAATAAATAAATACCCCGTCAAGGAGCTGCTTGCCACAGAGGTCTGACAGGAGCCTGTCAGTTTATATGCCATAGTAGGAGATCTGAGAGGATGGCAGGACCTCAGCAGAAAAGCGACACACACAAGTTCAAAATATTTTAAATATCTTGTTTTCTTCCAGTTGCGTAAATTGTATAGGTTGAAAACAGGGAAATATATCGGACAACTTTGGAATCTATAAAATAAAACCCATTCCAGTGCATACTAGGTTGTCGAGGGAAATTGGCATTAACAGAGATGAAAATTAAGGAAAATACAGTTAAAAGACATTAATATATATATACTTAGAATATGGAATATTTAATTCCATTCCAAATCACGTAAAAATTCCGTATGGAAAAAATTGATTATGTAAAGGAAATTATAAATAGGTTGTTTAATGTCTTCTGTGAGAAAAAAAAATTCAGTTTGTTTTGTAAAAATTGTTCTTTGGGATTGTTATTATGCATATTGCTAAACTAATCATCTACTGATAATATGCACTTTGGTTTCTTGTAGTAAAAATTTCATTTATTTTATTAGTAGGATGACAATGTTAATAAATTTGAATACAGACACTGTAAATGCAATTTGATTTGATTAATTAACTCACAAACGAATAATACTCGAGTGAAATTATATGATAATGATATTACGATCGGCAGTACTAATTTTCAAATAAGCTATTGTACCTATATTAAGTGGAATTTTACAGCGCTTGTATGGTAAGATTCATATTCAAAGCATGAATCTGACCTCCTAATTAACATCTAAAATCATTAGAAACAATTGAAAATAAATTGCCTGTCCTGAAGTATAGATGGCGCAAGGTCCGCCACATCTCAGTGAAAGATTTAAAGGTCATATCCTGGAATTATTTGTCATCTGATTCGTGATTTAATTGGTTAGTGCGCTCTGGCAGGTATCTAGCGAGTTGCGGATTCGAGTCCCGCCATATCAGCGATAACATTTTTCAAACGAATTACAAGAACATATTTTGAGAAATTCAAAGGCAAAATGCGTGACCTCGAAAGTAATGTCCCAAACTTAAGCATGTTGTATTACATAAGCAAGTTAGCATTCTAATGAATCTAACTTGAGCAATAAAGATAATATATTTTTTAATATGCAATATGTGCCAAAACAATTTTTTTAACTTGAATCCTTAAAAAACGAAAAGCAATTAACTTAGAGATTATAATTGCACATGAATACTTCTTCTGTGAGGCACACATACACACATAAATTTTTTAAAATCAGAAGATTCGTATTGAAAATACTCTTCGATGGTTTGACATAAAAATGTAAAGTTAGTGTTTTATTTTCTTTTTAATGCAAAATTTTGTGTCTAATACATTTTTTTTCTGTTCTAGGAAGCTTTTAAAAAGTTATTATATGGATTAAGTTTTTTTCATGCCTTGGTGCAAGAAAGGAGGAAATTCGGAGCATTAGGATGGAATATACCGTATGAATTCAATGAAACAGATTTAAGGATAAGCGTTCAACAGCTTGCTATGTTTCTATCTCAGTATCCGGTATGTATTTGAGTGTAAACGTTAAGCAGATTGTTTTAATTCTAATACGATATCCAGCATGTATTTGGTGTGATAAACCTAATAGGAAGAAAAAATAGATTGTGATAGATGAAATACTTACCTACCCGCATGCAGAGCGCAAATACGTGCTTACTTACGTACGCACCTACATCCCTACTTACCTACATATATACATACACACAAACACATAATCCTCAAGCAATATACACAGCAACACATAATCTTCAAGCCAATAGGCTACAGAGGGCCAACCAGACTGTTCAGTTTAGTTCTTCTTAAACGTCCATCCTGAGCTGCAGTTCTTGGACTTTGCCACTGCAGACCAATTCTAACATGGTCCTGTTTGACATTGTCCACTCATCGCATTTTAGGTCTACTTCTTTTTCTGAGGCTTTTATAGGTAGACTATTAATATTAATGTAAAGTTCACTATAGTCTCATTGTGTTGAAAACCTGCTATGGGATACTCCTACTTACGTTGTTGCCACCACACTTAGGAATCTTCTTCCCTGTCTCTGGCACAGATGACTTGTGATGTTGCTGCCCCTAGACCATCTTCTCCGCAAGTTGTTTTGTTGGTTTCTGGCACAGATACGCGTCAGGTCGATTTCAACACGACGGGAGGATAGTGAACTTTATATTAGTATTTGGAGAATCCCGTGATATAAGTTTAATATTACTCTTTAGGTAGACTGTTGGTTCATAACGCTAGTCAATAAGCTGTAGTTCTGTATGCGTAGTATAGTTAAGCCAACTCATGTTCCACCTATGTAGGATGTTATTCAATGGTGATTGATTACTCCTTCGTCTATCTTCATAATTACTTGCATAGTGTAACCACCTAATATGCACGATGCTGCTCAAGCATCTAGAATCAAAGGCATCAAGTTTCCTGTTATCTTCCTTACCAAGGGTCCAACTTTCACTACTGTAACAAACTTTAGAAAGAACCAAACTATTCTACATCCTAATTTTAGTCTTCCGATGTATATGCTTATTTTTACAAATCCTCCACAGCTTCCTAAAGGTCTCAGCAACAATGCCTACTTTCTTGTTTGTCGCATGTGCACATTACCAGAATCTCTAAGATCTCCTGAGATCATTAAAATGGGAATTCGTTCAAGAGCACAACCATTCAAAAATACTGAAACATCCACCACCATATCAATTTTCATCACTTTAGTTTTCTCGCTGTTCATGACTAAACCTCTCCTCTTGCTGCCAGTATCATTAACAGTTTTAATAAGGGTTCATCTCGTCAACATCATTGGTCAAAATGGCCAAATCGTCAGCATAATCTAAGTCAGATCTAGTTAGTCTATTAGTTCATAACGCTATTCAATAATCTCTAGTTCTATGTGCATAAAAGCATCTGAAGTTCTGCATGCGTAAAAGACCTCAGTCTTTCCCTATAAATGAATTTCTCATGATATAATCATTAATCAAGCTTAACTTAAAAGGTAATAAGCTGCAGTCTTGTCGAACTCCAGTACTAATGATATACTTTACTCACCACACACGGCTCAGTGAATTTTAGAGAGCTATCATTTAGCTAATGAGAACTGCCATATGATGATTCATTCAGCTAATCATTTACACCAGTGCTTCTCAAATTTCTTATCGCGGACCATCAATTTTTTCTCGTGTGCCAATGTCGTTTACACTCATTGAAATATTCTCACATAGCAATCCTAAATAACTTTCAATATCACGACATTGCAACAGAAATGATCGAATTTTATTCTTGAATTTCACCCGATCATTTACATTCTCATATCCAATGGTAGGGCATCATAAAACTCTGGTCCATGAAATAAAGTATGTTTATGCGAAATTCCCTTCTTGCTTAAATGTACTAAAAGTTTGTATTCATTACTCAAATTTTTATATTAATAAAAATTAAATAGCGATACACGTATAATGTTCTCCATGATTATATCCTTATCACCCAGTAAGTTATTCTTTTTTATTGCAAAAAGCATTATATTAAGGAATGTATTTTGCAAACTAATAAAGGAATTCATAGCTATTAAGTAAGTTGATAATCCATATTGAATCGCAGACTGCAACCAGGTATAGTAAACAGAAAATAAAAATAAATTCCAAAAATAAATTTTCTTAAATAATATATTTGGCAAAAGTAGAATTTTTTAAAACATGATTACGTGATTTCTCCATTTCAAATTTAAAACCATATAGACTCCATGATATTTGATGCTGTTAACCTGATAAATTTCTGTATATATATATAATCATTATTCCTAACACACAATTCATCATGAATATATTAGAATCTAGCATAGTACTTTAATCTAGTTTCTTCAATTTCCTTTACTGTCTGTCTCCTAAGAGAGGGGTTATACTACTTAGGATAAATAATTACATAAGGATATCTTTAGCTTTTCTAGGTCTGTAAATGGTAACTAGGCATACACTGGAGGGAGAGCTGTGTACCAATCCCCGGTAATGATGCACAGAACCGGTTAGGCCCAGCTCCTAATGTCCGACCCCGCCTTCTGATGGTGTAGGCCGTTCGTACATTTCAAAAGCGATACTCTCTTGTGGAAGAGAATAGAAGTGGAAGGCTGCCAGATCCATTTGGCCTACTGATCCGGTCATCTGTGGCTATGTTTGCCTTTTTTTCTGCCCTGCTGGGGAGTGGTCAATTTCACAGGGTCCTGGTGCTACTATTTATACCCACTAGACTTGAGTGGTTTAAGGCTTTGAGCTTGATTATGGATCCTGTTCTGCACTGGTGGACCTCTGATGAGGGAAAATCTGACCTGGGTTTTCTGTTTGCCAGTGGGTTGTCAGCCCTAGGTGAACAGAGGCACAGGATACCTTATATAATCTGGTGGATAATCCTGATCAAAGGCCATAGCAGATACCTGAACTCTAGCTAGTTGGGCATCGTCAATCCTACACTGAAGTAATGTATCTCAGGCAGGTCAGTTTCTGTTTAGATTCTGGTTCTTGAAAAGGTGAAGCCTGAAGATCCTACCAGCATGTTAAAGGCAAGATATTTAAAATGATTTTAAATTTCTCTTTTTAGGGAAGGTGGATGGAAATCATAGCCAAGATTTGCCTCACAGCAAACACTCCAGTGATGCTCTTATAGGATGTGACTGAATTAATGAAAGATTTCTTACAGCTAAATTTAAAACTAAGATTAAAGACTTGAATGTTATCTGTTGTTATGTCCCCACAGAGGAATCCTATGAGGACGAGAAAGGTAATTATTACAGACAACTTCAGGACATTTTGAATTCTATCAAGAAAGGGTATATTTCTCTTGTGCTAGGTGACTTCTGTGCTAAAGGTGATTCTGTGTTAAATTTTCGGTCCCTTTGGCATTGGTAATTCCAAAGGTAATGGAGAACATCTCCAGGTAAGTAAACTTAACAGTTTGCGAATACCGAACACGTAGTACAAACACCGAGACATTCACAAATACTCGTGGATTTCACCTGATGAATTGTATACAAATGTGATCTATTATATAATAAATAACAGCAAACTGACTAGTTCAATTAGGTATATCAAATCATGTAGGGAAGCTGATATTGTGTCCGACCATTATCTGGTTAAAAGTGTCTTAAAACTGAAGTTTAAGATATGTTGTGATGAAGTTAAGAGAATTGCCTTTGGCCTGAAGCTCTGAAATTTTCAGATATACCAAAACATACCATGATCGACTACTTAGTCATTATGACAGTTGTGGTTTGCTGACTATTAAAGTTGAGAACGAATGGGATTAGTTTAAACAGACTCATTTACCAGAACAAATCACACGGATATACAGTAATCTCCGAAGTAGAACGGTTTCCACAACTTCTGATGAAGACTTAATAAGTGGAAACATGTTAAGTGACAGTGGTGAAAATATTATTGTGTGATCTGTAACAGCAAAGGATTTGCTTCGCCTACTATAAAAGAAATGATTAACGTCTTTACCATCTCATTATAAAAAGAACATATAAAAGAATATGAAAAGGTATATTAAAACAAGATATTATATTCAATTAAGGAAAAGAAGCAAAATATATTACTAATATGTATTCAATAAGCATGTTAAAACACCTAACCTTCTAATAGATTTAACAAGCTGAGTTAAAAAGTTAATCACTACCTGAGCTGTCTAGTACCGTTTCAATGATTCAAAATAGTATTTCGATTGGTGAATACAGGATGGTAAAAATGTTAATCATTTCTTTTGTAGTAGGCGAAGCAAATCCTTTCCTATTACAGATCACATAATAATATTTTAATATAAATCAATATATATATATACGTAGAGCATATCATAGTAATAATATAACGAAAATTGGCTTTCAGCTATAAAATGCAAAAGAACAAACAAATGAATTAAAAATATTACAAACAAAAACGCTTTAAAAAGTCTCATTCATCCCCAATCTCAGTTGCAAACAAACCACGATTGTCATAATGACTGTATCGTGGTGAGCTTCAGCTGTCTGAAGGTCTTTCATAGCCTTCGGTATTTAAAGCACTTTTATGACCATATCACACTATTTTGAAGCTTCAGTTGCACTACATGTGTAACAAGGTAACGGTCAGACTCAAATTGATCTCCGCTATGCGACCTACCTAACAGAGCTTGCCACTGTGCTGTTAATTAATACATAATCAATCATATGCAACCGAATCTCTTCCTCTTTCGAGTGCCAGCAAGTCGGTGTCTGGGGCTGGCGGGCGGTCAATATTAATACCAGTTCAATATTAATTCCAGTCAATATTAATACCAGTCATATTATTCCAGTCAATATTTGGCGATGCAAGAACTAGTTCTAAGGGTTTTAGGCATCTTCAACGGCTTCCAATCAGGATCATCTGCCAACTGATATAAAGTATCCTGTGTATCTGTTCAGTTGTGGCTGGCAATCCACATAAAACAGAAAACACAGCAGAAGATATATATATATATATCTTCAATATATATATATATATTCAATATAATAGATATCCTTCAATAGATGTCCACCAGTGCACTAAGTCCAAGGTCCAAAATCAAAATCATAGCCAGTTGGGTTAGGTAGTGAGCATCGAGACCTTGCGAAATTGACCACTCCTCAGCAGGCGTGAAAAGAAAAGAAAATGTGGCACAAAAGTCTAAATCAGTATGCGAAATCCGCGGTCCCGGACAATTCGCCGAATGCCGATTGGTCCAAAGTGGACAATTCGTCCACTCCCGATTAGTCCAATACCCATTCGCCCAACGGTATGATTCATCCGATACCCATTCGTTCAATATTCATTCATACAATACCAATTCATTCAATATCCATTCGCCCACAGGTACGATTCGTTCAATACCCATTCGTTCAATGGTACGATTTGTCAAATACTCATCCATATAACGGTACGATTCGTTAAATTATATGATTCATCTACGACCGATTGTCTAGAAGAGTTGTTCGTATAATGAGACAATTCGTCCAATTCCAATGGGTGTATATCATTCATTGTATTATGTGTTTAATCATATGTAGTAGAATCACTGGTGTAATAAGAATTTTAGTTAAGAGAGGGTAGGGTTTTCGAGGTGGTTTTATGATTTTGGGCAGTGTTAGAATTTTTTAAAAAATTAAAATAATTAATTCCAATTTGGAATAATAGTTTTAAATTTTAATTAATTCCAATTTGGAAGGTGTCTGAGTTTGGAGGGATCTTGGTTTTACCCCAGGAACAGTTCTAGATGAAGAGGTTGGGGAGGTGAAGGGGGGGGGGGCAAGACACCCCCCATTTAAGAATGCTAGTAAGGGTAATGAAGTAAAGGTAATGGAGGCAAAAAAATATTATTCAGTAATAAATTATCACTGGAAAACGTCCTGTAGACAAGAAACACTTGAAATAATGGGTTAAAAATAAAATTGGTTGCCCAGGCTGTGATCCAAACCCAGGGCTCCCAGAAGCATGCAGGGCATCATAATAACTAAATCACCAGTAACTGACCATTTCTTCAACAAAGTGATATATAAGCATTCCTGTTGATTCACCAGTGGCGCCATCTATTATTAAGAGTTGGGCAGCAAAGCCGCCACATTTTCGATGATAATAATATTTCTTACTCACGCTCACAGCGTTATATAAGCAATTCAGTTATCAATTTTTCACAGGAAACACTTGAAGAAATGAGGACAAAAATTGGTTGTCCTCTCAAAAAAATATTAAATATTAAATTTGTGCATATTTCAAGAATTTTTCAAGAAATTTTTTAAAGACCTCTAACGCGGAAGGTAAAATGTCATACTGACTGCAAACGATTAATAGTGTAAAACATCCTGATAGTTTTTAGTAAACTTTTAAAAGCAGGGACTGACAGATTTCCTGAATAATTATTACGGTTTTGTGTGACTGTAATTTTTTTTTTCTGAGGGAAAAAATGTTACTCAGTGTGATGGGTATCTTGAGAAAGTGATGCATATATATATAGTGATTGTTAAATAAATGTTTCCAAGTTTTTGCTTTATACTATATTTTAATATTTCACATAAATATTTCTTTACCGCTTCAATATCAAATTCTCACTATAAAGACCTTCCTGCATGGAAAGTATTTCTTACTACTTAAATCCCGTCAAACGTATGTCCACTGATAACTAACTGTTCTTATCGATCACTTCATCCACAGCTTTCCACCGTTAACGTACTACTCAAAATCTCTCAACATACTACTCCATTCACAAGGCAGGTGACTTCAGCTCCCCCAGAAATTTCGGACACTTTCCGAGTGATTACTCCCGATCCACGGTAGCTTGGAACCCGATCTGTTAACCCAACAGGGCTAGAACGAAGTAGGACCAACACCAAATTTGGGACCGAATGTTTCAAATACCTCAGAACCACAGGTAACCGAGAATTTCTGCCACCAATAACTCACACATGTCCGCCCGCCAGCCCGTTCGCTCAGAATTACGTCTATTATATAATATGATGATGTTTGCATTTCTTCCTATAGGAATTATTTTCGCTTTGCTCGTTTTCGTTTAACACCATGCTTTACAGGAATATGATACACTTAAGCGGGGATACCTATACTATTATCCACAGCCTGAGAGAGCTGAAATGGGACTTGTGCCAGCCATAAATGTGGAAGCCCCACCTCACTCTTAATTCATATAAATATATGGATATGTTTAATAAATACTTTTAAAAATCAGATTTTCGATCATTTATTAAAAGAGATATATTGTTTAGTACAAACGATTTGCAGTATTTTACAATTTACCCATTATTTACATTTTGACATAATATAAGTTAGTAATATCACGTATATTTGGAGACCTCCTGGACCGGGGTGTAGGCAACATAGCCTTGTTAACCCCCCCCCCCCCCCCAAAAAAAAAAAATGGATATGTTGCTATCACATAGTAATAAAGTATCTATCGATAAGAGCTTAAAATTTAAATATTATATTTTAGC
This sequence comes from Ryuthela nishihirai, assembly GCA_038380435.1. Lineage (NCBI taxonomy): Eukaryota > Metazoa > Arthropoda > Arachnida > Araneae > Heptathelidae > Ryuthela > Ryuthela nishihirai. Next base: position 7,523,020 of record JAWZYU010000021.1, read on the forward strand.
GATGTATTACAATATACTAATGAGACACAAAACAAACTATCTTCCATATACCATAGATGACTAATTAACTGAATCAAAAAAATTTGTTAAAAATAATTTCCAAATATCTTTGCAGGATGCTGTACCTTTCGATGCTCTTCGATATCTTACTGGAGAATGCAATTATGGCGGTCGTGTCACTGATGATTGGGACAGACGTACTTTGAATACCATGCTAGCTAAGTTTTATTGTGAAAAGGTTGTTACCGACGACTCTTATAGTTTTGATACGAGCGGCATCTACTTCGCTCCAGCAGAAGGCGATGTAAGTAATAATGAAAACTGAATATCTTTTATTTCGCTATTCAGAACCTGCAAACTGATGGAAAAGAGTGAATCTTTGAACATTTTGACTATGTGAGTTTGTTAGGCAATAACTGATCAACAGTTGCATGGACATTTTAATACATAAATTATTTAATTGAAATTGCATCCCAAGTTCCAGGATGCCTCTTGATTCCTAAATGGCATCGATACTCAACAGCCAGTTAACAATTAATAAACAAATATCTTTAAAATTTCATTATTTAGTAGTGTGTCATAGACCAATTGATCTCGAGCTGCTGGATTTATTTTGTACATCAGTTGTGCTTGGTTTGTCGAAACGTAGTACATTATAGACTACGCTTAATTTTTATGTACTATAATTCTGCTTCTTTGCAAGTACTATTATGGCCTTATCAACCTGTCTATTACCACTCTACTCCTCCGATGGTTACATAAAATATGTACAAGGAAAGTGTTACAATTTATAGCAGAACAATATGCTAAAGATATTGTTGTGAGCAAAAATTTTGATTGGATAATTATTGACTGTTTGGTGTGTGTGCTTAACTTATCCGATAGTAGCGTCGTTTTTGTTCCAAGAAGTGGATATCAATCTTCGAAGGTTAGACTATTTTGATATGAAAAAAAAATATTATTAAAGTAGGGTATGACCCATGCAATTTTTAGAGGGTTATTGTAGAACAAAGAAGCACTCACAAAAGACCCAGTAGTATTAGTAACAGTTACAGTTAGAGTAATCTTATTAAATCGAATTAAAGTACTCTTAGTGTTTATGGAGTACTGCAAATTTACTGGTTGGCAAGGAACGCCACTTGAACTGCTCAAAATAATATTTTTCTTAATATACAAACGAAATGCATTTTAAGTCTATAACGACGTGAGTAATTTATTTTTGTTTTCGAAAAATAAACTTTTCCCAGATAATTTAGTATTATTTATATTTTTAAATTAAAGCGTGTATTGAAAATATTAACACTTTGAGACTTTATATATTAAGGAAGCAAGAATATTCGCTCTAACTGTGCTAATTGCTAGACTTGAAAATGCTGATGTAATTACAACGTACAATCAACTATCGATTTAATGTTCCGGCATTTTCGAATTAAGCAGCATTCATGGCTACTTCTGAAAAATTCCCATTGTTTCTTCGATTTAATACGCTAAGATATGAAATATGTACTGCTTAATTACTTTAATGCAGTCTTAACTTTAACACATTGAGACAAGAAATCATGCGAAATGGTTCAAGTACATAATTAATCCTATATAAAAGAAATAGTCAGTCAACTTCTCTTCTAAAGTTCAGAAAGTAACAAATTGATGCAAATGCTCATGGATTAGTCCAAAAAAGAAAACAAAATTAGTAACAGGTGTCTATAACAAATCGTCATTATAAATTTCCATTTAGTTGCTAAGAAAGACAATAATAGCACCCCTGTCTTATTCGGGGCTCGATCCCAGGTGCCTCTGATCTGCACTAACCGTCACTCAAACCACGCAGCAAAAGGAATAATCACTTGTAATAGAGCAATATATATCTTTTAAGTGCGTTAAAAAACATGAGCTACATGTCGTACCTTTCCAATTTATTTAGTTGATTGTTTTGGGTTATTTTAAAGCAATTTACAAATATATTTGTTTTTCTATTTGACATAAAGATTTAAGCCGCATCTTTCCCTTAGGTGTATTTGGTATTGCTAGATAAATGGAGGCTGCAAGACAGGAACGTAACCTGAAAATGTTTGTATTCTGGGGAAGGGAGGGATGCAAGTAAAATTTCACGAGATCGAAAATGAAAATAATTGGGAGGGAAGAAAAATGTTCGATAAATGTTATATTATATATATAAGTATAAAATATCATGTAAATCAAGAGGAAATGTGTTTCAAAGGACTAAATACATAGGAAAACTCTTCCCAAACTCTTCATATTCTATACTTTTACCATGTCTTAAACTTTCGTGGGGAGAGGGAGGGTAATTATTAAATTGTAAATCATCATCACCATCCTCAAGCAGCCATGGGCTACGGCGGTCCAACCAGATTGTGCATTTAGTTCTCCATATGCATCTGTCCTGAGCTACATCTGCTGCATTTGGCCACTGTAGACCAATTCTAAAAAGGTCCTGTTTGACATTATCTGCACACCACATCCTAGGTCTCCCAATTTTTCTGAGGTCTTTAGGCACCCTATTCATAACCCTATTCGCTAATCTATAGCTATGCATACGGGCAACATGGCTAAACCAGCAGTCTCTCTTTGCACAATATGCTGTACAAAGGAGGTTGCTTACTCCTTTACCTAACTTCATCATTACTTGCAAAGTTGAACCACCTAATGTCCAATATACTGCGTAAGCATCTGGTCTCAAAAGTATCAAGTTTCCTGTTATTTTGTTTACAAAGTGTCCACGTTTCACTATCATAACTACCTCTAAAAAGAATCAAATTATTATACAATCTAATTTTAGTTTTTATACGCTTATTTCTCCGCAGTCTCCATAGATTCTTAAAAATCCCAGCAGCAATTTCTATCCTTCAATTCATCCCACGCTGAACATCACCAGTATCTGTTATACAGTTCCCATGACAATTAAACTGAGACAGCTGTCTAAGAGTAAAACTATTCAGAATAATTGAACCACAGCCTGCCTGACCAATTTCGATCACTTTAGTTTTCTCTCCATGTATCATTAAACCTACTCTGCTAACAGTCTCATCAACAACCTTAATAAAAGATATATTTCTCAACATTATTTGCCAAAGGGTCAAACGATAAGCATGATCTATATCAGAAATTTTCCCATCTGTAGACCATTTAGGCCCAAAATCTTTCCCTTGCAGCGAATATCGCAAAACATAATCAATAACCAAACTAAAGAAGAAAGGAGACAAAATGTACCCTTGTCGAACACTAGAAGCAATTCTAAACAGATTGCTACATGCTTTACCAATTCTCACACATTATGCAATGTTATTATAGAAAACTTTCATTATGTTAACTAAGTTGTCTGGTATGCTATAAGATCCCATGATCAATCAAAATAATGCGATCAACAGAGGCAAATGCCTTTTTGAAATCTACAAAGCTAATAATCACAGGTTTCTGAAACAGGCCAACATTAAAGCCAGTAATCTATCTATCTTCATTACAATCGATGGGGGGAGATATAATTACATTGTTTAGAACATCTCTGAAATGCCCCGCCCACCTAGTAATCACAGAATCATCCCCTTCAACCACCTTACCATTTCTATCTCTCAATCCCTTTGTGCCTGTCTGTTTCTTCCCACACAAAAGATTAACTATATGGTACAAACCCCTGCTGTTGTGTTGTCTAGCTTCTTCCTCTGCTTTGTCAGGCAAGCTATCAAGCAAAGATTCTTATTATCTGCTAACTGAACTTTTACGTGTTTATAATTTTAATATTTTTAAGCTCCTTGTAATGCTTTCTGTTAGGCCAAGTTGGGTATTAATTAAAGATATTCCTGCAATTATTTCTTTCCGAATTAAGCTCCAGTACCTTATCACTCAAATAATTTGGCCTCCTATGTTCTTTTCTGCTCTAAAGAGTACTGTTGATTACAAGAAAAGCCTGTTTAAAAAGGTCTCATTCTTTCTCAACTTCAGTAGTAAGTACATCATGACTGTCATAATGACTAAGCAACCTATCATGGTAAACTTTGGCTACGACTGGATATTTCAGAGCTTCAGTGTTAAAGGTAACTTTTTTAACCTTAGCATAACATTTCTTAAGTTCAAGTTGCAATATACTTTTAACAAGGTAATGGTGAAATCCAATGGCAAAATAATTCCTACAAATTCTTGGCAGGTTAATTTCTGGCAAATTCTGGGAAATTCTTCTGAGAGATAATTTCTAAGAATTAGTTTACAAAGAATTTTTAAGAATTAGTTTACGAAGTCAATGGTAGACTACGATTTTGACAAACTTAGTCAGAATCAGTCTGTCAAAAATTCCCATACATTCTTGAGAGCAGCTTTGTGGGAAGTATCTGGAATAAATTCTGTACGTATTAGTCTGCCAAAATGTTTTTAAGAATTAGTCTGCCAGAAACCTTTGGGGACTAAGAAAAGGTGACACTAATTTTGATTAAGAATTAGTCTACCAAATACTTAGTCAGAATTGGTCTACTAACAACTACTAACAATTTGTAACAATTTGTTTGCCAAGAATTTGTAAGAATTATTTTGCCAACGTCTTAGTCAGAATTAGTCTGCCAATAATTTGTTGGAATTATTCTGCCAACAGTAATTCAGAATTAGGCTGCCAAAAAAGGAGTCAGAAGTAGTCTGGCAACATTTTAGTCTACCACGAATTTGTAGAAATTTGTTTGCAGAAAAATTGCAAAAATTATTCTGTTAAAGTAGCGGTAGGAATTTTTCTGCCAAGAATTTGAGGAAATTATACTGCAAAAAATTGTTAGAATTAGTCTGCCAACGACTTTGCTAGAATTAGTATACGTAGAACTTGTAGGAATAAGTTTCCAGGAATTTATAAGTGCCGGAAAATGCCTCAAGAGTTTTTTAAACTTCGAAAAGAAATTCATGTTTTTCTCACAGAACTGGGGACCTATGAAGGTTTAATAGTAAGTTTTGTTGATGAAAATTTTCTATGTTGGTTTGCTTTCCAAACAGACATTACAGATTATTTAAATGTTTTGAATAAATCCTTGCAAGGAAAAGATCAAAACGTATGCTGTCTTTATAATCATGTTACTGGGTTTAGAAATAAACTACAATTGTTGAAGTCAAATTTGCAGGATTTGATTCATTTTGAAACTTGTAAAGAGTTCTACGAAGAAATGAAGCAACTTAGTAAAACAATTAATTTTGAAAAATTTGTTCCTAAGTTAGATATCCTAATTGAAGATTTTCATAGAAGATTTACTCAATTTGATGACCTTAATCGAAATTTAAATTTATTCAGTAATCCATTAAATATTGATATTAGCAACGTAGATCCTAAATATCAAATGGAATTATGTGACCTTCAGACTGACCCAATTATTAGATCTAGTAGAGAAACTGGAATAGAATTGTTCAAACTTTTGCCTAAAGAAAAATATATCTAAAAATGAAAGATTTTGGACTTTAAATAATTTCTATGTTCTGAAGTACATATATCTGCGAGCGCATATTTTCTGATATAAAATATATAAAATCAAGATACAGAAACTGCTTGAAAGACTCTGCACTTGAACATATACTTCGGCTCGCAACAACAAATATCGATATGGACGTAAAAGAAATTATTGCCCAACAACTACGGCCACAACGCTCCAATTAAATTTATTAAATATTTGATAAGAGTTAGAAAATTTATATCGGTTTATTATTACTTATTATTTTTAGTATAAGTAAAATAATTTTTTGAAGTTTTTGAGGTTTATTATTATTTATTATTTTTCGTATAAATAAAATAATTTTTTGAGGTTTTTGAGGTTTATTATTATTTATTATTTTTTGTATAAATAAAATAATTTTTGAGGTTCACTATTATTTATTATTTTTCGTATAAATAAAATAATTTTTGAAGAGTTTGAGGTTTATTATTACTTATTATTTTTCGTATAAATAAAATATTTTTTGAGGTGATATGAACTGATTTTCAATTACCTATCCTATCCTATTGTTTGTTTTTAGCCCGCGAAATATTGGAAAAAGAAAAAATGGCCCGCAGTCTTAGAGAAGTTGGATAGCACTGATTTATAGGAATTAATCTGCAAAACCTTTGTCGGCCAACATCTTAGTCTGAAACTAATTTGTAAAAATTAATCTGCCAGGCATTTGTAAAAATTAGTCTGCTAAGAATTTATTGGAATTATATGCCAAGAATTTGTAGTAATTAGGCTGCCAACAGCTTAGTCAGATTTAATCAACCAACATCTTAGTCATGGATATATTTGAATAACAGAATTTTGTCTGTTACAAATAACAGAAATTTTTCAATTCGTTTTTTAAAAAAACCATGTGTGCGATAACCTAGCGAACGAGCAACTTGTTGTTGTGAGCAGCAAAAACTACTTGCCAACAGTGATTAAATGTGTGAGGTCGAAATGAGCGCAATGTGAATTCCACCTACTAAAACTTTTAATGTCATAAGGGGATGAACAAAAAATTAAGATGGCAGATACTCTCGCAGCCCACATTTCAATGGTTTGTTTCTCTTTCATTTGAGATAAATTGTAACTAGTACATAGGTAATAAGTAGCACTTCAGTACGTTAGTAAGGCTAGTATTCATGACTATAAATTTGGAAATTAATTATGAAACTGTGATTATACTTATTGTTGAATACGAGATAGCACTTCTCAATTAAACGAGAGCTTTTGAACCTAAAATTCAGTATTCTCTAGATCAGAAGTTCCCAATCGTTTTCAACCGCGTACCACTCTACATTATCGAGCTAAGTTAATGTTCCACTAATGGATTTCAACCTGGGGTGTTAATTTTTTACCATGGTCATTTGACACATTGAAGGTATATGGGTATAGAGACGGTAATTACGTGGTGAGTGCAACGCTGTTTCCTCGCCGTATTTATTTCGTTATCTGAACCGAAATGATGATATCAATATGAAATAATGGATGAAATATGAAACGATTATGGAGTGCTGGTAATAAAAATACATGATCTAAAATACCCATACCTTACTGAGGACTCGAACCATGAACTTTTGCTACCAATAAGTTAACATTCTACTATTCTGACATTCTACCAATAAGTTAACAATTCTAACCATTGGCTATGGAGTCGGGCTCTCGGAATGCAGATGCGAATATAAAAGTAAAACGATCAAACAAAAAGAAAAATTCTTATTTATTAAAAGGAAAAATATCATAATAACTACACTGGTAATAACTCAAAATAATATGAAAGTCTTTAATATGAGTAGTGTGCTTGTCCAACCAAACATATCTGTTGTATATTTGGCTCCATTTCACTTAATCGTAGTCGTAAATCCGTATCAGTGTTTAGTTTATTCCTGAATTTATTTTTTATAAGACATTTTATTATAAATTGCAAATTACAGGAATGAATTAGTATCTAATGGTAATCAATATTCTAGATGCTTACGCATCATTTTAGGAATTAAAACCTTTCAAGCTCAACGCTCGCTTTCATCAAGTATTATTTTTAAACGCCACATATTACCAAGAATTATTCTCAAGCTAACTTCATAAAAATAAAACTAGATGGCAGTAGAGCTTCTGTTATCAGTTTGACAAACCAAGCGCCCTCGATGGAAGCCACTGATATAAACAGATGGGTAGACATCATCTTCATAGTTTTTTCTCATTCAATTCTGAATGAAGACTGAAATATAAATATTTGCCCAACACTAAAAACTTAGCATTTGTAAACGGTGAAAATGAATGGTATTAATGAAAAGTTAATTCAGTCACAAATTTTGCAATCATAGTTTAAGTTAGTAAAATTAAAAGGAAAAAAAAGAGATTTATTTCGAACAAGGTACTGATTAAAAAAGCCGTCCCATGGCCGAGTGGTTAGCGCGCTTGGCTACTGATCTAAGGAACCTGGGTTCGAGCCCCGGGTAAGGCATGGCTGTTTGTGTCGTTTTTCTGCTGAGGGCCTGTCATCCTCACAGACCTTCCTACTATGGCATATAAACTGATAGGCTCCTGTCAGACCTCTGTGGCGAGCAGCTGCTTGAGTGGGTATTTATTTATTTTTTTTATACATCATTGATGAAATCTTGACTCGCACAAGTATGTCGTACTGAATGGTAACAAACATTTTACCTACTTATCAGCGATGAGCGGATATTCATTTCGCCTTGCTATCCAAAACTTTGGTAACCTCTCTTCTAGATGATTTCACTAATTGAGACTCTATATGCGAAGATTAACAGCAATAATTCTTGTAGTAAATTATTGTGAAAAAAGACAAAATGTCACAATATGTGATATAGCTAATTACTAGGTCAGATATGAATTCGATTTTTTTATCGGGTCGGGACTGACTTCCGTTTGGGTATAGAACTCGATGAACCTTTACCATTTTTTACTAAAATAAAGTCTGTATCTCAATAAGAAAAAAGGATATTGCATTAAAAGATTCGAACCCGCCAAACCGAAAGTAACAAGTGGAGTTCGCTTCCAAATCATCATTTAACGTAAAGCACTTGCAGAATGAACTACTACCAAATTATTTTCTGTTCTGTATCTGAATTAGGAGATGAGTTTCGAAGTATTAAAGGCAATAGAGTCCCCCCCCCCTTTTCTCGGCTGGACAACGGTTCCAGACAGATTATTCTTTTTTAAGATATAGGAATTAGTAGACCCTAACTATCAATATTAAACGAAAAGCGTAGCCTAATTAGAACAGACATTATCATTTGGTAAAATCTAAAAGTGCGGAACCCGTAAAACTACAACTTCCTTTCCAATACCTTCAATGTGTCGTAGTCGTTAAACGGAATCCAACGACATTAGTTTGAAGGCCATAGCTCGATTAGAAGCAGAGTTATGAAGCTGCAAAGTTAAGAGATTCCAACCCATTTTTTCACACCAGGTAACAGATCCGAGACCTTCGGCGATTAAATTAACTGAATAAGTTTCTATAGTATAACGTCATGATAGCGAAAAAAGCACGAAAGTTTCGAAAGCATGGATGGGAATCAGCAAAGTATGGTATGTAACCAATTACGAATCCACGAAACTGTAAGTAACTAGGTGACCACTATCCACACGTTAAAGTATAGCGTAACTCAAATGAAATCTAAGAATTAACAATTTGAAGCCTGTATCTCAATTAGGAGACATGACACCACAAAGTTAAGATCGTTCGACCCATCTTCTCGGCTAGGTAACGGATCCTAGCCTGATTCCATTCACCTCAGAATATAGTTTATGATTAGTGCTATTGGACATTGCAAGAATGAATTCTGTAGCATAATTTGATCGAAAGCTAACTCAACCTTTCCACATTGCAAAGAAATCTCACATTGTAACTTTCTATACGGACGCCTAGTTGGTCACAAGAACCCATATGCATAGGATGATGGCTTCTCCTGTAGGAATCAATGTTATTTTAAATGCAGATCGATATTACAAAATAATTTAATCGCTCGGGTTTAATTATTTCCTGTTAGACCTCAAAAATGCTACTACAAAAACATTATTTTAGTTTTGACCTAAGATGATAATACAATATTTTTTAATTTTTGTTTCTTTACTCACCGCTGAAATATAAATTGGAGAATCGCTTGCTATATAAACCAATTAAATTTTAATATTAACCATTGTTTCCCTTGCTATTGAATGAGCATGCTCATTAACTCAGACCTTTTAGGTCTAAGTATATGTGTAACTCTTTTGTGGCCGGATGGGTTGTAACTTGGAATATAAGATCCGTACTAGGACGTTTGACTGTAACTGGAGAATTTTTTTACTTGTGAAGGGATACACAGCCATGAAAGTACGATAAAAAAGTATTTTGTCAATTCATTTCTCTAAAAGCAAGCTTTAAATATTTTCCAAAAAAATAATTTAAAATTCCAAACCAACAACAACCGCAGAACTCACTTTATCATCCGATATTGCAAAATGTTTTCATCATCTTCAAACATAACAGCTCTTAATCAAACAATGACACATCATAAATATATATTTTTACCTAACACTTTTTTCAGTCACACGCCAGTTTTAAAAAACCCAATGTCTTTTCTGTTTGTTTTTTTCCCACAGAAAATTTCTGCTCCCAAAAAATATTATCAACGATTTCAGATTTCTTCACAAACATTTTTTTTTCTCTCAGAGATAGCAACGTTTTCAAATTTTTTCACTTATATTTCCCACCGATTCACCCATATTTTCTCTCAGATATAAACGCATACAAATCGATTTTTTCTCTCTTATACACCAAAGATTTTAAATTCTTCACATTTTTTTTCTTTCTCACACACCGATTCACTCATATTTTTATCTCTCTATCACAAACACACAAATATTTTATCACAGTTTTCACTACAATTAAAATTAAAAAAAAAATAGTTTAAAAGTTCATCTCCCCCCCACCCCCCCAAAAAAAAGAAAATTATTTTTTAAATGCTGAAAGACATCCCCAGTTTTTCTTTCACAGTTTTTCTCACAGAAAATCACAAGAAATAAAAATTTCACCACATCTCCTAAAAATTTTCCTTGTAGGTTAACATAGTGTTTCCTGTACTTTAACATTGGCCCAGAACTCTCACTTATACCATTACTTTTACAGGCGTAAGAATATTAGTTTTCATATTTTTTATCATATTTTAAAAAACTTAATTAAACAAAAGGACTTGGATTCGAACCCCCTGTTTAAGGACAGGATGTTTCTTTTCATATATTGTCTTTTTGCTGAGGTATTGCTTTCTTCACAGACCTTTGTGATGTATTAGGCCAACAGATACTTATGGACACCTTAGGATTAATTCAGAATACATAACTTAGTTCCCGAACAAGTTGTTTCCTAAAATATTATTTTTTCATTTAAAGAAAAGCAGAAAACATTTTTATTTTTAAAAAACGTCAAAACTGAGGATTTAATTTAATTTAATATAGAAAGATTGCTTCATTTTTGCCATTTTGTTATACTATTGTGTTTTTATTTCTGGATCGCAATGTAACATAAAACAGGACAGGATTTTTGCTTTCCTGAAATCAGATGTATTTAGTTTTAATTCAGTGCTAAGAAAATGCGACACTCCAAAGGTGCAAATTGTGAACACCATATGAAGTTGTCAGATAGGAATAGGCGAACGCTGGCACTGATTGTACAACGGAAACACAAGACCACAGCATCGAAAATAGCAGCAGAGTTGAACACCAGTCGGAATTATCCCGTTTCTGTCATAACAGTTCGTCGGGAGCTTCATCGTGCCGGTATTTATGGCCTTGTTGCAATCCACAAACTACTGATTACCAACATCAATGCAACAAAACGAGTAAGGTGGTGCAAAGCACATAAAAAATGGGATGCTAAAGATAGGCAACGTGTCATCAGGTCTGATGAATCGTGGTACTCATTGTTTCCCACCACTGGTAGAGTGTACGTATGGGGAAAAACCTGCAGAAGCGTACCACCCCGACTGTTTGGTTCCGATTATGAAGTATGGAGATGAATCCCTGATGCTGTGGGGTGCTATATCATGGCATTCCTTCGAGCCATTTGTTATTCTGCATGGTCGTGTCACATCCGAAACGTACGAATCCATTGTCGGAGACCACCTGCACCCAATGTTGCGGACATTATTCCCTAATTACTGTCCCTGGTTTCAAGTAGATAATACATCCGTGGATTGTGCGAAACGTGTCACGTTGTGGTTTTCAGAGCTTGAGAATGAAGTACAGCAACTACCCTGGCCGCCTCAATCTCCAGACCTCAATATTACTGAACATTTGTGGGAATATCTGGAACATAAGGTCATATCACACTTTTCACCTCCAGCATCACTGGCACAGTTCGGCCATATTTTACAGGAAGAATGGTCCCACATTCCATTTACCGTATGTGCATGACTCGTATAAGTCTATTCCACGTCGTATTGCGACTGTTCTGAACACCCGAGGTGGGCCTACAGCTTACTAATAAAATGTTCTCCACAAACAGTACGTGTTTCCATTATTTTGATAAACCCCTGTATGTATACAGGGTGATTCAAAAGATCTTAGACAAACTGTAAAGGTAAGTCAGGAATACAAAAACAAACCATTTTTATGTAGGAACATATAGCCGCAAACGCCACCCGAATGTGCTAGAGGGCGTTATTTGCCAGAAATTGAGTTGGGCAGCGTAAGTCATCATCATTCGAGTCGTTGACGTTGCGGGAGTAGGATGCATCATTACGGTAATACTGAGATGGCAGATATGCACTTAGCTTATGGGGCAGCGAATGGAAACGGGCGAGCCGCGGTGAGATTGTATCGTGAACGGTTCCCTACAGACGCATCATCAAGCGTTTGCACCACAGATTGTGTGAAACTGAATCTTTCGAAGTAAAGAGCAATTGTGGTCGGGACCGAACGATGCGCTCACCTGTCATGGAAGAAGCGGTCTTACATGAAATTGAACACAATCCAAGTACAAGTACACGAGCTATTTTGCATCAAATTCGTGTACCTCAACCCAGAGTGGGGCGAGTGTTACGCGAGGAGTTGTTACACCCTTTTCACATGCAACGGGTCCAGTCATTGGAAGAAGGAGATGACCACACATGTCTGGAATTCGCACGTTGATTTTTGCAAAACTGTGTCGCACAGCCGGAATTTCTAGCGTTGATTCTCTTCACCGATGAAACTACCTTCTCACGTGAGGATGTTCTTAATGTTTATAATTTGCATGTGTGGGCACATGACAACCCACGAGTTACATGTCCCCGTGCTGCGCAACACTGGTTCACCATAAATGTTTGGGCGGGCATTGTTGGAGACTGTTTGCTTGGGCCATACCTTCTTCCATCACGACTAGAAGGGCGTAGGTATCAGATATTCCTGGAGGAGGTCTTGACGAAACTACTGCATGATGTTCCTGTATCTGTGCGCCAACGCATGTGGTTTCAGCACGACGGGGTGCCCACACATTTCACCTTGGTTGTGCGCGAGTTGGATGGGCCGAATTATAATCTTGCTCTTCCCCTTTTAATAAGTAGATGTAGTGCAATAAAGTAATAGCAAGATTTGCTTAGCAGCTTGTAGTGTTGTTTAGAAGTTTCCACTTAGATTTCCCCAGGAGATTTTGGCCAAATTCGATTAGGAGTTTTAGATATATACATGTGACTAGAGAACTGCCTTTTCTGCATAATGGATTGGCCGGGGGGGGGGGAAGCCCTGTCACTTGGCCACCAAGATCACCCGACTTGTTCCCCATTGATTTCTTCGTTTGGGGTTGTCTCAAAGGCCTTGTGTATTAAACCCTCGTAGCCTTTGACGCTGACCTCATCGCAAGAGTTGTTGAGGCAGCAGCACGTGTCCGTGAGAGGCCTGGCATTTTTGAATACGTTCGCCGATCCATGTGTCGACGTTGCGAGGCATATATTGCTGTGAATGGCAAGAACTTTGAGCACTTTCTCTGAAATTGTAAACATGATATCTAATAAACATGTTGTTATACCTTACTTGCATTCCTTTATTTTTGATTCTTCCTGTACCTCTAGCACACTCGGATGGCGTTTGCGGCTATATGTTCCTATGTAAAAATGGTTTGTTTTTGTATTCCTGACCTACCTTTACAGTTTGTCTAAGACCTTGTGAATCACCCTGTACACTATTAGCTCTAAAGATTGTTCTTTGTTTAAGGCAATTCTCTAGTCACATGCATCTATCTAAAACTCCTATCGAATTTGGCTAAAATCTCCTGGTGAAATCTAAGTGGAAACTTCTAAACAACACTACAAACTGCTAAGCAAATCTTGCTATTACTTTATTGCACTACATCTACTTATTAAAAGGGGAAGGGCAAGATTTAATTCGGCCCATCCAATTTTCACAGGGTTGAGGCATTGTGATAGATTCCGTTCTGAAGTCTAGATGGCTGCACTGCTATGACGATAATCTCTCTCACTATGGAGCTAGCAAACGGAGAAGGATTAGATCTTCCTACCTTAATCTCTGAGGCATTTCCCTTGAAATACTTGTGATAGCACTGGGCACATAAAACTGCGTAAATCAAACCGAGTAGGGAATTCCACTGTATGTACACTGCTCACAAAAATTAGGGGATATTTCAAAATGAATATGAAGGGGCCAAAACATCAGAAAAGCAAACGACAAATCAAAGAAAGTTGTTCGATTATGCAAATGAGATGCAAAACCAACTTTTATTTCATTGGTTAAAATGCACTATACAAAAGGCTGAAAGTACTGGAGTATCTGCACGTTCCCTGATCTTGAAAGTGTACATCCTGCAATTACCCAGCCCTTGCAATGCCCCTGCAACACGATTTGCCCGAATGCGAAGCCTGAAGAGCCATAGGACGTCTTGAAGCTGGTCAAACACAGACGACAGTGGCAACAGTACTTGGAACATCCCAAAGCGTCATTAGCAGACCGTGGAATCGCTTTCAAGAGACTGGCACAGTACGAAGAAGACGAGGGCAGGGTCGCCCATCTGCCACAACAGCAAGAGATGACCGCTACTTGACCTTATTGGCAAGAAGGAACAGGCGCAGCAATACAACAGACCTGCGGGGACAGTTTCATGCTGCCACTAGACGACGGATATGCACCCAGACCATACGAAATCGGCTCCATCGTGTTGGACTGCATGCCCGGCGACCAATGGTATGCATTCCGTTATCTGCTGAACACCGTAGAACCCGTAGAAGGTGGGCTGATGAGCATCGTCATTGGACCCGTGATGAGTGGTCAACTGTCCACTTCTCTGATGAGTCACGGTTCAGTCTGCAGCCTGACAATCATCGTGTCCTGATCTGGCGTGAACTAGGAACACGGGAGAATCCACGTTTCATGCGAGAAAGGAAATCCTTCGGTGGTGGTGGAATCATGGTATGGGCTGGCATCAGCATTGGTGGTTGTACCGACCCCCACATCATCAGAAACCGATCGCTGACTGCTGTCAGATATCGAGATGAGGTTCTGCATCCTATAGTTGGTACTCTATGCTGCAGCAGTTGGAAACAACTTTCTTTTCAGGGACGATAATGCAAGGCCCCACTGTGCACATCTTGTCAACAACATGCTTCAGGAGGCAGGAATCGAACGTATGGACTGGCCTTCACGTTCTCCAGACCTGAATCCCATTGAACATGCTAGGGATGAACTGGGAAGACGTCTGGCAAACCGTCCAATGTCTCCCACAACACTTCTTGAGTTGGAAGTTGCCCTGGAGCAAGAGTGGCAGAGGATCCCACAAGAACTGCTGGACATTCCGATCCTGTCCATACCCCATCGCTGTCAGTGTTTTGGCAGTCTTGGGTGACCATACACCCTACTGAACAGTCAATGTATGGTACTCTCGTCCAGTTTGACATGCTTCTGTTCACCCCACCAATATGTCACTTGCTACTCAATCACGACAATTGAGTTTGCATCTCATTTGCATAATCGAGCGGCTTTCTTTGACTTGTTTGCTTTTCTGATGTTCTTGTTTGGTAAAAAAACAATCAAATGCTTCTTTTTTTTTATCGCTTCATATTCATTTTGAAATATCCCCTAATTTTTGTGAGCAGTGTATCTTGAAATGAAAAGTTCCATTCTCTTTTATAAGCGATCTTCTTGCATTGCGAGGGAAAGGCGATGTAATTCTGAGTTAGAGTGAACGCGTTAGGGAATGCAAGCTAGGTTTTCAGCAGTCCCGATGGTGAGTTGAAGAGGCTGACACCTAATATCTGGCACTTGAACTCGGGAGTCAAGATGGGATACAATGCTTTATCCAAATTTCTTAATTTAAACTTGTTATTCAAAAATCAGGTTGGTGATTCAAAAAAGTCTGGAGAGAAATGCTATTTTAATGAATTTGTTATTCAGTTCTGTTCCCTAACGTCATCTATGCCTAACCCCAGCCCTTGGCTTCCATGCTAGTCTATATCTGGTCTAGTGGTTAGCGCACCTTAAATCTGTCGAATGTGAATAATACGTTTGCGTAACAATTTGTGCGTAACATTTTGTGCAATGCATATATTTGTAAAAATCTACTATATATAGGTGTATAAAATATTTGTTTAATATTTATGGTTTATAAGTACACAGTGACTACTGTAACTAGATCTTAGATATGTTTTAGTCATATAGATATCTTTGTAGCTCCGAAACCATTTTTATCATATAATGAAATAGATATTTATCACCTATGTTTTGTTCCCGAAACAAGCAACTTTTTTTCGAGTTAATATTCGAAATTAATGAACTCCAGATAAGTGTTGAATCGCAATTTCACTCTCTTCGGAAGATTTAAACTAAGCAACAGAAAAACTGCAGTAATCTTTTTAATAAGAGCTTCAAGCATTCTTTGCATAAACTTTATGACAACCTGCAGTGGGGTGTATTTGTGAAATTTTTTGCTCTTTTTTGTAAGAAACTGAACTTTTGAATGATATAATGATGCTAACTTTTGAATGATATAATGATACTAACTTTCGAATGATATAATGATGCTAACTTTTGAATGATATAATGATGCTAACTTTTGAATGATATAATGATGCTAACTTTTGAATGATATAATGATTCTAACCTTTGAATGATAAAATGATGCTAACTTTGACTTTATTATATTTTAGTATCAGTCTTATATTGATTACACCCAAGAGCTTCCCATTATTGCTGAACCCGATGTTTTTGGAATGCATCCAAATGCCGAGATAACAAAGGATCAAGCAGAGACAAATTTACTCTTTGACAGTATATTATTAACTCAGGTAATAAATGCTTTTCAAAATAAATTTAAATATTTTGTGTACACGCTGTTTAAACTTCACTGGATAAATTTTACTTTTGAAAAAATCTACACCAAATACTTTTGCAATAATTGCAGTTCGTTCCTCTCTTACCAGATCGTACCCAGGATTAAATTTCCGGGGGGAGGGGAGACGAAAATTGAGTTTTGGGGAAGCTGCGGTAATTTAGCTGCCGGAACAAAAATTGAGTAGAATTCCTCATTTACCAAAATATTCCACCTAACAAGAGAAGTTAAAATGATATTTTATATGGAATGAGAGTTTATAAGTGTTTTTTTTTAATATATTTTTCGTGTCGGGCATAAAATATGGCGCTGAAATAAAATTGTACCAAGAAAGCTATTTTGGATTTCAAAACAAGTAGACAAGTTTAAGATATATATAGTTTAAGACAACATTTTTTTTTGGGGGGGGGGGGAATTCTGCCTCCCCCTGGTTACGTCCCTGTCTCTTATCAATATAGTTACGTTCTCTTTATTCTATATTTTCATGAGGTAATTTATCAATATCAGATAAATTATAAATATACACTGGCGGAAACTGAAAAAAAAAATAACGCTCAGACGAAATTCCTTTAGGAACGTCATATTATAATATGTTAATAGTTAAGGGCAGCAGAAACCGTGATCCAAGTTTTTGCCTTGTTTTGGAATATATATTTCGAGTGCAGACTTTGAATTTTCTACATAGATTAATGAACATCTGGACTACCAGTTGGTAAGACATTTTTATATCAATTAAAGGCGGATATCTACAACTGGATCAGTTACTTTTGATATTTAGTTTTCTTTTGTGCAGTCAGCATCCAACGATCACCCACGCTTACCACTGCACACGATCTTGAACTTTAGACTCCCCACCACTGTCTCGACTCGGACCTCTCCCCACACCTAAAAAGCAATTGACACCCGTTGCAATTTGGAGTGTTCTTCCCGGAGCTGTGCAATAGTTTCTCGTTCTAAGATTCGGAAGTGCGGGATGGCTGCCATATGCGGAAAGTGCGCTGATGGGGTGTGCTTTTTAATGAAATAAAATGTACTGCTAATTGTGGCAAGAAATTTCATTACACTTGTGCGGGCATACTGGAAGCGAATTTTCGAAAGATGCCTTCCGAAAGAGTCAATAAATGGAGATGTATGAAATGCATACAAACTGTAAGAGATAAGAACTCTAATAATCGAAAATTTTGGGCAGGCAAGAATACGTCAAGTCTAATGAGGGTACTTCTGCGGGAGTAGAGCAGAAAACTGATAATCCTGAAGTAATGAGGGATATTGACTTAATAATGCATAATATAGCCGATACAAAAGACGACACAGCATTAATAAAGGATATTGAACAAAGTGGGAATTTTTGATGCAAAAGATATGATGGGATCATTACGAAAATGGATGTGATATTGAATGAGCTGTCTGATTGTAAAAAAGAAAATGAAATCCTGAAAATCAAAAACAGGGATATGGATTTAGAAGTTCAGAATATAACAAATAGAATTAACGATCTTGAACAATTTAATTGTAAAGAAGTGTTGAGATTGTGGGAGTCCCAGAATTGCAAATGGAAGATACTCATATGCTGGTAAATAGAATTGCTACAGCTTTAGAAGTCAAAATTTGCCCTGATGATATGAGCTCTAACTATAGAGTGGGTAATAACAAAGACAGGCAGAATAAGAAACCTCGCCCAAAAGTTGTAAATTTCAGTAATCAAAGAATTAGAAATGATCTATTAGACAAAATGAAACTTAGAAAAAACTAAATACATATGAAGCAAGAATTAACATAGTTATTGAAAAGCATGATATATACATCAATGAACAGCTTACACAATTTTATAGAGATATGTTTCATAAAGCAAGGAAACTAAAATTTGCTAAAGGATATAGGTTCATCTGGAAAAGAAACGGACGAATATTATTAAGAAAAAATGAAGGCGGCCAATGTATCCAGATTAGTAACGAATTAGACTTGGATAATATTTAAAAATAAATTAGTAAATGGTGAAGACTAACTTTACTTGTCAACATGGAGGATGATGTGTATATATCTTTGGAGGATTGTAATAGAGTGATGACCTGCTGTAGAGGAACCTCAGCTTTATTTTACATGAATTCTAGAAGCTTAAAAGCAAACTACACTAGAAATCATCGGACATCAGTTCAATTTTTTGGCATTTTCAGAAACTTGGTTAGAAAATGGTGAGTCGTTACATATAGAAGTATATCAGTCTGCCAATCTAGGAAGAATTAACAGAAGATGCGGCGGCGTTGCAATATATTGATTGAATGGAATTAATTATGACATATGTGACTCCCTGATGATACTTCACAACAGTATTGAAATGATCTGTATTAAGACTGATACAATGGTGATAAAAGTAGTATACCGACCACCAGATGGTAATTTTGAATCTTTTTTACAAGTTATGGAAACAAATTTTGATAAATTACGGAAAATGAATTCGAGTTTCATAATTGGAGACTGCAATTAGATCTACTCAATTGTACAGATAAGAATGTTTTGGATTTTAGAGATTTAATTAATTCGTATTTTTGCATGATTACACCAAATGACAAACCAACTAGATTAACAAATGTGAATGGCACACTGCTTGATTATGCAATTACTAATATGTCTTGGAAAAATAAAATATTACAATCTGATTTAATTGACCGCTACCCCGTAATTTACTTTATTGAAGATTCAAGGAAACATTTAGAAAATGATATAACTTACAGGAAGATGACACATACGTGTGTTTTACATTTTCAGGAAAAAATAAGCAATATTAATTGGCAGGATTTACTACAGATTACGGATGTGAACCAGGCATATGACACTTTCTTACATTCTTTATGGATATATATATATAATGTTTGCTTTCCTAGAATTTGAAAGAAGAGATTACAACACCCTGGCTATGCTCCTTGGATAAAAAATTATTTAAAAATTCAAATTAGAAAAAGAAACAGACTTGCTGAAATATTTAAGAATTCCAGTGATGAAATGGACAAGGAAAGGCACAGAACTTTGCAGAAATTATGTCACTGGTTTAATAAGAGAAGCTAAACAAAACTACTATGAAACTAAATTTAATATATATGGTGATACTTCGCTGAAACAGAAATGGAGGGTGATAAATAATCTATTGTCGCGGAATAAACAAAATCGTAGAATTAGGGACATTGAGATGGCTGAAAATGTACTAACAGATGATGCGCAAAAAGTACAGCTTTCCACCAGTATTTTAAAAGTATAGCAGCTGATTTCAATACAAAAAAAACAAGTACAATATAAATATTATGGACATAGTTTTCCAGATAGTTTATATATTGAACCATTTTCTGAAGATAATATATGTTATGTTAATATAATGAAACCTAATACTTCTTGTGGGCCTGATGATATCTCAATAAATACAATTAAAAATGTTAAAAATGAAATTAAGATACCCCGCATATATATTTTTAACTTGTCGCTTCAGAAGGAAATTTTTCCAAATGAAATGAAACTAGCAAAAATAATACCTACTCACAAGAGTAAAAACCTGAAAGACATAAAGAATTACAGACCGATTTCTTTACTCTAAGTTTTCGCTAAGATTTTCGAGAAATTAATGCATGAATGTATATATAAATTTATATCAAACAAAAAGCTAAATATGCCAGAATAATATGGTTTTCAACATGGCAAATCTACACAAGGTGCTATTATAGATACTTATGATTATATTGTTAATAAATAATCTTGAACATCAGCGAGTTGGCTGTATATTTAGATTTGTCTAAAGCATTCGATTGTGTAGATCATGAAATTCTCTTTGGAAAAGATTAGACATTATGGGCTACGAGGGAAAATAAATAATTGGCTAAAAAGCTACCTATTTCAAACATCAGCGTTTGTACAAGTCAATAGGACTATATTTGAACAAATCAAATTCAATAGAGGAGTGCCACAGGGTTCTGCGCTGGGACCTTCATTATTCCTTTTGTATATAAATAATATTCAATCACAAAAGGGACAACTAAACTAGTTATGGATGCAGATGATATAAATGTCATTTCTTCCGATATTGATATAAGAATTTCGTAGAGGAGAAGCAAATACTCTAATTGGAAATATGCATAAATGTATTACATATAATAAACTAGCAATAAATATTTCTAAAACAATGTTTATGGTCTTTAAGGACAAGAATAAAAAACTGAATTATAATGAAATAAGTATTTTGATGAATAATCAAAAGATTGAAATATGTGAATATATAAAATTTCTTGGACTCTGGGTAGATGCTAATTTAACTTGGAATTATCATATTAACCAGCTAAGAGCTACTAGTTCAAAAAAATATTGGATCGATTGGGAGGATAAAAAATTATGTACATCAACAAACTTTGATAAATTTATATTATGCATTAGTGTCCCCATATTTAATATATGGAATTTGTGTTTGGGGAGATACTAGTTTAGCCAATTTGAATAGTTCATTTTGTCTGCAAAAAAGAATTATGAAATGTATTCTAAGATTAAATTACAGAAATCCGGTACAACATTTGATGGCAGAAAATGTAATACTAAATTTATATAATATATACAAGTATGTTATGGGAAATTTTGTGTACAGAGTGAAGAATAAAATGATAGAGCACTCGGAACTTTACTGCTGCTTAGAAAGAACAAAGACTTTCAGTTACGATACTCGACTTAAGAACAAGATCATGTTACCCCATTATAAGAAACCTATAGGCCAGAGATTAATACTACATTGGCATTAAGATTTGGAATGACGAGATTCCAGAGGATACTGCTGCAATGGAACAATATAGAACTTTTCAATATAAATATAAACTATACTTATTATCAAGTCAATGATAGAGTCAGATCACAAAAATTCACGTGCTGAAATAAATGTATAAATTAAGGCCACCTGTAATGGTTTAAATTTAAGTATATTTCAGGAAACATTTATTCAAAAGCTACGGCTTATTAGTTCTCCTTTTTCACCTGTGAACTTGTCTGTGTTTTATGTGCCAATATATGTATGTTTGGGTGAAATAAACGTATTCGGTTCAATTCAGGATTGAAAGTCATTGGATGAAATAATGACGTCACTGAAGACGACAACATGCAAATGTACGCAGCACATATTTAAAGACTAGGGCGTGAAGAAAGAAGTTATTCATCTTGTGTTCTGTTGTTCCGTACTCTTTGAAGAAGCTACCATGCGTGGACCATGTAGGCGCACAACATTTTTTCAATTAGTGGAGTTTGAGCGAGATCGTACAGTGGGTCTGCGAGAAGCAGGTTGGTCTATTCATCAAATTGCACACCACGTTGAACGAGAGGTATCAGAAGTGGTCGATGGTCAAAAGAGCATTCGCACACTCGCAGACATGGTTCCGGGCAACACAGAGTTACGGATGCACAAGAGGATCGACGTATCAGGAGGCGGTGGACGGCTACAGAATCACAAATTCGATCCTCTATCGTACCAAGGATGTCTACAAGAATGATACGCAATCGTCGTTTGGAAGCAGGATTATGATCACGCATGCCGCTGGCACAGTTACCACTGTCGAGAACGTTTGCAGTGGTGTCAAGAACGAGTTCATTGGAGGAAGCAATGACAGTCTCTGGATCTTCTATCGTGCATCCGCTAGCGACACACAAGGCCCCGCTAGGCATCATGGTGTGGGGAGCGATTAGCTATTACTCTCGTATGTGTCTGGTATTTGCACAGGATACAATGAATATCACTACAGACATCAGCGACATCGCAGAGACGGTCATCCTGCCATATTTGAGTGTAATTCCAAATGCGATATTCCAGCAGGATAACCCCCGCTCACACTCTGCCCAGGCAACTCAACATGCTCTTCAGGCAGTGCACCAACTCCCTTGGTCAGCATGCTCTCCGGCCTTGTCTCCAATCGAGCATGTCTGTGGCTGCATCGGACAAAGACTCTTCTGCGGACCATGGCAGGCAATGACCATCGTTGAATTACGCATCCAAGATGAAAGCGCATGGAATGGTATCCTCCAGCGTGATATCCAGCATTTGTGCGACCGATTGCATGCCAGATTCGTAGCTTGTATTGCTGCTCGAGGAGATTCAACACCTTATTAAACTGTGCCTTCTCTAAAATGCAATACTCATTAAAAGATAAAATAAACATTGAATCACTTCATACGTGTGATCACTGTCCTTTCTCAACAAGTTGTTTCTACTAAATAAATCTCATAGATTACGCTCTAATTATTAATCGTGTTCTTTTTTCAATTTCCGCCAGTGTAATTTAGGAAATTATCGTATTGTATAAAGAACCAAAACATTATGACCACCTGCCAATTGAAGAGCCAAAACATTATGACCACCTGCCAATTGAAGAGCCAGAACATTATGACCACCTGCCTAATGTGATGTTGGTCCTCCACATGCCGTCAAAACAACTCTTACCCCGCAAGGCATGGATGCTACAAGATTTCAAAAGCTGTCTTATGGTATCTGGTACCAACACGTTAGCAGCAGATCCTTTAACTCTTGTAAGTTACGTGGTTGAGCTGCCGCAGATCAGTTATGCTGTTCCAACACAAACCACAGATGCTCGATTGGATTGATGTCTGGGAAATTTGGAGACCAGGGCAATACCTGGAAGTCTTCCTCATGTTCTGCGAACCATTCTCGAACAATCCGGACAGTGTGGCATGGCGCATTATTCTGCTGAAAGAAGGCACTACTAGAGGGATATACCATTGCCATGAAAGGATATAACCTTGTCGACAATGATGTTTAGGAAGGAGGTAGATGTCATAGTTTCCTGGACATCAAAGACTAGATCCAGAGTTTTCCAGCAGAACATTGCCCAAAGCATTGCAATTCCTCCACCAGCTAGTTTTCATCCCACTGTCATCCTGATGCCAACATTTTCCCAGGTAAACGATGCACACGTATCCGGTCGTCCACATGGTGCAACAGGATTCATCGGACCAGACAACCTTCTTTCAATCATCCAAATTCCATTTTTGACACTCGCCTGCCTTCTTGTAGGCACTTTCGACAGTGAACCGAGGTTAGCATGAGTACTCGGAGTGACCTACAGCTATGCAGCCCCATTTTCAGCAAAGTTCGATATACTGTGTGTTGTGACACATTACTCCCCTCACCAGCATTCAATTTTCAGGCGAGTTGAACCACAGTATCCCTTCTGTTGGCTCATACCATACAGAATAACCTTGGCTCACCTCTTGCATCGATGAGCCATAGTCGACCCACACCTGCCTGTAGTTTATGGTTTTTTCCTCCTCAGACCACTTTTTGAGGGTACTAGCCACGGCTGATCTGAGCACCCCACAAGCCTTTGCATCTCAGAAATGCTCTGACCCAGTTGTCTGGTCATTACAATTTGTCCTTTGTCAAACTCACTTAAGTCTGCTGCCTTTCCCATCTGAAGAACAAAAATATCACTGTTTAACAGAGCTCAGTAGCAGGTGTTATTTATACCGTTTCATGACCTTTACACACACCGCTGTTTTCCTGCAGTTCCTTCGATTTGCAAAAACACACGCCGGTCATAATATTTTGGCTCTTAGGTGTATAATAGCTGTAATTCTGGGCAGACACATGTGACATCATCGATCATACATGTTCCGCTTAGTTCTGTGTGACCAATGGGTTCCTAACTCTGATCCCATCGAAAGGCGTCCGAGATTTCTAGGAGCGCTGCCCTCCTCTGCCATATGCATGAAGTTATCGATCGAAGTACGATTGTGAGTGGAAACTTGTGAATGAACTAGAGTTTCCGTTTTACACCAAACATTTGGCATGAGTATTACTAGTAATATATCATATTAGTAATAATACTCATGCTAAATTTTTGGTGCGAAACTCTTCTATAAGTTCATTCACAGGTTTCCACTCACAGCGTCATAGTTTCTCATACATGAATGACTGGACCCAGGGTTTACCAGCATAACATTGCCCGAAGCATTACACTTCCTCCACCGGCTTGTTTTTGTCCCACGATACATGCTGGGGTCGATCGTCATGTCGATCGATAATTTCATTCGCAAGACAGGCGACGGCAGCGCCCCAGATATATCGGACGTTTTCGAGGGATCACTCCCGACCATGGAAGCTAGGAACCCCATCAATCACACCTAAATGATCAGAATTAAGCAATCCACTGCACTAAATTTCGGACCAATCCCTCAAGAAGGTGCAAAACCCCGGAAAACTGTCAATATCTGCTACCATACATATGTCACACCTATCCGATCGCCCATTCGACTGCCCCAGAATTACAACCATTATATAATATGATGATTATATAGCAGCAGTAATTCCGGGTGAGAAAACAGGCTGTCGGACACACGTGGCATTATTGATGGCAGAAATTGACAGTTTCCCCGTGATTCTGTGATTACTTGAGTGATCAGTTCCGAATTTGGTGGAGTAGTCCCACTTAGTTCTTGCCCTCTTGGTGTAACAGATCGGTTCTTAGTTGACATGGGTCGGGAGTGATCCATCGAAAAACATCGGAGATTTCTAGGGTGCTACCGTCGCGTTCCTTGTGAATGTAGTTATCGGTGGACGTAATTGTGGTGTGAATGAACGTATGGAAGTGTTTCGCGCCAAACGTTTGTAGTGGCTATTACTACTAATATATATTTTTTGAATTCCCTGAAAATTATGTTACCCCATGCATTTTTGTTTAATTAATTACATGAATGTTGATGACATTGTGAAAACTTTAATAGAGCCATGTAATATCAACCAAGTTCACGATTTCGCTTTCTCTATTTTAGAGAAATTTGGTATATGTTGTACTCGTAGTAAACAAAGAAAGCTAATTATTCAGTAATAAATTATCACAGAAAAAATCCTGTAGACAAGAAACATTTGAAAAAAAAAATGGTTGTTTTGAATGGGATTCGAACGCAGGTCTCACAGAAACATGCCAGGCATCTTAAATGCTAGACCACCGAGGAGCTGACCAACTCTCTGACTAAGTGACATATAATCCTTCGTGTTTGATGACCAGTGGCGCCATCTATTATTAGGTGTTGGGCAGCCAAGCCGTCACATGTTTGATGGTAGTAATATTTTTCACTCACGCTCACAGCGTTATATAAACTATTCAGTAATAAATTATCACAGGAAAAGTCATGTAGACAATAAATACTTGAAAAAAATGTGTTGAGAAAAAAATTGGTTTTCGTGACTGGGATTCGAATCCAGGTCTCCCAGAAACATGCCGAATATTACTGAATAGTTTATGTAACACTGTGAGCGTGAGTGACAAATATTACTACCATGAAACATGTGACGGTTTGGCTGCCCAACTCCTGATAATAGATGGTGCCGCTGGTGAATCAAACAGAAAGACTTATATGTCACTTAGTTAGAGAGTTTGTCAGTACTTCGGTGTTCTAGGGGTTAAGAGGCCTGGCATGTTTCTGGGAAACTTGGGTTCGAATCCCAGTCAGAAAGCTAATTGTTTTGATGTTCAGATTTGTTGCTGTTCAAATATGCCATAAATCTCCAAATTTGAACTATTAAGCCCTTAAAGTCATAATTTTTTAACATTTATTTATTCACACAAATTCAAATAAATCATATCTATTTACATGTGTCCCGCAAAACTAACAGCTTAACTGCAGGAGAGAATAACACATTCATATAATACTATTTTAGTTGAAAATTTCGATAATAAATGATATTCTCTCTTTACTAAAATTTTTGCCTTTTTCCATTTATAATATTTCTAAACAACATTGAGATTCAATTTATACTGCAGTCATAAAAGCAGTCTCGTTGTAAAGATCTGGAAATTTTTTAATCATTACTTATACTTTTGTACCCACTGACGTGTGTCGAAAACCGGAAGAGACTGCTTGTCACTTCTGGTTTTCAACACACACGGTCTAGTGTCGTGGATCGGTGAGGGTGTGTTGATGCCCTCTGGTGATCATGTGGTCTCGAGTCAAAAGTCTATTAGTGCGTCAAATGGGCTCTAGTCAAAAGTCTATTGGTAAGTCATGTGGAATTGAGTCAAAAGTCTATTGTTGGGTCATCTGGGTTCGAGTCAAAAGCCTATTGGTGGGTCATGTGGTTTCGAGTCGAAAGTCTATTGATGGGTTGACGTGCGTGGCAGACACATGTACGTGGAGTGATTTCTGGTGGAAGTCATGATTTCTTCGTGGAAGCTGAAGAAATTTGTGGACGGGTCTTTTCCTGTCCGGACTCGCCTCTGGTGGGAGATCAGCACAGAGATGCAAAGATGGGGAACTAGGAGGAAAGCAAGTGACCTGTTTAGAGAAACTTTTCAATTATGGAGGCTGGGGGGAAAATATTTCCTGTCCGGACTCGCCTCTGGTGGGAGATCAGCACAGAGATGCATAGATGGGGAACTGGGAGGAAAACAAGTGACCTGTTTAGAAATTGGGCAATTATGGAAGCTGAGGAGAAAATATTGAGCTTGCATCATAAGTATGCAGGCATACTTTCGATGTATGCGAAACAGAAGGAAAGGTTTTTTTCTCTCTCTCTCTCTGAGCATGTTTCCACATTACAGTCTTTTCTGTTGCTGTACGTAAGAAGAGGGTGATAGGTGAAAAGTTCATGCAGACATCTTGGGAAACTAGGTCCTTCTGTGTTGGGGAGAGAAGGTGGCTATTATAGGCATGTGTGACGTTTTAGTTCAGCGATTTTACCAAAAATCCTTACCATGACAAAGCACATGAACCATTGAAGCTCAGTGATTACACTTACGAAGAGGTCGGTTAAATCATTTGTTTACATAAAATTCTGATTTTTTTCTCTAGAAACCAAAACGTCAACGTCTTCAGCAGGTGCCCAATTTTATTGTGTATTTTCATCAAGCAAATAATGCTCTTCCATTTCAAATACCTTTCAATATGTCACCATTTCCTCCGGGTAATTAGAACTCACAGGGAAGCAGAAATGTATTAGTCAGATGACAATGGTAAAGAAAGAAGAAAACGGAAATTCGGAAGCGTACACTATGGTGGTAATAAGAAACATGGCAATCACCGATGGACTAAAATCTTTGGTGGCTCACTTTAACTAGTATATGTTGCACCCGGACGCAGGAAAAACTTTTGGGAGATGCTTCATATTCAATTGAACCGAATAGGATGGAAAAGGCATTTGGTAATGCATATTTCTTTTTTTCACTTATTCACGAAACGCATTATTTAACAAAAAATAATACATACATGCATACAAAAACCTCATTCAGCCATGTGTTACGGAGGTCCAACCAGACTGTGTAATTTTCCTCTCCAGACGTGTCTCTTTTGAACTACAGCTGCTGCATTTGGCCATTCTAGACGAATTCTAGCAAGGTCCTGTTTTTCATTGTTTGCCCATCGCATCCTAGGTCTCTCCTTTTTCTCAAACCCTTAGGAATACTTTTCATAATCCTGTTTGCCACTCTGCAGCTATGCATACGGGCAACATGGCCAAACCAACGCAGTCTCTGTCTGCACAACATGCCGCTCAAAAGAAGTTGATGAATCCTTCTTCTAACCTCATCATTACTTAAAAAGTCAAACCACCTAATGCCCAAGATACTGCGTAAGCATCTAGAATCAGAGACACCAAGTTTCTTGTTATCCTGCCTAAAAGGGTCTATGTTTCACTACCATAACCAACCTTAGAAAGAACCAAACTATTATACAGCCTAATTTTAGTCTTCAGGTGTATACGCCTATTTTTCCACCTTCTCCATAGATTCTTAAAATGTCCCAGCGGCAATTCCTATTCTTCTATTTATCTCATGCCGCACATCACCAATATCTGTTACATAGGTGCCAAGATAATTAAACTGAGACACTTGATCAAGAGTGCAGCCATTCAAAGCAACTGAAGCACTATCAGCTTGACCAATTTTCATCACTTTGGTTTTTTTCTCTGTTTATCACCAAACTTATTCTATTACCAATCTCATCAACAGCCCTAATGAACGAATTCATCTCATCAACATCATTAGCGAACAAGGCCAAATCATATGCATAATCTAAATCAGAAAATTTGAAATCTCTAGACCATTTAAGACCACAATATTTCCCTTGCAAAGAGTTTCGCATTACATAATCAATAATCAAACTAAAGGCAAAGGGTGACAAAATGCCCCCTTATCTAACTCCACTAGCAATGCTAAACCAATCGCTGCAAGACGTGCCAACTCTCACACACGACTCAGTTTCATTATAGAGAGCTCTCATTACACTAACTTATCAGGTATTCCATATGATGTAACAATCAACCACAAATTATATCGATCAACAGAGTCAAAAGCCTTTTTGAAATCAACAAAGCTAGCAACCAAAGATTTCTGAAACTCTAAACATTTCTCAAGAATCTGCCTAAGTGAAAATATTTCTTCAATGCATCCCCTACCACTTCTGAATCCACAGTGTTCATCATGCAGTTGTCCATCAACCAAATTCTTAATTCTATTAAGTATAATCATGCAAAGAACTTTACGTGGAGCAGAAAGTAAATTAATTCCCTATAATTATAACAAGAATTTGCGCTCACCTTTTTTAAAAATTGGAACAATGATAGCTCTAATAAAATCTAGATCTAGATAAGCTCTAGTAAATCTATAAAAATATTCAAAATTTCAATCAGCCATGTGACAAAGCAAATGTTCCCAGCTCTAAGCATTTCAGTGTTGATTCCCTGGGGAATTATGCAGTTTTAATTTAGAGATTGCCAAAGTGACTTTCGAATGTGATATAGGGCCATCGTTAAAGCCAGTAATGCATCTCATTACAAAGGGATTAGAAATAATCTCATTATTTAGAACTTTTCTGAAATGCTCAGTCTGCCTAGCCATCACAGAATCCTCACCTTCAACCACCTTGCCATGTTTATCCCTTAATCTCTGTATACCTGTCTGTTTCTTCCCACATAAAACATTAACAATCTCGTACAACCACCAGCTGTTATGCTGTCTAACTGCTTAATCTGCTTTGCCAGCCAAGCTATCAAGCCAAAGGTTCTTATCAGCTGTTAACTGATCCTTTACACATTTACTAAGTTCGTTGTAATGCCTTCTGTTAGGGCTAGTAGGATATTGATTCATAGTAATCCTGCACTTTCTCCTTTCAGAAATAAGTTCCATAGCCTTATCACAGAAATAATTTTGTTTCATCTGTACCCCTTTACCCAAAATAGTACTGTTGGTTTCAAGAAAAGCCTGTTTAAACTGATCCCATTCTTTCTCAACTTCAGCAGTGGGCAAACCACGATTGTCAAATGTCATAATGACTAAGTAGCCTACCATGTTATGCTTTGGCGATATCTGGATCTTTCAGACCTTCAGTGTTGAAGGTAATTTTCTTAACCTTAGCACAACATTTCTTAAGCTTCAGCTGCAAGACGCTTTTGACCAGGTAATGGTCAGATTTAATTTCGGCTCCCCTGTATGATCTGGTATTCCTAACTGAACTATCCCATTTGCTGTTAATTAAAATATAATCT
This sequence comes from Ryuthela nishihirai, assembly GCA_038380435.1. Lineage (NCBI taxonomy): Eukaryota > Metazoa > Arthropoda > Arachnida > Araneae > Heptathelidae > Ryuthela > Ryuthela nishihirai. The sequence goes on from JAWZYU010000021.1 coordinate 7,553,294, forward strand.
ATCATATTCCTGTGTAACCCATCAGATGAATCCCACGTATATTTATAAATGTCCCGGTGTTTGAAGTATGTGTTAGTTATTGGTAAACCATTAAGTTTAGTTACCTGTAGGAGACGTTCCCCGTTGACATTGGAACTACCAATGCCAAAGGGACCTAAAACTCTTGCCCAAAGGTCAGAGTCAGTACCAACTTTAGCATTGAAGTCACCTAGCACAAGAGAAATATCTCCTTTCTTCACAGAATTCAAAATATCCTGAAGCTGGCTTAAAACGTATCCTTCTCGTTCTCATCAGAGTCCTCTGTGGGGGCATAACAACAGATGATATTCAAGTTTTTAATTTTTGTTTCAAATTTTGCAGTAAGAAATGTTTTATTAATGCAGTCATATCCTAGACGAGCATCACTGGCGTGTTTGCTGAGAGGCAAACCTACAACGTAAAGATGCTATCCATCCTACGTTCCTGAAAAGAGAAATTTAAAGTTATTTTTAAGTATCTCACCATTACCTGTCCATCTGGTCTCTTCCAAGCCTAGAATAATTAGGATATAGCGCCTGGAATTCCTGAGTGAGAACATCAAAAGAATAATCTCTTTATAATGTCCTCACGTTCCACGTACTTGCAGAGAGAAAATGATTAGTAGGATTTTTAAAGAAACTAGGTTTATTGAGATAGCTAGGGCCAACAATATCAAACAGCCCCCTGATCGCAGGATTCATCTTAATATTTCATGAATTTTTGAATGAGCATGAATCTTAATGTTTCATGAATTTTTCGAAACAGGATACGTTTTAAGACCTGTTCCTCCTCCGCTAAAGGCTGAAGTCACCGATGCTGGTAGGAACTTCAGGCACCACCTTTTTAAGTGGACTTTTTCAAGAGCCATATGGCCTGCCTGAGACACATTAGAGTTTAGGCTTGACGATGCCCAACTAGTTAAATATATTCCAGAAGCCTTATCAAAGAAATAAAAAAAAAATATTATTTAATAATACTAATTTAATTATTAAATAATGATTATTTTCTAATTAATCTAATAAATCTTAATATTTTTATTAATCTAATAAATCTTAATATTTTTATTAATCTAATAAATCTTAATGTTTTTATTAATCTAATAAATCTTAATTATTTTCTAATTTAATTAGCTTTGGCAATCTCTAATTAAAATTATTTCTGTGATGAAGCTATGATGAGAACGCGAAGGATACGTTTTAAGACAGCGTCAGGATATTTTGAATTCTGTGAAGAAAGGAGATATTTCTCTTGTGCTAGGTGACTTCAATGCTAAAGTTGGTACTGACTCTGACCTTTAGGCAAGAGTTTTAGGTCCCTTTGGCATTGGTAGTTCCAATGTCAACGGGGAACATCTCCTACAGATAAGTAAACTTAATGGTCATTAGAGTTTAGGCTTGACGATGCCCAGCTAGTTAAGTGAGGTTCAGGTACCTGCGATGGCCTCTGATTAGGATTATCCACCAGCTGATATAAGGTATCCCATAACTCTGTTCACTTAGGGCTGGTAGCCCAGAAGCAAACAGAAAACACAGTGGCAGATTCTCCCTCAGCAGAGGCCCACCAGTGCAGCAAGTCCAGGATCCATAATCAAGCTTAAATCCATAAACAAGTCCAGTCTAGTATGTATAAATGGTCAGCACCAGGACCCTGTGAAGTTGACCACTCCTCAGCAGGTTGAAAAAAAAGAAGAAAAAAGAAGCCATTGATGACCAGATCAGTAAGCCATACTGAACTGGCAGCCCTCTCCTTCCGTTCCCTTCCAAAAGAGAATATCTCTTTTGAAAGGTACTAATGGCCTGCACCACGAGAAGGTGGAGTCGGACATTAATCGCTAGGCCTGGCTGGTTCTGTGCATCATCACTGGGGATTGGTACACTGCTCTCCTTCCAGTGTACGCCTATTGGATAAAAAAATTAAAAAGGTATTCTTGTTCTTTCTATTTCAAGTCAGTATTTTGCTCCTCCACTGTAATGATTACATGTATACAGGGCCAGATCTAGGGGGAAGGATAGGAGGGGCATGCCCTACCCTTTAGATTGGTAGTAAGGATAATAAGGCAAAATATTATGAAACTTATTAATATTTCATGAATTTTTCGAAACATTCTCTAAAGACCTGTGAAATGGAGAGGTAAATATTATTCTGCATTGGAAATCCAGTCTCCTCTTCTTTACATTTTTTCGGCTCGATTGTGTTTCTTCCCCCTCCCCCTCCTCCCTTGAATCTTTTATATATCAGAGCCTGCCTATATATATGTATTTTTCCTCACAGTCTCCGCTCTGGTGGTATTTAAAAATACTATTCGTGAAAATTATATCTGATATAAAGTATTACACTTTCCTTTTATTCCGTTCCAATTTTAAATTTATATTTATTATTTCAAACTGAATTACGCGCCGTAAATTTTCAATTGAAAAGCTGTCTATTTCAGTTATATTTAATTTACAATATTACATATATTATTTATGCTTTTGATTACATATATATTTTATGAAATATATTGTATTGATTTGTTTTACAACAAGTTGTAAAAAACAATTCATATGGTAATAAAATGAATTACAAAAAGTGTCTGAAAAAAAAAAAAAAACTGCAATCGAACCGGAAACCTTCAAGTTACGAATAAAGACGATGGGTTTAGCCAACTCGGTAAACGTTGCTGAAATCAGTATTTGTTGAAATATAATATTAGCATTCTCTTGTAGATCATATATTCAACATATTTCATATATTCGTATCTAATGTAATCTTAAATATATCTAATCTTAAAATTTCATAAATAAATATCTTTTCTTGGCAAAATAAAAAGTTGGTAAACTAGTTCAAGCACATCTTGTGAGGAAAGTTTAGGCATGTTGAGCCTGCCATAGTCAAATGAAGATATTCGCTAAATAACAGTATCTTCGACTATTCGTTGCTTTGTAGAATCAGCCAATCATGTGTCACGTGTCACTACAAAATGAAGGACTGTGAAGTTCAGCTTACTGCATTTCAGCGCATGCGCATTTGTGTCATTTATATAATAGATAATGCTAAAATTCTAGACAGTGGCCGTAATGTTAAAATTCCCATCGGCAATACGAAAACAGCCGACGTAGCCCTGATTCGCAAAGTAAATGCTATGAATGTCTACTTAACACGGTAAATAATGATTGCAAAAAGAATATAAAAATGATATTATGTTTATTTAGATATGACAAATTCTGAATAATAAATTTGAAATTCGTTTTTTTTTGGGGGGGGTGGAGGGGATTTTTGGGGAAAAGTGCCACAGGTGGCCTAAGCTCCTGAAAATCAAAATAAAATGAAAACAATCTGAACAAATCGAGGTATGGATTTAATTTCTCAGATATATGTCAATTTCCTGTCCCCTATATTTACCAAGTGAAGTAGGTATTTAGTAAATGATTTATGGGAGGCAATCACTCTCGTCGTAATCGAACACAGACTTTTGTCTAAAGGTCTTAAAAATATACGAAATCACTGTCCTGATCTCCAGTGTATTCTTCTAATTTTCAATGTCCTGGCGATTTTGCTGAAGAGCGCAGTTGCCAGAAATGCATTCGTTCAATGGAGACTTCTTGCCTTAGAATCACGGGAACAGGCGAGCAAATGCCTAGGGAACGACCATTAATATTGAATAGACAGCTTGAAGGGTGATGGAAATTATAGTGTGTACATATCAGATAAAGTACAAACTACATATCAGATAAATTACATCCGTGTAAACACAGATAAAGGCAACCAAAGCTCTCTGGTTGACAAATCGTTGTGTAAATTGTTCTAAACCGTTAAAGCTGCCCTTACGCTGATGTCGACAGCCATTCCAACAGTTAACAGACTTTGAGCGTGGAAGAATCTTGGCCTTAGAGAAGCTGTACAGAGATGGTTTACCAGTGGGTTCAAGCAGGATCCAGCACATGCCGACAAGGATCAGGAAGATGACGTATGACCATGGAGCGACAGGACCGCCATTTGCGACATATGACATTGCATGACAGATTCGCGAATACGTACCAAGTGGTCGGTAAACAACAGGCTTTTACAGTTTTCATTGCGAACCTATCATCCTTCACTGGGTTTGCCCCTCACATCTACCCACATGCCAGCATATCTTCAGTGGTGTCGCCTCAGACAGAACTGGAACAAACAAGAGTGGTGTACCGTGGTGTTTAGTAACGAATCTCTTTTTTTGTCTTGGTCAGCACGACAGTAGAAAACGTGTTTGCCGTCATCCAGGTGAAAGGAACACCACCCAGTGCGTGTGACATCGTCACACAGCTCCGCACCTGGTATCTTGGTGTGGGGATTAGTCTGACATCTCGGTCAGAACTGGTCATCATAAGGGGATCTCTAACTTCCCAATGATAGCTTAACAACATTTTACAGCCAGTGGCTGTCCTATTTGTTTAGCAGCCTGGAACCTTTTGCCAGCAAGATAACGCCAGTCCCCACGCAGCCCGTATTAGTCTGCAGTATCTACACGAGCAAAACGTTAAGGTACTACCATGGCCAGCACACTCGCCGGACCTTTCACCTATTGAACATGCCTACGACATGATGAGCTGGCAGCTCCAACAACACCCAAGAGGTGCGCCAACCACTGTCGCTGAAATGGAACATCAACTTCGCGCTATTTGGCGTTCTATCCCTAAGGAGGACATTATAGAGGTGTACGATACCTTCTGCGCCGTGTTCAATAAAATGACATTAATCCTTCCAGGTGTTGCAATTTTTTTTCCTGTAGTGTATTTCGGTTATCAAACTTTTGTTGTATTTGGAAAATGGAAATGATCATCATCCGAGAAAAACGTTTTTGATAAGTTTAGCTCTTGACTTTCTAAATGAAAATCTGCAAGGTCGCGCAAACTCCTCATGTGCCGGAACAATAAGATGCAGAATTAAAATTTTTGGGAATAGGAAGAGAGGAAACTGAGTGACACGAAAAGAGGACGTTGTCATGTTTGTAAAGGAAAAGATTGAAAGGCTTAATATTTCAAAAATGTAAGGCGTACTTGTAATTATGTTAACGGTGCAAAAAAGTGAAGTGAAATCCAAATCAACACAACTTGGAACAATAGTTACATATTTTTGCTGTCATTATTATTTAATAATCTATTACTAAAAATGTATTTACTTTCTATAATTTGTATTGCATTAATAAATCCAATTTAAGCGTTTTTAAAGTGTCTGTTATTCACTAATAAATATCAGCTGAAATCAATGGTTATAATACTAAAATGACCATTATTTACAGCATAAAATTGTTTGATATATTTATATGTACACCACTATTAAGAATATATTTTAAACTAAAATTAAAATTGTTAAAAAAAACAGTATGCGGTTTGTTAATTTTGCGTAATATATTTTGTGTCTCTGAGACCAAGTACGACCGTTTTGTATTGCAATACAGAATGTGACCGATGAAGGGTTAAGGATTGTATCAGGCATGTAACCAGAAAATATTTTTGGAAAGAAGAGTGCTGAGTCAAAATTTCGCGATTAGCACAAAATGAAAAAAATGTTGATAATATAATTCGATGTGGAGCAATATTTTTTATTCACTTCTGGTAAAGTAAATAAAATGCGATAATATATGACTTTAAAACAACTAAATACATACAAAATTCGTTTCTTAAATCTTAATCTTTTATTTTTTTTATCATTTTAGAATTTCGGAATGGGGATAGCTGGCATATATCTAGGAAATTGTTCGAAGAATAATTCCCCTTGTATATTCCTGGACTGTATTATAGTTAGTAAGATTTATTAAGGACTATTCGAGCCCGGGTAAGGCATGATTGTATGTGTCGTTTTTCTGCTGAGGTCCTGCCATCCTCTCAGATCTCCTACTGTGGCATATAAACTGACAGACTCCTGTCAGACCTCTGTGGCAAGCAGCTGCTTGAGGGGGTATTTATTACTTTTTTATTTATGTATATATTAAGGGTCATGAGGTTTCCCCTAAAGTCTTCTCATTATAGAAGCCTACTTGGCAGCAGGTCTCGCGAAGTCGATAAATCCTTTATGAACTCTCGAATTATTTGATCTGTAGTCTGTACAGATTAAGAGTGAAACTAAATTATATAAGCAATCTTATGAAATCTGTGTTTAAACTATGAATGTAAAATATATTCAGTACCAATTGCTAAAAACTGAATTTTCAGAAAATTCATTTGGGTCTTCTGAACCTAATAACTTTGATATTATTAGGATAACTTTCACACCAAGCCTTTCGGAGTTTCGAATGATTGCTGTACTTCTATTTTTTTTTTCAAATTTATTTTCGAAAAGTATTATCTATAATTATTGCATAAAAATTCCCACTAAACCGAAGCTTATCAGTGGGATAACAACTGCTGATTAACAGAAAATTGCTTCACTGATATAAATTTATTTCGTTCATTTACTTCCAGGCACGTGTGGCTAGTGCAGGTGGCCAGTCTTCAGAAGAGGTGGTAAATAATGCATCGAAAAATATCCTAGAACGCCTTCCGAAAAATTTTGATTTGATTCTGGTCAACGTCAAATATCAAACATGTTATGATCAGAGTATGAACACTGTATTAGTTCAAGAGATGGGGCGATTTAATAATCTTTTATCCACTATAAGAAGTTCTCTGATTAATGTTGGAAAAGCAACTAAAGTAAGTAATTACTTCTTCCCTCTCTTATTTGTTAATAATCTCATACGTTTTCAGAAAAAGTATTACACACGAACAAACTATGATTTTTCGTTACATAACTTGGGCGAATGACAAGAGTCGTATACGTATTTGCAATATTTTCATATATCTCTGCAGATATAGGAAATTTTATAACCTGCACATGATCGAAATTGAGTAAACTACAGTTATTTATGAATGCTTAAGTTCCAATGAGGTGCGATGCTATCTTAATACGTAAGAGATCAGCAATTTTGTGGATGATGGGTGCAAAAAATATTTACATGCGTGCCGTACTTTTTCTTAACTGTTGATAATATTCATACATCAGCACAAGACACTAACACTATGTAAAGCAGTTTTATTCAAGTGCGAAATTTACACATCAAAGCTGATTTTTCGTAATGCACTTAAACTTAATTAAATGAAAATATAAAATCTGGACCACACATATTAACTTATTGATAATGTTAAATATGTATAATATATATAATAATATATATATATGTATAATACATATATAATAATAGTGTAGCAGTATAATTATACTGTGTATTTTGAAATATATAAATTAATCAGTAACGTAAAAAGTACTGAAACTTGGATTAGGGTGTTTCTCGATTCGCTATGAGTGAAGTTTAAGATTGCTATTTCATTAAGTAAACCACCGAGCATACACTGCCTTGCAGTTTAGGGAAATTTATAGAAAACAGGTTGTAAAACAAATATCGCTCGAAGAATTGGCAAGAAAGTTGGTGAGGAAGTATCTATAAATAAAAATAAATACCTCCTCAAGCAGCTGCTTGCCAGAGAGGTCTGCCAGGAGCGTGTAAGTTTAATACGCCACAGTATGTTTGTGAGGATGGCGAGACTTCAGCAGAAAGACAACGCAAACATTTATGCTTTAACTCGGGGCTCGAACCCAGGTCTCTTTGATCACTAAGGAAGCGTGCTAACCACTCGGCCATGGGATGGTTAAAATATCTCTAGAGGTATTCAATTAAATTCAAAGGGTAACATTAGTTCTATCATGCTCTCCGTAAAAATGTAACAATGGTGTTGGTCGACGACAAGTAGATGGAAGTCAACTGGGTGGACGACGAAAATTGGGTGTACGACAATAGGGTGGATGCGACAACTGGGGGGATACGACAGTTGGGTGGATGCGACAAGTGGGGGGATACGACAATTGGATGGATGCCACAACTGGGGGTATATGATAATTGGGTGGATACGACAATTGGGTGGAAGACAACTGTGTGTAAAAAAGGAAATGGAAAATTATTTCATTACTGTCATGTCCCTCTAATTTATTTATTTTTATTTATTGTTGCATTTTATTGTATTTTTGTTATTGTAAATATTTTTATGTATTAAGTGTGTTCTTGAAAGTACTATTTGGAATGACGAGATACCAGAGGATACTGCTGCAATGGAACAATATAGAACTTTTAAATATAAATATAAATTACACTTATTATCAAGTCAATGATAGAGTCAGACCACAAAAATTCATGTGCTCAAATGAATGTATAAATGTATAAATTAAGGTCACCTGTAATGTTTTAAATTTAAGTGTATTTCAGGAAACATTTATTCAAAAGCTACGGCTTATTATGTTGTCCTTTTTCACCTGTGAACTTGTCTGTGTTTTATCTACCAATATATGTATGTTTGGGTGAAATAAACTTATTCAATTCAATTCAAGATGTTGTTTTCGGGTCTGAGCTGGCTGCCTGCATTTGTTGACGTGTCTGAGAAGCCTTTTATGGCCTTTTTACAACTAGCCTGGGGCGCAAGTGTCAGTGCAGGCCGACGCGAGCCGCGAATAAGGAAACAACAGTTTTGAGCTTAGCTGTCGAGTGGGAAGGTTGTTTGGACACGCCTCAAAGGGACACCACTCTTACTCAAAAGAAATCCCCGTAAGGAAAGGGTTCGATTCTAACTGAGAATCAAGATTCTTGGTGAATTTGATACAGTTCTGTGAATTCTGTGTGAACCACATTGTAGGCAAAGGTTAATTATCCTATCGCCGAGTTTGAGGTCGGTAAAATGAGAATCTGTAAAGTGTACAGTTCTCCACCTCATTGTGTAATTGTTTGCAGCAGCAAAGCTGCAAAGGCCTACGGAGTTGAGAGCATCCTCAACACGTAATTGTATATAGTGTGAATAAACTGTGTTGTCCTTATACAACTCTCGTGCGTGAATTGTTGGACATATTTTTATACATCACTTTAAGCAGCAGGTCTGAGGCATATGTCGTCGGTATGTAACAACCGCGAACCTGTCATTTCACCGAAATAAGGGCGAAGGTAATTAAGAGACAAATTCATCGTCCTCCGGCGGCCACAACATTTGGCCCAGTCCGTCACATCCGGAGGAGTCCATCATAATTACTAAGACTTTTTCTAAAATATCTGCCTTACAGCAAAGAAATTTGGCACTCCTCAAAAATGTTTGTTTAAGTATTAACATAGTCGATATTTACATCTATTCTGTTTAATCCGACACTGAACACAGTGAATTTTTTTAATAAATCTATTGCTTCTGACCGAAATAATTCTAAACTAAATGAATATACTGCAGTATTTGGATGTATTCCTTTTAATCCATGTTTCAATAATGGTTTTGCATCTAAGCTTTTTAATCGGACTTTACACTACGACGTTTGTTTATTACTAAATCCATTCCTTCTAAAAGCAGCAAGCGCAAAACTAAACGAAAACAAACTGGAAACCAATCTACATACCATAAATTGCTTTTTCAGTAATACTGCCTTCAATAAAACGAAATGTTGAAAAGTCATTTTCTTCTGAAGGAAATAATCGGAAATCAATAGAATGCATTATAGGAAACCGAAATGGCCTATATCGTTAATTATTCTCCTTAATCCGACTTTCTATACAGTGAATTTTTATATTTCTGTTCCATTCTGCTGGTTCTAAGTGAAACAATCTAAAATAAAAGAACTACTTCAGGAAACGAAAATGCATAAGACTTCTACTGTAGTATTCTCAAATATCACATTCAATAAAAGGAATATTTTAAAGATCGCATACTTCTAAAATAAAAAATTGAAATCAATCGAATGTATTTTAGGAAATCAAAGCAGTCCCTTTCTGTGGAGGGGATCCTTTCTCTTTGGAGGACGGGAAAGGCCTTTACACCCGATTGCGTGTACCGGCAACTCTTTGCCAGCCATCGTGATGAGCACCCAGACTTCTTGATTGTCTTCACAGAAGCTCCAATTCCGGCACATTAGTGGGATCAGCCATGGTCTGCTGTAATATAATCATTGCACACCAGATCCTACAGCAGTGTTCCATCTTCACTGCAGAGTTGCACGCTATCAGTCTCGCCTTGGACCACGTGGCAGCTAAGCATCATCTTCGGTGTGTGCTTTACACCAACTCGCTTCAAGTTTTGATCTCGGTGAGGCATCAGCCTCATCCTGTTCTTTCCAAGATCCGTCAGCAGGTCCATTGTCAGCAGCTCCAGCGTCAGCTCCAGCGTCAGCAGCTCCATATGTAACAACCGCGACCACCATACTCTTTTGTTAGGTGCCTGGTCACGTCGGGATCAGGGGCAACGACTTGGCAGACGCTGATGTCAAATCAGCCACACCCTTAGCTGACTCTCCACTGCCGGTTCCATACATGGACTTTCGGCAGTGTTATTCCATCGAACTCCGAGGACGGTAGTAGATATCTTGCTCTGAACAGTTGGTAACAAACGTTTCCCCGAGATCAAGACCATTGTCAAACCATGCAGTCGAGTTTTCGCAGGAATCGCAAGGAGGAAGTTGTACTTGATCGGCTCTGTTTAGGTCATCCGTTTATCACACATTCTTTTTTCCTAATGGCAGACGACAAATCTCAGTGCGAGTTTTCTGACACTGTTTTAACTATTAAACGCATTTTAATCCATTGCCCTGCTTTTAACCTGGAGAGACGTTTATTTTTTAACTTTCATTGTTTTACTTCCGAGCCCCTATCACTCGGACATCTTTTATCTGATTAATCGCTTTTAACTCCTGTCTTCGATTTTTAACATTTTACTGGTTATTTTACACATATTTTTGTTTTAGACCTTTATGATCTTTTGAGATGTTTTTATAATATGGGTCCTATACACCCACTCATTGTTTTTCTGTTTCACAATTATTGACTCTTTTTACCCTCGTTGTTATACACTTGTTTATTTTACACTTTTGTTTCTTGTTCTGTCATTTCCATTATTGTTACTTTCATTCTATTTGTGTGTTGATTTTAACTTTTGGTTCAGAGTTCTGTGACTTTTATCTGTTTATTTTTTAACTGCATATATCATACGTTTGTCGCAACATGGCCTTATTTGTCATTCCGCCATAAAACCCCAAACAGCCAAGCTATCATTTCAAATAGCAGGATGTCTTCTTTCAACAATAGAATAAATCATTTCATTGGTTGAAGGAGCATCCAGTGAATTCACACCCTCGAATGGCCCCATCACTATCTGGATTTGAATCCTATTGAGCATCTGTGGTATGAAGTGGAGCGATGCATTCGAGCCCAAAACCCACCACCGTCAACTCTCAGCGCCTCATGGACAGATATCCTGGAATCATGGGCCACAATACCACTTGAACGTTTCCAACACCTGGTACAGTCCATGCCACCACGTATTGCTGTTGTTTTAAGGGCGAAAGGTGGGCTCACATTATTAGGTGAGTGTGTATAATATTAGGGGTATACAGCTAATATACATAACCAAGTATACAATTAATAATGCGTCTTTTCGATATAATACAAAGGATATATGTATATACTATTTAACATCATATTGATTGAAAAATAATAATTTTTTTAATTCTTTTCAGGGTCTGGTCGTGATGTCTTCTGAATTAGAAGAAGTTGTAAAAAGTATTCTTCAAGGAAAAATTCCGAAAATGTGGATGTCAAAGTCTTATCCTTCACTTAAACCATTAGGAAGCTATGTTGCTGACTTTCTACAAAGACTCAAGTTTCTTCAGGTAATCAGTTTGAAAGCATTTCTCTAGAGAAAAAAAAAATTCCGTATGTGTTTCTTACTTGAATTTCTCCTTCTGTTACAATGACTTTAGCTCTCAGATGAGGCTATCACCAGATATGATATCTTTACTTGTTTGGATCATGTGTTTGTCAGAAATATAAGTAATAGATTGGAAACTTATGTTAATAAATTAGTACTTATAGATCATACTTTAATTAGTGTGACTAATTGTAAAACACAGGTCAATGATTCAAACTTATGAAAGTCAATCAGTAATGCTAAATTAAAACAAAGCTTGGGAAGAAGAAATTGGAATTTTATAAGAAAATTTAATATTCATCATGCATTAAAAATATTAACTTAATGCCACAGTCTACTGAGGAATCGAAAGATAAGATTATATGTAACAAAACAAAGAAAATTAAAAGCATGGATTACCAAAGGTCTTATTACTTAGGAAATTAATTTCCTACGGCATTATGCTGCCAATGAGTTGAGTTTTAAATGTATGTTCAATATAATGACGAATTCTTCTGGTTCTGGAATGAAACGTTCAAGTACAGATCCATAACAATGTTCTCGTTTAACAAAGAAATCAGCCAATTCATGATGCAAAATTCCCCGCCACATGCATGCGCAGTGAGAGCGATTCGCGCTGTCGTTAGATGATTCTTATTACTGCAGCTTCATAAAAAACATTTGTTTGATGACGCCGCACCGCTCTCATCAAAATAATTCCTTGATGGCCCGGCGTCCAGACAAATGTGATAGATGCTCTTGAAGCGGAAGTTTTTACAAGAACTTGATGTAAATTTAAAATGGCCAAATGGCTATTAATGTTGGTGTTTTGTAGAACAATAAGAGTCGAACGACTATCAGTAAAATGGCAGAATTTCTAATTCTGAAAGGTTTTACAGGTAAAGAATCAAAAGACATGGGACTCATGAAATAATAAGCTGAAAAGAATTAGTTTTGCCGTGAGTGGAATTATATGATGTAATATAAAAAATATTTGGCCAAATGATTGCAATTCCCACATGAGTGGATGTTTTAGAAGCATCAGTTCCGATGTAGGTTGCCGTTCACCAATATTGTTGAATTTCCACTTGGAGTAATTGGAATCTTATATTCGAAGCAATCAGCCTTGTTTAATAATAACATATGGTGTTGAAATCCATTGTGGTTGCAATGCAACATTTGTTAAGCTTAGAAGCTTTTCAAAGTTAATTTCTCTCAGTGAATCTTGGAGTGCCAGTGGAAATGGTAGATTGTTCTTTTTCCAGTAATAGAAACGAAGATAATGTGGTTGTGTCATAGTTGATTTATAGGTATTGTGCTGTTTTTCTGCTGAGATCTCGCCATCCTCACAAGACATCTACTATGGCGTATTAAACTGACAGACTCATGTCAGATCTCTATGGCAAGCAGCTGCTTGAGGGGGTTGAATACAGAGACATGTTCTTGAACAACACCTTTCTTAGTTAGTAGTTTAACATATTTTGGAATCTGAATAGAACCAGTTTCAGCAGATCAAATTGATAGAGGGGTATTTGGTGGAAGACTTGTAGTCGCCCGTTGTGCAGACAGTCGGCTCCTTTATGGGTGGCCGACATACAAGAAAACGCCGCTGCCGAAGGTTAAATTTTCACCACGAAAATTCAGAGAAGAGTGTTCAAAACGCGCGATTCTTTTCGCGCTTTCCAACTTAGCCGTGGGCTGAGCAACACCACCTAGGTTGCCGTGTGATGCGGCGATTGGTTCTCCTTGAGCAGAAATGGATGTCGGCCGATCCATAAAGCATTTCTTTTTCCTTTCGATCGAGAGGTTGCAGCCAGTTGGGACCGCCTTTTGGCCGAGTTTCCTTGTCTTAGGCCTGAGAGGTATCTTCTTCGATATGAAAATTCCGAGAGCCATGATGAAGGAGGGTGGAAAGCTAGGACCTAAACAACATCATGGCGGATGGGGCTTAGTCTATACAGATACGTCGTGTCCACATTTCGAAACAATATGAGCAGGACAATTCACAGAATCGTACGCCTTAGCTATGTCAAGTTTAATAATTAAACAAAAGTGTCGTCTATGAAGAGCTTGTTATAACAAATATAAATTTGCACTAGAGAAATTATAGTACTCCTCCTAGGGAGGAATCCAGTAGAGAAATCCACATTTTGAAACAAATGTGAGCACTACATACTTTGGGGAAAGAAAGGACGGAAATATTTTAGCACGGGGGTGTGGTGGACGAAGAACGGAAATATTTTAGCACGGGGTGTGTGGTGGACGAAGTATGCATCACCTGGACTGGTCTCCATCTCATAGCCTGATTTGGGTATGAGTCATTCAAGATTTTTTTCCTTTTTTTAATTATCAGAATGTCATTGGAACCCTAAGGTTCCTGGGTTAGTTGAGGAATATTCTAGTTGGTGATCCCGTCCAGAAGATCTCATATGGACTTCCCGCAAAGAAATGAAATTGCTCTCAGTAGAGTCACTGCTTAAGAGTTGCTGGTGGGGAACCAACCAAAAATCATTGCCCACAAGTGTCCGCAGAGAGCGCATGTTTCCTGAACGTCTCACGTTTGCAGAAATCACTATGCACACATATCACCGCAGAAGGTATGTGTCTGCAGAAATCATTATGGTCATACAACGAGAGGGCGTGATGCGGGGATTGGTTCAGCATCTGATCGAAAACTGGTAGGGAACAGTCACGTCCAGGACCTCCCTCTGGTTCCTCAGATAGCTGTCGTTTCCATCCGGTGGTCTGTCTGCAACAGCATATAAAAAGAAAAAGGAACGAGGGGGTCAGTTCTAGTGCTCCCCTGTGGTACTCCATATACAATATGTACATTAATGTCTTATAACCGCCACGTGTCCCATTAATCCCAGCTTTATACAATTTTGGGCTCCGACCCTTTCACTATAATACAATAATATGGGTTAATCATCCCATCGTATTATGATGCCACTTTATAATCTGTTTTACTATCTCACGATTTGCACTTCCGTTAGTTCATCGTGCTATAATTCGGGGTACACCCCTTTCAATAGCTTACAAAGATTCTGTTTTGCTCCTATTTTTACGCTACAGGTTAGCTTAACTATTCATCTTTTTACATACTCAGTATTTTAATCCTTTCATCATCTCACAAAATTGACTTAAGTATTCTTTCATTTTACAAACTCTGTCTTTAATCCTTTCCTCATCTTACAATATTGACTTAATTATTCTATCATTTTACAAATTCTGTATTTTAATCCTTTCCTCATATCACAATATTTCCTCATCTCCAATATTGACTTAATTATTCTTTTATTTCACATCTGTCTTTTTCTGAATGTGTTATAAAGTCCCAGGAATGTGTATAATTGTGTGTGAATGTAAAAATGCGCCCTGACCAGTAGCTGTTCTTCACTTCCGCCGGCCCTTGTCGAGGGCGAGTCCCAGAAACTGATCGTGTATAGGCGTTACATGTGGCGGAACTCGGTGAGTGATTCCCCGCTCGGCGGTTGGCGGCAGCTGACAATATTCTTCCGAAGAGTTCTCGCTGACAACGAGAGTATACATGACATTGATACGGCGGCCTCTGCAAGAGGAGGTAAGGGACGGTCTCTGTGACACGGAACTGGATGATCTATTGATCAAACTCCCAGTAACCATCGGGGGATTCTTTCTCTGTATAAGCTTGAGAAACGTTGACTCATACAAGACAAACGTTGACTCCAGGAGGATCTGAAGAGGGAGCCCTAATTCTTCTATTCTTCTACCCGCAAAGCATCTGCTTATCTGCAGGAGAGAAGAATAATAATGTTACATGAAAATACATAAGATATAGTTTAAAACAATGTCATCAACTTATATGAATTTCAGTGGAAGCTCCATTGTGGTGGTTGAAATTTTTATTTAAAATTTAGTGCCTAGAGGAAAATTTTTTGTCTTATTTTTGATTTCTTTAAAATTGTTTAATAAAATAATTTCCCTTGGCAGTTGATTGAACACGTAAGGTATTGTATATGCCCTTGTACATTTCCCGTAATTGTTTAATATTTTTGGAAGTTGGAAATAATTTTTGGATTGTAACCTTGTGTTTTTCCCATGAGAGATTTTAGATTTAAATTGATTATCAAAAAATATTTTAAAGTGATGCTGTATTTGTAAAGGTTGTGAAAAGAGAGTACGCCTAGATAATTTAGTCTTTCTTCGCTATGATGAAATGAATTTCTTAAGTTGTATGAACTTATGTTTGTAGAACGCTAGTCGAGAGAATAATATTGTTACCAGACAGCCATGTGAAATGGCGCAATTGTAACCCTGAGTGATTTAATTGTGTGAGTTCTGCTGTAATTCCACTAGTGTAATGGAGATCTCTATATTTCGGAGCAAGAATTTAGTAAGGTTCCGTAAATAATGTTCAGTAAGTAACTGTTCTCAAATAAGTTCAAAACTAATAAGTTCGTTCAGTACTTACGAACATTTTAGTTTTGAATGAACTCGATTGAAAACGATTGAACTCGAAAACGTTCAATAAGTAATGTAGCTCTAACTAGCACAGCTAATAGAATATTCATTGTTAAGAGTTCTTTAGCATAGAGTGTTGTTTATGCATGATAAGAGATTTAGGACGAGTGAATTCGTGAATCTGGCAACATGGAGTTTACTTCTAAGGTATGTAGTAAGGACGGAGATTTAAAAGAATAATATTTATAGTGTTATGTTTCATGTAAAGCTTCTTTTCATATTGGATGTGTTGTGGTAAGACTCGAGGTTTATAGAAATATGTCAGTAGACAGAAGAAGCAAATGGGTATGTAATAATTGTAAGAAAAGAGTTACCTCAACGATGGGCTTCCCTTTCTACAAGTGAAATTGAACATGTGCAGCCATCTATGGGAGATGAAGATAACCATTATGTGAACAATGGTAATTAATCGACAAAATGCTGATATTCTTAGATCTGTTGAATTCTGTAGTAAAAAAATAGGTGACTTCGTAAGGGAAAATGAATTAATTATGAATGAGCTTAAATATCATAGATCTGATCTTGACGAAACCAAGGAAAATATATTTTTTACTGAAAAACAAATTAACATATTAGACTCTAAGATTAATGATTTAAGACAGATGCATTAAAAGAAATCTAAAGATTGTTGGTATACCTCAACAACTGCAAGAGAATTTACAATTAATTGTAAATAAAGTGTGTACGATATTACAAATTCCCCAGAAATAAGAGTATATAAAATTAATTAAAAAGGTTCAGTCTCGTAATGCTGATAAACTTGATAATATTGTAATAGAGTTTAAGAACGAGGACATCAGAAATAAGTGGTTAGAGGGGAAAAGAAAAGGGAAGAAGTTATTCCTAAATTCGCTATATGAAGAAATGGAAGAGAAATCATTTTACATAAATGAGCAATTAGCGATAGAAAGGAAGAGATTACTTTATTAAGTCAAAGCTCTTCAAAAGGAATTTAAATATAAATATGTATGGATAAAATTAGGAAGAATATTCTTAAGGAAAAATGACGACTCAAATGCCATCAAAGTTGACAATGAGTCAAACTTAATTAATAGCTGATACCTTATTAAGTTCCTTAAAGTGCAGTTTTGATCTTTTTACTTTGGTTAATTTTTCTAGCCATAAAATGAAAAGAACGTCGGATATTTATATTAAACTCGAAGAATTTAAATTGATCCATTCTGATTTCAAAAAAGGAATTAGTTTTATTCATTTGAATATCAGAAGTTTACGAACCAATTTTGATGTGTTTTTGGCATTAATGGGAAGTAGTAATTCTAAACCAAATGTAATAATCCTTTCTGAGATTTGGATACCTGACAATGAAACATCTCTATATCATATTGAGGGTAATTTTGTTAATAGGAATTGAAATGCCGGATTTAGAGGAAACATTCTTTCCTGATTTTCTGGAATTTAATCAGAAGGAAACAAGAAATAAATATGGATAATTGAAGAAGCTGATATAAGTTTTAGAATATAGCAGGGATCAGTATTAGGTTAATATTTACAAATGATAAGCTTGTTTTGAATGCTAAAAAGTATATAAATAATTAGAATAAGAACTAAAGATTACGATTTTCATCAAGGGATATTATCTATCATAAATGTTTAGAGTGTTGAATTATATATATATATATGAAGCTATGCAATAATTGAAAGTTACTGTTACTTAGGAATAAATTTGGATAGAAAAATGGCTATGAATTTATGCATAACCATATTGTAAGAAAATAATCATTCCACGAATTTATTATATTAGAAAATTTATTGATTTTTCTCTGTTAAAACTAATTTATAATTCATGGATCAACTCTTTCTTAATACCGAAATATTATGTCTTTGGAATCATAAAACAGTTTTTGCTGTTTGAGACATAAATTTTCGTATAATTTTATCACATAAATATTTATTTATTTTTATTTATCGAAAGCAAATTATTTTTATCCAAACATTTTACTATATTTTGATTAACAATTTTTCCCATATAGCTTAGGAATAACTGATAGCAATGATATACGTCTGCAATTGTCTAATAAATCTTTTTCTAACTTGCTTTTAAATCAGCGTTACCAAATGTGATACAAAATTGAATAAGCAGTATATTACCAGTTTTAAAATAAACACAAGATGTTGTAAAGAGTGTGAGGGACTGAATTTTTAATAGTTCCGAAATTAAAAACAAAATTTCTGATATTTAAAATTTGTTATATTTATTAATTATAAGGTCGTATCCTAAATAGTGTTTTAAACCATTTCTATTTTTCCCACATACGAGTACTTCCTCGAATTTAAAATATTAGTCATTCATCATCATCATAATCATCCTCAAGCAGCCATGGGCTACGGAGGTCCAACCAGACCGTGCAATTTAGTTCTCCAAGCAGGTCTATACTGAGCTACATCTACTGCATCTGGCCACTGCACACCAATTCTAACAAGGTCCTGTTTGACATTGTCTGCCCACCGCATCCTAGGTCTCCCCTTCTTTCTGAGGCCTTTAGGCACAAAATTCATAACCCTATTCACCAATCTATAATTATTCATACGGGCAACATGGCGAAACCAACGGAGTCTCTCTCTACACAATATGCTGCTTAAAGGAGGTTGCAAACTCCTTTGCCTAACCTCATCATTAGTAACAAAGTTGAACCACCTAATGCCCAAGATACTGCGTAAACATTTGGAATCAAAAGCATCTAGTTTCCTGTTATCTTGTTTACAAAGTGTCCAAGTTTCACTAACATAACTAACCCTAGAAAGAACCAAACTATTACACAGTCTAATTTTTTGTCTCTAGGTGTATACGCCTATTTCTCCACACTCTCCATAGATTCTTAAAAGTCATTAGCAACCCCTATTAGTCTGTTAATCTCATGCCGCACATTACCAGTATTTGTTACATAGCTCCCAAGATAATTAAATTGTGACACCTGCTCAAGACTGCAACCATTCAGATTAACCGAATCACAGCCTGACTGACCAATTTTCATCACTATACATTTCTCTCTGTTTATAACCAAACTTACTCTACTACCAGTTTCATCAACAGATTTAATGAAAGAGTTCATCTCATCAACATCATTTGCCAAAAGGGCTAAATCCTCAGCATAGTCTAAATCAGACATTTTCTTGTCTCCAGCGCATTTAAGGCCAAAAACTTTCCCTTGAAGTGAATTTCGCATAACGTAATCAATAACCAAACTAAAGAGAAAAGGAGACAAAATGCACCCTTGTCGAACACCAGAAGTAATGCTAAACCAATTGCTACAAGCCTTACCAACTCTCACACACGACTCGGTGTTATTATAGAGAGCTTTCATTATGTTAACTAACTTGTCAGGTATACCATATGATCTCACAATCAACCACAAATTATGACGATCAACAGAGTCGAAAGCCTTTGTGAAATCAACAAAGCTAGCAACCAAAGGTTTCTGAAACTCTAAACATTTCTCAAGAATCTGCCTAAGTGAAAATATATGATCCACACATCCCCTACCACTTCTGAATCCACATTGCTCATCACGCAATTGACTGTCAACCAGATTCTTAATTCTATTAAGCACAATCATGGAAAGAACTTTACCTGGAACAGAGAGTAGGCTGATACCCCTATAGTTAACACAAGAACTGCGATCACCTTTTTTGAAAATAGGGATAACAATAGCTCTGGTAAAATCCTTAGGAACCATGCCTTTATCATAAAAGATATTCAGAATTTCAGTCATCCAAGTGATAACCGAAACATTCCCAGCTGTACGCATTTCAGTAGAAATTTCATCTACCCCTGGGGATTTATGTAGTTTAAGTTTAGAAACAGCCAAAATAACTTCAGAAAGTGTTATAGGGCCAACATTAAAGCCACCAATGCATCTATCATCATTGCAAACAATGAGAGTAGAACTAACTACATTGTTTAGAACATCACTGAAATGCTCAGCCCACCTAGCCATGACAGAATCCTCCCCTTCTACAACCTTACTTTGTTTATCCTTCAATCCTTGTATACCTGTCCGTTTTCTACCACACAAAACATTAACTATCTGGTACAGCTCTCTGCTCTTGTGCTGTCTAACTGCTTCCTCGGCTTTGTCAGCCAAACCATCAAGCCAAAAAGATTCTTATCAGCAGCTAACTGATCATACGTTTATTAAGTTCCCTGTAATGCTTTCTATTAGGACTAGTGGGGTATTGATTAAGGACATTCCTGCAGTTCTTTCTTTCCGAAATAAGCTCAAGTGCCTTATCACTCAGATAATTCTGTCTCTTCTGCTCCTTTTTTCCTAAAAGTGTACTGTTAGTGTCCAAAAAGCCTGTTTAAAATGATCCCATTCTTTCTCAACTTCAGTAGTAAGCAAACCATGACTGTCATAATGACTAAGTAATCTATCATGGTAAGCTTTAGCTACAAATGGGTCTTTCAGAGCTTCAGTATTAAAGGTAAATTTTTAACCTTAGCTCAACACTTTTTAAGTTTAAGTTGCAAGACACTTTTAACAAGGTAAGGGTCAGATCCAATTTCGGATCCCCTATATGACCTGGTATTCTTAACAGAACTAGCCCATTTGCCGTTAATTAATATATAATCAATCATATTCTTATGCAGCCCATCAGGTGAAACCTATGTGTACTTATGTATGTCGCGGTGTTTGTAATAAGTGTTAGTTATTCTGAATCCATTGAGTTTACTTACCTGTAGGAGACGCTGCCCATTGCCATTGCAGCTACCAATACCAAAAGGGCCTATTACTCCTCCCCAAAGGTTAGAGTCAGTACCAACTTTGGCATTGAAGTCACCAAGAACAAGGATAATATCTCCTTTCTTGACAGAATTCAAAATATCCTGAAGTTGTCCGTAAAACCTATCCTTCTCATCTTCATCAGCATCTTCAGTGGGGGCATAACAGCAAATAACATTCAAATCTTTAACGCTTGTCTGAAATTTTGCTGTAAGAAACCTTTCATTAATGCACTCATATCCTAAAAGAGCATCACTAGCGTGTCTGCTGAGAAGCAGACCCACGCCTTGGTGATGCTTATTGTCGTCCCTCCCTGAAAAGAGAAATTTAAGATTATTTTTAAGAATCTGACCTTTATCAATCCATCTGGTCTCTTCCAAGCCAAGAATATCTAACTTATAATGGTGGAATTCTTGTGTGAGGACATCAAGAGAAAAAGCTCTATGCAGAGTCCTCACATTCCAACTACCTATGGAGAGAAAATGGTTAGTGGGATGTTTAAAGAAACTATGTTTATTGAGAGAGAGAATGCCGACAATATCAAACAGCCCCCTAATCGCAGACATGGGGCAAAGACCCGTTCCCCCACTACTAAAGGCTGAAGCCATCTACACTGGAAGACTTCCTCCAATGTATAATTTGACGATGCCAATAGAAGCAAAGAGTTCAGGTGCCTGCGATGACCTCTGCTCAGGATTATCCACCAGCTGATAATCATATCCTGTGAATCTATTCACTTGGGGCTGTCAACCCACAAACAAACAGAAAACACAGCGGAAGATTTTCCCTCCACAGAAGCCCACCAGTGCAACAAATTCAGGATCCATAATCAAGCTCAGAGCCATATATCTGTCCAGTCGGTTTATATGGTCAGCACCAGGACCCTGTGTGGTTGACCACTCCTCAGCAAGGTAGAAAAAAAAAAGAAAAGTAGCCATAGTTGTCCAGATCAGTAGGCCACAGTAATCTGGCAGCCCTCCCCTTCCGTTCACTTCCACCAGAGAGTATCTCTTTTGAAAGGTACTAACGGTCTGCACCACGAGAAGGCGAGGTCGGACATTAGGTGCTAGGCCTGGCCGGTTCTATGCATCATCATAGGGGATTGGTGCATAGCTCTCCTTCCAGTGACTACCTAGCTACCATTTACTTTTTTGTATTTCATCTTATTATTTTTTTTTTGTATTTCATCTTTTAAATGTGTTGCAAGACATTTGTAAATTGTTACTCAAATGTAATAGCAAATGTGATGTAAATGTGCATGTGTGTGTTGTTGAATAATCTGAACTGAGACGTGGTGGCCAAGAAACAGGACCGCCACATCCATCGACAATGGAAGCTGTAAGTGCTGACAGACTTGTACACCAAAATGTGTGGAGTTCCATCATGCTGAAACCACAGAACGTTGATTCAACTAAGTTAACTGTACATTAGCTCTGACTGGGTTGTACTAAAAAACGCATAATAGTTGTCTGAATTCAATCAGTCTGGTAGAGGTTATGGCTCCAATAGGACGTGGCAAATAATGCCATTTCATGTGTTGAAGATCCATTGTACTTCATGTCGTCGTTCCAGCGTGCTACGAGGATTTTCTTTTAACTATTTACGGTTGTTGTGGCAGCAGGATGTCTCGCTGCTGAACTGTACCTCGTCACTCGACACTTCATTTACGAAGTTCAAATCAGTGGAATGTTGCTGCACTCATAGAAACGGATTTGACATGGGCATAAAACTGATGCATAAAACCTTGAGCATGTCAGTAATGAAATGGATATATTATCATCGCTGCACAGAATACACCTGACAGTACCGTGCAAATGACGAAACACCTTTCCTACGGAGCGAGTATTACTTATCGGGTTTCTGCTATCACACCAAATACTGTCTCTTCCACTTCTGGAGCTCAGACAGTATATAAACAGCCTCTATCAGAATCTCCGACAGATAAAATACAATCCGTCTCTCTAATGCGTTGATCTAATCTTCATATGACGTTTACAGTAGAATGACATTGCTTTGGACCGAGATAAGCATACGTGAAAAGCGCTTAATGCGCTGCCATAGCACTTTTCCATCAGTGGGTACATATCCCAATGCTCATCGGTTGAGTAAATTGGAAATTTTAGCGTACGTATGAATAAATTATTTTTTGTATGCACTATTGCATTCTAAAATAAATTAATTTTCATTCAAAGTGTTGTTTAACGTTACTTTTGCTTTAAACGTTTCTTAAAATTAGGAACTGAAAACGAAAAATATTTTATTCGTTTTCGTGAACCAAAATGAAAAGACCTGCTTTCATTTTCTAATCAAATCAAAAGCAAATTGAAACGATATACTTCAAATTTATTGCATAAACACTACATATTGTAATGTTTTTCTAAATATAAATAGTGTGTAATACACAAATAATATTGTTATATAAAAGCTGTATATAACTATATCTAATATATATCGTTGATGTGAGTGAGTAAAGGGATATAACTCTAACTGTGATGATGCTGGCAACATTTTTTTGTAGCACAGTCCTATTACTCTACTATGATATTTCGAGTTACTTTTAAACAATTGCACTATCTACATAAAAATATTATGTCTTTGCATTAACAGATTCTTAGGGCGGGTGGGCACAGGTCCCCTTCCTACACCCCTGCTCCAGATTAAGCAACACCTATAAACTGACTGTTAGCTAAATTGAGAATGATCAGAAAACTGAACATTAGCCCATTGTTCAAGACTCCAAGTGACATGTTGGTGGCACCAGTTATTCAAGTTTGATTGGGTTGTTTTACCTATGAGCGGCGCTTTTTTTAATAAATGGGCTAAATGGCCAGATCACAAGGAATCCAAAGGTTCAGAAAAGGTTGGGAGGAGAGGACCCACTAGACAGCTTTTGGGACAGCTGGTAGCCTCCCGTCAATGCCATCCAGCGTGTTCTTTAACGCGCACATGGTATGGTACTCCCGCAGTGGCCCCACGGCTTAACGTGTCATCAGACGGAAGGCCGACTTTCCAAGCCTATCGGTGTTCTCTACTGGCCATATGCACGGTGGGGAGTTTTGCAGAGATAAATCTCAATGCTGGTCTAGCTGGGACTCGAACCTGGGAACTGCAGATTACAAGCCTGGCGTGGTACTGATTGAGCTATCCCCGCACCTTACAAGCTTTTTCGTGGTAGGGGGTTAACGGGACACAAACAACTGGCATCCTGGCATAGATTCCACTCTCATTAAGCCTTCGTAACGCTGTTCCACTAGTGGAGTTAGACATGGTCTAAGTCATGGCATGGAGTTGTACAAGCATCGAATAGCAACCTGTGTCACATCCTACCATGCCTATTTGCAACTGGTCACTCAGGGTTTACAGTGGTTGCACATGAGTGGCAGATAACGCCCTATAAAGTACGAAACATGTACGAGTTAAATTTGGGGGACCTGGCTAGCCACGAAAAAGTGTTGGGAAGTCGTAAACAGTCTGAGGTAATGTTAGCGGTATGTGGTCTGGAGTTATCTTGCTGAAACATTGTGCCAGGCACTTCTGCGATGAAGGTGAGAGCTACGGTTTCCAAAAAGTCATTGGCAGAGTGCTGTAAAAAGTGCTTGGGACACTGCACCTAGTGAAAACAGGCTGTAATGGCTTAGCACACTGCAGACCATAATGTCTGCTACTCTTGGAGTTTATCATTCATCAGAGGCAGTTGGATCAGAGTGATAACTGCATCACATCCGTGCATCATATCCATACATACATACTGCGATCATCATTTGCTAAACAAAACGAGGAGTTATAATACCCGTGAATCGAAAGACTAAAAACTGCTGTGATAAAACTGGAAAAAGAAACTGAAAACATGGAACTCCCAACTCCACATCTGGGAAAAACTCTGCTCTGAAGAACTGGATTTTGACAATATTCCACAGCAGTGTCTAAAGGTATTTATAGCTTGTGCAATAACAACCCAATGCAGGTGTATACTTTTAAACTGCTCTGCATCTTTAATACTGTTTTTTCACAAAACGTTTCGAAATATACCGGGATTCATTACTAATGATGACATGGTGCATTCCAAGTTGCTGGAGATCAGCACCACTTCCGGTATGTCGATGATGCCTGATGGTCTGGAGAAGGCGACACAATATGACACATATGCATCCAATCCTGTTACTTCAACTCGTCGGGAAATGTTTTGTTGTGTAGAAATGTTGCAAGGCTTGTGAAACACTGCTCCTGATGATGGTTAGCATCGCCATTGCAGTAGACGTAAAATCGGTCTACCCTTTTGTTTGTTTTCCATCATATACCAGATCCTTCCTAATGACTGTGTATGACTTCTCGCAACTACTGTTGCCAGCGTGAAATGACTGCCGTATGGTTATAACTGACACATTTTGTTATATGTCCATTTGACCCCACCTAGTGGACTCCGATGGCCCAGCTTCTTTCAAACGTCGTGAGCTGGAAATATGGTGGATGTACATGTCATGGAATACGTACATGATATTGGTCCTGCAACTTTTATGGGATCACTCAGAGCTCTACTGGATACAAACTCATGAAGCATTTAGTCGACGCAACTGCGTGTCTTGCCTTTATATTGCCGCCCCTCTCCTCCTGATTTCTCTGACAATGGAATAATCTTTCTGTGCTCATCAGCCAGTTTTAGGCACACTGTTCATAATCATGTTTTCCAATCTGCAGTCATCTCCAAAATGTCCAAACCAACGCAGTTTCTCTCTGCACAAAATGTTACTCAATGGAGGTTGATGACTACTCCTTCTAACCGCATCATTACTTACAAAGTCAAACCACCTAATGTCCAAGATACTGGGTAAGCATCTAGAATTAAAGGCAACACGTTTCCTGCTATCTTGTTTAAAAATGGACCATGTTTCACTACCATAACTAACCCTAGAAAGAACTAAACTATTATACAGCCTAATTTTAGTCTTTAGGTGTATTATGCCTATTGCCCACACTCTCTATATATTCTTAAAAGTCGCAGAAGCAATCCCTATCTTGTTTATCTCATGCTGCACATCACAATATCTGTTACATAGCTTCCAAGATAATTAAGCTGAGACACTTGTTCAAGAATGCAGCCATTCAAAACAACTAAAGCATTATTTTAATTTTTTTCTCTGTTTATCACCAAACCTACTAGTTAGACAAGGGGGGGAAATGCACCCTTGTCTAACTCCACTAGCAATGCTAAACCAATTGCTACAAGCCTTACAATTCTCACACAAGACTCAGTGTTAGTATAGAGAGCTTTCATTATGTTAACTAACTTATCTGGTATGCCATACGATCTCGCGATTAACCATAAATTATGACGATTAAGAGAGTAAAAGCTTTTTTGAAATCTATAAAGCTAGTAACTACAGTTTTCTGAAACTCTATACATTTCTCAAAAATCTGCCTAAGTGAAAATATTTGATCTACACATCCACTACCACTTCTGAAACTACACTGTTCATCATACAGTTGTCCATCAACCAAATTCTTAATTCTATTAAGTATAATCATCTGAAGAATTTTACCTAGAACAAAAAGTAAACTAATTCCCCTATAATTATCATAAGAACTACGATCAGCAGTTTTTTAAAAATAGGGATAATAATAGCTGTAGTAAAATCCTTAGCAATAACACCTTTATCATAAAAATGTTCAAACGTTCAGTCAGATACGTGACAACACAAGTGTTCCCAGCTCTAAGCATTTCAGTGGTGATTTCACCCACCCTTGGGGTTTTATGCAGTTTTATTTCAGAAATAGACAGAGCGACTTAAAAATAATATATAGGGCCAACATTAAAACCAATAATGCATTTATCATCATTGCACACAATGGGAGTAGAATAATCACTTTGTTTAAAACATTTCTGAAATGCTCAGCCCACCTAGCCTTATACAGGGTGTCTCAAAAATATAGGTACAAACTTTTAGGGGAGGTAGATGACATCTAAAGGAATGAGAATTGCAAAGGAACCCATAACCGGAAACGTCATGGGAAAGTGGTAGCAGAGGTACAAGATCTGAAAGGACACAAGACAGTGATTAATGGGAAAACATTTATTGGACATAATTATTACAAATGGCGTTCTACATGATACATTTCATAATGTTACAGCTCTTAATGACCCATAACCACACAAATTTTGATGCGCACGCACAAACAAACGGTGGCCCGGTTCATGTCTGTGTGGGAAGCGTTCTTGATGCATTCGTTGAGCGGCTCGTCCGTTGCCCTCAGCTATTCCACTCACTAAGTGCATGTCTGCCAACTCCCTGTTCGAATACCTTTGCATGCTCTTTGTCAGCCGACTACCGCTCGAATGAGGAAATCCAAAATTTCCCCTCTAGCGCACTGATGAACATCGCCGCCTATTGACTTACGGTGAGGTTTCCGGTTATGGATTCCTATGCAATTCTCATTCCTTTAGATGTTATCTTCCTCCCCTAAAAGTTTGTACCTATATTTTGAGACACCTATATCACTACATAGCCATCACAGAATCCTCACCTTCAACCATCATACTATGTTTATCTCTCAATCACTGTACACCTGTCTGTCTTTTACCACACAAAAGATTAGCTATCTGGGTCCATAGCATCCATAGATTACCAGATCAGTAGGCCATATTGATCTGGCAAGCCAAAAGATAATATCTTTTTTGAAAGGCACCGACTGCCTGCACCACGAAAAGGGTGCTTGCAGATTTCAACTCGGACATTAGGTACTGGACCTGGCAAGTTCTATGCATCATCACTAGGGTTTGGTACACAGCTCTCCATACATATAGAAATATGTACACTGCATACTATATGTAAAAACACATAGAGAAAGAAATAGATATTTAAATATTGATATGTAAAACCATGTAGCTAAACATAAACCTATTCATTAAAATAAAATTTATTATATAATATTTCAATTGAAATTAAAATGATGTCAATCAATCATGTTTTTCTGTCCATCATAAGAATACTTTAAAAGATTTTTTTTTAAATTCTATTTATATATATAATCCACAAGCGCTCTGCTCGCATGTAGATCAGTGTTTTCTGTATAAAATTCTTATACAGGGTGAATCTGAAAAAGTGGGCAAAACTTTACGGGGTGGTAGAACGCAGCTATACGAGCAATATTCGTCATAGAATCGGAACGCAAGCGGTGAAAAGTTAAAAGGTAGTTTTCCACTGTCACATTTAAAAAATGAACACAAGAAGGAGAGGAGATACTCTGTGCCCTCACTTGCATTCCCGTCCGCCGCACCGTACACAAAGTGCATATCCGCCATTTCGTGGTTAGTATAACCAGCCATCCTGTCGGCAATCCACAGTAGAAATGCCGTTGGGTGCGAGGACCGACACTTTTATACCATTTCCAACGCCACCTAGAGGCTTGCCGTTTGCGTTCCGCCCATACTTTCTATGACGAATATTGCTCGTATAGCTGCGTTCTACCACCCCGTAAAGTTTTGCCCACTTTTTCAGATTCACCCTGTATACATAGTAGATTTACTTTCAGAATAATCAAAATACAAATGTCCAAAGTTTGTATTAATCGCAAAAATATAAGCTTACTGCTTGTTTACAACCATTTTTAATCATAAGAAGAAAAAAAAACAGAAAAAATATGTAGTGCTGTAGTTAAAATGAATTCAATATTTAGAGGTATTTAAAATTTAATAATTTTATTTTTGTACGTCATAAATATTTTGAAAATTTTTCAAATATTAATAGTTTATTAGTCATTTTATTGTTTTTTCAAATATCACACGTTTTTATATTTTTTATTAACATTTAATGTGTCGAAAATGTTTGGTACTATGAGAACATTTTTTAATTCAATATTAGATTTTTTATTATTAGTTATAATTATAAGTGATACTAAATAAAACTATATTGTTACTTTCATGTTTTGTTTAGTAATCTACCTTTTTTAATGAAATAATCCATATTATATAGTAATACCTCATTGAAAGCTGGTTTGCTATTACGTCTTGTAGTTCTTAAGAAAAGTGTTGTATTTTGATCGAACGTAAAGCGTAGAAAATAAATATTTCCGTTGGAAAGTTAACCACTCGCAAAATTCAAAGCTTCTAATTCTAGGAACAGAAATGTAACAGTAGCTACAAGCAAATCTAATATTTTCTGTTCGCACCCTAAATAATGATGTCAAGGAATCAATGGAAATATTCTAATCTTTGCAACATAGACATAATTAAATGATTATTTACAAGACTTGCCTTTGCGAATCTAGTACGGTAAACAGTTGTACAATGACCTAATGAATGGAAAGAACGAAAGTCCGTGAAATCCGAATGTCCATAGACGATAAACAGAGTGCATCTAGTCCCTGATTAACACAATTTAGATTGAAGACGTTTGTTAAAGTAGGCTGATTTTAGACTAACACGATTGGTCATTCTATTTAACACAATATCTCCACTACAAGTCGATGATCGTTTATATTATTGTTTTTACCATAAACGTAGAAACCTTAGATGCTTACTTTTCTCACCTATATGAACTATACTTGTTTATAATTCTAGCACTTCCAAAAAATTATTTTCTTGTTTGCCTATACAAAATAGTGTGTTTAAACAGCTATAGCATGCAATATATTATTAAACAATAGAGCAAAAAATAAAATGTGAAGTAAAAACTTCGTTCCAACGTTTCGAGAAATCTGTGACAAATTAGATGCAGAAAAAAAAATGCAGACATAAAGTTTTGAAAAATATACCAAAAAAAAGGCCAAAATAACAAAAAAAAACTAATAAAAATATGATTTTAACGGATATATTTTTCCATATATGTAAGCATAAACGTTTTACTTTCCCAGATGAAACAAAATGTTATTTTTCGCTAAATCTGTAATTGCCAATTGCTTCACTGAAACCTGGTTTTTATACGAATAAAGATTTCCTTTATTATAAATAATGTCTAATATTTCAATGTCGAAATATTATTTCAAATATTATTATATGTAAATTATGAAATCATTGTGTTAAATTCTGTAAATATATTTTATCAATGTCTAATAGTAGTACTTAAATAAATATTTAGCTGTTTCAAAAGCAACATGTACTTTTTCAAATGGTGGAACAGGTTTAGGCTCGAACACTGAAAGCCTAAACTTTGGTATTAAAAAACATTCATTTAAAAAATAGTTGCATGAATCCATATTTGACGTATAGGGAATGTTGGTACTAACTCGCTCCTTAGTTCGTGAAATCTGTCCAGAAAATAGGCTTCCTGCCGAAAAGAGCGAATTGTCGTGGACGTTTTATTGTTCAATTTCTATTTTGCGCTTTAACCATTTGGAATTATTATTCATTTTAAAGAAACGGTCTATCGAGGAAACGTTTTGCACCGGAACAAGAATTGAACGACAGCTGCGTGAAAACCATACTATGGTGAAAAATGAATACGGAACATTTTAATATTTTTAAAATTACACTTTAATAGGGATTTACAACAGAAATGAAGTATGTGTGAATGATAGATCGGCGTTCCATGTTATTTATCTAAACTAATTTCGGGGTTTAGTAACCAATATTAGCATGCTTTTGCGTTTGTATATACCTGGTTTATTCTTCATATTTTGTCTCTTCTTGCCAGTAACCATATTAAATATCACATATCATTCACAATAACACAATTTCATTCAATTCATCACAATAACACAATTTCTTCTTATCAGGATACTATAAATTCCCCCTTTGAAAGCTGATTAACTGAAAGTTGTTTTTCCCAAGAACTCCTGAACTTTCGGTAAGGTATTACTCTATAGGCATATTTATTCCGTATTCTATGTTGTTTATATACATTGCAAGAACATTTTGAACGCCTTTAAATTTGATTTTATATGAACTGATAAAATGAAACAACGCTTAGTGTGATAATTGGCTACTGTAAATATCATTCAGCAAATTCATTATAAATTTATTTTTAGGACTGGTATGACGATGGGCCACCGAATGTGTTCTGGATATCTGGATTCTACTTTACTCAGGCCTTCTTAACTGCAGCTCAACAGAACTATGCCAGAAAATATAAGATTCCTATCGATCTTCTTGTGTTTGATTATGATATGTTGGAAGACAAAGACTATGTAAATGCTCCAGAAGATGGTATGTGTTGTTTTCATATATAGTTTGAAAATAATACTTTTTTTTTTTAATTTTTACTACAATATAATGAACGTTTTTGCTGATAACACTTAAAAATACCACTTTCCAAAATATGAAAGTTGATAAATTTTCATATCCTATATATATATAACTTTATAGTCCCTTTGATTTTAATTACAAATTACACTGGTCTATATTTTGAAAAAAGAGTTGTTTAATGTTTTAAAACGAATAGGTGATTTAAATGTGTTTTTTATGTTGATTTCAAAACTGAAATTAAAATTTGTGTACCACGTCAAAATTTTTGCAAATTGTAAAATTTTATTAAAAAAATTATTATTTTGCTTTACATTAACATGTTGTTGTTAGTCATATAATATTACATAAAATATGTAGTAATTAAGAAGAATATAGTATGTGATATGGAACATAATGTATTATGAAAAAAATTATGTATACCTAAAAATGCATGTACTTTTCGTGTACATGTGATAAATTCAGTTGCAAATTTCAATATCATAAATTAATTTTGCAGAAATTTCATCTTTGTTAATTTTGATCCACATGTACTTGCTTTATTAGGTATGTTTCTCTTCAACATTAAACAATAGTCCGTCATCATATTTTTATTCCATTTCCCTTGGTACCTTTTTATCCATCTCTTTTATATCGTGATGAAATCTTTCCCCTTGTTCCTCGCTGACTGCCCCAAAATTTTCGGAAAATGCTCTATGTGAATGCAAAAAATGTAATTTAATACTCATGTTGCAACCAAGCAATCTGAACTTTTCTAACATATCTTCTACAATTACTTTGTAATTAGAGTCTTTCTTGTTTCCTAAAAACTTTTCAACTGCTTTTTTGAAGCTTTATCCATGCCTCTTTTTCGCAGTCATTCATTGTTACTTGAAACTTCCTATCTATCATTAACTTTCGAATATGAGGCCCAACAAAAATTCCTCAAGTTTGACATCAGTTACAGAAGGGAATTTGCTACAAATATACTTAAAACAATCACTTTCTTTGTGTAGGGCTTCAATAATTGTTTCATTATCCCTAATTTAATACGGAGTGGCGGAGGCACAATTTTTTTCGGGGTCGACTAGTGTTTTTTTGTTTGTTTGTTTTTTTATATTTTTCGATCCACGTGATAATAAAATGCCAATCTTTTTTTTTTCACTGATTTTTTTTTGTCCGGCTGTCCCATTCACACAAAAAACGTGGAAATTTCTTGTATCCAGACTGTTGTCCGAGTAACATAACAATAACTTTCAAGTCACCACACAACAGCCACCCATTTTTCTTTATAGTTCATCTTATCTAGCAAAAATGCAATATTTTCGTATGATTCCTTTAATTGCAAGGAGAGTGCCAATGCGATAGAAGGTTACTCATTTCCATTGTGAAGTAAAACTCCTTTTAAACTTAGACGAAAATATATACAATCTCCAGTCTGAAGTTTTATGAGTAATATGAAAGAACTTCATTATTTCATTTACATCACTGCAGTACACAGTGAATCTTTTTCAGAAAAATATGGAACCAGTTCTTTTCTACGATGTCTGTATCAAGAAAATTATGTTCCTTGTGATAACAAATTTTTACATTTAAGACGAGAGCCAAGAAGTTCAACACTTTCTTTTGTCAATAAATTTCGTACCCAATCATTGATTTCATACTGATTAAATAATATAGACGTACTGTCATTTACTTCAAATTTATAGGCATCTTCTTCTTCATTAGTTGCTTCTTCATCTGATTCATTTTCTGAGACATTTATATTCTCTAGTACAGGAGGTTTTTCTTTATGAGGTACGGGTCTTAATGCTGAAGTTATGTTAGGATATACAATACTTTTTTTTATTTTTACACTGTATCCACTAACATTTGTTATACAAAAAATAGCACTAATCATAATGGTTATTAGGCTCTCTCCACACCATTGGAATAAAAAAAGGCATTGAATTTTTTTACCTTTTGCCCAAAGTCGCAAACTTTCAACACAAGTTCGGCATAATTTATGAGGTGCCCACGGTTTATCTTGGTCTGCTAATTTAATGCCAAAATAAGCAAAGTATGCATTTTTAACAAAATCCATAATATTCTGCCTTTGTTATAATACGACCTAGTTTCCACAAATTTAAGAGAATATATCAACATCATTTGCACAATTACCCAAAGCCATTTTTCATAAAACACTAACTATACCTCGAAATACATGAAAACAAACTTGTTTATACAACTACACAAAGTACTAATACTAAGTTGGAGAGAAAGTTAGCTAGTTGTTGAAGAGCTATTCTAGGTCAACCAGTCGTGATCAAAAGTGACGCCATCTCAAATATAGGGAAACTCAACACATATGTTGAGTTTCCTTAAAGAAACATTAAAAATAGCATTATAAATTCAAAAAAAACTGTACGTGATAGATAAAAACTATTTACATTTTCAAAATCAGCGTAAAATATAGTTTTAAGAACAACAATAATTTTACATACATACATACAGTAGACTCCCTCTTATCCGGCCCTTACGTGACCGGATCCCTGGTCAGATGTACAAAAGGCCAGTTAATCCGAAATTTGTATTAGAAAATAATTAAAAACGGCAAATGACAAAAATGCTAACTGTGCTGTATTTTAATCAATAATTTGTTGCACAATATTAACAATTTACTCACACTCACTTGAAAAAGTCCGTGATTTTCTTTTGTTTCTTTGAAAAACTTTAATATGGCTAATTTCCCTTTTTTCTCTTCTTTCTCTTCTACATTCTCGCTTCTTCTCCGTTCCCTTCTTGACAGACTACATTGATAATTTCGTCATCATTCAGTGTTTCATTTTCCAACTGTTCATCACCTTTTAACCATTTTTCAATGTCATCTTCAAGTGTGTCACATCCAGGAAGCAACAGCGAAATATTGTCATTATCCGTCGTGTCTTCGGCAGGCGCAGTCTCATTCGTCTTTGGTACTTTCTACACAGTTTTCAACTTCGGGCCAAAGTTTTCTCCATGACTTCACAAACGTTGTACGAGGCATTTCTTCAAAAGCTCTTGCCAAAATGTAGATAACATCCTTAATATTTATTGTTTTCAATGCATTTAAAAGTCCTATTCCGTCATTTTCGATTCGCTGTAGAATTTCTGAAAGAAGCTTTCTCCTGTATCTCCTTTTTAAACTTACAAGCACGCCTTGATCCATTGGTTGCATTAAAGATGTTACATTAGGTGGCAAAAACATGGCTTTTATGTTGTCAGAAATGAGTTCGCTTGGGTGGATTGGGGCATTGTCGAGAATGAGTATGGCCTTTACAGGCATTTTAAGACTTGTCAAGTAGTTTTTTACTTTTGGAACAAATTCTGTAAAGAATCACTCTTTAAACAAATACGAATCTATCTAAGCAGACTTTTGAGCTTTGTAGTAAACTGGCAGCATCTAAATTTGAATGCTCGAGGTTTTACTGATTTCCCAATTGCAAAAAGAGGAAGTTTGTGCGTACCTGCAGCATTTGTACACACAGCCACAGCAATTCTTTCTTTGTTTGTTTTAAATCCTGATGCTGAGGTTTCTTGCGCTGTCACAAACGTTGTCGTTGGAAGAAGTTTAAAATTTGACCCAGTCTCATCTACATTGTAGATTGTTCTACGCATAGGCCTTCTTCTTCAATAAGCACTAAAAGTTTTTCTGAAAATTACTTTGCTACTAAAGGATCAGCTGACAATTTCTCACCACAAACACCAAGGTAATGGAACATTATGCCGTTTTTTTCAGCAAGAAAGCCATCCCTCGCTTGGGGTAAAATCTCCCCCCCCCCCATTATCAATTTTAGAATGAAGGATTAATGTTTTTTCTTTCAAGATTGGCCCACTGATTGGAGTTCCTTTTCGACGCTCTTGCATGAACCATAGTCGAAGTGCATCATCGACAATTTCATTTTTCGGTTTTTTAAGAGTGCACCGAGAAGAAAGCTTTTTTCAGACTCGACTTGAGTGCAAATATCTTGTAAAGATTTTCTATTCCTTCTCCAGTCATTTACCGTGCTTTTACCAACACCTAGTTCATCTCAAATATGCTTTACTGGATCACCTTTGTCAATACATTCTAACGCTTTTAATTTCATCTCCATCGTAACGACATTACGCTTACGTTTGTACTCACTCCTTTTGTACCACACAATAACACTGGGCAACACACAAAAAGACTTTGAAATGAAAATAGCCAATCTTTACTAATTTCGATGTGAACACGAAAATGAAAATAAAATTTTTCGATTGGCTCTTATTTAGGAGAGGCAGAGATGGTCATGTATAAACGACTCAGTCCACATTTAGTACATAGGTAACTATTTCGCAACGCTGTGTTTTAAACTCCAGATTGCAACATATTGGTTTGTATTGCATCAGCCCGCCATACATGCAACCCCCAGGGGAATTGCATCATTTTCTGATGCAATGTAGTTGAGTCATGATATCGCGGCTTTATGATCGCGGAAAAAGATGATGCAATCGTTAGTTGTAAGCGACATCTCGTAGGATGAGCAAGTCTTTTGAACGACTCCCATTTACCCCTGAGTCATAAATACAACACAAATGATCCTCGCAGTTTTAATCCAGCAGTAGTGATGCCTCATAATTATGTTAATAGTGCAGATGCATTTTGTTACATTTGCGGGGAAATGATGTTTGCAAGCCAGAAATGGACCATCACTCCTATAGTAAAAGCGGCGTATGAATTTTATTTTGGGTGCAAGATCGGAGACCAAGACAAGGCCTGGGCCCCGATCTTGCACCCAAATCTTCCAGACAACTAATCTTCTAAATCTTCCAAAGTGTTTGAAAGGCGAAACAGTGGCGATGCCGTTTGATGTTCCTATGGTTTGGAGAGAGCCAAACAATCACGCAAATGACTGCTACTATTGCATGGTTCCACCTGTTTCTGTGGGCATCACAAAGCAAGAGAAAAGGACAATAGCGTACCCGAATATACAATCTGCTCTCCAACCAGTTCCGCACGGCGAAGGACTTTTTGTTCCCGAACCTCCAAAAGAATTTTCATCTATTCAGGGGGAGAATCAGAATGAGGGGGAGGCAAACCGACGTTGGGTTCTCCACAGCCTTCAGTGTCTAATGATGATCCATATGTCTGTCATGATGCGTCATCTGCACCACACATTTCACCGAAGAAGAAATTAACGATCTTCTTCGAGATCTGCCTTAGTCCACTGTCCCGTCCCGAGTGAATAGATTAAAAGGATACGTTTTATCACCTGGTGAATAATCCAGATCAGAGGACATTACAGGTACCTGAGCTCTTGCTTCTATGAGCATCGACCAATCCTACATTGGAGGAAGTCTTCCAGGGCAGATGGCTTCAACCTTTAGTAGTGGGAGAACGGGTCTCTGCCCATGCCTGCGATTAGGGGATTGTTTGATATTGACGTCATTTCTTCTCTTAATTAACATAGCTTCTTTAAACATCCCACTAAACCTTTGTCTCCATAGGTAGTTGAAATATGTTGACTCTGCACAGAGATTATTCTCACAGAGAGTTCCACCGTTATAACCTTGATATTCTAGGCTTGCAACAGACTAAAATGACAGAAAATGGTCAGATTCTTAAAAATAATCTTAAATTTCTCTTTTTAGGGAGAGAAGAAAAGAAGTATCTCCAAGGCATAGATTTACTTCTCAGCAGTCACGCTAATGATGCTCTTCTAGGATATGAGTGCATTATTGAAAAATTTATTATAGCTAAATTTCAAACAAGCATTAAAGACTCGAATGTTTCTTATTGTTGTGTCCCCACTGAGGATGCCGATGAGGATGAGAAAGATAAGTTTTACGGACAACTTCAGGATATTTTGAATTCTGTCAAGAAAGGAGAGATTACCCCGTTTTTTAGGCGACTTCAGTGCAAAAGTTGCTATTGACTGTGATCTTTGGGGAGGGATGATAGGTCTTTTTGTTATTGGTAGCTGCAATAACAATGGGCAACGTCTCTTATACGTAAGTAAACTTAATGGTTTGCGAATAACTAACAGTTTATTGCAAACACCGCGACATACATAAGTACACATGGGTTTCACCAGATGGGCTGCATAAGAATATGATTGATTATATATTAATTAATAGCAAATGGACTACTTCTTTTAGGAATACCAAGTCTGATAGAGGAGCTCAAATTGGATCTGACAATTACCATGTTAAAAATGTCTTGCAAATCAAACTTAAGAAATATTGTGCTAAGGTTAAGAAAATTACCATTAACACGGAAGCTCTGAAAGACCCAGATATAGCTAAAGCTTACCATGATAGGTTACTTAGTCATTATGACAGTCATGGTTTGTTTGCTACTGAAGTTGAGGAGGAATGGGACCATTTTAAACAGGCTTTCCTTGAAATTAATAGTACTCTTTTACGTAAAAAATTCCAGAGAAGACAAAATTATTTGAGTGATAAGGCACATGAGCTTATATCGCAAAAAATAATTGCAGGAATGTCTTTAATTAATACTCTAGTATTCCTAATAGAAAGCATTACAGAGACCTTAATAAACGTGTAAAGGATCAGTTAGCTGCTGATAAGAATCTTTGGCGTGATGACTTGGCTGACAAAGCCGAGGAATCAGTCAGCACAACAGCAGAGAGCTGTACCAGAGAGTTAATGTTTTGTGTGGTAAAAAAACGAACAGGTGTGCAGGGATTGAAGGATAAACAAGGTAAGGTTATAGAATGTGAGGATTCTGTCATGGCTAGGTGGGCTGAGCATTTCAGTGATGTTCTAAACAATGTACTAGTTCTGATTCCATTGTCTAAAGTTATTTTGGCTATTTCTAAACTTAAACTATATAAATTCCCAGGGGTAGATTAAATTACTATCGAAATGCTTAGAGTTGGGAACGTTTCGGTTACCATATGGATGACCAAAATTTTGAATAAATTCCTAAGAATTTACCAAAGCTGTTATTATCACTATTTAAAAAAAGGTGATAGCAGTTTTTGTGATAATTGCACGGGTATCAGCGTACTTTCTGTTCCAGGTAGTGTTCTTTGAATGATTTTGTTTAATAGAATTAAGAATCTGGTTGACAGGCAACAGCGTGATGAGCAATGTGGATTCAGAAGTGGTAGGGGATGTATGGTTAAGATATTTTCACTTAGGCATATTCTTGAGAAATGTTTCGAGTTTCAGAAACCTTTGGTTGCTAGCATTGTTGATTTCAAAAAGGCTTTCGACTCTGTTGATCGTCATAATTTGTGGTTGATTGTGAGATCATATGATATACCAGACAAGTTAGTTAACATAATGAAAGCTCTCTATAATAACAATGAATCGTTTGTGAGAGTTGGTAAGGCTTGTAGCAATTGGTTTAGCATTGCTTCTGATATTTAACAAGGGTGCATTTCGTCTCCATTTCTTTTTAGTTTGGTTATTGATTATGCTATGCGAAATTCCCTGCAAGGTAAAGATTTTGGCCTTAAATGGTCTAGAGATCTCAAAATATCTGGTTTAGATTATGTTGATGATTTGGCCCTTTCGGCGAATGATGTTGAAGAGAAGAACTCTTTCGTTCGAGCTACTGATGAGACTGATAGTAGAGTAGGTTTGGTGATAAACAGAGAGAAAACTGAAATGATGAAAATAGGTCAGACAGGCTATGGTTCAGTTAATCTGAATGGTTGCAGTCTTGAACAGCTATTTCAATTTAATTATCTTGTGAGTTATGTAACATATACTGGTGATGTGCGGCATGTGATAAACAGACGAATAGGGATTGTTGCTGGGACTTTTAAAAATCTATGGAGAGTGTGGAAAAAAGGCCAATACACCTAAAGACTAAACTTAGACTCTGTAATAGTTTGGTTCTTTCTAGAGTAAATTATGGTAGTGAAACCTGTTCCATTTGCAAACATGATAACTTAATGCTTTTGATTCTAGATGCTTACGCAATATCTTGGGCACTAGGTGGTTCATCTTTGTAAGTAATGATGAGGTTAGCAAAGGAATCGCCAACCTCCTTTGAGCAGCATATTTTGCAGAGAGAGATTCCCTTTGTTTCGCCATGTTGCTCGTATGCATAATTATAGATTAGCGAATAGGGTTATGAACAGTGCCTAAAGAACTCAGAAAGAGGGGGAGACGTAAGATGCTGTGGACAATGTCAAACACGACCTTGTTAGAATTGATCAACTGGCCAGATGCAGCATATGTAGCTCATGACAGATATGTTTGGATAACTAAATTGCACAATCTGGTTGAACCTCCATAGCTCATGGCTGCTTGATAATGATGTTGATGATGATATATCTTACATAATTGGAAAAAATATGGATAATACTATAATTTTGTATTGAAATTGATTTTGTAGTTTACATTAACGTTTATAAAAGTGAAAATAACATCGTAAAGGAAAGGTATTTTATAGTACAGCAAAATTAAAATAATATTTTGT
The DNA here is from genome assembly GCA_038380435.1 of Ryuthela nishihirai. Classification (NCBI taxonomy): domain Eukaryota; kingdom Metazoa; phylum Arthropoda; class Arachnida; order Araneae; family Heptathelidae; genus Ryuthela; species Ryuthela nishihirai. The sequence continues at coordinate 7,592,840 of JAWZYU010000021.1, forward strand.
ATTATTTAGATTCTAGAATCATATCTCGAAAACCTGCATTCCATACTTGGATTAACCGTTAAGTTAAAAGTTAATATTTTCATTAACGTTTATCTTGACTCGTTAACCTTTTTGTATATTTAACTTTTACCTTAACCCGTAACTTTTTGTATATTTAATTTTTCAATTCAGCGAGTTAATTTTATGAATTAACATTCACGATTTTTTTTAGAGGTTAATCATTAATTTTGCAGTGTTTCCCAGTTTTCAAATGCGAAGTTTTTACGTTTTCGGAATCGTTGTCAATCGCCAAGTCAAATATCACGGGACCACTTAAGATAATTGAAGTGAACTAGTTAAAATGAGCGAGACCAATTATGATCAGATCTCATAGCTGCAGTGGCTCCGTATGAAGCTCGAGGTGTGGAACAGCGAGAGCCTGAGAAGCAAAAATTATTTCTTTCAATCTGAAGAAAAGATCCCGATTTCTGAAAAGTCGGTGAATCAATACTTGACTTTCTGAACTTGAGAGATGACAGTTGCTATTAAAACACTTTTTGTCACGTACAACACTATCTTTCCGTTATTTAATATTGGTGGCTATGTTCCTGGTAAGCGGAGGGGCCGAATAACAGATACATTTTTTTTCCTTTTTTTGTGATCTTGTGAATAAAGTCATTTTTTGTGAACTTGTGAATAAAGTCCTTTTTTTACCTATCTTTCTATTGCTTTTGCTTTGACATTTGTCGGTTGGTCGATTAGTGGATTTCACAAAAGGTTGTTCCACCATATCTTTCGAATGCGATGGATGAAAGGTTGTGGCGCAGGGAGTGTCATAGGCTATAAAAATTGACCTCCACCGTGCTTTCTTCCCCCCTAAAAACGGGGAAATGTGAAAACAATTAAGCTATATCATCAGAACGTGAAGGCCGAAATTGCCAGCGTCCTATCTTCGTTTGAAGTAAATACGAACTCAGTGATCGATTTGCATCATCGATATGTTTTAGATTTATTTTCTAGTTTTTAGGGCCCTATAGGAAGATAGGTATTTTTTAAATTTTTTAATTTATATTTTCTGTGCTATTTTAAATAGGTTTTTTTTATTCTATTCTAATATGAATCTTAAAATTTTGAACTTAACTTTAAACTTTTTACTTAACTTTTAACGAGTTAATTGTTACCTATCTTCCTATTGCTTTCGGCTTTGACATTTGTGAGTTGGTCGGTTTGTCGTTCGGTCGGTTTGTCGGTTGGTTGGTTTGTGGATTTGACAAAACGTTGTTCCACCATATCTTTCGAACGCGATAGAGAAACTTAATGATTTATGTGCCATATGAAAGCTTGTGACGCAGGGAGGGTCATAGGCTATAAAAAAAATGACCCCCAAATGTGAAAACAGTTCTTATGTTATATCTCCAGAATCAGAAGGCCGAAAGTAACAGGCTATATATCTACGAAAAATTGACCCCCCATGCATTCTTTCCCCCCTACAAAAGGAAAAATGCGAAACAATTGTTCCGCTATATCTCCAGAATGCAAATGTTGAAAGTAACAAGGTACACGTTAAATGAAAGTTTGTAACGCAAGGAATGTCGTAGACTATGAAAAATTGAACGCCGTGCTTTCTTCCCCCTGAAAAGGTGGGTCAATGTGAAAATGATTGTTCCTCTATATCTCCTGAATGCGAATGCGAAAAGTAACGAGCTGTGTGTCGAATGAAAGTTTATGACGCGGGGAGTGTCGCAGGCTATAAAAATGACACCCTATGCTCACCTCTCCCCTAAAAAATGGGAAATAGTTGTTCTGCCATATCATCGGAACGCAAGGGCCTACAGATGAAAGTTCGTATAATGATGGTCGTATACTATTTCGAATTTCGCTCGAACTATTCCCCTCTGATAAAATATGGGGCGGATCTTCGCGGGGGTAGACTTTAACGAGTCGTATCTCAAATTAAAGCTTTTGACTTCTCTAATGTCGTGGTCTACCTCAAGCCTGAATCCAAAACGGTGGTGAATGTGATCGATGTTTATGAATCATATATCAAAGTTTTTGAAGGTTTTTAGTGGCAACAAAAGAAATATAAATTAAAAAAAAACGATACCTATCTTCCTATAGTGCCCTAAAAAGTAGAAAATAATCCTAAAACATATCAGTGGTGCAATCAGTCACTGAGTTCGTATTCGCTTCGAAGAAGATAGGTCGCCGATTTATCTACTCGACAAGATTGCCGGCGCCCTCTTCTCCAAAACATTAGGCGAAAAATTAGACATGTTTTAGAAAAATTAGACTTAAAACTTATGCTGGTTTTAGTAGTCGGATATAGCATAACTGATTACTAAGACCAGTGGGCATATCCATGTATAAGTATGTATAAGTGTTGTATGTTGTATATCCCATATTGGTAAAAGTTTGAGAATATTAGCGATAAAAATTCAAAAATTAAAATGCGTTCTAGATATGGAAACTTGTGATTATTTCAGAAAGCAATGTGCGAATCAATTTTAAATTATGGAATTATGATTCTGCATGGAACAACTAACTTAACTAACATAAATAAAATATAAAAGTGCAATCTATAATAGCTAAAGATATTATTCTGTTTCATTCGCAAAAAAATATAAATCTTCGACAGATAGATTAAAATTTTTAAACCTTTTATCCTACAGCAATTTATATAAATATAACTTAATAATTAAAACATTTTTGACGAAGCATGCAAACTAAAAATTCAACACAATAAAAATACAAGACTTCAAAATCAAGTTATTACAAAATGCCTACTTTTCGAAATAATTACGGAAAACGTACTTCCAATTATCAAATATCACTTATATTTAATGCTATCCCCCAAAAGAAATACTAAACATAGATTCTTTTAATAGACTGAAAATCGAATTGAAAAAAATATTTTGGAATTTCTAATTAGCTGAATATTATGTGTTGTGCTTTGTGAATTTATTTGATGTATACCATTTTTGTGGCTGAATGACCTAAGTTTAATTTAATTTATTCATTTTCCTGCAGATAAACTATTTAGTTTTGCGGTAAAATATTAAATGCACTACATTCTTTATTTTTATGAATTAAAATCTATATTCTGAAAAAAACATCTTAACTGGTATATGGACTTTTCCACTATATTGGTTTCAACAAAGCAATAGTTTGCAAAAATAAATTTAATATTTATTTGTTTGCTAGATGATGCACCTAAATGTTATGAGCACCTAAAACAAACCATCAGAAGATTTATGAATTTGAACTTGGTATACTAAACTAAAACAAATATGGAAGAAGACAGATGGTCTCAATGGCTTAGTTGCGTGCAATCGAAGTGCCATAGATAACGGAAAATGCTTACAATTACTTACATGTCAAGTTTAAAATCTAATGACGTAACCTGATATGCGGAAAGCAATAAAGGTAACTGCAAGGGGAATTTTTGAAAATATAAGGGTGTTTCAAAACTCTCTGTGCAAATTTTGAAGGGAGATAGGGAACACCAACACAACCTTTTTCGTCTATGAATGCATGTCCGCTGACGTAACCCTTCGGTGCTAGAGGGCGCTGACAGAAATATCGGAGGAGCTGGGACATAAATGAATGAAAACAAGTGTGCGCAATGCGTTTATTTAATGGAGGTGCTCAAAGTTGCGAACGGCAACAGCATTGTATGCATGACAACGTTGAACCATTGATTGCCGTACATGTACAAAATTGCAGTACATTCCCGGAATTTCGCGAACAGTTGCAACGCGACAGCGATTCTTTCGACGAGGTCTTCATCTGACTCAATGGGAATCTCGTACAGCAGGTTCTTCATGTGTCCCCAGAGGAAGAAATCGATACACGTTAAATTGGGCGATCTTGATGGCCAGGAGACGGGTCCACCCAACACTTCCTACAAGAGAAGGCCGTTTAACTAAGTCACAGAAAAATAACTACGTCTAGAGCCCCTATATACCAGGCCGATCGTCATTCTTATGCCAACCAGTGACGTGACTTAGTGTTATGGTCAATACAGCCGCCGTGTGTGCCGCAGTTTTTCGAATCCTTAGTATATAAAAAACAATTGTTATCGGATGATATTCAGCTGCGAATTGTCTAAACAGCTATAGGAACAATTGCACAATGTTTAAATTTCAGGCTGATCCAATTAAATTTAAAAAAAGTGGGTTGAAAGAATTCGACCGAGAACGTGCATTAGGCTTACAGCGTTCTATAATATATACTTCTGACTATTGCCTCTGTATTTTAATGTTAATTTATGTGATATATCGATTAGTAATATGTAGATGAATGATAGCTACATTTAAGTTAATAGTCATTCATCGTTTACGATTAAGTTTAGTTTGGTTAATATCATAAAATATTCATGCAGTAAACTTCGATCGTGATGGCCGTAACCCTCCGCTTCCCGTGCAGGCATACCGAGATCGGCGACTACCGTAGTCACTAAACGCCGATCGTCGCTGGTCGGCCTGGTATATAGGGACTCAAGACGTAGTCAGTTTTCTGTGACATAGTTGTATGGCCTTCTCTTGAAGGAGGTGTTGATTCACCCCGGCCTATCCATCGGCCCCAGAAGTGGCATTCAGATAATCCCACACATCATTGCTGAAGTGTGCTGGCGCCCCCGTCGTGTTGAAACCACATTCGTCTGCGAATAGCCACAGGAATATCTTCCAGAAATCTCGGCAACGTTTCTTCAAGAAATTCCCGATAAATCTGCCCGTTGAGATTTATCGGGAATTAGGGAATAGGGGAGGCAGCAGGTATGGCCCAATCAAAATATCATGGACGATACCCGCCCAAACATTGATGGCGAACTGTTGTTGATGACCATGCGCCATTATGGCATGTGGATTTTCGTGCGCCCAAACGTGAGAATTGTGCACATTAAACACACCCTCAGGTGTGAAAGGGCCTCATCTGAGAAGAGCACATGAGCTGGAAAATCAGGCTGCACTGCAGTGTGCTGCAGAAACCAGTGTACGAATTCCGCACGGAGAGGGTGATCCTGAGATTGCAATGTCTGGTCTCTCTGACAATGAAACGGTTATAACTGCTTCTCGTGCAAAACTCTCCACCTGAGGGCGTGGTTCACACCGAGGCTACATGCAACAGCTCGCGTACTTTTGCCTGTATTGTCCTCAGTCCGCCGTAGGATCTCTTCTTCGATGTCAGGAGTGCGCATGGTTCTCTCCCGACCAGTGTCATGCATGTTTGAATGGAATGTTCCAGTTTCTTGCAATTACCGATTCAAACGCGCAAATGTTTGATGGTTTGGCACACATCTGTTTTGGAAGTGCTGTCGGTACAACCTCACAGCAGATATGCCGTTTCCATTGGCAGCTCCATATGCCATATGCATGTCAGCCATTTCAGGAGTCGTGAAACACTCCATGACACGTAATGTGTCTGATTTACGAATGCCGACGGCAAACACAAGTCCGTTCTCCATTCCTACTTCGTTCCTCTAGCCAGTTACAGTGCCGCCAAACAGCGCCCTCTAGCATCGAAGGGTTCCGTCAGAGGATATACATTCATAGACGAAAAAGGTTTGTCTTGGTGTTCCCTATCTCCCATTGAAATTTGTACAGAGAGTTTTGAAACACCCTCTATTTGTCTCTAAAAGTGCTCCGCTTAGGTCATTCGCATATTACCCATTCATTTCGTCTTTGGGTGTTTTAGTTTCCATGATTTTACATCCGAGCCCCTTATATTCAGACATCTTTCATATGATAATTTTTTACCAGCAGTTTTTTTTTACACTACGCTATTTAAATAAACTTTGATACTACTATTTTAATATACTTTGATTTCATGTTCTTGTTCTTTTTCTTTTATATTTTTAACCCAGGTCATTTACTTCTGGGTTGATTTTAATTTGTTTCTACAGTTTTCAACAATGAGTGTAAACTCATTGTTTTTATCTGTTATTTCCACACTCTTTGTTGTTTTAGCTCTTCCCTTATTCCTGTGTTTTTCTATTCAGTTGTTATTTTAGCTTTTTATATGTCTGTTATCGTTTATTTTGTCGTTTGTTTGGCGCAAGATGACCCTTCTACCCTTGCCCCATAAAACCCCAAACAACCAAACCAAACATATATCATCATCATTATCATCCTCAAGCAGCCATGGGCTACGGAGGTCCAACCAGACCGTGCAATTTAGTTCTCCAAGCAAGTCTATCCTGAGCTACATCTACTGCATCTGGCCACTGCACACCAATTCTAAAAAGGTCCTGTTTGACATTGTCTGCCCACCGCATCCTAGGTCTCCCCCTCTTTCTGAGGCCTTTTGGCACACTGTTCATAACCCTATTCGCCAATCTATAATTATTCATACAGGCAACATGGCCAAACCAACGGAGTCTCTCTCTGCACAATATGCTGCTTAAAGGAGGTTGCAAACTAATTTGCCTAACCTCATCATTAGTTACAAAGTTGAACCACCTAATGCCCAAGATACTGCGTAAGCATCTGGAATCAAAAGAATCTAGTTTCCTGTTATCTTGTTTACAAAGTGTCCAAGTTTCACTACCATAACTAACCCTAGAAAGAACCAAACTATTATACAGCCAAATTTTAGTTCTAGGTGTATACGCCTATTTCTCCACACTCTCCATAGATTCTTAAAAGTCCCGGCAGCAACCCCTATTCGTCTGTTAATCTCATGCCGCACATCACCATTATCTGTTACATAGCTCCCAAGATAATTAAACTGTGACACCTGCTCAAGACTGCAACCATTCAGATTAACTGAATCACAGCCTGCCTGACCAATTTTCATCACTTAAGTTTTCTCTCTGTTTATAACCAAACCTACTCTACTACCAGTCTCATCAACAGCTCGAATGAAAGAGTTCATCTCAGGAACATCATTTGCCAAAAGGGCTAAATCATCAGCATAATCTAAATCAGAAATTTTCGTATCTCCAGCCCATTTAAGGCCAAAATCTTTCCCTTGAAGTGAATTTCGCATTACATAATCAATAACCAAACTAAAGAGAAAAGGAGACAAAATGCACCCTTGTCGAACACCAGAAATGAAAAAATGAAGCAGAATGCTAAACCAATTGCTACAAGCCTTACCAACTCTCACACACGACTCAATGTTATTATAGAGAGATTTCATTATGTTAACTAACTTGTCTGGAATACCATATGATTCCACAATCAACCACAAATTATGACGATCAACAGAGTCGAAAGCCTTTTTGAAATCAACAAAGCTAGCAACCAAAGGTTTCTGAAACTCTAAACATTTCTCAAGAATCTGCCTAAGTGAAAATATCTGATCCACACATCCCCTACCACTTCTGAATCCACATTGCTCATCACGCAATTGACTGTCAACCAGATTCTTAATTCTATTAAGCACAATCATGGAAAGAACTTTACCTGGAACAGAGAGTAGGCTGATACCCCTATAGTTATCACAAGAACTGCGATCACCTTTTTTAAAAATAGGGATAACAATAGCTTTGGTAAAATCCTTAGGAACCATGCCTTTATCATAAAAGATATTCAGAATTTCAGTCATCCAAGTGGTAACCGAAACATTTCCAGCTCTAAGCATTTCTGTAGTAATTTCATCTACCCCTGAGGATTTATGAAGTTTAAGTTTAGAAACAGCCTAAATAACTTCAGAAAGTGTTATAGGGCCAACATTAAAGCCACCAATGCATCTATCATCATTGCAAACAATGGGAATAGAACTAACCGCATTGTTTAGAATATCACTGAAATGCTCAGCCCACCTAGCCATGACAGAATCCTCACCTTCTATAACCTCACCTTGTTTATCCTTCAATCCCTGTATACCTGTCCGTTTTCTACCACACAAAACATTAACTATCTGGTACAGCTCTCTGCTGTTGTGCTGTCTAACTGCTTCCTCGGCTTTGTCAGCCAAACCATCAAGCCAAAGATTCTTATCAGCAGCTAACTGATCATACGTTTATTAAGTTCCCTGTAATGCTTTCTATTAGGACTAGTGGGGTATTGATTAAGGACATTCCTGCAGTTCTTTCTTTCCGAAATAAGCTCAAGTGCCTTATCACTCAGATAATTCTGTCTCTTCTGCTCCTTTTTTTCCTAAAAGAGTACTGTTAGTGTCCAAAATAGCCTGTTTAAAATGATCCCATTCTTCCTCAACTTCAGTAGTAAGCATACCATTGCTGTCATAATGACTAAGTATCCTATAATTGTAAGCTTTGGCTATAACTGGGTCTTTCAGAGCTTCAGTATTTAAAGCAAATTTTTTAACCCTAGCACAACACTTTTTAAGTTTAAGTTGCAACACACTTTTAACAAGGTAATGGTCAGATCCAATTTCAGCTCCCCTATATGCCCTGGTATTTCTAACAGAACTACCCCATTTGCTGTTAATTAATATATAATCAATCATATTCCTATGCAGCCCATCAGGTGAAACCCATGTGTACTTATGTATGTCGCGGTGTTTCTAATATGTGTTAGTTATTCTGAATCCATTGAGTTTACTTACCTGTAGGAGACGTTGCCCATTGCCATTGCAGCTACCAATACCAAAAGGGCCTATTACTCCTGCCCAAAGGTCAGAGTCAGTACCAACTTTGGCATTATAGTCACCAAGAACAAGGGTAATATCTCCTTTCTTGACAGAATTCAAAATATCCTGAAGTTGTTCATAAATCATATCCTTCTCATCCTCATCGGCATCCTCAGTGGCGGCATAACAGCACATAACATTCAGGTCTTTAACGCTTGTCTGAAATTTTGCTGTAAGAAACCTTTCATTAATGCACTCATAGCCCAGAAGAGCATCACTATCGTGTCTGCTGAGAAGCAGACCCACGCCTTGGTGATGCTTATTGTCGTCCCTCCCTGAAAAGAGAAATTTAAGATTATTTTTAAGAATCTGACCTTTATCTGTCCATCTGGTCTCTTGCAAGCTGAGAATAGCTAAATTATAATGGTGGAATTCTTGTGTGAGGACATCAAGAGAAAAAGCTCTGTGCAGAGTCCTCACATTCCAACTACCTATGGAGAGAAAATGGTTAGTGGGATGTTTAAAGAAACTATGTTTATTGAGAGAGGGAATGCCGACAATATCAAACAGCCCCCCCTAATCGCAGACATGGGGCAAAGACCCGTTCCCCCACTACTAAAGGCTGAAGCCATCTACACTGGAAGACTTCCTCCAATGTAGAATTTGACTATGCCAATAGAAGCAAAGAGTTCAGGTGCCTGCGATGACCTCTGCTCAGGATTATCCACCAGCTGATAAACATATCCTGTGAATCTATTCACTTGGGGCTGTCAACCCACAAACAAACAGAAAACACAGCGGAAGATTTTCCCTCCACAGAAACCCACCAGTGCAGGAAAATCAGGATCCATAATCAATCTAAGAGCCATATATCTGTCCAGTTCAGTGGGTTTATATGGTCAGCACCAGGACCCTGTGTGGTTGACCACTCCTTAGCAAGGTAGAAAAAAAAAGAAAAGTATCCATAGTTGTCCAGATCAGTAGGCCACACTAATCTGGCAGCCCTCCCCTTCCGTTCACTTCCACAAGAGAGTATCTCTTTTGAATGGTACTAACGGTCTGCACCACGAGAAGGCGGGGTCGGACATTAGGTGCTAGGCCTGGCCGGTTCTATGCATCATCACAGGGGATTGGTGCATAGCTCTCCTTCCAGTGACTACCTAGCTACCATTTACAGACAATCAAACATATAAGACGATATGAAATCTGGAAACATTTAAAGATATTTAGACATAGGATTTTAAAATTGTAATTTTTTGGTTACACTCCACCATATAAACTGCTGAGAGGTTTAATATATTAATATAATGGAACTGTATTTTCTCTTTATTTCCACGTTATAAACTTGCTGAAAATATCTCGGGACCTTATTCTTTATAAATAGGCAAACGAGGCTAAATCTACAGCAATATTTCCAATTAGTAAGTAAGTGAAATCTTTGACATTTACATCTATGACATATTACAGTACATTAATTTTAGTACATCTTTTAAGATACAATTCTTTAATTCAAAATTACGGTTTATGAACATAAATAACATATCTTTTCAAAATACGTTCAGTTTTGCAGGGTCTTAATTCGCCGAGGTGGCCTGAACAAGGGTTGTCATGGCATAAATCAAGAGTTTGGCTGATTAGGCTTCGAGGGACAACTAATTGCTCTATGATTTCATTTCTAATCTCATCCTTGCTTGGGATTGAGCAATGGAACAACAATCCGTCATTCATGTAGAACTGGTCGGAAATTTTGGTTAAGGGTTTGGGACTTGTCCCTTCTAACGCATTGGTCTCAAGTTCGTGTCTTCTATCTGTTCAGACCTGCGTATCGTGTTTACAAAGGCGAGGATATAAGCCTGACAGGAAGGCTAACCTCATGAGAGCCCTTTCGCCACCCGACCTTTCGAGAAAGTGGGGATGGATTTCCTCGGCCCATTCCCAATAACAGAGAATGGCAACAAGTACGTCCTAGTCATAACAGACCATTTCACGAAATGGCCCGAGTTGTATGCCCAATCAAACAGCTGAAACCGTTGCAAGTGACCGAGTGGTTAGCACGCTTGGCTACTGATCTACGGAACCTGGGTTCGAGCCCCCGGTATGGCATGGATGTATGTGTTGTTTTTCTGCTGAGGTCCTGTCGTCCTTACAGACCTTCTACTATGGCGTATAAACTGACAGGCTCCTGTCAGAACTCTGTGGCAAGCAGCTGCTTGAGGGGGTATTTATTTTATTTTTTTATCAAAAGTATCTTCTTTACCCATTTGTTATCTTTGTCTGCCGCAGCCTGCATTGTGTATGTGGCAATGAAGCGGCTCTATATTTCGCTGTCTCACTATATTTTATGCTTACTATTGTAATGTTAATGAAGACAAAAACTGACCAATTTGAATGCAGCATTGAATTTATGATGTAGTCTATTAATTTCCATGCTACGGTTTCTAAGATTGGTTGCGCTATTAACTCAACTTTCGTTTAATTAGCAGCCATTAACCTTGACCGATAAGCGAAGAAACCAATTGAACTAGTTGCATCAATATACCAACATATTTGCAGAGAGAATAATCAGAGTAGTTGTTGATTCCCACCCAAGCCTTCTTTAAGCGGCACATTTTTGCACACAATGGGCGGCACATTTTTGCACACAATGGTTATATCACAAGACACCGAAGGGCTCGTTGAAGGAAGGGGACCCATGGAACAGCTGTAAGAGGTAGATGACCCTATAGCATGTTCTTTAACTTGCAGAGGGTATGGCTCTCCTACACACTGGCCGTGGCTTTACATCCCATCCAATAGACGACAGATTTCCAAAGCTATTCAATGTTGGAAACACGCTGTTTGGAATAGTGGACGAGGACCAATACCACTTCACGTCGCCATGGCTCAGGACCCCACAGATGTATGTACCACGAGAGGATTGCCTCATCTACCAACAAGCAACCTTCCACTCCAGTACACCATTTATAGCAATCCAGTGCAATGTGGCGCCTGCAATGCATGTACCAGTATCCACACGAGCCATCCCATGGTATTCCAATGAAGCTGAACTAAACGCTAGGCGTCTTCTACCCAGGTTGTCTCTGACTGCTAATCATTGGCAGGCACGTCATCTGTGGTGCATCGAGCCTATGTCATGGGAGGGGGAATAATACCACATTTTCTTCTCGTATGAATCATGCTTCTGTTTAGTTGCTAGTAATGATATCAGGGTTTGACATCGTCACAGCCAGTAGCACGATCTGCTACGCATATGAGAGCATCAGAGTGTTCGTACACCCACCATTCAGGTGTGGGTGGTCCATCAATTATGACTCTAGAACACTTTTAGTGTTTGTTAAGATAACTTTGACAGCTCAACTATACGTTGATTTCATACTGGTGCCTCATTGTCTGCCATCCTGTGGCTCCTGGTGCTTTTATTCAGCAGTATAACGCAGTCCCCATATGGCACGCATTGTCCAACAGTGTTTATGGAATGTCAACATCCCACCGTGACCCGTCTGTCTCAGGAGTTTCCCCTATAGAGCGCGTATGGGATGTACTGGATCAATGTCTATGATAGTGTTTATAGGTAGCACACATACTGGACACCCTTCATCTCCACTTGGAGAAAGAATGGCAGCAAATGCCTCAGGACACTCTTAGGGATATGTATGCATCAGTGCAGCGACATCTGGTTGCATGCATCGCCGCCAACGAAGGTCATATCCTATACTGAGAACCATATTGTGGGCCTCTGAACACATCTTAATATGCACACAAGTGATTGTGCGATTAATCATTACTACTTTGTAACATACACTCACTACCACTCTACTCAGTTTCACCTGATTCGAGGTTTGCTTCAAGGTGTTGCAATTTTTGTGTTCATGAGTGTAAATCCGAGATAATTTAGGCTCAGATATACTCTGACTTAACATCCATTTATTCACATTTCTATTTTTGCAGTACAGTGTATTCAATTAAATATAGCTGTAACACTAAACCTATTCGCCAGTGATATAACTTGACCAAGCCCTTTTCGATAAGAAAAAATTAAAAGGGGCAAGTGACACAATCGAGCCGGAAAAAAATAAAAAGGGGGGAAGAGAATTTCCCCTCCATTACCGTTACTAGCATTCTCAAAGGCGGGGATTGCCTCCTTCCCCCTTATATCCGGCCCTGCCCTTGACTCAAACTGATACATCTCACGTATAACTCCCATGTTCATAGGTTGCTGCTTCCCCATGTTGCAGAACAGCATACTAATCGCCGCAATTCGTATGAGCGTAATCTGGTGAGCGACGAGTAAAAAATGTGGCCACATTGGACGAGCGATACATTTATCTTACGGATCAATAGACCAAACAGCCTTGTCACAAGTAGTAAAGAGAAAATACCGAAAGTTTTCCAAAGATTTCATAATCATTGCTGGGTGCATCTATAATGAGAAGTTGGAAATCCGTAGGATGGAAAAGAGCAGCAAAGTGAACTCTCTCTACTCTCACGGAAACGTCCTGGATACTGGGAAGAATTACCTTTTTTTGAATGCTACTGACATTAACATCATATATTTGCATCAAGATAAAGTTTTGAGTCATACCTCATCATCTACGGGCACACTCTTCAACAGACGGCATTGAAAACCGCAATCCATTCTATACCATTCGCATACATTTCTGTGAAGTCAGTGGATGCTTCGCTCAATTTCTTTTGTGGATTTCGACTATTGAAACGGGCCCTGAATAAATGTCGATTACGGACTGTTGATGGAATATGGAAAGCTTATAAAGAGGAATGGGACTGATTAGATATAATGCTGCGCAGAAGGTTACTACAGTGGAAACTAAGGTTGAAGAATAATCGAAAATTTAAAAGCCGGTTTTTAATCCATCTGTTTTTAAAAATCGGTTTTGACCAGTTTTGACCAAAAAGTGTAGTAATTTTTAAAAGCCAAAATGAAAGGTACTGACTTTAACTCCTAACAAGCATAATTTATCGCCTATTTTTTTGGCCAAAAAATACCAAAAAAGGCAGCATGATACTCATGCATATGAAAAAGAAAATGATAACTTTGGCAATTGACATATTTTATTTTAGCCAAAATAATACATCATTTAGACAATTTAGAATTGAAAAAAAATAATAAAAAAACTACACTTAGAAAACAAAAATAAAATTAAAGATCTGTATTATTAAAATAAAAACATTGAAATAAAATTCTGCAATAAAAAAATTTACCTAGAAAACAAAAAAATAGACTCTTCTTGTAAGAAAAGATATAAAATTAAATTTAGATTATATCGCTATGTTGCATGCAAATGACATTTTCTATTTCTGATTCTACAATCGCTGGTTTAACGGTAAACAACGCGTTATGTAAACGCTCTAAATTTTTACTCTTTTTTTAATATGACTTCAAAGTATTTAAATTCATCGTTGGCATTAAAATCTCTGTAATCTTTCATAGGCAGCATTTCTAATTTATTCATTTCGCTCAAATACTCGTGCGTTAAATCGTCATCGTCAGTTTTAACAATGCTAGCAGCACCTTGCACTTCTGACTCTGCGTTATCATCTACCTCGATGGTTTCATATTCATTAGGAAAAAGCCTAAGAAGTGTATGTACTGCGATTTTCTTTACTCTTTGCCTGGATAATAAAGGGAACAAATCGGACGATTAATTTTTAAAATCCTGTGAATTGGTTAAATATCTCAACAATGAAATGACTCTTTTGTCCGTCTTGATGAGTAGCGTTTGATAAGGCATACTTTGAGATTGGCAGCAATAGGATTTCACTTCTTGTCTAGTTTCTTAAGGCGGATTTTCATAAGCATGTCAGCTTTAAGTAAAGTTGCTACTTCAGAGCATAGGACCTTCAAAAGAAATTCAAGTGGATGAAGAGTTTCCTGGAGGTTATCTAGCAAATTCCATTCCTCCTCAAAGACATTTTCTGTTGAGTACTAGTACTCGTAGAGCCTTACGAAAGCAGTTCCTTAGCTTTAGAAAACGTTAAATCATAGAAAGGAGACTATTCCACCGTGACTTGTAGTCTAAGATAAGCTTCTTTTCTTCTCCATTGAATTCCTCCTTTACGAAATCTTGAAGCCTGTTATTATTCAAGGAGATTTGCGAAACATTCGACAGATTTTCCTGAGTTTCATCATCATCTTCAATACCCTACTAGTCCTAATAGAAAGCATTACAGAGAGCTTAATAACCATGTAAAGAATCAATTAGCTGCTGAGAAGAATCTTTGGCTTGATGGCTTGGCTGACAAAGCTGAGGAAGCAGTTAGGTAGCACAACAGCAGAGAGCTGTAACAGATAGTTAACGTTTTATGTGGTAGAAAACGGACAGGCATACAAGGATTGAAGGATAAATAAGATAAGGTTATAGAAGGGGAGGATTCTGTCATGCTATGTGGGCTGAGCAGTTCAGTGATGTTCTAAATAATGTGGTTAGTTCTACTCCCATTGTTTGTAATGATGATAGATGCATTGGTGGCTTTAATGTTGGCCCTATAACACAATCTGAAGTTATTTTGGCTATTTCTAAACTTAAACTTTATAAATCCCCATAGTAAATGAGATTACCACAGAAATGCTTAGAGCTGGGAATGTTTCAATTACCACTTGGATGACTGAAATTCTGAATATCCTTTATGATAAAGGCATGGTTCTTAAGGATTTTACCAGAGCTATTATTATCCCTATTTTCAAAAAAGGTGATCGCAGTTCTTGTGATAACTGAGTCTACTCTCTGTTCCAGGTAAAGTTCTTTCCATGATTGTGCTTAATAGAATTAACAATCTGGTTGACAGTCAATTGCGTGATGAGCAATGTGGATTCAGAAGTGGTAGGGGATGTGTGGATCAGATATTTTCACTTAGGCAGATACTTGAGATATGTTTACAGTTTCAGAAACCTTTGGTTGCTAGCTTTGTTGATTTCAAAAAGGCTTTCGACTCTTTTGATTATCATAATTTGGGGTTGATTGTGAGATCATATGGTATGCCAGACAAGTTAGTTAACATAATGAAAGCTCTCTATCATATAATTTGTAAACCACTGTATATTAATGGGCTATATGCCTTGAAAATTACTCAAAAATGCTTAAACTATCTAGTTCATGCGAAATCAGGATTCAGCTACTTCAGTATAGAAAAGCTTCGGAACAATAAACTTAGTCGTGTGTAACATGTGGTAAGGCTTGTAGTAATTGGTTTAGCATTGCTTCTGATGTTCGACAAGGGTGCATTTTGTCTCCTTTTCTCTTTAGTTTGGTTATTGACTATGTTATGCGAAATTCACTTCAAGGGAAAGATTTTGGCCTTAGATGGGTTGGAGATTACGAAAATTTCTGCTTTAGATTATGCTGATGATTTAGCCCTTTTGGCAAATGATGTTGATGAGATGAACTCTTTCATTTGAGCTGTTGATGAGACTGATAGTACAGTAGATTTAATTATAATCAGAGACAAAACTAAAGTGATGAAAATTGGTCAGGCATGCTGTGAATCGGTTAATCTGAATAGTTGCACTCTTGGGCAGGTGTCACAGTTTAATTATTTTGGGAGCTATGTAACAGATACTGGTGATGTGCGGCATGAGATTAACAGACGAATAGGAATTGCTGCCAGGACTTTAAGAATCTCTCGAGAGTGTGGAGAAGTAGGCTTATACACCTAAAGATTAAAATTAGACTATATAATAATTTGGTTCTTTCTAGGGTTAGTTATGGTAGTGAAACGTGGACGCTTTGTAAACAAGATAAGAGAAAACTAGATGCTTTGTATTCTAGATGATTACTCAGTATCTTGGGCATTAGGTGGTTCAACTTTGCAACTAATGATGAGGTTAGGCAAAGGAGTCGACAACCTCCTTTAAGCAGCATATTGTGCAGAGAGACTCCGTTGGTTTGGCCACGTTGCCCGTATGGATAATTATAGATTGGCGAATAGGGCTATGAACAGTGTACCTAAAGGCCTCAGAAAGAGGGGGAGACCTAGGATGCGGTGGGCAGACAATGTCAAACAGGACCTTGTTAGAATTGGTGTGCAGTGACCAGATGCAGCAGATGTAGGTCAGGACAGATATGCCTGGAGAACTAAATTGCGCGGTCTGGGACGACCTCCTTAACCCATGTCTGCTTGAGGATGATGATGATGATGATTTAAAATATAAAACTATTGCCATTGCAATCTATTTTATAAAACGATGACTTGTTCACGTAGGTCTTCATTCTCTCACTCTCTCTCTAGATATACGGTATATGAAATTGGAATGGAGATTTTTTTTATGTATGTGTTCGTTCATTATTTGAATGACCTAGAAATGTGTTAATTTTTCATTTTTTTTACTCCTTCTCTCTCTCCTTTTATAAAAAACATTTATAAAAAATTCAACATTACTGTTCTAAAAAAAATCATAAAAAGAAAGATTTTTTTGTTTTCGATTTTCGATTTTTGGAGAAATTTTAAAAACCGGGAGTTTCGACACTAGTGGAAACGTTGTAGGGAGATTGTTTACAGCAGCGACACCAGATGGTCGATGGTGGCGTAAATGTATGTGATATTCCGAAAACTTATGAAAACAGCTCCATGTAGGGTTATCAACCTCGGTAAAATAGATACCGTATTTCAACGTGTATAAGGAACCCTCGTGTATAAGGAACCCCCTGATTTTTCATCAAAGTTTGAAGAATTGAGTAATTTGTTAATATCTATAATACTATCCATGTATAAGAAAAACCCCTATTCTTGGGCCCAATTTTTGGCAAAAACGGGTTCCTTATACACGTCAAAATACGGTACTTTGTTACTTTCGTCTTCATTTTTTGTAGTGAATTATTTTGCAATTAACATTGATAGTATAGAAGTTAGGCGACCTTGAAATTTTTTTAATGAATAAATATTTTTATTAAATAATACATTTTTAGGATATTAAAGATCCGCTTAAGATGACCGATCGAATTTTATTCGAAAAAGGAAAGCTAGAAGTAATTTTGAGAAAAATAAAACTTTTCCTTTCCTAGGCCCTTATTTTACATGATAGCAGCCATGTAAAGTACAGGCAAGATGTTGTTCTTCAACTTTTGACACTTGTTAAGCACTTATTGCGCCGTAAGTTTTTTTTTTACTCTGCTCGTTTAGACTATAATTGAATAAAAGGTATTTACTCTGGCTTGTTAGTACTGACCTCTGTGTGTTTTATGGAGGTTCTATGAATGACTTGATATATAATATGAGGTTCTATGAACGATCGGGAAGAGACCTCGATCCCTATATCCAGCCGTATAGTAGTATACTACTATAGAATGATCACTACGGTAGGTGATCATTTCCTAGACTGGTCTACCAAAGCATTGAGGGGAAAAAAGGTATCCAACGAATGGAATGGTCAACATTTACTAGGATCTCAACCCAACAGAACATTATTCTTCTACTTGCTGATACCACTTCGTGCTCTATGGTTGCCAATGCTAATTACTATGGAAATTGTCAAGCTCTATTTCTGTTTAACAAATTTCGGCGTCCTGTAGGTGCCCAAATACTTGACCAACAGATCCCAATTTTGAAATACAGGTTTACCCCCAACATAATCTTGTGTTACCCAACGTAATCCTGTGTTAGGTTCAAAAATGAGTCCCATCGTGAGTAGGGGGGAAAATGAGAGTTCTGGACCAGAGGCGGATTAATGTTAATCCTATGGGATCCGCCTCTCTGTGTTTCAGGCGGACGAGGGCCTTTTTCGTCACACATACAGGTCAATATTTCCTCTCATATTTTTAAGAATATCGAATAATTTGTTTTTAAATCAGACATTTTTTTTTCTTTTAATTAATTTTTTTTACCCAATAGCATTTTTTCTTTTTTCTGCGGGACAGTCTTTTATTCCAGTTTCTGCGGAATAGTCCTTCTTCGAGGAAATATTGACTTGTATTTGTGACGAAAAAGGCCGCGTTGCAAATTTTCACCGCGTTGCAAGTGAAAATAAATTTTCACTTCCAAAATAAATTTTCACTTGCAACAAAGTACACCCCTTGTGAAATCTTGTAACTTGTACAGCACACCCTTTGGAAAATCTTTAGTGCAAAACTTGCAAAAAATTAAAATATTTTACAGAAAATACCATAACGGTGATTTTGTTAATTAGCCTATATTATTCAAGTTTTATTTTGTGTTACTAGATATTAAGGTTATTATTATGTGCAATTATGTATAAAATATGGTGTAAAGGAAAAATATTGTATTACTTTTTAACATAATAATTTCATCAAAAAAAGTCAATCCTTCAGATTTATTTTCAGAAATCTTCGAAACTTTTTCTTTAAATCTGGTCACCCGACTTTTGCTCCTTTTTGCCTTTAATCTTTTTGATCTAGTAAATAATAACCTTATGAAAGCTATAACTCCTAAAAGAAATCTTCCCTTTGTTATCCTCTGAATAACTGCTTCAGTTATCTTTACAATAACGACATAGACAAAAAATGTTTATTCCTATTGGCAGCCATGTATTCCTGCATTTATTAAATTTTTTCTTTGTAATGTGCTTTATGCTTATAATTGTAATTTATGCTAATTTTTTTTCTTCCTTCGCAAAAATAAGTGTTCTTTAATGATATATTATTTTTTGTTTCTAGGTGTGTATGTGAGAGGTTTATTTCTTGATGGAGCTCGTTGGGACCCTGAGACTTGGCTGCTTGGCGAATCTCTACCCAAAGTGTTGTACGAAAAACTTCCGGTGGTAAGCAGTGTAAACATTGCACAAAAAATGGCCTAAACTAGTATTGAATTAGTATATAGTTTTTGAAATATACAAACATATGTATATAATTTGTACATTAATTTTAGTACCTTAACAACTTGCTAATAAAAGATTGGAAGTTTTGTAATTAACATTTGATAGCCGAGGTAAGAAATATCTATATCGAGGGTTCCAAACATATGGTCCACGACAATTTCATGCAATATGGATGCCACCCGAGATTTGTGAACCAAGAATTCGGAATAAAAACATTTGATTCATTTTGTAAAACCTTGATAACGATTGATATTTTAAATATCTAGGTATAATTTGCTAACAGTCATTCTCACAAACGGAAATGAAGATTTTTAGCCCTCCGTCGATCTCGTTGGGTCACATAGACCAGACGATTTGGTATCTGATTTTTGTTTAAACGACGCTAGCTATGACTCATTCCTTCTCAGTACCTTTCAGCCCACTCCTTTAATATACCTTAGTGCAATTTCGCTTAGATCCGCCAATTAGTTACTTGACAGGGTACATAATTGTAACATGGTTCTCACAGACCCAGCGGATCCATCGATGTGAACAATTTGGGTATATATCAGATATATTTCACTATCTCCCATTTTTGCTTATTATTACAAAAATAACTAAATGTTGTTATTTTTATAATTTTTGAAGAGAGGGAAAGATGAAAAATATTAAGATCTCATGAATCAAATGCAATAATAGATTTATATAAGAACCTCATTTATCCGAAACGTTTAACCGGCACCTAATATCAACTTTTTAATTTTTAAAGATTTTAGTTAGGTTGTTTTACCTCAAAGCGGCACTTTTTGTACACAATGGGCAAAATGGTTAGGTTACAAAGATTCCGAAGGCTCAGAGAAGGTTGGGGGAACGGACCCACTGGAACAGCTGTTGGGAGTCAGATGGTAGCAATCAATAGCGTCAAGGCCATCCAGTGTGTTCTTTAACGTGCACAGGGTAAGGCTTCCCCCACACAGGGCCACGATTTAACGCCCCATCCGACAGACCGTTATCATGAATTAGTAGGAGGCGTAGCTCATTTTTGTGATACGTGATGAAAAGACGAACAGGCGGAACTCTCTTTAGGCCTGTTCATCTTGTTTTGTTACGGACGAATTTGATCAGTTGCACAGAACAGTGTGTAGTGATCTTGAATTTTAGATTGGGACTGAAAGTCATATTATTCCTTGTAATATTGGCCTTCTCAATTAATTATTTCAATCATACTGATTTTCACTTACTTTTGTAGACAGAAGATTAATTTTGCATGATGGATGTCCTTATTAAATACAAAGATGGGAGCCGGTATGTCGATCTCTTTTAAAGAAATGAAATGTGTTCAAAAACATCAGCGTTAGATATCGGGAAAAATTTATTGTAAACCTCAAAGAAATGGTATTTTGGGAAAGTAATAGCAGTCGAAAGTGAACATTGTACTAGGTATAGTAATGATCTACCCTTACAATGTTCATTGTAAAGAGTATGAAAATTAGATGAAATTCTATTGCTAATTCTTAAAAATAGAGGAAAAAATTATTTAAAAAAATTTTACACTGTATTTAAAGAGAGGTGTACACTTTGTTAGAAGGTGATATCTCAAACCTTAGTTACGATATGAATTAAAACCCTACTTATATACAAGAAGCCGCAATCGACGAATACAACCAAGAAGTTATTAATCCTTGTCAATTGTGTTTGACTTTGCTATGCTGGAATCATTTTTCAAACACTAGGCCATGTGGAAATGATCACAAAATAGTAGTGCAAAAGAGAGTACAATACTACAACCACTGAATGGCCATCCGAAAGAATTAAATCAACATGGCTGTTGAAGGTTCCAGGAAAGGGGAACAAGAAGAAGTATTGAAACCAAGAGGGAACAAGAAAAAAGTATCTTATGAGCTGCGAAGCCAAGGTACGGAATATAAAAACCCTAAGACGGGATATTCCAACAAAAGACACTCTTAGACCAAATTGCATTTTAACTACCCGTAAAAAATCTTGGAACACATTCTACCTTGATTACTGACACAGAGAGTAAATGGTAGCTAGGCGTAAACTGGAAGGAGAGCTGTGTACCAATCCCTAGTGATGATGCACAGAACCGGCCAGGTCTAGCACCTAATGTCCGACCCCGCCTTCTCGTGGTGCAGGCCGTTGGTACCTTTCAAAAGAGATACTCTCTTTTGGAAGGGAACGGAAGGGGAGGGCTGCCAGTTCAGTATGGCCTGCTGATCTGGTCATCTACGGCCACTTTTTTCTTTTTTTTCAACCCTGCTGAGGAGGGGTCAACTTCACAGGGTCCTGGTGCTGACCATTTATACCTACTAGACTGGACTTGTTTATGCATTTGAGCTTGATTATGGATCCTGGACTTGCTGCACTGGTGGGCCTCTGTTGAGGGAGAGTCTGCCGCTGTGTTTTCTGTTTGCTTCTGGGTTGCCAGCTCTAAGTGAACAGAGGCATGGGATACCTTATATCAGCTGGTGGATAATCCTAATCAGAGGCCATCGCAGGTACCTGAACCTTACTTAGCTAGTTGGGCATCGTCAAGCCTAAACTGGAGTAATGCGTCTCAGGCAGGCCATGTGGCTCTTGAAAAGGTCCACTTGAAAAGGTGGTGCCTGAAGTTCCTACCAGCATCGGTGACTTCAGCCTTTAGCGGAGGAGGAACGGGTCTTTGCCCCATGCCTGCGGGCTGTTTCAGGGGGCTGTTTGATATTGTTGGCCCTACCAATCTCAATAAACCTAATTTCTTTAAAAATCCTACTAATCATTTTCTTTCTGCAGGAACGTGGAACGTGAGGACATTACATAGAGATTATTCTCTTGATGTCCTCATGCAGGAATTCCAGCGCTATAACCTAGATATTCTAGGCTTGCAAGATACCAGATGGACAGGTAAAGGTGAGATACTTAAAAATAACTTTAAATTTCTCTTTACAGGGAGGGAGGATGGAAAGCATCACCAAGGCGTGGGTCTGCTGCTCAGCAGACATGCTAGTGATGCTCTTCTAGGATATGAGTGCATTAATGAAAGGTTTCTTACAGCAAAATTTCAGACAAGCATTAATAACTTGAATGTTATCTGCTGTTATGCCCCCACTGAGGATGCTGATGAGGATGAGAAGGATAGGTTTTACGGACAACTTCAGGACATTTTGAATTCTGTCAAGAAAGGAGATATTACCCTTGTTCTTGGTGACTTCAATGCCAAAGTTGGTACCGACTCTGACCTTTGGGGAGGAGTAATAGGTCCTTTTGGTATTGATAGCTGCAATGGCAATGGGCAACGTCTCCTACAGGTAAGTAAACTCAATGGTTTTAGAATAACTAACACATATTACAAACACCGCGACATACATAAATACACATGGGTTTCATCTGATGGGCTGCATAGGAATATGATTGATTATATATTAATTAACAGCAAATGGGCTAGTTCTGTTAGAAATACCAGGGCATATAGGGGAGCTGAAATTGGATCTGACCATTACCTTGTTAAAAGTGTCTTGCAACTTAAACTTAAAAAGTGTTGTGCTAGAGTTAAAAAATTTACCTTTAATACTGAAGCTCTCAATGACCCAGTTATAGCTAAAGCTTACCATGATAGGTTACTTAGTCATTATGATGGTCATGGTTTGCTTAATACTGAAGTTGAGGAAGAATGGGGCCATTTTAAACAGGCTTTTTTGGAAATTAACAGTACTCTTTTAGGAAAAAAGGAGCAGAGGAGGCAGAATTATTTAAGTGACAAGGCAATTGAGCTTATTTCAGAAAGAAGGAATTGCAGGAATGTCCTTAATCAGTACCCTACTAATCCTAATAGTAAAGATTACAGAGAGCTTAATAAACGTGTAAAAGATCAGTTAGCTACTGATAAAAATCTTTGGCTTGATAGCTTGGCTGACAAAGCTGAGGAAGCGGTTAGGCAGCACAACAGCAGAGAGCTGTACCAGATAGGTAATGTTTTATGTGGTAGAATAATAGTTTTATCAGGCATACAGGGATTGAAGGATAAACAAGGTAAGGTTATAGAAGGTGAGGATTCTGTCATGGCTAGGTGGGCTGAGCATTTCAGAGATGTTCTAAACAATGTGGTTAGTTCTACTCCCATTGTTTGTAATGATGATAGATGCATTGGCAGCTTTAATGTTGGCCCTATAACACAATCTGAAGTTAGTTTGGCTATCTCTAAACTGAAACTTCATAAATCCCCAGGGGTAGATGAAATTACTACAGAAATGCTCAGAGCTGGGAGTGTTTTGGTTATCACTTGGATGACTGAAATTTTGAATAATTTTTATGATAAAGGCATGGTTCCTAAAGATTTTACCAGAGCTATTATTATCCCTATTTTCAAAAAAGGTGATCGCAGTTCTTGTGATAACTATAGGGGTATCAGCCTACTCTCTGTTGCAGGTAAAGTTCTTTCCATGATTGTGCTTAATAGAATTAAGAATCTGGTTGACAGGCAATTGCGTGATGAGCAGTGTGGATTCAGAAGTGGTAGGGGATGTGTAGATCAGATATTTTCACTTAGGCAGATTCTTGAGAAATGTTTAGAGTTTCAGAAACCTTTGGTTGCTAGCTTTGTTGATTTCAAAAAGGCTTTCGACTCTGTTGATCGTCATAATTTGTGGTTGATTGTGAGATCATATGGTATACCAGACAAGTTAGTTAACATAATGAAAGCTGTCTATAATAACACTGAGTCATGTGTGAGAGTTGGTAAGTCTTGTAGCAATTGGTTTAGCATTACTTCTGGTGTTCGACAAGGGTGCATTTTGTCTCCTTTTCTCTTTAGCTTGGTTATTGATTATGTTATGCGAAATTCACTTCAAGGGAAAGATTTTGGCCTTAAATAGACTGGAGATACGAAAATTTCTGATTTAGATTATGCTGATGATTTAGCCCTTTTGGCAAATGATGTTGATGAGATGAACTCTTTCATTCGAACTGTTGATGAGACTGGGAGTACAGTAGGTTTGGTAAAAACAGAGAGAAAACTAAAGTGATGAAAATTGGTCAGGCAGGTTTGTGATTCAGTTAATCTGAATGGTTGCAGTCTTGAGCAGGTGTCACAGTTTAATTACCTTGGGAGCTATGTAACTGATACTGGTGATGTGCGGCAGGAGATTAACAGACGAATAGGTATTGCTGCCGGGACTTTTAAGAATCTATGGAGATTGTGGAGAAATAGGCGTATACACCTAAAGACTAAAATTAGACTGTATAATAGTTTGGTTCTTTCTAGGGTTAGTTATGGTAGTGAAACTTGGACACTTTGTAAACAAGATAACAGGAAACTAGATGCTTTTGATTCTAGATGCTTACGCAGTATCTTGGGTATTAGGTGGTTTAACTTTGTAACTAATGATGAGGTTAGGCAAAGGAGTCTGCAACCTCCTTTAAGCAGCATATTGTGCAGAGAGAGACTCCGCTGGTTTGGCCATGTTGCCCGTATGGATAATTATAGATTGGCGAATAGGGTTATGAACAGTGTGCCTAGAGGCTTCAGAAGGAGGGGGAGACCTAGGATGCGGTGGGCAGACAATGTCAAACAGGACCTTGTTAGAATTGGTGTGCAGTGGCCGGATGCAGCAGATGTAGCTCAGGACAGATATGCTTGGAGAAGTAAACTGCGTGGTCTGGTTGGACCTCCGTAGCCCATGGCTGCTTGAGGATGATGATGATGATGATGAATTGCAAACTTCGAAAGATTTCTTCTAATTCAATCATATTTATTACAGGAAGACTACCATACATTAGTATTTACATTCAAATTCGACGGTTGGAAATACGTAGATGTTTGTCGAAAAAAATATTGTAACAGTGATATTAAAACAATTTACCATGCAAATGAAATATATTTCGTACATTGAAATGGTACATAGATAGTCACTGGAAGGAGAGCTATGCACCAATCCCCTGTGATGATACTCAAAACCAGCCAGGCCTAGCACCTACTGTCCGACCCCGCCTTCTCGTGGAACAGATCGTTAGTACCTTTCTAAAGAGATAATCTCTTATGGAAGTGAACGGAAGCTGAGGGCTGCCAGATTAGTGTGGCCTACTGATCTGGACAACTATGGCTACTTTTCTTTCTTTTTTTCTACCCTGCTGAGGAGTGGTCAACCACACAGAGTCCAGGAGCTGACCATATATACCAACCGCAGCGAAATTATGGCTTTGAGCTTGATTATAGAACCTAATTTTGCTGCACTGTGCGGCTTCTATTGAGGGAAAATCTTCCGCTGTGTTTTCTGTTTGTTTGTGAGTTGACATCCCCAAGTGAATAGATTCACAGGATATATTTATCAGCTGGTGGATAATCCTGAGCAGAGGTCATCGCAGACACATAACACTTTACTTATGCTGGCATCATCAAATTCTACATTGGAGGAAGTCTTCCAGTGTAGATGGCTTCAGCCTTTAGTGGTGGGGGAACGATCTTTGCCCATGTCTGCGATTAGGGGGCTGTTTGATATTCTCGGCATTCCCTCTCTCAATAAACATAGTTTCTTTAAACGTCCCACTAACCATTTTCTCTCCATAGGTAGTTGGAATGTGAGGACTCTGCACAGAGCTTTTTCTCTTGATGTCCTCACACAAGAATTCCACCATTATCATTTAGATATTCTCGGCCTGCAAGAGACCAGATGGACAGATAAAGGTCAGATTCTTAAAAATAATCTTAAATTTCCTTTTTCGGGGAGGGAAGACAATAAACATGACCAAGGCGTGGGTCTGTTTCTCAGCAGACACGCTAGTGATGTTCTTTTAGGATATGAGTACATTAATGAAAGGTTTCTTACAGCAAAATTTCAGACCAGCATTAAAGACTTGAATGTTTCCTGCAATAATGCCCCCGTTAAGGATGCCGATGAGGATGAGAAGGATAGGTTTTAAGGACAACTTCAGGATATTTTGAATTCTGTCAAGGAAAGAGATATTACCCTTGTTCTAAGAGACTTCAATGCCAAAGTTGGTACTGACTCTGACCTTTGGGGAGGAGTAATAAGCCCTTTTGATATTGGTAACTGCAATGGCAATGGGCAACGTCTCCTACAGGTAAGTAAACTTATTGGTTTCAGAATAACTAACACTTGTTACAAACACCGTGACATACATAAGTACACATGAATTTCACCTGACGGGCAGCACAAAAATATGATTGATTATATATTAATTAACAGCAAATGGGCCAGTTCTATTAAGAATACCAGGTCATATAGGGGAGTTGAAATTGGATCTGACCATTACCTTGTTAAAAGTATCTTGCAACTTAAACTTAAAAAGTGTTGTGCTAAAGTTAAAAAATTTACCTTTAATACTTAAGCTCTGAAAGACCCAGTTATAGCTAAAGCTTACCATGATAGGTTACTTAGTCATTATGACAGTCATCGTTGGCTTACAACTGAAGTTGAAGAAGAATGGGACCATTTTAAACAGGGTTTTTCGGAAACTAACAGTACTCTTTTAGGAAAAAGGAGCAGAGGTGGAAGAATTATTTGAGTGATAAGGCACTTGAGGTTATTTCAGAAAGAAAGAACTGCAGTGATGTCCTTCATCAATATTCTACTAGTCCTAATAGAAAGCATTACAGAATGCTTAATAAACGTGTAAAGGATGAGTTAGCTGCTAATAAGAATCTTTGGCTTGATGGCTTGGTTGACAAAGCCAAGGAAGCAGACAGCACAGCAGAGAGCTATACCAGATAGTTAATATTTTGTGTGGTAGAAAACGCATAAGTATACAGGGATTGAAAGATAAACAAGGTAAGGTTATAGAAGGGGAGGATTCTGTCATGGCTAGATGCGCTGAGCATTTCTAACAATCTTCTAAACAATGTGGTTAGTTCTACTCACATTGTTTGCAATGATGATAGATGCATTACTGGCTTTAATGTTGATCCTATAACACAGTCTGAAGTTATTTTGGATATTTCTAAACTTAAACTTCATAAATCCCCAGGGATAGATGAAATTACTACCGAAATGCTTAGAGCTGGGAATGTTTCGGTTACCACTTGGAGGACTGAAATTCTGAATATCTTTTATGATAAAGGCATGGTTCCTAAGGATTTTACCAGAGCTATTGTTATCCCTATTTTCAAAAATGGTGATCGCAGTTCTTGTGATAACTATATGGCATAGATTCCCAACGGTGGGCGCTGGAGCCTTCCTTGGGGGCGGTATTATGATTTTTAATAGATAAATAAACAGATAAATTAGGTACAGATAATATGCAACAATATTTTAATTCATATAAAATTAACTCTTATGGACTAGGGGGGCGTTGAAATTTTTGTTCTCTTCTAAAGGGGGCGGTGGTCCAGAAAAGTTTGGGAATCACTGCTATAGGCGTATCAGCCTACTCTCTGTTCCAGGTAAAGTTCTTTCCATGATTGTGCTTAATAGAATTAAGAATCTGGTTGACAGTCAATTGCGTGATGAGCAATGTGGATTCAGAAGTGGTAGGGGATGTGTAGATCAGATATTTTCACTTGGGCAGATTCTTGAGAAATGTTTAGAGTTTCAGAAACCTTTGGTTGCTAGCTTGGTTGATTTCAAAAAGGCTTTCGACTCTGTTGATCGTCATAATTTGTGATTGATTGTGGGATCATATGGTATACCAGACAAGTTAGTTAACATAATGAAAGCTCTCTCTAATAACACTGAGTCGTGTGTGAGAGTTGGTAAGGCTTGTAACAATCGGTTTAGCATTACTTCTAGTGTTCGACAAGGGTGCATTTTGTCTCCTTTTCTCTTTAATTTGGTTATTAATTATGTTATGCGAAATTCACTGCAATAGAAAGATTTTGACCTTAAATGGTATGGAGATACCAAAATTTCTGATTTAGATTATGCTGATGATTTAACCCTTTTGGCAAATGATGTTGATGAGATGAACTCTTTCATTCGAGCTGTTGATGAAACTGGTAGTAGAGTAGGTTTGGTTATAAACAGAGAGAAAACTAAAGTGATGAAAATTGGTCAGGCAGACTTCGATTCGGTTAATCTGAATGGTTGCAATTTTGAGCAAGTGCCACAGTTTAATTAACTGGGGAGCTATGTAACATATACTGGTGATGTGCGGCATGAGATTGACAGACGGATAGGAATTGCTGCCAGGACTTTTAAGAATCTATGGAGTGGAGAAATGGGCGTATACACCTAAAGACTAAAGGTAGACTGTATAATAGTTTGTTTCTTTCTAGGGTTAGTTATGGTAGTGAAACTTGGACACTTTGTACACATGATAACAGGAAACTATGTGCTTTTGATTCTAGATGCTAACGCAGTATCCTGGGCATTAGATGGTTCAACTTTGTAACTAATGATGAGGTTAGGCAAAGAAGTCGGCAACCTTCTTTAAGCAGCATATTTTGAAGAGATAGACTCCGTTGTTTTGGCCATGTTGCCCGTATGGATAATTATAGATTAGCGAATAAGGTTATGAATAGTGTGCCTAAAGGCCTCAGAAAGAGGGGGAGACCAAGATTGCAGTGGGCAGACAATGTCAAACAGGACCTTGTTAGAATTGGTGTGCAGTGGCCGGATGCAGCAGATGTAGCTGAGGACAGACATGCTTGAAGAATTAAATTGCATGGTCTTTTTTAGACCACCGTCGCTCATGTTTGCTTGATGATGATGATGTAGCTATCATTTCACCTCCCTCAAAAGCAACATTAGTACGAGCATGTTCAATTTATTCATCATCATCATCATCATCCTCAAGCAGCCATGGGCTACGGAGGTCCAACCAGACCGTGCAATTTAGTTCTCCAAGCAAGTGTATCCTGAGCTACATCTACTGCATCAAGGCCACTGCACACCAATTCTAACAAGGTCCTGTTTGACATTGTCTGCCCACCGCATCCTAGGTCTCCCCTTCTTTCTGAGGCCTTTAGGCACACTGTTCATAACCCTATTCTCCAATCTATAATTATTCATACGGGCAACATGGCCAAACCAACGGAGTCTTTCTCTGCATAATATGCTGCTTAAAGGAGGTTGCAAACTCCTTTGCCTAACTTCATCATTAGTTACAAAGTTGAACCACCTAATGCCCAAGATACTGCGTAAGCATCTGGAATCAAAAGCATCTAGTTTCCTGTTATCTTGTTTACAAAGTGTCCACGTTTCACTACCATAACTAACCATAGAAAGAACCAAACTATTATACAGTCTAATTTTAGTCTTTAGGTGTATACGCCTATTTCTCCACACTCTCCATAGATTCTTAAAAGTCCCGGCAGCAATCCCTATTCGTCTGTTAATCTTATGCCGCACATCACCATTATCTGTTACATAGCTCCCAAGATAATTAAACTGTGACACCTGCTCAAGACTGCAACCATTCAGATTAACTGAATCACAGCCTGCCTGACCAATTTTCATCATTTTAGTTTTCTCTCTGTTTATAAGCAAACCTACTCTACTACCAGTCTCATCAACAGCTCGAATGGAAGAGTTCATCTCATCAACATCATTTGCCAAAAGAGTTAAATCATCAGCATAATCTAAATCAGATATTTTCTTATCTCCAGTCCATTTAAGGCCAAAATCTTTCCCTTGAAGTGAATTTCGCATAACATAATCAATAACCAAGCTAAAGAGAAAAGGAGACAAAATGCAGCTTGTCGAACATCAGAAGTAATGCTAAACTAATTGCTACAAGCCTTTCCAACTCTCACACACGACTCAGTGTTATTATAGAGAGCTTTCATTATGTTAACTAACTTGTCTGGTATACCATATGATTTCACAATCAACCACAAATTATGACGATCAACAGAGTCGAAAGCCTTTTTGAAATCAACAAAGCTAGCAACCAAAGGTTTCTGAAACTCTAAACATTTCTCAAGAATCTGCCTAAGTGAAAATATCTGATCCACACATCCCCTACCACTTCTGAATCCACATTGCTCATCACGCAATTGACTGTCAACCAGATTCTTAATTCTATTAAGCACAATCATGGAAAGAACTTTACCTGGAACAGAGAGTAGGCTGGTACCCCTATAGTTATCACAAGAACTGCGATCACCTTTTTTGAAAATAGGGATAACAATAGCTCTGGTAAAATCCTTAGGAACAATGCCTTTATCATAAAAGATATTCAGAATTTCAGTCATCCAAGTGGTAACCGAAATATTCCCAGCTCTAAGCATTTCGGTAGTAATTTCATCTACCCCTGGGGATTTATGTAGTTAAAGTTTAGAAACAGCCAAAATAACTTCAGATTGTGTTATAGGG
Organism: Ryuthela nishihirai; assembly: GCA_038380435.1. Lineage (NCBI taxonomy): Eukaryota > Metazoa > Arthropoda > Arachnida > Araneae > Heptathelidae > Ryuthela > Ryuthela nishihirai. The sequence goes on from JAWZYU010000021.1 coordinate 7,623,386, forward strand.
CCAACATTAAAGCCAGTAATGCATCTATCATCTTTGGAAACAATGGGAGTGGAATTAACCACATTGTTTAAAACATCACTGAAATGCTCAGCCCACCTAGCCATGACAGAATCCTCTCCTTCTATAACCTTACCTTGTTTATCCTTCAATCCTTGTATGCCTCTCCGTTTTCTACCACACAAAACATTAACTATCTGGTACAGCTCTCTGCTGTTGTGCTGTCTAACTGCTTCCTCGGCTTTGTCAGCCAAACCATCAAGCCAAAGATTCTTATCAGCAGCTAACTGATCCTTTACACGTTTATTAATCTCTCTGTAATCCTTTCTATTAGGACTAGCAGGGCACTGATTAAGGACATTCCTGCAGTTCCTTCTTTCTGAAATAAGCTCAAGTTCCTTATCACTTAAATAATTCTCCTCCTCTGCTCCTTTTTTCCTAAAAGAGTACTGTTAGTTTCCAAAAAAGCCTGTTTAAAATGGCCCCATTCTTCCTCAACTTCAGTATTAAGCAAACTACGACTGTCATAATGACTAAGTAACCTATCATGGTAAGCTTTGGCTATAACTGGATCTTTCAGAGCTTCAGTATTAAAAGTAAATTTTTTAACCCTAGCACAACACTTTTTAAGTTTAAGTTGCAACACACTTTTAACAAGGTAATGGTCAGATCCAATTTCAGCTCCCCTATATGCCCTGGTATTCCTAACAGAACTAGCCCATTTGCTGTTAATTAATATGTAATCAATCATAGTCTTATGCAGCTCATCAGGTGAAACCCATGTGTACCTATGTATGTCGCGGTGTTTGTAATAAGTGTTAGTTATTCTGAATCCATTGAGTTTACTTACCTGTAGGAGACGTTGCCCATTGCCATTGCAGCTACCAATACCAAAAGGGCCTATTACTCCTCCCCAAAGGTCAGAGTCAGTACCAACTTTGGCATTGAAGTCACCAAGAACAAGTGTAATATCTCCTTTCTTGACAGAATTCAAAATATCCTGAAGTTGTTCATAAATCATATCCTTCTCATCCTCATCGGCATCCTCAGTGGGGCATAACAGCAGATAACATTCAAGTCTTTAACGCTTGTCTGAAATTCTGCTGTAAGAAACTTTTCATTAATGCACTCATATCCTAGAAGAGCATCGCTAGCGTGTCTGTCGAGAAGCAGAGCCACGCCTTGGTGATGCTTATTGTCGTCCCTCCCTGAAAAGAGAAATTTAAGATTATTTTTAAGAATCTGACCTTTATCTGTCCATCTGGTCTCTTGCAAGCCGAGAATATCTAAATTATAATGGTGGAATTCTTGTGTGAGGACATCAAGAGAAAAAGCTCTGTGCAGAGTCCTCACATTCCAACTACCTATGGAGAGAAAATGGTTAGTGGGACGTTTAAAGAAACTATGTTTATTGAGAGAGGGAATGCCGACAATATCAAACAGCCCCCTAATCGCAGACATGGGGCAAAGACCCGTTCCCCCACTAGTAAAGGCTGAATCCATCTACACTGGAAGACTTCCTCCAATGTATAATTTGACGATGCCAATAAAAGCAAAGAGTTCAGGTGCCTGCGATGACCTCTGCTCAGGATTATCCACCAGCTGATAAACATATTCTGTGAATCTATTCACTTGGGGCGTCAACCCACAAACAGAAAACACAGCGGAAGATTTTCCCTCCACAGAAGCCCACCAGTACAGCAAAATCAGGATCCATAATCAAGCTCAGAGCCATATATCTGTCCAGTCGGTTTATATGGTCAGCACCAGGACCCTGTGTGGTTGACCACTCCACAGCAAGGTAGAAAAACAAAGAAAAGTAGCCATAGTTGTCCAGATCAGTAGGCCACACTAATCTGGCAGCCTTCCCCTTCCGTTCACTTCCACAAGAGAGTATCTCTTTTGAAAGTTACTAACGGTCTGCACCACGAGAAGGCGGGGTCGGACATTAGGTGACTACCATTAATAACAGAAAAAAAGAGATATAACACTGTCATGAACAATGTCGAAAACATAGTAGTCCTCAAGAAGAAAGATGACGCATATTTTGATAAACTAAATAAAGTTGTTTCTGTTTTTGAATTGCAAGTTATATGTTTGCGAATAAGTAAGGAAGGTTTTTTGTTTTATCATCGTCTATTAATCAATTACAATCTTACAATTTGCATTAAATCGAAGCATTGTGACCTCTTAACCTGGCATGTAGGCATTTAGCAAATGAGGAGCATGGTAGGATGGAAAACGCCTGGGCTATTACCTTTAAAAACTCAACAAGGAAAGGACTGAAGAGGTATCACTATTCAGTGATAGTTGCAGTGGTGAAAATAAGAATTCAGTGATAACTCCTATATTGTTTCATTCTGTGTGTAGCTTGAAGAACATGTAGTCTCATAGTGTCATCAAGAAAGATATTGACAAAGCTGGCGATTTATTCTTGACCAGCTTATTCCAATCTTTAGCAAGATATAGAAAGAACTTTTACATTGTACGTTCGCTTATATCAGAGGACTTCTTGTATATTAAAATTCTGGAAAAAACTTTGGCTTATTATTATTAAGGCAAGATGACGATGGCAATGTTATTGAGTGGGAAAACATGAAGTAATAAATAAATACCCCCTCAAGCAGCTGCTGGCCATAGAGGTCTGGCGGGATCTTGTAAGATTAATACGCCATAGTAAAATGTCTGTGAGAATGGCGGGACCTCAGCAGAAAGATAACACAAATATCCATGCTGTATCCAGGGCTCGAAACCAGGTGCCTTTGATCAGTAGCCAAGCACATTAACACTTGGCTACGGGACAACTATGCTAGAATCTTAAACGAAAATAATCCCTGGAAAATATCCTGTACTTCCAAAATATTATAGTATTATCCTAATAAGGGCAATCAATTTCCCCAGAAACTGTATCATTTAGGCTCAGCCACCTCCACTCAAAATCCCTCTTGATCAGCACAATGATCTCATGCTACTGTGTCTAGGAGAATGAAAACATTAACCTTTTAGAAGAACTAACTTTATTAAAATTTACTTTGAATGTGATTGCTTAAGTTTTCTAATACATACAAATTACCAAATTTATATTACTTGAAGTTGTAATATATTTTTACAATAATATTTTATTGCATTGCATCGAATATTATTTATGGCTTCATTCAAATCTCTAATAAATCGCTTTGTAGGTACAAAAAATTCGAAATTCTTTTACTTATAATACGTATTCTCTTAAGTCTCTAAAAAATCATCCCTTTTAAAGTAGAGGCATAACTCACGGATACTGGTCAACAAGGTACTATGGAAAAAAGACGAAGTGGTGTGACTGATTTAATGCTGAATATCACCCTTTATTTTATTTAATATCGATAATTAATAGTTATTTAATCTAATATCGATAATAATTGGTCGATACAACCTATAAACTACACATATTTGTTTATACAATAACGTCTGTTACATTGTTTTAACTTCAAATAACAACGCAAGCCTTAAGATGGCACATACGAAGATGAAACTAGCGAAAACTATCGCTCTACTGCAAAGTGACGAAAACTTCGTCTTTTGAGCAACGAGGTACTCGAGAGCAATAATAACACGAGTCCTGCTTCGCTAACCAGTATCTTCGGGAACTTCACTTAAACCACTTGCAGATAAATCGGGTTTTAATCTTTTCAAGATATGAATTTATAACTTTCAAAAGATCGTGTAAGTTATAAAGATACCTGAATTAAACAAACAACGTATAAAGTTAGTTGATTTAAATATAATAAACTATGTGTTTACTTGTTGTTTTGTCATTCTTTCTATTTTTATTTCATCTATGTACATAAATTTAAATTTGTACATGTATATCTGCAATATATATCGGACATTTCTCTCAGGTTTGGCTGCAACCTCTAAAGAAGAGTGATTTGAAACCTAGACCTAGTTACTTGTGTCCTGTGTACAAGACAAGTGAAAGAAGAGGAACTCTCTCGACAACTGGCCATTCTACCAACTTTGTTATCTCCATGCGCCTTCCAACAGACCAACCTGAGAAACATTGGGTAGCCAGAGGAGTAGCACTCTTGTGTCAGCTAGACACCTAAATGCATGTTTATTTCAAAGCATATATTTGATTTGAACACTCTATATTATATGTTAAATATTAACGATAATAACCTTTTTGCAAAGTGTAATTTGTGTATATTTTAAACAATACTTTTTTTAAACGAAACTCGTAATTTTTTTAATTATATTTTAGTTAAATTACTAACATGAATATTTCAATTAATATACCAATGTCTGCATTAGATTTGTTCACATAAAATTTTATTTATTTATTTATTTATTTACTTATTTATATTTCTATGAATTAAAAATAAATGTTTTGGTTGTTTCTCTATATTTTGGGCTTTTTTTTAATTAAGCGGCATTAATAAATTATATGCAAAGCGATGACATGGCCGCTAAGTGGAATAGCGAATAATGTTGCAGCTGTGCAAAATTTAATTTCAAATATTTTTAGTATCAGTGGTTGAATAAGTGGATCATAGGTCAAAAGACACTAATCTGAATGGAGGAATTCTTTAAATATACTAATATAGCGAGTCAATAAAACTCGCAAATTTAAGTATATCTTCAAACAGGTTTATTCCAGATACATTAACATTGTTATTTTCCAATGTAACTCCTACTTCAAGCCATTTATTCCAGCGACTATTTCTAAGAGGTAATTTTGTAACAAGAGAACTTAGATATTCAGACTGTAGAGGACTGACAGGGGTCTACAGATTCAACCTTTCTTTCATCATCGATATTTCCCTCTCTGATTGGAAGAGCACCTGTTACGAGTCCAAAAACACCACAGGTCTCCCTTTTTATCCTCGTACCTGTGAAGTGGTCTGGGAACTGGACTGGCTCGATGACATTGTATGTCACATGTATGAAATGTGTCGTGGTCCTTACCAAAGTGTGTTGGTTAAAGGGAGGAATCTATGAGAAACGATTGCTTGAAAGATTAGGAATACAATCTCTCGATTTAGAGGTGTTCCATGGTTTAAAGACTTGCGTAAAATCTTGGGAACCGAATGTGGCTATCACGAGGGATGTACTGTTCACTAGCCGAACCAGCAGTGCTTAGCATGTGGATTAACAATTTTACTGACAAAGATAGAGTCAGACAGCAACAACGGAACGTACGTTCAAACAGATAAAGTTTCCCGATAATCTATTTCCTCAGTACGAAATGAATTCATTAACTAGATACTAATTCATCCAATCAGCTAGAGACTTTCGAAGAATATAATGTTCTGGTGAGAATATTTACCAGAGGAAGGAGGATGAAACGGTAACAAAGGAGAATGAAAAGGAGATGAAGGACGAAATTGAAGGGGAAGATGTACGTCAAATGTGTGAACATTTGCTGCAAAATTCATTGCCTAAACCTTGAACTCATAGGAACATTCTGATCGACAAGAAACATTAATTTATCATATTACCATAATTTAGGTATGTAAACGTCATCTGTACCAGTATCAGACACCCTAGATTTCATTACTTTCTTCTGCTCTTTTCGAAAAGAACTTCGCAGATTATTAAAAAAAACAATAAATATTAATTGAACTAGATCACTGCCTATATTTTATTTTCAAATGTTTTAATACGTAATTCCACAGCTTTCTAATTTCAAAGTTTCGTATATTTATTATATTTTCTAAATTTTTAATGCATGTAATTACACGTGTGTGAATGTGGTGCAAAACTATAGGTACCAGATGAACGTCGCTAATTTTGTTCTTTAAAACACGAAGTTAAGCGAAAAATATTAAACTCATTAATGTGAGTGAAATGTATCACAATATATATTTTTACAGTATACTGACGGAATGTAGCCTCGACGAATTGTAATATTAGTACTAGTAGGTTACTTTATTTACAAAATATTTTGATTATATTTTTTATATTTTCTATTATTACTTATGGTAGTAATAGCATTCTATTTAGTTATTACGGTAATGAGGAGAGTAACACGCAGTTTAAGAAGTTATAAACCACTTCAACATATGTGAATCGGAGGAATTCAGCTGACAGATGTAGAACACAATAGGACACAGTTGACGTTTATTTTACAGACGTTCAACAGTTGAGAATATTATCAATACGTAAGAAATTCATGTAATTTGAAATGAGAAAGCAGGACGTAGGATAATAAAGAAGAATTCCACCAAATAGCTAAGTCACAAGAACACCGAAGACTCTGAGAAGGTTGGAAAAGGGGACCCACTGGACATCTGTTAGGAAACAGGTGGTAACCTCCGTCAAGGCTATCCAGCGTGTTCTTTAACGTGCACAGGAAAATGGCTTAATGTCTCATCCGACGGAGGTGATATTTCCAATATCATGGATTTCCCCTACTGACCCAGGGAAGGGTGGAAAGTTTTGCAGAGATAAATCTCAATGCAGGACCAGGTGAGACTCGAACCTGGGAACTGCATTGAGGTGCAAGTACTGATCCTATATAGGGAGAAGTTGGTAAACGGGGCCCATGTCACTATGTTTGGGCTCAGTGACGGTAAGCGTAAGGGACATATTTCAAATAAAATATCTTAAAGTAACTAAATATTATTAAAGTTACTAACGCTATTCTCTTACCATATGAGAATTAGAGAAGCAAGATAATCAATCTTTCTAAACACATTCATGATATGAAAAGGCACAAACATGGCGCCTCTGCACCCCGTTTGCCAATCTCTTATTATATAGGACTACTAAATCCAGGTAAAGATTCGCAAGTTTTTTTCTACCTTTATGGGATAGGACTCTCACTCACTGTCTGTTCAGTTATAGTGCCTGTGCAGCCATGGCATCTGCTAGACCATTCGTTCAATAGGTGAGCAATTAATTGGGAATATGTCTCCATTTTTCTTTCAGAAGTTTTATAAACTTTGCAGGTTTATCAAAATCCTTTAAGCATCAGATCCAGCCACTTACTCAGCAAAATTGCATGTCTAAGCATTCAGAGCTGCTAAGGTCACGGTGATTGTTGAAGTGCCTTTTTCGGTGTCTCCTCAGCAGTCACTGAATTCTTCTCATGCGATGATCTCAAAGTGAGGCCTCCACACTGTCTCTGAGGAAAAGATTTACTTGGAGTTGGTTCCACATGGAGGTTGCAGTCGAAAGAATTTCAATTAGTGCCTACTCGAACACTAATTGTAATATTTATCTCACCTTGCCTGTCTACTGCCGTTAAAGGAGGTTCTCGCAATTGTAAAGCACATTCGTACATTGTTTCATGTCATAGGTATAGCATCGACCACAAGGCTTGCTCTGGTAACTCGCATGTTCTCGCTGTGGCAATGTGTATCATGTTGATCTAGACTCAGATAACAAGCCGTGTGAACTGCAGTGCCAACCATCAGGTACATTCTTGTGGAAGGCATCACATATATCCTGTCGCTGTCCTAAATGGATATTGGATAGAGAGAATGCCTCATGGAAAAGTCGCTTATGTCAGTGGTGTCTTTGAAAAGATCCCAGTTTTAAATTCAGTGGCGGTGCAAAGTTTCAGAAGCAAAAATATGTAATTATTTACCACCTTTCGAGTAGTTTTCAGTAAGGTACATATTAGAGCATGTGAAACGCACTTATGGGTTTCAATTACAGCTTCCGGGCCTTCCACCACTGGAAGGCCTTTTCGATCTCGACCTCAGAGAAGGCCAGATCTTCCAAGCTGAAGCGATATCAACCTGGGAAGAAGAAAAGGGAAGCCCCACTCCTTGAATGACGATCTGATATCTTAGTTCCTTGGATGTTTCTGAGGACACGAACACATTTGTCATTTCAATAAACAGTCACAGCTGTCATTTCAATAAACTCTTTTTTTGACTATCTTACGGTTTTGTTTTTTTTATCGTTTTAATTTTATTTTTTTTGACGTTTTAAAGAAAAAATCTTTGTCTACCCAGTCATTTAAGGTCTGAGATAACCACAGTTTTACAGCGAAATTGTTGTGGATCCCACCTATATTTTCACGACATCAAGGTCTTCGAGCAGATGAGACAACTAGAGTGCCTCCTTGCAGGAAACATAATTACAGGCAGTAGATACCACGATCTGAAATTTTTCTTTCGTATCGTGAGGTGGGGATGGAAATTGGCTACCTCCTAGCGGTGTTGCCATCTTCGTAAGCCACCATTCTCCTTTTCTCCTCACACCCACTCTAAAGTTGGAAGCCATATGCCTCTTTGTGGGATTTTCATTGTCCATTTAGTTTCCACCTGCAAAAGTCATCTTCCAAGCTGACCTTGATGACTTCTTCTCATAGAGCAGCCTTTCTTATCACGGATGGCATCATTGAACACAATCATCTTGGTGTAGTACTGACACTAATGGAAGTGGTCAAGTCCACGTGTACTGGCTTATGGATCGTTCTCTCTCCCTGTTGAACATTAGTGTCAGTAGGTATTTTCACTCCCCTTCTTGCACCTTCACTACCATTAATCGTGTAATCTACCCTTCCACGATCCTTCCACTCTTTACATGGGAGGTTGAGGACGCCCATTTTGGAAGTGATTGTCATGGCCAAAAACACTACCAACGTGAGTCCCCCACCCCTCCTCCATTTCTTCTCTTTCATAAGTTATCGAACCTTGGAGATGGGGAGAGGAAATGCTGATCCCTTTTCCATCTGCCAAATCAAGCATGTTTCAGAAATGTACACAAGGAGGAAGATGACGGCTTTATGGAGGTCCAAGAAGCAGATAGTAGTCAGCTTCGTGTGTGTCCCTCTCTTCGAGGAATGCAGTGAATGTCAACGTGAGGTATGAGACCACACTATGGGCATGCAGCAAGGAGTGAGGACTAAACCCTCCATGCTATCTATTTTTCTCTCTAAAACCAATAAGTTGTAGACAGAATTCCACATGTGAAGGCTCCAGAGTGGCCTGTTTGGTTGGAACTGTATCCTAGATGGGCCCATGCTATAAGGCAAGTTAGCATTGTTTGTAGCAGTATGCAGTTGCTGATCAAAAGACACTGTTGTCAACCTGAGAATGGAAGGTAGCATTGTATTATTCTAATAGATGTATGTAGTAAAACAAACCTGCAAATTTCATTGCGGGTGTGCCTAAATTATGAAATACCATAAATGATAGTACATCTGTCTTACCCACACTGACGATCATGACGACCAAGTCCTGACAGTGATCACCTCCCCAGAGTATGTAACCAGAGGCGTAGGTTTGGTAGAGGGGGGGGGGGGGGTAGCACCCTCCCAAAATAAATCGCAGTTGGCAAAATTCGAAGCGACTTTTGTAAAAATCCAGGTGAGTTGTGACAATTCTGATTTTTTTTTTTTTTTTGCAAAAATGAGGAGAGTTAGAATAGATCAAGGGATTGAATAATCTAGGGTTGGAATCTAAATCTAACGGGTTGAGGAATCTAGGGTAGTTGTCAAATTCGAGGCAACTTCGCAAAGTCTAGGGCATTTGGGAAAATTCGAATCTACCTGGTAAAATACAGGCGAGTTGTGAAAATTGGGACTGTTTCTGTGAAATTAAGCAGAGGTGGCAAAATCGAGACAATTTGGCAAAATCTAGGGCAGTCGCAAAATCTAGGAGAGTTGACAAAATTCGAAGTGACTTGGCAAAATTCATGTGAGATGTAAAAATCGAGATTTTTCTATAAAACTGTGGCAAGTTGGCAAAATGAACGGGAGTTGGGAAATTGCAAGCCAACAAAAACAACAAATTTCAAGCCAAGGTACAGGCGACTTGTCAAAATTGGGATTGTTTTTGTGCAATTAAAGGAGAGATGGCAAAATCGAGGGGAGTTTGAAAAATTTGAATTGACTTGGCAAATTCAAGGTAGATGTAAAAATTGTGATATATTCTGAAAATTACGGATAAAATTGGCAAAATCCAAGGGAAGTTGGCAAAATCGGGCAACTTGGCCAAATCTAGGGTAGTTGGTAAAATTAGAAGCCACTTGGTTAAAGAAAGGTGAGTTGCGAAAATTGGGATTGTTTTTATAAAATAAAGGAGAGTTGGCAGAATCGAATAAATTTGGCGAAACTTGGAGAATTGGCAAAATTCGAAAGGACTTGGCAAATTCCGGGGATATGCAAAAAATGAGATTTTTTTCTGTAAAATTACGGCGAGGTGGCAAAATGTAGAAGAGCTGGGAAAATCTAGTTGTGCTGAATGTGAATGGATTAGCGAAAATATGGAGAGTCAGCGAAATCGAGAAAAATTGGGAAAAACTTGAGGTGTTGGTAAAATTCGAAGTGATCTGGTAAAATTTCGTTTTTTTTATTGCGAACTGTTTTTGAACGAAAATTTTGATACCTCCATGTCAGAGACAAATAATTATTTTCTAAAATAGTTATTCTATTATTAGATTTTCGAGTTGTAAAATTTTAGTATAGTTTTAGTATAGTATAATTTTAGTATAGTTGGGGAGTATAGTTGGGGGGCAACTATACTCCCTTCGCTGAAAAGAGTTAAATTCTCTTCATTTTTTTGCTTAAGCTTCCGTTTTTTGCTTCAGATGGTTCACTCCAAAATGTGTTATACACTGCATTAAAACCTAATGCAAAAACCGAGTTTCTTCACTGCCTTAAATTGCTTGAATAAGCTGAAAACTATATTTACAACTACAGCAAAGCAAATACATTTCTTTTAAAATTAACCAGTTTTACTGAAATTGGAATTTAAAATCGTTTTCTCCACATTTCCTACCGTAAATTTTCACGTAAGTTTTTAATTTTTAAAATAATCCAGTTGCCGATTTTTTTATCATTAGTGAAGCGCACTAGCCATTGGGCCATCGGTAATAAAATCATTATTTGCTCCAACGAATTTTAAATGCTTTTAAATTCAATCGTTTAATGAAAAAGTGGGTCTGGAAAGGCGCTTTTTCTCGTTTCCAAAAAAAAAAGGAAAATATTTTTTTTTTACGTCTATCTGTTTGTTTGCCCATTCGTCTGTAGACATCCAAAATATTTGTTTTCAGAGATGAATTAAAAACTCTCTTGGTTGGATATGTATTGATTGAATTTTAAGTTTCGTACTTTCCGAATATCCTAAAAGTTTAAACTGCGTCCCCTAACGGTGGAAAAAAGTTGAATATTGCAAACCATATATCTATGAGAGTTTTTTCGAAATTTGATGGTGGAATGTGTAGTTTAGGTGAAGTGGCCAACAATGAGTTGGCCACTTTAACCTCAGAAGGGTCAAGGCAACGTTTGTATTTCAAGAAATAATGACTGTTTTTAGAGATGAAAATTCTTTTTGGAGTTGGGTAAATATTTGAATATATTACGATTGGCACTTTACCAACCGCAAAAAAATTAATGTTCGGCCTCTAACAGTGAAAATAGTTCAAAATTGCAAATTTTAACAGATATTGCAAGCGATGCATTTATGCTATAAATTTGAAATCTTTATTGTAGAATGTAAAGGTCATTTAGTTTTCATTTGCAATAGTAAGTTGGTCCCTTTAACACAGGGGTGTGGGAAATGGAACTGTTTTGTTTTAAGAGATATTTAAAAGTTATTCTTTCAGTTGCATTGATCTTAATAAAATATTCGCGTTTTAAAATCCGTTACGTAATTTTAATTTACATCGTAGAGGAAATTAAATATGAAAAGGGCTATTTAACGGATGCTGCAAATGATCTGTTATTGTAGAAATTTCGGTGGTAGAGCGTCGAGATAATTCAAAAGTTAAGGAAGATTCCGCTGACTTTTTAATTTTACGGAATGAAAGATAAATGCATTTTTCGTTGTACTAAGAGAATGCAATTTTCTGCAATTTCCCCGTAATTAACTAAATCTTTCAAAGAGTGCAAAAGTATAAGAAAGAAAATTTGCATTCTCTTTGAAAACGAGATTTCCATATTCGCTAGAGGCGATATGCGTTCTTCCACTTTAAACTTCGAAATTTGTAACTCTAAAAGTGACAAACACACCTAAACCAGTTCCGTCTGACCCTGAGCTCACAAAACAATCGATGTATACTGAATCATGTTTCATTTTTTCAATTTTTTCGACAAACATTTTCTGGTGCATAACTAAACTCTTGCCAATTCACAGTAATCATTTAAATACTGATCTGGTCATCTATGGCCACTATTCTTTTTTTTCAACCCTGCTGAGGTGTGGTCAACTTCACAGGGTCCTGATGCTGACCATTTATACCTACTAGACTGGACTTGATTATGGATTTAAGCTTGATTATTGATCCTGGACTTGCTGCACTGGGTGGGCCTCTGTTGAGGGAGAGTCTGCCGCTGTGTTTTCTGTTTGCTTCTGGGTTGCCAGCTCTAAGTGAACAGAGGCATCGGATACCATATATCAGCTGGTGGATAATCCTAATCAGAGGCCATCGCAGGTACCTGAACCTTACTTAGCTAGTTGGGCATCATCAAGCCTAAACTGGAGTAATGTGTCTCAGGCAGGCCATGTGGCTCTTGAAAAAGCCCACTTGAAAAGGTGGTGCCTGAAGTTCCTATCAGCATCGGTGACTTCAGCCTTTAGCAGACGAGGAACAGGTCTTTGCCCCATGCCTGCGATCAGGGGACTGTTTGATATTGTTGGCCCTACCAATCTCAATAAACCTAATTTCTTTAAAAATACTACTAATCATTTTCTCTCTGCAGGAACGTGGAACGTGAGGACATTACATAGAGATTATTCTCTTGATGTCCTCATGCAGGAATTCCAGCGCTATAACCTAAATATTCTAGGCTTGCAAGAGACCAGATGGACAGGTAAAGGTGAGATACTTAAAAATAACTTTAAATTTCTCTTTACAGGGAGGGAGAATGGAAAGCATCACCAAGGCGTGGGTCTGCTTCTCAGCAGACATGCTAGTGATGCTCTTCTAGGATATGAGTGCATTAATGAAAGGTTTCTTACAGCAAAATTTCAGACAAGCATTAAAGACTTGAATGCTATCTGCTGTTATGCCCCCACTGAGGATGCCGATGAGGATGAGAAGGATAGGTTTTACGGACAACTTCAGGATATTTTGAATTCTGTCAAGAAAGGAGATATTACCCTTGTTCTAGGTGACTTCAATGCCAAAGTTGGTACTGACTCTGACCTTTGGGGAGGAGTAATAGGCCCTTTTGGTATTGGTAGCTGCAATGGCAATGGGCAACGTCTCCTACAGGTAAGTAAACTCAATGGTTTCAGAATAACTAACACATATTACAAACACCGCAACATACATAAATACACATGGGTTTCACCTGATGGGCTGCATAGGAATATGATTGATTATATATTAATTAACAGCAAATGGGCTAGTTCTGTTAGAAATACCAGGGCATATAGGGGAGCTGAAATTGGATCTGACTATTACCTTGTTAAAAGTGTCTTGCAACTTAAACATAAAAAGTGTTGTGCTAGGGTTAAAAAATTTACCTTTAATACCGAAGCTCTGAAAGACCCAGTTATAGCTAATGCTTACCATGATAGCCCTTTTGGCAAATGATGTTGATGAGATGAACTCTTTCATTCAAGCTGTTGATGAGACTGGTAGTAGGGTAGGTTTGGTTATAAACAGAGAGAAAACTAAAGTGATGAAAATTGGTCAGGTAGGTTGTGATTCAGTTAATCTGAATGGTTGCAGTCTTGAGCAGGTGTCACAGTTTAATTACCTTGGGAGCTATGTAACTGATACTGGTGATGTGCGGCAGGAGATTAACAGACGAATAGGTATTGCTGCCGGGACTTTTAAGAATCTATGGAGATTGTGGAGAAATAGGCGTATACACCTAAAGACTAAAATTAGACTGTAAAATAGTTTGGTTCTTTCTAGGGTTAGTTATGGTAGTGAAACTTGGACGCTGTGTAAACAAGATAACAGGAAACTAGATGCTTTTGATTCTAGATGCTTACGCAGTATCTTGGGTATTAGGTGGTTCAACTTTGTAACTAATGATGAGGTTAGGCAAAGGAGTCTGCAACCTCCTTTAAGCAGCATATTGTGCAGAGAGAGACTCCGCTGGTTTGGCCATGTTGCCCGTATGGATAATTATAGATTGGCGAATAGGGTTATGAACAGTGTGCCTAGAGGCCTCAGAAGGAGGGGGAGACCTAGGATGCGGTGAGCAGACAATGTCAAACAGGACCTTGTTAGAATTGGTGTGCAGTGGCCGGATGCAGCAGATGTAGCTCAGGATAGATATGCTTGGAGAATTAAACTGCACGGTCTGGTTGGACCTCCGTAGCCCATGGCTGCTTGAGGATTATGATGATATATAGTTTTTCAATCGAGATATTTTCTTTATTCCTTAAAAATATATATATGTTTGGTAATTCATTAGAATGTATGTTTTTGCTTTTAAGATAATTAATTTTTCTGCCCTAGTGCCCATCGATAGGCCCAGCAACATCCGCATTGAGCTACGGGTGAGGGGGTGCTCTGCAAACCTTTTCCTCTAGAAATTCCTCTCCATGCTGCCTCTGAGCTAGAACTCATTGTGCCTATATGTAATAGCTGTAGAAATTCTTATAGGTTTTAATAAGAATATTATATTAGATAATGTGCAAGGCTGTGGATAAATGTGCGATGTCCATATGTTATTAAAAACATTTAAAAGTTTCTTTCCACAGATAGTGTAGTTAGGAGCAAAAGAATTTATTGCTAATCATATCCACTCCGCTGGCTGGTTTTGGTTTAGTTTCTGAAATAGCAGTATTTAATTCAGTAAGGGTAAATTTCATATCTAGTATAATTTCTGCTGGTGGAATGTTAGTTATATAGATATTAACATCATCTAATACAGGCGTATCAGATATAGTAGTTTTTACTGAAGATTTTAGCAATACATTTTTTGCAAAAAAATTAAGCAGTTTCTTGAAGAGTGGCGTGTTTTTCAAAGACAATTTGTTTCCATGTGGAAATTTTATCTGTGGTTTAGAAACTGAATTAAAAACTTGCCATATGTTAGAGAGAGAAGATTGTGAATTTACCCGACCGGTAAACTCATACCATGAGGTTCTGTAATGTTCTTTTAATTTTTTTTTCTTACAAGAACTACAATTCGTTTATAACGAAGAATGCCTTGGAAATTTCTTGATTTCTTGGCCTTGCGCTCTGCTCGCCGTCGAATAGCCGACAGTCTATTCAAATACCAGACGTTTGAGCTCAATTTTGGAATTTTATTTCTTATAGTTTAAAAACAATGATTTGTATTTTTTTTATGAAATCCATTAAATAATTATCATCTAACATATCCATAGGTGGATAAGTATTTTGCGGTTTATGGGAAAATTTATACCATTTGTTTAGTTCAATAATGTTTTTATCATTTTGAAAGCCTTCAACCTGTAAATATACACTGAAGTGCCATTGAATGAGGGATAGCAACCTAGTAACGTGTTGGACCCCCTCGGGCCCTGATAATGACCACCACACGACGAGGCAAGGATTCCACAAGCTTGCGTAAATGTTCCACATGTATGGCGACCCATGCATCCTCCAGAGCTGCCCGCAATTCTCTCAAGGTCGTCGCTGATGGGACACGGGCCCGAACACTCCACTCGACGATATCCCAAAGATTTTCGATGGGATTTAAATCTGGACTTCTAGGGTGCCAATTAATAATTTCAAAGTCAGCAGAATGCTCCTGCAACCATGCAGTAGCCAACGTGGACCTGTGAGATGAACAGTTGTCTTGCTGGTAGACGCCATCTCCATTGGGATGCATGATGGCCATAAATGAGTGTAAATAGTCAGCCATGAGTTCTATGTACCAGGATGCAATGAGAGTCGTCGGACACGTACCAAAGGTACCTGGGGCGGGGGTGGCTCAGTCGGTAGCGCGCCATGCTCGTAATCTGTAGTTCCCAGGTTCGAGTCCTAGCTGGGTCAGCGTTGAGATTTATCTCCGCAAAATTCCCCGCCCTGCCCACGGTCAGTAGGGGACACCGATGGGCTTGGAAAGGCCGTCGTCCGTCGGATGGTACGTTAAGCCGTGGCCCCGTGTGCGGGAGAGTCATACCCTGTGCACGTTAAAGAACACGCTGGATGGCCTTGACGGGAGGCTACCATCTGTCTCCAAACAGCTGTTGCAGTGGGTCCCCTCCCCCAACCTTCTCTGAGCCTTCGGGGTCCATGTGACCTGGCCATTTAGCAAATGGTATGCAATAAAGTGCCGCTCAGAGGTAAAACAACCCAACCCAACCAAAGGTACCACAGACGTTCAACTGAAGACACCCCAGGCCATAATCACTAAGCCAAAACCAGCTTGTACTGTTCCAACCTGACATGAAAGATCACGGCTTCATGGGGTTGGCGCCATACCCTCAGTCTCCCATCCGTCGTGATGAAATTTAAATCGGGATTCATCACTCTAAGTTATCCGTTGCCAATTTTCGATGATCCTGTTTCGATGTTCTTTAGCCCAGGAAAGGCGTTGAGCCAATGTCATGCCGTTAGAAGTGGAACTCTCTTTGGTCGGCGGCCCCCGAAGTCGAGACGATGAAGTGAGCATTGCACTGTCTATGCACTGATTCCCCGGCTGAAACCCACGTTGAGATGGGAGGTGATTTCGGATAATGTCTGACCCCTATCTTCCGTACGATGCAGGTCAGACGGCGAAGCCAACGTGGACCCGTGAGATGAACAGTTGTCTTGCTGGTAGACGCCGTCTCCATTGGGATGCATGATGGCCATAAATGGGGGTAAATGGTTGCCATGAGTTCTACGTACTGGAATGCATTGAGAGTCATCGGTACATGTACCAAAGGTCCCACAGACGTCCAACTGAAGACACCCCAGGCCATCATCACTAAGCCACCAGCAGCTTCTACTGTTCCGACCTGACATGCAGATTTTGCATTCTAATAAGAATATTGGTCAAAAATTTAGGGCTGTCAAATATATTTCTTAAATCACACAAAATTAGTTTGTGATAATACTTGCTGGAGATTCCAATAGATGAACGAATCTCAGTTAAGAAATTTGGGTCATTAATGTCTAGACCATTTTATTCAGGTAGGTAGTTGAATTAACTTTATCTGTGTGTGAACATCGCCGATTTTTTTCTGGATTTTCGTGTCATATCCAGTCTTTTTTAATCACAACGATGAAATAAAGAAAGAAGATCTAGGCACTGTAACTGAAGGTTGAAGCACTAAAAAAAGCACAATGCACAGAAATCTATCAACTTCTCACTAATCGAAACATCAGAATCTAGGACACATTGGCTTGTCAGCCTTGACAGAATTTAAATTCAGCCTTTAAATGTTTTATCTGAAAACGTACACGGCTTCCATTAAGGTAGATTTATCAAACACTGTATACTGCACTTGACTAGTAATATCTACCCTTCATTTCATAATAAAAAAGTCACAGCAGTAATATTTATAGATTTGAAATATGCATTTGATACTGTTGGATAGGAAGGATTACTCTACAAACTCAAGCAAATTGGTCTTTCTGGAAACATCTTTCATTTTTTTAAATTTAATTTAACTTACATATACTATCAAGTAAAGCTGGAAGATACCTATTCTCATAAATATAAATATGCATCTGGAATAGTTCAAGGGGGGAGTATTATATTTACGAATTATATTTCTATATTAGATTCGGACAAAGACTTATGAAATTGAGAAAAACTTACAAACCACCATTAATAATATTCATTTATATTCTCTTAAATGGCATTTAAAAATAAATATTGTGAAAACTCATATATGGTGCCTTTTATAAGGCATCATATAAGTTTTGCAAATTCTGCTATTCTTAATTAGATATCAAAATAAACACAGATGAAAACTAAATGAAACGGCCTTTTGGGCCTTTTCATTAGACCCAAAATTGAGTCTAATGAAAAGCTTTCCTCGCCTAGTTTCAATTGCTGAAACTTCTGTTTCACCTTTCCAGATTAGGGCACCATATTTATTACTTAATATGATTTCAAGACTTCATCTCAAACACCATGATCATTTTCTTATCAATCTATTTAAAACTGAAAATTTCTTTCACCCTGCAATTAATTTTGTGAAGGAAAATGCTGCTTTTTAATTATGTCCTTGATAAAAATCCCAAAGTATACATCATTAGTAATGAACCCACTTGGATTCATCATTTACGAAGCACCTTCAAGGATCTCTCTCATATCCACAAAACATATACTTATAAATATATATTAAAACTTTAAGTGATTCATATATTCATGATTCCTATCAAGATTTTGCCGCAATCTATACTGATGAAGCTTTTTCCCGTGACTCCTACACAGCCACAGCAGCTTTCTGCATACCTAAATTTAAATTTATAAACGGATATACTATTATAGAAGCAGAACTCTTTGCAATTTATACTTCTTTACTTTCGATACAAGAACAGTCTATTTTAAATCAATTTCTTATTCTGACAAATTGCGCATCTGCTTTATACCCGATAGAAAACATTATTTGCAAAATAAATATCTTAGTTCAATCTGTGGTATATTATATTTATGTAATGATTTATATAAAAAAAATGTATAAATATCAGTGTATCATATATCGGTGTATAAATAGAAGTATATAATTAAAATCGAGCATATAATTAATATCATTATTTATAATTTAACTGACACTACTATAATACTCGCTTGCATTACTTATTAACGTACCAAAAATGAAGACTTACAAAAAGGAAAGTGTGATGTAACACTGAATCAGGGGAAAGCGTTCGACGAAGCCTCATTTGGGGTTGGGATCGGAGAGAGAGAGAGTAAGGCCTTTAAAATTCCGGTAAAACAGCGCTGCATAATTTCGATTTTTTTCCAACTAAGAGAAAAATATGAAAAACATATAATAGTGCTACAACAAAATCTGGTTATATTTTATGCAATAACCCTACGGAGATATAAATAACAGAATTATCACTGCTCAATTAAACAACTAAAATTATTGCGAGTTCTGACTTTTTGCAAGTACATCTTCAGATTGTGGAAAAGAAGAATGAAAGTTAGTTATTTTTCTAAGGCGAGATGTTTACAAGGGCTGAACAGCTCGAGGAAGTCGTAGTGTCGTCTGCAATATAACGAAGTGTTGTGTTGCTTGTTAATTATTGATTGAAGACAGTGGGGGATTGAATATTTAGACACCTCAGGCACGGAAAAAATTTCAAGGTGTACCCAGAGGAGACTGGTTTGTTAAAAATGCCAACTTTTCATGATGAAATTTTTAAATTTAAATATTCTGTTTTGTGCAAATGGTACATAGAATGGAGAGAAAAAATATATATGTGTATTTCTGTATATAGAGAAAATGCACTGAATACAATATATTTAATACTATGTATTCTTAATTTTCATTATTTTACATATCTGAACATAATAAATGCGTAGGTGTATAAATAGAAGTATATACACTGAAGTGCCATTGAATTAGGGATAGGAGACGTTATTCAATTTCAGTACCGGAAGTCCCGCATTTGCGCGCATGCGTCGCTGAAACTCTGGTCATGTATAGCTGTCAGCTTTGGCTTCCCCAAGCATTCGTCGTGAGAAACGTAATGGGAAAGGCGCGGGATTTAGATGCATTTGACAGAGGGCAGATTGTAGGTGCCCGAGGGATGGGACATTCGATCTCCGAAATTGTCAAGGAACTTGGATTTTCTCGTACGACAGTCTCAAAAGTCTTCCGGGAATGTAAAATTCCGTCATAGAAACAAGAACCCGGACAAAATACAGAGGAAAACCAGCCTTGAATGATCGTGGGCTCGCCGTCTGACCTGCATCGTACGGACGATAGGGGTCAGACATTATCCGAAATCACCTCCCATCTGAACGTGGGTTTCAGCCGGGAAATCAGTGCATAGACAGTGCAATGCTCACTTCATCGTCTCGACTTCGGGGGCCGCCGACCAAAGAGAGTTCCACTTCTAACGGCATGACATTGGCTCAACGCCTTTCCTGGGCTAAAGAACATCGAAACAGGATCATCGAAAATTGGCAACGGATAACTTAGAGTGATGAATCCCGATTTAAATTTCATCACGGATGGGAGACTGAGGGTATGGCGCCAACCCGATGAAGCCATGAATCTTACATGTCAGGTTGGAACAATACAAGCTGGTGTTCGCTTAGTGATTATGGCCTGGGGTGTCTTCAGTTGAACGTCTGTGGGACCTTTAGTACAGTCGCTCAAAAAAGTATCCGAACACTATGGTTGATTACAGAATTCAGAAAAAATCGTTGCCGTATATTTTTTCTGAATTCTGTAATCAACCATAGTGTTCGGATACTTTTTTGAGCGACTGTACGTGTCCGACGACTCTCAATGCATCCTGGTACATAGAACTCATGGCTGACTATTTACACTCATTTATGGCCATCATGCATCCCAATGGAGATGGCGTCTACCAGCAAGACAACTGTTCATCTCACAGGTCCACGTTGGCTACTGCATGGTTGCAGGAGCATTCTGCTGACTTTGAAATTATGAATTGGCCATCTAGAAGCCCAGATTTAAATCCCATCGAAAATCTTTGGGATATCGTCGAGCGGAGTGTTCGGGCCCGTGTCCCATCAGCGACGACTTTGAGAGAATTGCGGGCAGCTCTGGAGGATGCATGGGTCGCCATACATGTGGAACATTTACGCAAGTTTGTGGAATCCTTGCTTCGTCGTGTGGTGGTCATTATCAGGGCCAGAGGGGGTCCAACACGTTACTAGGTTGCTATCCCTCATTCAATGGCACTTCAGTGCAATTAAAATCGAAACAATATAAAAAACGTATACTTAGAAAATTAAAGCAGTCTTTATTTTTTTAAATTTTTGACTACTAAACACATAAATTTAATGATAGAAATTTAAATTTTAAATAATATTGTTTTTTATAAATAATAAAGATAAATTATATCGTACAGGTGAGGCCCCTAGTTTCGCACCTGCGTAAAATAGTATCTAGTGGAAGTGTATATTAATACATTCATTAAGGAATAATATGAGGTTTTTTATATTTATCTAATTTTTAGTATAAATGGATTGTTTGTAATTGTTCGTTAAAAGTTTTAGCATTTTTCAAGGTTTACACCACTAGAGGGCATTATTGAAATATTGGGGCATTTTGAAAATGCAAAACCTAATATTTCATCAATACCAATCTTACATTTAGTTATTTTCAATTTATTTCTAAAAACTAAAAAGTTGATTTTCTGCAGATGGACAAGCAAACAGACGGCAAAATAAAAATATTGGCGGCATTTTTCATTTGCTTTTTTTTCAGTGAACGAGGTTAAAATGAGTTATTAAATATGGTTTAGGATCGATCTTAGCCGTATGGGCCGATTTTGATGTATTTGCCCAGGTCGTTTTTGCTCCCAATCCTCCCCTGGCGTTTCTAGGCCCAGATCTAGAAAAAATCGAGGGTGGGGGGCGAGAGATTGGATTTGAAATTCAGTACAACATTTCCTCCTTAGGTTTGGGGCGGGGGTGACCCGTTCGGTAACTCTCCAGGCTCATACTCTGCAGTTTCCAGGTTCGAGCCCCAGCTGAGCCAGAATTGAGATTTATCTCTGCAAAATTCCCAACGTACCCACACTCAGTAGAGAGCACCGATGCCTTGAGAAGGTCTTGAGAAAGCCTTGACGGGAGGCTGCTATCTATCTTCGAGCAGTTGTCTAGTGAGGCCCATACTTCAACTTTCTCTGAGGCTTCGGGATTCATGTGACCTGGCCATTTGGCCCATGTGTACAAATAAGTGCCGCTCAGAGGTAAAACAACCCAAATCCTACGCTTTAAAGGTCTTAAAAAAGTCTTGAAAAAATGCATGAAATATAAAAAAAGTTGAATAATTTTGGCCTCTATTACCCTAACTTGTCATTCTGAAAGGGGGGATGTCCCCCGCAGATCGGGTCAACATGAGCGGTACTGAAATGCTCCCTCCTTTTAAAATGGACAAATCTTCGAAGCCCAGTTGTTTCGCAGCAATGAAATCTGTTCCATTGGAATATGCCAGAGACCGAAAGAGAATCTTGCTGCGTTCATAAATATTACGTGATAACAATAGGATCATGAGATTATGAATGATAGATATTTTTTCCCAAGGTGCCCTGTCGTTTCCCCCAATTTGGGAACCAATGTGCTAGTCTGTTCGCATGCTATTGAAAGTTAATATCTTGTCACGGGTATCGAAAAATTATTCAGCAAAATTTATTTTCTGCTTTAGCCTTAATAAAGCAAATAAACTAGTTATAAGAAAAGTTACCAAATTCATTAAAAGTCCAGTGACTTTTCCCTTTGCCTGAACAGGACTCTGTATTCTGGAGACAGGTGTGACCTTCACACAGCTCGACTCCAACTCGCTCTTACATTACTCGTTTCATTTCTTGCTATTTTAATTTTTTCAATCCCACTTCTCTGTTCCGCTTCTTCATTTTCAAAATCCCGTGACGTCCACGTGAATCCCACAGAATTATCTTCGAGAATTAAGTCTCTCCAACCACCAGGGCTGTGAATGCACGCGATGCTTTCGCTCCTATCTCAGTTCCAGATTTGGAGCTTCTCACGCAAACGGAACGTCATTAAAATGCTCCTTCGGGATTCTCATTTATTCCTCACAGGCCCCAGACGCATACAAATGTTTCTCTTACTAAATATTTGATGCGTTGAAAAAGAACAGAAACGACTGCTTAGCTTGGGAGAGTCATCACTTAGTGAGAGGGAAAACGAAATTCCTTCCAAATTACACACTGACGATTCTCTCTCTGCTGGCCAAACTGGCAAGAAGTGGCATCAGGAGATGTGGATGCTCACAGCTTCTGCTTTGGGATTTTTCCTCCCGCCCTTCGCACTCTCTGCTAAAGGTTGGTTTCCGATTCACTTCTTTTCCGTCTCTTCGTTCTATATAGATATATATTTGCAATCAGATATTTTTCCCCAAATTTCATAATGGCGCCATTGTCGTTGTCCTGGCAGAGTTTACTTAATACGTTTCGGTGCTGTTTAAAACTAAAACTAAAAGAATCATAATCCTTAAAGCTTGAAATAATAAAACATTAAATTATTTTGGACAAAAAAAATATATATTTTTTTTCATTTTCTGCTTATGGATTTTTGAAGTATTCAGATATATAAAAAGGAACATCACTTAAGTTTTTTAGGCAAACACATCAAAATTTTTAATCTACACCATTTTATGCACTATTAATATTTTAAAAATGCTTCGAACAATTTTAAATGGCTCAATATTATGAAAATGGAAAACAATTTTGAGGTCCAAATGACCTCTTCTTTCCCCTTAGGAATCTAAGAAGGAATGAAGCATTACAGCTCATTATTCCTCGGGAAGGAAAATCGTCTTTGCTGCGATTTCTTACATCATATATTTGAAAACTTATTTCATATTTTCCTTTTTCAGATATAAAACGATCAGCAAATAACATTTAACTATCGGGCTGAGAATAAATTTATTTTAGCAATGAGGTGTTCAAATCGCATTCAGAATTTGCATGCAAAGGAATAAAGAGATAGTTCTATAATTCATAAATTCCAATGGAATGTATAAAAATTTATCAGTTTCATTCTTGAACCATATCCTTGCCTTTTACCTAGATTTGAGTGTATCTTAATACACTCAAATCTATTCCTTTTAGGAGTGGTCTTTATTTATCAGCACAAAACATCATCAATAGCCTCGTGAACTATATGAGAAAGCGTTCTGTGAGCCATGACGATGTCAGGATGACCCTTATTAACGTCTCCTGTCCCTTAATTCCGGGGACACCGATGGGCTTGGAAAGGCCGCCGTCCATTGGATGGGACGTTAAGCCGTGACTCCGTGTGCGGAAGAGCCATACCCTGTGCACGTTAATGGATATCCTTGACGGATAGGCTACCATCTGTCTCCCAACAGATGTTTCAGTGGGTCCCCTCTTCCAACCTTCTCTGAGCCTTCGGGGTCCTTGTGACCTGGTCATTTAGCCCATGGTGTGCAAAAATGTGCCGCTCAAAGGTAAAACAACCCTTAATTCCATCGCCTCCTTTATGAGAACTCATGCTCTCTGTGATGTTGCTTCTTCGTTTGTTTGTCTATTGGGACCACTTAGGACGTCCCCTCGGTTCGATCGCTATACGCGACGGGTGAAAGAGTCTTTCGGATAAAATCAACGGTTTTATCACAATTGCAGAGACTCGATACTGAGGCTCCTCCCCCATAAATTAGTTCAACTTCAGACTTTACTTAAAAATAACAGAGATTTATTTAACCTTCCAAACATACTTGATGGACGAGGACATATGCTTAATTACATAGATTACAACAACACCAGCTTACTATGCCTGTTCAGCTGTATTTACAGAGCCCAATGCCGCTATTCCCAGTCGGCATTTCCCAGCTTTACAATTTCTCGTCTGCCCGCTTTCGAAACTCGACCGGCTCTGATCTTCTCGTCGTTGCCAAACCCTTTCTTCCTTTCTCTCCGCCCCACCATCTGGGGTGTCCGCGAGCAGTGGGGTGACCTCCGTCCCCTCTGGGCACTGTTACTTCAATTAACTTTCCAGATGCCGGGACAGAGAGCCTCCCACGTAGCATAAGCCTTGTTGGTGAAATCCAAAATAAATATACAAAGCCTGAACAAAAAAAGAAAATATAAAAAGGCCTCTAGCCTGACACCTCCCTGCCAGAAGTCAGTAGTTAGTCCTGTTAACTGCTGACTAAAAAGTCAAGGTGAATGCTGAAAATCAGAGTTCATTTTCCCGTAAAACTTAGAGTTCAATGCCATAAAATTCAGAGTTCTAAGTCGCTTTATGAATTCTATAAATTCTCTGCGAATTGGCACATCTTTTACACATCTATGTACACTACACTTAAATATAAAATAACTCCTAGGTATATACTGGTGCACTGAGTCTAAATATTGTCTTTTTTCTTCAAACAAAAAAAACCCTTGTGACTGAAGTAGTTGTCCGAGAGTAAACAGTTTATAAATTAATTCTCTCACTAATAACTGTCTTTGACGAAGGTATGCCGTACTGGCGGTGTTCATACGCCCACAGGTGACATCCCATGTGAAAGGCTATGCACACCTTTCGTGACTACCTAGATATCACCTTCCCGTACGTACCCTCTGACTCTACAGGCTGAAAGTCGTCGACATTGGCGTCGGCCTGACCATTTAAATTTGTAAAAGGTGTTAGTGTACCCTCCCTTAGACAATTTGGCTCATCGTAGACATCGAGTCTGACAGATTGCTGCACATGTTTGGGCTGGGAGATAGTACGGCGTTGATTGGACGGTCTGCATGGAGCATACATTTCCCTTTTTCTAACTGGAATTCCTCTACCTCTTTCATAGTAACTTCCTCTATTGGCCCACGGCTCGTGGATTTTCCTCCTGAGGTTACCAGTCACAGGCCTTCTCTCCTTCTTTGTAATTAACTTACCATATGCTTCCACACTCAGAAGTACCTCCTTCCACAGCTTTGCTACTACTGCGCATAGCACTTTAATTTCTCCGCCACTCACAGTGCTATTGTCTGTACCATCAATCAAACTTAAAGGCAGCTCTTTTACCTCTGCCCTTATGGCATCACCAAACGGCCCATGCAACAACAGATGGTCTTTTACCAGGTGTTTTTCTTCGTTCAGCATCCCCTTTCTGATTACTGTCAGGTCTGCCCCGAATCCACGACTGCTGTAGCTGTCTGGTCGCCACCTCTGATTCGAACCTCTTTACAATCTACTGGGATACGCATCTTTCCCTGTTCCATTACTCGTCTGCTTGGACTTAGTTTTGAATGTGTGGTAACCCTTCCTATTGTTGCCTCACAAACCTTTTCAGAATTCTGATCCAAGGTGCTAACGTGGTATATCTGAGTTCGACTCTCACAGTCCCCAGTTCTCAGTGGGCAATCTTTCATCAAATGTTCATCGGATTTACATTTATGGCACCTCCTTACCTTTGGGACATTTCTATATTCAGCTAAATTAACTGCCGATTGATACCTTCTGCTCGAATAATTTCTCTCTGAGTCTATCCTCTGCTGGGGGGAAACAACACGTTCTGCATATTGTCTATGTCTTACCTCTTTAAAAGTTAGGACCTCTTCTGTTCCGTTTACACTGGCTAGATGGATTTCTGCCCATGTGGCTATTTCGTCTGCTTTTGCCCATGACTCCGCCTCTTTCTGTACTACGTAAGCATGAGTGTCTTGAGGAAGGCTATCACGTAACTTATCCGACACTATCAGGTCCCTAAGCTCCTCATATTTTGTCACCTTCCTACTGCGGACGTAGTAATCCCAGCTATTTCTGAGTCTCGAGGCTAATTGATTATATGACTCATTCGGTTCTTTCGTGATTGTTTCAAACTTTCTCTTGTATGCAGAGGGAGTGAGCTTAAACTCTTTTAATACAGCCTCTTTAACTTTCTTATAATTAACAAAATCCTCTGCACTTAATTTTCGAAAAACGTGATTTGCATATTTACTATCTAAAAAAGAAATGATGACTTTGCCTTGAAACTCCTCTGGTACTTCTTCTGGGTTTTTAGGGCTTCCAGCTAACATATTTCCCAATAATTTTATATAATTAGCCAGCCGCGCATCTGCTGGATTACTAGAAGCTGCCACTGTTCGCACATCACCCCTCTCCTCGTTTGCATTCCTCATTTGCAGTTCCAGCATTCTATACTCATGCTCTCTCTCTCCTTTTCTCTTTCTGCCGCCTCTCTCTCCTTTTCCCTTTCCGTTGCCTCTCTCTCCTTTTCTCTTTCTGCTGCCTCTCTCTCCGTTTCCCTTTCTGCCGCCTCTCTCTCCTTTTCCCTTTCTGTTGCCTCTCTCTCCTTTTCCCTTTCTGCCGCTTCTCTCTCTTCCCTTCTCAGCTGCATCTCTAACCTCATCCTTTCTAATTCAAAATCATCCCCCATCCTTTCTTTAGCTCTCTGCTTTCTGGTCCCGCTCTGCAGCATATCCGTATCGTTGTCATTGCCATAATCCCTCAACCCTATCATGTCTTCCGCAGTATCCAACTCTCTGTCTATTGTCACCTCCTCGCTTCCCCGATCACTCCCTGAATAACCACCCTGCGCGCTATCCCTGTCTGTGTAGCCACGCCTTAACTCATCCCTTTCCCTATCGCGACCGCTCCTAAGCTCCATTTTAGCTCGTACAGGCCTCTGCCATATCTAACTACTCGCCCCTAGAGTAAGAGGATACTTACCTCCGATGTGATGACAGGAACGAACCGCCTCGTCAGTCTGCCACCTGAAGCATACAGTCGGAACACTCTTGGTAGAATCAGCCTTGCGCTGGTCAGCTCCCAATGGATGTTGAACTTTTCCGTCACCTTCACAGCTTTTTCCACAGTTCGAACGTGATGCACGATTCTTCAGATATCTTCACAGCTATTCTATCGCCTGAAGCACACTGCAGGACACTCTTGGCAGTATCAGCCTTGTTCTGGTCAGCTCACAATGGATGTCAGAACTTTCACCTTTGCTGCTACTTTCACCTCTGTTGCGTACTGGCGGCTGCGCCACTTTGAGGTGTTGCTTCTTCGTTTGTTTGTCTATTGGGACCACTTAGGACGTCCCCTCGGTTCGATCGCTATACGCGACGGGTGAAAGAGTCTTTCGGATAAAATCAACGGTTTTATCACAATTGCAGAGACTCGATACTGAGGCTCCTCCCCCATAAATTAGTTCAACTTCAGACTTTACTTAAAAATAACAGAGATTTATTTAACCTTCCAAACATACTTGATGGACGAGGACATATGCTCAATTACATAGATTACAACAACACCAGCTAACTATGCCTGTTCAGCTGTATTTACAGAGCCCAATGCCGCTATTCCCAGTCGGCATTTCCCAGCTTTACAATTTCTCGTCTGCCGCTTTCGAAACTCGACCGGCTCTGATCTTCTCGTCGTTGCCAAACCCTTTCTTCCTTTCTCTCTGCCCCACCATCTGGGGCGAGCAGTGGGGTGACCTCCGTCCCCTCGGGGCACTGCTCTTCAGTTAACTCTCCAGATGCCAGGACAGAGGGCCTCCCACGTAGCATAAGCCTTGTTGGTGAAATTCAAAATAAATATACAAAGCCTGAACAAAAAAAAATCTAAAAATGCCTCTAGCCTGACACTCTCCTATTCAACGTACACGTTAAAGAACACCAAAAGGTCCCCTTTCCCAAACTTCTCTAAGTTCTTTGGATCATTTAGCCCAATGTGTGCAAAACAAAATGCCTTTCAGAGGTAAAACAACTTAATCCATTAGTAGCATTCAGGATGCATATTATACGATAGTTGCCATTATTTCATTTTCTCTTAATCAGTGATGTCACAATACCTTTTGATGCGACTGTAGTGGGACTAGTGTTGTTTATTTAATGCTGGAAAAGACGTTATTAATAGGAAATTGATGAATAATTAACAAGTGTTGAATAAAAATAGCTTATTAGTATTTTTTGAAATATTAATTAATAGCTAAATATATTAAATAACCTGGAGAGGGCAGGCAATGCATATCTTACATTCGCCACTGATCTCACTCTCAGCAATGTGTAGAGCAGCAGCAATTGGTACGGAAGGTTATGCATTTACTAGCAAGTACAAAACGTTTTTCGAAAAAGGATTATTTCTGAAAAGAAAAGAAAAGAGGAACGATCCAAAAAATGTGAAAAAGGTTTAATGGTGTCATGAAAGCAAAGGGCAGTCGTTAATAAAGGTATTAAGAAAGTTAATGGTACAATGCTAGTAATAAGTAACAATAATAGAGTGCAACATACTGGCCATGCAACAGCTGCTTGCCAGGTCTGGCGGGTTGGCTGGTTGCTTGAAGGTCTGACAGGATATTGTCAGATCATAGGAGAGATCAGTAAGGAAGGCGAGACCATAACTGAAAGAATCAATCCTACCACCAATCCAATTATAATACTAAAATAATTCTTACTAACAAAAATCAATATTACGGATATAAAAATAATTCTGATTATGCCCATCCTCAAATATAAGAAACCATGTCCCCAGCATGCCTCACTCTTAAACCGACTAACAATGCTAATGAGTTGAACTGCTCCTCCCGGGGTGCGTGCGAAACTGTTTCCTTTTAAGACGTAATTGGAACAACCGTAAATGCTTTAACAAGGGACCGCAATGAATGATTTCTGAATAACAGAAAAACAGTAAATGCTTTAACAAGGAACTCGAACGCGGGTCCCTGTGATCAGTAGTAACTTGATCATTGGATCGGCATTTAAGAATGAACCCCAGCCCCCAAGTGATTAGAACCATCACCGTTTCAGTTAATAACTGAAGACACCAACTGATTGTGCCTTGGATGTCACCATCTCCCCTCCGAACATTGACCTCGTGATTATGCACCACTTGTTGCACCCTTTCAGTTAATGCGGCGGTGTAACAACAAATGGGAAATATCAGGATGGTGGCATTAGAATAAAATAACATTTCTAAATGACACGTACGTTTCAGATGAGAGGGGGGGGCAGGGCCCCCCTCTCCTCTGAAAAGGAGAGCCCTGGGCCAAAGGAGAAAGGGGGAGGGGCCCCCTCTCCTTTGGCCCAAGGCTCAAAGGGCTTCAAATTTAGACATTTGTTTAATTTTGATATTAAGTACAATAAAAGGGATATGGCATAGATATTTCATTTTTGATGTTTACTTTCTGCAGAAGTTTTGCCTTAACCATATGCGAATACAGCGAATTATGTTAAAAAAGCTCCCGTCTGACTTCTGGGGTAAGCAGCTGTTTGAGGTGTGATTTTTTTATATGTATATTGTTTTGCGTTAGAATTAAAAACATTCGCAAATCATGATGACGTCTGTTATATGCTGTGTGTAATACAGGAAAATATTATGATAGTTTGAAAAATGACTTTAGAGGTCCTCGCTCTAGAACACTGTAAACAAATATTCCTACATTACGATTTATCATCCTTTTCACAAAGGGATATAAGGGAGATCTGTTTTTTGAAAAATTTCACGAAATATTCGTATTCGAGATAAAGATATCGATGCCATAAAGGCGGATGGCAGCACCGTCCCAGCCTAATAAGACAGATGATTAATCGCATTCTTAATCGCCTTTATTTTTGTGGATCTCCTTACTTTTAACAATCAGAAAAGAGAATTTCTTCCCCAAACTGCACTTGGTAGTTTAATCAATATCTTTTTTTTTTGCTTTCATTTTGCCCCAGGCATTTCTCATTAAATCAAGCCTATCACATTTACGACATGCCAATGAAATCAAAATTAGAAGATTGCATAACGCGTTTGGCGAAGATGGGAATCTCGTTTTCAAAGAGAATGAAAATTTTCCTTTACCTACTTTTTTCACTCCTTAAAATTTTTAATTCACAATAATGGGGAAAATGCAAATATAGCAACGTTTCTATAGTAATTATATTTCTTTTGTTCCTTCAATTAAAAATGTTGCTTTACTCACAAAAGGGGAAGATTTCTGCTGTCAGTGGAAGATCTCTTGACACTCTACCAGAGTAATTTCAAATTCCTACCATAATCAGATCACTTGCAGCATTAGTTAAAAGTTTTGCCTTTTCCATAACTAGTGACCGCTAATTATATAAATTTAAACTACACAAGGATTTTAAAAATGCTAATTGTATTATTTCATTATAATATCTGTCCAACCAAAAAATAATTTTCCAATTATCTCTTAAAACGAAACAGTTGCGTTTCCATCCCCCCCCCTCCCGGGGGTAAGGGTTCAACTCATTGTTGCAGATGGAAACTTCGTGACCTTCACATTCCACCACCAAAATTTTAAATTTCTAGCATAAATATAAATGTATAATTTGAAACAATCGTTTAAATTTTGAAATTTTCGATTTTTTCCACAGTCAGGGAGGGGGGCGAAATTCTATATTTTTGTAGATTCAGAAAGTTTAAATCGTAACATTTCATTAATCCTTCTCCAATGCGAAAATAATTTTTGATTTATCTCTATAAAGATAAAAGTTTGATAGACAGACTGATGACGCAACGAACACACTACGTGATTTTTTTTTCAAAACGAGAAATAAATTAAAAGAATATGTGTGACGCACATTTTTTTTATGTTATACACGTTATACACTAAATTCAAATAAAGAAGTGAAGAGGAGGATTTTGGGAGTTTATATTAATTTTTACAATTTTCCCTTTCATTGGAAAGAACAACTGAAATTGGAAACGTTCCGAATTAATTTACTTGAAGTGATGAATTGATGGCCTAAAAAGTATTAAATGATAAAATGGAATCTGTAACACCTTATTGGAATATGTGCGAAAAAATTGAACATAACTCATATGCCTAAATAACAGCACCTTGATATTGGAAAATTAATTTAAAGACCTGAAAGAGAACGAAATATTTACTAAAGATATGGATACATTTTTCGATCCGCATATGAGTTATATGGAGTGTCAAGGACAAAGTATTGAAATGGAATATATCCTATATGGATGGCAACTTTGTTAAGATGCCATTATCATTGTTAAGTTCGCCATTGATCTAATATTGCCATCAATGTTAGATGATGGCAAGCTTAAGAACATTGAACTTGTTTAAGAAAGTGGCAACGATGCGTTTAAAAACTTGCTAATAATGGATGCAACATTTTAAAAAGAGTCAATATTTTTACAGAAAGCAGAATATTATGAGCCATTTAAATACCTGCAATGTCGACCAGAATTCGCAATTTAATTAACTTTTACAGCAAGTGCTACCAACATTCAGTAGACTGCTCGAATGAAGATGACTGTGCGACGGTGATGAGAAAGGTAACTGAAAGTCATCGAAATAGAGACAGCAAAAGTTAGAAGCTGCTTTGTTCAAAGGAAAATCAAAAGGCACGTGCCAGTCTTTAATGCCGCCTCCGTTATCTGCGATACACTCTCTCCTGAATCTTCACACTCCAGCTGCATGTTTCTGATGAACGTGCAACTGGAGTGAAGGAGAGTGCTTCCGGCCACGATCACTTCCCTGTCGCTATTTCTAATGTCGGTTGAGTCACGTGGTCACAGTTGGACGAAAACACCAGCTGAATGCCCGTATACCCTTTTAAAAGGAATTTTAATTAAAAAAAACTTTGTATATAACTCTAGCAGGCATCTGGAGAGCTCACAACTCTCACCAAATGTTAACTTTAATAGTTTAACGTCTCTTTAGAGGGCAAGTTCTATGACATCAATCACAAAACCGAGAGTTAATTTTTTTGATATTATTTTGGATGCCGTGATGTAGAAAAATAAAAATAAGAGGGGGGGGGGATATTGGCAAGACATTGGATTTTCCATTGCAGGGTAATATTTTACCCCTTCGTTACAAAAGAGTTTTCAAATATTTCGCGAAAAATACGTGAAATAATTATAATCCTTTTTGGTCTCCATTACACCTATTAGCATTCTTAAAAGGGGGGAGGGCATGGCTCTCTTGCCCTCCTACATACGGCCCTCTTTCTTTCTATGATTTTCCATATAAAGCACTAAACTTCACGACGAACCCTTGAGCACCAAGATGACATATTTGAAGCCGAAGAGGTATGTAACACTTGGGGCGAGGTAAGAGCTCAATTTCATTTTCTTTCTGCATCCACTCCACTAGAGAATCTGCTGTGTGTGGGTGTCATCACACACACCAAAACGTCTTCCGAATTGATCGCTTCGGGTGTTTCAGAAATAGAGTCGAACTTGGTTAAGACGATCATCAGGAGACAGACAAAATTTCCTCGCTACAACCATTACACACTATCTCCGTGATGAATTAAACCTACCTCCTATTTTTCTTAATTCTCAATATCTTGATAAAGAGATAGATTCAAAAAACAAACAAATATTAGAGAGAAAAAAATTATATCATTACATACCTATATATTATTTCTATTAATACATGCTTGTATAAATTACATCATCATCATCATCATCCTCAAGATGAGACCTGGAGGTCTAACCAGACCGTGCAATTTAATTCTCCAAGCAAGTCTATCCTGAGCTACATCTACTGCATCTGGCCACTGCACACCAATTTTAACAAGGTCCTGTTTGACATTGTCTGCCCACCGCATCCTAGGTCTCCCCTTCTTTCTGAGGCCTTTAGGCACACTGTTCATAACCCTATTCGCCAATCTATAATTATTCATACGAGCAACATGGCCAAATCAACGGAGTCTCTCTCTGCACAATATTAATTATCTCTGCACAAAATTAAAAGTCCCGCCAGCAATCCCTATTCGTCTGTTAATCTCATGCCGCACATCACCATTATCTGTTACATAGCTCCCAAGATAATTAAACTGTGACACCTGCTCAAGACTGCAACCATTCAGATTAACTGAATCACAGCCTGCCTGACCAATTTTCATCACTTTAGTTTTCTCTCTGTTTATAACCAAACCTACTCTACTACCAGTCTCATCAACAGCTCGAATGAAAGAGTTCATATCATCAACATCATTTGCCAAAAGGGCTAAATCATCAGCATAATCTAAATCAGACGATTTCGTATCTCCAGTCCATTTAAGGCCAAAATCTTTCCCTTGAAGTAAATTTCGTATAACATAATCAATAACTAAACTAGAGAGAAAAGGAGACAAAATGCAGCTTGTCGAATATCAGAAGAAATGTTAAACCAATTGCTACAAGACTTACCAACTCTCACACACGACTCAGTGTTATTATAGAGAGCTTTGATTATGTTAACTAACTTGTCTGGTATACCATATGATTTCACAATCAACCACAAATTATGGCGATCAACAGAGTCGAAAGCCTTTTTGAAATCAACAAAGCTAGCAACCATAGGTTTCTGAAACTCTAAACATTTTTCAAGAATCTGCCTAAGTGAAAATATCTGATCCACACGTCCCCTACCACTTCTGAATCCACATTGCTCATCACGCAATTGACTGTCAACCAGATTCTTAATTCTGTTAAACAAAATCATGGAAAGAACTTTACCAGGAACAGAGTGTAGGCTGATACCCCTATAGTTATCACAAGAACTGCGATCACCTTTTTTGAAAATAGGGATAATAATAGCTCTGGTAAAATCTTTAGGAACCAATGCCTTTATCATAGAAGGTATTCAGAATTTCAGTCATCCAAGTGGTAACCGAAACATTCCCAGCTCTAAGCATTTCGGTAGTAATTTCATTTACCCCTGGGAATTTATGAAGTTTAAGTTTAGAAATAGCCAAAATAACTTCAGACTGTGTTATAGGATCAACATTAAAGCCAGTAATGCATCTATCATCATTGCAAACAATGGGAGTAGAATTAACCACATTGTTTAGAACATCACTGAAATGCTCAGCCTACCTAGCCATGACAGATTCCTCCCCTTCTATAACCTTACGTTGTTTATCCTTCAATCCTTGTATACCTGTCCGTTTTCTACCACACAAAACATTAACTATCTGGTACAGCTCTCTGCTCTTGTGCTGTCTAACTGCTTCCTCGGCTTTGTCAGCCAAACCATCAAGCCAAAAAGATTCTTATCAGCAGCTAACTGATCATACGTTTATTAAGTTCCCTGTAATGCTTTCTATTAGGACTAGTGGGGTATTGATTAAGGACATTCCTGCAGTTCTTAATTTCCGAAATAAGTTCTGCCTTATCACTCAGATAATTCTGTCTCTTCTGCTCCTTTTTTTCCTAAAAGAGTACTGTTAGTGTCCAAAAAAACCTGTTTAAAATGATCCCATTCTTCCTCAACTTCAGTAGTAAGCAAACCATGACTGTCATAATGACTAAGTAACCTATCATGGTAAGCTTTGGCTATAACTGGATATTTCAGAGTTTCAGTATTAAAAGTAAATTTTTTAACCTTAGCACAACACTTTTTATGTTTAAATTGCAAGACACTTTTAACAAGGCAATGGTCAGATCCAATTTCAGCTCCCCTATATGCCCTGGTATTTCTAACAGAACTAGCCCATTTGCTGTTAATTAATATATAATCAATCATATTCCTATGCAGCCCATCAGGTGAAACCCATGTGTACTTATGTATGTTACGGTGTTTGTAATAAGTGTTAGTTATTCTGAAACCATTGAGTTTACTTACCTGTAGGAGACGTTACCCATTGCCATTGCAGCTACCAATAACAAAAGGGCCTATTACTCCTGCCCAAAGGTCAGAGTCAGTACCAACTTTGGCATTGAAGTCATCAAGAACGAGGGTAATATCTCTTTTCTTGACAGAATTCAAAATATCCTGAAGTTGTTCATAAAACCTATCCTTCTCATCATCATCGGCATCCTCAGTGGGGGCATAACAGCAGATAGCAAGCAGGTCTTTAACGCTTGTCTGAAATTTTACTGTAAGAAACCTTTCATTAATGCACTCATATCCTAGAAGATCATCACTAGCGTGTCTGCTGAGAAGCAGACCCACGCCTTGGTGATGCTTATTGTCGTCCCTCCCTGAAAAGAGAAATTTAAGATTATTTTTAAGAATCTGACCTTTATCTGTCCATCTGGTCTCTTGCAAGCCGAAAATATCTAAATTATAATGGTGGAATTCTTGTGTGAGTACATCAAGAGAAAAAGCTCTGTGCAGAGTCCTCACATTCCAACTACCTATGGAGAGAAAATGGTTAGTGGGACGTTTAAAGAAACTATGTTTATTGAGAGAGGGAATGCCGACAATATCAAACAGCCCCCTAATCGCAGACATGGGGCAAAGACCCGTTCCCCCACTACTAAAGGCTGAAGCCATCTACACTGGAAGACTTCCTCCAATGTAGAATTTGACGATGCCAATAGAAGCAAAAAGTTCAGGTGCCTGCGATGACTTCTGCTCAGGATTATCCACCAGCTGATAAACATATCCTGTGAATCTATTCACTTGGGGCTGTAAACCCACAAACAAACAGAAAACACAGCGGAAGATTTTTTCTCCACAGAAGCCCACCAGTTCAATAAATTCAGGATCCATAATCAAGCTCAGAGCCTTATATCAGTCCAGTCCAGTGGGTTTATATGGTCAGCACCAGGACCCTGTGTGGTTGACCACTCCTCAGCAGGGTAGAAAAAAAAAAGAAAAGTAGCCATAGTTGTCCAGATCAGTAGGCCACATTAATCTGGCAGCCCCTCCCCTTCCGTTCACTTCCACAAGAGAGTATCTCTTTTGAAAGTTACTAACGGTCCGCACCACGAGAAGGCGGGGTCGGACATTAGGTGCTAGGCCTGGCCGGTTCTATGCATCATCACAGGGGATTGGTGCATTGCTCTCCTTCCAGTGACTACCTATTTACAGACCATAAATTACAATACACTAAATATGAAACAAAATTTATTTGTCCGTAATTTTAAAACAATACTAATTAGTAATAAACATGATTTCAATTAGTTTTGTTATTTATGATTTTTAAAATTGATGTTCATTTTTAAGATTTCACTTTGATATTTCTCAAATTTCCCCTTAAAACACTCGAAGCCTTAAAAGCCTCGGTTTCTTCAAAAAAAAGTTGCCTCATGTGCAACGTTTCATCGACGCTTTTGAGCTCGCGCTTGATGTTGTTTTCCAGTGCCGATTTGGAAACCTTTTGTTCTTTCACAATGTTGATACTGTTGAAGAGGACAAAGAAACCGTTTTTCACACTTAAACATTTTTCGCACCACGTTCTAACTCACGAATAATTTCGACTTTTTCGCGAATCGCGAAACACTTCCTTCTCTTAGCAGACGTGTTTCCGACGGGTTCGTTTCTAATTGATTTTACAGTCATGTCGGTGGGGGGAGAGGCCAGGTGGGAGGCTAGGCACGGGAGAGGGAGGGAGAGCGGGGACGGTCACCAAGGACAAGGTGAGGTCACAAATACGCCCGTAATCCAATAATGCTGGGGGTCATAAAAGCTAAGTCACAAATTTAATTTTTGTTTATTCCAAGAATTGGAATTTCGGACTACTCAAGCAATTAAGAATGTTTGCATGTTTCCATAGTTACCAAAATTTGACGGTACATCCGTGTAGTACGCTCGTTATAAAAGTTCGCAAGCGTCAATTAAAATGATTACGGCTTTTTCCTTATTACAGCTGTGATCTCGTTATTTCCTTGCTCGTTATAACCAAGTTCGACTGTACGTCGTAGAAATTTTGCGCCTGTCTTGGTCTTCCGTTCTCTCTGGGCTGTGATACACAAATAACCTCTTATGATCCCAGAATACAAGTAACACCGTTTTGAAAATTGCTTGGGTGTATACTTTCTTCGGTCGAGGTATAGTGGTGGCAAAAAAAGTCCTGGACGTATCTATGTTTTATCATTTTCTTTTGTGTTCCGTCCTGTTTCTACCTAATAAATTATCACTTTTACATTTATTCTGAGATCTTTTCGTATGCTAATTTCAAATCTTTTTCTTCCTTTCAAATATTTTAAATAGCTCAAAAAACGATTGCAATAGGCAAAGACGAATGCCCTTGTAGACTGTTGAAAGTCGGAAAAAACGATTTTTATTGACGAAAGTCAGTTTTCGATTACTGGATATCAGAGTAGTGCCGACATGAAAAGACGACCTCAAGACGAAGTAAGTCTTAACATGTCTTAACATTATTGTGAAAATATCCAACCCATGCCATGGTACAGTGTTGAATATCCTGTCAGGATGTTGGAAGGCTAGATATTGTAAGTAGTCGAGTATGGTGTATGGAAGTCAGGTGCCTCCCCGCACGCCCCCCCTACGCCAGCAGCCGATGTTCGAATGGGTTGACATTTATAACCGATTAAAAATTATTTATTAGCCTTCTCACTGTTGTGGGATTTTTAGCTCTATTCGTTATAATGCGCAGCTGGGAGAAAAAAATTTTAAGCCCCTCTGGCATTCGTTTGAAACAGCCGAACGGGTGACATTTATGTCCGATTAAAAAATTATTTATTAGCCATCTCGTGGAAAGCCCTATTCATTATAATGTGCGACTGCAGATCTGATTGAAAGACCCCGGGAGAAAAAAATTTAATCCCCTCTGGCATTCGTTTGAAACAACCAAACGGGTTGACATTTATGTCCGATTAAAAAATTATTTATTAGCCATCTCGTGGAAAGCCCTCTCTGGAGCCCGTGAGAAAAAATTAAGCCCCTCTGGCATGCGTTTGAAACAGCCGAACTGGTGACATTTATGTCCGATTAAAAAATTATTTATTAGCCATCTCTGGCATTCAGCAGATCCATGAGAAAAAAATTAAGCCCCTCTGGCATTCGTTTGAAACAGCCGAACGGCTGACATCGCTTTTAAATTATCCTTCTCATTTGTGAGGGAAGAATGGCATTCATAAGAATAAAGGATTGGCCATTGACTGAACTCGCTGGTGAGAAAAAAAATTAAGCCCCTCTGGCATTCGTTTGAACGGGTTGACATTTATCCCCGCTTAAAAATTTTTTATTAACCTAAAAAAAAAAAAAAAATTGTATCAGAATGTATTGTTATTGCAAGAGTGAGGTCCCCCCACCCATCAGCTGACGTCGAACGGCTCACATCGCTTTTAGATTATCCTTCTCATTTGTGAGGGAAGACTGACATTCATAAGAATAAAGGATCGGCCATTGACTGAACTCGCTGGTGAGAAAAAAATTAAGTTCCTCTGGCACTCGTTTGAAACAGCCGGTTGACATTTATGCCCGCTTAAAAATTATTTATTAGCCTTCTCATTTGTGAGGGAAGACTGACATTCATAAGAATAAAGGATTGACCACCGACTGAACTCGTTGGTGAGAAAAGTTTTTTTAGCCGTACTCTGGCATTCATTAGAATGTGGGACAGTAGAATATAGCTTCAGCCGACGACATTGTTAAAGTCTCCCAGCATCAAATCCTTTCAGGTATGCTATGAAAAAAAAAATTACGCTTAGAGACGAAAAAAAAAAAAGGTATTCTATGTCACGATCGACGAAACCTGGACGCTTCAGATGATGATTCATTCTTTCGTCTAGAGAGGTATTTGAAAAGCCTCCTAATAATGTGTCGTTAATATTTGGGACCACTCAAATCCTTTCAGATATGGGTTAGTCAATAACGGGTGACCAGAAGAAGCCGCTCGGTGACATTTATGAAGACTGAAAATAATTTGCGACTTTATGAAAGAAATCGAGATTAAAGCGTCAAGAAGCGGGGATGAGACTATCAATAACGGCTTGGATAAAAAAAAAAGAATCACGTCAGTTTTATTAGGATCTAAAAAATAGTTGTATCATTTGACTACGAATGAAACCCTTTGTTAACAAGAATCTTTATGTCATAGCTTTAGGAGGCCCGAGCCGGGGCACACCGCGCTAGACTTCCTTGAAAGGGAAAGTGATAACTGAGGGCGACCCCTGGTGGCGCAGATGGCGAGGTCAGAGGGGTTTTCTGACTGCGAATAGCCGAACGTTATTCCTACGAACAAAATTAAAACCTTTCACCAATTGATTCTTACATAACAGTATTGGGATGCATGAGATTATAGAAGAATGTAGTTACTTAAAAACTGTAGATAATTGTTAGCCAAACAGAGTATTTAATTTTGGTTTATGTTGAAGAGGAGCTCACAGTCACGTGTTTATATGAAGAAAATTTTTAGAATAACTGAAATGGCTTTTTAAACCTTTCACCAATTGATTTTTACCTAACAGTATCGGGATGCATAAGATTATAGAAGAATGTAGTTACTTAAAAACTGTAGATAATTGTGAGTCAGAGTAATTAAAGAAGTCACGCGTTCTAATAAAGAAAATTTTACAATAACTGAAATGGTCGATTTTTCCCGATCACTTCGCGAAAAGATTTTTCAAATGAGTAATACGCTAAGAGAACGGGCTACTAAAAATAA
Source organism: Ryuthela nishihirai (assembly GCA_038380435.1). Classification (NCBI taxonomy): domain Eukaryota; kingdom Metazoa; phylum Arthropoda; class Arachnida; order Araneae; family Heptathelidae; genus Ryuthela; species Ryuthela nishihirai. Next base: position 7,663,127 of record JAWZYU010000021.1, read on the forward strand.
ATATTATTATTATTATATCGAGGCAGCTGAGAAATTGGTACGCAATCAACGACAATTTTTGAAATATTTCAAGTAGCTCTAAATAAAATCGGCGTCAAAATGCTACACGCACCCGATTCATAATAATCATCTTTGATGAATATTTTGTCAACTGTTAAGAAACTGTTGCGATCTTCCAAAATGGCAAGGTTGAAGGACTTTAAGAGTTGAAAACCCAGACACTATTCAACCAACACAAGACAGTAATGTGAAGGGATAAATAAGATTTCGGTCAACATTAGATTATAATAGCATGAGTTGTCATGTAGAGAACTTTGCCCGAAAATTGCGAATAAAGATTTTAATCAAATTGTCATTAGTTAATAAATAATTGTCACAAGGACCTGATAACGTCGTATAAAAGTTATCTGAACTAAAGGAGAAGAACACAGTTAGTATCACGAGACTGCATTAAAAAGGTTTATGCAAATATACACGGAATTGAGACTCTCTACGATTCCACACGGTCGTTTTCGCGCTAAATGCGAACTTGGTGAGGTTTTGAGACGACCTTCTAAATTTTAGAAATGGCCGATTTCCGTCTCTCGGCTTTAAATCCATACGCTAAGAAATAATTTGTGGTCAGAAGATATTTTCTCGCTATAAGAAAACGAATGGAGTCACTTACGTGGCAGGATTTCTGATTTAAATACGAATAGGGTTCATTTAGGTCGGTTCGGATTTTAACTGTCAAGATATTCAGCAAAACTATGATTTAAATTACCTGTCTACACTAAAGCGCCTTCCCCTTGACACTATTTTGATATGTATCATCTTAATTATACCAACTGATTAAAAACTCTGTTGTACCTAAATACGCTGTAGAAAGAAAGAGTCGTTATTATTAATCTATGGTTCAATCATAGTAGTTTTAAATCGTCCTACGCTCATTGGTCAACGATTTTGATTAAAATACTGCTCTGTGTCTCGTACGATCATCATTTTCGGCCAGCAATGGAAGCGAGGTGTCAAAATATGAGAGGACGAAAGAGCGATCCTATTTGGAAGGGTTTCAAGAAATACCCAAAGGGTAAGGGGTTTCGTGCCGTTTGCTTACAGTGTAACAAAGACATCAGCGGTCTTGTACCACGCCTTAAAAGCCACCAATGTAAAGGAAAAGCTATAACATCTTGGCTAGACCAGCAAATCGCATCTGTGATGAACTCTTCCGAACCTGACAAAATCAGACGGTATCTCATCGTCATACAATCTCATCTAAAGGCCTTACGTGACCAAAGTTTCAACGTGAATGACTGAAAGACAATGTGACCCTACCTAAGAACTGCTTCGGACGTGAATCGTGTCGTTCCCGACTGTTTAACGTAAGAAAGATTCATTTAAGCGATGATGCTAAACTTTTTGTGGAAGATAATTCATGTCGGAACTTTCCTATGTGTACGAGCATTTGACTACGTACTCGCTAAATATTGATAGTGTGAAAATATTGTTACTAATAAAGGATTTTGTATATATGATTTCGTAGCGAACATCGATTTGTTGTATGCCTGATTATTTCTTAGCGCAGTTAAGTTTACAACGACCTAAAGGCTATGTGCTTTACAAACTCGTGAAACAAAGGGGGGTATGACTGATTGATATGTTAAATTCTGAAAATAAATACATGAAGATGAAATGCTTCAAACATTTGACCGACTTCAAACTGAAAATACAAATTATTACACTCACCAATATCAGATTAATGAATGTTTTTTGCAAAATTATGGTGAAATTAGCCTCCAATGTGTAGAACCATCGTGTTAAATTGTGTTGCTTATGTCTCACAAATCGTATTAAAGAGAAATGTAGACACCGCAACTCATTTCTTAGAGCTAAATTTGTAATGTGTTACACATAACTGACTGATAATTTTAGCACTTGGTCACTTATGAAAGTATTTTCCTTCTCGAGTAGTTGGGAAGAAAATGGTTTCTTTCTGTAAGAAAGCTTTTGTTTTTTTGGTGTAATTTTTCGAATAGTTACTTAACAACTGTTATTTCTAAAAAGCGAACTATCACAAATTATGTAAACGACATCAAAAGATATTTATTGCACGAAGTAAAATGGAATTATTTACAGCACTTTAGCCAAAAAGAGAACGTTCGTTTTTTTACGGAGGACATTGGTCGAAGACAGAGAGACATTTAAGCAGATACGTTTAGAACATCGCCAACGATTGAATTTTGGTCCCACGAAAGGTACCAAATCCGTTAGTCAACGATTAAATGCTGTTCTGATGTATGAGCAAGCGTTAAAGAATATTTCACACTTTGAACAGAACACAACTTTGCAGTCGTGGTTCTTTTTTCGGAAATATAACTGGTTGAAGAAAACAATGTATTACATTAAAAATGATAATTGACTGCGTATAAATTCCTTTTAAAGATTTGTTTAGAAATTATCCTAACAAATATATTTTACAACATACCGCTGGGAGAAATTCTCTTTGTATACAGGGTGGGTCAAACGTCCCTAAAATCAACAACTTACTGATCAGGTATGCTACATTTGATAGATGTCAAATAACATTGCTCTCCTCGAATTTCAGGGTCTGACATCGTGTCTATTTGTTCTGTATGTTAATGATAAGTTCTTCAGACATTTACATTTTTTTAATAATGCATCATAAGTCTGCCCTCTCGAAGAATCCTTGAAATAAACGTGAATTAACTGAATTGAAACTTTGTTTTTTCTCGTAGGCATGTGTACAGAGCATAAATCTTCTACAGTAAACTGTAAATACGCAAATAAAAAATCCTATCTGATATAAAAATGGAGAGATCCTCTTTTTAAAGAAAAGGCGATTTAGGCAAGATATGTTGATCTATCATGTAACTTCCAGAAATAAAGTCTGCAGATATAATATTTTTGCTTTTTACCATACCAGTTAAGTCCCAAAATGAACCTAATTACAGAGGTGATTTTCCGATAATAAACAGTTTGATAGAATGCGTTGTCGAATGTACTCACTATTTGAAGGAAACTTTTTTTTTTGTATTTCACATAAATTTAAGATCATTTATGATTACGGGGACCGTACATCAGAACATCGCCAACGATTGGATTTTGGTCCCACGAAAGGTACCAAACCCGTTAGTCAATGATTAAATGGTGTTCTGATGTATGAGCAAACGTTAAAGAATATTTCACACTTTGAACAGAACACAGCTTTGTAGTCGTGGTTCTTTTTTCGGAAATAAAACTGGTTGAAGAAAACAATGTATTACATTAAAAGTGAAGTTTGACTACGTATAAATTTCTTTTAAAGATTTATTTAGAAATTATCCTAACATTGTCATCCATGTTGACAAGTATATTTTGCAACATACCGCGGGGAGAAATTCTCTTTGTATACAGGGTGGGTCAAAAGTCCCTAATTCAAAAACTTACTGATCAGGTATGCTACATTTGATAGATGTCAAATAACATTGTTCTCCTGAATTTCAGGGTCTGACATCACGTCTATTTGTTTTGTATGTTAATGATAAGTTCTTAAGACATTTACATTTTTTAATAATGCATCATAAGTCTACCCCCTCGAAGAATCCTTGAAATAAACGTGAATTAACTGAATTGAAACTTTGTTTTTTTCTCGTAGTCATGTGTACAGAACAGAAATCTTCTACAGTAAGCTATAAATACGCAAAAAGCAAATAAAAAATCCTATCTGATATAAAAATGGGAAGATCCTCTTTTTAAAGAAAAGGTGATTTAGGCAAGATATGTTGATCTATCATGTAACTTCCAGAAATAAAGTCTGCAAATATAATATTTTTCTTTTTACCATACTAGTTAAGTCCCAAAATGAACCTAATTACAGACGTGATTTTCCGATAATAAACAGTTTGATAGAATGCGTTGCCGAATGTACTCATGGCACCAGTGAAAAGATCGAGGAATGACGAGTCCTGCCAACGTAAATGGGTTGCAATTTTTAAAGATTTCACAGAAAAACACGTATCTTTTAAAATCATTTCAAAAATCGTTGAATTTTGCTTATGTCTCCCCGGATCTAATGCCCCCCACTGAACGAGTATTTTCATTAGTGAACAATATGTGGACCAATGAAAATAAAACCAAAATATTGAAAGCATGCATTTATACCAAATGCAACTTGGACATGAATTATATAGAGTTTTTTGAATTTTAAAACAAAAACCTGATTTATTAGAAAAAGTTCATTTTTGTGAAAAGTATCAAAATTAAAGTATTTAAGTAATAATATCATTGTTGAAAATGCTATTTATATGGTTATATTTTATAATAAAACTTTTAGTTTTAGTGAAACAAATCAAACGCAACCAGCTATTTTATTATGAAATAATTTCTGATTGTTCTTTATTTTCTCAAAAAAAAAAAAAAAAAAAAAAATATGGTCACCGTACTTATGGTACATATTGTATGAACTTGACATAATTTTTATAACAGAGAATAATATTAGCGTGTATGGATTTATACACAATGGCTTTAGTAATTTAAATTCAATTTTTATCAAACACGCAGGGGAGTAATAATTTAAGTTGTACATTGATCAACGAATATATTGCCCAAGCTGAAACTTGTAAAAACTGAACTAAAACATTACAATTAATATAATTCCGTGCTTTTAGCATTACCAGCACCATTCAAAAAAATTAAAATCACATCATGTTTCACATCATGATGTGATTTTAATTTTTTTGAATGGTGCTGGTAATGCTAAAAGCACGGAATTATAATCACATCATGTTTCACATCATGATGTGATTTTAATTTTTTTGAATGGTGCTGGTAATGCTAAAAGCACGGAATTATATTAATTGTAATGTTTTAGTTCAGTTTTTACAAGTTTCAGCTGGGGCAATATATTCGTTGATCAATGTACAACTTAAATTATTACTCCCCTGCGTGTTTGATAAAAATTGAATTTAAATTACTAAAGCCATTGTGTATAAATCCATACACGCTAATATTATTCTCTGTTATAAAAATTATGTCAAGTTCATACAATATGTACCATAAGTACGGTGACCATATTTTTTTTTTTTTTTTTTGAGAAAATAAAGAACAATCAGAAATTATTTCATAATAAAATAGCTGGTTGCGTTTGATTTGTTTCACTAAAACTAAAAGTTTTATTATAAAATATAACCATATAAATAGCATTTTCAACAATGATATTATTACTTAAATACTTTAATTTTGATACTTTTCACAAAAATGAACTTTTTCTAATAAATCAGGTTTTTGTTTTAAAATTCAAAAAACTCTATATAATTCATGTCCAAGTTGCATTTGGTATAAATGCATGCTTTCAATATTTTGGTTTTATTTTCATTGGTCCACATATTGTTCACTAATGAAAATACTCGTTCAGTGGGGGGCATTAGATCCGGGGAGACATAAGCAAAATTCAATGATTTTTGAAATGATTTTAAAAGATACGTGTTTTTCTGTGAAATCTTTAAAAATTGCAACCCATTTACGTTGGCAGGACTCGTCATTCCTCGATCTTTTCACTGGTGCCATGAGTACATTCGGCAACGCATTCTATCAAACTGTTTATTATCGGAAAATCACGTCTGTAATTAGGTTCATTTTGGGACTTAACTAGTATGGTAAAAAGAAAAATATTATATTTGCAGACTTTATTTCTGGAAGTTACATGATAGATCAACATATCTTGCCTAAATCACCTTTTCTTTAAAAAGAGGATCTTCCCATTTTTATATCAGATAGGATTTTTTATTTGCTTTTTGCGTATTTATAGCTTACTGTAGAAGATTTCTGTTCTGTACACATGACTACGAGAAAAAAACAAAGTTTCAATTCAGTTAATTCACGTTTATTTCAAGGATTCTTCGAGGGGGTAGACTTATGATGCATTATTAAAAAATGTAAATGTCTTAAGAACTTATCATTAACATACAAAACAAATAGACGTGATGTCAGACCCTGAAATTCAGGAGAACAATGTTATTTGACATCTATCAAATGTAGCATACCTGATCAGTAAGTTTTTGAATTAGGGACTTTTGACCCACCCTGTATACAAAGAGAATTTCTTCCCGCGGTATGTTGTAAAATATACTTGTTAACATGGATGACAATGTTAGGATAATTTCTAAATAAATCTTTAAAAGAAATTTATACGTAGTGAAACTTCACTTTTAATGTAATACATTGTTTTCTTCAACCAGTTTTATTTCCGAAAAAAGAACCACGACTACAAAGCTGTGTTCTGTTCAAAGTGTGAAATATTCTTTAACGTTTGCTCATACATCAGAACACCATTTAATCATTGACTAACGGGTTTGGTACCTTTCGTGGGACCAAAATCCAATCGTTGGCGATGTTCTGATGTACGGTCCCCGTAATCATAAATGATCTTAAATTTATGTGAAATACAAAAAAAAAAGTTTCCTTCAAATAGTGAGTACATTCGACAACGCATTCTATCAAACTGTTTATTATCGGAAAATCACGTCTGTAATTAGGTTCATTTTGGGACTTAACTGGTATGGTAAAAAGCAAAAATATTATATCTGCAGACTTTATTTCTGGAAGTTACATGATAGATCAACATATCTTGCCTAAATCGCCTTTTCTTTAAAAAGAGGATCTCTCCATTTTTATATCAGATAGGATTTTTTATTTGCGTATTTACAGTTTACTGTAGAAGATTTATGCTCTGTACACATGCCTACGAGAAAAAACAAAGTTTCAATTCAGTTAATTCACGTTTATTTCAAGGATTCTTCGAGAGGGCAGACTTATGATGCATTATTAAAAAATGTAAATGTCTGAAGAACTTATCATTAACATACAAAACAAATAGACACGATGTCAGACCCTGAAATTCGAGGAGAGCAATGTTATTTGACATCTATCAAATGTAGCATACCTGATCAGTAAGTTGTTGATTTTAGGGACGTTTGACCCACCCTGTATACAAAGAGAATTTCTCCCAGCGGTATGTTTTAAAATATATTTGTTAGGATAATTTCTAAACAAATCTTTAAAAGGAATTTATACGCAGTCAATTATCATTTTTAATGTAATACATTGTTTTCTTCAACCAGTTATATTTCCGAAAAAAGAACCACGACTGCAAAGTTGTGTTCTGTTCAAAGTGTGAAATATTCTTTAACGCTTGCTCATACATCAGAACAGCATTTAATCGTTGACTAACGGATTTGGTACCTTTCGTGGGACCAAAATTCAATCGTTGGCGATGTTCTAAACGTATCTGCTTAAATGGCTCTCTGTCTTCGACCAATGTCCTCCGTAAAAAAACGAACGTTCTCTTTTTGGCTAAAGTGCTGTAAATAATTCCATTTTACTTCGTGCAATAAATATCTTTTGATGTCGTTTACATAATTTGTGATAGTTCGCTTTTTAGAAATAACAGTTGTTAAGTAACTATTCGAAAAATTACACCAAAAAAACAAAAGCTTTCTTACAGAAAGAAACCATTTTCTTCCCAACTACTCGAGAAGGAAAATACTTTCATAAGTGACCAAGTGCTAAAATTATCAGTCAGTTATGTGTAACACATTACAAATTTAGCTCTAAGAAATGAGTTGCGGTGTCTACATTTCTCTTTAATACGATTTGTGAGACATAAGCAACACAATTTAACACGATGGTTCTACACATTGGAGGCTAATTTCACCATAATTTTGCAAAAAACATTCATTAATCTGATATTGGTGAGTGTAATAATTTGTATTTTCAGTTTGAAGTCGGTCAAATGTTTGAAGCATTTCATCTTCATGTATTTATTTTCAGAATTTAACATATCAATCAGTCATACCCCCCTTTGTTTCACGAGTTTGTAAAGCACATAGCCTTTAGGTCGTTGTAAACTTAACTGCGCTAAGAAATAATCAGGCATACAACAAATCGATGTTCGCTACGAAATCATATATACAAAATCCTTTATTAGTAACAATATTTTCACACTATCAATATTTAGCGAGTACGTAGTCAAATGCTCGTACACATAGGAAAGTTCCGACATGAATTATCTTCCACAAAAAGTTTAGCATCATCGCTTAAATGAATCTTTCTTACGTTAAACAGTCGGGAACGACACGATTCACGTCCGAAGCAGTTCTTAGGTAGGGTCACATTGTCTTTCAGTCATTCACGTTGAAACTTTGGTCACGTAAGGCCTTTAGATGAGATTGTATGACGATGAGATACCGTCTGATTTTGTCAGGTTCGGAAGAGTTCATCACAGATGCGATTTGCTGGTCTAGCCAAGATGTTATAGCTTTTCCTTTACATTGGTGGCTTTTAAGGCGTGGTACAAGACCGCTGATGTCTTTGTTACACTGTAAGCAAACGGCACGAAACCCCTTACCCTTTGGGTATTTCTTGAAACCCTTCCAAATAGGATCGCTCTTTCGTCCTCTCATATTTTGACACCTCGCTTCCATTGCTGGCCGAAAATGATGATCGTACGAGACACAGAGCAGTATTTTAATCAAAATCGTTGACCAATGAGCGTAGGACGATTTAAAACTACTATGATTGAACCATAGATTAATAATAACGACTCTTTCTTTCTACAGCGTATTTAGGTACAACAGAGTTTTTAATCAGTTGGTATAATTAAGATGATACATATCAAAATAGTGTCAAGGGGAAGGCGCTTTAGTGTAGACAGGTAATTTAAATCATAGTTTTGCTGAATATCTTGACAGTTAAAATCCGAACCGACCTAAATGAACCCTATTCGTATTTAAATCAGAAATCCTGCCACGTAAGTGACTCCATTCGTTTTCTTATAGCGAGAAAATATCTTCTGACCACAAATTATTTCTTAGCGTATGGATTTAAAGCCGAGAGACGGAAATCGGCCATTTCTAAAATTTAGAAGGTCGTCTCAAAACCTCACCAAGTTCGCATTTAGCGCGAAAACGACCGTGTGGAATCGTAGAGAGTCTCAATTCCGTGTATATTTGCATAAACCTTTTTAATGCAGTCTCGTGATACTAACTGTGTTCTTCTCCTTTAGTTCAGATAACTTTTATACGACGTTATCAGGTCCTTGTGACAATTATTTATTAACTAATGACAATTTGATTAAAATCTTTATTCGCAATTTTCGGGCAAAGTTCTCTACATGACAACTCATGCTATTATAATCTAATGTTGACCGAAATCTTATTTATCCCTTCACATTACTGTCTTGTGTTGGTTGAATAGTGTCTGGGTTTTCAACTCTTAAAGTCCTTCAACCTTGCCATTTTGGAAGATCGCAACAGTTTCTTAATAGTTGACAAAATATTCATCAAAGATGATTATTATGAATCGGGTGCGTGTAGCATTTTGACGCCGATTTTATTTAGAGCTACTTGAAATATTTCAAAAATTGTCGTTGATTGCGTACCAATTTCTCAGCTGCCTCGATATAATAATAATAATATTTATTTTTAGTAGCCCGTTCTCTTAGCGTATTACTCATTTGAAAAATCTTTTCGCGAAGTGATCGGGAAAAATCGACCATTTCAGTTATTGTAAAATTTTCTTTATTAGAACGCGTGACTTCTTTAATTACTCTGACTCACAATTATCTACAGTTTTTAAGTAACTACATTCTTCTATAATCTTATGCATCCCGATACTGTTAGGTAAAAATCAATTGGTGAAAGGTTTAAAAAGCCATTTCAGTTATTCTAAAAATTTTCTTCATATAAACACGTGACTGTGAGCTCCTCTTCAACATAAACCAAAATTAAATACTCTGTTTGGCTAACAATTATCTACAGTTTTTAAGTAACTACATTCTTCTATAATCTCATGCATCCCAATACTGTTATGTAAGAATCAATTGGTGAAAGGTTTTAATTTTGTTCGTAGGAATAACGTTCGGCTATTCGCAGTCAGAAAACCCCTCTGACCTCGCCATCTGCGCCACCAGGGGTCGCCCTCAGTTATCACTTTCCCTTTCAAGGAAGTCTAGCGCGGTGTGCCCCGGCTCGGGCCTCCTAAAGCTATGACATAAAGATTCTTGTTAACAAAGGGTTTCATTCGTAGTCAAATGATACAACTATTTTTTAGATCCTAATAAAACTGACGTGATTCTTTTTTTTTTATCCAAGCCGTTATTGATAGTCTCATCCCCGCTTCTTGACGCTTTAATCTCGATTTCTTTCATAAAGTCGGAAATTATTTTCAGTCTTCATAAATGTCACCGAGCGGCTTCTTCTGGTCACCCGTTATTGACTAACCCATATCTGAAAGGATTTGAGTGGTCCCAAATATTAACGACACATTATTAGGAGGCTTTTCAAATACCTCTCTAAACGAAAGAATGAATCATCATCTGAAGCGTCCAGGTTTCGTCGATCGTGACATAGAATACCTTTTTTTTTTTTCGTCTCTAAGCGTAATTTTTTTTTTCATAGCATACCTGAAAGGATTTGATGCTGGGAGACTTTAACAATGTCGTCGGCTGAAGCTATATTCTACTGTCCCACATTCTAATGAATGTCAGAGTACGGCTAAAAAAACTTTTCTCACCAACGAGTTCAGTCGGTGGTCAATCCTTTATTCTTATGAATGTCAGTCTTCCCTCACAAATGAGAAGGCTAATAAATAATTTTTAAGCGGGCATAAATGTCAACCGGCTGTTTCAAACGAGTGCCAGAGGAACTTAATTTTTTTCTCACCAGCGAGTTCAGTCAATGGCCGATCCTTTATTCTTATGAATGTCAGTCTTCCCTCACAAATGAGAAGGATAATCTAAAAGCGATGTGAGCCGTTCGACGTCAGCTGATGGGTGGGGGGACCTCACTCTTGCAATAACAATACATTCTGATACAATTTTTTTTTTTTTTAGGTTAATAAACAATTTTTAAGCGGGGATAAATGTCAACCCGTTCAAACGAATGCCAGAGGGGCTTAATTTTTTTTCTCACCAGCGAGTTCAGTCAATGGCCAATCCTTTATTCTTATGAATGCCATTCTTCCCTCACAAATGAGAAGGATAATTTAAAAGCGATGTCAGCCGTTCGGCTGTTTCAAACGAATGCCAGAGGGGCTTAATTTTTTTCTCATGGATCTGCTGAATGCCAGAGATGGCTAATAAATAATTTTTTAATCGGACATAAATGTCACCAGTTCGGCTGTTTCAAACGCATGCCAGAGGGGCTTAATTTTTTCTCACGGGCTCCAGAGAGGGCTTTCCACGAGATGGCTAATAAATAATTTTTTAATCGGACATAAATGTCAACCCGTTTGGTTGTTTCAAACGAATGCCAGAGGGGATTAAATTTTTTTCTCCCGGGGTCTTTCAATCAGATCTGCAGTCGCACATTATAATGAATAGGGCTAAAAATCCCACAACAGTGAGAAGGCTAATAAATAATTTTTAATCGGTTATAAATGTCAACCCATTCGAACATCGGCTGCTGGCGTAGGGGGGGCGTGCGGGGAGGCACCTGACTTCCATACACCATACTCGACTACTATTGTAAAAGGAAGAAGGGAAGGTATGGACCACATCAAAATACTGAAAGCGAAAATGTTGCCAACAGCTAAGCTTGTTTTTGAGGATGGACCTTTGATTTTTAGGAACGATAATTGCTCCATGTTACCTTGGAAAGATTGTATAGAAATGATAAACAATATAGCATTTACATAATTATTCCTTGCTTGCTTGCTTGAAAGTTTCCAGACAGAAGAGAGCCAGCACGTCACCGTTCTAGTTCTGTCAAAAATATATAACCATTTAGCCAGCTTATGTCGAAAGAGAAAATGCATCATTTCTAAAGAATAAAATTGAGAAATTATAAATCTCATTTCTAAAGATTAAAAAACACACTTTGAAATTGAAATTATAATTCTTTTCTAAAGAGCTCAATATACATATTAAATCTAAATTTCAATTTTCAAAAATAAACCTTCAGTTCTAAACATGCAACTATATGGAATAAGAAATCGATTCAGAAATGTAAAACTTTAGAAATGAAATTTTTATTCTCTCCAATTTAGAAGAAGTTTCTCTTTCGGATCATATTAACAGCCTCAATCAGAAATGTGTATCGGCTGAGATCGAGATGATTCTCATTGGAAGCATTCGAGCTCCTCAATGCAAATTTAATTATTTCTTAACAATCCTCTGCCCATTTCCAGAAAAGAGTTCAAAGTTCTAGCTTTTATTTACACCACCTCAAATTAGAAATAAACTCTTTTTTTAACTCTCACCTTTAAAATTTTCTGAAGCACTTTTAACAAATCTCAAAACCAACTGAAGTTTCTTGAACATTGAAAAGAGAAAACATTTTTTCAAGAGATTGCACATTTCGCCCTAAAGTATGAAAGTGAGCGTTCAGAACTCTCAATGTTATTTCCCTTACCAAGTTTATTTATGCACTAAAAAACTTAATCTAATATTTTTTAATTCAACCTACTAAAAAAGGTATTTATTTTACATCTCGCCTAGCAGCGTTCTGTATTCCTTCTAAAATAAGCGATATATGATTTATATTATCCAGTTTAAAGTGCAAAAAGAGGTGCTACATATTGAGCAAAATTGGTGGAAAAACAAAAGCTGACTTTTGAGCTCTGTCAGAAATTTCTCTTCGTAAACGATATCAGACACATCAAAAATAGAACCTCATAACAAAATGGCCTCCCTCGATATTGTTTCCGTCTCTCGAAAAGCAAGACCCTCGATGATTGATGCACCTGAATAAGAAAGGCCATAACGAAACCACTTCAACTCATTGCAAATAGAAACAGATGAATAGGAGAAGAAAAAACATCTCTAAGGGCCAACGACTTTTAGCAAGTTTCGCTATTTAAGACATTGAACCAAAAGTCAAAAAGGATTGTCAAACACCCGCACTGCTGCACAAAACATGCATTGATAGTAATATTGTATTCATAATGTCAGATATAGTCAAATCAATAAAACGAATATTATCAAATAATTATAATGTAGGATGGCTCCGCCATATAAATAAGTAAATAAGAAACTACAACAAAAATTTTAAACAAGAAGTGTAACGAATGTACCTTTCTATTAAAATTACGATGGAATCTAAAATATATAATCAATTATCATAGCCGATTGCAAAAACAAAAGAAAACAATCTCATGGTGATTTCGGCACACCCCTAAATGAAAAGGTAGACAAACAGAATTCTAAATAAATAATAGATACACCACCAATAAAAGTGCATATCAAATTTAAAAGGAGATGTCATGCAAAATGTCATTAGAAGAAAATTCTTTCCACCTTGTTCGGGAAATAGAAAATAAAGCAAAAAATATCTAAAAATGACAACAAACCAGGAACACTACGAGAAATAAAATAAGTAAACAATTTGCATCCTATATATCAATATTTTTATCCAATGTTTGAGCACGTTCAACTTATTATTTATCACACATTTGTGAAATTTATTCATTATTATCAGTTCTTTGGAATTCTGCTCTCACTCCATCATTTTTATGTCCTCATGGGCGAAGTCACTATGTAACAGATGTGAACTACAAATCACGATCTTTATCAACCTTTAATCCATTTATTTACCAAACATTTTTTTTTTTACCTGCAATAATTTCCTTTATCAAAGTTATAGTGAATTAAGTATTTTTGCCACACCTTCATAAAAACTTATTAAAAGATTGTGAACATAGGTGGAAAGAATATTCCTCCGATGGGGGCACTAACCACTCCTTTTCAACTGCCATTGACACATTCTGATAGATGGTCGTAAAGTATTCTTTGTGTATGTTTGTAAGTAAATATGTTTTCTTGGCATAAAAGTGCAGGACTTTTCTATTTCAGGTGTCTAACGTATAGTGAGGATTATGAGTGATTCACTGACAGAGGATCGCGCTAATTCTAACTATGATGCCGAAATGGTAGAGCTCTTAACGTTTGCTTCTGGGGGTAATCCGGGTCTTAGATCTCGGGAAAAATCGGAAATTTGACGTCTGACGTGTCCTACAAGGTAAAATGGAGGTCATAGAAAGGTCAAACATTGATTTCCGAATACTAGAAAAGTTAAAAATTAGTTCTGTCGGTCTATTAGTAAAAGTGAAAAATTAGTTCTGTATGTGTATGTATATATATATACAATGGATCTCTATGTTGCGATCTTGTGCAACCACGGCAATTCCCGGTTCCGCCTGACAGCACTACCTGGTTAAAGAAAAGCCATGACTATCTAGAGCCGGGGGCAAGGAATACACCCTATAGGCGCACCTCAACCCCGGCCTCACATGGCAGCAGTCCTATAGAAGGAAAGCTAACCACCGGAAGAAACCTAACTTTAATCTATTCCCCGGTTTGCAAATGTGCAAGGATATAAAGATCCAAGCTCGATCGGCACCCGGGGTGGAGACTCTTAGTAAGACCCAGACTTTTTTGACAGCTCGTGCCTTTCGGCAGAGCCGTCGAACAGACCACACAGGTCTCCTGAGAGGTGAGGTCTCCAACGCCGTCACCATCCGACCGGCAATCAAGCCGGCCAGCAGCGTCTTCAACCTTACATACAGAGTGATTGTAAACTCTTTCAACGAAAAAAAGAGGGGTGATAATACACATCAAGATGACCAATTTTTGCAATGGAACCTAGGGTCGCATTCTACTCCTTCCATCAGAAAAGAGTACTTTCGAAAAACGCCACGCATGCACAAGTATTTACAACCGGTGCATGAAAATCACAATACGACGATTCGGTAATCTCTCACGGTATAATCTTTGTGCTTCACGTCCATTACCACCTGCTTGGCCGTACATCAGATGCATATCCGCTAATTCCTCGTATGTGTAGTCTTCCATGTCCTTCACGAAAACGTCACTTACATGTGACGTTATCACGGTAATGTCGATGAACGGGTTCGGCTGCGTTTTTAAATGTTTGTTCTTAGTCGTCAACGCACTTGTTCAGCGCACCTGATTTGCATCTTGTGATTTTCATGCACTGGTTGTTAATACTTGTGCATCCGTGGCGTTTTTCGAAAGTACTTTTTTCTGGCGGAAGGAGTGGAATGCGACCCTAGGTTCCATTGCAAAAATTGTGCATCTTGATGTGTACTATCACCCCTTTTTTTGTTGAAAGAGTTTACAATCATCCTGTATACACTACTGATCAAAATACCCGGCACCCCTTCTAAATAGTGGATTCGCCCAGATACGCCACAGCCATGTCCCAAACAGGTAGAAAAGGACCCACGTGGTCTGGCAAACCTCATAAACGCGCATGAGCAGGAGAACAGGTGCACGGCAGAGCTCAGTGACTTTCAACGTGGCACCCCGGTCACAGGATGCCACCTTAGCAACAAGTTAGTTCGAGACATTTCGGCCCTACTGCAGCTACTCCGATCAACTGTAACTGATGGCATTGTGAAGTGGAAACGCTTAGGAGAAACAACAGCGCAAACGCGACCCGCTAGGCCACGTAAAATGACAGAAAGGGACCGTCGAGTGTTTGCAGCAGCAGGCGGTGCTACAAAATCACCTGTCCTCGGTTGCAACACTCACCAACGAGTTCCAAATTACCTCTGGAAGCAATGCCAGCACCATAACAGTTCGTTGCGAGCTGCACGAAATGGGATTCCGTGGCCGAGCAGCTGCACACAAACTGAACATCAACAAGATCAACGCCAACCGTCGGTTGGAATGATGAAAAGCACGAAGCCAATGACCTCTTGAAGAGCGGAACAATATTCTCTGGAGTGATGAATCAGTCTTGAAGAGCGGAACAATATTCTCTGGAGTGATGAATCAGTCTTCACCATCTGGCAGTCCGATGAACGAGTCTGAGTGGGGAGGATTCCAGGTGAGTGCTACCTGCCTGATTGCGTTGCAAGCTGTGAAGTTTGGTGGAAGAGGCATCATGCTCAGGGGATATTTGACATGGTTTGGGCTGGGCCCCTTAGTTTCAATGATCGGGACACAACGCCGTGGCCTATAATTACATTCTCGAAAATTCTGTGCTCCCAAATTTATGGCAACAGTTCGGTGAAGATCCTTTCCTGTACCAACATGACAATGCCCCCGTTCACAAAGCGAGGACCGTGCAGGTGGGGTTGGATGAGACGGGTGTGGAAGAACTGGACTGGCTTGCACATAACCCTGATCTCAGCCCCATGGAAAACTTTTGGGATGAATTGGAACACCGACGGCGAGCCAGGCCGAACCACCCGACATCAGTGACCGACCTCGCTAATGCTCTTGCGACAGAATGGCAGGCAATTCCCGCAGCAACGTACCGAAATCTAGTGGAAAGCCTTCACTGAAGAGTGGAGGCTGTGACAGCAGCAAAGAGTGGGCCAATGCGATATTAATTCCTTTCCTATTACCGAGAGATTGTGGATGAGCGAATGTCGGGATACTTTTGATCATATATACATACAACAATGTTAGATGATTAAAATTTGGTGGCGGAGTTTTTGAGTCGTAGATCTCATAAAATATGTCAAGTTTTGGGTGCAATGCGTCCTTCATGGTCAAATTTTGATATTCCTGTTGTGAGAGCTAAAAATGTGGTCTAAAAAAAGCGATTGGAGTGATGAGCTAGAAATCAAGAGCAGCCGAAGACACCGATTGATTTCTAGTTTATAAATAAATACTCTATGATTAGTAATGGGGGGCGAGAGTCAGTTGACTCGGTAGTGTGCAATGCTCACACTCTGCAGTTTCCATGTTCGCACCCCAAACCCAGGGGCGTAGTTATGGGGGAAGAGGGGGAAGCTCCTCTCCAAAGTAACTCAGAGTTGGCAAAATTCGAAGCGACTTCGTAAAATCTAGGTGAGTTGTGAAAATTTGTAATCTTTTTTTTATATAAAATTAAGGGGAGTTGTCAAAATCGAGGCAACTTTGGCAAATCTAAGGTAATTGGGAAAATCGAGACGGCAAAATCTAGAGCAGTTTGCAAAATTCGAAGCCATTTAGCAAAATACAGGTGAGTTGGCAAATCGGGACAACTTCGCAAAATCTTGGAAAGTTGGTAAAATTAGGAGTGACTTGGAAAATTCTTGGGAGGGTTGGCAAAATTCGGAGTGACTTGGGAAAATCTTGGAGTAGTTGGGAAAATTCAGAGTGACGACAAAATCTTGAGAAGTTGGCAAAATTCGGAGTGACTTGGTAATAAAATCTTGGGGAGTGGGCAAAATTCGGAGTGACTTGGCAAAATCTTCGAGTAGTTGGCAAGATCGTGGGGAGTTGAAAAAATTCAGATAATATGTAAAAATTGGGATTTTTTTCTGTAAAATTATGGCGAGTTGGAAAAATTGAGGAAACTTGGCAAAATCTAGTGGCAGTTGGCGACATTCGGAGTGACGTGGCAAAATCTTGAGGAGTTGGCAAAATTCGTAGTGACTTGGCAAGATCGTGGGGAGTTGAAAAAATTCAGATGAGATGTAAAAGTTGGAATCTTTTTTCTGTAAAATTATGGCGTGTTGGCAAAATCGAGGCAACTTCGCAATATCTAGGAGAGTTGGAAAATCTTGTTGGGAAAATTCAGAGTGACTTTGCAAAAATCAGGTGAGATGTAAAAATTGGGATTTGTTTTCGGTAATATTGTGACGAGTTGGCAAAATCTAAGGCAGTTGGCAAAATTCGAATCCACTTGCTAAAATACGGGCGAGTTGTGAAAATTGGGATTGTTTTTATTAATTAAGGAGAGTTGAAAAATCGAGAAAACTTGGCAAGATTTTGGGAAGTTTGAAAAATTCGAAGTGACTTGGCGAATTTAAGAGATATGTAAAGATTGGGATTGGTTTTTCGTAATTAAGGGAAGTTGGCCAATCAAGGGGAGTTGGAAAAATTCACACCGACTTACTACAATTCAGGTGAGATGTAAATTTTGGGATTATTTCTGTGAAAATATGGTTAGTTGGGAAAATTTGAAGTTGACAGAGACATTATTTTGTCAGTTGGCAAAATTTGATTTTTGAGTTGGAAAATTTTCGATTTCCCTCCCCCCCCCAATCATAGTCCTTTGTTACGCCCCTGCCAAAAGCTGATGCCTGCATTCAAATTTATTCCTGCTCTGTTCCACCCTGTCCTCTGTGAGAAGTGGCCTCCGATGGGATGAAAAGGAACTCTGGAACCATGTGCAGGAAGCCATACCCTATACAATGCAAAGAATCCGTTGGGTGGGCTTCACAGGAGGCTTCCATCTCTCTCTCCTCACAGTGTCCAGTGAATTCCATTCCCCAAACCTCTCTGAGCCCCAGGGGTCCTTGTGACCCATTGAGCTGTGTTACATATAATCTTCACTTATTTGCACACAATGGGCTAAATGGCCAGTCCACAGGCGCCCCAATGAAGGGAAGAGGACCCACTGGGCAGCTATTAGTAGACAGATGGTAGCCTCTTGTATCATTCTATGTTCATTATGATATCTAAGATTTCTTCTCTATTTCTTTTAGAATGTCCTGAGCCTTACAAACAGATGGATCGCTTCTGTGTGAAAGTTTCTTCCGATTTGGGCAATTTTCGAGAGGCCGAACAATCGTGCAGACAGATCGGAGGTAAGGTGGCCACGCTGGGCGCCGAGGCGGGACAGTTGTTCTCACGGTTAGGTAAGGATTCCGGTCTTGGCTATTGGAATGGACTGATATACAATCCTCGTCTCATGTTCTGGAAGTTCACTGACGGAGTGTACATCTCGAAGGAAGCTTACTCACTGTGGGCAGAAGATCCAGGGAACGGAATTGTCGGCTGCGTTGTAATGCACAAGTTGAAGAGATATTACGCCATCACTTACAATTGCCGCAAAGATTTTAAGTTCGTCTGTCAGAAACGTTCATCTGGAGGTAAGACTCGTTTAGATTCATCACACATTTGAATGGAAATGCAAAAGCAATGAAATTAAAACAACCTCGAAAATGTAATAATTATTGAGAGTGTGAAATAAAAACAAAAAAAAAGTTTAACTTTAAGTGCATTTTATGTATATAAATGTTGCAATCATTTTCTGCAGAGAAATTTGGTGAAACTTTACAAACCTTATTGAAACATTTTGTTAAAAGGGTTATGAGATCCACTGAAGCAGAAATCTATCGAATTTTAAACAAAAAATCTGAAAACACCCAAATCCAAAATTACAGTGAATGACCTTTTACGTATAAAAACAAAATTAAAATTTTCGGATAAAGCAAATTTTATTTTTTCACCAGAAAAGTCGGAGATCGGGAACTATTTCTTTGTAGCTCTATATCTCAATTGGAAGAGCAATTTTCACTCAACGTGAAAATGGTGTGTTGTTTTTCTCCATCATTTCCATAAACAAATACTTTAAATGTTTCTAAAGTGTCACGTGCTTCAGCAAATATTTGAAAATATGCAAACATTGAAAACTACAAGATTAAACATCGCTGTTGTTTAAAAATAACACGTCGGTTTTTAGCGAATTTTGTCGCAAAAATGTTCCGAGTGCGCATGTTTACCACTAGGCTCGTACGAATGGTTCTGATTTGCATTATCTTCAGAGCCACCAACAGTGCAGAAGCTGAGAGACACGATTCGCCTTTCTTCCGCTTTCGTTTCCAGCTTTGCTTAATATTTCTGAAATCCGTTGAGGAAAACAGGGACGGAAACGAGAATCCTGAAACACAGATGTTCTAAAATGATACTGGAGGTGAAAAGTGAATGGCGAAGGGAATCTGGTACGTTAACCACTAGGTCTAGTGGTTACCTGACTACTATTCCATCGGTCATGTCCTTGTTCTGCAAGAGTTTGTAGCATATTGAGTGCACGTGTAGTGATTAGGCTTTCAGCCAATAAATAACGTTTGTATAGTGTACGTGAAACCAACACAAAGCAAAAGCTTACAGGTTATCTCCGTCTTTTATTAAAAAATAAATAAATATAAAATTGTATAAATTAATAAATAAATTTTTCCATTGGTTAGCAATTCGATCGAGTCTCTGAAAATGAGCAGCCTCATTGCACTTGATGAACGTAAAACAGAAAAACGAGAGGAAAATAGAGAACGTGGTCTATATTTGAATGATTTTTAAATCACCACCTTTGATTATTCGGTAAATTGATATAACTGTTGCTTGCTTAGAAATATCTGCAATTATTCCATTTTGCAAAGGCATATACGGGTAGCACACATATTACTGCAGATATGTGTGCTACCCCTGAGACTAATTATTCTTCACAACGAATTATCATGTTTCGAATAATGTTATCCCACATCGTCGCAGAGGGCAACAACAAATCCCACTCCTCTCTGAGATCATTTCCCAGCTCGTGAAGAGTTATTGGAGGGTGTTGACGATTCGCAGCTCGCCTTCCTCAAGACACCTCATGTATGTTCAATGGGATTGAGGTCTGAAGACCTCGTTGGCCAATCCATTTATTGGGTCTTCACTCTCAAGGCTCTATCTGGACGAGAGTTATCCATAAAAATGAATTCTGACCCAAATGCACCTCTAAAAAGTTTCACATAAGGCTCTATGATCTCTCCTTTGTATTTTAGAGTCCCTTCTGCAAAGTCATGCAGGTCAATGAGAGCATTGATACCTCCCCAGAAAAACAAACAACTCCCAGCGAAAGGTCCCTATTCACGATATTCAGGGGGTGATAACGCGTGTCACGCTCTCTCCAGATGCAATGGGACCGAGAATCACTGCATCCTATATCGTGACTCATCCGAAAAGAGAACCTGTCCCAATTGATGATTGATCCAATTCAGATGATGCCTGCGTCATTCCAGTCGCTCCTCCGATCAGCTGAGGTTAGTGGCATGCACACTCTACGTCTTCTAGCATATAACCATCTTTCATGATGTCGTAGGGACAGTCTCTGGATATTGTTCTTCCTGTGGCAGCTGATATCTTCGATGCAATTTGGCACGTTGACATCATTATATGGCAGTAGGGATATGAAACGATCATCTGATCTACCCCCCCCCCACCTGTCTCTTTCATCTAGAGCACGTTCCAATGTCTTAAAAACATCTCCACATTCCGGAAATTACACGTTGAATGTGTATTCATGAAACTGGCAACCTCTGCTCTCGTTCCTATTTCCTCTGCGCTTCTGATCGTCATCCGAATGGTTCCTTCTTTACATTTTAACAAAACTGTAATCCGAATCGCTCAATAAATCCACCCTTAATCCGAAATGGGAAGAGCTGGTTTCCGAAGCTGCTATTACGCCAGGTTAATTTGCATATCGCAGTCTTTTCGATTGAAAAAAAAATGCAAATTTGAAAGCCGATATATGTCAGTTATTTGTCGCGAAATAGTCTCTGAAACTTCGTTAAATTCCAAAAAGAATTGTTTGAGATATTTGCAATTTTGTTCAACTTTCTTATATTATGGAACGTATATTAAGTGTGGATAAACTGTCTAACATAAATGTAAAAAACTAGTTGATATTTAGGACATCCGTCTTGAGAGTCTTACAGATGGAATCTTTAAAACTTCAATAATTTGAACAAGGCACGTGCCCAGAATTTAGTTTCGGGGGTTGGGGGGGAGAATTTCGCTCTGAGGGAATCCGAGAATTCAAGTTCGGAGAGGCTCCGAGAATTTTGCTTCTGGTGGTGTAGGTGGGGGTTTGAGAATAAGCCTCGAGCAGAGTTTCCCAATTACTGAAATATTCCATCGGACAGGAAAGGTTAAAATGGCATTCTATCTGGAATGAGATTTTATAGCTTTTTTTAATCCATTTTTAGTGTCGAATATAAAATATATGGTTAAAACAAAATTATACAACTGTTTTGGATTTCAAAGCAGGTAGACAAGTTTGAGCTTTAGTATAAGAGAGGATTTTCGGAGGTCTGCGGTGGGAGGGTCCGGACCACTCCCTCCTCCTCCTCCTCCCTCCTCCTGCTTTGGGTACAGTCGCTCAAAAAATATCCGAATATTATGGTTGATTACAGAATTCAGAAAAAATATCTGACAACGATTTTTTTTTTAGAAATTAGTGATCTGGCAACCTTCGTGTACAGTACACGGAGGTTGCCAGATCACTAATTTCTAAAAAAAAAATCGTTGTCAAATATTTTTTCTGAATTCTGTAATCAACCATAATATTCGGATGTTTTTTGAGCGACTGTACATCCCTGATTTGAACTATCCATATTGGTATATTAAAAATGAACTTCAGAACTAATAAAGTTAATAGAATTTGTGTTTCGAGAGAAATATAATTGTGTTTAGTAAACTAAACAGAATCATAATTTATTTTGCTGAATGCACAGAACTGGTCACAATTCTGCGAATAACTATTTACTGTGAAATGATTATGGGCGCAAGCAGCAAATGCAAAAAGATTTACTCAAAGGTTATGAATGAACTTTTAAGCAGCTGGATAGATTTCATTCTTTTACTTTAATGGACAAAAGAGTGAGAAAACGGAAGTCGGAGCTGGGAAAATTTTGTAACTCTTTTGAGTTTTAGCTCTTGCTCCAGCTTCAGTTCCAACCTTTAAGCATCCGTCATGAGCTGAGGAAAGCTCTCATAGAGAGTGGGATTGACTGTCCTCTGCATTGTTGGATTTGGGTTCGATTGTTTTTCCTCTGAGCAGCCCTTTTTCGCACACAAAGGTTGGGGGATAGCCCCCACTGGACAAGTGTTAGGAGGAAGACATATGAGTAGTCTCCCATCAATGCCATCCAGCATGTTATTTAATGTGCACAGGGTATGACTCTCTCTCTCACGGGGCCACTGCTTAACGTCCCATCCGACGGACGGGCAGGGTGAATAAAAGAAGGGTGGTGCCACTCCGTGAGGAAGCGATTCTTGACGGTCATTGGCTAGGCATTTTGACGTCACAGTGGGAAGACGACGATGAACAAAGCTTATGGGAAGATAGATTTCTGTTGGCAGAAAAATGTGGAAAATTGCAATTTCAGTTTGTTTTTAATTGTTTGAAGTCTATTTAGCTATCAGAGAAATATTTACTGTTAGGGAGAGCGCACATCGCCGCAATTTGCATCAGCAATGCGACGACGATTGTGAAACGAAGCGGTCATGTGTCATCCTCCTATGTTGTTTTTGGGTCTTCTATTATTCTGCAAGTTTCATTTCATCGTTTTATTATCCCATTACTCATTGTTAGCAACATGATTGTGTGAATCTTTTGAGATTTATTTTATAGGAATATATATTTTGCTTATTTTATTCCATCGTATCAATCTTCAGTATGATATCAAGCTAGACTTGGAGAACGTCATATATATCTGGTAAGTAACATTTATTATGCAGTGATTAATATGCAACAGAATTGCACTAGAATACTAACGGATACTATGACGTATATTTCTGCTCAGTTTATATGAGCTATTACTATTACGCAGTTAAATAATTTGAAATTTTCAATAATAGTGGCAAACCATAGCGTAGGAGTTTAGTAATACCAATGTGGCTAATACACAAGCTGTCTAACACGGTATATATATTATATACTCGTACAATATTAATAGAACTCTTGTGATTATTTAATAATACTGTGTTTAGTTGAAAGGAACTCTGATATTTTAATGTTCCGGAGATTAAGTTTCAATATTTCGATTAACAGCTCTATTATTTTATCTATCTTAATTAAAATAAAATTATCATGGCAGCTGTTGTTTTGTGGCGTGAGTAGAGAATATGGCGCCAGAATCCCTTTCGTTTGGGCTGCAAAGTTTCCTTTCAGTAGGGCATACAACAAATTGTTAGAATTCGTGCGATTGTGATAAGAATTTTTAAAGCAATTCTGACAATGAAATAAACGCTGACTACCTGATGAGTGTAAAATATTTAAATAACAAATGTTAGTAAAAAGATGAACCCTTTGTTAATTATCTCACGTGTTGACATTTGTTGTTTCGTTATGATCTCGGAAATGTTCATGAATAACGTTTTTTTTCTAACTTAAAATTTGCCCATATGAAAATTACATCATATTCATATATTATGATAATGCACGGAACTATCGAAGAGTTTAGCAAATGTTATTTTTGATTTAAAATGGGCTCTATTTTGCTGTAGAAATTATTTTGTCTCCCATTCGTTCAGAAGGATTCAAATAAATATTTTTTTTTCTCTAACGAGTAGGCGAGTAATTCCAGTGCAGATAAAATGTTATTAATTTAAATAGATAAAGTCTTTCAGCTTCTATAGCCGTGTTAAAAATAAATAATTTTTATATTAAACAATTTCACTGCTAGATTATTTTCTAACATGCGTAGTCGAAAAGCTTTTCTAAGTATTCTTTTATTACTTTATATGATTCCACGAACCTGTTTCAGTTTGTAAGTAGAGCTCCTATTTTACAGATTTCTGATTTGGCCACATATAGAGCAATGTAATTCTGTGAGATTTTTTATTCGGTGATTCTGAAAAAAACATATGATCTTGGGCTTCTAATTAAATTCAATCGAATTAAAACACCAAATAGTTATTTCAATTTATCTTTTTACCAACTATGTTAGTAATCGTAGTGAAAATAATAAAAATATAATATTTAACCGCTGCGAGTAGTGGTTTAAATTTTGCCCCATCCAAAAAATGTTTAATGTGACGTGGCGAAATATAGTTTTCAATTTACGAAGAAAAATATTTCCTAGAGTTATCGAACGAAAAGTCTACTTTTTTTTCTTGTTTCTGAAAGTTTTATTCTGCAATATCAATTTTTATTTGTGTTTATTCCACTTCTTTTGCTTTGATCATATCTTCTTTGCAAAGCAGAGATTTTTCCCCTCGACTTCATTTAGTTTTCAATAGCAGTTTGAAACTGTTGCTCTAATTTTCTAATGCGTAGACTATGACGCACTGAAATCAGTTTTTTATTCCCATGAATCAGTACAATATAAGCCAAGGTATTTAAATTATCAGTTATCTGAGATAATGCTACTTTTTTATTGGGTACACTGTCGTGGTTTTCAGAGCAATCGGTTTCTGAAATTTTTATGTGACAGATTTTTCTCTCCAATCTGGAATGGCATTATCAATTAGTTTGCGTTTAATAGTTAGTCCTAAGAGTTCGCTTTAATAGTTAGTCCTAAGAGTTCGCTTCATACAGGCGATCGATCTTACGATACGAGGAATCTGAAAGATATTTACCTCATGTGTCAGCATGTGCGCATCGAATTTATATTCAAGCCGACATTGCAGACTAACCTCAGAAAGAACGAAATTAATATACAGCCTAATTTTAGTCTGTAGGTGCATATATCTATTTTTGCCACACTCTCCACAGATTCTTAAAAGTTGCACAGCAATCCCTATTCTTTTGTCTCATAATTTAATTAAAACTGCTATTAAAAATTTTTAATAGCAGTTTGAAACTGCTATTAAAAAACTAAATGAAGCCGAAAGGGAAAATCTCTGCTTTGCAAACAAGATTATGATGAAAGCAAAAGCAGTGCAAGCCCGTAGCTGTCCTACTGACTGAGGGCAGGGCAGTGAGTCTTGCGGAGATAAACCTCAACGCTGCCCCCAGATGGGACTCGAACCTTGGAACTGCTGATTACGATCCTGGCGCGCTATTTACCCCCCCCCCCCCCTCTGCGCTGTTGTTACGCCCCCCCCCCCCCCCCTCTGCGCTGTTGGATAACCTTATTTGGAAAAAGGAGAACTCGTTGTGCAAGCGGTAGATTTGTTAGGACTAATTACATTCGTTACTAAATATAGTTCATTTCAATATCTGCGGTGATCTATAAAATTTCATAACAGGAAACATTTTACGATATATTCTTTGACTGGAAGTTTAATTTTAAAATTGGACAAGTATTCCTATATATTCTTTATTTTAAATATAAATATTAGTATGTGTGGTATTAAATATATTATGAAACCGTCGTTAAATTCTGAAAAGGATTTCTGGAGATATTTGCATTTTTGTTCAACTTCCTTGAATTAGAAACAATATTGTATTCCAAGTTCAATAGTTTAAAAATACAAAACATCACATAAGTTGTTAAAGGAAAAACGTCCGAAAGATGCACATGCACTGCCGATTATCATATTTTGCCAAGGTTAATTTGCAAAACGGTCGATCGGCTCCCGGATAATCTCGAATTGAAGCTACGTTTGCTGGAACAGTAACTAACTCACTGGACATTATGTCAGCTAAGAAGAAATTTGATGGAGGAGGTGTGAAAGTCTGGTTTGGCTTTCTGATGACTGGTCGCATAAAGTTTCACATCTCCCAAGGAAGTACTGGAAAAATTCCAGTTCTTGTGCCCTTTATAAGGGGTGCCCTGGGCTTCGATTTCTTCTTTGTAAAGGATAGTACTCATCAGCACAGGGCTGATGTCATCGACGATTTCCCTTGAAGTTATTTATCATGCATATATTGTGAAGTTATTTATCATACATATATACTGAAACTTATTTATCATGCATATATACCGAAAGTAATTTATCATACATACATACATACATACATACATACACACACACGCACACACAAAATCCTCATGACTGTGTAATTTTCCTCTCCAGGCGTGTTTCTTCTGAACTACAGTTGCTGCATTTGGCCACTCTAGGTCAATTCTAACAAGGTGCTGTTTGACATTGTCAGCCCATCGCTCCCTAGGTATCCCCCTTTTTCTGGGAACCCTTAGGCACACTGTTCATAATCTTGTTTGCTAATATTCAACTATGCATACGGGCAACATGGCCAAACCAACGCAGTCTCTCTCTGCACAATACGCTGCTCAAAGGCGGTTGATGACTCCTTCTAACCTCATCATTATTTAGAAAGTCAAACCACCTAATCTACAAGAAACTGCATAAGTATCTAGAATCAAAGACATCAAGTTTCTTGTTATCCTGCTTACAAAGGGTTCATGTTTCGCTACCACATCGAACCTCAAAAAGAACCAAATTATTACACAGTCTAAGTTTAGTCTTTATGTTACATGCCTATTTTTCCATACTCTCCATAGATTCTTAAAAGTCCCAGCGGCACTCCCTATTCTTTTATTTATCTTATGCCGCACATCACCATTTTTCTGTTACATAGCTCCGAAGATAATTTAAACTGAGACAAGTGCTCAAGAGTGCAGCCATTCAAAGCAATTGATGCACCATTTGCCTGAAATTTATTTATCATGCATATATATATATATATTGGAAGTTAGTTATCATGCATATATACTGAAAGCTATTTATCATGCATATATACTGAAAGCTATTTTATCATGCAAATATAGTGAAAGATATTTATCATGGGTATATACTGAAAGTTATTTATCATGTAAATATACTGAAGTTATTTATTATGCCTATATACTGAAAGATATTTATCATGTGTATATAATGAAAGATATTTATCATGCGTATATACTGAAAGATATTTATCATGCGTATAAACTGAAAGATTTTTATCATGGGTATATACTGAAAGGTTTTTATCATGCATATATAATGAAAGTAATTTATGACGGGTATATACTGAAAGTTTATGGGTGAAAGTTATTTATCATGGGTATATACTGAACTTCATTTATCATTCCAATATACTGGAAGTTTTTAATTATGGCTATATGGTGAAATTTATTTTTCATGGGTATAAGTAAAAGTTATCCATCATGCATATATACTGAGAGTTATTCATCGTGGGTGTATAATGAAAGTTATTTATCATGCATATATACAGAAAGTTATTTATCATGGGTATATAGAGAAAGTTATTTATCATGGGTATAAACAGAAAGTTATTTATCATGAATATATATATATATTTCATTTCACAATATATATCTATGCATGATAAATAATATATATTATTATTTATCATGCATATATATATATATCATCGGTATATACTGAAATTTATTTATCATGGGAATATAGTTAAAGTAATTTATCATACATATATACTGAAAGTTATTAATCATGCATATATACTGAAATCTATTTCTGATGCATATATACTGAAAGATATTTATCATGGGTACATAGTGAAAGTTATTTACCATGTATAAATACTGAAAATTATTTATCATACATTATACACAAAGTTATTTATCTTGTATATATATATACGTAAAGGTCATTCATATATACTGAAAGTTCATTATCATGAGTATAATATATGTATATATATATATACTGAAAAGCATTTATCATGTATATGTACTGAAAGTTAATTATCATGGGTATATGCGGAAAGTTATATATCATAGATATGTACTGAAAGATATTTATCATGGGTATGTACTGAAAGTTATTTATCATAGATATATACTGAAAGATATTTATCATGGGTAATACTGAACGTTATTTATAATTCATATGTACTGAAAGTTTATAATGATGGGTATATTGTGAAAGTTATTTATCATACATATATACAGAAAGATATTTATCATGGGTATATACAGAAAGTTATTTATCCTGGGTATATGCAGAAAGATATTTATCATGTATATATATATGCACTGAAAATCATTTATCATGTATATGTATTGAAAGTTAATTATCATGTATATATACTGAGAGTTATTTATTGTACATATATACTGAAAGTTATTTATCATGAGTATATACTGAAAGTTATTTATCATGTATATAAACTGAAATTTATTTATCATGTATATAAACTGAAATTTATTTTTCATGCATATGTACTGACAGTCAATTTTAATGGGTATGGACTAAATGTTATTTATCATGTATATATACTGAAAGTTATTTTTCATATATATATTCTGAAAGTTATTTATCATGCATATGTACTTAAAATTATTTATCATGCATGTATTATATACTGAAAGTTAGTTGTCATGGGTATATACTGAAAATTATTTATGATGGAAATATACTGAAAGTTATTTATGAAGGGAATATAGTGAAAGTTTATCATACATATATAATGAAAATTATTTATCATGCATGTATTATATACTGAAAGTTAGTTATCATGGGTATATACTGAAAATTATTTATGATGGAAATATACTGAAAGTTATTTATGAAGGGAATATAGTGAAAGTTTATCATACATATATAATGAAAATTATTTATCATGCATATATATATATATACTGAAAGTTATTCATCATTCATATATACTGAAAGTTATTCGTCATGCATATATACTGAACGTTATTTATAATGCATATATATTTAAAGTTATTTTATCATACATATATATATTTAAAGTTATTTATCATGCATATATACTGAAAGTTATTTACCATGGGCATATAGTGAAAGTTATTTATCATGCATATATACACCAAAATTAAAACACCTATTTTATGTTATCTAAGAACTGTAAATATATTGTCATATTAATGCATATACATCACTAATATATGTTTTATAAACAGTATTTGTTTTTCTGCTAAATTTTTTGACCATTTCACTTAACCTCCATTTATCTTCCAGGATGCAATGGTGTTGGCTACCGGAATTTCGGCAACGTGTGTCTCAAAGTGTCCGAATTTGCTGCCGACTGGACGACAGCCAGTGCCACTTGCCAGTCCGAAGATGCCATTCTGATGCCCGTCAAGGACGGCCCTTACCACGACATGTTCCTCCGGGCAATCGAAGACGACATTTCTGGTCAGGCGTTCTACATCCACCTGGAGCGGAGTTACTCGAGCGGGGGAGATTGGTCGTTCGCCAACGGAGACCAAATACCCAGCGACTTATGGGAGGTCCGAGAGCCGAGCGGAGATCCCCGCAAAGGCTGCATCATCGTTGCCATGCTGGAGCCCAATGAAGGTTTCAAACTGAGCACTGCGCATTGCGACATATTAGCCGGCTATATCTGTCAATACATACCAAAAGGTAAATCAGTCTTAAGTATTTTGCCTATTAATATTTCGCCTCTCATTAATGCTCAGAAATTTACTTTTATATATATATAAATGAAAGTAGGTACTTACCTACACAGAGGATTGCTCATAACTTAGAAGTTATAATATGCATAAACCTATCGTCATGATACAAACACTTACACAAGGACATGCCCTGCTGATCTTAGTCGTGAAGTACGCTAACCACTAGACCAGGTGAGGCTTATTAATTCCAGACGTTAATTATTGCTGGATAATTACTCACACACGACTCAGTGTTATTATAGAGAGTTTTCATTATGTTAACAAACTTGTCTGGTATGTCATATGATATCACAATCAACCACCCATTTTGACGATCAACAGAGTCGAAAGTCTTTTTGAAATCAATAAAACTAGCAATCAAAGGTTTCTGAAACTCTAAACATTTCTCAAGAATCTGCCTAAGTGAAAGTTTCTGATCCACACATCCCCTACCACTTCTGAATCCACATTGTTCACCACGCAATTGCCTGTCAACCAGATTCTTAATTCTATTAAACACAATCATGGAAAGAACTTTACCTGGAACAGAGAGTTGGAACTGCGATCACCTTTTTTGAAAATATGGATAACAATAGCTCTGTCAAAATCCTTAGGAACCATGCCTTTATCATAAAAGATGTTCAAAATGTCAGTCATCCAAGTGGTAACCGAAACATTCCCAGCTCTAAGCATTTCGGTAGTAATTTCATTTACCCCTGGGAATTTATGAAGTTTAAGTTTAGAAATAGCCAAAATAACTTCAGACTGTGTTATAGGATCAACATTAAAGCCAGTAATGCATCTATCATCATTGCAAACAATGGGAATAGAACTAACCACATTGGGTAGAACATCACTGAAAAGTTCAGCCCACCTAGCCATTACTGAATCCTCACCTTCCATAACCCTACCTTGTTTATCCTACATTCCCTGTATACCTCTCTGTTTTCTACCACACAAAACATTAACTCTCTGGTATAGCTCTCTGCTGTTGTGCTGTCTAACTGCTTCCTCGGCTTTGTCAGCCAAACCATCAAGCCAAAGATTCATATCAGCAGCTAACTGTTCTTTTACACGTTTATTAAATTATCTGTAATGCTTTCTATTAGGACTAGAGGGGTATTGATTAAGGACATTCCTGAAGTTCTTTCTTTCTGAAATAAGCTCAAGTGAATTATCACTCAAATAATTCTGCTCCTTTTTTCCTAAAAGAATATTGTTAATTTTTAAAAAAGGCCTGTTTAAAATGGCCCCATTCTTTCTCAACTTCAGAGTAAGAAAACCATGACTGTCATAATGACTAAGTAATCTATCATGGTAAGCTTTAGCTATAACTGGTCTAGAAGAGCATCACTAGCGTGTCTTCTGAAAAGCAGACCCACGCCATGGTGATGCTTTTCATCCTCCCTCTAATCTTTACCTGTCCATCTGGTCTCTTGCAAGCCGAGGATATATAAATTATAACGGTGGAATTGTTGTGTGAGGACATCAAGAGAATAATCTGTATGCTGAGTCCTCACATTCCAGCTACCTATGGAGAGAAAATGGTTAGTGGGATGTTTAAAAAAACTACGTTTATTGAGAGAGGGAATGCCGACAATATCAAACAGCCCCCTAATCGCAGACTCACCACTAAAGGCTGAAGCCATCTACAATGAAAGACTTCCTCCAATGCAGAATTTGTAGATGCCAGTAGAAGCAAAGTGTTCAGGTGCCTGCGATGACCTCTGCTCAGGATTATCCACCAGCTGATAAACATAACCTGTGAATTTATTCAGTTGGGGCTGTCAACCCACTAACAAACAGAAAATACAGCGGAAGATTCTTCCTCCACAGAAGCCCACCAGTTCGATAAATTCAGGATCCATAATCAAGCTCAGAGCCTTATATCAGTCCAGTCCAGTAAGTTTATATGGTCATCACCAGGACCCTATGTGGTTGACCACTCCTCAGCATGGTAGAAAATAAAAAGAAAAGTAGCCATAGTTGTCCAGATCAGTAAGCCACACTAATGTGGCAGCCCTCCGCTTCCGTTCACTTCCACAAGAGAGTATCTCTTTTGAAAGGTACTGCCTGCACCACGAGAAAACGGGGTCGGATATAAAGTGCTAGGCCTAGCGGTTCTATGGATCACCACAGAGGATTGGTGCATAGTTCTCCTTCCAGTGACTATCTATCTACCATTTACAGACCACCCTCATTTATTAAAACTCTTATCAAAAGCTTCACCACCTCACCTCACCCCCCCCAAGTGGCCATCTTGAATGGTCAACCATACTCGAAATTTCCACCGACGGTCATCTTGGATGACGTTACCGACGACGGTCTCGACCACCCCCTCTGTTTCCGCATTGCATCAGACATGAGGTGGTAAAACATGTTTCGGAAAAGTTCATCCCCTTCACACCTTTTCATTCAGCTACCAATCCGTTATCTTGACCATGTAGTACTGAAACGTGGGCAACTTCCCCTGGGGCTAATCAATGAACAGCCAACCTTTGCCCTTCAGGTTGCTTCTTCTGGTTTTGTTGTCTGTTAGACGTGCTTGAACTTTGTACCCACCACCTTTTGCAGTCGGCTCGAATGTATCCAGTTTTTCCACAATTCTAACACTGTATGTTTGTAGAAGTCCTTGGAGTAAGTTTGTAGACCACCCTGTCGATCACCCCTTTCTTACCGTATCAGACGTGATGTGTTACAACATGTTTCGGAAAAGTTAATCCCCCTCACAAACTTGACCGCTGTTTTCGGACCCATCTGGAAATTTCTCTAAGTCCAGAGACATCTGATGACGTCTCCCGTTGACACGGGGGGATCTTTTCAGCTTACGACGCATCTCAACAGTTTACTGCCTGCAAAAGCTCCAAGCGGTCAGCTAATTTTGAAATGTCCTCTTATACTGTACCACACAATGAAACAGTATGTAGCAGTTACCTGGAAAATATGGTTTTATCCCACCAGAAAAGAAAGTAAAGTAAATTAGAAAGGGAAAAACAAAATATCTGTTAGAAAGGAACCCAGATAGAAAATTGTTAATTTAATATCATAGGAAATGTGTGTATGTAGCATGTTTTACAAAATGTTGCCAATGTAACAAAAAAAATGGTGTAAAAATGGAAAAATAAGCAAAGAAAGTATCGTTTAGTACGAGTTTCGCGCAGTAATAGAATGTGTGAAAGTTGCAATCCCGGTGTGATGTGAAGTAGAAGTAAGGCGAAAAGAAATCTGCAGCATTAATTCCCACGTCATTTGTTAGGTGGTGATAGCGTCAACATGCACACAATATCTTCAAAACACGCTGTGATGGGAGAGAAAAGTGCAAAATCTCTTCAAAGGAGTAAACTACAGTGGAATCGATTACTTAATAACTGAAAAATCTAACATAGGAAAAAAAATAAATGTAGACTATATATATATATATAATATGCTCACCCGCGCCCAAGCTTTTGTATCCTTTAACAGAAGTATTCGCTACAGGATTGAGGAATGCACTACAATGAGCAGGAAGCGGTGCAAACGATACCAATTGTCATACAATACCTTTATTTTTCGGATCATCGTACGAGGACATTATCAGCGGCGTCTATATTGATACACATCCATTTTCACTGATAGTTTTTGATTCGTTTAATAGCAGGACCGCAAAGAGTTATATACACCGAAGAGCCAAAACATTATAACCAGCGCATCTTTACACAAACCGAAGCAACTGTAAGTAAATGAAGGTGCGTGTGAAGGTCATGAAGAAATCATGAAAACTCATGAAGAGCCAAAACATTATGACCACCTGCCTAATATGACGTTAGTCCTCCAAGTGCCACCAAAACAGCTCTTACCCAGCAGGGCATGGACGCTACAAGATTTCTAAAGGTGTCTTGTGGTGCCTTTTGGTACCAGCACGTTACTACCAGATTCTTTAACTATTGTAAGTTATGTGGTTGGGACACTGCAGATCGAATACGCTGTTCTAACTAAAACCACATATACTCGATTGGATTGATGTTTGGGGAATGTGGAGGCCAGGGCAATACCTGAAAGTCTTCCTCATGTTCCACGAACAATACTCGAACAATCCGGGCAGTGTGACATGGCGCATTATCCTGCTGAAAGAAGGCGCTACTAGAGGGATATACTGTTGCCATGAAAGGATGTACCTGGTCTGCAAAGATGTTTAGTTACATGGTAGACGTCATAGTTTCCTGCACATGAATGACTGAATCCAGGGTTTTCCAGCAGAACATTGCCGAAAGCATTACACTTCCTCCACCAGCTCGTTTTTGTCCAACAGTGCATCTTGGTGCCAACATTTCTCCAGGTAAATGACGCACACATAACCGACCGCCCACATAGTGCAACAGGAAACGAGATTCATCGGACCAGATGACCGTTTTCCAATCCAGTTTTGATGCTCGTGTGCCCATTGTAGGTACTTTAGACGCTGAACCAAGGTTAGAAAGGGCATTTGGAGCGGTCTGTGGCTATGCAGTCCCATTTTCAGCAGGATTCGATGTATTGTGTGTTGTGACATATTACTCCCGTCACCAGCATTCAAATTACGGGCGAGTTGCGCCACAGTATCCCGTCTGTTGGCTCGTACCATACGGGATAGCCTTCGCTCACCTCTAGAATGGTTGAGCCTTGATTGTCCCACACCTTGTCGATGGTTCGTGTTTTTCCCCCTCGGATCACTTTTTAAAGGTACTAACACCGGCTGACTGTTGATTGATGGCTTACCGTGAGCACCAATTCAGGGAGTTCGGACAGGAAGCCCTCAACACAGGGCACCTTTTATTTCAAACGATATTAGTTCGCTGTAGTAGTTTCTGTTACTTCATTTTTACAACATATTTCATGTATTTGATCATATTTGTTTTTTTGCAAATTGCATTCAATGTAAGCACAATTTATGACGCACAAGAGAGCAATAGTCAGTGACTACCTAAAACTATCAAATAAGTCATGGCGAAGAGAATGTGACACAGAAAAG
The DNA here is from genome assembly GCA_038380435.1 of Ryuthela nishihirai. Lineage (NCBI taxonomy): Eukaryota > Metazoa > Arthropoda > Arachnida > Araneae > Heptathelidae > Ryuthela > Ryuthela nishihirai. The sequence continues at coordinate 7,697,889 of JAWZYU010000021.1, forward strand.
TATACGAATATACACAACTATTTGTATAGTACTTGAAATCGATCTTACTAAGCATCCAAAGTAACGGAGCAGTTATGTGCAAAATACAAAACAAAGTAGTGTTCTTCCGGTACGCAATATTACTTTTCAAACCATTAATTGCATTAAGAGAGTTGTTATTGCTGAAATGGATGCTTGAGGATGATCTGGGCAGCGTTCAACAGGTCAGTTTCCTTGAAGATTTCACTGAATTGGAATCCCTATTGGCGTGAGTACAAAATGCACGTTTCTTCTTAAGTTCTGTTATAATGCTCGAATTGCAGAAAAAGAAAGTTTTTTAAGTTAAATATATTTTTCTCTAATTAATGTGATATGAAATAATTTCGCTTCCTCTGTTGTCATTTAGAATTCTGTTTCTTTGCATCTTAATAGCTCCCCTTGCGCCCTTAGTTTATTTCCTAAGGTGGTGATTGCAAGAGCAGAAGTCAGAATGTGTGTGTGGCTGTGAAGCTCGAATGGTATGAGGAAAGGAACGAAAATGGCTCAGATAATTGCTCAGTTGAAAATGTTCCACTCTTTTCATCAAATTGCAGAGAGTTCATTTAACACAATTTAAAGCCATTCATCAAAATACGGGTTCGAAACACGTTAGAGTTGTTTTACGAGTTACATGAACCAATTAACGGGCGTTTTGAAACAGCGAAACATGAAGAACTCCATTTTTAATCTGCTTCGTGCAAAAATTTATTACTCTTTATTTTAACTTCTTAAATTATTTCTAGAGTAATGTGAGTTCTTCTTCTACTGAAAAATTCTGAGAGCAGAAGAACTTTTTGAACATTCTGTGGTAAGTAAAATAATTATGTTGTTTCATGTAATTAAAATATATTTTCTCCTAAGTTAAGTTTGTGTTATAAATATAAGTTTCTAATTAGAAATATCAATAAGTTACATGTAAATAAATTCCTCTTTTTCTGTTCAATGTAAAAAATATTACAGAATTGCCTTGGGACATACAGGAGTTTACCAAAGTAATGGAAACACGTACTGTTTGTGGAGAACATTTTATTAATAAGCTGTAGCCTCACCTCGGGCGTTCAGAACAGACATTTCGACGTGGAATAGACTTATGCAAGTCATGCACATACGGTAATGGAATTTGGGACCATTCTTCCTGTAAACTATGGCCCAACTGTGTCAGTGATGTTGTGTCAGTGATGTTGAAAGTGTGATCTGACCTTGTGCTCCAGATATTCCCGCAAACGTTCAATAATATTGAGATTGAGGTGGCCAGGTTTGCTGCTGTACCTCATCCTCATGCTCTGCAAACCATAACTTGACACGTTTCGCACATTGCACGGGTGCATTATCCGCTTGAAACCAGGGACGGTCATTAGGGAATAATGCCCGCAATATTGGGTGCAGGTGGTCCCAGAGAATGCATTCGTACGTTGCGGATGTGACACGACCTTGTCGAATACCTAATGCCCTAAGGAATGCATGATATGATACTGCACATCATCAGGGTCCACCTTCATGCTTTACAGTCGGAACCAAACAGTCGGGTGGTACGCTTCTGCAGGTTATCGCCAGACGAACACTCTATCAGTGGTGGGAAACAATGTGTAGAACGATTCATCACACCAGATGACACGTTGCCAGTCTTTAGCATCTCAGTTTTATGTGCTTTGCACCACCTTACACCTTTTGTTGCGTTGATGTTAATAATCAGAAGTTTGTGGATTGCAGCACGGCCATAAATACCGGCATGAAGTTACCGACGAACTGTTATGATGGAAACGGGATAATTCCAACTGGTGTTCAACTCTGCTGCTATTTGAGGTGCCGTGGTCTTGTGCTTCCGTTGTACAATCAGTGCCAACGTTCGCCTATACCTATGTGACAACTTCGTATGGCGTCCGCAATTTGCACTTTGGAGGCAACGCCATGTCACTTCCTTTGCGATGCTGCGATTCCATATATCACTTCCTTTGCGATGCTGCGATTTCCACTTTGGACAGAGTATTATACACACCGCACTCATCCACAAACCTGCCCTACTCCGCCACAATAATGCTGTCAGCCAAAACCCCTTGTGCGCTATAAACAGGTAAGATACCTATCTGCTCTATAACGTTACTGTGACTGTTATGATGAGTATACATGGCGACCTGAGAGAGTTCGATCTTGGCATATTAGTCGGTGTGAGGAAGATGCTGTACTCCACATCTAAGACAGCAGAACATCTGGGATTTCCACAAATTTCCACAGATTCCACATTGTGACAGGACACGTGTGTAACAGAATTACATTGAAACTGAAAAAACCTACATCCACCAGAAGGAACATGTCCATAACCTAGCCATGGATGTTCGAGGTGAGTATAACATCTCCCACATCATAATATCAGAACAGAGGGACGCAGTGCAGATGATAATATCGCCATTCAACAGTAAGGCACCTATGAAGGTTTGTACAAAAAGCTTTCGACTTATGATGGCATGACTCGGCTATGGCAATAGATGCTCACATCAAATACCTTTATTAACACACATCACCAGACTATGACAGCCTCGAATGGCCAATGGACCGTGTAAGACAGGAATGTGTAGCTTGGTCTAACAAATAGAGGTTCCAGCTATAAAGTACTGACAGGAGGATGCTTGTGTGGTGTAGGCCACACGAGGCCATAGACCCCAACTGTCAAGTCTGGGTGTTACAGGCTGGTGGAGGTGGTGAAATGTTATGGTGCATGTTTACGTAGTCCACCTTGGAGCCTCTTGTCCCTATTAAGTCCATCATCATCAGACAACGCAATGCTGAAATACTCGCCGACCACCTATACCGGTTTAAGGCTATCTGTTATGATCTATCCATTCATGCCTGGACATTGTCATTTGGTGTCATCAGAAAGATTAATCCAATTGTAATGGTCAGATGATTCAAGTCTGTTCCCCCCACCTGCAGCGAAGGTTGGAGGGTCCTCGGACCGGATGTGAGGGTGCTCAAGAACGTCAGTCGTTCACTGACAGACATCGAGATCGGCATGCTGCCTACCATTGGCCCTGTCACGTGGAAAAGATTCACGTGACCATCCCTGAGACAAGGAGCAAAGAAAACAATTTGGTCCGGTGTGTCCTTCTGCTTGAGAGTGCGCTGCAGGTCGAAGGTCAGACTCCCACCATTCGGCTTGGGGAATGTCCTAGCCGGGGCCAGTGTTTTTCGGCCAAGGATTTTGTTTGCAGTTAGGCAAAGTAGTCAGCCGTGGTTTACTGTCAAGTGCGAGGCCTTAGTGAAAGGCCGATCTTGTATTATTGTAAATACTAGTGTTAATAAATGTCTTGTACAACTTCTTGACAATTTATGCGACCGCCCAGCTCGCCAAATTTCCTGACAAGCTTTAATAGAACATATTAGGTACCTTTTTGAATCAGATGCTCGGGACTCACATGTCAGTTAATAAAGATTTATGATGTCACGAAAACACCTGTGACACTAATCTTGAGAAAAGCTTACCACAAACAATAAATTAAATTTCAGCCAATTTCAAGAAATGGCATCTTAACATAGCTCAAGAAAAACAGTAATAACTACCACTCAGCAAAAAGGGAAAATTTTATCCAAAAACTGAACATAAAAAGCGAAAACTTACAGATCACTGAAGTAGGAAATCACAGATTCTTGGAGATTACTCTGGACACATCTTTATGATGGAAACTTCACTATAAAATTATAATGGAAAGAACCAAGAAACATTTCAAATTACTCAGAAGTCTAGTCGTCACAATTTGGGGCTCCCACTCTGCAAATTTCTTCATCTTTACACTTCATGTATTAAACGAAAATTAAAATACCGTCTCTTCATCACTTTGAGAGCACACAAGAATTTGTCAAATCATGAAATTGAGAGTGCAGAAGAACATAAAAGACTAGAAATTTACCAAATAAAAATTCTACGATATTGTGTTGGTCTATTCGTTACATGCCGTAATATCTCGACATACGGTGAAAGAGGAATCCCTCCCAATACACTTAAAATGACTGACAATAAACTTCCTACTATGGATTTTAATTAAACATGATTTTCATCATCTGAAAGAAACTAAGTTAATTATCAAAAATCACAAATTTTATCAAAAAATTCATAACATAAAAGAAGCTACTCGCAGTGGATCTGAATATTCATCACGGACTGCAAACTGGCCAAATATAACCGAAATTATAAATATTAAAAAACACAAAACACACAACACTGAAGAACTAAATTATTTCACAAATGAAAATAATAACCAAAATTATCAATAATGTCTGCTAATCTATACCTGCTGGATTAGTCAACATAAATAGGAAAGCGACAGGAACATGCCACATACCTGCCCTCAAAATTAGTCACAACTTCTAACATCAAAGAACAAAACCGTATCATCGTAGCAGAACTTATTGCTACAAAAGAAGCAATCATTTGGTCACACCAAATCTACTCAACGAAGATAGATATTCTCGGACTCAAAATCATCTCTCCAAGCACTGCAGAAGAATCGAAGAATACATCCACAACTCACGCACATGTTGCAAATGCATAACATTAGCCTTATTATAAACAATAACAAAATTGCAATCCCTTAGCGTTATCAATATAAGAAGAAATGATATCGCAGATCTTCTTGTCAAACCTATTATGGAAATAAATCCGCTTTTAATATTCATCAAAAATGGAATAAAACAATTACTATATGACAGCCTCCAAAATTATAATATGGTCAACTCTTCAGCACAATTTGATCACACATGAAATGCGGAAAATAAAATCGACAAAAATCGAAAAAATGAACACATAAGACCGATTAACACATAAGACACAATAAACCGATTGAGAACATGACAGAGCAGATTTAATAATAAACTGTGCATAAAAAATAAAGCCCACGTTCATGTGATACTTGCGTTATTACAGAAAGTGTAAATCATGATCTTCTCAATTGTCCTAAATATGAAACATACAGAACATCATTCTTCGAAAACATTGAAGAATAAATATAAAAGATTTCAGTTACAACCATATTTTATTTCAGCTTATTAAGAAAATAAGAAAAACCGCATTGACTCTAATTTATCTAAAATAATCCAAACAGTATAAGGGAATATACACTAATTCTTATTCATCAAGTTACAATAACTGAGCTTCACAGCAAAAACCACTTAGCAGCAAATCTCCTCTGCAAACAGAAAGTCGATAAAAACCACCAAGAAAATTTATCTATAGTTGCAAGATAAACTCTAGAGAAAAATTTCCTACCAATTCTAGAAAACGAATTTTATTATAAACGAATTCTAGAAAACGAAATTTATCGTTTTCTAGAATTGGTAGGAAATTTTCATAAAAAATTCAGTAGAAAATTCAGTAGAATTGGTAGGAAATTTTCATAGAAAATTCAGTTAATATTTATTGATGTCTTATGAGTTAATTTTTCCGACTTTGCGGATTTCATTTTCCACGTTTCATGTGTGATCAAGTTGTATTGAGGAGTTTATCATAAAATAATTTTGTAGGCAGTCATAAGATCGTTGTTTTATTCCATTTTTGAAGAGCATTAAATGAGGATTTATTTCCGTAACTGGTTCAGAATTTGAGGTCTGTTTGGCAAAAAGGACCCCAGAGCAGCATTATCTTTCAAGTGCCAAGAAGCATAATGCTAGACGGATGAGTGCCAAGAAACATACTTCCAGATGTTGCAGAAAAGTTTAAATGAAACCAAAACTCTAACTCAACATCTCTGACTTCAAAACGTATCTTTGTAGGCTCTGAAAAGAATATGGGTTAGTAGAAGCCCATGTTTTAACCCCACACCTTCCCATTAGAATGATGATTTTTGTAAGATAAAAAATAAAAAATTTAACGTGAAGAAAATCGAAAAACTACAATCTGTAATAGCTAAAATATTATACCATGGTATTTTCCTCATAATACAAGTAGGGGGATAATGAGAGTTCTGGACCAGTGAGGGGTCAATGTCAATCCTATGGGACCCGTCACTTACGTATTTAGAGTGGTGGCAGATCATTATCAATCACATTGATGAGAACTCTCACTGTTTTAAGACTGAATTCTGGCAACGTTGAAAAGAATACTTCCCTCCAGTGATACATTAATCTGAAATTGTGTTATTCAGTTAAATTGGAGATAATAATTGATATATAACAGATTATATTGGATAACAACTTAATCTTAACTTCCAGAGCGAGCTATCTTGGTTTCCAGTGTCATCACATTCGCACCAGAAACTCCCCGGATTTTGCCGTTCATGCGCCATTTTGAATTCCGCCATCTTCGTTTCCGTCGTCTAAAACCTCGAAATATTACAGCTAATTTTGGCGCCATCTAGTGTTTAACACGTGTACTATATTTAAAAAAATATCTTTTTCCCACGGTGGATTTCGATCGCACTTCCTCAGGTTTATCCATTACGCCAAGGGTAGTACATGCTTAGAATGGATAAAGGTGGCTAAAGTAGAAATAGCCGATCGTTATAAATTAAGCGTCGATTTTTTTTTAAGTTTCTGCGGGATAGTCCTTCTTCTGGTATAAATACAACATCGATCAGTCAGAATCCCAATTCTGTTGTCAAACGTTGACAGTGATCGTTCTCTGCTGCTGCGTCTAAGTGATATTTCAACTGCTAGAAGCCAATAGTGATAGTTTTCGATATCCTCGTGTAGTATAAATCAGCTATTTTACAAGTCACTATTTTATAATGTGTCCATGTGATATATGTGAGAAGGCTTTCCTTCATCAGACCTTCATCATTCGTCATAAGAGAAATCATGATGGAAATAGTCCGTTTAAATGCTCTCAATGCGAATCGCCATTCTCAAGAAGATATGACATTCAACGTCATGAGTTATCCCACACCTCCAGGAAAACCTACAAATGCAAAGAATGTGTAATGGAGTTTGGGAGAAAAGACAGTCTTTTGCGGCATGAAAAAAGCCGCATAATAATAAACGAAGACGTTCTGACGATGAAAGGATTCCCCAGAATAAACAAAAAACGAACCCTGAAGACCCCTGCCAGTTTACAGAAGAAATGAAAAGGACCCTGTCAACACATAAGCTGATGGCAAATGAAGAAACATCTGTTGACCTCACCTTTTTTCTCGAGTCCTTGCGCGAGTCACTCCTAACTCATTAAAAAGAGAATTTGGCCTCGAAAGGTATCATTAAATGGTACCTTGCAGTGCAAGTGCGCTTCTGGCGAAAAGTTTCCCCTTCTACTTTCGAATACTGCACCTCTTTTTTCCGAAGTAACTGTGTCAAAAGCTTCTTACATCATCCCTAAACAGAGAACGGGATTCAGCATGCAAGAAGATCAAGACTTCATTTGAAGAATTTGAAGGAACACAGAGTGGATGGATACTGGATCCCTCTTGCAGGGTGTAGTTATGTCTATACTCCAAGAGAAATTACTATTAAACACGCTGTTGTCAATGTATGTAATTCTGACAAAAATGTTTCTTACGGTCTGTTTTAGCCTCTTTGTATCCTGTCACAAATCATCCACAGCGTCCTAACAACTACATGCATTTAGAAGAATAATTAAACACATCTGGCCTAATTTTCCCTGTAACAATAAATCAAATATTAAAATTCGAAAAAATGAATAACATCTCCGTCAATTTTTTTGGATACGAAAATGAGGTGTTCCCGCTCTACATCACACCATTCAGATTTAAAGAGCACGCAAATCTCCTACTGTTATCAGATGATGAAAAGCAGCATTATTGCTCTATAAAAACACGAGTAGACTCCTATGTCCTCTCACTAAACATAAATGCCAGACTGCAATTACTGCCTTCACCTTTTCGAAAATTAATCACTCTTGAATGGTCATATTCCCTATTGTCAAGAACATGAACCCCAGAAAGTAGAATTACCAACTGAAGAGGAGAAATGGCTGCAATTCGCAAATTTCAAGTTCCAACAGCCCGTTCCTTATGTGATTTAGGCCGATTTTGAATCATTCCTAGTGAAAGTGGACACCTATATGCCTGGCCCTGCAAAATCTCACACCACTATTACAGCAAATCATGAACCCTGTGGATTTGTTTATCTTGTTGTCGGACCTGACGGCTTCAGTCATAAACCTCCAGTAATTTATAGAGGTCCTAATGTGGTTAAAGAATTTTTGGAATCTCTGCTTAATGAAGAAAACGACATCAAAAATTTACTCTCGGAGATCCAACCAATGCAACTTTCAAATCACGAAGAGGAATCATTTTGCAACGCTACCAATTCTTATATTTGTGAAGATGTTTTGGAACCAGATCGCATGAGTGACCACGATCATTTAACTGGCAAATCCCGAGGAACTGCCCATAATGCATGTAATCTTAATTTTAAATTCACAAATAAGATTCATGACAGCCATCTTATTATGCACGGAATTGGTATGATCAAAAATAAGAAGATTAATTGCATTTCCAATAATATGGAAAAATAAATAACATTCTCCCTTGGTACTTTAAATTTCATAGACTCCTATCAATTTTTAGGTACATCTCTTGAGAAGCTAAAATGGAATATGGCTTAGACCTTATAGACAAACCTAATTTAACTAACTTAAAGAAATTAAATGTTATTCAAAACAAATGTTTAAAAATTGCTTTAGGCTTACCAAAATTTTGTCCAACATTAGCTCTTCTGGCTGAAACAGCCATTCCTCCATTTGAAATTAGGCATTCAATTTTAATCTTAAAATATTACACAAGACTCCACTATAAACTACCAGACCACCCATTTTATCTAAACTTTAAAAGACTCATATTCTATAAAAAAATCGAAGAAAATGAATTATTAAAAGAATTCTTTAATAAACTAACTAAAGATGAACTGCGAGGAGACATTACTGAATCTGTAGCAGTATGGTGTTACAAACTCCCAGTAGTTTATACAGAGATTCCACATTTAAATTCAAAAAATGAACTTTCTAATGAAGCTCTATATCAATTATTCATTAATTTTAAATCTGAAAAATTTAACAATTGTTTGGAAATCTACACAGATGGGTCCTACATAAAAGATTCTGGGTCATCCAGTGCTGCTGTATATATTCCATCACACAACATATCATTAGCATACAAATTGCCTGATTTTACTCAGATATTGCATGCTGAAATTTATGCAATATTTGCCGCACTTAACTGGACATTAGACAATTTAACAAATCAATCAATAGTTATATTCATTGATTCTAAAAGTGCTATACACACATTAATACAAGACAACACATACACCACATATCCATACTACACACATACACTCCTAAAACTTTATAATGAAAACCTAAATGAAAAAAATAACCATATTCAACTTTGTTGGATACCAGGACACTCTGGATTTAAAGAAAATGAATATGTAGATAACATAGCAAAATCAGCACATGATTATGATAACATCTCGCCAACACACAATTTTTATATACATGTTAAAAAAGAAATAAAACAATTAGAATTCAAAATTTTAGAAAAACATGTTCAATTTCACTCTATCTTCAAACCAAATTTCAGATTTGAACTTTCCAACAAAATTAATACCTTCCTACAATTACCATTTTCCAGACATGAATCCAAAATCATATTTCGGCTAAGAACAGATACAATTCTTTTAAATAAATCAAAATTCTTACTCAAATTAAGTACCTCACCCAAATGTACAAAATGCAATATTACTGAAAATTCCTCACACCTTATATTAAATTGTGCAAAATATGACTCACAACGAGAAAAATTCTTTGAAAAACTTAGAAACATAAATATTAACGAATTTACTCTGAACTTAATTTTAAATCACCCTACAATCTCAATTCAAACAAAAATATTTGCCTTCCTATTGGAATTCATCAAAGAAACAGAGATATGGAATAAATTGTAACACAGAACAACAACAAAAAAAAAACGTAATATAAAAAAAAGAAAGAAAAAAAGAAAAAAAAAATTTTTTTTTTCATTAATAAAAATAAGAAAAAAAAAATAATTAAAAAAAAAATCTTAAAAAAAAAAATTAAAAAATAAAAAAAAAAAAAATTAAAAAGAAAAAAAAATAAAAAAAAAAATTCTAAAAAACAAAAAAAAAAGAAAGAAAAAAAAATTAACAAAATAACAAAAAAATATAATAAAAAAAAGGGTTATAAAAAAAAATTAAAGAAAGCCAAAAAAAATAATAATAAAAAAATATATATATTTATACCAAAAAAAAAAAGACATAAATCAAAATTAAATAAACAAAAACAAAATAAACAAAAGAATTAAATCCTAAAGTTTAGGAGGAAGACGAAACAAAAAAAAAATCTCTTAAAATCTAAGAGGAAAAAAAAATACTGAACATCAAGAATTTTCAAAAAAAAAAAGGAAAACATAAATTCTATGGGAAAGTCTGTGCAAGGAACTCCCAATTTTTGTGAAGTGTAAACTAAACTAAACTAGTCAATAATTTATCAGCAGAAGAATTCAATATTTTAAAGTAGCATGTTGAAGCTGAAAGACAACATTTGTTTTTGAGTAAAGGAGTTTACCGCTACGATTACATTGACAGGCGCCAAAAAGTTTGAAGAAACGTTTTTCTATCCACGTGAGTCATTTTACAATCAACTTACACAAGAAACAATAGAGGAAGACTGTATCTGTTAGGGTAAGAGTGATTAATCTGGCGATTATGCATAATCGCCGGTTATTATGCATAACACCAATCATTTTGGTAAGTTTGATAAATTTCACTATATTTCTCACTTTTACCGTCGATTATACATAATTCCCAAATGAAGTTGGTAAATTTGATAAATATGCCAGAATTTCTCACTTTTACCGGCGATTATGTATAATTCCCAAATGAATTTGGTAAGTTTAATATATTCCTCGAGTTATAGGATAAAAACGTGGGAAACGCAGTCTGACCTCTGAGAAGTCAAAAAAGACAGAAAAGGTGAAAAAACACTTTCAACCCCTAAAATGTAAAGTGTAAAACAGGAATCCATCTTCCGAATTATAAAAAAGCCCCAAAAAGTTTTAAGCTGAAGTGAGAATGAATTAGTAAAGACCGCCATGTTAATCCTAGCCTGGCGACTATGCATAATGTCCGGTAAATTTGATTTACGGAAGAGTGGCGCCTCGCATTTCGCCCCACCCCCCACACATTTCGCTCCTAGCACATTTCACCCCCAGCACATTTCGCTCCCGGCACATTTCGTCCCCTGTAGATAATGAGTAGGTTACTAAAATGTAAAAACAGTCAACTCTCGATAACTCGAATTTTTATTGAAGTCCCAGCCCCTTTAGTGGAGATTGAATGTTAAACTCTCTCGATTACTCGAACTAAAAACTTCCGATAACTCTAACTTTTCCGAACAAATTTTCAAAATTAGTTCAAGCTGATGACTTCCCCATTGAAGCTATGGTGATTGGACATTTTTGCCATCGAATTTTTGAATGTTTGCACACGAACACTGAATGAACATCAATTTCAAGAAACTTGTGCTACTTTATTTACAAATATTTACCGATTCATTGATTCTTTGAAGAAACAACAAGGATTGCACAATTTCGAAATTACACTACTGATTGCCGGTAATTCAGGCAATCAAAAAAACAAGAAGTCTGCTGCAATTTCTGCTAGAATCAAAAGAATAGTCCAAGATTTTCAAAATCGTAATGTGATTGATTTACCTTAGAGGCATTGCATACAACTTCGAGTTTTAAACAATAATAATGTGCATTTATTCTGTTGAAGCAAAATAAATTACAATTATTAAAAAATTAGGTGTATTATTTGCATTTTTGTAGCCTACTCATTACATACAGGGGGCGGAATGATCTGGGGGCGAAATGTGGGGGGCAAGTTGTGGGAGGCGAAATGCGAGGGGCCACTTTTCCAGATCCCAGTGAATTTGATTAACTAAGTACGATTTATCATATTTACATATGACATGCATAATCGACAGTCTAGGATTAACATGGACGTCTTTACCAATTCGTTTTCACTGTGCTTAAAAATTTGTGGGGCTTTTTTTATAATTCGGACGACGAATTTTTTTTTTTCAAGCAGTTTTTTTTATACTTTTCCTATGAGTAAGTAAATCGTAAAAAAATGGATTTTCATGGTGTTATTCAAATTACTCAGTTAATAATTGTTTTACTTTGGAATGTTTCTCAGTGACAAAAAGTGTGATGATTTAGTTAAAAATAATGCTTTTCCTAAATGCGTTGAAAATTAAGGGATTTCACCATATAATTTTAGTAATTTTAATAAAAAAACAGAAAATTCCCTAAAAAATGAGATTCTTTTTAATTACACAGGTGAAAATAATGTATATCCTAATTACATCATCATCATCATCCTCAAGCAGCCATGGGCTACAGAGGTCCAACCATACATTGCAGTTTAGCCTCTTTCTGAGGCTTTAAGCACACTGTTCATAACCCTATTCGCCAATCTATAATTATCCATAAGGGCATCATGGCCAAACCAACGGAGTCTCTCAGCACAATATGCTGCTTAAAGAAGGTTGCAGACTCCTTTGCCTAACCTCATCATTAGTTACAATGTTGAACCACCTAATGCCCATGATAATGCGTAAGCATCTAGAATCAAAAGCATCTAGTTTCCTGTTATCATGTTTACAAAGTGTCCAACTTTCACTACCATAACTAACTCTAGAAAGAACCAAACTATTATACAGTCAAATTTTAGTCTTTAGGTTTATACGCCTATTTCTCAACACTCTCCATAAATTCTTATAAGTCCGGGCAGCAATCCCTATTCGTCTGTTAATCTCATGCCGTAAGTCACAAGTATCTGTTACATAGCTCCCAAGAAAATTAAACTGTGACATCTGATCAAGACTGCAAACATTCAAATTAACTGAATCACAGCCTGCCTGACCAATTTTCATCACTTTAGTTTTCTCTCTGTTTATAGCCAACCCTACTGTACTATCAGTTGTTGATGAACAATAGCCCTAATAGAAAGAGTTAATCTCATCAACATCATTTGCCAAAAGGGCTAAATCATCAGCATAATCTAAGTGAGAAATTTTCGTATCTCCAGCCCATTTAAGGCCAAAATTTTTCCCTTGAAGTGAATTTCGCATAACATAATCAATAACCAAACTAAAGCGAAAACGAGACAACATGCACCCTTGTCGAACATCAGAAGTATTTCTAAACAAATTGCTACAAGCCTTACCAACTCACACACGACTCAGTGTTATTATAGAGAGCTTTCATTATGTTACCTAACTTGTCATGTATACCATATGATTTCACAATCAACCACAAATTATGGCGATCAACAGAGTCGAAAGCCTTTTTGAAATCAACAAAGCTAGCAACCAAAGGTTTCTGAAACTAAACATTTCTGAAGAATCTGCCTAAGTGAAAATATCTGATCCACACATCCCCTACCACTTCTGAATCCACATTGTTCACCACGCAATTGCCTGTCAACCAGATTCTTAATTCTATTAAGCACAATCATGGAAAGAACTTTACCTGGAACAGAAAGTAGGCTGATACCCCTATAGTTATCACAAGAACTGCGATTACCTTTTTTGAAAATAGGGATAATAGTAGCTCTGGTAAAATCCTTAGGAACCCATGCCTTTATCATAAAAGATATTCAAAATTTCAGTCATCCAAGTGGTAACAGAAACCATTTCCAGCTCTAAGCATTCCCGTAGTAATTTCATCTACACCTGTGGATTTATGAAGTTTAAGTTTAGAAACAGCCAAAATAACTTAAGATTGTGTTATAGGGCCAACATTAAAGCCAGTAATGTACTATTATCATTACAAACAATAGGAGTAGAGCTTACCACATTGTTTAGAACATCACTGAAATGCTCAGCCTACCTAGCCATCACAGACTCCTCACCATATATAACCTTACCTGGTTTATCCTTCAATCCCTGTGTACCTGTCCGTTTTCTACCTCACAAAAATTAACTATCTGGTACAGCTCTCTGCTGTTGTGCTGTCTAACTGCTTTCTCGGCTTTGTCAGCCAAGCCATCAAGCCAAAGATAAAATAAGCTGAAGTGCCTTATCACTCAAATAATTCTGTCCGCTCTGCTCCTTTTTTCCTAAAAGAGTACTGTTTTTTTTTCCAAAAAAAATACTGTATAAAATGGCCCCATTCTTCCTCAACTTCCGTAGTAAGCAAACAATGACTGTCATAATGACTAATTAACCTATCATGGTAAGCTTCATCTATAACTGGGTCTTTCAGAGCTTCAGTATTAAAGGTAAATTTTTTAACCTTAGCACAACACTTTCTAAGTTTAAGTTGCAAAACACTTTTAAATCTGCGAATCAACAAGGTAATGGTCAGATGCAATTTCAGCTCCCATATATGCCCTTGTATTCCAAACAGAACTAGAACATTTGCTGCTATTTAATGTATAATCAATCATATTCTTGAGCTGTCCATCAGGTGAAATTCGTGTGTACTTATGTATGTCGCGGTGTTTGTAATAAGAGTTAGTTATTCTGAAGCCATTGAGTTTATTTACCTGTAGGAGACATTGCCCATTGCCGTTGCAGCTACCAATACCAAAAGGGCCTATCACCCCTCCTCAAAGGTCAGAGTCAATACCAACTTTGGCATTGAACTCTGACTCATATGGCCTGCCTGAGACACATTACTCCAGTTTAGGATTGACGATGCCCAACTAACTAAGTGAGGTTCAAGTACGTGCGATGGCCTCTGATTAGGATTTTCCACCAGCTGATATAAGGTATTCCATGCCTCTGTTCATGCTGAGAAGGAAACAGAAAACACAGCTGCAGATTCTCCCTCAACAGAGGCCCACCAGTGCAACAAGTCCAGGATCCATAATCAAGCTCAAATCCATAAACCAGTCCAGTCTAGTAGGTATAAATAGTCAGCACTAGGACTCTGTGAAGCTGACCACTCCTCAGCAGAGTTAAAAAAAAGAGAAAAAAGTGGCCATAGATGACCAGATTAATAGGCCATACTGAATTTTTTACGAAATTATATATATTTATTGATATTAAACAGCTGGAATTAGTAATTACATGACGAATTTCGTTAATTTTCATTTCATTATATGTAATATAGGAAATCATATTATTTTTATCTAAATCATTAGAAATCAGATTTTTTAGGGAATTATCTGTATTTTTTACTAAACAGTTTAAATAAGCAATCAAGTGCTAAAATCGCTTAATTTCCATTTCAATTTAATTAGGAAAAACATTGTTTTCACCTCTACAATAAAAAAAAATCTAATTTTTTAGGGAATTTTCTCTTTTTTTATTAAAATCACTAAAATTCTATGGTGAAATCCCCTTAATTTTCAATACATTTAGGAAAAACATTATTTGTAATTAAATCATCATACTTTTTGTCACTGGGAAACATTCCAAAGTAAAACAATTGTTAGCTGAGTAATTCGAATAACAGAATGAAAATCCATTTTTTACGATTTACGTACTCATAGGAAAAGTATAAAAAATTCGTCTATACTCCTCTGTATTATATAATTAGAGAAATTATCCTTTTCCTTGTAGGTTACTATTGAAAAGTATTAATATTCAGTAAATGGCGAAATCTGTTCTAAAACGTTTGATAATAAATTCCTTTATCGCCAAATGGCTGATGCAATAATTTCGATTTTTTCTCTTTAAAAATATACGTAGTGAAAGATAGAGATATTCCATCGCTGCAAAGTAAAATTAATTTAGAATTTCATCCTGAGCTGATACATTTCTCATAAAAACCGCACCCAGTGCATTTATTGAAGTCCTGCCACTTTTGAGAATTGATTGCTTAAAAAAAGAATTTGATTTCGAGGAGGCTCTATCGGAGTAGCATAATGACATGAGAAAGCAAGCAAGCGATTCGAATTGCGATAACTTCGAAAGGAAATTATATGTTTTCATCACTTCTAAATATTTGAAAACATCTCTACATCGCAAAATTATAAGTAATGTTTACTAAACCATGAAAATTAAGAAAATTATCGACCTTTTGTTATAAGTGTAATCCTAGAAATGCGTGTATTTAACAGATTTCTCTCTGAGCGAGCTGGTTCCCCAAACGAGTCCAGCTTGTGGTATGACACATACGCACATGAACTCCGGGAGCGTCACGGCGTGATTCCATGGTCACGTGAGAAGTCGCAATAACATCTACGTTGTTTACCATCCCACTTGCTAAAGTGAAAAAGACTGAACTCAGAAAGTCAGACAACACACACATGTTTCAATTTAAAATTCTTATTGATATCAAAGTATTGGGAGATACAATGAATAAACAAATGAGAATGCGTAGGTTTCACATAATATTTTACACAAGTAATGATTTCCATTGGTTTGCAATTTTATTTATGGAATTTCACAATGATGCTTTTTTACATTGGTTACAGATATAATTTACAGCCTAATTACAAAAATGCAGATTAACAGAGGAAATGGTTTTATATACAGCAGTCTATATATGATAATTGTTTGCGATATTTTTACATATACAGGGGCTACATAAAAATTGTACATACATTCATATAAAATCATATTTTTTATACATACTAATATATAGCTCAAACATAATAAAAATCACAGTGTTCATGTTTAACAAAATATTCGTTTTCTGTTACCTTATTTTTGCATCGTTTTGTAGTGATCGTAAGAAAGGGTGTCATAACCATTTTCTAAAATATATCTTTTGTCATCGAATGGTAACAGACCGAGTGTTACAACTTTGACTATATGAAGATGATGATTGGTACTTTGGATCCTTGTGAAATCTACTCGAGGTGATTTGTTTATCAAGAAGTCTCTGTAATCCTTGTGATGTAGGGTTCTTTTTACGATGTATTTTGGGACTCCTTTTCCTGTCTTCTTCTCCTCTTGTAAACTATGAAAACTATACATTTTTCACGAAGGCCTACAAATTCTTTTTCAGGTACTCCTGAAAGTTCATCTTTCATTCTACCTAGTACATTTTTATTATGTGTACTATGCAAAACATGGTCTATGAGATAATCTGACGTATCGAAATAACCTATATCATCTTTCATATCGGCATACACGTCCTCTGTTTGAAGCTCGTTGCACAGTGAATCTGTATCAGTGAACAATAATTTAGCTTTTCCTCCATAATTTGGACTAATATTGTCATAATGAATGCTATACATCAGTATTTTACTAACATATAGAATACTGAATCCAGCATAAATAGGTCTGCTGAGTTTCAATTTAGTTTGCTTTGATTGTACACATAAGAGTTCGTTGCCAAAAACATGAAAAGGGTGAAAAGCAGGCGATGCTACGAGTTTACTTACTCTCTTTGAACTCTGAGTCAATTCAATATTCACCCGATTTCTCAAATGTTCCATCGTTTTTCCAAACATTGCATTATTCATCAGTTTGAAGAAGTCCTTCTCGAAATCGTTTCTAGCGTTCTTCCGCTGCCCTGTATTAAATTCTATATATGGTTTTAGTCACAAAGATTGTTTGAATTCTAAAATGCGATGTATTTGCTTCAGGTTGCATACCGACGGCTAAATATTATTTCATATTACTGTAATGAAGGATAAGTTTTTTCTTAGAATGCAAATTTGGGACTAGTTTCACGACTGATTGGTTGCATTTATTCCAAGGTTTTGGGCAAGCTCTTGACATTGTGATAGCATAACTAGGTAGTCTGAAAAGGTAGTCTGAAGTTCTCAGGGGGTAGCGGATAATCATTATGCTTGTCGTGTAGAGAAATTTGGTAATCTAAATCAACTTCCAATATATACCCTTTATTCGAATCATCAGTAACTGCGGTAATATCTAGATCTTCTATTTCTTCTCTATTAAGCTATCGAAAATCGCTTTGAGGGAGATATTGTGACATTGTCTATCCGTAAGGATTGTTGGCATCATAGTACATAATGTATTTAGAGTAATAGCTGAGGATTATAAGTATCTAAATATTTGTTGTTTCCAGTACTAAAACGAATGCATATCATTGAAATTCCACCTCGTATGCCTTTTTCCAGAAAATGGTACATTGTAGGATCAGTTATCAACTCTAGACTAACATTCAGTCATGTTTTCCAGGCTATTCAAGGAGCTGTGTAAACATGGCAGGGATCAATTTCGTAGTATCTGACACATAGTTTTCTGAAATTCTCAAACGCATCATCAAGAGGAGCACGTCTGTCTTCAGGTACAAGTGGTGAAGTATTTTTTATATTGAATGTGTTCCATAATTCCATTGCATGGGTATAGTCTTCCTCTATTGCTTCTTGTGTAAGTTGATTGTAAAATGACTCACGTGGATAGAAAAACGTTTCTTCAAACTTTTTGGCGCCTGTCAATGTAATCGTAGCGGTAAACTCCTTTACTCAAAAACAGATGTTGTCTTTCAGCTTCAACATGCTACTTTAAAATATTGAATTCTTCTGCTGATAAATTATTGACTAGCTTCTCAAGAGATGTACCTAAAAATTGATAGGAGTCTATGAAATTTAAAGTACCAAGGGAGAATGTTATTTATTTTTCCATATTATTGGAAATGCAATTAATCTTCTTATTTTTGATCATACCAATTCCGTGCATAATAAGATGGCTGTCATGAATCTTATTTGTGAATTTAAAATTAAGATTACATGCATTATGGGCAGTTCCTCGGGATTTGCCAGTTAAATGATCGTGGTCACTCATGCGATCTGGTTCCAAAACATCTTCACAAATATAAGAATTGGTAGCGTTGCAAAATGATTCCTCTTCGTGATTTGAAAGTTGCATTGGTTGGATCTCCGAGAGTAAATTTTTGATGTCGTTTTCTTCATTAAGCAGAGATTCCAAAAATTCTTTAACCACATTAGGACCTCTATAAATTACTGGAGGTTTATGACTGAAGCCGTCAGGTCCGACAACAAGATAAACAAATCCACAGGGTTCATGATTTGCTGTAATAGTGGTGTGAGATTTTGCAGGGCCAGGCATATAGGTGTCCACTTTCACTAGGAATGATTCAAAATCGGCCTAAATCACATAAGGAACGGGCTGTTGGAACTTGAAATTTGCGAATTGCAGCCATTTCTCCTCTTCAGTTGGTAATTCTACTTTCTGGGGTTCATGTTCTTGACAATAGGGAATATGACCATTCAAGAGTGATTAATTTTCGAAAAGGTGAAGGCAGTAATTGCAGTCTGGCATTTATGTTTAGTGAGAGGACATAGGAGTCTACTCGTGTTTTTATAGAGCAATAATGCTGCTTTTCATCATCTGATAACAGTAGGAGATTTGCGTGCTCTTTAAATCTGAATGGTGTGATGTAGAGCGGGAACACCTCATTTTCGTATCCAAAAAAATTGACGGAGATGTTATTCATTTTTTCGAATTTTAATATTTGATTTATTGTTACAGGGAAAATTAGGCCAGATGTGTTTAATTATTCTTCTAAATGCATGTAGTTGTTAGGACGCTGTGGATGATTTGTGACAGGATACAAAGAGGCTAAAACAGACCGTACGAAACATTTTTGTCAGAATTACATACATTGACAACAGCGTGTTTAATAGTAATTTCTCTTGGAGTATAGACATAACTACACCCTGCAAGAGGGATCCAGTATCCATCCACTCTGTGTTCCTTCAAATTCTTCAAATGAAGTCTTGATCTTCTTGCATGCTGAATCCCGTTCTCTGTTTAGGGATGATGTAAGAAGCTTTTGACACAGTTACTTCGGAAAAAAGAGGTGCAGTATTCGAAAGTAGAAGGGGAAACTTTTCGCCAGAAGCGCACTTGCACTGCAAGGTACCATTTAATGATACCTTTCGAGGCCAAATTCTCTTTTTAATGAGTTAGGAGTGACTCGCGCAAGGACTCGAGAAAAAAGGTGAGGTCAACAGATGTTTCTTCATTTGCCATCAGCTTATGTGTTGACAGGGTCCTTTTCATTTCTTCTGTAAACTGGCAGGGGTCTTCAGGGTTCGTTTTTTGTTTATTCTGGGGAATCCTTTCATCGTCAGAACGTCTTCGTTTATTATTATGCGGCTTTTTTCATGCCGCAAAAGACTGTCTTTTCTCCCAAACTCCATTACACATTCTTTGCATTTGTAGGTTTTCCTGGAGGTGTGGGATAACTCATGACGTTGAATGTCATATCTTCTTGAGAATGGCGATTCGCATTGAGAGCATTTAAACGGACTATTTCCATCATGATTTCTCTTATGACGAATGATGAAGGTCTGATGAAGGAAAGCCTTCTCACATATATCACATGGACACATTATGAAATAGTGACTTGTAAAATAGCTGATTTATACTACACGAGGATATCGAAAACTATCACTATTGGCTTCTAGCAGTTGAAATATCACTTAGACGCAGCAGCAGAGAACGATCACTGTCAACGTTTGACAACAGAATTGGGATTCTGACTGATCGATGTTGTATTTATACCAGAAGAAGGACTATCCCGCAGAAACTTAAAAAAAAAAAATCGACGCTTAATTTATAACGATCGGCTATTTCTACTTTAGCCACCTTTAACCATTCTAAGCATGTACTACCCTTGGCGTAATGGATAAACCTGAGGAAGTGCGATCGAAATCCACCGTGGGAAAAAGATACTTTTTAAATATAGTACACATGTTAAACACTAAATGGCGCCAAAAGTAGCTGTAATATTTCGAGGTTTTAGACGACGGAAACGAAGATGGCGGAATTCAAAATGGCGCATGAACGGCAAAATCCGGGGAGTTTCTGGTGCGAATGTGATGACACTGGAAACCAAGATAGCTCTCTCTGGAAGTTAAGATTAAGTTGTTTTCCAATATAATCTGTTATATATCAATTATTATCTCCAATTTAACTGAATAACACAATTTCAGATTAATGTATCACTGGAGGGAAGTATTCTTTTCAACATTGCCAGATTTCAGTCTTAAAACAGTGAGAGTTCTCATCAATGTGATTGATAATGATCTGCCACCACTCTAAATACATAAGTGATGAGTCCCATAGGATTGACATTGACCACTCACTGGTCCAGAACTCTCATTATCCCCCTACTTATACATATACATAAATCAATTAAAGCTAGAATAGCAGTACTAAACTTTTATGCTACAGTAATTGATACACCTATAAGATTATTGGAAAAATTTTGGACAACGCAAATAAAATAAAAATTCAACGCAATACAAACAAGACTGCTATCTAGTAAACTTCAAATAGTTGTTGAAAATATACATCCGAATACCAATTACCATTTATATTTAATGAGGTTCTAAGAGAAATATCAAATATATGCATACAGAGAGTCAAAACAAAATGGAAAGAACATATAAAGAAAAATAGTTAGCGAGTTAACTGAATATTTTATGTCGTGTTTCGTGAACTAATTCTGACGTAAACTATTTTCATGGTTATAATATTTTTGTATTCTAATTAATTATCGTATTCATGATCTTGTAGATAAATTACTTTGCTTTGTGGTTCTAATGACCACCAGCGGTTCGCCTCTAAGTCTTCCAACTAAGTGAAGGAAACGTTCATGGAAAGTTTGGTGCCTCTAGCTCTTCTGGGGCTGGGTGTATAAGTGAACAGACAAATAGACAAACACACAAACTTTCTTCTTTATATATTAGATTTCTTCTTCATATATTAGATAAAGGAGATTAATTGAATTGTGTGCTTGAATTCTCTTTATTTCTTCAACGCCAAAGAGAAAACAATACGAGTCATGTTCATCAGAAACCTGGTAACAGTTAAATTGCTTTGGATACGAATTAGCTGCATTCCACACTCCAACCACAACAAGGGTATTTTGAGACGGCAAATGTACTGCAGAATTTGTTGCCATCGTGCGTGATACTCTCTTCGCTTTGAGGTGTGTCTGTTACCTAGGAGACGTGTAGAAAACATGCAAGTGAAGAATTGCAGTGAAACCAGCCAACTGATGGGGAGTGAAAGGATTATGATAATTCTCTAATTCGCGTCACGTTTATTGTAGTTCTTTTAACCAAAATAAGGAGCAAGAAAAAACACTCAATGATTATTTTTTTTTATTATTTTAGTGCAGAAATTGCAATTATATAGGGAAACTTATTCTGTTCTCATTTTTCTTTCCTAAGTAAATTTGACAGGAAATCCAGTGGTCAACTGCCGTGCTGAGGAAGTGCATTGCATTCGTCCGCCGAAATTCTGCCGCATTTGGAGTGCAGGTTTGCAATCGCCGATGGTTTCCTAAGCAAAACTTTATTAACCCCAAAACAGCTTTTAGAATACTTGGTAATGTAAGCAAAAAGAGTCATAAAGCAAAATGAATTTTACTGCTGAATATTTAATTTTTTGTTGAGATTTATTTTAGACTGCTCAAAACATAACTTATAAATTATATCTAAATTTTATATTATCAAATGTCTAATAGAGTGTAGATAACTATAATGTGTAGATAAATCTATTAATAGCCATATATTTGCCACATTTCTATTTCCTTTGTTATTTAATAATTGTCCTTTAAATTTCTCTTAGGAAAATATTAATATTTTTACTAGGTGATCTATCTAATAATACAAAGATTTTAATTTCAATATTATCAATTAATAATTTAGCAATTACTTTTTTCTCTTGATTCATATGTTGAATTTTCATCTAGTTTTAAATTCATTTTACTTGAAATACAAAAAAAAAATATCCAAGGTCGTTTATTTTATTTTGGATTTCAAATTAGCCTACCATACCCTTCAATATTAAGCAAGGATCCTTTATAAGTATCATAGGTATTCAATGAAAATGATGGAATTCAACTCAAATGCAAGATTGTTCAAATGAATTAATTAATTATCCCAATGTTTTTAATTATTTAATATTTAAAATATGTTTTAAACATATTATTACCCGACTTTTGAAACCAAACTTTAACATTAATTAAAGTACCTCAATTTATATAATTTGTTTTCTATCTCATCATTTTCATTTCATGAAAAATAATATTTCGTTAGTTATTGGAAAGACTGGAGATGAGTTTTGATTCTGAGCTTAAAAGGCTCAGAATCAAAATGTTGAGTCTGAGCCTTTTAAGGGAGAAAGCATTTCTCTTACACATCATAACACATAAATACAGCAATACATGCGTTAATCAAATTTTAATACTTCGAATATTGTTAATATATCTTTAATATATACTTAGAGGCTGCTATCCGTGGTTATGGTTCTATAATGCCCTGAACTTCCATTCCTTTACGAATTGTCCTGCTCCTCCCATTTTGCCAATGGAAGCCTTCTTGCTGGTGGATATTTTGGAGGAGAATCACCAGTGTTGATCTTATGTTCTGTCAGGTTACTACGGCCATAATCATTAGATATAGCAGAAAAAATATTGGAAAATTCTTTAAGTAGGTTCTCGGGGTTTATAGCAAGTTTACACTTGTTACCCATATATTAAGTTTACATATTACTAAACCTTAATCTTTTTTCAATAATCTATTGGATTTGTTACAGTTCATCACTCTGATAGGATTCTGTTCTTTATTTACTTTGACTAAAGTCCTTGCAACAAGGATATCATGAATCATAGCTCCTTTACCAAGGGGCATCAATGACCGCCAATCGGAAG
Source organism: Ryuthela nishihirai (assembly GCA_038380435.1). NCBI lineage: Eukaryota > Metazoa > Arthropoda > Arachnida > Araneae > Heptathelidae > Ryuthela > Ryuthela nishihirai. The sequence goes on from JAWZYU010000021.1 coordinate 7,721,492, forward strand.
GCCCCAGAAGTCTCCGCCCGATGTCCACGGACTAATAACTTTACTTTGTGCTGGAATTTATGTATCTTCTGTCACTAATACTGTGGTCACACTTGATAAAGAATCGGATGTTCGGCTAAGCAAAGGAATCTCTTCAGTCTTATAGATGAGTAGGCTGTCACTGGGTCTAATACTGAATCCATTCCAAGGCCATCCAAAGGCCTAATATGCATTCATCGTAGATGTCAGCGACGTAAACAGGATGGCGTACAAGACAGCTACCAACTCTGACGTTCAATTCCATCCTTTCATGGACTTAGCATGATCTCCAGTGACTGTTTCTAGGTTACATTATATTGTCCAGTATTCCAGTTTGGGTGAGGTATAATTTCCATTACTATGTTTGTTCTGAGTAGAGTCATATTTTCACCAGTGTCTACTATCATATGGCAAGGCACTTCATTCATGGTTCCATCAGCTACCAATACATTATCTTCACCATGTAGTATTGAAACGTGGGCGACTTCCCCTGGGGCTAATCAATGAACAGCCAACCTTTGCCCTTCAGGTTGCTTCTTCTGGTTTTGTTGTCTGTTAGACGTGTTTGAACTTTGTACCCACCACCTTTTGCAGTCGGCTCGAATTTATCCAGTTTTTCCACAATTCTAACACTGTATGTTTGTAGAAGTCCTTGGAGTAGGTTTGTAGATCACCCTCTCGATCACCCCTTTCTTACCGTATCAGACGTGATGTGTTACAACATGTTTCGGGAAAGTTCATCCCTCTAACAAACTTGACCGCTGTTTTCGGACCCATCTCGAAATTTCTCTAAGTCCAGAGACATCTGATGATGTCTCCCGTTGACAGTAAACAACCCTTCAGGCCAAACCCGCATTGTCAACCACCAATTCAACCCCCTTAATTTCAGGCCATCAGAGCAGATAGGGTATGGAAACAATGTTTACGAAATAATCTTCATCCTCTTATCGAAACTTATTAACCCATCTCCCCTTTATGATAGATCAGCTACTTTGTAAATAAACAAAGTACCCCACTGAAAGAAGACAATCTATCCTGAAATTTCCCCAGGTGCCCCCCCCCCCCCACCTCCAAGTGTTGTGCCTCTCTTATTAAAATTAGTCTCCATCTGGTTGAAGGATGATACCATCATATATTTGTGTTCAGACATATTCTGTACCACATTTTCTGCGTCCACTACTGCGTCAGGACTTGTTTTGGAACTCTGAAGTGATTTTGCGTTAAATTCTTATTTCTGCCATGTCTTAATCATTTACTCTCCGTATTTTTATATTAATAAAAAACCATTTCAAATACCTCACCACACGAATCAGAAATAAGAAAAAAATCCTTATTGCTTACAAATTTCAATCCCCTCCCAATTTATTAACTTATTTTCCCTTTTTAATACTAAACCATTTCAAAGACATCGTGATTGCAACAGCACAAAAATCATAAATAAAAAGCTCACCTTCCTATTTTTTATTCAATAGTTTATTACTAAACCGACTCAAAGAAATCGTGATTGCATCAGCAAAAGAATAACCAATACAACTCTTAATTCCCGTATATCGATTACGCGACCTGGTCTCAACTTCGAAACTTTTAATTCCTAACAGTTATTGTCGCAGTATCCCCAATTCAACACATGCAAACCAATTCAACATTATGCAAAATATTACTATTTCTTAGGAAGTAATGCTTCTCAGTAACAATCGATAACTAAATATTATTTCTTCCTCGGACGAAAAATCAGCTAATTATTTGGAAGTAAGATATCAGTTTCAAAAAATTTTTGCTGCTTCGCAGAACGAGTGAAGAATGATAAAACATGTACTGATCTGAAAAGGGAAATCCAGTTGTTTGAGAAAAGAGGACTGAAGGACCCTTTTGTGACACACGGATTTTGTCCCTTTTCATAAATATTACATTTTATCACCTCTTCACCCTTTGCGCGTAGCAACAAGAACCGTGTCAGGTCATAACTCACCTTTTAGTATTCCTCCACCTCGTTCTTAACGCATTTCGTGCCCCTTACAAGATTTTGGAGTTTTCCTAAGTTTGAAAATTCTCGGGCTGTCGCTAGATTTTATAGTATTTCGTGCTCTGAACAAAATTCCGTATGGGCTGTTTTTTCTTTTTCAGTTTCTGAAACCTAACCGCACTCATATCATCTTCTGTAATAACAAAAGCACACACCACACGTTTTATTCGTTACGAGACATCTGACAGAAAACATAACGTAAGAGAGTCGTGCTAAAAAATATTCCAACGCATTGAAGAAAAATCCTTACACCCACCGAAATATGAATATTCAAGTTCAAATCAGTGGTGAAATATTTTGCAATAACCACTTTTTGAACAAAAACTGCTTCTGCTTATTCGAAACTCGTAGGAAAACTAATTTCACGAATGCAGGTTCGAACACTCTGAAAATCATAAGTAGGTCTCGTATGTGCAAGCGCTTGCATTAAAATTATCCAAATTGATTCATACTTAGAAACAAAATGTTATACTCGATATACACAGGGGGTGGATTTCACCTTTGTTCAGAAAAGTGAATACTTGATTCACATACAACTGAAATGGCACATGTAAAATTCACATGTTTACTCAAAAAGTGAATGTTTACAGGAGAAATAGCGTTGCTGATTTGCATCTCCTTCGAAATAAACGTTTTTGCAGGAAACGAAATTGTGACATTCACGCCCTAATTCTTAAAAAATGACTACTTGCGGTTTAACTATCGTTACTACTGTACTTCGCACGTGCACATGCTTGTAATAAAGTGACAAAAAAAGTTTCGAACGTAAAGAAACATGCATTCTCATGCGGGAAAAACAAATAAAGCGTTCTTAGTTGAACATGAAAAATGCGTGATTGAGTTTCTCGCGTAATGAAACACATATGTGAATACATATCACTGTCGAAAAAACTTTTCTTTGCAAATAAAATAACCCTTTTGACATTATAATATTCTAAAATATACATACTCGTGCGAGAAAAATTTATTTTCAACTCCCCGTAATTCAACAGGTAATCGACTGATCGACCCCGAACTTAGTGAAGAAATCACTTTTCTGACTACGTAGATTTACAGATTGGATTTCTACCAGTGGTGGAATGGAACGAAATACCTGCGGGCGCTGTCGTCGTCTACATTTTGTATAGAGACTCGAAATTTATGAACGGAGTGGTACGTAATCTATACGCCAAGTTATCAATGAACAGGCTGTTCGTGGCCAACGTTTGGGGGTCGGCCATATTTTCGGGGTTTGAAACTCATACAGTGCACTAAGTTTGCAGTGAGATGAAGCTGTGGATGATGCTTGCTGGTACTAGCTCTGACCGTCTGGGAAGTGATGTCAAACAAATATACAGAGAGGCAAACTCTCTAATATATATAATGAATTCCAATAAATCATTTGTTTGTTCAATAAAACCATATTTTTAACACTGCTAAAAACAATCATGCAATCTTCATTTTCAACTTTTTTCTTCAATGCCCTTCTTTGTAAAAAAATATGATAAGCCTATTTATATTGTTACCACAGATTAACGTGCTGCCATGAACCCTGATTTGATGTGTCGTCTTGATGCTCGCGTTTACTACAGCGTGAGAATTACGTCACAAACCATTTCGAACGAACGTAACATAAAAACAAAGAATAATAAAAACAAGGAAAACGTAGTTTGTCTTTGTCTATGCACTAAAGTATGAAAAAAGAAAGATTCTATTTGATGTGTACGCTGAAGGTTAAATATCTATTAGTGTTGATCCGGTTAATGGACTGGTATGAAAAAGAAGGATGCTTATTATGCTTAAAGATGTGGCTGAGGAGGTTATGCGTTAGTCAAACAAGCAGAGCTGATCTCACCTTTTCTGTAGGAAGAGTTCATCGTTTGAAATATAGTTATCTTTAATTTGTTTACAAGAATTGGTAAGGTTATTCTTGGTAGATTACAGGTTTGTTCACAAATATGATTGGGCCACTTATCGACTGTTGTAAAAAGCCTTATTTTATGCTTTGAGCAGAGATAATAACAGTTATAGAGGAAACTTCTCTTTGTAGGAATAGCAAAAAGGTGCTATGTTCTTCTAAAGGTTTATTTTTATGCTGATAAAGATTTGTTTTGGTTGAATTTAGTTTATATAAATGTTTCCATTCATACTTTTGTAATAAATTACATTACTTTAGAATTATTATGGTTGGATACTACTTTTTTTTAACTCACGCTCAGTGTCCATCTGTTTAATAAATAACATTTGGTGTCAGGATCGGGATTATTTGTTGAATGTCTTTCACTAGAAGTATGGATAAGTTAGTAAAACTGATAACTGATATAAACAGTAAAATTGGTGATCTAGCCAGTCAAAATAGCGACACAAACAGTGCAATTGGTGACATGAGAGCTGAAATAGCCTCTCAAAAAGATGACTTGAAAGCAGAAATAGCGTCACAAAATAATTAATTCAGAGCAGAAATGGCAGCTCAAAGACGTGAAATAACTGATCAGTATAAAGACATTAAGACCGAACTCAGCAGACAGTGTGATAGTTCAAAGTTCGAAATTGATAGTGTAAAAAATGATATTGATTGGGTAAAGTTTAATGTAAATGAAATTACTTGTGATTTTAACACCAAACTTGATACTGTTAAAAATGATTGTGAACGCCAGTTTCATAGAATTCTGTGGACCCATTTACTGGCCCAGAACTCTCATTTATGCTACTACTCCTTCTTCTTGTGATAATGGTAATTTTTGGTAACAATAATGTTTTTACACGTATCGCTAGAAATGCATCAAAACCTTCTACATATGAAGGTCAATCGTCTTGGACAGTATTTAAAACACAATTTGAAGTCATCGCTAGAACTAATGACTGCAATGAATTTCAAAAGGCCAGTTTTCTTGTAGCTTCATTAAGAAATTCTGCTGCGGAAGTTGTTTCAGAAGAGAAACGACTAGATCATCAAAGTTTGGTAGCATGCATTAGAACTCAGGTTTGGCGAGTTATTTAAAGCAATATTATATGACTCAATTTAAACATCATAAGCAGAAGAGTGTTGAAACTTTGCAAGAACTTTGCCAGTGATGTTGAGAGCCTAGCTAGATTGACTTATAGTAAATGTCCACCAGAAATTCAAGATAACTTAGATCAATTACAATTTATTGACCCTATTGTTGTCCCTGAGACTCAACAATCTCTGAGGATGTTGAGTTCTAAGAATTCCCCACCGGTATAGAAATATGCATTCTGAAGCAGGAAAAATAACTGAACCGATTCTTACTTAAACATGAAATGCGCATACTAGATTTATTCACGTTGCGAAACACGTATGGGATAAGATATCATTGTCGAAAAACGTGTGCTTGCAGAGAAAAATAATCCCCTTCGCCCTTATGCACGCACAGTTTACTTTCGCGCTTGTTCAACCATTGCAGGGAAAACAACTGTGGAAATGCACACGGAACCGTGAAAAGATTATGAGAATGGGTCCGAAAATATAGACATTCTTAGCGCAAATCTACCGTTTCAACACACGTTTGTACTTTACATGTTCATGCATGACAATATTCCACACACTCCTAATTTCATCCATGTCATAACTTTTTAGTTTAAATCTTAATTTCACCCTGTCTATGAAAAATGCATCGTTCATTGACCGGGTTTGCTTTTCAGCAAAGTATATTGGTCATATCGGTACTGTGCGAAAGTCCGTCCCCTGCGCCATTTTCGCATCGAGGTAACCATCGGAAAGGGAAATTTGTGTTATTGGTGGATTGAATGTTATTGACTGGAAAAAATAAAAGGAGATGAAACTTAAGTGATGAAAATGATACACCCCTGAATGTCATTTGAAAATCCGTGGATGTTGGTGCATGTTAACGCTATTACCACCTAACAAATGACGTGGGGTGCAGATTTCTTTTCGCATTACTTCTACTTCATATCACTCCGAGATTGAAACTTTCACACGTTCTATTATTCTGTGAAACTCGTATGAAATGATACTTTTTTGTTTGTTTTTCCATTTATTTGTTACATCGGCACCGTTTTCTAAAACATTCACACATTTCTTATGATATTAACTATTTTCTCTCTGGGTTCCTTCAAAGAGTGATTTCCCATTTCTAATGTACTTTATTTCCTTTTCTGGCGGGATAAAACCATATTTTCTGGGTAGCTGTTGCATACCTTTTAATTGTGATGAACAGTATAAGAGGGCATTTTAAAATTAGCTGACGCTTGAAACTTTTGCTGGCAGTAAAGGTTAAGCCGAAAAGATCCCCGAAGATAAGATATTGGACCTTCCGTTTACCTGCCCAGCTAAGCGCTACACTTCGTCATGATTGAAAACGAATAATTATTTCACTTTGCCATTAGAGTTGAAAAGATCCTCGAGGAAGATAAAATTCACTGGCACTGCGTGGGCAGCACTTCCCGTAAGTAAGGGATTAAGATATGCTAGGGTTTATCTATTTTCACTTCGAAGGACCCATTCCCACTGGTTAGTATGTAAGCTGCCTGTGACCTTTGAGTCGTCACTTGACGGCGTTTCCTATTCGCGGGTGCGTCTGCATGCCATTTCTTTGGGGGGCGGGGGTGGCTCAGTCGGTAGCGCGCCAGGCTCGTAATCTGTAGTTCCCAGGTTCGAGTCCCAGCTGGGTCAGCGTTGAGATTTATCTCCGCAAAATTCCCCGCCCTGCCCACGGTCAGTAGGGGACACCGATGGGCTTGGAAAGGCCGCCGTCCGTCGGATGGGACGTTAAGCCATGGCCCCGTGTGCGGGAGAGACATATCCTGTGCACGTTAAAGAACACGCTGGATGGCCTTGACGGGAGGCTACCATCTGCCTCCCAACAGCTGTTCCAGTGGGTCCCCTCCCCCAACCTTCTCTGAGCCTTCGGCGTCCATGTGACCTGGCCATTTAGCCCATGGTGTGCAAAAAAGTGCCGCTCAGAGGTAAAACAACCCAACCCAAATCCATTTCTTTGGATTAAGTGAGAAGAATAGTAGGAGGAGGGAATTTTCCTATTTTTTAAGAAGGGTATTTCTGGACTTGGGGTGTTTCACTCCGAGTGACTCTTAGTATAGTTTGTAAAGACATTATTTTTTGTTTGTCACTTATATTCAATGTACGCTCTATGTGAGAACATCGATTTCTTTTGTGACATATCTATGAGTGCAGAATTATTTCACTGAGGTCCCTTACTGTCAGAGCAAACGACTCCGTCCCTCACCAGTGCGAGCCATCGAGATGCTCTTGAGGTTGTGAAAAGTTATTATTGGGTGGACTATGAAAATTAAGCGCAAAATTCGCCGGCCTGTGACGTAGTCGGTCTGCTGCACGTCCATGCGTGTGGATGTGGAAATCCTTTGCTGATACACCCGTTCGCGATAATAGGAAAACACTCTGCAGGCCTCCATTAACACACACTTAAGTTCATGTTGTGCTTGGATGCAGAATTAAAGATATATGTTTTACGCAAAGGTATCTGCAACGTATGAATTTTTTCTACTTTTAACATTGCTTACTTTCTATAAAACTCCACCGTGTATAAACTCTTTACAGAATTACTTTTTTATCCGATGAAAGACAACTGAATAGCCGACCTTGCAAACAAGCGTAACGAACACGCATGTACTAACGACGGGTCGCAAAGTGAAATAAAATTTCATCAGCGTGATGAGTCATTGGTCTTGTGATCACACGTTTGCCAGTAAACGGAAGAAAAGCCAATTTTTAAAACTGGAAAAGTGTTTATAATTGCAAATTTTTTTAAACTGATATCTTACTTCCAAATAATTAGCTGATTTTTCGTCCGAGGAAGAAAAAATATTTAGTTATCGATTGTTACTGAGTAGCGTTACTCCCTGAGAAAGAGTAATATTTTGCATAAGTGAATCATGTGTTGAATTGGGGATACTGCGACAATAACTGTTAGGAATTAAAAGTTTCGAAGTTGAGACCAGGTCGCGTAATCGATATACGGGAATTAAGAGTTGTATTGGTTATTCTTTTGCTGATGCAATCACGATTTCTTTGAGTCGGTTTAGTAATAAACTATTGAATAAAAAATAGGAAGGTGAGCTTTTTATTTATGATTTTTGTGCTGTTGCAATCACGATGTCTTTGAAATGGTTTAGTATTAAAAAGGGAAAATAAGTTAATAAATTGGGAGGGGATTGAAATTTGTAAGCAATAAGGAATTTTTTCTTATTTCTGATTCGTGTGGTGAGGTATTTGAAATGGTTTTTTATTAATATAAAAATACGGAGAGTAAATGATTAAGATATGTCAGAAATAAGAATTTAACGCAAAATCTCTTCAGAGTTCCAAAACAAGTCCTGACGCAGTAGTGGACGCAGAAAATGTGGTACAGAATATGTCTGAACACAAATATATGATGGTATCATCCTTCAACCAGATGGAGACTAATTTTAATAAGAGAGGCACAACACTTGGAGGTGGGGGGGGGGCACCTGGGGAAATTTCAGGATAGATTGTCTTCTTTCAGTGGGGTACTTTGTTTATTTACAAAGTAGCTGATCTATCATAAAGGGGAGATGGGTTAATAAGTTTCGATAAGAGGATGAAGATTATTTCGTAAACATTGTTTCCATACCCTATCTGCTCTGATGGCCTGAAATTAAGAGGGTTGAATTGGTGGTTGACAATGCGGGTTTGGCCTGAAGGGTTGTTTACTGTCAACGGGAGACATCATCAGATGTCTCTGGACTTAGAGAAATTTCGAGATGGGTCCGAAAACAGCGGTCAAGTTTGTTAGAGGGATGAACTTTCCCGAAACATGTTGTAACACATCACGTCTGATACGGTAAGAAAGGGGTGATCGACAGGGTGATCTACAAACCTACTCCAAGGACTTCTACAAACATACAGTGTTAGAATTGTGGAAAAACTGGATAAATTCGAGCCGACTGCAAAAGGTGGTGGGTACAAAGTTCAAACACGTCTAACAGACAACAAAACCAGAAGAAGCAACCTGAAGGGCAAAGGTTGGCTGTTCATTGATTAGCCCCAGGGGAAGTCGCCCACGTTTCAATACTACATGGTGAAGATAATGTATTGGTAGCTGATGGAACCATGAATGAAGTGCCTTGCCATATGATAGTAGACACTGGTGAAAATATGACTCTACTCAGAACAAACATAGTAATGGAAATTATACCTCACCCAAACTGGAATACTGGACAATATAATGTAACCTAGAAACAGTCACTGGAGATCATGCTAAGTCCATGAAAGGATGGAATTGAACGTCAGAGTTGGTAGCTGTCTTGTACGCCATCCTGTTTACGTCGCTGACATCTACGATGAATGCATATTAGGCCTTTGGATGGCCTTGGAATGGATTCAGTATTAGACCCAGTGACAGCCTACTCATCTATAAGACTGAAGAGATTCCTTTGCTTAGCCGAACATCCGATTCTTTATCATGTGTGACCACAGTATTAGTGACAGAAGATACATAAATTCCAGCACAAAGTAAAGTTATTAGTCCGTGGACATCGGGCGGAGACTTCTGGGGCCTTCCGATTGGCGGTCACTGATGCCCCTTGGTAAAGGAGCTATGGTTCATGGTATCCTGGTTGCAAAGACTTTAGTCAAATACTTACAACAGAATCCTATCAGAGAGATGAACTGTAACAAATCCAATAGGATAGTGAAAAAGGGTGAAGAATTAGCAATATGTGAACCTGTTATGGGTAACAAGCATAAACACAATAGAAATTAGTGATTCAAACCAACACCATACAGACATCCCATCTCATCTTATTGACTTATGGAGAGAAGGAAGAAGAATATTACTGAAGACCAAGCTGTTAAGGCCGAGAATCTGCTTGAAGAGTTTTCTGACATTTGTTCTGCTACATTAAATGATTATGTCCGTACTAATCTGACAGAACATAAGATCAACACTGGTGATTATCCTCCAATCCATCTACCAGGAAGAAGGCAAAACGGGAGGAGACAGAACAACGCATAAGGGACATAGAAGTTCAAGACATTATAGAACCATCACAGAGTCCCTGAAAGAGAGTAGAAATTCTGTTGAGGTAAGTGCAATGGGTTTTGTTCTGCAGATGCACGTCAAGAACTTTTTGAAGTATAGTCGCATGACACGCTCGTTTAGTTTTACAGTTTGGATTGTTGTATTATGCGATAAGCGCCGAATTGCGTAATATAGAATGTTGTAGATATTATCGAAAGCCCTCGCTCCCTCGCAACATGCGTTCCCCCAACTGCCGCTCCACGTCGCATTATTACTGGTGTATCCTTGGGTGCACATCCTAATGAAGTGAGCATGCTCACCTTATGCATTCTGTTACATAGCAACTCTTATTATTAATTACCAAACTGTAGCAACTTGGTTATAAGAGGAAGACGTAGTTGTTAAACGTCTCGGAAACTATATAATTCCATTACTGTTTAACACAGCGCCTAGAAAACTGTTGTCTGTTGTAAAATCATCAAATATTTTTCTGAGGCTCAGTGTTAGTTGTTAAGAGTTCAGTCTTTCTTTTCTAATTTTAATGTTAGTTATCACTTGTATTGTTAGATTTTTTTCCGAACTTTATTGATATAAGTATATGCAAATATTAATATTTCAATGGTAAAGTATCACAGGATATGTCCTGAGCCCATGGGATTCATGAATAAGTAGCTGAAAAAAAATTAGTTTCGCCTAGAGTGAGATTCCCACTCACGGCGAAACTCATTTTTTTTTCAGTTTACTATTCACTAAGCATTATCAAACTTCGCGGTGAATTTATAAACCTATTTTAAAGCGTTTTTCTCATTCCACTAATTATAAATCTTGTAACATTTGCTTCTGCGTACAAGTTCTTAGAGCTTGCTACGATATTATCTCTGTACGTCCGAGTACAAATAGAGAATATTAATAAATACCATTACTGTAAACATTGGTATTTCGGTCAGATATAGATAATGTGAGATTGTTGCCATCAACTCTCCTTGACTACTAAGTGCATTTATTGGTTTCACAGCCAAAGTCAACAAGACAAGATGGCTTCGATGTAAATGCAAAGTAGGGCTTAACTGAAGTCGTTTCTTTGTCACGAAACAATTTTTCCAGTATAAAAAGTGGTTCGTTCTGGGCACAGAGAAATCTCAATGAATAACGATGACTAGATGGTTGCTGATCTGGATGCTGATGGCCACTGGGAGAGAAACAGAAGGTAAGCTGATAACGAGAGTATTGAAATTAACGAAACAACGAATTAATTCATCGTGTGTGGAAAATTATGTAATGTTGATGAATTCTTGTTACTAAGAACTATACGATATTTTATGAATATATTCGTAATAAAATGTATACATAAGGAAACAGCATTACATTAAAAGTCTGCTTTGGTTCTCTTTGGCATAATCTGCCTCTCAAGGCATTAGGAATTGTACAAAAATTGTTAAGAAAAAGTCATTCGAGTTGTAGTGCTTTGTACATTTTGCAGTTTTATTATGAAGAGTATTTTCTTCTGATGAGAGACTGTTCTTGGTTTTTGTTATGTTGCATGCTAATTTTTATATACAAGATCAGTAATTTTTTTCTACTTGCAGGTACAGTTCTTACAGTTTTCAATTTAACAAAATATTCAGAACATAAAATTTTCTTAAGGACAATATTTGGATTTCTATTGCCTTACAGTGAGTGAATTCAAAGCAAGTGTTAGTTTAAAGGTAAAACTATTTCCCAATTCATTTATGTCAGGGTGGCTAAACGGTCGATCCCATCAACTGTTTGGCTGCCATAGCTTGTTATTAGCTTACACTAATGTGAAAGCACTGAAATACAAAATATTTGGGATTTCAGGATATTAAGCAGCTTGCGTCAATCCTAGTTTTTCTGTCAAATACATTTGCTAAAGTTGAAATTGAAGAAATTCCCAAAACTATCTTTTCTGTGTTCAAAATAAAGAACTAGGAGATATAAATACTGAAACTCCAATGTGATATTCCTTTGAAAACAAGAACTTCCGAAAAAAAAATGAAATCTAGTTTATGAAGAAAAGTACCCATGCTTGAGATCATTAGCTCTTCAACTGACATCAGTTTTTGGCCCCAACATATCTATGCGAAGCAGCATTCTCCCAAATGAAGGCAATTAAATAAAGGTACCGAAGTCGCCTCACCGACGTACATTTAAATTTTTGCCTTTATTTATACCTCAGCAATTATGAGCCCTCATTTAGTAAACTAACAGAAGATATGCAGTGACATGCATCTTCTTCTGAAAAGTAAAGTTAGTGTAAAAAAATCACCTTTTATGGATATTTATAATAAATAGTTTTAGATGGAAAATATTGTATTTTAGTTAATGTAACAATGTTACGTTAATATGTTTGATACTAAATTGATATTTTATGCTTACCTAGTCAAGCAGTGTTAAATCATTATTATGACTTATATACGATGGTCGATCGCGAAAGATTTTCTGTCCTAAATGTCGATCGCAGAGTCCAAAAGTGTGGCCTTCCCTGATTCATGTGAGGTTAATCTGAACATATATTTTCATTCATTGTGTTGAGTATAACTTTACAGTCACGCGTGATATTTCAAGGCTAATGCACAGATATAAAGAAAAGCAAAATATCCTTCCATTTATTTATTCTTTTCCTTGCATAAATTTCATAGAACCCAGTTTTAAAGGAATTTAGAAACACACGTATTAGCGCCAATATATGTTTTTAAGCTTTTCAGTTAAAACAGTTCTTTAAACAATTCTTAAAAATAAGTGGTGATATATCGTCTCAAGGCATTACTGCTAGTTAAGAAATAAATAACTCATTCAAGGAAATTTTTTCTTGACATAAATCATTTATGTTCTGGAAAGCTTTAAATACAGACTCCCTTCCGCCGGACCCACCGATAGTGTACTACCGTGGGTAGGAGTATAAGTTGGTACGTTTGTTTTTACCTCTTATCAGAATGAGGAAGCCTCTTGGCGGCATTAATATCACACTTGACTTAGGTAATAAATATCTTACTTTATTAACATATTTATACATATACGGTCTCACAAAGACCTACAGATTTTATTCAATTTAAGTTGCAGTATAAGGTCTACAAACAATCAAATTTCGAAACTCGAAAAATGCTTCCATTATAAAGGAATACTGAAATTTCTACATTCCATACAAGCATTGCGGGTCTATATGCTATACGCAAACCCAGATCCTTTGATCTTTAAAACATGTATTTCTCAGAAAGAAATATTTTAGTAAAGTTCTGTAAAAAAAGCATCTCATAGATGTAATACGCATGATCTGAGGAGAATGTCAGAATGTCATAACACAGAAGCCAATGATTGCTCTATCTCGTCGTTAAGAGTCCTATGGTTAAATCTAAGTCCTGGCGATCTTCACTGTCTGGTATAAAATTTGTTCTAAAGCCGCAGAGGAGGCAAAGGAGATAATCCACGCACTCGACATAGGACAGCCATCTGGCCAGTGGGGAAAGTAGATACGACATCTTTCCGGTACGGTAAGCTCCGAAGCATCGTTATGTATGAAAAATTACCCACATGCGGTCACTCCAATCTATCAAATCATCTTAGAGGGGTAATAAAGTGAAGTATTTGGTAACGAACGTACAGTGCCCCAGGATTTTTTATTTCTCCTCATGTTTTCCGCAAATAGCGAAATATACAATGTGAAATAAATATTAATATGGATAAATACTTGCTGACTCAATTGTATTCGCCTATTTCGGCCGCATTAAAAAAAACAATAATATGACGTAGGTTTGTTGTCTAGTGTTGTTTGTTGTCTAGTTTTTTTTTTTTTTTTTTTTTTAATATATTTAAGATGATTTTAATTCTTAAAATTAAAAAGCAAATGCTTAAAAAGAAAAATTAACTTTTCCCTTACATTTTAATTTTCGTCACTCTACTTGCATATTCAAAACCTAGATGGCAAATTTAGGCATATTTTGAGAATAATGTATATTGGAGTTTCAGAGTAACTTTCAAAATTCAACAATTGTAGGTATTGGAATTTCATTTCTGCGATATCCGCGACAATAGATGCAAAATAGTAATGTTCCCACAACCAAAGTCTTGTAAGAAAAGAGTTCGCCAAATTCACCGCATAAAGAATTTTTCTCCTGTGATTCGCCTTTTTAACAGGAAACGACTGATTTTTTTTTCTCTTTCGTCAGTTCTGTCGATCGTAAAAGTTGTGGGGCTGTTAAAGGAGCGGCTTACTCTTTCAGTTTGAGTCAAAAGTTGATTAAATCACATAGCTATGGAGATCATGATGTAAACTGCTTCCACTTAAATATAAGGGATTATTGTTTTGGTTAATCGATTTAGTCGATTTTTTCGAGTAATTGATAATTTACTAATCAAATATGAATATATATTTATTTGTTCGTTCTATTACCCACATTACACCACCGCCACATGATCTATTCATTATACAGTGTATCGCATTGCGTCGCAGTGACACTGCAGCAGCTGGTTCCCGGTTTCGAAACCTGGGTGGATACATGGCTATTTGTCCTGTGCTGCCCATGTATGACAAGGCCTGTAATAAAGCTAGGAATAGCTTCTAGGACTCATTGAAAAATTAGGTTATCTCAAAATACAATAACGTAGCAACATAAGTGCGAGCTTCTGAAACTTTTGTTGGACGATAAAATAAAAGGAGCGTGGATTAGATTCTCTATTAGCTATAGTGCAGCGTAATGTAAGATAATTAATTGGTAAAACTTGTTCTTCTTTAAATATTTTGATCAATTTGCATCGACAGAAAGTTATCATATTTTAATTCCTTCTCCTCAGTTATGAGGAATCTCAAGTATGCGATTTTAAAACATATTCGAATCTGAACGGTTAAACTGTAGTAGTGTGATTAAAATTCAAGGAATTTTTTCTTAAACGGAAGGATCCTCTTTTTTTTCTTTTTCAATTAAATGCTCGCTTTAAAGAAAATTAAAATAGAGGAGGAAATCGTTAAATGCAGCACTACTGTTAAACGTCTTACTGGTACGGTGTAGCAGCAAAACTATTCTTGCCGGTGTGTGGTACGGACGCGTATCGGCCACTTTCACCACGGCATCTAGTCAAACGTCTAGCCTCATTGTCATTGAGGGTTTCTTTACTCTAGACATCCTGGGGTTAGTGGCGACAGATTGGATCCGCTTTTCATATATAAGAGGAACATCACAATTAGAGGCCGAGGATTTCGGTGACGGATTTGATGTGATGACGATTAGAAACAAAACACTTCAGTAGCCAAATATCATGCAGTGACAGTTCTAGAGCTTTCATAATGCTATGGACCTTAGGAAGTAGTTTATATCTGTTTGGATTATTATATGACAAACCAGACGAGTAGTATTGTGACCTGTATAATAGGATTGCAGCAATGTTCATTGAATATTAATTAGTTTGTTATTTAAGTACATTTGTCTCAATTGATCTTCTTCTTAATCATTACCTTTATTAAGAATTCCTTCCTCAGACTTATTCAATAGATATTTTTGTTAAAAACTTAAATAGATTTTTCTTTAAAATTTTTTTTGAATCTTTTATTTATTTTTTTCCTTTTTTTCTTTTTTTTTGAGTCTTTTATTTGTGTGTTTATTTGATTTCTATTTTAATTTTAATTTTTTTTATTTATTATATTTTTTATTTTTTTCTTTAAATTCCATTCCGTAATGATGTGGAAGAAAGGAATTCAAACAATGAATAATAGATTTTGATTTTTACATCAAGAGAGGGATGATTTAGTAAGAGATTGGTGCATAATTCTTGAACCCCATATTATTTTAGTGAGTGAAATTTTTTTCCGTTGTGTATTGTATTGTTCACAGTTTAAAAGTATGTGGTATACATTTTCTGGTGTTTCACAAAATATGCAGTTTGGTGTTGTTGAGTATTTAATGTTGTATCTTGTAGAATTTAAAAATGTGGTGTTTATTTTTAGTTTGTATAATATTTTTAAATGTTTTCTGGGAAAAGGGAGATTTTTAATTGTTGAAATATGTTTAGAAAGGAAATATCTAAAATTATTGTAGAAAAGTGCATGAGTTTGAGAGAAGTTTTCTGTTAGATGAAATTCTAAACTTTTAATATCTTGTTTGATATTGAAAAAGAAGTTATAATTTTCCGTTTCATTTATGTGCTGTGTGCGTTTTTTGTGCACGTTTGTACACAAAATCATTTCCAGTAATCCCAATATGGCTAGGGATCCATTGAATAGTTATGTAGTTCTTTTTAAATACAATATTATGTGTGTTTAAAAGTAAGATTTGTGAGATGTAAAAATTCTTGTGAAAGAGTTTGAATTGCTCCTTAGGAGTCCACAAAAATAACAATGTTTTTATTTTCAAGATTTTTCAAAGTCCAAGTGATTCTTCCAAAATGGCAGCATGAATGCATTTTTCGGGAGTTTAAAAGATTTAGAATAATCATTTTGTGGTGCATAGAATAGAGCCAGACCCTGAAAGTACTGACTCATCAGAATATATATTTTTTTTAAATTTAAAATTGCGTTTCAGTAAGTTTGGGTAAGGAATTGTAACGCTTCTGTTGGAAGGTTTTTTTTTAGATTAAAGAAGGAATTATTGTGATTACTTTAGATTTGATGTAACACCAGTCTGCTATTAAATTTGGAATATCTCCTTTAAGTATTTTATCAAAATGAAAATTAAAAAGATTAAAAAGTTGAGTATAATTTTTAATTTTGTTAAAATAAACACTTTTTTTAAGTTTAAGTAAAATGGATGTGAGGGTAATTTGTAAAGGATTGTAAAATATACCTTAGTAATAGTATTTTTTTGTCTAATACGGAATGGTGGGATGGAAGGTTCTGCAGTAAGGGAAAGGGTGGAGAAAATGATTGGAGTCCTAAAGCAATTTTTATACTTCTATTTTAAATAGAGTTAATTTTTTTAATTTAGAATCTGGAATACCAGTTAAAAATTCTAATCCATCCCAAGTTTGGGCTCATTAAGTTTTTGTAAAGGGTAATCGTATAGAATTGTGGTGTGTCTTCATTTTTGAAAGATAAAAATTTAAAGGTGTTTAATAATTTTAATCCAATATTTTGAATATTTTCAAAATGATGATTCCAGTTTAATCTGGAGTCTAGATACATTCCTAGAATTTTACATTTTGAAAATTGTTGGATTTTATGATAATACTTTTCAAAGCAAATTGTGGAGAGTATAGTCTTCTTTTATAGAAAGAAATGCAGAAAGTTTTTACATTGATGTTTAAATGCCATTTTTTACGATATTTAATAATTTTGTTTAATTGTTTTTGAAGTTTCTCTTGTAAAATATAATTATTTTTATCAGATGTCCAAAAGGTTAGATCATCTGCATAACAGGTAAAAAAATATATTTGTCAAAAATATATTTTATATCATGTAAGTAAAAGATAAATAGAGCAGGTGAAAGTATTGATCCTTGAGAAAGGCCTTGTGCAATGTTGAATTTTTTTTTAAGTTGAGATTCAGTTTTGACTTGAAATTCTCTTCGTAAGAAAGTTATGTAAAAAGTGAAGGAAATTTCCATTTCAGTTAGTATTAAAAAGTTTTGTTCAAAATTTCACTGATTCAAATTAAATCAAATGCTTTTGTAAAACCTATTGAAATTGCTAGTCAAGTTTTTTTCTTATTATTTGCCATATGTATATCACTAAGTAAGGTAGAAATACATTCTTCGGCTGATCGATTTTTGCGGAATCCAAAGAATTTTTAGATAAACATTTTCCTGTTTCAAGGAACCAGTTGAAACGTTTAAAGAGAAGTCTTTCAAAAAGCTTTAAAGGGTTTGAAAGGAGAGAAATAGATCTGTATGAATTTAAATCAACAGGTGGTTTTCCTGGTTTTAATAAAAATATTATGATAATCTGTTTCCAAGATAATGGGATTGTATGTTTTTTCCCATAAAAAATTAATAATACCTAATATTATTGTTTTCTACATTTTTTTGGAAGAAATTTAAAAAACTTTATTTGGAATCAGGTGTGCTCCAGGTGCAGATTTTAAGTTTAATTTATTAATGGCATAGTTAAGTTCTGATATAGTGGTCCATTATGGTAAAAGTGGGTTCAATGGTATTTAATTTTATTTGTTTAATATTTTATCAGGCTGTGTTAATTTGAGTTTTTGAGTAATTTTGAGATTTTTAGCAAAACGTTTAGTTGTTTCATTTAAGTTAATGCTATAATGAATGGTATCTATGCAGTGGGTATCTGTTGGTTTTTTTTATGGTATTTATGTTTTAAAATATTTTACAAAAACGTTTTCTGTGATGATTGTATTAAGTTAGCTAGTGAACATTTTCCAGTTATCTCTATAAATTTCTTTTAATTATTTCCTTACTGGTGAGGTTTTTTTTATATTTATTAATATTGTTAAAATATCTAGGTTTTTTTTTGCCTTGTACTCGGCTTTTTTACAAATGGATTATTCATGTGACAAAAGTTTTTATTAAGTTTGGAAAGCAGGTTGTGTAATGTCAATTGATTGATTGAAAAAAACAATTATAATCTTTTAAAAGTTCAGATGGAGCTTGTTGTTCAAATTTTTTTTAAATAAAGGCCAGTTAAGATTTATTAATTTTCTAAATTTAGTTTTGAAATTTGCTGAAATTAAAATGGGATGATGATCACTGCCCCTTGTATCTGGGAGCAGTGAGCAAGAAAATAATTCTGATAATTCTGGAGAAATTAAAGTTAAATCAATCACAGATTATCTTATATAAGTTAAATCAATCACAGGTTATGAGGGTTTTCATGTGTTTTAAATTTTTTGATTTAGATGGATAAGATTTGAATTTTCAATGAAGTTACTGAGAAGAATTCCTGAATAGTTGGTAGTGTAAGAATACCAAGAAGGATGTTGACTATTGAAATCTCCTAAAAAAATGTGGTTCGGGGATTTGTTTTAAAACATTTTTTAGAAATTTTTCATTGAGACCCAATACCTGCTTATAGACATTACTGACCAAAATACCTGGGTTATAGACATTACCGAAAATTTTCAATTATTAATTAATATTTGCACCACAAAAATTTCCAGGTTATGAAAATCGTAACATACTGGGAGAATTTTATTTTTAATACTTTTATTTATAACGAAGTTCACCTCACTTGTGCTATGTTAGGAAAAATAAATATAGGTTATATAATTTGTAAAGTTAACAGGTTTTTTTTTGGCTTGAATTTCTTGTAGTGCAGAAATATCAGTTAAGTTATATTTACAATGTAACAATATTTCTTCTTTCTGGACTGAAGCCCTCGACAGTTCCATTGTATAATGGAGAACTTGTTATGTTTTGAATTGTTGTAATATATCATCATCCCCCTCCTCCTCCTCCTCAAGCAGCCATGGGCTACGGAGATCCAACCACACCGTGCAATTTAGTTCTCCAAGCAAGTCTATCCTGAGCTACATCTACTGCATCTGTCCACTGCACACCAATTCTAACAAGATCCTGTTTGACATTGTCTGCCCACCGCATCCTAGGTCTCCCCTTCTTTCTGAGGCTTTTAGACACACTGTTCATAACCCTATTCGCCAATCTATAATTATTCATACGGGCAACATGGCCAAACCAACGGAGTCTCTCTCTGCACAATATGCTGCTTAAAGGAGGTTGCAGACTCATTAGTTATTATTAGTTATTTATTAGTTATTCTCATCATTAGTTACAAAGTTGAACCACCTAATGCCCAAGATACTGCGTAAGCATCTGGAATCAAATGCATCTAGTTTCCTGTTATCTTGTTTACAAAGTGTCCAAGTTTCACTACCATAATTAACCCTAGAAAGAACCAAACTATTATACAGCCTAATTTTAGTCTTTAGGTATATACGCCTATTTCTCCACACTCTCCATAGATTCTTAAAAGTCCCGGCAGCAATCCCTATTCGTCTGTTAATCTCATGCCGCACATCACCATTATCTGTTACATAGCTCCCAAGATAATTAAACTGTGACACCTGCTAAAGACTGCAACCATTCAGATTAACTGAATCACAGCCTGCCTCACCAATTTTCATCACTTTAGTTTTCTCTGTGTTTATAACCAAACCTACTCTACTACCAGTCTCATGAACAGCTCGAATGAAAGAGTTCATCTCATCAACATCATTTGCCAAAAGGGCTAAATCATCAGCATAATCTAAATCAGAAATTTTCGTATCTCCAGCCCATTTAAGGCCAAAATCTTTCCCTTGAAGTGAATTTCGCATAACATAATCAATAACCAAACTAAAGAGAAAAGGAGACAAAATGCACCCTTGTCGAACACCAGAAGTAATGCTAAACCAATTGCTACAAGCCTTACCAACTCTCACACACGACTCAATGTTATTATAGAGAGCTTTCATTATGTTAACTATCTTGTCTGGTATACCATATGATTTCACAATCAACCACAAATTATGACGATCAACAGAGTCAAAAGCCTTTTTGAAATCAACAAAGCTAGCAACCAAAGGTTTCTGAAACTCTAAACATTTCTCAAGAATCTGCCTAAGTGAAAATATCTGATCCACACCTCTCCTACCACTTTTGAATCCACATTGCTCATCACGCAATTGAGTGTCAACCAGCTTCTTAATTCTATTAAGCACAATCATGGAAAGAACGTTCCCTGGAGCAGAGACTAGACTAATACCCCTATAGTTATCACAAGAACTGCGATCACCTTTTTTGAAAATAGGGATAACAATAGCTCTGGTAAAATCCTTAGGAACCATGCCTTTATCATAAAAGATATTCAGAATTTCAGTCATCCAAGTGGTAACCGAAACATTTCCAGCTCTAAGCATTTCGGTAGTAATTTCATCTACCCCTGGGGATTTATGAAGTTTAAGTTTAGAAACAGCCAAAATAACTTCAGATTGTGTTATAGGGCCAACATTAAAGCCACCAATGCATCTATCATCATTGCAAACAATGGGAATAGAACTAACCGCATTGTTCAGAATATCACTGAAATGCTCAGCCGACCTAGCCATGACAGAATCCTCACCTTCTACAACCTTACCTTGTTTATCCTTCAATTCCTGTATACCTGTCCGTTTTCTACCACACAAAACATTAACTATCTGGTACAGCTCTCTGCTGTTGTGCTGTCTAACTGCTTCCTCGGCTTTGTCAGCTAAACCATCAAGCCAAAGATTCTTATCAGCAGCTAACTGATCTTTTACACGTTTATGAAGTTCTCTGTAATGCTTTCTATTAATACTAGTAGGGTATTGATTAAGGACATTCCTGCAGTTCTTTTTCCGAAATAAGTTCAAGTGCCTTATCACTCAGATAATTCTCTCTCTTCTGTTCCTTTGTTCCTAAAAGAGTACTGTTAGTGTCCAAAAAAGCCTGTTTAAAATGATCCCATTCTTCCTCAACTTCAGTAGTAAGCTTACCATTACTGTCATAATGACTAGTAACCTATCATGGTAAGCTTTGGCTATAACTGGATCTTTCAGAGCTTCAGTATTAAAAGTAAATTTTTTAACCTTAGCACAACACTTTTTAAGTTTAAGTTGCAAAACACTTTTAACAAGATAATGGTCAGATCCAATTTCAGCTCCCCTATATGACCTGGTATTCCTAACAGAACTAGCCCATTTGCTGTTAATTAATATATAATCAATCATATTCCTATGCAGCCCATCAGGTGAAACCAATGTGTATTTGTGTATGTCGCGGTGTTTGTAATATGTGTTAGTTATTCTGAAACCATTGAGTTTACTTACCTGTAGGAGACGTTGCCCATTGCCATTGCAGCTACCAATACCAAAATTGCCTATTACTCCTGCCCAAAGGTCAGAATCAGTACCAACTTTGGCATTGAAGTCACCAAGAACAAGGGTAATATCTCCTTTCTTGACAGAATTCAAAATATCCTGAAGTTGTTCATAAAACCTCTCCTTCTCATCCTCATCGGCATCCTCAGTGGGGGCATAACAGCAGATAACATTAAGGTCTTTAACGCTTGTCTGAAATTTTGCTGTAAGAAACCTTTCATTCATGCACTCATATCCTAGAAGAGCATCACTAGCGTATCTGCTGAGAAGCAGACCCACGTCTTGGTGACGCTTATTGTCGTCCCTCCCTGAAAAGAGAAATTTAAGATTATTATTAAGAATCTGACCTTTATCTGTCCATCTGGTCTCTTGCAAGCCGAGAATATCTAAATTATAATGGTGGAATTCTTGTGTGAGGACATCAAGAGAAAAAGCTCTGTGCAGAGTCCTCACATTCCAACTACCTATGGAGAGAAAATGGTTAGTGGGATGTTTAAAGAAACTATGTTTATTGAGAGAGGGAATGCCGACAATATCAAACAGCCCCCTAATCGCAGACATGGGGCAAAGAACTAAAACCCCACCACTAAAGGCTGAAGCCATCTACACTGGAAGACTTCCTCCAATGTAGAATTTGACGATGCCAATAGAAGCAAAGAGTTCAGGTGCTTGCGATGACTTCTGCTCAGGATTATCCACCAGCTGATAAACATATCCTGTGAATCTATTCACTTGGGGCTGTCAACCCACAAACAAACAGAAAACACAGCGGAAGATTTTCCCTCCACAGAAGCCCACCAGTGCAGCTAAATCAGGATCCATAATCAAGCTCAGAGCCATATATCTGTCCAGTCCAGTTGGTTTATATGGTCAGCACCAGGACCCTGTGTGGTTGACCACTCCTCAGCAGGGTAGGAAAAAACAGAAAAGTAGCCATAGTTGTCCAGATCAGTAGGCCACACTAATCTGGCAGCCCTCTCCTTCCGTTCACTTCCACAAGAGAGTATCTCTTTTGAAAGGTACTAAGGTCTGCACCACGAGAAGGCGGGGTCGGACATTAGGTGCTAGGCCTGGCCGGTTCTATGCATCATCACAGAGGATTGGTGCATAGATCTCCTTCCAATGACTACCCCTCTACCATATCACATATTGGTAAGTAGTCTTCCTTAGAGTAACAGATAAATTTTATCAGATGCAAAATGAGGTCGACAATTAGATTGTTCGTTATGTTTTCGGCATTAATTTCCTTTGCAATTGTGTTTAGGGAGAGAGTCATTTTTGACCTCGATTTTTTTTTTGGCACGTTAATTGTCGAATTACATAGAGGTGCGCGATCACGTGTAAACAATACCATTCCGTCAACTGTGACTTTACTGAAATTCCTATTGATTGAACTCAAAGATTGTTCAGTGGCTTGCAGTATAGACGCCCTACGTAGAGAGATCTTTAATTATAATCGTCCAAATAATTATTGATTTGCTCACTTGATAGCATTATAAGAGGCCTATTTCTAGACACCCTTGTTCTTGTTAGAAGATGAGATGCTTGTTAAGCCGAAAATTCCAAATTTGTGAGCAAATATTTTTTTTTCTGGATGAATCTCATAAAATTTAAACGTCTTTAGCGTATGACAAAGGAACATTTGCATCAAATGTTGCTACTTCTATACTTAACGGGACTTTAACAAATTGCCACCGAATATTCTAAGCTTCTCACTATTTTACATTACTAAATTTTTCATACGCTATTACCGTTCAGTCGAGAGAGAGTCTTATAGACTTCCTTCCTCTGGGCACGCCGAGTGCATACCGTGGGTAGGAGTATAAATTGGTACGTTTGTTTTTACCTCTTATCAGGATGAGGAAGACTCCATGTGGCATTAATATCACACTTGATTTACGTGGTAAAGATCTTGCTTTAACATATTTACATCATACGATCTCATAAGGAGCTACAGAACAAGGCTAAAACTCAGCTTGGTGTCAGTCAGACTCCCTGACTCACCAACAAGACGACGCTCTTACTCCTCCAACAGTTGGAGAGAGAATGCCCTCTTTGCTCTGTCACATGACATGGATCAGGGTAATATATAGAGTCTCAAATACTCGGTGGTCCCTCAGCTGGGCGTCGATTCCCCGAACTGCTGGTCGAGCCCAGGACTTAGTTTTTACGAAACAGGAATGCTTCGCTCTCCCCTCATTTGTCGCAATGGCTGCCTTATTGTCATTTTGAGAGGTGAAGCCATGGCACTGAGGAAAGAATCTAGCAATGGCCACTCCAACCAGCTCTCGCCCCTTTCATGCTGCTAGTGAGACTTTTATAGGTGTGTATTGGTTTTAAAGCCATTTCTTTAAAAAGTTAATGCGTTTTAGTTCATTTTCCGTCATCACTTATAGACATTGAACACAACGCTTCAAAGACATTCTTTTGGACCCTAAACCGTTAAAAATAAATAAACCAAGAATTTTGATTAATATAACAGTTTTTGAAATAATATTTAATTTTTCACAATCTATATCTAACTCTTAATAAATCTTCTTAATAACTTCTAATATTATGATTTAATCTCTCTTAATAGCTTCTAAAACTTATATATTATGATTTAAACGATTAATGCTGCTGTGACTTAGATTAAAATTTCTGAAATATTCAGGATGCCCAAATAGATACTTCGAACTCAAAAATGGCGACTGTGTGAGGTTTGTATGGCCAGGAAATTCGGAAGACCAGAGGAAAAGTGAATGTACTCAAGACGGAGGTGAGATTGGAAGCTTTCACGACGACGACACATTAAACGACTTTGCTGTGAATTTAAGGAATAGAATCGAGGACTTATTAGCAATGGATTATTGGATAGGAATCCACAGGAAAGATTCAAATTCCAGGTCAGGGCAGGGGAATGAGGATGAAAAGCTTTGGGAATATATGGCTGATAGAGAATTATTCGAAGAAGAAGAATATCCTCTGTGGACAAAACCGCCGGAAGATCAAAGCCAGTCGTGTGGCGCGATGAGCTATAAAGACGATTATGACGTTGCACCTATGTCATGTACAGCGAACCACCCAGGATTCGTCTGCATAAAGAAGTCCAATCGTAAGTTGTTCATCGTTTTCAATTAACATATTATTCTGCATTATTTAAGATTTTTAAAGGCCTTTGAAACGGAGGCGAAAATGTTATTCTGCAATGGAAATCAGTCCCTTGTCCCCTCCCCCACTCCGTCCTTCATTTCTTTCCGGTTGGATGGCGTCACTTGTTTCTTCCTAGATCCGGATTTGGAAGGGAAGGCCCCAAGAATCTCTGCTCGGCACAACACTATAGAATATACGGTGTTTCCTAAAGGCCTAGTCAAACTTTGGGAACGTGTTCTACTGTGCATGGTGATGAAAAAACTCCTAATGAACATTTCAGCAGAAACCCTTCCCTTCAGAGTTACAGCACATTTCGAGGGTGCAAGTAAGCTAGGAAGTTAATTGGCTTTTTTTCCAGTAGTGACTGGTCTTCAGCCGATTGTGCCCAATCAGGTCTCACGCTCCAGGGGGTGGGACGCACTAAGGTCATAATCTCCGTGAAGGGAGGAAATTTTCATTCTCAAGAGGAAATTTTTGTCCTATTTTGGGAGAACTGCAGATTTTACAGTTAGCAACATTGTGTGCAGTGTAAAATTTTTAGCAGTTTAGTTTTTGTGTAATTATTGCTTGTTTTTAAACATATGGGCCCCGCGTTTGCTAAGGCCAAACCTGATTCCAGTTATTACAGAGCACACTCTAAGTGATCGTTAAGAATAATTACATACTCTTGATATTCATGAATTTATGCAGCTGCTGTGTCCCTGTAAGCCAAAACGATACTACTGTGCCACCAAAGCCTAATTTTTACATTGCAATTATATTTATAATTTTATAAAATTAACATTATAGAATGAAGCATAATTGAAAATTTCTTTGGACCAAGAAAGGAGAGACTTCTGGAGAAAGGTGGAAAGTGCAAAGATCAGTGGCGGTTCGTCATTAGGGTCCAGAGGGGCATGCCCTACCAACACATCTGTAATATACATACCAAATCATTAAATTCCGAAATTGGAATAAATAATAAAAAGAATATTTTACATGGATATTTGCTCTCTAAAATATCCTACCTGTTTTATTTCATTTCAATAAGCATTTAGAGAAGTAATACACTCGAAACTGCCTTGCGCGTTTTAATTATCAGCAAGAAATATTACGAAAAAGCTTTAAGCCCTACCGCCACTCAACAAGACAAATTATCAAACCCCACCCTGAAACTAAATCCTGGGGTACGTGCCTGACATAAGCCACAAATATATATATATATGCACATTTTATTACACGTACATATATATATATGTTCTTTTTCCATCCAATCGATGTTCCTTTTTTCACTGAGGACAGATTCCAGGTTATCGCCGTAAATCGCCGATGTTGGCCACTGCCACCTGAGCCATCATCTCCCCTGTCTGGTTGGTTGTTCTGTACACAATATTATGCTGGCCCCATCTATTTAGGAACTCGCGAATCGCCACTGGCTGAGATTATTGGAATAAACGATCTCAGCGAGTACCGAATTATGACTGGGGCAAATTCTTTTCAAATTGTGGATTTACTTGAGAACATTATTCAGGAACAGAAGGTAAAAGAAATTCAGATTTATTATGCTAATAAGATTTATGAAATTAATATATTTTATGCTAAATTCCAAAATGTAGATTTAATTTCCTTTACGTGAATACCCGAAACTGCAGAAACTATTTTGATGAATCATGATTACATTGTGACTTGTAAGACAAATATTGATATTGTTGTTCTTGGAAAAATCGCAGGATTGCAAAAATTGTAATAGGCTGATATGAATTTCAATTACAATAGAAATCCATCAGCTGAGAAAGCCAGGAATCTCATTAAGTAAGAAATAAAAGTTAACAGAATTCATTAAGTTGTATTATAAAAATTATTTCATTAATATTTTTAAAAACAATCTATATTTTTTTTTTTACTTTCATTTTGCTTAGTTTAATGTTGAATTGATGTATTCCATTATTTTTAAAGTATTAAAAAATTCCTGTATTGTCTCAAAATTAGGACAGTTCATATATATAAAATTTGTAGCGCATAGCATGCTCTGTAATTGTCAAAATAATAAGTCTGGATGTAAAGCTGAACTTATTAAGGAAGGTGGTAGATGATTCATTAACATGGGTTACATGTGCACTACAACCGAGAAAATGCAAAAAAAAAATGTGGATGCAAATAAAATGTTTTACGTCATTAAAATCGAAAAGAATAAATATTGTTCTAGTGAATTTTGATATTACTATATAATTTGTTGAATCGCAATAGATTAATGTCTTGTTAATCGGAGATATACACTCAGTGGCCATTACGTTATGATCAGCCTCCTCCCTGTGCTAAATAATGAAAGGTGTGAGAAGAAAAAAAATTTCGTGTGATCAGTGAATTAAAAAATGGCACAAATAATCGTCGATATCACAATTTATCCAAGTTTGATAGAGATGATAGCTGATGCCAGATGTGTGGGTGCTTCTATGTCAGAAGCAACACGTCTAGTTGGCTGTCCCACAGCGGTTGTTCTAATGGTGTATGGGAAGAGAGAACATCGTTGAAAGAATAACAGCCGGTAAACATAAAATGAGTGTGCGAGGTAGGAGCCGAATCCAACACCTTCTGCAGGTCAACAAGCAGGAAACAGCAGACGCCCAGCACGCAGCTCTCTCCTAACTGTACAATAACGCAAACTGCAACTTGCCTGGCGACGGAAACATCGGTTATCGAGCAATTTTAGGAAAAGATCTGGTGGCCCGAAGAATCGCATTGCCTTTTACATCCCGCAGGTGACAGGCTACGGGTGTGACACGAGACAGTGGATCCAAAATGTTTTTTACAGATATTGCAAGTCGGCGACGGTTGCGTCATAGCGAGGGGAAGTTCTTTTGGGAGTCATTGGGTCCTCTAACAGAGCTGCTCCAATGAAATGAAATCCTCTGGATTACCTGAAATATGCTGCAGATTAAATGCATCCTTAAATGTTCGTGGTGATGACTTCCGTCAAAAAGACGTCTTCGTGATAGTATTGTACATGAATATTTGTATAATAGTCAGACATTTCTCGTATATATGAGTCTGCTATAATCTTGTACCATTCTCTGTATACGTTACATTCAAGCAGTTATTTGAGCAAGAGGATTATTTAAGCCACACTGTTTTAGATGGGTGGTCATAATTCAAAGGTCGCTGACATTAAATAGATGTTAAAGGCTGTTTAAATGGATTCAAGACTATTTAAATGCATCAAAAGGATTTATATCTATGATAACGAAATTTCAAAGGAAACATGCTGATTTTCGAAAAGCTGAAGTTTAGGTGCTAACCAACAAACTTCCATGTAAATCAGGAATTTATTTATTTTTAATGAACTTTACAGTTCAATTAGCTATTCTGATGCAAATAAATATTTGATATAACCGAAATGATTAATTCTATGGCAAATGAAGTAAAACCATACTTATAATGGCAACTTTTATTAAAAATGTGAAAATTAATTATTTTAATTGAGAAATAAAATAATATCGACTTTCTCTTCAAATCAAACAATTATGTAAACTTCAAATTGTATTTTGTTTAAATTACAAGGTATCATTTGAAACATCTGTAGTTCTCCAGTTTTTATTTTGTCCACAGCTATAATCTATCATGCTATTATTAAATTGTGAAGATGTTTAAACTTTCATACTTAAAACATTTTGAAAGTTGCTCATGTTTTCATTATATCACTTCAGCCTGTGATCACCAAAATATGCCATACTACAATTACTATGGTCTATGCCTGGCCGTCATAAATAGAGCCGATTCGTTTGACAATGTGAAATATATGTGCATGGACGGAGATCTTCTGCCGCTGAAGAATAGTTCTTCGAAGGATAAGTCACTCATAGCGATTCGAAATTCTTACTTCAACGGAGGGGTTTACGTTGGACTTATGAAGCAGTCATCCGGAGAGTGGCTTTACGAGGACGGAAGAGAAGAGAACCAATTCTGGGATGAAGACAACGAGAGAGAGTTCGACTGCGGAGTGCTCCGATTCCGGAGCGATTGGTCGTTGCGACTGCACACGGCCAACTGCGAAAGATCATTCTCGTTCGTCTGCAAGATATCAGGTAAGAATACTTTTCTTCCAAATGCCTTTTTTGTTTATCGATTTTGTACTAACTTTCGTTTATTTGAAAGGAGAAATGAATCTATCGCATAATAAGACAGAGAAATGAGAATGTTTCATTTGGTAAAATAAGAAAAAAAAAACTTCCAATTTATTTTTCTTCAAAATAGGGTAAACTGGGTGAAGATATCCACGTTTTACGTTTGTTCCTTTTTTCGACACTTTTAGATTTTTAGGTGTACTTTTGTGTCGGGAGACGTAAACGAATAGGCGTAGATATTATTGTAATACACCCAAAATTTCGTAACAAATTAAGTGCCACAAGCAGGTCGATTCTAATAGAAATTCTGTTTTGTATATTAACTTTTCAAGTAATATACTTTGTTATTTTCACTTTCCATCAGTTGATATGCTTTAGAACATCCGTTATGAAATTAATCTGCATTGAAAGGATTGCAATCGTTATCAGCTTGTAATTGTGAAAAAAAATAAATTCTTCGAGAATGGTGAAGCATTTAACGAGGCTTGACCCATTTGTGCATGTTTGACTAAAAGGGTTGTAAAAAGATCGCTTAATCTTCTAACTATCTGACTAACTTCGCGACAAAAGCTTTAGAATTAAAATATTTCTTTCATCGCTAATTTTTTCTTCTTTTGGTGGACATTTCGATGTGTTACGATGATTACGAAACAAAGCTTTCATTGTCATTAAACCAATAAATTGCTTTAAAAAGATTGTCAGAAGATTTATAAAACATTATCACATTTGGAGCCAACTTGCTTCTGCATGCAATAGAAAATCCCCCCAATTGCAATCATTATGCTTTCATCAATTATCATTCCATATTACTAATTACAGAAGAAACATCTTGAGCTAATTTGTTCTATGTCCATGATATTTCTTAGTCTAAGTGATTTAAATCCGAAAGACTTCATTTTATTGTCATATGACTAAAGCTCTATTTTCCTTGAAACACCTTAGTTGATCTTTTGCCAGATGCAGACAAATCGATAGTTTTAGAGAAAGAAAAAGCAAGAAAGCAAAATTCGTTCACTGGTTGTGGCTTCTTGATAACTATTGCGATATAACGTTGCGCAACAGAATGAAAAAGGACGGATTTAGAGTTTTTTGCCGCCTTTTAATACCATTGCGAAACAGTTCTATACAATAGAAAAGAACGTGCTTTCATATTTAGCTGCCGTTGCTAGGTGACGAATAATACACAGAAACCTGAACAAATGTTCCAGCGGTCAGGAAGATGTTCTACTTTTCTGTTGGCCCTTTTCTTTCGATTGTTAGCACTCTCTGTTGGAATGTTTCATCCTGTGTTTTGAAATATTATTATTTTTCTCCAGTACAATTTTTTTTTACTACATATGTTAAAAATTACACCAAGATTTCAGAGAGAAATATGACTTCTCTGATACAAAAAGCGATAGAAGATCCTCTTCTCTTGTACAATTACAGATTAAGATAAAAAAGAATCTGGTTAATCTTTTTAATTAATACAAACGGGAATGGGGAGTGAAATGGAAACATCTTCATCCTATGTCAATGTGGAATCAATTTCGAGGCTCGGTAACTGGTTAAATAAATTTTAATGAAACATATGACTGAAGACAAATGTAATATGTCAATTAAACTGTCTAAATTTCGATTTTAAACAATATCCGTTTAGTACTTAAAGTGTTATAGAAGTTTGAATATTGAATAACAGAAATGTCAGTCACTGTAATTTATCTCAAAAGTTATTTAAAACCTAAAAAAAGTATTATTTCAAATTTAATAAAATAAGTATGTTTTAGAATTCTGTGCGAATAATTCTTTCAATGATTGTCAGTTTCATATAAGTTTCTTTTTGGTCTAACTTTTGTTGATGTTAAGGATTTGAGCTTCCACACATCTTTAAATACCCAACAAATGTCCTCGAAAATCGAGATTTAGATAGATTTGAATGAGCTTTAAATTTATCTAGCCCTACTCTCCCATAAAAATCATATTTTAGAAATTACCGATCTTCGAATTTGACTCTCCATCGACTTAACATGAGGAGGTTTCCTTCATTTTTCTGTTCGGTATCTCTATCTCACCTTTAATTTTGAGATTCGGAACGTGACTTCAGATCATGATATAGGACTAATTAGTAATTAAAGCCATCAAATATATTTATCTTTCTTGGGAAACAACGGTAACAAAACTAATTACATTATTTACAACGTTCTTGAAGCTTTCTGCCCGCCCTGCTCTGATAGAATTCTCACTCAATCCATGCATCTATGTTGTTGTTTTTTATACACCCAAAATATTCATTATTTATTTGTTGATAAAATTAAATATTTTTATGCTATTTATTTACTAATTTTCTTTATTATTACAGATATTATTATGTTATAGTATTGAATAAGAATATTCACTCTATTTCTCATTGGGGCAGAGTTTTTATTGTTTTTATGGTTTGAATAACGCTGTCATAGTTGCGACCTCTTTGGTGGCAATGCGGCACAGCGTCTGCTCGTCCTTTACGGTATTCAGCAGGATCATTAGACTGACTCCTCCTACAAAACTTCCTGACTTCTGTGACTTCCTCCTTCAAAACTTCCCGACTCAAAGGACATGCTTCATGACAACATCACAGATAGCCAAAAACGTGACCCCTCATTATTCTTGCTACCCCAAATACCGTGGTGGTCTGAATTTGCGGCTATTTATACCTACATTATGACCCATAGTGTTAACCAGATAAAGAAAAAAAATATATATCTATTATATACCCAAAGACAATGACTGAGCTCAGTTTAAAACAGTTATCATTCGGTCTCCAAATGTACAATACAGGCTCTTTAAGTGTGAAAAAGGCTAAATTAGAGGATGCTTGATTCCTGAAAATCTTCTGTCCAAGCGTTTCCTGCTGCTGGGCCATCAGGCAACAACATCAAGGGAAAAACGTCTGAACTATTACCAGTATTAAATCATACATACAGAAATCAATTTTCGCGAAATCTTACTGAAACAAGCGAACAGTTCCATTCCAAAATGCGATCTGTCCTAGAATTATATTTTATTATAATTCAACTGATCAAAGGGACCTGGGTTCGAGCCACGGGTACGACATACACGTCTGAGTTGTTTTTCTGCTGAGGATGTTAAAATATACGCTGTGCTTCATCCTCACGCTGTACCTCACAGATCTTTTACTGTGGAGTTTTAAACTGGCAGTCTCCTGTCAGACATCTGTGGCAAGCAGCTGCTTGAGGGAATATTTATTTTATTTTTAATAAAATAAAAAAATCTAATAAAAAAACAGTCAACCACATAGCAAAATGCAGAATAACGAATTACATTTTCCTGAGCAGCAAAGCTAACAGTTTATCTGAAGGACATCTGGATACAAATGTATTTGCATTACAACAGTTAATCATCTAAGGATTTCAAATGCACTGCTCGACTTTGAAATTTCTCCACCTACAATGAGTACTCTCTTTGAGTTCAAAGCAAGTGAAGTGATAGATAGCAACGAAGGCAAGAAATAATTAAGTTTGTGTATCAAATCATCAGCATTTACTTAAGAAAATGCGGGATACACCAATGAGAAGTATTGCCTCCACCAAGAGTGGTACAAACGGCCAAATGCGACTGTAGCAAGTTGAAAAGGTGACGAATGTCATTCTGATGAACATGTTTCATGAACTGTGCGTCAGCTAGGCAACTGTGGTGGGGGACTGAGAGATGGTAGTCAGTGACTGTCTCCTCATATACCAAACGATTTAGATCATCAACAACCGCTAAATGTGAACGACAACTGATGACTCCCTATACCAGGATTTCGGGTGTTGGTCTGGTATAGTGTTCGTTAAAGGAGGCCGGATTACCTCTGTCTCTTGCATTTTTCCGTACTATATAAGGTCATCGCTGGATACCAAATAGAAACGTGATTCGTCACTAAAGACCTGATACTAGTGTTGTCCCCAAGGAGCTATCTCCCTGCACCACTGCAGATGAAGACGATGATAAGAAGACATCAAAGGTAGACGAGCCAACAGACGACTCGAGGGCAGCCCTGATTCTCGCAGTCTTCGTCTAATAGTCTGGCGCCTTGTCATAGATGCATCTTTTGTCATTAGTCAGTGGATCGTCGTAGTTTTCGCACGTTCTCCTGATGCCATCCGATTCTTGGCAACATGTCCAGGTATTTTGCTGTACCAATTGTTGGCAACAGCTTCCGACCTTTCAGTTATCGCAACCCACACGAACGGTGATTTGGCAAGTTGGCCATCCAGCTTCTAAAATCCCAATGATCCGACACCTTTCAAATTCTGCCCAGCTGTACATAACATCGCCTTACGTAACATTTACCTCTGCTTTTATGGCCCCTTCGGATTTCTACGTCAGGGCTGTATCGGGCACGCTATTCGTGTTCTATTGCACGATCGGCTTCATATGTAGTCGTTTACGTCCATATACGTTACATCTCTGCATGCAAACTGTCAGATCAATCGCCCAATTTTTCTTGGGGTGACAATTTAAATGAAGCACAGTGTATATTTTAACATTTAGCTTTATTTCTTCAGAGTTGTAAAGAATAGAACAGGTCAAGGGAGTTATTAAGCGAAATGAGCATTATAATTGCGTACATATTTACCATTTTTTGATTTAATTAGGTAAGTTTTGATAATTATTCTTTGACATCTGGTGTTTTCGAAAATGTTATTCAGAATAATGTATTATAACATTTGAATTTCCAATGATATGTTTATAACATATTACATTTTTTGGATAATATTTTTTGGATTATTTATTTAAGTAATGAAAATTTATATTTAGCCCTTTTTCAAAACACGAACTTAAGTTTTCCCTTTGTCACCCGTCTGCAGATATTCAACTCTTATTTTAACACGTTGACTGCCGCAATGTTAAAATTTTTTCGAGTCCTCGGGCTACCTGTCTTTTTTTTGTTAAATCAACTAAAATCGGTTTTAAATTGCTATACAATATCAGTTTACATAATTTTGATAAATATTTTGCCTAAAAACAAACTTTGAAAGTGTGAATCACGTGTGCTTCACGCGGCCTGAGTACGGTTTTTTATCTATAGGCCGTGTGATACAAGGAAATAATAGAAAATATGCAGCTTCCAAAGCAACACAGACTCGCTGGAAATGTGTCCAATGCGACAAATATTATTGTGTTCCTTGTTTTACTGTTATACACGAATGCACTTTATAAATTTTATTATTCGAGTGTTCTTGACATATGTGAAGTAAAATAGAGATTTCACTTTTCGTAAGTTATTTAAATCAAAATATTCGCAAATTATAAAATAATAATGGATTAATCAAAATTTAATCTACAAAGTGAAATACATTTAAGTTTCTTAGTTCACATGAAATCTGTATCACATTTTCTCTCTATCAAAATCCCGTAGAAGATAATTGAGCAGCGCAATTTCGTAAAGCGAGCAGCATTCTCTCTTCATCTGAGAAGTTGAAAGCTCGAATGAGATGTTGGCTCCGCCCTGGTGAAGGGAGAGGACGTCGCTGGGATCGAAAAAGTTGAAATGGAAACGAATGATTATCTCACTGGTTTTTAACCTTGAGGTCATATGGTCATTACAATAAAGTCTCAATGAAAAAGCTTAAAAACCTATGTTTTAAAATTCTGCATATATCCCCTCCTATTTAATAAAAATTATGAAATATGAAGCATACGATTGCCAGTTAATTTTATGAATAAAAGTTGGTTCTGAAGCTTTGAAAAAGAGCGGTTTTGTTATCAACGATCTGTTAACAATAAAAGTTAAACGAAAAGGCAACGACTATGAAGATGAAACGAATTGGACGAACTTTTGGACAAACAACGGAAGCAGCGCACGCGACAGTGTCAGATGCGTACATTGGGATCGAAATATACGAAGTTTCAGAGACCACTGAAGAGAATATGAATCAGGACGATGAAACCTTTTGTCGTTTGTTCATTTTAATTCATGTTTCGTTATTTTCATCAATGAAATGAAATGTTTTGTTGTCATAGTTTACCAAATGTTTCAAGTATGGCATAAACCCACCTCTTCTCTGATTCAAGGGTCAATACAATTGTCAATGAATAAATTTCTCTTTTAACCAATCAGTAGTGCCGTAGCATGAATGAAATTGGGAGACCCTGAGACTGCGCTGTTGAAGATCTCGTAGATCATAAGTTGATTGACATAGATTATCATGGATCATCATCCTACAAATTATGAAAACTATCAAGTGTCAAATACACAGTCTGTTAGCCTTCCCATAATTTCCTTCAGTCGCCATTCAAGCTACGCGATTAGGTATTGTAAAAAGGAAGCTAACATACGATTCTTCAGAAAGGAAAAGTATCATTAACTATATATTGTTATTGAATTTAATTTGAAATATTTTGAATTCAACAGTATTGTTTCATAAAGTTTGAATTTCCAATGATATGTATACAAATCAAATTTCGTTAATGACATTTTGTTGAAGCGGAACTTGTCTGCGATAAAGGTAAGGACAGATTCGCCTCTTAAAGGGGGTGAAGAGCAGAAAGACGAAATGGCGCGAAAGGAAAGATTCGTCTCTGAAAGGGAAAGGGGAGCAGAGAGACGAAATGGCGTCGAAAGGAAAGGGTAAGTATCGCATGCTCTTATTAAAACTCAAATAATTTCGCTTCCCTGCACGATTCTCTTCCTTTTTCACCTAAACGATTTTATGTTGTTATATGTTGTCAATCAGGATTCTGTTCTTTCGGTTTTTAAATTTCGTTTTTAAATTGAATTTTTTTATTTCGTTTGATCTTCCGACGTAGATGAGAGTTGGCTCTTGTATCAGCTTAAATCTGGATGGCTTGCTTCTTCTTAGCTGCGACTGAATGAGTGTATTTGTGAGCGTATATGTGAATGCAAGCAATGAAACAATGAAACGAGAGATATGAATGCTACTGAGAATTGGCACGAAAATGTTGCTACACGAACTAAGGTGATGTTTCAAG